>CM060846.1:14066250-15477500 GCA_030762175.1 Metallyticus violacea | reverse complement strand
TACAAGTGGTACACAATTAAGATATCCGAGTAGTTAAACCAATTTTAGCAATGCATTAATCAAAAGCTGTATATGCTGAAGATGTTTTACTTCGACATGCAATTGTTATTACAACTTTATAATCTCGACATGCGATTGTTTTTCTAAAATATGCGAAATGCAGAAGTACTTGTAAAAACGGAATGTGGCATTCTCGTGAGTTCATGACGTCAAGTATTTCATTTATGCTCTTATTTATGTCACAACACAATATACAATACTTTTTCTTTTGATGCATATTGCAAATATAAGTGAAACATTAAGATGTAAGAGCAAAAATAAAAACAAAACAAAACAAACATTTAACATAAAATGAATTTACCAATACAATGTATAGAAGATGCAGAAATTTTATTCATCATTTATACACGTGAGGTTGGAGTTTTATATACCTTAGGACAGATTTCTATGTGTTCCTATGAAATTGTTTAACATATTGAATTTGAAATAATGTCATTTAATAGGGAATCGTTTTCTCTTCTGTAATAAGCACTCATATGTTATTAAACACAATTTGCTGAAGTTTGTGGTGCTTTAGAGTTAGACATGTTTACTATTTGAGTTCATTGAAATGTTTATCGATTCTTTTATAGCAAGCAGGTAGAAATACAAGTTAATTGCCACTCGTTTAGTCTTCATGGCTAACTAATGAAAATCTGTTACATTATCGGCTATTTATTAACTCTGACTACATTATCGCGACATCTGTTGATCAATTTAATTTCTGTTGTATTTCATTTTTATTATTTTAAAATAGTAAGTATATCTTGGGTTTTGTTAAGCAAAATTCAACATTTTCGACTAAGAAAATTTTCCCAAAATCGAGAATGGAATCCGAGTACGTTATTCATCTAATAGATTTTTGATCTGCTTATTTCTATAGGTGTATTAGCTTCAGATAATGTTGCGCGCTTCCAGTAAATGACTTAATGATGGACAAAAGAATCCCGTGTTAAAGTAGAGAATCACTCAGGGATGGACACAGGCAGGTGAATACGTTATGCTTTATTCTATTGAAAGCGTTTGTTAGAAATTCATCTTTTTAGGCTACTGCGTAATTATTCCATTTAGTTTCTAGGCATTAAGAAGAGAAACACGTCGATCTTGGCGGTCTAGATCTAGGATCGCGGGTTCAATGCCGGCCAGAGTCGATGGAAGGACAGTAAAGCGGTGGATCCCATGTCGTAGATTTACGGCACGTATAAGAACTTCAAGTATGAAAGAAGAGGCCTCTGAGCAAAATTTATCGGCCGTCTCGCGCCCTGAATTGAATGGGAGATGTTAAAGAGCGTCCGTAAATAAATGAAGAAGAGAAACGCACTGATTTATATCTAGTCTCGGTTCAATTTTTGTTCCGTTTCCCTGTATGATGCGACTTCTCTTGCTTCGTGAAGCAAGTGTAGAGATAACTTGTGCTGACTCATTTATTTGTAATAAGAATAGTCAGGCTGAAATCGGAGGCTCACGTTGTGCATACAGTTTGTTTCTTCTGTCTCCGGGAATATTTCGACTCGATGCAGCATTCTGAAGAATCATTAAACTTTTCCAACAGGTGGTGTATTTATCTTATGGTTAATATCAGAATTCCAAGACACTCTCTAACAAGCTTCTTCCGTGAGCAGAAGTTCAGCTAAACATAAGGTTTTCAAAATGAAACTTAGGCATTTATCGTAGCTTTGTAGCTTAACTACGCAGAGCTTTGTGTTTGTTCTGATCGGTGGCGTTGTAAGTAGTATGTACCCCTACCTATCCCACTTACCGTCTTCTGCGGCTAGCGCCACCGGTGGGTTAGTAGAAACAGTGACCTCGCAGCCAGCAAGAGTGGGACAGGCCGGGATCATATTATTGAATATACATATGATAACAAAATGGTGGGAATTACACACACACACACACACACACACACATATATATATAATTTTACAAAATGGTGGAAATTTTATATATCTCGCAAAGAATAGCCTACAACTGACAGCTAAGGAGGGACTGTTTTATTGATTATACTAATTGCCGGATATTTTACACATATGATTACAAAATGGTGGGAGTTTTATACATCTCGCATACAGCGCCAGCAACAGCCAACTAAGGATATAAAATATTAATTGTGGGAATTATATATACACATATGTATGCACAAAACATTAATAGTGATAGTTTTACCCATTTAATTATACAAAATATCATTAGTGTGAATTTTATACATATAATTATATAAAATAAGTTTCCTTACCAACCTTCAGGATGCGCATAGATCGGTTAGGAAGGGGACTATTTTATTGATTTCACAATATATTAATTAAAATTTTGAGGCCAGCATACCTTCTGGATTGACTATACATTCATGGGCAATCATACTTTCAGGGTCATTTATCACTAATAGGAATGGTTAAGTAGCGACCATTATTTTATTGATTATAAATAAAATTACACAAGGGATTCAAAATGGCACAAAATGTGCGGAATTCAAAGTTGACGTGGTAGACATGTTGGTAAAAATGTGCGTGGGAGTGTGAAAATGTTAATGTTGGAATGAAAAAATGTAAAAATAATTCTCGCTTACGTAGAAATAATAATAATAATAATAATAATAATAATAATAATAATAATAATAATAATAAAGATGATAGTGATGATGTTAAACGCTGCAAGCAAATTGGTAAATAGTATAAATATTTGTTAATGTCCAATATTTTTGGTAGATTATGGTAGTAAATATGTTTTAACTCTTTAAAAACCAGATGGAAAAAACGGTGAAAATATAAAATAGCATTTACGACATATCCTAAACGACCTGTTGTGGAGCTACTCCGAGCAGGGCTTCCTGATCTCTACTAAGCCAATTGTTTGTGTAACCAATAAAATGTTGTAGGGGAAAATCACGTGATTGGTGGAAACAAGCTTACAGGTGTGCTCCTCAAGGACGCATGATGGTGGGGAAAACCATCCTCATTGGAGGAAAACCTGCACATTGGGAAAAACCAAAGCTCGAGGGTATACATTAGACATGTCGAAACTTGGACAAGGTGTCTGTGCCACGGTGTCGTAAACCTGCCTGAGGCTGCTTAAAACCAGATCCGTGACGTCATCAGGGACCGGATGAACTCGCACCGGATGTCTGGACGCCAAGGTGTCGAGACAGGTGTGAACAAGATCGATCATGCAGAGGAAAGTTACTGTTTAAGGTACATCACATAACTATGCGATGGTACAAATACAAGGCAAAGATACATGATGGAAAATTACTAATACCATATTGATAAATAAAAATACACCTGTTTACGAAAAGGTGTCATATACAATGTTTAACTTTGCAACAAAAAAAAAAATAAAAATAAAAAATAAAATTCAAAACAAAACAAAAATCGCAAAAAATGAAGTCATGTAGCAAATATTTTATGGAGGAATATAAACAAGTAAATATGAAATACCACACTAAAAGGAATATTATAAATTATACATAAGTTAATTTTTTATAAATGGAGTAATATATGTGAGAATGTAGCAACAGAATAAATTAATTGTCTATTTCAATTACGTGGCTCGCAACAAAGTTGGTTTTCCCTACTATGCATCCCGGCCCTACGCCTGAGGGCGTTAAAGAAGTGAAGGGAATGGGGCTATCCATTAGAAGGTAAGAAATACCTGATCCAAGGTAAAACATTGTAATTCTATTAATAGGAAAAACTTTTCAGACAGATATTCCTAAACAATGAAATGCCATGAACAGGTATACATTTTTCATCACTCTGTCCCTAAGGTGAACATTGAAATCCCATAGGAGGTAAAGGCTGAAAAGCTGTTAACCTTGACAGGCCCCATGTTTCGTATCGCCTGGGCTGTTATAAACCTGTTAGAGGTATAAAATATGCTCTGCGAGGCTTTCCTATCGCTCAGCAGGCAGATGTAAGCCAAGCTATAACCAATTACGGAACAGTGCGTTTAGGGTATGTCGTAAATGCTATTTAATAATTTTCCTAATTTTACACAATTTAGCATTACCACATAAAAACATTTTTTTTAAATTTGTTTTATTTAAAGACGCTCTTTAACATCTCAGGTCATCAGCGTCCCATTCAACTCAGGGCGTGAAACGGTCGACAAATTTTTCTCAGAGGCCTCTTCTTTCAGGCTTGAGGTTCTTTTTCGTGCCGTAAATGTACGACACGGGACCCATGGCTTTACTCCCCTTCCGAAAGAAGCCATTCTTAGGATTTTTACGCCCGAAAAAATCCATAGGTCCTGGCCGGGTTTGAACCCGCGACCTTGCGTTTAGAAGACAATTATGGACCGACAACATAAAAGCTAGTAGCACTTACCCCGCAACACACTAAAAATTATTTTTTCGCGCAACATAACTTGTTTTTACAAAGTTAAACAGTTTTTGCTTCTAATATTAGTTTTTGTTTATTGAAAATCGTTCACGGTATGAAATATTATTTGATTGCAACATAAAATTTTATTACTATATACAAGGGTAGGTCTATAAGTTTCCGGCATCGCCAATAAGAATTATCGCCTTCACAAAACTCTTATCTGGTGTCCTACCTTACCTAATAAGCAAATAATTGCAGGTGTAATTACGCTCCTCTGGGTTCAATTTTTCAGATATAAAGAAGGATATGTATAGAAGACTGTGGCAAGTTCAAAAGGGAGTATTAAGCAGTTATTAAGTTCTTCTCAAAAGAAGGACCTAATCCAAATGAAATTAAATATCGATTGGACGGTGCATATGGGGAAACATTTACCGTAAATGAATGGGCCAAACTTTTTGGAATGAGTCGAGAAAGCATTGCAGTCAAAATGCATGCAGGCTGGCCCCTGGAGATGCTCATTTCTGAAAACATCTCTCTTGGGGATGGAGAAATAATAGAAGACCGGCGGCTCAAAGTTACAGAAATAGCAGCAGGCTTGGCCTTTCTAAAACAAAAATCCTTTGAATTATTCATGAACATTTAAACATGAATAAGGTTAGTGCAATATATGTGCCCAGACTTCTTTCATCAGTTCAAAAGCAAGAACTAGTCATCTGTTGTCAATTATTTTTGGAGCTCTGCCGTAGCAAACGAGAGAGAAGTTGTACAAACAATTGTTATAGGAGATGAAACTATAGTCCTCTAGTATGATCCCTTGTCCAAAAGAGAATCAATGGAGTGGCGTAAACCTGACGAAGCACAGCTTCTAAGTGTCAAGGTTACTCAGTCAACCAAGAAGATCATAGCCACAATCTTTTTGGAATGTGAAGGAATACTCTTCATTGACTTCAAGGAGAGAAACATTATACAGTAAATGGGGAGTACTGTGCTAGCCCACTGCACAGACTACGTGCTTCCATCAAAGAGAAAAGGTGAGGAAAGTTGAGTGGTGGCGTGCGCCTTCTTCACGACAACGTGCCTGTGCACACAGCTCTTGTTGCAAAGGAAATGGTGAAGAAATGTGTTTTCAAGGAGATCGACCATCCGGCCTACAACCCAGATCTAGCTCCTAGTAACTATTTCTTCTTCTCAAAACTCAAGAAGGACTTTCGAGGAAGGAAATTTAAGTGTATCGAAAAAGTGATGAATGCCGTTTATGGCCATTTTGTAACAAAAGACTTTAACTATTATTTGGAGGGGAGTTGAAATGTTAATTCAAATATGTGAGAGGTGTATTGAAATAAAGGGTAGCTATATTGAAAAGTGAAATATAGTTTTTGTCTTTATCATACCTAGAAAATGGTTAGATCCGAAATTTATGGATTTACCCTTGAAACTTACATTTTTGCAAAATATTTTTTGTTTTATTTTATTTTTAGGCAAAAACATTGCATACGACACGTTTTCGTAAACATGTACATTTTTATGAATTTGTTATTGGCGTAGTATTCAGTAATGCGTGATCGTTTCTCTTCACCTTCTATTTCTACCGTCACATACTTATGTGATGTACCTTATTTCCAACAGGAACTTTCCTCTAAATGATTGATGGTGTTCACACCTGTCCCGACAACTTATCGTCCAGACATCCTGTGCGAGTTCATCCTACCCCTGATGACGTGACGGGTTTGGTTTTGAGCAGGCTCAGGCAGGTTTACGACACCATGGCGCCAGACATCTTGTCAAGGGTTGGACATGTCTAATGAATACCTTCGAGCTTTGATTTCTCCCAAATTGCAGGTTTTCTTCCAATGAGATTGGTTTTCCCCCACTGTCATTTGCCCTTGATGAGCACACTTGTAAGCTTGTTTCCACCAATCACATGATTTTCCCCTAAGACATTTTATTGATTAACACATACATTTGACTCAGTAGAGGTCAGGAAGTGCTGCTCGAAGCAGCTTCCCATCAGATAATTTAAGGTATGTCATAAATGCTATTTTACGTTTTCACCATGATTTTCCACTTGATTTTACAGAGTTAAATCATATTATCCAAAAATATTAGATATTAACAAATATTTACACAATTTAGTATTTTTCTTGCACCATGCAACTTCTTCATCATCATTATTATTTTTGTTATTATTAATATTATTATTTCTAAATTAGTGAGAGTTATTTTTAAATTTGCTCATTCCATCGCCAATACATTTTACCCTCCAACGTACATTTTCACCAACATGTTTACCTCGTCAAATGTTTAGTTATCACTAAAATTTCCGCACATCTTCAGTCATTTTGGATAATTTATGTAATTTTATATATAATCAATAAAATAATGGTCGCTACTTAACCATTCCCAACAGTGATAAGTGACCCGGAAAGTTTACTTGCCCACGAAAGTATGCTTGCCGACGAATGTATACCCACCTTGAAAGTAGTCGGTCCTGGTAGTGTAGTGGTTACCACACTTGCCTGTTACACCCAAGATCGCGGGTTCGAACCCGGCCAGGAGGATTTTTTCGGGCGTAAAAATCCTAAGTATGGCTTCCTTCGGAAGGGGAGTAAAGCTCTGGGTCCCGTGTCGTACATTTACGGCACGGAAAAGAGCCTCAAGTCTGAATGAGAGGCCTCTGAGCAAAATTTGTCGGCCGTTTCAATCCCTGAGTTAAATAGGACGCTGATGACCTGAGATGTTAAAGAACGTCCATAAATAAATAAAAAAAACTTGAAAGTATGCTTGCCCATGAATGTATAGTTCACCCAGATTTTTTTTTTGAGTAGTGTTTAACGCCCATTTTTACTACTGAGGCACCACAGACGGTGGACACTGGTGATATATGAAATGAATTGATAAATTGGGAAAGGATTTTTTTAAGGAAGGAAGCGTTCCAGGCCTAAGTTTAGGTACCTCCCCGGCATTTGCCAGTTATGAAGACTGAGGAAAACCTGGAAAAAATCCCAGTCAGAGAGGACGGTCCTGGCGGGATTCGAAGCGCAGACCTCCCGCTCACGAGTCCGTGCCTTAACGACCTCGGCCACCCGTGGCGGTCCCCGCAGATGGTATGCTGCCTCACAATTTTAATTAACATGTTGTCTAATCAATAAAATAGTCCCCTTCCTGACAGATTTTTGCGCACCCCCGAAGCTGAATAAGGAAACAAATTCCCGCTATTTTGTAATTAATATTTAATGTTGTATGTAATTGTGGGTATAAACTTTCCACAATTATTATTTTCTGTAATCAGTATAATAGTCCCTTCTGCCTGCTTCTGCTACTTTGTGCCAAATGTATAACATTTGCACCATTTTGTATAAATATATGTATAAAATATTCGCAAATTTGTATAATTAATAAAATAGTCCCTCCTTAGTAGGCTGTTGGTGGCCGCCGCTTGCGAGATGTTAAAAAATCCCACCATTTTGTATAATTGTATGTATAAAATGCCCGCCATTTTGTATAATCAATAAAAAAAGTTTCTCCTGTTGCTGGCTGCTGTGTATAAAATTCCCACATTTTGTAATTATATGCATAAAATATCCGCCATTTTGTATGATCAATGAAATAGTTCCTCCTTAGAGGGGTGCTATGCGCAATATATATAAAAATTTCACCGTTTCGTATAATTATATGAATAAAATCCTGACCATTTTGTAATTACATGTATATTTTATATTATAATCCCGGCCTGTCCCACTATTGCTGGTTGCAAGACCACTGCTGGTGCCAGGCCACTCGTAATGCTAGCCGCAGAAGCCGGTAAGTGGGATATGTCGGAGTGCATACTGCTGTAGTATGTAAGAAAGCAGAATTATGGTGGCGTAGTCTGTTGTTTGCATGTGCAGAAGCATGTTGAACTGAATATTTTCCTAACAGGATTCGTCCAAACGGGCCCAGCGAGCAGCAACTCAAAAATTTGAAAGCAGAATGTGTTGGTGGAGCCGAAATTTATCTTCGTATAAACGATGTGTATAGGAATGCGAGTTTTTCACGCTCGACGGTGGGGATAACACAAGTTATGCGCGCAGTGTCTTTCTGTGCAGCAGAAGGGTCTGCGAATGGGTGCCTGCGTATGCTGCGTTACCAAGCAGAAAGGAGTTGGTTTCATTGAAGATTGGTTCCGCAGTCAACCATTGCCGTTCTTTGCTCAGGGTATCCACAACCTTGTGATGTGCTGGGACACTTGCTTGAACAAACAAGGTAAATGTCTGTAACGGATATGTGACCATGATACCACTTTTATTTGCTTATGTTCATATAATCCAGTCAATAAATTATGAAATAAATTAAAACGAGTCTCACTTTCATAAATCCACTGGAGTGTTATCAAAATTGCATTAAAGCGTTCCTTACACTGCTTAAAATACTCTGTGTAAGTGCATAATAGATTTATATTGCTTCTCTCGACTATGTAAAAGACCCACCTCTAAAGCTATATATTTATCACACATTTAAAACATTAAACGTATCCCTACCCAGAACCTTGAAAAAGATCTTGGTGCAATCCCTGGTGATGCCTCACTTCGACTACTGTCATTTTCTGCTAAGAGACTTAAACTTTAACCTAACCAAGAACTACAGCATACTTTAAATATGTGCTTATGTTACACCGGCGATGTTCGTTTATTCAGCCATATAACATCCTCCCTGGATATATTGTTTTGGTTTCGCTTAAAAGACGAAGAAATATTCTTTATTTCCGACTACTTTTCTAATTTATCCATATCTTTTTATTTATCTACTCGTTATCAAAAACTATCTTCCTCTCACAACCTTAACACACGCTCTGAAACCCGGCTCGTACTATCATTAGCATTCCACCGAACATCCCTTTACACACCGTCTTTCATTGTAATCACAGTCTATTCCGGAATACATTGCCACAGAGCGTTAGAGATTGCCAAACTTTAGGAGCACTTTATAAGACTTTTTTTTAATGTTAATAGAAATAAAATATTACCCTAGCTTTAGAGTCCTTATGTTAAAATACAGATATTATTTGTTTTATTCTATCGTGGAATGTTTATTCTTTTATTATTATCATCATCATAAATCGTACTATCTAATTCATGGCATCGTTTTACGTATATTTGTTTTACTAGCACATTTACTTCCATTTCTTTGTATGCTTTATATATGAATGAGTTGTCATTCTTACTGCTTGTGCTGTTTTTATTCTTCTAATTGTGTTAATACTTTTCATTATTCACTTTCATTATTGATGTCTAGGTATCAGCACCCATTTATTAACTGTCTTTTACATTTTACACAGGTTTAGACGTGTTCCAGTATTTTCCTTGGAGCATATTGATGCTTATGTTATTATTGTGCTACTGTTGCTGAAACTTGGTGTACTTTTTATTAGATTGGTAGAGCAGAAGAGAAGGTATGATGGCCTTAGCTCAGCTAAAATAAATAAAGTTATCTAAGTTCTTAATTAATTGGGTAGAATTATTTATTATTAATACAATTTTGTACTGATTTTAAGAACAACACTTTTTCATAATTCCAGTTGTTAATATGAAACCTCACATTTGAACAGAAAACAGAGGAGAAATTCGAATTTGCACGGTGAAGATTGCACTGTAGGAGATGGAAGTAAGGAACAATTCGCAACAATAAGTTTTCAAACTCTTACTCCCAACTCTTCTTCCTTCTATTCTAAGTTTCTAAAATACTCTGTGTATTTTTATTGTATTCTTTATCCCTTTTTATCGTCGGACTTCAATAATTTTCTTAAGCGACCATTACATTTTAGAGTAAAAATTGAGTTTCTTTTTCACTAAAAGTTGTGGCATTTGCGGGAAATGTATATTTAGTAAGTTTGGAAATAGTATCAAATTAGAGTTTTTTAACTATTGCTACTTATTTAATAAATATACAAATTTTAAATGCTGCTTGGTTGTCCATATGACATAAGGAAAGAGTTATAAATTCGTGCTAATTCACATTTTTCATATTAATAGCAAACAAACGAGGCTCGTTGCAAAGTAAGATCCACCATGTTTTATGTTGTGTAATAACAAAATAGAGTATTTTTTTCTCATTCACCAAATTTTTAGATAAACATGAACATAAATATTGTAAAAATCGAAGTAAAGTAAAGTTTACAATTAACGTTTTTAAATTTGACATATTACAGCGACATCTGGTGTTTTTAAGGTATTTACTTCATGACACCAAAATAGTTGAACATGTGTCTGTGTGTTTCTGAATGGTGCAAAGCGAAAGTCATTGTTGTACAGCTTGGAGCATTTCTACAAAGAGGACTTTTTTTCCAGGGAAACAGTAAGAAGAAATGGCAGGTGGAGGTATGAAATAGTTATGGAACGAAAAAATCGCCTGGGATACTACAAAAACTTTTGAAATGAGCAGGATGCTCAATGTAGGTGGATGGTAGCTCGCGATTCCAATGTCAGTGTTCTCCAGTCCAGGCCAGTCAGACAAAATAATTTGTTAAAATATAAGAAGCAGCCCCCTCTGAACAACAGATAAGTCCACTAGGCTAAGCATATACAGAGGATGGCAAAAATACATATATATATCTACACTTCAAGTGAGGAAAAAACTGTGTTTACATAACAAAACTGAATTCACACAAACAGAAAATGGTGAGCACTAATCATCTTGGACTTTTACAGTTACAACATTTGCTCAAAATACCCACCATCAACATCAATACACTTCTGAGTACGTTGAACTACTGATTGAGCAACGTTTGCGAAAGTGTCCTCAGCGATTGCAGCAAATGCTGTTTCAATTTCTTCCCGAAGTGCTGCCAATGTAGCTGTTTTTCTACGGTATACAATATCTCCATAGGTAGAAGTCCAACGGTGGTTCTGTACACCCGTCGCCATTGCCTTTGAACTTCAACAGCATTCTCGGTTTTCTAACACCACGTCAAAATCGCTTTCCGCTGTTCAAATGATAATCTTGGCTCCGTTTTGTTGTAGCAATGCTAGCATAACTTAATGTGAGTGACATCTGTTTACAGAACATCATACGATAGTCTTGGCTTCATTTGTTCATTGTTGATTTACCTGTCACCTTGCAACGCTATTATAATGTAAGTCACATCTGTTTATAGAACATCAAAGGATAATCTTGGCTTCATTTGTTCATTATTGATTTACGATAATCTTGACTTCATTTGTTCATTGTTGATTTACCTGTCACGTAGCAACGGTATCATAATGTATGTGAGACACATCTGTTTATAGAACATCATACTACACATTACCGTTGTTTTCGGTCCAACTTTGAAATATATTAAATAGATATCTACTGTGAAAGTGGTAATACATTCTTTGGCACTCCCGGTGCATATATCGTGATATTCGGCGGTTAAAATACGTAAACATAGAGGGTCCTGATAGTGCTCATACTAGAACATGATCTTAGAAAAGCAGAAGTATTTTCGAACACACAACAAAACCGAGGGTCTCTGTTGAGGCGGGTTGATTTGAGTACTAAGTAAAACTTAATCTACGTCGAAAGAAAGTCACAGACTCTCAAAAATTCCTTGAAAAGTATCTTTTGCCAGTTGCGGAAATGATTGGATACTTCAGCAGGGCAATACAATCATACACAGCAAGGGATTGGTTTCGCCACAAAGGCGCCACTGTCCAGCTAGTTCTCGGACTTGACTCTATGGAGAACTTAAGGTGAATTTTATGCAGAACAGTTTATGGAAATTAGAAGTAGTACGTCAGCGTACAGAATTTATAAATCTGTATTATATCTGCATGGAATTACATTGAATGTTGAAGAAATCATGAATAATCTTTATTTTAGGCAGTTCTGAAAGAGAGTTAACTTATACTCTTCATATTGCAAGAATATTTGGGGGGGGGCTGAGAAGTGTAGGAAAGTTATTATTTTGTTTATAACTAGTCACGCGATACTGTAATTAATTTAAAATAAATGTTATTTGATTATATCTCTGTAGCTGAGAATATTCTAAATTGGTGCTATATATTTTACAACGCATGTTACAATTTTCGGACTGTAGAACATACAGGTATGTTATTGTTATTATTATTATTATCTTCATTATTATTATTATCTTCGTTATTATTATTATTATTATTAATGTTGTTATTGCATAGAAACGGTTCGATTCATTTACAGTTGATATTAATGGAAAATGTCAGAATTCATTTAGTTCCAAAAATACCCCACTATACACATACTACTTCTTCCTTCCTCTTAACGCGCCAGACCTCACAGATATCAGCGATCGCTGCGCCCTCTACCCCTGTCTTGCGACATCATTGGTAGAGGAACGTCATAGAGGTAGCCGTCATTAAGCCGCTTTCTAGATCAAAGGACGATGCCTATTTATCAGGCAGCTCCGCAATTGTCCTCACGATGCTGAGAGCTCCCTAAATTAGAAACTTACTAAGGGGGTACTGGAGGTCGAATCGGGGACCTCCCCAACAGCAACCAGCTACACCGTGGAGGGTATCGCGCATAGCACTGTCAATGTAAATAGCAATAATGCAACAATAAGTGTCGTGTCTCAAGAACACATGGCTTTAATGAGTGATCATTATGTGCATTTCCACAAATTTAATGCTGAATGTGTGAATTGATTTAATGGTGGCTCATAATTTCTCAAAACATGTGAGAAATGCAGAATCCCAATGAATTTAGCTTTAATTTTTTTACACAAAATATCGAAATTCTTAATTTTATCATAATTACACTCAACTCATGCCTTTCAACTTTAGTACTGATGGTGTACGTGTAAATGATAGATAATTTATATTGTAGAAAAGGCGCAATGATTCCTCTTATACTTAACTCGACGTTAACTTTCACGTTTCGAATGTTTGCAAGGACCTCTATCAGGATAACTTATTAGCTGTCAAACCCTTTCTGCTTAATCTCATCCACAGTCAAAATATCGCCTTTGAAGGAACTGAAAAGTCATGAAAATCATGAAACGTGAATATAAACATCAGCCTTAGTTACGATCCTAACACACAGCGGACGGATGATGCGTCTTTACGTTTCCATTCACAATACATGTTGCAGCAGGGGCATGTTCTGCAATGTTCATTCAAGTGACCTGACTCATAGCCACGACTAGGTCAAAAATGATGCGAGCAACCATATAGATCAAAACACACATATAATGTCATTTACGAAACCAAGGGTAAAAACATATTTCCTCTGTCCTAACAAAAGTGTTGGACACAGCATCTTTTTGTGTAATGAGAGGGAACTAATTATTATTTTCAATATCAAGAAAAACAATAATAATCAGAGTTCTAGGGGTTGAAATGTTCAGATGTCTATGTAGCACAAATGAAAATTGTTCTATTGGGGCAAGTAAAACGGATAAACTAATCCAAGATCAATTTTTAGATAAATGTATTTTCAGAAATATTATGATGTTTACGTTTCAATAATAATGCACTTCAAGAGTCAACAAACAGACTTTTCAAAATTCAATTCATATAAGAACGTTCCTTGAGCAGTTTCTAACAATTTATAAGTAAAATCAACAACTTACTTTGGAAGAAGAAAATATGCTGCAAGGAGAAACCATATTTGAGCTTCTCGCAACAAATGGGATGACACGAAGTATATTTGCGAGTCCTGTCTAGAGCAACTGCACAACCTGCAGCATTACTAGAGGCTTTGGTAGTTGTTCTCTCAAAACCAGTAATTATGATATTATTTATAAATGTTTTAAGCAGGCTTAGAAGGCTATGTACCCCAGGAACGGGCATTTAAATACCCGATCTCTAATGTGTTTGTTACATACAAGTTCATTCAACTGTATCTCATAGCCAACAAAGTGACCCGTTCACTCATACGCAATAGAATCCACTATGATTGGCTGCCAAAGTTGCACAACATATTCACGAAATATTTAAAATGGGTGGGTATTGCAGACAACCCTTACATAAAACATTCAAATGTAGGTGCTGTAATAATCATTAATTAAAACTCTGAGTTCGTTCATCACTTGAAATATTTAAAAAGTTGGAGGGAGAACTAAGTGTAATTGCAAAGAAGGTGTGTCGTGCTTGTATGACAGCATTTCGGTTTTGTGCAAAATTGCACAAAAATAGAATACTCTTTTTAACAGCGTGTACCAAAACGAAGTGAAATTCAGTGCAGTAGGATTGGTTTCTGTTTGAGAATTTACTATACTATTTTCGTAATAAACACAGCCAGAGCATTCAAGTTCACATCCATGACTGGGCATAGTGTTTAACACGCAGTCAGTCCTTCACAAACTCCCTGGAGTGATTTCAGTTCCCTTCCTCTTAGCAAATAGGGAAAAGAAATTCACTTATTATTATGCCAACTCCAGGCAATAATTGTTTATACACCCATTATCAAACACTACAGCATAAATATGAGCAGAAGTTTGCAGCAACCCACAGCATCTCTTCCCCCCCTTTTAATGGTGTTTAATGCCCGTTTTTACTACTGAGGCATCACAGGCGGTGGACACTGATGATACACGAGATAAAAGGGCAAATTGAGAAAGGGTATTTTTTAAGGCAAGAAATATTCCAGGCCAAAGTTTAGGGTACCCCTCCGGCATTTGCCATTTATGAGGACTGAGGAAAACTTGGAAACAAGCCTCAGCCAGTGAGGAAAGTCCTGGCGGGAATATAATCCCAGACCTTCCGCTCACGAGTCCGCGTCTTAATGACCTCGACCACCGTGGTGGTATAAGTGAAGTGAATAAAGCATTTCTTATCGTGAAATCTCTCTCGAAACGCCTGTATTTTAGGGTAAGAATCATTGAACACAGGGGTGAAATCAACTACTTACTGTATGAAATAAAAAATAAATAAAAAGGTACAGGCGGATGCTGCGATTGATACATTTATTCCTACGTTGTGCTAGAATAGCGAACCTGTCACTTCTCCACGTAGCTGATGGCTTGCAATGATGAATACATAGCTATTCAATAGCCTGCAAAGGTTTCATCTCCGGTCCCTTCTTTAGAGTCTTTAAATTCGATTCCAGGTAATTGTGGAAGATACTAGTTAATATATAACACGATATATGACATAAACTGAAATATTGCACAGCATTAAGTATAAAAGATGCAACGCTGTTGTCATAATCACTTATGATTCAACTGTCTGAACCTCGTGAGTGCAAAAGTAAAGAAGACAATATGTGGAGGCTGGAGGGAGCGCTCAAGTATTTTGCAGCTGACCTGAAATGTACACCCACAAGTAAGGCTGGATGGATGTGAGTACAAGAGCCCTAGCTGCAGATTTGAGTATCACTAGAGA
This sequence comes from Metallyticus violacea, assembly GCA_030762175.1. Classification (NCBI taxonomy): domain Eukaryota; kingdom Metazoa; phylum Arthropoda; class Insecta; order Mantodea; family Metallyticidae; genus Metallyticus; species Metallyticus violacea. The sequence continues at coordinate 15,461,830 of CM060846.1, read as the reverse complement.
GCCCGAGTCTGTTCTTCAATAACGGCACCATCATCAAACTACGTGCACTATGGTCCGATGAGTCCGACCGGTTGAGGTGTAAGGTTGCTGGAGTGAGATACTCAAGACACCACATCCTTGCGCGTCTGTGTTTCCTCCTGAGAGGGTTAGCACCAATAGGACTTGATAAGACGCTCTCTGGTTTTAGTCGCACGGCGCAAAATCTCACCATCACCTCTGCCTGTCTGAGCAGACGGATCGGGTTGCACAGACCTGCTCGACCGCTGGATTTGACCGCATTGGATTTTAGCGAATTCAGAAGGAAGTAAGCTATTGCGGGTTGGTCTCTGAAACATGTTTGATTTTTTTTTTTTTTTAGTGAATTTCGAAGGAATGTAAGCTAATCCCAATGAAAGTATTTTTTAATAATTTTTTTTCAAATTTCCATCGATCGCACTTAGGAGGCACCCACAATGAAAGAAAAAAAAAAGAATAAAAGTTTTTATTTATATATGTATGTCCGTTAACGCTCTAGTGGTCGCATTTTTTGCTTTTTCACAACGAAACTCGCCATATAATAATCAATTAACAAATGATTTGTCAATTTTGTTAACCGGAGGTATTGGACCAATGGGGGAGGTAGCTAACTAAAAGCGAAAAAAAAAAAATCGCTCTAGTAGCCGCAATTTATCTTTATTTTCAACGAAAACCAGCGAATTTCTTTTAAAAACTCAATAAAAGTAATTTCAGAAAATCAGGGCAATCGGGCCGTTAGGAGTGGGGGTATATCTGAAAAACGAGTGGGGGTTAAAGCGAAATTTAAAAATCAATCTACGGCCGTAATAATATTTTTATAAGGAAACTCGGTATATACCATAGAAATAATATAATCAAAATATTTTCTGAAAATAAGTGAAATCGGATTATTAGGAGAGGGTTTACCTGAAACACAAAATACAAAAATTACTCTAGTGGCATCAATGTATGTCTTTTTGCAAAGATACTCTGTATATACCATTTAAATAGAATATAAAAATGGTTTCCGAAAATCAGGGAAACTGAGTCATTAGGAAGGGGGATTTAACTTGAAATCTAAAATTTAAAAATCGATTTAGCAGTACCAAAACATTTTTTCTCGCAAAAAAACTCGGCATATACCATTTAAGTCAAATAAGAAAAATAAATTTTGAAAATCAGTTATATCAGATTATTTGGTTCACCTGAAAAACCAGTGGGTGTTAAAGCGAAATTTAAAAATCGCTCTAGCGGCCCCCATTTATATATATTTTTAAAGGAAACTCGGTTTATGACATTAAAATAAAACAAGAAAAACAGTTTGTAAAAATTACGGAAATTGGACAATTAAGATTGGGGGTTTACCTGAAACCCAAAATTTAAAAACCGCTCTAGCGGCACCTATGTTTGTTTCTTCTCAACAAAATTTGGTATATACCATTTAAATAAAATAAGAAAAATAGTTTCCGAAAATTAGGAAATTGGGCCCTTAGGAAGTTTTGAAAACCAAAATTAAAAAGCGTTATTGCGCTTAATTTTCTATTTGTTGTTTTAAAATAAAAGAACAAATTAATTCATTATATAAACTGGATTTTTAACGATTTCTATAACAAAAGCATTGTCGTGAAGATAGCAAATGTGAAATATCAATCAAATGTGTGTGTGAGAATTATATTTGTATGTAAGAGCGCTGTGTAATAATCTTCAGAAAACGTTTTTACTATAATAACATTTAAATCAAATTTCAAAGTCAATAAAAATTGATGAAACATCCGATCGTTTATTGTTGCATGCGTATTTTTCTTGGTGCATTGAAATTGTTTTTAAATAGTAACATGTTTTTGTTTTATTGAAATAATGAACATCTTCTTCTTAAATACACAATATAACTCTAAACTTTCTGCTACTTTTCTCTATTTTAGTGGATGGAAAGATGATACCAAGGGCTCAGTTCATAAACATGTTTACATTAAAAAATGTTTAAAAATTCTAACACAGTATCAGTGTCTATCAGTGGTCATACATTTCATTATATTAATAATATAGCATTAATTTTTGTGCTTTAATCACAACAACAACAACAACAACAATAATAATAATAATAATAATAATAATAATAATAATAATAATTCTAAAGAGCTTAAAATACACACAAAGTATAGTTTTGTCTATCAGTGATCATACATTTAATTTAATTTATAGTATACCAATTATTTATATAGTTTAATCTCGATAATAATAATATAATAATGATAATTGTAATAATGTGGTTTCTCTTTTGTAATACTTATAGGTTGCAATAATTCTAATTTTGTTCCCCTAATACCACACAGTAATGCCATAACTAATTTCATTTCATTAATTAATAAGGCCTAATTTGAATTTTAAATTAATTTTTATTAAAAGTTATTCAACTCGGCGAGCAATTCACTTAGGTTACGCAGCTTCTTGCGACGCACTTTCTTTCTATGGGGTCTATTCAAGCGTAGAGTGACCATAAACCAGACACGATCTGAAACGAAGATACGAGCCAATAAACTGAAGTCCACATTGACACGGAGAAGTTTCCAACAACGTCTGCGGCGCCAGGTTGATGTGCGTAGTTACGATATAGTCATCATCATCATCCAACTCGTATGTTCTCTTGGGTGATATATTAAAGATATTTTTAAATTAAGAAATTATGTAAAATCACTAAGTAGTTTGTTGTTTAAAAATACAATCTGTTTTGTTTTTTCTGTAATTTCCAAATTAATTTGAGGAAATGAAAATAACCTGCGTAATAAGATATGATATTACAAAAAATGTACCAAGGGAAAGTTATTCTTGGAATTACTACGATAGATACAAATAGAAGGGTAGAAATTAAAAAACAAATCAATAAATACACAATTAAAATAACACAACAAAATAAAAATAAGCATAACAAATGGATTGGACATATTTAACATAAAATTCGAAAATTTTACGGTGCTAATGTCAGTTGGACACTCATCTGCCAAACCAACGAATACCATCCTGGTGTCAAGACTGCTGTTGATTAGCGCAAAAATGTTTAAGGGCTTAGGTAAAACACTTATAGAGAAAAGGAATTTTCTTTTGTAAAATGCTTTTCATCGTTTTGTATTTTGCAATGAAGCATAAAGAAATTCTATATTGGCGACACACGACTAACCTAAAACACCCAACACTTTGCATTTAAATAATGCACTAGAAATTATGTTTCTTAACAAAGGGGTAAACGGAACTATTACTGCATAAGCTGTTAAAGTGCACCACAGAGCTAGCCCAGCTATAAAGCCCATAGCTAACAACGCAAATAGGGTTAGCAAAACAGTAAACCAGAAAGCTCAACTGCTGAATAGTTGCAAACCTGGTAGCGAAGCTCTATCACACAAATGTTCCAACTACATTTAAAATGCTAGTATTCTCCAACTGTACAAAAATTATAATGAAAGAAAGTTGCCACAGTTGCTGCACTATGAGGTGAGAAAATTCACTATCCATCATGTGTTACAGAACAATGAACACAGTATTTGTTGTTCGACACTGGCTGGGTTTGAATGCGCAAACTTGGATCTACGAGGTCTTTATAGTAACCATTAACTACCAGGACCGACAGTCAAGATGATTTCCAGATTCCAGCTATTATATATGAGTAAAGTAAAGACATTCCACACTATGCTCAAAGTGAAGTAGCCAGAACGCAGCTGTTACGCCAGTCAAGTTACCAGATCACTATGCTCGGCATAAAATCAGCAAAGTAAGGTCACCAAATTGCAGCTTCTTACTGAACAATGTGAACAAAGTAAAGTCACCAAATTGCAGCTCTTACTAAACAATGTGAACAAAGTAAAGTCACCAAATTGCAGCTCTTCCTGAACACTGTGAACAAAGTAAAGTATGCAAACTGCAGCTTCTTACTGAACACTGTAAACAAAGTAAAGTCAGCAAATTGAAGCTCTTACTGAACACTAATAACACAGTAAAAATCAGCAAACTGCAGCTCTTACAAAATACTTTAAACAAAGTAAAGTCAGCAAACTGCAGCGCTTTCTCAAAACTGTGAACTGAGTCAAGTCACTAAACTGAAGTTCTTACTGAACACTAAAAACAAAGTAAAGTAAGCAAAGTGCTGCTCTTACTGAACACTGTGAACAAAGTAGAGTAGGCAAACTGGAGCTCTTACTGAGCACTAATAACACAGTAAAGTAACCGAATTGCAGCTCTTACTGAACACTGTGAATAAAGTAAAATAAACAAAGTGCAGCTCTTACTGAACACAATGAACAAAGTAAAGTCAGCAAATTGAACCTCTTACTGAACACTGTGAACAGAGTCAAGTTACCGAACTGAACCTCTTACTGAACACTTTGAACAGAGTCAAGTCACCAAACTGAAGCTCTTACTGAACACTAAAAACACAGTAAAGTAAGCAAACTGCAGCTCTTACTGAGCACTGTGAACAAAGTAGTCAGCAAACTGGAGCTCTTACTGAACACTAATAACACAGTAAAATAAGCGAAGTGCAGCTCTTACTGAACAGTGTGAATAAAGTAAAATAAACAAAGTGCAGCTCTTACTGAACACTGAGAACAAAGTTAAGTCAGCTTACTGAACCTTTTACTGATCACTGTAAACAGAGTCAAGTCACCAAAATGAAGCTCTTACTGAACACTAAAAACACAGCAAAGTCAGCAAACTGCAGCTCTTACTGAACACTGTGAACAAAGTAAAGTCAGCTAACTGCAGCTCTTACTGAACACTGTGAACAGAGTCAAGTCACCAAACTGAAGCTCTTACTGAACACTAAAAACACAGCAAAGTCAGCAAACTGCAGCTCTTACTGAACACTGTGAACAAAGTAAAGTCAGATAACTGCAGCTCTTACTGAACACTGTGAACAGAGTCAAGTCACCAAACTGAAGCTCTTACTGAACACTAATAACACAGTAAAGTAAGCGAAGTGCAGCTCTTACTGAACACTGTGAACAGAGTCAAGTCACCAAACTGAAGCTCTTACTGAGCACTAATTACACAGTAAAGTCATCAAACTGAAGCCCTTACTAAATACTATCATCAGAGGAAAGTCAGTAAACTGCAGATCTTACTGAACACCATGAACAGAGTCAAGTCATCAAATTGAAGCTCTTACTGATCACTAGAACAAAGTAAAGTCAGCAAACTGCAGTTCTTACTGAACACTATGAACAGAGTGAAGTCACCAAATTGAAGCTCTTACCGAACACTGCGAACACAGTATAATTACCCGAAACACTATGAGCAGTATAAGGTCACCAAACTGCAATCGTTGTATTGTTAGGGACAGGGGAGAAATATTTTAGTAATTCAGCTGTGCTCAAGGACTGGTCTTTTTTGTCTACGTTCCCAATTGGCCGTCTCTGGGAGGAAGGCATAAGATGAGGTAGACACCGGGCGCCAGGATGAACGGGCGGGGAGGCACGAAAGTAGACAGAGTCCGTACACAGTTTCCACATAGAACACCCCAACATTGTCTAAGTCCCCCTCCAAAGAGTTTGAGCCTCTCAGAAATTTTGCTTCTATATCAGACGCAGAATCATTTTAAGTGCAAGTTACCGTCACACCGCACCATCCCACCTCGTTTGGCCCTTTCGACTCTGTAACAGAATCAACTGAATGTAGTGATATGAAACGAAAGAGCGGAAATTCTTGGAAAGAGAATGCACATAGGCGACCAGGGAAAACTACGGAAAAAAGTGAGGAGAGAATTGAATTCGGAATCTTCCCGCAATGCTACCGCCTGTGTTACCGCACTCGACAAGCTACTGTAATCAGCAGAATAAAGTTCCACAACATTATGATCATTGGGGTAAGTGAACGTTACAAGATGCTAAAATATGTAGTCATCATGTTCCTTTCGATGAGAGCTGCTTTCTGAAGCCTTGTGTATGTATTACATTATTTCGGGGTCTTGACCATTAACCCTAAAATCTATATTAAATAGAACATTAAAAGAGCACTGTCTACATCTGCTTATTCACGTCGATCTTGCGCTCTTGCAATAAAATTGACACCACAACAAGTCTCCAGGTGTCAGTGAATCATGAAATTGCAAAGTATTAGCTGAAGATTTGATTCTCTGTCATATTCAATCTGTAAATATAATTATTAATAGGTAAATAATTAATATTTTGTAGACTCAGGATTTTTAATAACCTATTTACTTTATTTACAATTTATTTAATACAGCGATTAAACTTTAACGTAATACCTTGCACGAGTTCTTGTCATCTACTTCCTTTTAGGCAAATTCCTTATTTGCATTGCTCCATTTTTTATCTTACTTCCACAATTCCGCAGACTTGCCTTTTCTTCTTTTCCGCTCAGCACCCCATTCAAACGTTATCATTGGCATTATGTGGGTTTTCATTTTTTTAAAGTTTAGAAAACAGGGAAGTCCGCTTTCATCATCTTTTCAGTTAATACAAATGTTTCCTCTATATCTCTATATATTTTCCCAGATCTCCTTTGTTATCAGCAATGTGTATGCCGATTATCTACAAGATATGCGTGTATACTCCTTAAAACAACGTCAACCCAAGTGTTAATATAATAACGTTTTTAAATTTTGTTTAAACCATTCTTCATTCTTAGCAGGGAGTTTTTAGCATGTCTATTGTTAATTTCCTTTTTTCAGATACAAGTGTTCCATTTTGTTCTAAATTTGTAAAAATACATGTACAATTATTAATAAATTTATTTCTATCTTTTAACGCATATTTTTGACTTTGAAATTCGAAATATTCATAAATGGTTTTCAGTACTTTTCTTGCTCTTCTATAAATGTATGCAATGTTAGTCCTTTTGATTAATAACTGCTGCAGTAGTACTTTAGTTTAATTCTACGATAGAATTTTATAACAGCAGTTCGTTTTAAGATCCAGTGTGGAACGTACTCTATATAAATATTTCCTTTCAATAAATATACTAGCTTGACACGCATCCCATCCCTCACGAATCAAATACTTGTATTTGATTGAATCTGTGTTTCACAAATCTTGTTTGCAGTTATCTCAACAATATAATTTCGCCCTTGTCCAACTTGGAGTTTAACAATCAACAGCACAAATATTATAAAGAATCCCTGAAGATTTGAGAGGCCAGTCTAGGTGATCAAATGAATAATGCAGAGGTATCAGCCTGTTTATACGGATGAACTCCTTCACGTGTCAGTGGCCTGAAGAACCAACTGGGACTCATGCTAAAGAAATGATGTGCATGGCAGCCTGTTGCGACCATGCGAGACATCGGTATATCTTCACGATTCTGGAGTAATGAAAAGGGGTGCTTTTTGTTACTGTTTGGACTCAGAACTGACCAAGTGCTTTACACCACAAAACAACGCTACAGCACCTCTACAGACCTGTAAATTGAACACTTTCCATAGATACAACTCAGGAACTATGAGGAGAAAGGGCGAATGTAAAATCGCATTTATAGTTGGAAAAGCAAAGAATACATACAATATGGAAGTAACGCTCCTTGAAATTACATAAGTAAGCAGAGCTTGAAATAATGTACTGCAACAGTACATTCGTGCTTACTCTCAACTTATTTCTTTTAATGCAATTTCGAGAATACTCATGGCGAGTTTCTACCCAAAAACCGCCACCATCATAAAATACTTGCAGCAATAATAACAAGAGTCCATAGACAGCCTCCGTGGTCAAACGGTAGCATTCGCGATTACTAATCCGGAGGTCCTGGGTTCGATATTCGGTCAGGGCAAATTGTCTAGGTAAGGCTTTTTTTTGGAGTTTTTTTCTTACTCTGTGAGGGTGAATACCAGATAGCTTTAAGGCACCATAGTCAAAGCGACAAATTTTTCCCCAAATTTTACATCCATTCTGTTTCGAGCTCCTTAACTGCTCGTGCATCTGTAATAAGCCTGCAGTTATTGTGCAGCGAACTAAACGATTTTAGTTTTAAGTTGTGCAGTTTGAGCAATTATGTTACCTTATACTTAGGATAGCGATATTTGAAACAGGGCAGAATGTATTAATTATTCCTTTTTAATATTCAACTACCTTGTATTCAAATAATCAGCATAGTATCACTCGGAGATTTGGAGTTAACTTCTCTTCATTTCCCTAACTTCCTGCATAATACTACAATGTTATACAGGGTGTATTCATAGCAGCAGTTTTAAGACAGGCATTTGCGTCGGTTGGTGATCTTTAAAAGATATTTTCCTTTCCGTTTAACATCATATAGACGGTATTCAAATCAACTCCTCCTTTCATTAAACATTAAGTTCCGTGCAAGTTTAATAAAATTCTATGTTTATCAGTATCAACGACCTTTGCGTATGCTTTACAAAGTTGTGGCGTCAACCCACTTGAAATGTGTGGTGCACTCCTTACGATTTCCTGTGAAAATTTTCTCTTTGGATACGTAAACGTGGCGCCCCCAAAGAAAAGAAAATGGAGTTATGATGTGGGATGAGCGGTAGAAGTGTGAATCTCACCATGTTCACCAGAGAGAAACAAGATCAACGTATGAAAAGGAGAATGAAAAGCAAATGTTCCAACTGAATGCCCACTATACACGAACAGTTTGTATTTATTTATTTCAAAAGTTAACTGAAGCTCTCACAAAGAGTGGCACCAGACACACGGAAATTACAGTTCTGGCGCCTAGAACAGCTCTATGATGTAACCACCCGCTGATTCATGGAGGTGCGTAATTGTGCCTACAGGCGAGATTTATAATTCTCATTTGTTTTTATTGCCCACTTTATTTCAATATTTGCTTTATTTGTTTTTAATAATTCCGGAACTGCTGATTCACAATGAAAAGTATCTTATAAAATAAATATTATGAGAGTGAACCTTCGGCAGAGGGTATCCGATCCTTTTGTGCTCCTATTGTTTAGAATATTAGTCCATCCTTGCAAGCTGAACTGCTTAGAATATTTTGTTTCTACTGTCGTCTGAACGACCAGTTGCAGTTTCTGGGGAATTGATACCCCGAAGTCTTGTCCCTGCGCTTTTTAGTTGACCATCACAATCTGTGAGGTCCTGCAGTACTTAGAGCTATTCATTTCAACTACGGTATAATGCAATTGCGTGAAGGGAAAGTAGTTATGAATAGCATTAAGTATCTCATTTAGTGCAGTTTTAATTTGTTCATCTACTGTCTCGATTTTTATAAAAATGACAGAACGTCCACCATAGTGGGCTGTCCTCTGTAAACTGTGTATAATGTTAATAGACATGGAAAAAATGGACTGTAATGTAATATTGCTGATTCAGATAGAGTAGCTATTCGTATGTAAAAAGCTTGATAACAAAAATAATGAAAGACGCCAGGAATGCTATGAAAACTTAGGGAGGTTTAGATTTTTCTGCACTTAAAGAAAAATCTAGCAAAAGAAAGAACATTATAGAGGTAGCTGAATGCATAGAAGGTCATTTAAAAGTTTAATTCCTGAATTTCGTACCGTTAGGAAGACTGTAACTGCCATCAGCAAGCTCAACAATGCACTTTTTCAAATAAGAAAATTAGAACTTCAATGAAGGAATTTTACTCAAGTGATCATTTACTCAAATCCTCCTTAACCTTCCACCAGCTTCATTACTAGTTGCAGATAAAGCTGATTATCACAGTGTGAAGCGTCACTGAACATCATGCAGTCTCCCTAGTCCAAACCACTGCAGATAACGAAAGTACAGCGCATTTCCATCTCTCTGGTAACACTATCGACACTGTCGCCAGAAGTGTGTAAAATTATCAACGATACATTCTGTACGTGCACGTACCTTTATTTTGTACAGGACTTGATTTTAAATTTTGATCTGCCTTGCACCAGAAACTGTTCAGTAACATCAAGGCGGATGACTTGGTCTTGGGAAATTCCATGCTCAGTGATAGGTAATTACTTAGCAATAAATAAACACTGACTAAATGGTTTATCCTTAATTTATTAAAATCGAATGTGTATTGACCAAAATTTGTTCCGCGTGGAAAGAAAAACTTTGCCTTTGAGCAGTATAGACCCAAACACTTTTCTAAATTGAACTAACAACAATAACAAAATAATAATAATAATAATAATAATAATAATAATAATAATAATAATAATAATAATAATAATAATAATAAAGAACTACAGATGGTATATTTCCCTTCTTTATTCTTTTATGTGGTCTGTTAAGCTATATTACTTTTAGTTCATTTATTATAATTGTATCGTAAGGAAGAAGGGTTAAATTGCTGACACCGTGCAGTACTGCATCGTTCAAAATGTAAACTTGATTCTACTAAACATACCATTTGTGTTATGCTGGGCTAAGAATCGATACAAGGCAAACAACGGTAACAGAGCTTGTAAACATATTTAAATGGATACCTATACACATTTTAGTCATAAATCCTGTCCTCTCACGGGTTGTTTTAGATCTCCGGTACTAGCAGCCGGCGGCGCTCGTGTTGTCATACCTTTGCATGTGGCACTGTTAATCTGTACGTTTTTTCAATAGTGTTTAACTCCCGTTTTTTACTGCTGAGGCATCACAGGTGGTGGACATTGATGATACTGGGGATGAAATGATAAATTAGGAAAGGATTATTTTATTAAGGAAGGAAACGTTCTGGGCCTATGTTTATGGTACCTTCCTGATATTCGGCATTTATGAGGACTGAGGAAAAAAATTAAATAAACCCTTATTCAGGGAGAACGGTCCTGGTGGAAATCGAACCCCAGACCTCCCGCTTACGAGTTCGCGCCTTAACGACCTGGGCCACTCGTAGCGGTCCGGTATATTTTGTTTGTAAGGATGGTTTGAGAGCTACCTGTAGATAAACTATTTTTATGTGTAAATGCTATTTTAAACATGAATTGCTCATCGTGCGCGTGTTGAAAATGTTCGTAACTTTCCCAGCCAATTACACCCTCTAAACACTGCAATTCACATTTTGCACAAATTTTAATCTACTGGTTCAATGCACAAGCATTAATAGAGAAAAATTGGCAAAACATCTTGAACTTTCGCTAGTAAACTCATTCCCACAACTAGTTTCGGAGATTAAAGGAAAACGTTAGCAATGAAATGAGAAACAATACCGTTACCGAACTTAGTAATGCCGATCAGAGCGTGTTTTCCTGATACAATGTTTGTTTAGACAATTGCAGCATCTTCTATAAGGCAAGGAAGCGAAGTTGAAGAACGGGTGCCGCCGGCTACGGTGCTTAGTTGCCGAGACGAAAAACACCGCGTGAGCGGACAAGATTTATAGCTATATACCAGAATGTATCTTCTTTCAGGGTTCGCCCAAAGACTGAGCTACCCGGAGTACGCAGAGCCCGCTTCTGGTCATTTAAAAACTCCATGTTCTCGTTTATTGCGTTTAGTTTTCTTCCTTGCCCAACGTTTCATAATTCGGCATATGATAACAAATTGCATTCCCAGATCTCTAGGTGGAATATTTCAATTCAAATCATAGAGTAACAACAAATAAAACATATCAGTAGGACTTTGTGTACTGTTTTCCTCAACATTTGCTACCTGTGTAAGTTTAGGTTGTCTGCAATACACAAAAAATCAAATCAAGGCTTCAAAATGATATCATTATGTTTGTTACTGAGCCACAATGTACAAAGATAGACCGGAAAAAAAATGATAACTTTTTTACTAGCTCATATGGCCATAAAATTTACTTTTTTCCCTTTTAAGTATCCTTTAAATTCATTAATAGTGTAGTATACTTTGCGTTATATTCTATGGGCATTATTAAAATAAATTATAGTGACACTTGTCATATTTATTTTAATTTTTAAGAAAATGTTCATGCATATAAGACTTTTCAATATAAAGAAGTTTTTAATGTTATTTAACGCCCGTTTTTACTACTGAATCACCACGGGCGGTACATAAATGGGTATCAGACGTTAGAACTTCTTTGGTAAAATCTGCACAACATTCAGAATTTCTGAAAAAAAAAATGTACGTGATGAAGATAAGAGAAATTGTCTAGAGGCTGAAGCGGCCATATTATTTATGTTAACTATATGATTAATGCTGTACAACTTCAGTTTGCTGATCCGTATTTATAGACTTGCACAACATGTTGCAGTAAACGAGAAGGAATATGCGGCTTCATCTTTGACAATACATCGCCAATAACTTCACTTACTTACATCGCTACTGTGCGAGTCTGAACTATTCAAAACGAAGTCAGTGACTTAAGAACATTCGAGTCGCATGCATTGCTTCATTTCATAGAAAAGGGACTCCCCTTTAAAGAGAGAGAGCACTACAGTCAAAGTGATGATGTGATACATAAAACAAATTTATTCACATTTCGATTCAATTGATAAATAGAATATTTGAAATAAGTTTTTGCATTTGAATTAAAAATTAAAATAAGGAAGAAATATGTATTTATACCAAAATTATTTTAAATATGTTTTACTTAAAATATTACAAAAAATAAATTTCTAAGTGTAGTAGAATTTCATAAATACAATACGGAGCTCTCATTCGGGATTATAGTTTAGTTGTAGAATTTTATCTATTATCAAAAGATATTTATTTGCTTAAAAGGAGTTCTCTACTCAGAAATGGCCGTTTGATAGGGTTCAAATGCACACAATAAATACATTTACGAAGGCGGAAAACTTTACCAAACAAAGCATAATTTTAATTTAACTATTTTCAAACATGGATACAGAAGACCAAATAATTCGTAGCAAACTAGTTTATAAAACATTTTTAGAACTGCACAACGAAACACAGGGGCATTCAGAACAGATGTTTTCTTTGTAAGACTATAATACACTGAAATTATAGCAAACAATTAAATACTTTCGATTTTTAATGAAGTTTAAAATAATATCAACAAACATTAAAGCAAAAGTTGATGATGCGATTTTCTAAGCTTTGGTGTGCAAATTCGTTTTCTTAAAAATTCTTTTCAATATTTTTGAATTGATAAAGGGTTCTATTTGATGCAGCTTTTAACCAAAAAATCTCTCAAATTCAAAGTTCTGAAACTTTAATAGGCTAGCCTTAAACTTTATTAGCTCAAAGTATAAAAATGAGCATATGATAAAGTAAATCATGCGTTAAAACGAATGCATAATAATTGCTTTAACTTTAACTTTGTAATGAGTGGTAAATAATATATAAAAATATACCATTAAGATTTATTTTGTAATTTAATGGGGAAAGGAAGTAAAATCTCAAGAACAGTTTAAAAAGTTTAGCAAAACAAACTAAGGAAGTTGATAATTTCAAATAAATTGCAGCGTTATCTGAAATCACCGGGTTTCGACCCGTATCAAAAACGTACTATCTATGGAACTCGAACCGAAGCAATGCCGTATTAAAATGATTCCGCTTATATGGTTATGTGCAACCCAACCAGGTGTCTCCACGTTTCCCGCAGTTTTCTCTTTTTCACAAAGTCACGCGCTGAAAACCCCCCCCCCCAAAAAAAAAGTTAAACAGAACATTTCGAGAAATTCACACTTGTTGGATCTGAGAAGTTTTCTTTGACTACACGCCGATAATCAGATAATTGGGTATAATATTTAACGTTATTGCTGCCTAGTGGAACACGACTACTATGTTCCGGGAAACGGTCTCTTATCTTACTCATTTTCTATTTGCAGTTCACACTGCTCATTCCAACACCCTTAAGCCTTTCGTTATATTGACAATGTTGATTTGTTCCTTTTGCACCGTGTTCTGTTTTAACACTTACGCTATTTCCCTCCCGTAGTAAGTGACAGAAATACTTAGCATTATTTCCAACCACGTAATAAAAGCAGATGTTCCTGCCTGGGATCACTTACCTCAAAATGTTACCGCATCAGTGAATTCACCTCTTAATTAAGTTTAACAAAAACGTAATTCAGTTTCCATCAAAGCACATACAAAACCAAAATGAAGTTTAATTAGTGGGAATTGGGGACATGGTCTTGTCTCAGATCTGCAGCGCCTCTGACTGTACAACATTGATCAAACGATGTAATTGGGTAGATCCTGGTGGTGTAGTGCTAATCACACTTGCCTCATAAATCCAAGATCGCGGGTTCAATCCTGGCCAGGGTTGATGAATTTTTTCGGGCATAAAAATCCTAAGTATGGCTTCCTTCAGAAGGGAAGTAAATCTGTGGGTTCCGTGTTGTACATTTACGGCACGATAAAGAACTTCAAGCCTGAAGAAAAAGGCCTCTGAGCAAATTTTGTCGGCTGTTTCGCGCCCTGAATTGAATGGGACGCTGATGACCTGAGATGTTAAAGAGCGTCCGTAAATAAACCAAAGCAACAGATATCGTTGGCTACACAGGCGAGATACATGACGTCACATACATTCAATTGTTTCTGTTCAGGCAGCTATGAACATGATCCACTCTCAACAGCGGGGCGGACCGTCTGAAGCTGCAAATGTCCGGGATAGCTATGCTCTTTCGCGATAGTGCCCATCCACAGGTATCCAATGAAACAAAGCACAAAGTCCAATGGCATATCTGTCACTTTTCAATTATAATTTGTTTGACCGAACCATCAGATTTGCATCGGAAGCTGAGGTTAAGCACAGAATGACAATTTTGTTGCTTTCATAGCCCTAGGTCTTCTTTGAGGACATATATAACATTAAGATCGTGGCAGTAAGCAATATTTCATATTTTCGCTGAAAAGAGCCGTAAACACAGATGGTGAATCATGTAAAACTATCACCGTTAATAAATCTGAAACGGCGCAAATGATGGTCTGTTTGTAGTATGAAGTTCTGACCAGAGATCAACAATGTGTCCCATACAAGCATTCCAACAGTTATTATAAAAGGCATAAAGTTAAATGTTTTTTTTGACTCAAAGAAAATTAAACTGAATAAAATTAGGATGGTAATGTATTTTCTTCACAAGTGTAGGCCAAGTATTTAACTGAGTAGGTATCAGATTGGATATGTACTGCATATTCCTGCCTACTGCGACCTTATGTATACCTTTGTGTTTACATTCTTTTCCTCTATGCAAATACACCGTGACATCGGACGTACTAGCGAAGTGTTACTGTTGCTGACATGATCCTAATGTACAGGGAACGTAGAAATACAAAATCCGTCCTTTGTTGTACCATACATACTGACGATACCCAGGATAATGTGCAACACACTGTTGATCATTTTCCTAAATTGCAGACATTGCTTTCGCCTAGTGATCATAAGGGTCTTAGATTCTCAACCCTATTAAACTACTTGGCCTAGACTCATGCAAAACACTCCTCAAATTCTAACCTCAATTAAATTTATGTCTTGAATTCAATAGGCATTGTTACACTTGAAAAAACGTAGCTTTTTGTTAAAAATATACTTTCTAATAATCGTTGTAGCGGCTACATTGATAAGTTTTTATCTGAACTTAATTTCTGCGAAAACAAGAGCACCAATAGCCCCTTTGGTTTAAAAAATATTTGCGGTGATAGATTCATTCTGTATAAATATTAATATAGGTAATATTTTGTACTTTTTATACGTAACAAAGGTCACATGTAGCTGTCTCATTGCGGCTATTTATGAAAGCAGCTGCACAGAGATTTCACTCAAGGAGAAAAATAATTTCGAATGATATCCTTTGCTCAAATGTTTGGCTATTAATATAAACTATAATAAAATATCTTTGTTTTGAGAATGACGATTAACGTGGTGAGGAATTCTTGCTGCGATTTTTAAAAAAAATTCATGTGCGTCTTATAATTTGGCTACGAAAATATGAAAGCTGAAAGAGCACAACCGCCAGAATGCTTTTTATGCACTAGTTTGAGCATCAGGAGCGTAATTAAAGACGAGCCTTAGAAAGCGGTGAAGGTGACTTCCGCCCTGCTGAGGGAACTCTGAAAGAATTGGAAAGACCACACACAGTCCAAAGTTGTAAACCTCTGACATGAATACGATTTCCCTGGTACGGTGGGGGCGTTATGGTCTCTCGCACGTATATTCCGCAGATACATATTCAAAGCAAAGGGTTGTTCATCCTTTTCGGAAAATTGCAAAAGGTGAAATTTCGATGTCATTTGGATGCAGAATAAATTGTGGCGAACGCTATTAATGTTCCACCCTGTGTGTATATATAGAACGAAGACGGGAGTGGGAAGGCCGAAGAGGGGTAAGGTGTGTGTGTGTGTGTTGTAGAGTTTTCTGCCACGTACCATCTCTCTCACTCCCACACCAAAACTCCAGGCATTCCCTCTTTATCTTCGCCTTCTCTTCCATGCACACATTTCTTCTTGGGCCAGATTTTAACGATTGCCAAGACAGACAGACGTACGTACTGCTAGCTGTACAGGGGGAGGGGGCTTGATGAGGGAGGGCGGGCATGTGAGGTAAGGAGAGGGTTGGGGGGAATAGATGAAGAAATTTCCAGCAACATTTTCTTAGCAGCAGGAGCAGAAGAGTAAGAAAAAGGGTGAGGTTGCGGGGTGCAGAGTAGAAGTCCTCATGCAAAAAGAAAGGAAGAGTGGAGGGAAAAAAAAGAAAAGAAAAAAACTCGTTTCCATGACCACCATCGAAAAGACAATATAATGTACCCAGAACATATGTAGACTTAATACTTGATGAGATGGCCTACCTGCGTCGGACACGTTAAATTATTTCTCTATTTGAATCGGATATCGGCATGTTTATTTCATTTGATAAAAACTGTATGTCTTTCTTCGCATGCTATTTAGTAAGAATAGGTGCATGAAAACCTTTCGTAATTTCCTTACCGACACATATTGACTAAATATTAGAAATTTTCCACTCCTAATACCTGAAAGACAACACTGTAGAATTTACTACATGAAAATTCTTTTAACATGCTGATACAGTTTATTGATATTTAGAAAATAATTATGCAAAAAATTAATATCTGACTTAATACTTTTGGATAAGCACTCGAATTTCCCAAGTGTTCTATTTTTTCCCGTTTGAGAGGCAAAAGACCCTTTGGCTTCTGAATCTTAATTTGTTTTATTGTTTTAGATACTCATATGTATCTCACTCTTGTGGGCAAGCGAATACTTCAACATCTTAGTTTTGGAAATTAAAGCATGTTCTACAATTTTTTTTACGAAATTTGAGTGAAATCGAACATTGCTGATAGGGACCGCCTTATAATTAATTCAACTTTGTTAAAACACCAGTCACTTAACTTTTGACAGGAAAATTTATTTTATAATTTCGAAGCTATCTAGAGGCAGCAAAGAATAGGACATTTAAAAAAAAAATAAGAACAATTTGAGGAATAAAGCTGGAAAAAAGCACTTTCAGAAGTTGGACACTTTTGTACATACTTTAAGTAATAAATTATATAAAATTAAAATATCGCACTTTAAAATGAAATAATAGCACTCGTGGTCATAATACATAGCAAATTGCGAAGGTGACACAAAATATTAGTATATAACAAATAGGCAACAAACTATTTAAAAAACATTAAAACAATAGATAGCAATATGAGGCTTACCTTTATTAAACTTTACAATGTATACTGATATTTGCAGTACGTTCTTAATTTTTAGTCCTTATAAAATTTAACCTGCTCATTTATGTATATCCCAGTAAAATATAACTAAGTAGATAGTGTGGAAATTATTATTATTATTATTATTATTATTATTAGTAGTAGTAGTAGTAGTAGTAGCAGTAGTAGTAGTAGCAGTAGTAGTAATAGTAGCAGTAGTAGTAGTAGTAGTAGTAGTAGTAATAGTAATAGTAATGGTAGTAGTAATAGTGCTAGTAGTAGTAATAGTATTAGTAGTACTAGTAATAGTAGTAATAGTACTAGTAATAGTAGTAATAGTACTAGTAATAGTAGTAATAGTACTAGTAATAGTAGTAATAGTACTAGTAATAGTAGTAATAGTAGTAGTAATAGTAATAGTACTAGTAGTAGTAATAGTAGTAGTACTAGTAGCAGTAGCAGCAGTAGTAGTAGTAATAATAATAGTAGTAGTAATACTAGTAGTAGTACTAGTAGTAGTAATAGTAGTATAAAGTAGTAGTACTAGTAGTAGTACTAGTAGTAGTAGTAGTAGTAGCAGTAGTAATAGTAATGGTAGTAGTAGTAATAGTACTAGTAGTAGTAATAGTATTAGTAGTAATAGTACTAGTAATAGTAGTAATAGTACTAGTAATAGTAGTAATAATAGTAATAGTAGTAGTAATAGTAATAGTACTAGTAGTAGTAATAGTAGTAGTACTAGTAGTAGTAGCAGCAGCAGTAGTAGTAGTAGTAATAATAATAGTAGTAGTAATACTATTAGTAGTACTAGTAGTAGTAATAGTAGTATAAAAGTAGTAGTACTAGTAGTAGTAGTACTAGTAGTAGTAGTAGCAGTAGTAATAGTAATAGTAATGGTAGTAGTAATAGTAATAGTACTAGTAGTAGTAATAGTAGTAGTACTAGTAGTAGTAATAGTAGTAGTACTAGTAGTAGTAGTAGCAGCAGCAGCAGTAGTAGTAGTAGTAGTAATAATAATAATAGTAGTAGTAATACTAGTAGTAGTACTAGTAGTAGTAATAGTAGTATAAAAGTAGTAGTACTAGTAGTAGTAGCAGTAGTAATAGTAATAGTAATGGTAGTAGTAATAGTACTAGTAGTAATAGTATTAGTAGTAATAGTACTAGTAATAGTAGTAATAGTACTAGTAATAGTAGTAATAGTAGTAGTAATAGTAATAGTAGTAGTAATAGTAGTAGTACTAGTAGTAGTAGTAGTAGTAGTAGTAGTAGCAGCAGCAGTAGTAGTAATAATAATAATAGTAGTAGTAGTAATACTAGTAGTAGTACTAGTAGTAGTAATAGTAGTATAAAAGTAGTAGTACTAGTAGTAGTAGCAGCATTTTGTGATGCATATATTTTTAATTGAAATAATGCAAAACTTAAATACAGCTTTACCGCATACCCAATATTTATACTCTGTAACATAAGAAGTATGCTAAACACGAAACCGCATCAGAACATGCGTTTCTCTACTGTATTACGTTGGCATCGGACATACACTAAATACCAAAATTGAAAATCACACTTATCTCAGGTAAAGTTGTCTGCAGCTGAAACGGTTGATTTTCCCTAAATTTAAAGGTAGTCATTTCTATGTATTCGTGGCGCGGGCTCGTGGGCGGGAGGTCTGGGGTTCGATTCCCACTAGGACCGTCCTCCCTGTTTGAGGTTTTTTTTCAGATTTTCCTTATTTCTCATAAATGGAAAAAGCCTGGGAGGTACCCTAAATGTAGGTCTGGAACGCTTCCTTTCTTCAAAACAAATAAATAATTTATCATTTCATGTATCATGTATCAATGTCCACCGCCTGTGGTACCCTAGCAGTAAAAACGGGGATTAAACACTATTAAAAAATGCATTTGCTCATTCTATCTTGCAACTTTCTGACAATAGTAATCAGAAAATAAAAAATATTTACATTAAAGTTACGGAGCTTTAACTTATTCTGTAAGTTGTAGTTTCAATAATGGATTTTCATCATTTTCAGTTTATCAAAATCAGACTACCTCTGGATTAGCAAAAGGATTTTTTGCAACTTTCCTGCATAAAATTTATGCGCCACTAGCTGAAATAGAAATGCTACTTGCCAAATAGGAAAGAAACCGCCATATGTAAATTTATCGGATTCGAAGCACTTTCAATATGTCTTTTTAAGAATTCTATTAGTTATATATTTTTATTTTAGTTTAACAGGCATTGAAATAATACAAAAATTATTGCCACCATATCTCAAGTGATTGTACTTGAAATTATTATTAATAATACAAATATATTTATGTACTGTCACTTCTACAGTAAATATATTGCTTCACTTCGGCTTTAAATCGCTTTATTGCGTTTCTTTTCCTCTCTTTTCACATTTCGTAATTTTTCCCTGATTTCCCCCGCACGAAACAGAATCCACATGTATCATTTCCATACCAGCCTCTTCATCAAGTTGCTTATATGAGTTTATTCGATTATAACTGTCACCGTTCAACAACTAGAAAGTATATCACGCACGCTGTAGAAAATACGGATGCAGCTATACTACTACATTTGTCCTTTTTCTAATATTTTTATTTCCTCCTTCATTAAGTATTTTTCCTAAAGAATGAACATTATAGGCAACCAATGCTTTTACAGTGAAATGAAACGCAAGGAAGATATTCAGGAGTAGAAATTGCACCTCTGAGCTGTGGCCGCTCGTTTGTTAGTGTAGATGCACCACTAGCCTGAATTTCCGCTATACTCACTTTATATTTCTTTCTAGAACTGTAACAGCGGCGTATCTGAAGTGTTAAAATGACGGCTAGCTACATTTCAGTGACATTAAATAACAGGATCAGAGAACAACGTATTTCCAATTTGGCAATTTTTTTCAAAACTCAAAACTAGACAGGTATCGTATTAAAGTCAATGCAGTTTTCCATCGACTGAGCAAGTATCCACTTCTCATCATATTTTAATCAGCTGAATATTTATGTAAAGTAGGTCTTTGGAGCCAAAAACGTACGAGGTGAATCAAATAGCGTTTAAAGTGAGGCAGGAATAGTGCGGGAAACATTTAATTTTGTTTTTAAGCGCAAGCAAGATACTTAACGCCAAATTCAGTAATAGTAAGCATCTTGTTGTCAAATCAAACCCCCCCCATTACATTACCGATTTCAGCGTTAGGAAATTATTCTGAAATTATTTATCTGGGTAAGTTTTTATATAAGAGAACTGTTCAATAAAGGATGGTCATAATTATTTGACAACATAAGTTTTACTCATCCTCATAATTAAGTGAACATTCCCGTTATACTCAGTGCGTCTGTCCCAGCGTTTCTGCCAGTCTTCAAAGACAAGCTTAGAATCGCCTCCACAACGTTCAACATTACTACTGATGATGGAAAATGCCTCCCTGAAGCTGTTTCTTCAAATTGGGGAAGAGAAAAAAGTCATAATGGGTTAAATCTGAACTATTGGGATACACTTGATATTTATTTTTGTGAGATATTCAGCAACAACACTTGTCATATGGTGTTGTTGCACGGGAAAGTTGTCATTTGCCCTTGCACACTCCCTGCAGTATTGCTCCGCTGCAGTTGCACATGCTGATAAACCATTTCTTGAGTATCAAAAACGAGAATACCTTAACTTGCCTAGCAGACGCAACCACTTTCGCTATTTTTGGTGTTAGTGATGATGGAGATTTGCTGTTTGTATTCAGGATCGATGATGTAGCAGCGATTATCTTGGAATGAAACTGCACATCTTCCTGTAACGTCATCTTCACTGCATGCAGAACTGCACGTAAATATTCTTTTGTTTGGGAATCAGCAGTCTTGAAGTCCCCGTGTACAAACACGTCTCATGTGCAACTTTTCAGTTACCAACGTCTGCATGCACCCAGTGAAATTTTCAGAATTTTCTGCAAGTGTTCTTCGTGATTATCCACCAATCTCTCTCACAAAGACAGCAGTGATGATAATGTTAGTTTGTTTTTTCCGAGAGAACAAACTGCAGGCCGAGTACATCTTCCTTTGAAATGTCTTTTAATATTTTATGCCATCTTTGAGATGTGCAATAGGGAAGAACAAACTTTCCATAGCCCTTCAATAGGCCTCAACTGATGATTTGTTGAGACAAAAGTAACTTTTCAGAGCAGCATTTGTTCGATTGTCTTCTGTATGTTTCTGTAGGCGGAACTGAACATGTTACAACTTACACATCTCTCGCAGGCGGAACTGGAAGTGACAACAAAGAAACAACTACCACGTGTACATTAATTATTAAGCTAACAAAATGTTGTAAAGTTAATTTTAAAGCGAGAAACTATGCCTTTAAAAATTATAAGCATTCTTTATTGAGCAGCAGTCGGTCCTGATGGTGTAGTGGTTACCATACTTGCCTCCTAAACCCAAGATCGCGGGTTCGAACCCGGCCAGGGCCGGGCGTAAAAATCGTAAGTATGGCTTCCTTCGGAAGGGAAGTAAAGCCGTGGGTCCCGTGTCGTAGATTTACGGTACTGAAAAAGAACCTCAAGCCTGAAAGAGAGGCCTATGAGCAAAATTTGTCGGCCGTTTCACTCCCTGAGTTGAATGGGACGCTGATGATCTGAGATGTTAAAGAGTGTCCATAAATAAATCAATCAAAAAAAAAAATAAATATTGAGCAGTCCTGGTTCATAACCCGCGAGATTTGTTGTATATAGAAACATTTTTGCTTACTTCTGCTCGAGTATATGTCACATTATTGCCAAAGCGCAGAGTAGGCTTTACATTCTCGCCTGTCAGCCTAAAGAAACTTCTTCATGGGCATCTTTCGATGCATGTTTATTGGAAGACAGAATCTCTTTTCCTGAAGACATGTTTCGCATGCTAGGTCCTTCGAAAGATTAAATTATATTCCCACCGCAAAAGTGGTGACCCAACTTTCGAGGCATTCATTGTAACACGCTGGTACTTAAGCAGAGTAATATCGGCGGAACGTGAGTAACATAGAAAGAATTTAAATATAAATATTTGAAACGTCATTCATCCATATTTGGTAGTAGATGAACAAACAATCTGCCTTCTTGTAATAAATATTTTTGCATCTGCTTAATTAACAAATTATATATTAATAGCCGAAGTTTTCGTTAGGAAATAGTTGTTGAGCTCTTCCGGAGTTGTGCATGCTGTTCACTGGAGATAAAAGTTACAAGGGGTAATATTGGAGGCTTGAAAAGGTTACACTAACAACACCGAGCAACAATAACGATGTTAAATTTCATTGTTTTATTACAGATTTTAAATATGAAGCCAGAATTTCTCTATTGGGTTCACTTTCTGTTTGTAACAAGAGTACATTATTACGCTTAAAATTACTGCACAGACCATTGTCTGCGTAACATAGCATTCAAAAATATCTGTCCATTTCAATATTCAACTTTTTGTTTGCTAATATTTATAAGAGACAACAATGGTCATATGTCAGTCGATCATTTAACAATTCTAGTCATATTTCAGTTCAAAGCATCTTTTATGATTGTCACAAAGAGGTGTGTTGGTTTTAAGCTTGTTTAATTTGTGCATGTTTTAAAGTTACATTTCATTGAGTATAATGTGAAAATAATGTATACACTTAGCTATAAAGACTTCGTTTTTGTGTTCTAACCCTTGAACTTATATTGGAATCTCACAGAAGAAACATGCTCCACTGATTATAAAAGTGCTTATTTTGACTGCAAATAGAAGACGATAAATCCTGGGGGTCTCAAATCTTTTTTACTTCACACGTGACCCAGCTGAAAGATATTCGACACATGCCAATGGTTTGGACAGGTTCGAAACACCGCTCTAGGGATTGCAACTTTTGCATTACAAAATTCCCTGTAATGACGGCGAAGACTAGATACAATATTAAATACCCTGATATTCCCTCACCTCTTCCCATTCGAGTAAAATTTGAAATATGAAGTGTGGAACAAGAAGAGGCAGATGAAAATGTTGAATTCAGAGCCAAAACAGCTACTGATGATGAAGTAAGTGACCCAGACTTTTTAAATCCTACTGAGTCTATTGAACCTCACGTAAACAGATAGCAGTTTACAACAGTAGTTCACATACCTCGGATGAATTGAAAAATAATATCACCATATTTATAAACAAGAACTTCAACTATTTAAGCAAAATTTTTTAATTATATCCGTGCCAAAATATTTGCTTCTAAAAGTCAGACAGACATTTTCAGCACGTATATACCAATTATGGGTAAATGACGTATTATTACTAAGTCCATCTTTAAAATTGAGCTTTTGTTTTTCGTTATTAATGAAACAATTTGTTCCGGTTACTAAAATATACAATTTGAATTAAATAATCTGGGTGGAGATCTAGATTTTAGACAATAGCAGAAATATTAGATTCTAGGTTGCGATGATGGAATCTTTTGGAAAAAAGCACAAAAGATTTTTTTCGCAAGAAAAAACATGACTTTTAAAATACTCTTCTCCCAGTCCGATAACTTAGTTTACCAGTGCTGTAAACAGCGCAATCCAAAAGAACGGCGATTTTATACATTAGTCAAACGTTAGTTTAAAAAACAGTCCACTTTCACTTCCACAATGGAAACAAATGCCCACCAGTACTTCTCGCTTGTGTTGAATTCATGACGAGAGCATAAAGCAGTATAACTATAGATGGTGTATTTGTGGTAACCTCAACAACAGGGATGTCCACGTTATGTGAATGCGGCAGCAGAGTAAGACATGTCTTTACATACAGAAACAATGGCCAAAGAGAGAAAAACTCATTGTTGGTTAGGAACAGTAAACCAATCACTCATAGCCTCTTAGAACTTTCATCTTCCAGCACTACACATCAAGCTGGGCTTGCCAATCAATGGACAATATTTTCACTACCTCAAAGACAAGGACCCTAGAGCGTATTTTTTAATGATCCACACTTAAGGAAACTTATAAACGATTCTATATTTCAATGTAAATGAGGCAGATGCATGCGGATGCTTTCAAAAATTGTTAATACCTCCTTCGGAAACCATAGAAGAGATAAGTACAAAAACTTGCCAGTGAGTTTGTTCCGAACAACAGGAAATAGGCTGCAATTGTATCTCAAAATTCATTTCTTTATGTCACATTTAAACTTTTTCAGCTACAAACATGGCAGTGTAAGAGGCAAACATAGAGAACACTTTCATCACATGGAAAATAGTTACAAAGTAAACGGAGCCCAAGAGGAATTTTCCTAAACCTAAGCAGAGCAGGAGTTCCTCAAAGGTCAATATTTAAATTATTACCCAATTAAATTGAAGAAATATCATTTTGTCGCATAAAAATGCGTTTAAAACTATGCCCAATTTAAAATCAGCGCAAATAAGAGCAATGATCTCGTTTTCATTTAACAAAACATGTCTAACTTGTTCTTCGGCATAATTCTATTTCGAAAGCAATGCTTGAACTGTTAGCACGAAACGTTTTGTATAAGATAAATGTTCAGAATTTGGCATAGGTGAAATGTTCTTTGTGGACTTTGAGAGAAGGTTCTACAAAATAAATAATCAGTTATACTAGACACAAAACGTAATGGCATATTGGAAGTCAGTCATTCCCAACATGTCGGTTTGATGTATGCGCATGGCAACTCTGCACATGGGAGAGTCCTCAATGATAATTTTTTTTAGTTATTTAAGTCGATAGGGACAATATAATTTTGACACCTTTGACTGGGCGTTACTTAACGTGTATATATACAAAAATCACTTGCACTAGCTTCTGGTGACTTTTAAATACAAGCGAACATAACTTATCTTAATTTTGTTTATATATACATCTTGAAAGTGCATTACACCACTGTCCTTAGATTACTGCGAGAGTTCAATGGGTCCATTACATTAAGATAATAGTTTGAAGAAAACTTGCCACTCAAAAGCTGATAAACACCACCTTTCTGTTTCAAAAAATAGCTTGGCTAGTCTTCTTCCATTTGCGGGTCTCAGTTCCAGACTTCTGGAGAAGCTTAACGGTCGCAAGTAGAGCCGAAAGGAATGTTTTTTCATGTGGCTATTCTTTCTTCGTTTCAGTAACAATATAGTGACACTATAAAGTATTGCCCTCATCACTTTCCTACTTCAAGTCATTTAATTCTACCTTTATGACAAACGAGAACTGCCTTTTACCTTCCTCTTGAAATTTTTAAAAAAATGTACAAATAATGTAATTTAAACTTAAAAAGAGCACTCCTTAGCGTTAAGCAACTTATTATGTTATTCCTTCTCATCCATTTAACTCAGCATTACAGCTAAATGATTTACTTACAGAATTTCAGTTGAAAAATAAGAACCTAAGTTCAAAATATTCATTAACGTTGCGTAACTCATTTAGAGCATATTTTTGTACAGTTTCTATTTGTATCTCTGTAAAATTTTGTTTTACTAGCTCATTAAACTTAAGAAATAAATCATTAGTTTGTTAATAAATGCTTTTTATAATAATATTCTAATGTTTCACTTAGCTAAAATTACATATCACAAAAACTATAAATATAAACATATAATAAAATATGTGTATACATGTATAAACAGTAGATATCTATTTATAATATTTCAAAGTTGGCCCGAAAAACAACAACAGTAATGTAATGTGTAGTATGAAGTACTGTACACAGATGTGACTTGCATACAATATGATAGCGTTGCTACGTGACAGGTAAATCAACAATGAACAAATGAAGCCAAGATTATCGTTATGATGCTCTGTAAACACATGTGACTCACATACAATATGACAGCGTTGCTATGTGACAGGTAAATCAACAATGAACAAATGAAGGCAAGATTATCGTTATGATGTTCTGTAAACAGATGTGACTCACATTACTTCATGCTAGCGTTGCTACAACAAAATGGAGCCAAGATTATCGTTTGAACAGCGGAAAGCAATTTTGAAGTGGTATTGCAAAACCGACAAAATTGTTGAAGTTCAAAGGCAATGGAGATGTGTGTACATAACAGAACCGCCAAAGCTAGTAACAATTGCATGCATTCAAGACAAATTTGAAACTCATGGTACCATATGCGATGTTCACAAGGGCAGATTTGGGAGACCTCGAACAGCAACAAGCCCCGCCTCCTCGGGCATGATTTTGGAATGTTTTGAGCACTCACCGCAGAAATCTACAAAGCAATGTGCACGTGAGAGGGGATTAGCAGAACCAGCGTACGTTGTATTATTAAAACAGCAGAGTTGAAAGTTTTCATCCAAAGATTTTTGCATGCATTAAATGAAGATTGGCCCTGGTCGGAGAATGCAGTACTGTGAGTGGATTCGGAACATGGAGCACGAGTATGAGGCCTTAGTAGGAAAAGTTGTTTGGTCCGATGAGACACAATTTAAGTTGAACGGAACTGTTAACCGGCATGAACGTGTCTACTGGTGTGCAAACAATTCACATGCTATTTTGGAAAAGGCTGTTAATTTACCTGGAATTAATGTTTGGTATGAGTTGTCATCTAGGGGTCTAATTGGACCATTCTTTTTGAAGGAACTGTACCTGAACATGATACGCACACCCGTCTTACCCGCCATTCATACACTCTATGGAAAAGAGGAATTTTACTTCCAACAAGATGGTGCACCACCACATTACCACCGAGATGTACGCGCGTACTTTGATGACAATCTTCCAAGGCACTGGATAGGACGAAGAGGTCCGATTGAGTTTCCACCTCGTTCTCCGGATCTAACTCCGTTGGACTTCTACCTATGGGAAACCCTTAAAGATGTTGTATACGGTAGAAAACCAGCTACACTGGCAACATTTCGGAAAGAAACTGAAACAGCATTTGCTGTAATCGCTGAGGACACTTTCGCAAACGTTGCTCAATCAGTAGCTCAACGTATTCGGAAGTGTATTGACGCCGATGGTGGGCATTTTGAGCAACTGTTGTAACTGCAAAAGTCTAAGATGATTAGTGTTCATCATTTTCTGTTTGTGTGAATTCAGTTTTGTTACGTTAACACAGTTTTTCTTTGCTTGAAGTGTGCATACCTTTTTTTGGCACCTTTGTATATCATGGCTACGGCTTGTTTAGTGCCGTTGCGAACTAGAAAGTGAAAGTGATGATGATGATGATGATGATGATGATGATGATAACAACAATAATAACTTAGTCGAACGGCGACAGAATATTCGGAAAGTTTCTGCCACAGGCTTCCAAATACCTTCAGATGATCTAGGACTTCTTTAGCAAGTTATGCCATTCAGTGAAATAGGTAAATTTGTAGCTTGAAATGCTTTTTTATACATTAATGAGGAATGTAAAAGTTTCTATGTATAAATAATATAATTATTTTAATAATTTTGAAATAAATGTTTTGGTCTGAGGATAATTTAGGAAATTTCAGTGCTTGCATATATGAAAAATGCACTAATTTTACTTTTTAAGTGATACCTTTAATTTCACCACAGGGAACACAAATGTATTTATCTAGACAAGTGTATGCACTTTTTATACATATTTTGACTAAAGCAATGAACGGAAAACAAGCTGGTGTAGAAGCAGCACACAAAGTGATAAATAATGTAATCGGCATATAACATAAAACGGGGAGAGCGAAGTTCTGCAGTAATTAATTGTTGTTGAAATAAGGTGAAGTTTAATTACGGATAAAACGTGCGCATTAATTACACTAACTATTTTTGCACATTTTACAAATTTAAATAAAAGGAACTGTAGGTATATGTTTTGCTAGTCATAACACACTCTTTGTTTGATAACGAAAAACAAAGATGGGCACGGTAATAATATGAAAGTTACATGAGACCACTAATGTCTGAATTTCAGTAATGGGCAAACACAAGGCAGTATAGGATAATTAGAACGTAGTAACGAAGAGCCAGCCGGTCGCATGGCGAGGCGTTTGATCAATAACTTTATGTTAAGATAGAGTCACGGGAATACACTGATAGTGACACGATTTATATCTGCATTGTCTTAACTAAACGATCTAATGATAGAAGCTGTTTACATTTCGGATTTCGGTAAATTTTAAAACTAACCATATTTATTGTCAAGGGGTGTTAAAGTTCGAAATATTTCACAGAAATTTTATATTTTGAAAGCTTATCAAGAGCTGTTAAGATCGGAATTTGCTGCTGTTGTACCCTTTATATCCCTCCCTTTAATTTCACAAGGTCGTGGTTTCAGACTATCCTGTAGATGGCTGTACTAAATAAAATAAAAATTTATAAAATTAAAAAGCACAAAAATTTACCAGTCATTTTTATTATATGAATGGTACATTTTAGTTTTGTTGCTTCAAATACTGTGTTTCAAGGTTTTTCAAAAGTAGTGCGTAATTTAAATTAAAATAAAACATGAAGTCCATTTAGAATGTAATTTTTAACGGAAATAGAATATTTATTACCTATCAAAGTTTTCGAGTTAGTAGGTCATAGGTAACATTTTTGCATATCATCTTATTCTACTTTTCTCAGTTGAATTGTTGTGGATATATGTTATATGTCAACAAACGATCAACTTCATTTGACATTTTTGTTGTTAACGTGAACATAATTTATATTTCAGCGAAAAAAATAAGATTCTAATGTTGGGATAGGTGATAAAGTCACATAATCACAAGCATCAACAGTCAATGAAAATGTACAAAGGAAGTGACGCTGCACGTAATCCATTGCCAGTTTGCAAATGAGAAACTTTTCCAAAATGAAATACATGTTCATATTTACATAAGTTAATTTACTGAAACTTTCTTTTGAAATTTTGTAGAAACTGGTAAAATTGTTGTACCGAATTGTAAAAGGGGAAACAAAAGTAATAACTATTTTTTTTTTTTTTTTTTTTTGCTGTTTCTGATTCAGAACTTAAATTTAGGGAAATGACAAAATAATTTAAAGAAGCGAAATCTTCTATGGCATACATGTAAACATATCCCCTTTCAGTTTATATAAACAATATAATATTTAATATTCTATACATTACGTCTTAATTTCTACAAGTTATTGTGAAAATTTGTACTAAATAGTACATATATTAAGACAGGAATACGAAGTTAAATTACCACGCGAGCTTTAGCGAGCTACTTTAAGTAGTAGGTAAATATATATTTATTTAGAAACATTGAATTTGTGTGACATTGACTCTATGGAACAATGAATATTGTTTGAAATAGATGGAAACAAAACACTTACGCAATGATGTATGATTAGTCGCCACTTCTATGGACATAAAAAATGAAAATTTTTAGAATATTACATACAGATAGCACACAATAAGTAAGTAAATTTTACTATGGGAGTAGAAAAAATAAATTCAAACTACGGAGTCTTCCATTTACTTGGCAACGTTCATAGTACTGGGTTCTTGCCGGCAGTAAATATCCGGGTGCACTTCGCACGGTTCAGCTGAAGGTGGCAATGTGGTGAAATTACTGCGTGTAGTGTCCAGTTTCCCGGTACTGACTGTTTCAGAGCTTTCAGTTATATTAAGTACTCGGCACTCTAGGGAACCGCAGAAACGTTTTCCTGAATTTGTTCCACCTAATTGGAACACAGTTCAAGAAATAATGAAAAAATTCAAACGTACGGGACTAGAATTGAACAAGAAATTAAACATAGAAAAAAAAAGTCATCGCGTGCTCGATCCCCAGACCGGTTCTGCCATTTTAATTTGTGGGGTGGTTTAAAAGACAAATCATCTGCTAACATCAGATGAGCTGAAAAATAACATATGAGAAGCACAGTTGAACTATGTGAATTAAAATAATTATGGCTAAAGCCTTTCTTGCAGCAAAGCACGCTTATAATTTTAAAATGGTGTGATTTTGGAACACGAAAACGTATTTGATTTATTCTGCATTTCGACGATCGCGCAGCAAGCCGAGTATGGATTAATATGCTGTGTATCGCCACTTACATTTCATTTGGCGAGAGCTGCAAGGCATATGAAGGAAGTAGGTGGAAATCATTAAATTGAACTAGCGCGTTATCTTCAGCATTAGAAAGAACACATCGGAGGTTTCAAATCTAATATTAGAATGTATCAATTATCTTCCTAACGTCTCAACTACTGGCGACATAACGAGGTTTTTACTCACTAATTTAAGTTTAAAGTTTAATAGCTGTTTTCTTATCAGCTATTTTTATTCAAACGCTCCCCTATGCATTAAAAGTTTTCATGGGCCGTGTGAAAGCAACAGTTGCAAATGTGAATTCACAAAAAGCAGCTAACACTTTCCTTGCACTCGACCAATGAAAAGAAACTGCGTACGCCTGTAATGCAGCTAACCGACTTTTTACTTACGTAAGTTATTTGTATACATAGATAAACCATTGTGATTGAACAGTCAAACAAATCAAGCATCTAACTCAGTAAAAGTACACACCCAGAAAAGATAAAATGTGTAAAAACTGTTATTTTATTAAAAAAGAATTAATTGTCATCTGTTTAGATGAGACTAAACATAAACTCATTAGTTTTCCTTAAAGCTTCGGTCATTTTATCTTTTATTCAACTTCTTCACTTTCGCGTTCTTTACGAAAACTGCAGATTTGCTTTAATTTTGTTGATATATTTGCTCCAGAAAAATTGAAATTTACTCAAAGTTTCTTTCCACTTTTGAAGGTGAAGGAAAAGTAACTTTAAGTGTTGAGGGCTTTCAGACCCGCACATAACTAGTTGTTTTCATTCGTAATTCTGAAGAACTAGCAGTCGGCATGAAAAAAGCTTTAACAGCAAGTGGAGCGTTTAATCAGTCGAACAGGAGTTTTGTTCACTGCGACTTGCCATATATAGGCCTTAAAAATTAATATCTATACGGAAACTCATCACATTTTTATTGTTAATTGTTACGTTTACAACAATCGTTGATGTATGCTGTAATAAATTAATATTTTAGTTCGTTTTATTGTAAGCTTTCGTGTCAACACACTGTATAATAAAACTTGACTGGGACTTCCTTGGACTAGCGCGCGAATGTAACCCTTACATACTTGGGCATTGGCTTTAAGCTTCATTTTCTAAGAAACTTCCTCTTGAACATTCACCAAATATGTTTTCTGAAACCTTTTATCGATAACTGTAAACTTCTCCTTTTCTCACATACATAATATTTAAGGAAATGCTAATTTAAAACACAAAAATAATATTTCTTTAGAGTAAGTTGTTGAACAGTGTTTAACGTCCATTTTTACTATTGAGGCACCACAGGCGGTGGACACTGATGATATATGAGATGAAATGATGTATTTTTTAAAGAAGGAAACGTTTCAGGCCTAAGTTTATGGTATCTCCCCGGCATTTGCCATTAATGAGGTTTGAAGAAAACCTGGAAAAACCTCAGCCAGGGAGAACGGTCTTGGCGGGATTCGAACCCCAAACCTCGCTCTCGAGTACGCGCCTTAACTACCTAGGCCACACGTAGCGGTTTGTAATATAAGGGTTGCGACGAGGTAAAAATAACATTTGAGAGTAATTTTTAATAAAACTGAGTAAATTTATATGTATTTGGTAATTTAGAAGAATTTTTTTAAATATTTATAATAAATACATATATAGCAATGATGTTTAAAGTCATAGGTACTATAGGTACTATTAGTATAAGAGCATTTGTATATATGTATACCGTTCCATTGAAAACTAAAATATTGCATGGTAAGATAAGTATCTAATCTTGCTGAAGATAAAACTTGATACATTTTGTGCAGAGATTTAGTCCATCGCAAATAAATATAAATAAATTAATAGCCATGTACACTTTAAAGCTCAGTTACTTATATATGCATGTAAAAGAAGATTTATATACTTTTCGTTGCTGATAATGAAGCGTGTGTAAAAACAGACAAAATCACGATAGAGGAGGTGCTTTTACCACACGAATCACTTTGATTGCGCGTTGCCGGGTCACCCAACGTTCAAATGCTCTGTAGTGTAAAAATACACACAGAGAATACAAGTTATTCGATATATTCAAAGTTGTGCGGTGAAATTGTTTCTGGCGAAAACTTCAGGTAGTCTGAATTCCATAAAGCGGTTTAGCGGTTGTGGTTGCAAGGAGACATGGAGCGTAACGATACAAGCTGCGTGTTCGGTCAAGTCTCGGTAATGTGCTGTGAAACATGGTCCCATATTTGACACTTAAGATATGCTACAACGGTAAGTGATACACTCAGATGGTGACTTTGCATAAGGACATTCAAATTACCAGGCACCGAAACTGAAGATGCCTACGTTATACTAAACTTCCAGTTCTGAGTCAAACTATATAAAATGTAGGAATAACTTATGAATTTTGTGTCTACATTAGTTTTGGACGTATTATATATGTTATAATTATTGGGAACTTCAAGGGTTGAAATGTTAACTATTTTATACCGTAACAATCTCATTAAATATTTTATATATATTTTCAATATCCACCAATTTTCCTTTAGTGTCTTTTAAATTAATGGAACGTTTTATTTTGTTACATATTGCAAAAGATTAATTGGAATAACAATATATTAGTCTTTTTACATGCTTGTTTAAATGTCCTTTTCATAATAAAAGTGGAAGATTTAGAATTATTGATACAAGATTTAAAATGTTTTATCATATTAAATAGTGATTACAATGAAATATTTGCATAGCGAGCAGCAATTTATTTGCTGAAAAATGTAACAAAAAGTATATAAGCAAACACAGGCAAAAACAAATAGGAAGTAATACATTTGTGTATGTGTATGTTCTTATTAAACTAAATTTTTTAAAAGGTACAAAATAAATGGCCTAAGGTTATGATTTTAATCATTTTAGAATATGTTTGCCTTAAAGGATATCATTCTGTATGAAATAATAAATTAAAGGAATTAATTATTGGGACAATTAGCCTGAACTGGTGAGTGTCTAAAGCTACCAATTTGAAAAGAAATCTACCTAGTGAATTAAACCTGGGGAGTCAATGGTCAGAAATGTCTTGTTTTTGAGACGTAGGGGAGCAATGAACAAACATACAAGTAACACGCTGATTGCACATGTTTAAGTAAACTACCGCTTTCTGATAAGAGACATGTGCTTATGACAGGAGGAATTATGTTTTCTATAGCAGATTGTTGTTAGGGGCGGAGAAGGACATTTCGGTACTTCAGCCTTGCTCAAAGGATCGCCGTTCGTGCCACGTCCCCATTGGGGCACTTTCGGGTGGAAAGGATAAGACGAGGGAGACCCTGGACGACCGGTGAAACCCCCCCCCCCTTATATCACCGGGCAGAAACTGTTCCAAACCACAGACCACCTCGCCATGGCAACTCCGACGTTGTAACAGAACCATCGAAATGAAATGAGAAGATCCATCACAGCATTCGCCTAAGTGACGAGCGAAAATCGCGAACAGGATGGCCGTCCCCAAGGCACCTGAGCCACACCGTGATAATGAATTGTGACCGTGAGAAGAAAAAGCGCTCACGTCAAGTGCAACGACCCATAAACATGAAGAGGAGCCGCCTTTGGTGCAGCATATCGTTATATTGCTACTGCGTCTCACAATGCGAATGTTCCCTAAGATCTCCCGTTCTAATTCATTATTTGCCTGGGTCAGTTTTTTCCGACGAGGTCTTTTCTCCAGCTTTACGCACATTTTCCGCCCATAAACCGATAATGATGGCTAACTCCACTACCGTGAGGGAATTCAAATTTATCCAACAATAAATGAAAATAGGGTACCTTCTTAGTGACATAGGAGACTGCTTCTTTTAAAGAATTTTATATCCATGTTCACAAAACCCTTTTTACTTGTTTTGATAAATGTTACCTCTGTGTCTTCTGAATACATGGGGGTTTCTGATCAATCCACTGGATGGAGATGCTGTTTTCTGTGCATTTCATTCATCGTCTCAAATGCCTAAGGATTTTGTGTGGAGCATTGAAGACAAAATAAAAAGAAGAATACCCGGCTATTCACAAATGAGATGAGCTGTTTTTAATCATATAGTTGAGGAAAAGGAGGCGTAGGTGTTCGATTCAGATAAGCCACCTTTTTGTTTCCTTTTTGTTTCCCTTTTATTTAAATTGCTACGTTGCAAGTTTCCTCGAGTAAAACAGGGGACCGCACATGGATTAATCTTTCAATTTAATGAGGAAAATGGGACAGCAAGTAGATCAAGGTTAAACTTGTTGTTGGATGAGCGTTGTCTCTGCTTGTGTAATAATAACAATCGTCAGATGAGCATGGGCAAATAGCATTACTTTAATGCAATCACTTAAATACATCAACACGCATTAAAATACAACTCAAAGTTGAATAATATAAATAACGACTTTGTTGGTTCTGGAAACCCTGGAACCGATATGTAGATACTCCAGAAGCCTTCCTGGGTCATTCGCTGCAAGATAACACCCGCCCCACTACAGCAAGGGGGGAAGTGCACACAGACTTGCACATTTACTGATTTTCAGACGAAGAATTGCAGAATACTGTTGGCGACCTGCAGGTATTATTTTAAACTGCATTAACTTATGTTGATAATAAGTTCTTAGCTCTTTCTCTTTTGAAATTAATTAATGCAGTAATTTTCAAAATAGTCTGCCATCTAATGAAATGCACAGTTTCTGAGAATGTGACGGTTTGTCAATACACTCTCTTAATCAAAATATTTTGCATGACAATGAGCACATTTTATTCATTTATAATATTTCTGGGTATTAACATAATAAAAGCACCAATAACTAATATTAATTGTATTTTATAATTAAAACAGCTCATCAATACTTTGTTCTCCCTCCTTGGTGGAAAAATGTGAATGCAGGTTACTGCTTTCTCTATATTTTTGTTTTTCTCAAAAATTTCAGTATTGTAGTCACTTCTTTTAATGGGGTTGAGCTGAAGTAAATAGTAGGTACTTCTTTTAAGTACTCGCACTCAGCCTCATGACAGTACCTTTAGCGTAAAAAGGCCTTCTCACAACAAAAACCAACCTGTGTGAAGAACTTCCATGTGTGTATATTTACTCGCAACAAATGAATAACTGGGGTGAACATTCTTTTTCAGCAGTCACGGGCCAATGTTCCTTATTCTTGTGTTTCATGGTTCCTATCTGTTGTGACTTCTATGCAAATTTGTGTTCTTTTACATTAACCTATACCAAATAGTCCTTTCAGGAATATCCTGAACAAGCTTCGTCAATATGCTTCTGCTCTTATTCCTGTTTCGTAGGCGTAATTTGCTAATAATTGGACTGGCACACGTGAAGATGAGTGTTCCGTCACATGCTTTTTTTCATGCTACAATTTATGTAGAACTTCAGTTCTTTTAATGAGTCCTGTAATATTCACAAAATTAATAACATAGTAATCAATCTTCATTGTTTATTTTTACCATGCTTGAAATTTGAAGTTGAATCCTAAAAGGGGTTCTTATGAACGCACGCAAGTGAAAATTGTCTTATGAACCAAAAATATTATTTATTTGCAAAACAAAGGCTGTCAAAACATATTAACTTTCATACATCTGAAACAAAATGTAAACAAATGGCAAAACAAGTCAAAAATACAATTGCATGTTATTCTACAATGATATGAGTGTTAGCAAATTTGCAAAATAATTGAGAAGACTTGTGCAATAATGGGGCAAGTAACGTTACTCCATTTTCGGAAGAAAGCATCAAATTATATATCTTTAGTGCAATAATCAGTTACATTATAGTAGCTCTTTCCAGTTTAAAAATGATGGCCTGCTATTGAAATAAAAACGCAGCTGCGGATGATAGCACCGTAATAGTTTCCAGAAAAAACACCAAACTGAAATACATAATTATTATTAAATATTGATAATAATATCTCAAAATTAAACTCAAAGACCACTGTCTCATTTCAGCTCCAACTTACCACTAAAAGAATTACCATGCAATTATGAAACATGGATAAATATTTTGTAATAATTCCAATAAGAGATTTTACATTACAAATGAGGGAAGTTTAATAATTTGCGATGCTAACAGAACTTCATGCAAGAGAATACTTTAACATTTCATGTAGAATACACTATATGTAAAAATTTAACATACTTGATGAAAAAGATACAAATACTAATTTCAATAATTACATAAAAATTTATCTTCATTGACACATCGGTTAATTTATCTTGCTACGTAAAAGAAGTTCACCATGAATACGTAGTAATATTTAATGCTTTTTCAAGCAATTTCAAACCTTTATAAAATAATAATAATAATAATAATAATAATAATAATAATAATAATAATAATAATAACAATGCAGCGATGAACAAAAAAATAGAAATAGGAATAGAATAATTAGCTCTTGCAGAGAAATATGCACATAACAAGGCATGTTTCTTTGTAGAAGAATTTATAAATGCACAGTAATTTTTTTGGATAAGGTATTAAGTATGTTTCACAAAGTATAATTCATACTTTGATGAGGAACTGCACATAATCAGGATTTTTTATAAATATAACTAGAATTTTCCTATGAAAAAGTACTTAATAATTCATTTTTCGCATTAAAATATGAGAAATATTGCATGTGATACGTGCTTTGTACACATATATGTACTAATTACACTATTCAATGTACCACTTTAAACAATTTACATTAATTATGTGATGCAAATCCTGACATATTTTATGCTCAAAGACTCTTTAGAGGAGATTTTAGAACGAAATTTAATGCTGCGCTAGTTGAAATGATGGATGGCAGCATAAGCATGTCTGCATGGTGTTTTAAGTATTTGCTATTCGATGCTACACAGCTGATAAAATGGCAAGCTATGAAAGTAATTCGGATTTTTTTTCCAGATTTATGAGTAGATGATGAAAATGATAACGCGAAGAAGGAAGAAGAAGAAGAAAAAAGGAGGGTACCACGCCCCAGACCTTAGGAAGAAATGAGACAAGACTAAATGGATTCTAAAATCTTTATTCAATATGTGAATTGAGACTAATTTTATGAAACATATGTTGGATGCGTATTTATTACAGGAAACAGTCATTTTGGCACGATGAACAAAACATTTATTATATGATTTAATGAAAAAAGTGAGTCTAAATGTTTAAAATTGAACCCAAAATTAAAGTCGAAAACCCATAGACATAATGAACGAACACTGTGTGTAAACAATTTTATATAGAATGTTACAAATAAATATAAGACGAATTGATGTGATTAAAAATCAAATAAAAATAGCATTTGCTACATTATGTGAACCAAGAGAGGTTTGCGTCAAATCGTCGAACCCCTGTGGATCAAGGTCTGGTAGATTTTATTTCTATGATTTACAACCTAATATGCAAATCCCTACAACTTGTTTTCCTAATTTAGGGAAACTATTGAACATAGGAGAGCTGTGGTTCATTAAGAACTTACTTTCGCCGCTTGATCTGCCATTGCCTGTTACCATCTAATTTTATGTACAAACGACTGCTTTGGCTGTTCCATGCCCACGTTCAACTCCTTCATGCAGGCAACCGTTCTTATGTGTTTCACGTTTTGCACAATGAAAATGCAAACCAGAAAGATCTTGTTACGTTTTCGGATGCTTGTGCTGCGCAGGATCACAACCAAAAAGTAGTCCGTTTCTTTCTTCACAGCTAAATTGGAGAGTGGAAATTGTAGCGCCTATGTATAAAGGTAAAGGAGATATTAGAAACCCAGTATGATAGAGGAATTAGTTTACTTTCAATTATTGGGAAGTCTTCACTGTAGTGTTAGCAAAAAGATTACAAGAATGGGCAGAGAAAAGAAAAGAAAATTTCAGTATTTCAATCAGGCTTCAGGAAAGGTAAAAAACAGTTGACAATATTTTTATAATTAGAACATTAGTCTATAAATATCTTAGTAACAGAAGAGGTAGAATTTATTTGTTGTTTTTGGAAGTTTTAGAAGAAGCTTTTGACACAATTTCTAGAGAAGTACTTTGAATCAAACTGAGAAAGAAAGGAATAAGCCAGAATTTTATAAAGGTAATTCAGAATATTTATAATGAAAACGAATTTAGTGTTAAATATGAAAGGAGGGGTTACAGATAAAATATCAAACGATGCAGGTCTGACAAGGATGTAATTTAAGCCCAGTTCTCTTCAATCGATTTGTTGATGATGTTCTAAAAGAAATTAGTAAAAGTAATGCACATTTGCCAACTATACATAATATAGAGATACTGGGTCTGCTCTTTGCAGATGATTTGGTAAGAGGTTCTTTAACAAGTAATAGGATTAAAACGATCAGTAGAAACTATAGGCACATTTTTTGGAGAATGGGGTCTCAAGATAAATAAAAACAAATCTATGACAATAGTGATGAAGAAAGGTTTCAAATTAAAAAAAAATGGTGGTGGGAGGGCAGAGAAATTGAAGTTGTCAAGAAAATTGATTATTTAGGTGTTAGATTGTCTAGCAATGGTAAATGGAGCATTCAAAAAAGGAAAGCAGTAGCAGAAGGAAAATAGCCATGAGCATAATCAGATCTTGTGTAAACAAAACACCAAATATACAAGTAAAATGGTTAGAGAGAGTATATAGTTCAATCGTGGAGAGCAGAATGATGTGTGGAATGGAAATTTGGGGGCCAGATGAAGGATGGAAAGGGATAAACGTGATAAATAGATTATTCTGTAGAATTGTTCTAGGCTTACCTAGACTTCATCTAACGAGATTGCCCCAATGGAACCATGAAGATTGGGCTATATAAGCAAGGTCATAGAAAGAGTATTGAAATGTTGGTATAGAATAGGGAGACTAGAGGAGGATAATATCATTAATCAGTGTTTGGCAGCATAAGGAAAAATTAAAGGGACAAAAACTTGGATGTCTAAAATCCACAATATTCTACAAGAAGTGGGCATAGGATCAAAATGGTACTAGAGAGAAAGATTGAGCAAAGGATTTTGGAAGTATATAAAAATGGAATTAAAAATATTGAAAAACAGGAAATATGGGTAAAATGTAATGCCAAAAAATCTCTGAAATTATATAGTATACTAAATAATGTGTGGAGAAGAGAAATATATATTGAAATTTGTGATGAAATAGAAAGGGAAGGACTGGCATGGTTTTGAACAGGAGCAATGCATTTAAGTGGAATAAAAAATAGATAATATTAAAGAGATATGTACTATGTGTAAAGAACAAAATAGTACATGGCGTTGTATACTAGAATGTAAGCAAGCCAAGTTTTGGAGGGAACAGTTCCTATTACGAAAGTGGGAGAATTTACAAAATGAAGTAAGAGGCAGAAAAATTTTAAACCTAAAATCAGACGAAAATATTAAGGAACTTGGAAAATACATAGGAAAGTGATACAAAAATGGTTATGGAAGGTGCATAAGATAAATGGAAAAAACAATGCTGACAATTGCAATATTTTGGAGTTTTTTGAGTAGCGTTTAACGCCCGTTTTTACTGCTGAGGCACCGCAGGCAGTGGACACTGATGATGCATGAGATGAAATGATAAATTGGGAAAGAATGTTTTTTTTTAAAAAAAGGAAACTTTCCAGGCCTAAGTTTAAGGTATCTCACCGGCATTTGCCATTTATAAGGACTGAGTAAACTGGAAAAAATCTTAGTTAGGGAGAGTGGTCCTGGTGGGAATCGAACCCCAGAGGTCCCGTTCACGAGTTCGCGCCTTAACGACCTCGGCCACCCGTGGCGGTCTATTAAGGAGTGGCTGTAGATCCCCATAACACACTCAATCTGGGGTTAATTGTAATGGTGTACGGAAGGAATGCAACTCCATAAATTCAGGGAGAGGAAGTGGGAAATTTAAAGGCTTTAATAGTAGTAAGCTTACATGTATTGAGAACATGGAAAGGAAAATTGTTTATTTTGATTTCATTATACGAATTTACGTATTTACTAGTTTGTGAAATTGTATGAAATTGGTTTTATTTATGTGTTAAAATATTTTATTTGCATGCAAATTAGAAATTGCAAGAAATAAAAAATAGCATTAATTTTGTTTATATATACGAGAGCTTATACATTTATGGTGACATTTTGTTTATTATATGCAACGTTGAACTTTATCACTTGAATGAAACAATTATCTAAAATTTAATAGTTGCAATGTTAGTTATATTTTTTGAAAATGTATTTTTTGAACTTGAATTGTTGTAAAATTGTATAATATTATGTAACGATACTAAGATTAATAAATTCATTCATTTATTCATTCATCCATTTTTCACATTTCTGTCTTAATTTAGATCACAATCAAACATGTATATCATATGCGCGATTATAGCACTGTCAATGTAACCGAAATGTTGCAAACTACATGTAAAAGGTGAAGAAAAGATGAGTAATCGATATACTTGAAACTTTTGAAGGTGGCAAAAATCTTCCTCTCCTTATTGTAGAGTGTTGGATGACACAAAGTATTGAGGAAAAGTAAAGACTAAGACCGTGATCATGCTTTCAGTTTAATTGCACAGGAAAACATTCTGTCAATTATACAAAACCTACCATATACGTTAAAGGAGAATTATCTGCAATTTACATTAAGATTTTTTGAGTTAAGGGACGGCAGAGCGCGGCTGCGTGCTGGGAGAAGAAGGTCGTCAAGGCGTGTAATGTATTTGCAGGAAGCAGCAGTTTGAGGGAAGTCTTGTCAACGAGAAGTCGTGCGTTCGTGTGTTATTCAGTGCTAAATTGTGTGCTAATTGTTCTTCGTTAGTTATGCCACTACATAAATATAGTGTTTAAGCACGATACATATGTGAAAACGGAATATTGCAGAGAGGTGGTAAGGAGATTCGCAAGAAAATGTCCTGGAAATAATGTTCCAGGTAGAGAAACTGTTTGCCAATTTGATAAAAATTTATGAGAAACTAGGTCACTCAATAACGTGTTCTGAACCGAGGTATTCTTACGGAGATGAAATGCAGAAATTTCCTATACGTTAAATAAAAATATAAATAATAAAATTAAAATACTGAGTTTATGTAGGTAAACCTGATTTCCATTTATCCGGCTGCGGTGCCAGCAATTCTCAAGTGAGTAGTGGTTTTCAGGCGACTCGTAAATCAAATAACCTTACTGTATAAATTTCAGCAAAGTTCCCAGTATTGATGTTAAGGCAGCCGAACACTTTAGAAGTCAAAATCTATTTATCTTAACTTTTTGTGAAAAAAATTAACATCTTCGCTCTTATTTACATAGTACTAATCTGAAAAAAGCTAAAACTGTAAGTTATATAACATAAAATATTAGTATTTTTATTTATACTTTGCAAAAAATAACCAAATGTTTCATGCAATAATGGGTTTGAATGGTTTTCTGTTAACATAGAAATATTTGTAGGAATATTGACCAAATATCTTACCATCTCATGCTGCTAAATGCTACCTACAGGTAAGCACCGTAACATAATTACACATTTCGGTCAACATTTTACATTCTAAAAGTTATGGTTTTGGTATTAAAATGGAATATTTATTAAGCTAACAAAGGAATACTGAAATAATCGTACTTTTAACAAAGAAGGAAATAAAGAAAAAGGAAAAAGAAATATAAGAATAAAGCGTCTGTAGTTAGAAAGGAATAACAGACATTCAAGACAGTTGCCAGTGTTTTCAAATAAAGACTTTTACAGGTGTGTGGAAGAGGTTGTGCAAAAAGAAAAAACCGTCACGCAGAAGCTTCGTAAACTAAGTGAATTCCTCAGCAAGTTCAATTTGTGAAGGTTATTACAGAGCGCTAGAGCAGAGAAGTTACATATTGTGTTGTCTATAAAATAAGTACAAAGCTGATTGTTTTCCACATCCCCCTCTTTGTAGTGAGGAATTTAAGGAATTTAATATACTGTTTGTGAAGGTTATTACAGAGCGCTGTTACATACAAACATAACACATATCACAAGAAACTTGCATGCAAACATTATATACAAATTATTTAATTAAAAGTTACTTCATGCAACAAAATATCAGCATTTTTTGTTTTGTTTTCTAAGATTTAATTTATAATATTAAATAAATGAAATGCATTATCCACCAAAAAAACGCAAATTCCTTGAAATAAAGCGAGCGATTTTAGTGTACACTTATTTATAACGGAAGCACAATATAATAAGTAAGGGCAAACAGTTCTTTAATGATTAAACTAATATTTCAATTTGCTATCTTCACGATAATGCTTTAGTCAAAAATAAAACATATGTATCGTTATTGCTGACAGGCAAATCAAAAAGGACTACCAGGGTGTGTTCATTATTTACCCAATAATTATTATTGATTCGTACTTTACATGTATAATAACCGGAAGTAGTCCCGTCTCTATGGTGCCTGGAATTTCAGCCTGGATATTGCAAATTGTTCAGAAAAATTTCTCAAGAGAAATTGATAATTAAGCACTGTCCAGTCTCAATAATATAAAAATACTGAAGTTTTACTATACATTTTCCCAGTATTACCTTCAAATATATTTAAATATAAAAATATTACCTTATTAATTGTGAAAGTAGTTATGGTATTGCTGTATGGTATTAACACGGCAAACTTTAAAGCTAATTAATAAAAGAAAAACTGAAGTAAAATATTACTTAATTAGGTTTGTCTGCTTTATCCCTTCAAAGTCACTTGAAAATAAATGTCTATAGTGAAATTACTCAAACTTTGAAAAATAAGGGGAACAAAATTAGAACTCTTGCAATATACTAAGGACTACAAAAGAGAAATCATATTTATTATTATTATTATTATTATTATTATTATTATTATTATTATTATTATTATTATTATTAATATTAAATTTAACTCGTATATACCGATTTTGTTGCGAGAAACCAAATGTTGATGCCGCTAGACCGATTTTTAAATTTTGGGTTTTAGATAAACCCACACTCC
This sequence comes from Metallyticus violacea, assembly GCA_030762175.1. Lineage (NCBI taxonomy): Eukaryota > Metazoa > Arthropoda > Insecta > Mantodea > Metallyticidae > Metallyticus > Metallyticus violacea. The sequence goes on along the minus strand of CM060846.1, from coordinate 15,418,483 downwards.
TAATGGTCTGCTTTCAATGATTTTGTTTAATTTATTTCAATAGCATATTATGAGTTTCGTTGAGAAAAAAGAAAGAAAGTTGGGTCGCTACAGTGATCTTTATATTTTCGTTTTAGTATAACTCCCACTCCTAATTGTCCAATTTTGCTGGTTAACGAACTCGATAAATCGTTTGTTAATTGATGGAAATGTTTCAGGAATCTTTGATGGGTACAACCTTCGGAATTTGCTAAAAGGACGCATGAGGAGGACTGCTGGTGTGAAAGGAAGACAAAGAAGAGCCATGACACAACGGAAGAAGCTGGTGCTACTGTTCATATCGATTTTAATTTATTTCTGAGTTCTGACTTGTTTGTCGGAACTTCCGAGATGAGTTAGAACTCACTAACGCACACGCCAGCCCTTACCAACCGCTAGTTCTCAGTCAAAGGGTTTTATTCTACTTTTTTTCAGCACCACTTTATTTTTGCTCTTTTTCTTAATTGGGAATTTCTACTCGTTTCATATTACGCTTTTCAATTTATCTTGTCTTTTATTTCTGTTCATTTTTACGACATATCCATGACAGCTTTATTCCTTTCGACCATTTTCTTTTCTATAAAACATGCACAGCTCCCCCCTTAAGATAAGATAATGGCAGTATATTGTCTATCATCAATGAAGAGCTCTGTACTCTTTTCAGTTCGTGTAACATTTCCGCGTTTAAGAACTTTGCTCTCAAGTGACAGAGGATTGTCAAGCGCTTTTATATGTGGTTTAAACCATACTATTTGGCTTTATTTTAACTCTAAGAAACAAACACAATCATCTCATACATGTTCCAAGGTTATAGATTATAAATATGGACTGCACAGAAAAAGCTCGCGTTTTTCCTACCTATCTTGTGACTGAATGAGTACGGAGTATTGCTGCTGCAGTGAATTGGAGAACTTGGGGTGAGTGACGCGGGTCGGACAGTGCAGTGCGCAGTATACCTAAACAATAATATATATTACATTTAAATATTTAACTAAATGTTCTTAGAGCTATATTTACATGCAATACGTATTTACAACAAGGCTCAAAACAATCTTTAAGGTATTTGAACTTCAAAATCAGTGTGATTCTCCTTGACCCTATGCACTTTAAAGGTCTCTCTGTCGCAGACTCTTAATTTACATTCTATATTGTCATGTGGTATAGGAAAATCAGAGGCAGGCGAGCTCCAGCCTGCGCAGTCCGTGTCAAAAGATGCGTGCTGTTGACAGGAAAACTATACAGTACATATAATTGATCTGCCTTGTCCAGTTTCCTGCTTATCTATTTGAATGCTCCCGCCGGAACAAGTATTGCTTTCAATTTACTTTACCTCAACAAATGCACATCGTAAGTTTGTATCATCTTTAATTCCATGCTTTTCATTTCTACATCCAAGAATAAATTCTGTCAACATATTGCAATGCTTCGTGAACCCCTTTGAGACGTTTCGCGAAATCCCGGGAGTCCGCGGATCACAGTTTGAGAACTAATTACGTAATCTATTGATAGCAATCTGTTATCTGCTTATTGGAAAGTGTGCATTAACCATGTGAATCCTCAGAGAGATTCTTCGTTCTTCCAGGGCTTTTGCTAAAGATGATAAAATATATTGTTGAAAATTATAAACATTGCACAGGTTTTCCACCAGAACGAGATAATATATATAATTTAAATTGTGAAATATATATAATATTCTTTTCGTTATTCTAGGTCCTTTCTACTGATTAAATATTTTCTAGAGTAATAAACATGATCAGTGCAATTAAGTAAATGTTAATCTAAACTGCAACTCCATTTCTGTCTCCTTATATACAATGGCTACGGACAACAAAGCTACATAATATTTTTTCGCAAGCATCCAGTTTCTGTTGTACGCAAGCTTTTCAAAAGCACATCGCCACTCAACATTTCAAAAACTAGCTCAGAGAAAATGCGCAAAGAGGCAAAATTTAGTTAGGAAATCCAAACTTACAGGTAACTAGTTCTGCCAGAGAAGTTAAAATAATCAGCATTTGGGGAAACATATATAATAATTGGAGCGTGGCAAAAAATAACGAAAATAATCGTATGGATGGCCGAGGTTGTGAGCGGAAGGTCTGGGGTTCGATTCCCGCCAGGACCATTCTACCTGACTGAGGTTTTTCTAGATTTTCCTCAGTCCTGAAAATGGCAAATGCCGGAAGGTACCCCCCCCCATTTAGGCCAGGAACCCTTACTACTTTAAAAAATTAATTTTCCAATTTATCATTTGATCTCATCTACCATCAGTGTCCACCGTCTGTGATGCACCAGTGGTGAAAACGGGCATTAATCAGTATTAAAAAGCGATAATAAATACCGAGGCATGCAAAATACCACTATGGAGAGATAGTGAAGACTCGAGAAGATATTCCTTTAATCAATAATCCGATTTCAAGAGTTATTTTTGGCTTGAGTCCTCAGCCAAATGTACGCAAGTCGCTGTCATAACAACAACAACAACATAATGTCCCGTGCACAGGCAGTTGAAGAGAGCAAGCATTATTTCAAACCAGTTTGCGGTTAAGAGATCAGTATAATCGAAGACTCTGTGTTATTATAGGCCATTGGCGCGCAATGGCTATCGCACTGCTGGGAATTACAACTCTTTGTGCGTGTTCATAATAGTCATGCGGAAATTATGTCTTGTTTGACGGGGCAGTTGGTATTCTTCACGTCTGTGTGTTCGTCCTACATCAATCCGTTGATCTCATATTCCTTTTGCTGTGACGCATTTTGTCCAACACGAGAACCAATTTCTCGGAATGACATTCCGACTTTCGATATACCGACATTTTCCAGCTATAAATTCAGGTACCTGTTGATATTGATGTCATCATTTCCAGGAGCCATTCTCCTTGCTTTGGAGAAAATATGAGGTCGGTTTAACGCGACTCTTATGGGTGTTGCAATTTTAATGGCCAGCATATAATTACAAGCAGTGTAATCCCATGCCACAGAGGAACTCAAAATGTTATAGTAGAAAATGTAAGAACAACAATGAAAAGTCATTAAAATACGTCAGAACTACTTGATTATAGACGGATCAACTATTATAACACAGGTTAGTACACATAATGAAATAAAACTAATATTATGTGCATGTAATTACTGTCTAGTTGCTCACGCCGAACAAAATATCTTTGGAATCACACGGAACGATAAGATATGTACCTTACGAAGGAGATAAAAAGTCCGACTCTTTAATCCTGAATATATCTAAGTACATTTGGCACAGCGCCTAGTTCACTGAATCCTCCTCGTTAATTGTTATAGTATGTGTGTGACATTCACTGCAAACAAATTCGCCCTACTTTCAATCCAGCTTTATTAATGATATCCCAAGTTGGATTTCAACTCTACAAGTGAACATTATTTATTTTGATACAGCGGTACACATGTACAAACTGAACTTTCTCGCATTACAACAGCAGTAAAGAAACACTCAAATTTAATGAGTGGATTATATAAAGGTTTGATTCGATTTATTTACAGACGCTCTTTAATATCTCTGATCATCAGCGCCCCGTTAAATTCAGGACGTGAAACAGCCGTTAAATTTTGTTAAAAGGCCTCTTCTTTCAGGGTTGAGGTTCTTTTTCGTGCCGTAAATCTACGCACGACACGGCTTTACTTCCCTTCTGCAGAATTTTTACAAAAAATTCATCGATCCTGGCTGGGATTGAACACGCGATCTTGTGTCTACGAGGCAAGAATGGTTACCACTAGGCTACCAGGACCGACAGGGGTTGGTAAGAAAAATATCGAAGTTAAAATAAAAATATTAATAGACCATTATCAAAGTCCAGATCAGGTTTGGCAAACTGGACGAGTTTTTAAGACCAGAACGAAGAGAGCAGAAATGATGAGGTTCAGGTAAAAGAGTAGAAAGAAAAAATATGTTTCAAAATAATTTCATTATAGTAAATTAAATCAGATTATATTTATAAAGATGCGATTTACACAATCGTAAATTCCTGAAGAAGTCCTTAATAAAAATATCTATGGAAACAACAATGTAGCTGTGTTAATTAATTTTGCCATTTTTCTCCTTCCATTTATTTGTATGTCACATCTCTTTCATTAGCATTTCCTCTTCTTCTGCTCCTTCTATTGACCGCCTTGAAGGTTCGGCATTACACCCTCAGGCGACTCATCTCAGGCGTCTTACGCACGAAATGAAACATTAATTGCTGCCCACATCTTAAGTATAGCTTAAGACACTTTTGTTTGCTTGGAATTTATGGAGGGAGATCTTTAGCGCATAATCTGCGTGTAACCGTCGATGGCATCTCGCAAAAACATAGCAATCCTACTTTCTGAAAGAAAGTGTTTTCATGCATTCTAAATATAGTATGTTTAAGATTTCCCTCAGCTAACAGGGAAATATTAGAATTTATATGTCTACATCTACGATGCTACAGAAATAGGACTTAAATAAACTAACCTCCTGGAGGTTTGCTAATTCACCATGAGGAAGGACTCTCAAAAGCGGCACCCAATGTTTTTGCGGCGGGACTGTTGACAGAGAGAATTTGCACCTTAAAATGTAATGTAAGATCTCGTATTGTTCATATTCACAGCTTTCGGTAGATCCCCAAGATTTGGCTTTCACTGCATGGGAGATCGGCATATCAATTGCGCTGGTTTTCTTTGGACAATTATAATGCATTTTTTCATATTTATTCATGATGGACCACACCTATCTTCAATGAAGGAAAGAATTTTATTTACCGTAAAATTGTCAATCATAGCTTACACTCCTTCCGTATATAGTGTGTACGACGTCTATGAACAGTTACATCATTTTCATCACGAGAATTTTCCGCATATCACAGAGGTTATTTGCGTTGCGGGCCGGCAGGGCACGGAAGCGTAGTGAGAGAAGCCAGTTGCCTAGCAGCTTTTAATTTGAGGAAGGCTTTTTCAGAAAGTAATTGTGCGTTCGTGTGTTACTCGGCGGTTCCAGGAAGTGAACATTGTACGCTAATTGATCTTTGTTAGTTATGCCACTTCATATAGCTTTAAGCAACATATTTTTGCCAACCTGTTAGAAAGTTAAGAGAGACAGAATCTCTCAATGGCAAGAAACCTGTTCTTACAGAAGCAAAGTTAAATGAAATGCCTATGCAGATGCAGGCAATGTATTGCCGCTGAGGGACATCATTTACAACGTCTCTTATAATGCAAGTTAGTGATTGTTACTCTCGGTTTTAAATACAGTATCATTTTAGTATACATAAATACTCTCCTTAAGTGCGACAACTCCATCTCCATTTGTGGCACTGAACTTTGTCATTAGGGCCAACCAGTTGTCACACAAATGCAGTTGTATATTTATTTATTTATTTATTTATTCTGGCAAAGCTAAGGCCGTTAGGAATTCTCTTCCGCTCTACCACTCTAATAATAATAATAATAATAATAATAATAATAATAATAATAATAATAATGATTACATGAAGTTATAGCAACAATATTACAATCACAACATTGACAGTAACTTTTAGAATACTCGTATACATACAGACCAATGTGAAACATTACATATATAAATGTACATAAATATGGACAATGTTAAAACATACTCTTCATGAAGCAGAAGTTGCTCTGGACTTGCAAGGCTTCATTTCTGGAGACGTGAGATGTATTCAGCTGAACAATTTTCATTCCACAGAAACGATTTATTGTCCACTGTAGGAATGATGCAACAGACATTGAAAGTGCATTACGAATGTTTGAATTGCTGGAAGCCAACTTGTTTCTTTCTAACTAACATGAAGTTCTCTATTTGTGTTTTTCACCTTTTGAGAATTCCAGGTGAACAGTCAAACTTCCTTTCTTCACAAGTAGATCTAAATATTAACGCTTCTCTTAGAATAAAATGCTCTAGAAATGGTCGATTTCCATAATTTCGAACCATTTCATCAAAACAACAGCTTGCCAAAAACAAAAAATTTTTTTTATACTTTTATTGGATTTAATGACATCTATTTCATTGTCTTTCGGCAATGTGGGCTTTCAAGGACTTTAAAAAATTATGCAACATGCCCCATATATCCTCCTGTGCACTATATGTACACCTCTATTGTTTCACAAACGAAAAATCAAGGATAAAAATTTCAATACGCTTGTGTATAGCGTGATATTCTATTAAGAGTAATTTATCTTTTCTCAGAAACGTTTCCCCGCTTAAGTTCAGACCTTCCACGTCGTGCTTACACTCACCAATAAGTGACTATTAAAGAGTGCACAGATACCATAAGTTTGAAACTTAAACATGTGATAAAACCCTTACTTCGTTAAATATTTGCATATGTATTACCTTATCCTAAAAATGCTACTGTTACCCTGGGTAGAAAAGTTAAACATTGGTAAATGTGTTCTGTGCATGCCCAATATCTGCAGTTATAGTACTAGGTCAGGAATTGCAGAGAAAGATTAAAAAGACTGAACCTTAGTAAGAGTTAAAGTATTATTATCAGTTTATCATATTGTACATCCTCGCCGTCTTGCTTACAAATTTTTTAGAATTTGAAATTATAGCACTCCGCCTACAATTAAGCAATAAAGGTTTAAAAGATGTGTTTATATCAAATGAACAAATATGATAATAATTTCTGAGAAGACATGCTTTTTCGGTTTTGTATTATTCATGTTGCGATTCTTTGCTTTTTGCTTTCATAATCAACGGATTTTAGCAGTGTAAGAGACTGCGCCCTTTATCTGTTACTTAGTACCGATAAATGCCGTCTTACAAAAAGATAGATAATCAATGTTCACACTCGGCGTAGTCATTCGGTGCTATAATTTTGTGGTCTGTCATATTCTTGCACAACGCATACAAACCGCAGACCGAATCCTCTAGCAGATAAAGTTGCAATCTTTGAATTCATTTTGTTGCTAGTGCAACACTAAAAGTTTCGATTCTATTAAGCTATTGAAACATAACTTTTTCTTTCCAATTATAGTTTTCAGTCTATTGGCTACATTTGAGAGGTATACAAACAAAATTCTTATTGTCCTCTTTTTAAGATTTATGGTAAAGTTGGAAAAAAAACTCAAATGTGCACATCTGAATGAATTGTGATCATGAATTATCTATTTACAGCTTTACTGAATTAATAATATGTGAAGGCATCTTTATCTTCTCCAGTGAAAAGTAAACTTGAAGACGAGAAATTACATTCGCATGCACCTTTCTATGGGGGCACAAAATTGGAGTAATGAGCATTCAAAGCTTGTTTAGTATATTTGACATACATCCTCGTAGTTGAATTATTTCCATACATTCTCACAGGCAATAAACAATTATCTAACTATAACATAAAAACTTCACTATTAAAAAACATTCACTGTGCAATGGAAAAATGTCAGAGACACTAACATTTTTATTTCATGTTTAACATTACTGTTCTCTTTATCCCTTGCAGGTTGTCAAGTAGTTTTTGAAAAAGCGAAAAAATTACGTGCATAATGAAGTGCTCGCATAAGAAGTAACAAGACAGCATGATATAAATGAAATCAAATCAAATGAAGTTTTAAATACAATGAAATTTACCGGCCAAGTTTTTATAATTGAACAGAAAAGCATTATAATTACTTCCGTTGTTATCTAACAAAAGGAAACACAATTTACGTGTGATTTAAGGGTTTGAACAAATACGTAAAGATAAATATAAAACGTTTTTATTCAAGGTAATGTCTACTTAGTGTAAAAACTGCAACCTAAAAAGTGGGATTAAGTAGAAGCTTGTGTTTGAATGTAAAGGATTGCAGCGTGTACAGATCGTATTGTAGTTCAATGGTTAGGGCATCGGAAAGGTAAGTCCAAGTCTTAATCTTTTATTTTAAATTTAAAATTTAATTTGTGTCAGTAGTTGGAAACATAAGAAATCGATTATCGTTTGTGGATTTATCGCGTTCGTACATACCACTTGAACATAATCAGTTTACAAATATAAACAAGGTTGTTTTACCTAGCTGTAAGACCCTATGAAAATAATTTAAATTTTTTCCGTTTTTACCATTAAAACCATTAGTACGAGAAAAATATTTAAAGTTCTAAAATTTTGCAACTGTAAAGATCTGGTAACAAAAATATTGCTACATATTCTTGCCATTTTTTATTTTTGAACCTTTTCACTGATTAATATTTTTCTCTTCTTCTGACAGTTTCCGAGCATGCATTTGATTAAAATCCCTTTCTCTCTTTGTATGCTTGCGTTTATGAATTTTTAAAGATTGTCTTTTTCATCGAAATATAAATATATAAGTTATTTGGTAAAACTTTTACGTATTGTTTTCATTAGCATTTAAAGTCCCACCAACTGCCAAAGTCTTTTGAGAGGACGAATTAAATGAAATGATGACGCCAATGAGACTGGAGTTCTTAGTGTCTAACGATACTTGTATTGAGCATATACGATAAAAAGAACTACTAATGAAATACTGGAGAGGTTCTAAAGTGGTTTTCGTATGACAGTCACAGATTAATAGTGATTAAATTCGCGATCATATATATTTCTATTATATTTTCTTAGTGTAAATATTGCCATATGACGCTCTTTTTATACTAAAGTCATTTTTGTACTTTGTAGTCACTTTTTAAACGAACATATTCCTAGAGAGTGTAGATTTAAAACGGCATTCATTGCCCTAAAATTAAAAGAGTGTAAGATGGAAAATGGTGAATTATCAAATAAAATAACAGTGATTCAAAACTATTTTATTTTTTGGAATGTTTTATTTTTCTCTGCCATTTTTAAAACGTGTGTACATAACAAAAGAATGTTATATCAGTATCCAGCAATACGTAATTTCGAGAAGCATGGTACATATGAATGCCGCACCAAGTTCTGCGGGCGCCATGTTCTTGTAAGAAGAAAATATGGATGAGCAAGTATTAGCTCGCTCGGAGACTGAAGAGAACCAGTGACAAATTCTGTTCGGCAATGAGTCAGATTTAACCTCCGGGCGTGGAGCACTTTGCAGCCAGCACCTTCTAAGAGAGAAATTTTTGGTGAAAACGGCTCACGGCACACATATACATGCACCAGATCTTGACTGTCTTTTTTCATATGTACAAGAAAACTTTATACTGGTACACGAAAGTGTCCGTCACCAAACTGCTCGATCAGCGACGTTCTATCTTTGGAATCCGTACTTTGGATCAGTGACAAGTTCTGGTTTAAGTCCTTTCGAGTATGTGCTGGACATAATTGGAAGTCACATTTTTGGATTTGGTTTATTTACGGATGCTCTTTAACATCTCAGGTCATCAGCGTCCCATTCAATTCAGAGCGTGAAACGGCCGAAAATTTTGCTCAGAGGCCTCTTCTTTCAGGCTTGAGGTTCTTCATTGTGCCGTAAATGTACCACACGGGACCCACGGCTTCACTTCCCTTCTGAAGGAAGCCATACTTAGGATTTTTACGCCCGAAAATAATCCATCGATTCTGGTCGGGATTAAACCCGCGATCTTGAGTTTAGGAGGTTAGTATGGTTACCACTAGACCACCAGGATCGATAAATATGGACATAGAACGGTAACCTTATAAGAACGGTAACCTTATAATACAACAGTTGAAGAAAATTTACAATTGTAAAAGTGGGTAAATTAATTTGATTATTTGAACAACAACAATAGTGTATATACATATATACTATTCACGGAATAATAAAAACTTCTTAAAAGCATAAAATTCATAAAAATACTCAGAATTCAATATAAAAAGTTCAAATAAAAGTTCACACTAAAAACAGTAAAACTGAACACTAAAACCACACGATATTTCGAGCTTGGCTCTTGGTCACGTGCTGAGAATGAACTGAGTTGTGGCGGTCGGTGTCTCTCTTAATGAGGCATGAGGGATGTGACCTGGCAGCAATACTGCCAACTATAGCTGAACAAAGTAGTTTGGCACACCTGGCAATATTACAAGGAAATATTGAGGCCTGGAGGAATACGGGCTTTATGCAAAACTATTGCTGCCATCTCTAGGTCTCTTAAGTAAGGTAAGTTTGGATGGAGGGGCGGCATCTATGAGAATAAGAGAAAAACAGTCATCGCACGTGGCCTGGTGAAAATTGGCATGTTATTATACCGGCAATGGGGAACAGGTTTTAACCGAAAGCATGTGATTGTTCATTCTAATAGAAACCATAGTGGACTTTAGTCCCTCCATCTAAACATACCTTACTTAGAGACCTAGAGATGGCAGCAATAGTTTTGCATAAAGCCCGTATTCCTCCAGGCCTCAATATTTCCTTGTAATACTGCCAGGTTTGCCAAACTACTTTGTTCAGCTATTGTTGGAAAGTTTGCTGCCAGGTCACATCCCTTATGCCTCACTAAGACAGACACCGCCCGCCACAGCTCAGTTCATTCTCAGCACGTGACCAAGAGCCAAGATGGAAATATCGTGTGGTTTTAGTGTTCAGTTTTACGGTTTTTAGTGTGAAGTTTTATGTGGAATTTTTATATTGCATTCTGAGTGTTTTTTTATGAATTATATACATATATAAATAAAAAGCATATGCATAATAGGTTATAGTGTTGGATAACAAAAAGTAAGGTAAATCATAAATCAGCTTTAAACATGCAAATAGTTTAAGCATAGCACAGCATGCATAATTTAAATAGTTATAAAACACTTGAAACAAAACTTGAAGCTTCGGAAATTTAACTTAATCTTTAAAGCTCTGAAGCTTTGATATATAATAATTAACCAAACGCCTGGCAAAAGAATATTGGAGCATATGCATATTATAAAATCTCCCACTTTGTGAAATAATAAAACATTTTAAATGCTATCCTTTGGTTTCAGCAAATTCAACAGCTGGCTTTAAAAATACACGCACATTCCTAATTTAAGATTATTATAAAGGAAGCTTGAGGCCAATATGATACAATGCAATCAACCACTTTACATAAGCGTTTACCTGGATTACTGGGATACATGACAGAGAAGGCTCCGGAATTAACAATTTAGAATGAAGAACCGAACGACTATACACCCCAACATTCTGGAGTCTTCTTTCTGTTTGTTAAGGACCCAGCATGATTACGACGATGATTTCCCAACATTCGATAAGCTTGATCCAATTGCAAACAAGGCCTTCTCGGTGTATGATGTTGACCTGGCTAAGTGAGGAGTAAAGGATAGATAGACGGCCGGAAAGCAAGGAATGTGCATAGAACGGCACAGTATGAAATATAATGTAGAAAAGTGTAAGTTTATTTGATATTGTTAAGATGTTTAGATTTCGAAAAAAAAAAAAAATTGCAAGAGGCTCCCTCGTGAAATTACGGTATTTTCTTCTTATTTTTTTTTCAAAGGTAAAATGTTTACTATTAACAAAAATTGCACAAGTCACACTTCATAATGGGGTGAAAGAAGGCAACATATACAGTTTTTACAGTTGTTCTGGAGCAAAAAGTATTGATCTGATAGAAAAATATACAGAGTGTCAAAAGAAATCTGCTATTAGGTGCTATAACAATTTAAAATCATATTGTACAGTAAACATTTATTGAATTACTGGCGCGACACAGTCAATAAGATACGTACAGTACATTAACAGAACAACATGAGGACTTACCTTTCTTTGCAGTAGTGCCACGCAGCAAGCAAGCTAACTGCTGTAAACACATATAGAAGGCCATGAGCGATCCCAATTCCAAAACGATCTGCCTTAACAGCGTTCCTAGTGAGAAAACGACGGAACCACAAGTTTTTTGGCACATTAAAAACATTCCTCTTTATCTTTTCTGTCATTACTGAAAAGTTGTAAGCGTCCTTTTGAAATGCTCTGTATGTTTTAAGTGTGATTTAAAATTTAAGCGATTGTCATTTTTCAGGTTAATTAATTTGGGTCCTGTGATTTGAACTAAACATTCATAGTAGAAAAAGATTTTGTGACAAATATACCCATTTTCGTTTTATTTAAATTAAATCGTCTTATTTTAGATAAAAACGTTGTTATGTTTGACACGGTGGTTAAATTATCTTCCAGTTTCTGTACAAATATTCTCTGGAGCATGAAAATATTCACGTATTTAAATAACAAAAACATTAAAGTGCAAAACCATAGCACTTTAAGTAAGTATTATTTCAGTGAGATTTATATTGTAATTGAATTTGCAGTTTTATTTCCAAGTAATTCATCTTTAAGTTGTATTAAAGAGGGAGAGCACAGTGTTGCCTAGGAGGGAGATAGTGCAGAGGGAAGGGTCTATGGTAATACGGCACACCCTCTTCCTGGATTAGATGGACTGTGCTCCTGACGGACCGTCTTCTTCCCTTCTGGGATCACATGGCCGATAAGAGAGCACTAAGACGGACGGAGAGGAACAGAGACAAGCACAGTTCTCGCGCTTGCTTGCTTATTAACAAAATTCCCTCCGCTAATTAATAAGACATGATGGACAGCATTTGGGTCTACGTCTTTGCCATTGTATTGTACACCTGAATTATACAATGCCCATAATATCAACTGCAGCTAGTGTATTTGATTAAGTCTGAATTGTGCTTGCGTCATCATAACGTCTTGGGGGTGGTGGGTTTTGTGAAGAGAAGGAAAGGGTCGGTGGAGGGGGTTTGCTAAACCCAGTAACAAGGAAAACAGAGACGTGGGGGAAGGAGAGTGAAACACAGAGATAATATATTGTAGAGAATCCATACACCCAGTTACTGAAGTCCGCTATTGGCTACACAATAGGGGCTACCTGCTATAAGACATTCTATAGAATTAGTAGTGACGAGTATCAGCTATGTGTTGTTGTAGCATACAACTATCTCTTACGGGAGAGAGAAACAAAATTTGCCTGGTTCGATTAATCGATATCACTTCCCTAGCCACCACTATATCGGTATATTGAGATGCTGGTCAGTCCACGGAGTTTGAATTGAAGTCGACTATCTCGGAATAATTAATAACCATCTCTTTCTTTATTTAGCTCACTAATGAAATAGAAACGCCCTTCAAACATGACCCGGGGTTTGCACCAAGTGCTGGTCTATAAAATATGTTCATTTGTCTCATCGAAAGACTCACAGAACTTGCACAAGATTTACCAGTGTCCCTGGAAAGACCGCGAGTCTGTTTCTTGTAAAAAGTTCCTTTCTAATCCTTCAGTGCTATAAATAAATTCATCATGGGTTAATATACTTTTCCCAATCAATGTTGATAACCTGTGATATGCATAAAGAGCTTCTATCGTGTATTTAACTTTGGAACCTTCCAGGCTATATATCTAAGGTGAAGTGCTGCTAAAGGAAGATGAGAGTCGCCGCGCGTAAAGTTAGTATTTATATTTCACTGAGAGCATAATGGATAAACACTAACCTGTCTGATAACAGATGTTAAAAATGTTGCCCATCATCGGCATTTTTGAAGGAAATTCCTGTATTTCTTCTGTAAGAACACGGCGATGCTGGACATGTTTCTTGTCATTGAGAGATCTATCTCTGGCAGCTTTTTAATAAGTGGGAGGAAAGTTTCTCTACCTGGAACACTACTGCCAACATATTTCTTTACGAATCCCCTTAGCAGTGCTCAGCAAGAATACGTTCTCACATATGCAATCATAAAACCCCATTCTCCAAGGTTGTATTTAGTAGTGGTATAACTAACAAAGAACAATTAACACACAATTTACACATAATGAAAGAACAGAGTAACACCCAAACGCAAAATCTATAAGTTGCTACCTGTACATGCATTAGACTACCTTAAGATTCGCTTCTCCAGTATAGTTCCGACCGTGACCTCGAACTATTTCGATTACAATTGCAAATCCTTGTAAACACTTATTTAAATAATAAAATTCCTCCTGATAGATTTATATTCCCATTAAAAATATATCGTGGCATGAGGCGCAATAACGTGATTCGCGTTTGAAATCTGCTGACTGACTATCTGAATCCAACATAAAGTCATTACCTCCACTATCATCCTTGGGAAAGAATTCGAATATTTTAAGATAAATGAAATTCAAAAACGTGCTCTAATTATCTGCACTCCTTAGTGAACATATTTAACAACATTTAAGTGAACTTCTATCAGCAATGAACAAGTTTCGTGAAGTCCTCACGGAAGAAAACAGATCATCAGATCCTGACAATCTTCAATCCTTCATTAGTTGCATAATGAAGTACACGAAGACGTTTAATGTTTGGGAAGAGCTGCAAATTGCAGGGCGCTCTGCATAACTAAAGCGATTGTTAATATATTTCTAGGTATTGTATATTGCAGGAAAATAACTCCCTCTCTCTGTTCAACTCTCCTTAAACATGAGAGCATCCAAATGTTACGTTCCGAATCGACTGTTGTTCAGTGCGGCAGAAAGAAACTCTGCTATAGAGTGTCACACTTTATGAACTGCCCCTTATTATGATGCACCCACTTTTCATCACAATGTTATGAAGTAAATGTTAATTTTCATTATCATAAAACTCTATTCGGTAACAGCTTCATCAAACTTGTTTATTTTTGAGTCATATGGTTTTGTTATCCGATAGATAGTGGACCATTTCTGCGTTTTATTTATTAATCTTTTCAAGAGTGAGGCTCAAGTTTATTCAAGCATCACAAACTGGCAGAAAATACACTGTACACAGTTGCAATGCTGCTGAATATACCACCTTTTTAGTTTTTTTTTTTTTTACTTTTAGTTAAAAAAATTAATTTATTTTCGGAATTTCCGTCCTGCTGGTCACAACTCGACTTGGGCGATAGCATTCTTACCTTTCCTATAAATACTACCTATGTTTCCAAATTTCTTTGTAGGTTATCGATTAAAACAAACATTTTAATTTTTTTAATTTTTCTATTGGTAGAAAAACCATTAATTGGTGCTAAATAATAATTCACAGCTTGTTGAATTTGAGTTGACCACCTAAATTTTCGAAGGCAAGTGGTGCATTGATTTTCTGGAAATTAAATTGCACATTCCAACATGTTTGACACTTTTTAAAGAAACTGCTTAAGAGCCTAAACCACCAGGATATATGGAATATTACACAGGGGGTACTTAAAATACGGTATAATTATCACGTGTGTGATAAAGGGATACAGGACTATTAATCCAAGCATAAGAACCTACCCTCTAACTTCCAGTTTTCATCCAGAGTCAAATGGTGCAAGTTATGTAACATTACTTTAAGTGACTTCCGTGGTCAGTGCTTAAAAAGTAGCCCTCAAGATGTCTTACTTTGTTAACAACGATTGTGTACGTGACCCACGCATCAATTTGTAAGAAGCGAAATAAAGCTCATCTACCAGTAACAATGAAATCGCGTAAGCAACAGACATGGTCAACTCGCCCGTCTAATAGCAGAATTCATTTTAAAGTATCCGCCCTTTTAGCGTTTGATATGCAAAATATCCTGGGTGAGAGCGTGGCCGAAGAGTGAGATATCCTGTACTCCTGTGTTTCAGCGTATGGTCGTCGCATACCTCAGTTGCAGGGGAGGGTGCTAGCAAAGATCGCGGAGGACCTTCAATGACCAACGAGGTTACCAGAGCTAAATATCAGCTACCACCTACCAACCACGTCAGGAGCCGATGTACAGGACGGTCTCCGAGGAGCAACACTTCGTCGCTTGCTTGTTTGCAGGAAATGCTATCACCAGAGAAGAGTAACGCAAAATGTTGTGCCTTGAGAGGTGTGATGGACATTTTGAACACCTGTTGGGGTATAGCCTAGTTGCCTATCATACAGTATGTAATATAAATATTGCAATATTAGTAAATAGAAACGTTACTAAATCTCTTTCGTTGATTTTACTGGTTATAAAATGTATTATCTTGTTCTTTGGGTATGAAGGCGAATTGTTTGCATGGTAACTAATTATTATTGCTTTGCAGGTATGAAGGCGACTTGTATGCTTGAACAACAGTTCAGTTTAACCGGACAATCAAATGGGTCAGATTTTTTGGATCTTGTTTCGAGACCTTTCCTTTAAACGTTTAATGTATCAATCATTTTGTAAACTATTACCATTCATTGTTGCTGTTACTATGATTCATCATACACCAATAATTATTATGTTTCATTTTGATATTGTTATTTGACAATTTTAAAATGTTTCTTTTAATAACATTAATGATTTACCCTTATTAAACTGTACTTAAGAGTATTTTGAATTTTATCCCGCACTATTAAGTCATCTATCCAGAGTTTCTCTCGGGATTATTATTTCAATCAATCTACAGACTGATGTCTGCAAACATCAACGAGAGGGTGTTATTAAAACGTATTGAAATAGTAGGGAAGGTGTTACAATGTATGACTAATATTTTGCACACAGTCCTTCACTTTTACCACCAAATGTATGTGAGAAAGTGTAGATGAGGAAAGTAGATCACAAGATACTTTTCACACATTTGACACCAGTATATACGAAGGACATAATAGCATTTGTTTACGTTTGTTGCTCCAGGATCCTTCAATTTGATTGGGAGAAAAAGGCTCAGGATTTCCGACTATAAAACGTTAAAAACCCAACCATTCTTCTTCTGATATTTTATTTCTACGATAGATTATTAGTTTATTAATAAGGAAAAATAATGTAAAAATTCTATCCACTTTTCTTGAAACGAGCAAAATTGAGGAGGCAAGTAGGCAAATTATATTGTGATGCTAATTATACTTTTGTTGATGATATAATTAAAATGGGTTAAGTTGTAAATGTTTCAATGCTTGTTATTCTGATGTTGAACGCAATGTGACATCCGCTCGAATTATATGAACACATTATTATGAAAATGAAAGTGTGGTGAAATAAAACTTGGGCTTGGTGTTGTATAATGTTCCAGAAATATTTCTCAGATTGTCTTGCAGATGTAGATGCCATCTTTTAAGTTTGCTGAATACACACAACGTGCAAGAAGAAAACCATGAAACATAAATACCTTGTTCTAATTCTTTTACTGAATGTAGAAGGATGAACTTCTGTTGAAATCTATTACCATATTTGTAGAAACCAGCTGTTAAAAGACTTGTTTCAGTAATGCGACCAGGGCAAGCAAACGTATCCATTGTGTGGATGCTCTAGTCCGAGAGAATAGGAGAACAATAAACGAACTTACTTTACAGTTGGATATCAGTCACGGAAGTATCTGCAGTATCGCAAAGTTTGTACGCAGTGGCTGCCACATTGTGTGAGAATAAGCCAACAGAATCTCAGGCGCTATTGCGTGATGTCCTGGTACCAAGAACATGCATGGAAAGGGAAGTTTGTCTCCGATTATCGAGGTCCATTGTTAATGATTTTTCTGAAGCATTGACATAGCATGAATCTTAAGCGAAACATTTAGGAGTTGTTCTGCCCCACGATAACGCCTAACGAGAGATGATAAACTGGAGTGGTTTTCTGGGAGGCACACAGTCTCGACCTATATTAATGTGCTTTCTCCTCTTTTTAACAGTTTAATAAAAACTTCAATGAATGAAATTTCTGACGGATGAAGAATTGCACAAAGCTGTTCAACGATGGTTTAGTTCCGTCACTTTAAAAAGTGTGTTAACTGTCGAGTGTTCGGAAGCATTCAGGGAAGAAAAACAGCACGAATTGTAGCCACATTTCATTGAGAGAAGCACAGTTTTATCTAAATGAGATTTTTAATTCATTTCTATCTTAACCTGATTTTCTCTAAATGTAATGTGGCTCTTATATGGCTCGGTATTTGACTATATGCTAAAGGAAAGGCATTAAGTTATTAACCATCGATATTGTACATTAATACGGCCATTAACTGCTGATTGCTGTTCTACCTAATGGACTCACAACACGCCAATAAAATGTAATCTGGCGTTATCTCATGGGTCACGAAAACTGACGTGCAATGACTGGCAGATTTTCTTTCTTTTTCTTTTCTTTCTTTCTTTTACGTTTTTACAACTGCAAGTTCTATGCTTTCGGGTGCTGCTCTTGAACAACATAGCCTAAAGGGCTCATAAATGTTAAATTAAGTATATCTATTCCATGACAATTAAAAAGCAACAGAATTAGTATATGGGGCCTATTTGTATGCTACCGGGGCACTGTAGCGTTTACTTGGTAATGTAAGAACATTGAAAAAACAACTCTTTAATTATACGGCAATGATTGTGACATCGCAATTTGTAATACATATATGGAGATTGTATTTTGAAATACACAATTTATTAAACACTTATTTTCACTGCTGTCTGGAATAAAATACTCCACTTGGAGACCGCCACGGGTGGCCGAGGTCGTTAAGGCACGGATTCGTGAGCGGGAGGTCTGCGGTTCGAATCCCGCCAGGACCGTCCTCCCTGACTGGGGTTTTTTCCAGGTTTTCCTCAGTCTTCATAACTGGCAAATGCCGGGGAGGTACCTAAACTTAGGCCTGGAACGCTTCCTTCCTTAAAAAAAAAAAAAAAAAAAAAAAAATCCTTTCCCAATTTATCATTTCATCTCATGTATCATCAGTGTCCACCGCCTGTGGTGCCTCAGTAGTGAAAACGGGCGTTAAACACTACTCAAAAAAAACTCCACTTGGAGCCTGGCACGTGTTCAAAAAGCTGAAAGTTAGCTTCACAAACACAAAATTGTTTAACTGCTCATCTCTACAAACGTTCGCCGTTATATATTAGAACGCACGGATCACACCGCAGTAGAAACGAAGTATAATAATTTAGACATGCAAATGTGAGATTTGATGTAGTTTGAAAAGATGAGATATAAAATATTTCAGGTCATGTCCAGAACTCAAACCATTGACCTTCGGCTCTAGTGCTGAGCTGCCGTATCAATACAGTGCGTTTTTGTAGAGTTGGAATCGATCCTATATGCGTGTGTAGCCATACAGGGCTACGAACCTAACCAGAGATAGGTTATCAGTAAAGCCGACAGGTTTCATGGCCTTCGCTCGAATGGCGGTTAGCAGCTAAAGATAAAACGATTAGTAGAGGAGTCTGATGGTGGAATGAATAGAAACGGGGGGGGGGGGGAGGGAGCTTGAGAAGTAATACAATCTCTTATCTGTGTTTCTTCAAGATTATTCAAATTATTTTTGAGCTCAATTGTGAAGGGATTCTGGCTATACTCCACTCCGTCAGTTGACAAGTAGACTAGACTGTTGGGTATGTTTAGCCTGGAATTTACCATGCCCGCCTTTCTAAATACATATGCCTATTTTATATTTATATAATTCAGCCTGCAGAGGTATGCATTGAAGTCCTCGCTGATGCTAAACAAGGGAGTAGTAGGTAATATTGCACTCTGACGGACTCCCACTTCATTTGCATTATTACCTATTTCAAGAGCGAAATATTAAACACAAAAACATGGATGCCCCAATCTTAGTTTCTCCAGAGTCTCAACGACGTGTTAGCTAAAGTCGTACTATGATAACTTTCATATGTAGGTAATTTGGTTCCAAGTACGGTTAAATGGTGTGTTCTTCCGGTGGAAAAACGCAAGTAAGCTTTATAACAACAAGCGTTTCGGTGAAATGAAGCATAAACCTGAGGCTCGCAGTGTCAGTTTAGCTTCCTGCAGACTGACACACTTTACCTGGGAAAACGGCACCTTGTTTCGCAATTTTTCAAGGTAATGCATGTCATCGCACTCACTCTCCCAAATCTCTCTAACCTTTACGCTTTTTACTTAAGTAAATACTCAAATTTCGTGTAAACCGGACATCTTAATTATGAATTCTGTCTGTGTTTACGGTGGTAACATTTGGGAAACCAATGCTTGATTCTGTTACTGAAATGAAAGTTTCAAACTGCCGCGGAGTGACAGTGGTTTGCACTTTGCAAAGGTTTCTGCCCTGATTCTGAAGTAGAAGCGGCCCTTCTGAGGGACTTGAACCCCTTGCTGGTGGGGCTCCGCGGCGTTGGGCTTTCTATCTAAAAATGTTAACGACCCCGTCTGCAACCGCGTTGTCTCCTCATCTCTCCCTCCCGCAGGTATTCTTACTGGAGGTGTAGGTACAAACGGCCAGCCGTTGAGCAAGACTAAAATACCGAAATATCCTCCTCTGTCTCTAACGATCCAATCCAACGATTAAGACACTAAGCTAATTAAAATCGTGATGCAGCAGCAAATATTAAAACATTGAATTAGAAGGTTGTAAAAAACATAGGAAACTTTATAGCCATCACATACCTAGGATTGGGAAACAACAACCTGGAAGTGCATGGCATTAAAACTCTCTTTACTTCGGAGTTGATTGTTTTCTAAACATTGCTGCTGAAGTGTAGCGGGCCAGTGCAGTAACGTAATACTTGAAAATCATGATTTACTATGTTACACTTTGCCTCAGTAAAAATTTAGTGTACTGAAATGTGTCACACTTATTCTCTGCATTCACTGTGTTTTCCAGTAATAGTCCTAGCTCGAGTTCTCAAGCGGACGGCGGTACAGAGGTAGTTTATATATCTCATCTACCTATATGACTACCTCGGTCTCGGGTTGCAAACATTTTAATGCTATTGAATTACGCACCTTCGTTTGACGTATATAATCGAAGCGCAGAGCACTCGATTCTAATAATAAAACACGCTGTGGAGGAAATGTGCAGCGTGTAATAATAATAGATCATTTCAAATACAACTAAAATAAGAACAAACTCCCTATCAAATGCTACACCAGCCGATATTACAAGTAAACAACAAGGTTCTTGCACTGTTCAATTTTCTCGATGTATTATTATTGCAATTTCATTCATTTCCTCCTGTTTAATTGCCATTTTTATGAAATTTCATTATTGCTAGGAAAATTAAACTTTAGGCGGAGGACCCTTTCTCTGTTACTTTTTTAATTTTGGGATGTAAAGAACTTTGTAGAACGGTATTATCATGACGATATGGAATAATTTATCCACACTGTTATTTCCTAAGTTTGGTAATCGCTATAAACTTAAGAAAGCAGTTGGCAATGCTTTGTAGTTCGTAAAGAAATTAAAGTGCGAAAGTATCTTCAGTTTTATTTATTAATCCCGGAATCTCTGTCCAAAGCAAATATCAGCAGTGATTTTGTAATATTCGTCTTTTCTTTGTTAAATCTAATGTACTAATATTTCATAGAAATGAGTTATTTAGCATAGTTGAAGCCACGTGTAATAGCTGTCTAGTAGTAACTGAATTAGCGAGGTTGACATGAGAATAATAAGGAACGGCATCTTCTAATTGTGATAAGTAGCCATTTTGGGGAAATATTAGCTCTATTTAGATGAAATTTGATGTAAATATTGACGGATAAAAATCTTTTATACATCCTTTCAGTTCTAAAGTATGCAATCACCAATGCAACAGAACGATGGAGGCGAACTGCTGAAGAGCTTACGGAAGTGCAAAAGAAAACCTAGTGAAGAAAATAGAAAATAAAGAAGAATAAGAGAACAGAAAAAGACAAGTCAATGATCACCAGCTTTTAGTCACAGTAATACAAGCAGTGAAAGAAATTCTTTGTGTGTTGTGGGCAAAGAGCTAGAGAGTTCGTGAATGTTTCAATATGACGTACTGCTTCACGGGCATTGTTAATGTTATTGTAAAGCCTGGATAACAATCCTGTAGCTCATTAACTTGTTAAGGTAGGTTTTAGATAAGTGAAGTTAAAATTAAATTTATTTTCCAATAATTTTGCAATATTTCATGAAATTATATTTGTAATCCTTAATAGGTAATTTAAATCGATATATTGCACTTTGTTTAACGCCCATTTTTACTACTGAGGCATCACAGACAGCGGACACCGATGAAATGAAATATTGGGATTTATTTATTTTTTTTTTTTTTTTTTGAAGGGATGAAATGTTTCGGGCGTAAGTTTACAGAACCTCTGCGGCTTTTGCGATTTACAGGGACGGAGGAAAATCTGGAAAAATCCTCAGCCAGGTAGAACGATCCTGGCGGGAATCGAGCCCCAGACCTCCCGCACACGAGTCCGCGCATTAACGACCTCTGCCATCCCAGGGTAAGGTCCAGGGCTAAACAAAACATTTACGAAGATGTATGGGCGTATTTTAGAAGCATAAAAACCATGTAAAATGCTTGCTCGTATTTCTTTAAACATTTCTTACCCGCTTGCACGTGCTTGGTCTTTTAGACAAAATAATTCTGTCCCATATTTCCTCTCTATATAGTTAAAGAACATTATAGTTCCTGTCTTAGATCAAGTTGGTTCCGCTTTCGCCATTATTTTACACCCTGTAGATATTGAAGTTTGTATCGTGAAATTTCAGGCGCTAGTTGCTTACTTCCTATACATGGCGACGTAAAGAACTTAGGAAAAAGAAGTAACAATGCTTGTTACGGCTGTAAAGAATCTTTGTGACTGTTGCAGCAATACAAAGCACTTGTTAGCCTACACTACAGGCGTATCTGTTTGAAGCCCCATCCAGTTGCTGTCAACATCATCTAATGAGAATCAGTAATATTCAGAACAACTATTGGCATTTTCTTCCCTATCCCTTCGCCAGTAAGCAACGTCAGGATAATAATTCCGTCCCGCGCTGCACAAGATGAGTGAGGGCGAACGTTTTCGGAAGGGCGAGGGGTGAGAGAAGGGAAAAGGGTTAAAACTTGATGAAGGGAGCGAAAAGGAGGAAGAATCTTGAGGAGAGGGGCTGGCTAAGAGAAAGACTACTGCGAGCTGCTTCTTAAATGGAAAAGATTATCCAAGGAGAAAGGTCTTACTGGAAAGTGGAGGGGGGAGTGCTTTGCTTACAGCCGGCCTTCTGAACGTCCGATCAATACTAAGTAATGCAGCAGAGAGTACCTGCTCATCTAATATACACGGGGAGGCCAGCGGTGTCCATTATTGCCGTGCCAAGTCAAACGTTCTGCCCGAAACACTTCAAAATGAAATTAGGCGAGAAGACCAAGAGTGCCAGTGCTGTCCTCTTCTGTCTAGATTGACAGCTGCGCAAGAGATGACAACGCGCTGGTCAACCATCCGCGGATTAACCCTCCACCGCGGACAGCTGACCGACAATTTTCATGCAAGATGCTGAGAAAAAAGTTTTTCCCAGTCTTTCCTTACTGTGAAAATTTAAATAACTGGTAAATTTGGGAGCCACGGAAAGACTTTGCAAGCCATAGCGATAGTAATCGCATGAAAACGTCAACATTATTACTTTTATAGCAAGATGGAAAACATAAATGTTATTTTATAATATGTTCTGTTAAGTGGATGTAAATTAACTGCTAAACACTGTTGTGATCGAGACAGCTGGTTAAACTTTGTGCAGACATTACAACATCTGTCTAGCTACAAACTGTATACATTTTCACAAAGTCGGCAAGGGTATTAAATTGCTAACTTGTTCTACTAATTCAACCGTGTCTTTTTGTCCGTTAGACTGGATTATCTAAGGAGGTAGATACTTCGATACTGAAGTCTTGTTTACGGCTGGCCGTTTGTGCCTGGGGCAGCAAGGTAATTGCAAGGATGCAGATGAGGTACCAAGCATATTTCCAGATAGATCATCCCAATGCCAGTACAGGTTCCTCAAGGAGTTTGAACTCCTCAGAAGGTCCGCCTTCATTCCCAGACGCCGAGTCAGAAATTTTTCCAAAGTACAGCGCGCCAGATCACCTCCAGCACTTTCGCCTCTGTAACAGAACCAACGGAATGAAATGGGAGGGCGGGAAATTCGTGGAAAGTAAATGTACATCTCAGCGTTCGTCAAAGTGACCAGGGGAAAGCACGAAAAATCCCTTCAGTATTCGGGACCCAATAGAATCAAACCCAGCACCTCCTGAATGCGAGTCTCGATCGATTCTTTGCTTTCTAACACTAAAATGTTATCTCAGGTGTTCTTGTTTTATACTATTTTCTTTGGTCGTTATACGATAGTGCATTGACTTAACCGATTGGTGTGGCGCAACCAGGCGGAGAGCAAGCTCTAAACTAACAGATGACAGAATATAACAGAGCATATCGGGCACATGTTTGTTCACTTTTATAATAAAAGTCAACAGAAAACTCTGACAGAACAACATAAATAAATTCTAAATTCAATAACGAATATAAATGTAAATATATATGTAAGAATGCATTAAAATAGTCTGTACTTCCGCGGAATACATAATATCGGGTGTTCCTGAATCCAATACTCCAAATTTTAAGAATCATGCATAGTGGTCAGCGTTTTGGATACAGCTCCTGGGGAGCCGGGTTCCCATGATATGGTTAGGTTAGATCTTACTAGGTTTAAGGATCCTTCCGCGCTCCATAATCTTATCATAATTATAATCACCGTCCCCATTTAGTCCACTTAGCTGCGATTTACATACGACCGGCCTAAAATGTTAGCTACAATAGGGGGGAGAATTTTAAGAGTGCGTATTAAACCCGGATTTTACTTATTTAAACCTATTATTTGGAATTAAGCGGCTTTTTGTTTTGTGTTTGAGTATTTTAATTGCTTTTGTTTTAGTTTTAAATTATTTTAGTAAGATGGATTGATTGTGGGATGCCCAAGTTAAAGGGAATAGAGAAAACATTCTAAAAGTGATAGTAGAGAGCAAAATATATATTTTTGTTAAATAACCATGGTCTAAAAATGAATAAGTAGACAACTAATGAAAATTAAGTTTTAAAGGGTTTAGATGTTGAGAATATGGCTATTACACTTCAATTTTTCGTTCTAACCTTCTACAAAAACCAATCAAAAGTTTAGTATCTTGCTTCAATACATGCTCCACATTGACGCCACTCAAGCTTATGGCTACTGAGAAGGCAATTTCATGTGCCTAGGCGACAAGTTTCTACTCTCATTCAACTGCCATCTCCCATACCAGGCTGATGAAGTGCGTGCGCTGTTCAAGATCTGTCAAACTGCAATGGAAAAATAAGCAGGTGCACCATCGTGTTTATTCCACATGCGACGCCAAATGTCACGAGGAACGTTCTCGAGTAACTGGCAGGGCGTCTTGCAAGAAATGCAGTTAATTTTGTCCTCAAGAGGTCTTGGCGTAACAGATTACGCACACTGACAGTTTTCAACAACGATGATTATGATTCATTTAACGCCAACTGTAATCACTTTATTCTCAAACACATCTCCAATCCTATAATTTTTCTTCAAAGTCTGACTACATACTTAATATTAGTTTCAAACTTATGGTAGTTTATTTCAGTCTCATATTATGAGTAATGAATACTTTAAGAACACCGGAGTGAACGCTTGCATCAAATCAACTGATGTAAACGTAGGAAGTTCATATTCAAGCGCGCTAGCACGGTGTAGCTCCATTCAGCCTAAGCTCAGTAGTATTAAAAATCAAAGTGTTTTGTGCTTAATTAAAAATCACTAAAGTACTATGACGTTCACTGCTGGTCAAATTTTAATTCCAAAAACACATTGTTGCCCTTTCTTAAGATTTTATGTAATTCATTCTTAATTTTTAAAATTATTGAAACATGGCGCATTTTTAAGAACAAGATAGATTTTAATACATTTTATTTTCGAAGTATTTTACGATTCTGAACATTTGAACGGAACTTTTCAACACTTTGTTGACGAACAGATCGCTAACGTATTCAGCTACAGCTTGTAATTCCTGTATCTTTCTGTATTTATGGTATTTTCAAAAAAGAAAGATTCTATCATGCTGTATGCACCATACACCGACTTTCTCGTCATGCAAGACTCCGGTGTCGTGGATAAAATCCGGGTTTTTTATGATATTTTGCGTCGAAATATGACCACGGAAATGGAATCACGCTTCATCAGTAAAGAGTATTAAGCGAGGGTTAATTATTCTATCATTCAAATTCCGTAACATATAATTACAGAAATTTACCTCAATATCAGACTCACTTGCTTGTAATTCGTGGACAACAGTGACCTCACACGCTTTCAAGTTAAATTCACTCAATTTTCTAAAAAGCTGCCAGAAACACGTGGACGTATCAGAATAACATACCTTGTCATAAGGTAAATTGTTATTTTTATTGTAATTGTAGTTGTAATTGCAAGAACTTGAATCAGTTGCTCTGATATTGCATTCGCTTCGCCGGGGGTTACCTCTGTGACTGCCGATTTGCCTGCTGCCGTGAAACGGGCGACAAAATCATGAAAGACCTCGTACAAGATTTGTACTAGGGAAGATACACGAGCAGCCTTTTCTTGTACAAATATAATGCTCACAATATTTCTTATCAAAGACGATGAAAGATACAAAAGGGTAATATGTTTAATGCAAAGAATGCTTGAAGATATTTTACGAGACAGAAATATTGTATTCGATAACAAGGTTTTAAAGTAATTTCCGCGCTGTCAAATTTCTCGCTGTGGAACGTGCTTTTCCAAAACTATCCCTAATATTAGCGTGAAAATGTCGGTAATTTTATTTAAATCTTCGTTTTCACAGTGAAAGCATTTGTAGGTTTTGGCTCTTAGTTAATATTTAAATATGCATTTAGCGTAACATTTTTAACCAAAATCTGAAAAAATTGAGTTATATGTTCCTAATAGTAATATTATGTAGTCAGTATATAGACAAACTTTCAGCTTCTTACGTGAAGAAGAATTGTGACAAGCTGCTAAAAATATATTAAGTTTATCTATATTTTCATCAAGAAAAATAACTTATCTCATGAAATAGACAATTTGTTGTATTCTCTTTTACTCATTCCATTCCATGTTCTTGCACCTTTTCCCAGATTTTTGCCGTAACTAAATCTACCTTTATTTATTCACCCCTCATTTTGTACCTACAAATCGTTTATTCTATCTCTATTTCATATATTAAAGAACAAAAGAGTATAAAATATTCCTATTCCCATTGACATAGTCTGCATTTTTAGGCTATCAAATGACTAACTTGCAATTTGTGTTTTGGCTTATAAACAGCTTGTTAGAAGATGGTACTCCAATGTTCTCTTACAGCATACAAAATGTACCCAGTCAAGGCACATGTTTTTGGGAAAACTTCAAATTAATTTAAAACTGTTCAAAGGTGTAGAAAGTATGATCAAGTGTATTGTGGATCCGGAAGACCACGCAACAAGAGGATGGAGATTTCTCAAAATTTTCGACACACCAGTACCAAAAGAAGCTGACTCTCAACAATTTCAAGAACTTTTAAAGAGAATTTTTAACTTAAAGCTTTGAGGTGCACGTCATATATTTACTGCAAAGCAAAAATGGAGCAGAGTGAAGGTGTAGAGGGTTGAACAGGTCTACTGCAATATTTTTCTGATGAGAAAAACTCAACTGTTAAAACGAACTTATAAAAAGAGTCATCAGATATTCCAAGGACTAGGATTTTCAGGTTTCAGCATCTGAGCTGACATCAGCTGTGTGAAGTCAGAGTGAATGCTCAGAAATATAGACAATGTTCTGGAACTAGACAACCAGCATCTCTTTAAGGGAGATGAATGGACCTTACAAAAGGATTTGGCTCCTTCATATGCTGCTAAGCCATAGTATTATCTGTCAGACTTCATCTCTAAGGAAGATTGGCTCGCCTTGTCTCAATCCACTCGACTAAAAAAAATGTCCAGAATTAAACTGCACGGTGTGAATGCTCCAAGCCTCATACAAATTCCAGCTAAAGAAAGTCTTGTCAAAGAGTGCGGTGTTTTGTCCTATAGATATCTGTATCGTATTTATTAACTACAATATGCTTTCCATGCAACTTTCATTTCTTCATTCTTTCAGAAAGCTATATTACTGTATGCGATTAAGTTATGACAGGTGGATAAATATAATAAAATATGTCAAGCAGAACGAGACTTTGTTCACAAATATTATTAAAAATGACATATAGAACTGCGTAGAACGCTTTAATGCTATAAAATGTACAAAAATATACAAAATATTGAGAGCAAGACACAATGATGGAATGGCATTACTTTGTTTCGCTTGCAGTATTTTAAAGGGTAAAGAAATCAATAAGTGTAAAGTTTAAAGTGGATTAGAAAACCACGGCAGTTAACATTCAAATTCATTTACACGCTACAAATTTACACAGAAAGTTTACCGATCCTAAATGAAAATGTTTAGTTTTAGTTTGCCGTTTTCCACCTTGAAATTAACATTACTTAAAACATTTTATTACCCAGTA
This sequence comes from Metallyticus violacea, assembly GCA_030762175.1. NCBI lineage: Eukaryota > Metazoa > Arthropoda > Insecta > Mantodea > Metallyticidae > Metallyticus > Metallyticus violacea. The sequence goes on along the minus strand of CM060846.1, from coordinate 15,390,387 downwards.
GGCGTTTCTTTAAAAGCTAGAGTTTGTTTATTTCTGAATATGCAACCTTGTAAGAATTTTTAGAGAAAGTTAAAGTTCCATTGTTTATGGCCACGTGGCTTTTTAGTGAAGAATGAAACACTAATGCATTTTTGAGCATTTAATCTCACAGAGTATTTGAAATATTATGATAAAATCAAACTTGAAGTTACTGCATTTCATTTTATTTTTGAAGTTGTCAAGCAACATAGAGCAACCTTTAGCTATTAAGTTTTATTCCATCAGTGGCAACAGTTTTCCGTTTGGCATCTCTTACAGGCTGTTCTGAGCTCTTTTTGTTGACTTGGTTTCTGCACACGTGTCTTACTTTTTCTACCTGAACCCATTACTCCAAGAGCAGTAACTTCTTTTTTCCTTCGGCAAGACATGACTCACGCTGCACATTGTCATATCGCTTCACCGTATATCACATTTGATATTTTTAGTAGTCTCCAACATTCTTTATCAAACACTAACACGCGCCTTATAGGAATACGAAAGCTGCCTTAAAAATTCTTGACCTCGGTCATAGGTGGCCATAAAATCTGTAAGATAATTGCTTCTGTTTTAAGCGTTCATTTGAAACTTAAAGTCATTGTTTGAAATAGTTTATTTAATACAACTTTCTAAAGGAGATATGTTACCGGTATTCCTTAAAATGGATGAAGCTGAATGTCGTGCAGTGATAAAATTCTTTGTAAAATATGATTTAAGACCAAAGGAATTTATGAAATTTTATTGGGACTCTTCCCCGATAAACATGGGCCGCTGAAATTAAAAATAGCGTCTTGAAGATGAGCCATATGCAGCATGCCCAAAAACTGCAGCAGTAGTAGATTTCATTGAACAAATATATGACACACCTAGAGCTAAAGGACTTGAAATTGCTGGGGATATAAACATTACAAAGGAACGTGAGGTTGTGTTTTACATTAAACGTTTCGCCGCCCTTGTTAACAATAGATAAAAACGTGACAGTGTTTTGAGCATTTTAAAAGCAACAGACTTATGACTTGGTCCACCATCATACACCAGCAGTGAAAACAGTAGACAGGAGCCGGTTGTTCAACGCCAAAGAAGACAAAGTCGGTTGTGGCTTGTCTATTGGGACGCTATCGCTATATTTTAAACAACTAGATAAAACTGGTTAGAAAAAATCGGGTTTTCAGGCAATAGGCTGCTCACATGTGTTTTAACAATAGCTCATCATTCTATCCACATTTTACTTCCTCCTTACCGCCACAGGTGGCCCCAGGTCGTTAAGACGCGGACTCTTGAGCGGAAAGTCTGGGGTTCGATTTCCACCAGAACCGTTCTCCCTGACCTACGTTTTTCCAGGTTTTCCTCAGTCCTCATGAATGGCAAATGCCGGGAAGTTACCCTAAACTTAGGCCTAGAACGTTTCCTTTTTAAAAAAATATAATCCTTTCCCAATATATCATTTCTTCTCATGCATCATCAGAGTCACTGCCTGTGATGCCTCAGTAGTAAAAATGGGCGTTAAACACAATTAAAGATGCACTTCCTCCTTGCTTGGAGAGTTTCATCAAGCGACGATTGCAGCTGCACAGGAGAATTTTGCACACATTCAGATAATGACATTAGAGCTTTACTGGAATTAAGGGAGATTATGTTCAAAAATATAACAATGCTCAAGTTAGGATGAGAACGTTTCAAACTGCCCTTCTTCATGTAAGCAACAGCGCTAATTTATAACAACATTCAATAGTTCTGATATTTGAAGCTGAAGTCACATCTTACATCTTTACAGCCTTAAATCTGAGTGTGTTTAATTCATTAAATAATTTATTTACTTTTCCATAATGCCCGGGTTGCGAGCTCATGTACTCACGGATAGAGGGCGATGGATTCTCAGGGCTATCTAGACATGGCATATTGTGAACTCACAACCCTTCAGCAACAGGTTCCTGATGCATCAACTTGCAAGCAGAGCACATATGTGTAATAGTGAGTTGCAACAGGTGAGGGAGCGTGTTCAAAGAGTGAATGAAATAAAAGGAACTTCTGAGCTTCAATAGCGAGCGACACATGTGGGGATTCATATCGCTGCGTTACCATTGCATATTTTAATTATGTGCAATATGTAAAGACTTAATTTCTGCCTAGTGCAGTTAATTTGCTTCTTAGGATACGCAACAGACCACTAATTTGATAAAAAGTATTACAATACTCTTAACCTCAAAAGGCAAATTGTCACACATTCAATTAAAAGTGGTAATCTGTATTCACGAGGCTAAAAATAGCGTGCATGGAAATATTTTAACAAGGAGAAGAAACATTACCTTTGACTTTGGAGGAAGTGAAGTTCAGGAAATCCATATATAGAGGAGAAAAAATAATATTATGACCCTGGTGAATAATTTCATTAACAGCTGCAAAGTAATTGGTTCGTTATTTGCACCTAGAGGCGTGATACGAAAAATGCCAAAAAATGTATATTCACTTCAAGCAAAGAAAAAACTGTGTTAACATAACAAAACTGAATTCACACAAACAGAAAATGATGAGCACTAATCATCTTAGACTTTTACAGTAACAACAGTTGCTCAAAATGCCCACCATCGGCGTCGATACACTTCTGAGTACGTTGAGCTGCTGATTGAGCAACGTTTGCGAAAGTGTCTTCAGCGATTGCAGCACATGCCGTTTCAATTTCTTCCCGAAGTGTTGCCAGTGTAGCTGGTTTTCTACGGTACACAACATCCTTAAGAGTTTCCCATAGGTACAAGTCCAACGGCGCTTCTGTTCTGTACACACGTCTCCATTGCCATTGAACTTCAACAACATTCTCGGTTTTCCAATATCACTTCAAAATTACTTTCCGTGTTCAAAAGATAACCTTGACTCCATTTTCTTGTAGCAAATCTAGCATAACTTAATGTGAGTCACTTCTGTTTACAGAACATCATACGATAACCTTGGATTCATTTGTTCATCGTTGATTTACTCGCGTTGCAACGCTATCATAATGTATGTGAGTCACATCTGTTTATAGAACATCATACGATAATCTTGGCTTCATTTGTTCATCGTTGATTTACCTGTCATGTAGCAACACTATCATAATGTATGTGATTCGCACCTGTTTACAGAACATCATACGACACATTACTGTTGTTTTTTCGGTCCAGCTTTGAAATACATTAAATAGTTATCTACTGTGAAAGTGTGTGTACATTTTTAATTGGCACCCTCGGTATATCACTTCAAACCCTTCAGTCTTCCTGCAAAAAAATGTTGAAGATATAGCTCTCCAGATACTACAGGCCTCATCAACCATTGCAAAAGTCATCTGAATTCTTAAATTATAGAAATATTATTATTCATGCTTTGATAGTTATAGTTAAGAGTTTACAACTTTTTAAATGTTAACAATTATTTAATGTGTTAATATTCTTTTTTTAAATTAAATATTGTCTTTATAGATCGATTTGTAGGCTTTATCTTTTGGCATCCTTTTAAAAGCAGCTATAATAACCATGGTTATTATCTCTCTTTACGCCATACTAATGCTGCAAACTGTAGGATATTTTTCATTTGTTACCAAGATCTAGCTGCCTACTGAAGCTTCGTTCCTTGCCGCTTACATGGCTTAGAGACGATATTCGCACAATTTTTCTTACCATTTCTAGTTGTGGGCGCAGACCAAAACCACGAACAGCGTGGAACGTGCGGCTCATCTTTGCCCTTAAAAGGAGCCGTCTGTAAATCTCTTTGTCTACTGTAAAATAGTGCTGGTTTCTGCAGACAATTAAACGTAGCATATCCGGTGAAGTGGAACGAAGCGGATCACCTGCCTGAAATGCAAAGGCAGTTCAATAATAAAATTACACTGAGATAGAGATCTGATGCCCGTAAACATCTCCCAGGATGCAGTTCTTCATACAGCCGTGACGTCAATTCTATCTCATTTGCAGACAGAAGAAAACGGCACACTTAATTTCATCCGTTTTATCCATTTGGGAATAATGGCAGTATTAACCTGCTTTATTATTGACAGCGTGCCAACATCAGCGGTCTTGTTTCGACTCCATGCTCTTCTATTGAAACTACTGCTTGTTTCCCACTGAACGTGTTTATTAATTTTGTACTTATTTGAAGGCTTCTTAGGTGCTGTTCGGTAAATAATAATTTCTATGCATCTAAGGCAGAGCAAAACTATAAGTCAGTCATTAATTTTGTATGTCATAAGTTAGCAGCAAAAGAACTGAAATACTGAGTAAAAACGGAAAAAAGTTATACTTTATAAACACAATCGTCCTGGTGGTGTAGTGGTAACCATATTTGCCTGTTGAATCCAAGATCGCGGGTTCGATCCTGGCCAGCATCGATGGATTTTTTCGGGTGTAAAAAGTCCTAAGTGTGGCTTCCTTCGGAAGGGAAGTAAAGCCGTGGGTCCCGTGTCGTACATTTACAGCAGGATAAAGAACGTCAAGCCTGAAAGAGAGGCCTCTGAGCAAAATTTGTCGGCCGTTCCTCGCCCTGAATTGAATGGGACGCTGATGATCTGAGATGTTAAAGAGCGTCCTTAAATAAACCAAATGGAATACTTATAGACATGCCTATTCTCATTACGTTATCATCACTTTCATTATTATGTCCACATATTTAGTGACTGATCTGCTTGAGTTGTATACAAATATTACAAATTGCACAGCTATTTGAAGCTGCCAATATTTTTAAACTTGTACAGAAATCTGTAGAAATTACAATAGTTTGACTAATGTGTATTAACATTCTGAATATCTCCAAAACTGACGTTGGTATGATGATGTGGTGTTCCACTTAGTGGCCATGTCAAAAAGCAGATGCTAATTTTTTTGGTTGTTGTTGATTTTTTTTATTTAAGGATGCTGTTTAACCTCTCAGGTCATCAGCGTCCCATTCAATTCAGGGCGAGAAACGGCCGACAAATTTTGCTCAGAGGTCTCTTCTTTCAGGCTTGAGGTTCTTTATCGTGCCGTAAATGTACGACACGGGACCCACGGCTTTACTTCCCTTCCGAAGGAAACCATACTTAGAATTTTTACGCCCGGAAAAATCCATCAGTCCTGGCCGGGTTTGAACCCGCGATCTTGGGTTTAGAAGGCAAGTATGGTTACCACTACACCACCAGGACCGATTAATTTTTTTTTGGGAGGGGAACCTGCACAGAGACATTCATATTCGGAGAAAGTGACAGTGTAGGCCACTGTACTATTGAGGATGCACATGGAAAAGAGGAAGTTTCTGAACGTTAGAATGGGCTGACTTCTAGACACTTAGATATCCCAATCCCTTGGGAAGTTATGATTTGTCGTTGTGTGCGGGATACTGAAAGAACAGGGATTCATACCCGTTCCTTGTTAACTTTGTGAAAACATCGAGTGTAATAATTGCGCCCTATGGAACATGTACACAATGAACATAGATAATCTCTGTGTACAAAATATTAATCTTTTGTTTAGGCCATGCCTTACTTCCGTGGAATAAAACCCTTACATTATTGTGAGTGTAGACGAAACGTTTGTGAAAAAAAAACTCACGCACGCACGCACGAACACACACACACACACATATATATATATATATATATATATATATATATATATATATATATATATATATATATATATATATATATCATGGGTGTATTCTATTTGCACCGCCACGGATGGCCGAGGTTGCCAAAGCGCAGGAACTCGTGTGAGAGGGAGGTCTGGGGCTCGATTAGGTTTTCCCAGACCTCATAATTAGCAGATACCAGGGAGATACCCTAAACTTAGGCCTGGAACGTTTCCTTCCTCACAAGGAAAATAACTTTGCTAGTTTCATTTCATTTATCATCAGTGTTCACCACCTGCGATGCCTCATTAGTAAAAACGGGCATTAAACACTATTAAAAATTGTAATGTAATAATGGTAAATGTGCTTCATTCTGAAGCTATATTAAAATCATTTAAACATTATTTCAATATAAGACGGTATTTTTCTAATAATTTGCTAAATAATGAAGTTAATATATGAATCTGTAATTGCTAATTTCATTGTTTGCAAATTTATTGTACAACACATATTTGAAATATATCTGGAAACGTGCCTTCACTACATGAAAAATGTATTCAAGAAAGCAAAAAGGGTTATTCTGTTTTATTTTACATTTTACAGTAAAGCCAAAAAGCAATTTTAAGTACACTTTGAGAATGACATAAAATACTTATATTCTTTGTATTGTTCAATCCATTTCTAAATGTTAATTTAATTATGCTATAAGTATTGATTAAAATGAGCCAAAAAGAACATTAGTTTTGTTATCGTAACATACTCTGAATCTTTATTTAACTAAAATTATGATGTTTAAATGCAAACTGTTTTATCAAGAGTGATTCGTAATGGAATGTTCATGTTTTTCCTGTTACCTTAATCTACTTCTCCACATAGGTCATGTGAGTAGAAAGCAATTTGAGTTTTCCCCCCTAGTAAAAAGTACCCATATGTTGATTCAACAAATCCAGAAGAGCAACCTTTAAGTTTTCAAATTTTTTAAATATTTTGCAGCAAGTTGCTTTTACATCTCCAAAAACAAGTAAAAATATTATGGTGCCAGGTCAGAGCTGTAGGATGGATGATCAAAAGTTTACATATTAAATTCACCATAGAAGAAACCCGTCTGCGTGGGGGCGAGCGTTATTATTAGGAAAAACTAATTCACGGGGAGGCAGGCGGTTGTGGGTAGTCCTAAAAGGAATCAGATGGCATGATTCTGTTTCTGGGCAGGAACTCATCAAGCGAAACATGAGTTATAGAATGAGCTTGACGCCACTGCTCTGATTATCGTTTCCTTTCAGGTGTTTTATGAGAAGCCCCTGTAACACTTTGGTCGATGAACTCGTCGCCAGCTGGGGGTATCCACTTACACAGATTTTACCGTGCTTCACATTACAGCGACAATTATAAACATTGCTGTATAAGACAATACGGATATTGCAAGCGTGATTCAATTATGTGATGAAATTAACCTTTCTTTTAAGTGGCACATTCTGTTCTGTTTTTAATATTATGTACATTTTCTTAATACTGGGCTTGCTCATAACACCTCTTCCATGCACTGTAATAAATCTCTGATAAATGTAAACAGGCCTAAATTTTCACCATTCAACAAACTTGTAACTGGTAGAACTTCACAATCGATGGAAATATGCCTGTTCATTTTCAGACAGTTAGACTCAACATTATGAAGACACCTTAAGAGTGGCCACCTACAACGAAACTGCTGCGCAGTCAGTTTGCGCAGAAGTTTTTACGAATCTCCTTCTTATATAACAATATCATTCTGATATGTTTTCAAAAGTGATGCCTAATAAGGGAAAAATAGTAAAAAAAATATATCTAATTAATATCCATAGTGACTGATTAACACGGTTTCTGTTCAAAGCATTACAAAGTAAAATGTGTTGCGATCAAGTCATATTTATGAATTTAAGACATTACATCATTTTTTAAAAATCTCTTTCATCTGAGATTTCACACTTAAGTTATCTCTAGGAAGAAGAACGCATTTTAATTTTTGACATTTAGATACATAAATGAAACCTAAAAACCATACGTTTAACAAAAAAAGTTTGTACTTCACTTGTTAAGTGTGTGTTTTTTTTTTTTTTTTTTTTTTTGAGTAGTGTTTAACGCCCGTTTTTACTACTGAGGCACCACAGGCGGTGGACACTGGTGATACATGAAATGAAATGATATATTGGGAAAGGATTTTTATTTAAGGAAGGAAGCGTTCCAGGCCTAAGTTTAGGTACCTCCCCGGCATTTACCAGTTATGAAGACTGAGGAAAACCTGGAAAAAACCCCAGTCAGGGAGGACGGTCCTGGCGGGATTCGAACCGCAGACCTCCCGCTCACGAGTCCATGCCTTAACGACCTCGGCCACCCGTGGCGGTCTAAGTGTGTGTTTGAGAAATGTGATTTGTTGTACATGTTGGAACAAAAGAAAGCTTAATGAATGAACAGGTATACTTAAACCATATTTGGTTCTCGAATTGCAAAATATCAGCTATTCGTCTACACTAAGTTTGGTTTAATATGTGGTCACAAAGTTGCGAAAGTTAATTTAACTTCTGTACAAAAATATAATTCTCATAATTGTTTAAAAATATTTTCCGTTCACGAATCTCTTCTCTCCTGTCCAACTTCAACATTTCTACCGATGAGACCAAAGCTAGCGTATGAAGAGGATACATCAGGTTTGTAAAAGTGAGGTTAAAATACTCAGCTAAACAAACATAATCTGAAACAAAATTAAATAAGCCGTTTGCTGTATATGATGAACTAACAATAAATAAAGTTCAACTTACAAGCCAACGTTCTGCGCTATATAATTCAGTTTATGAGTTTTGCCATTGCATTAAGCATACACATTACATCGACATTGGGTCATTTTTATCCTTAGTTATTACAGCAAAACAGAAGTGTAATTATGAAAATTATATATAGGGATTATTGTAAAGCAAAACATAAGTATAATTACAGAAGTCAGTAGCACTGTTTCAGGTGAGTGACAGAGAATCCTATTCAAGGTCACGGGCAATGTATACATGGGACATAAAAGTCGAAATGGTGTGCTGCAGCTGCAGACTACTTTATCGTTGTTATTGTAGTTTATGTGCGCGGTATATTGTGCATTTAACTTGAACAAAGACACTTCTCAGAGTGCAACTTATACTGAAGAAAGAGCTTATGAGTCCAAGGATTGTTTTCAGTAGTCGGCAGTGGATATCTCCGGGAACTGTACGCTTGTTTTTTTAGTCTTCCAGGATTGCTTTCTCACTCAGTTAAACCGCGGGGTCAAGGTAAAGACTTCATGGTTACCATGAGCAGACGCTTCACTTGACGATCGCCGGAAGAAAACAATGTCGACAACTTAATGAATAAATGCCAACGGAACTTTTTGATAGTTATTTCAATACACTAAATAACAAGAAACATGCCAGATAAATATGTGTAACATTTTCTGTTTCAAAATTCTAAGTAACGGGGTAAGTTGCTCTTTCTCGAACATTTCTAGGATCATTACTTACAAGGACAACTATTATTCGGCGGAACAATTTTAGGCCCTCCCGGGGTTTTACAATTAAACACTGATCGCACAAAATGTACTCTCTGGATACCAAGTTCATCTTCAATGATAATTTATCGCTTATCGTTGTTGGGTATCCTCTATGGTTTTGAAAACATCGAGAAATTAAAAGTGTCACTTTTAGTACTACTTTTGCAGTAAGGCTAAAATAATTTTTTCTTAGTCCAGCCGCACCGAGTCAAATTCAAGTTATATGATTACTAGTCAATAAAGATTGATAGTTATTTTTTCTCAAACAGAGAAGAACAGATCTCCCGTGATTGGTGGAAAAAATTGGAAGCGCTTACGTTCATGCACCTTAGTACAGGGCGCAAACGTTGACCAGTTGACTGCGTAAAATGGAATGACTTCGTAAAGAGCAGTATGCTGCTCTGAAATTTTGCTTCCATCTGCAGAAATCCGTTATGGAAGCGTACGCGATGTACACAGGCAGATGGGGACGAAGTTCTGTCACAAAAATCATACTTCTGATACTTCTGTGGCTCAAAGAGTTTAAGGAAGGCCGTATTTCAACAACAAAAAGGGCGTTCTAAGTGCTTCTCAAAATGAAAGAGATCACGATTAACACAGCTGCCGCCATTGTTCGGGAAGATGGACGAATAACAGTGGACAGACTCGCAGATATGTTACGGATTTCCCATGATTGTGCGTTCAGCATTCTGCATGATTGCTTACACATGAAACGCATCTGTCTGAACAGAAGATGGTACGAGTGGACGTGTTTCGGAAGCTTTGAGGCATATCTCAATTGTATCATTACAGGTGATGGGACTTAGTTTCACCATTACGATCCCGAAAGCAAACAGACGATCCCAGTCTGCAAATCATCTGGCTCTACCTCATTGAAGAAGGCCAAGGCTGTTCGGTCGACAGGAAAGAATGCGGTGATATCGTTTTTCATCAATATGAAGTCCCCCAGCAAACGGTTAATGGGGAGTATTACAAAAGTGTCCTTGCCGAACACATCTGACGAGTTCATCAAACTCTGTTGTGAAGGCGGGGGTCGTTTTAAGGACGATGCCAGACACGCTGGACCCAGTGCATACACTCAATTGGGACTACTTCGAAAAAGACTATTCCGAATTTAACCTCGCATAGTGTACTTCGTGTATATTCTCAGTCTTTATTGACTAGCCCTCTGTACTATTGTAGTCAAGGATTACAGTGCGTTATGACCCTGAACGGCTGTTGGCTACTTAGAAACGAAGTGATGCGGGTTGCAAACTTCTAGTTTGGCTGGGTGTTCGCCATCCCTGCATGGATAAAATAAAAACAGACTTTGAACTAAGTGTAATAACAAAAATTGCACGTAAATTGTAAAGCCGAGGTGTTTAGTACGGCTCAGGTTTCCCATAGCATCACATAGTTAATTTTCTCTCGGACACTTTGATATTTTTTGAAAGATTATGACGTAAGAATGCTCTGCAGCTTGATTGTTAATGCTCTAAAGAAGCAAGTTAACTGGCATAGTTCTCATAATCCGAAAATTCTAAGTAATTTTCCACACACTACGTTCATATAGTTTTATGAAAAGTGAATACAATTTAGTCACGGAAAGAATTATAATGACTACATTTACACTGTATTTTATCTGGAAGAGGTTGCAGCAACATCTTTAAGGTCCATATGAAAGCAAATGGCAGTCATAATTGTCATTGAATCGTTTCTTTTGGTTGAAAGAGTGCATGCTAAAGATTTAGAGCTTCAAACGCTAATAACTCAGAACCTACAAAAGACAGATAGGGTGCACGACCCTACATAATAAAATATTTGGTTTCTTGTGCATAGAATATTTTACATGAAATCAGTCACTATTAACAGTAAAATGGACCATATGACTACGTAAAAATAAAACTACCACTAGGCATTTGGATTTATAAACACTAAACCAGAATGAGCGAGTTGTTGGCGGACTACAGACAAGCGGGAGCGGTACAATACGTTACAAGTTGCAAACCCCTCTCTGCCCTCGTCAGTTCTTGCTTACCTGCTTGACAGTGCTTAGTTTGTTTGTTTGAGGTTCTTAACTTGATGTTGAGTGCTTAAGAATCACGATTTTTTTAATGCTATTTACCGACCGTTTTTACTACTAAGGCACCACAGGCGGTGGACACTGGTGATACATGAGATGAAATGGTAAATTGGAATTTTTTTTTAAGGAAGGAAACGTTCCAGGTTTAAGTTTAGGGTACCTCCCCGGCATTTGCCATTTATGAGGACTGAGGAAAACCTGGAGAAACCCCCAGTCAGGGAGGACGATCCTGATGAAAATGCAACCGCAGAACTTTCTCTCATGAGTCCGCGCCTTAACGACCTCGGTCACCAGTGGCAGTTTAAATGTTTAAATACCCCAAATCTGAAATACGAGGGTTGGAACTTAAATAGTGGCAAATATTTATTTACAACCGATACAAAAGAGTTACATGTTAGCAACCTTTACTGTCCTTCAATGTAGTCACCAGCATTGTGTATAACCCGTTGCCAGCGATGTGGAAGTTGTAGTATACCTTTAGCAGAGTCTGTTCTCTTCATGGTGCAGATGGAGCGGTCTACTGCCTGTCGAATCTCTGGAACACTTCTGAAGCGAATGCCACGAAGTGGTTCCTTCATCTTCGGAATCAAATCAAAGTCACAAGGACTTAAGTCCGGGGTGTATGGTGGATGGTACAGTACTTCTCAGCCCCATCGACCGAAAAAATCAGCCACAGCTTGCGCTGTATGCGTCCGAGCATAATCATGCAAAATAATGGGTGGATTCTGCAGAAAGTGTTCCCGCTTCTTTCTCAAAGCTGGTCGCAGGTGGTGCTCCAAAAACGAACGGTAATACGCAGCATTGACGGTCTGCCGTGGAGGAATGTAATGCGTTAGGATAACACCATCACAGTCGTACACGAGAATCACCATAACTTTCACCGTATTGGGGCTCTGACGAACTATCGACTTTCGTGGTGACCAATACTGACACCCATTCGTTCGATTGGCGTTTCAGTTTTGGCTCATACGATTTGGCCCATGTCTCATCCAGGGTTATGATATGGCGTAAGAAAGTCTCTCCTTCGTGCTCATAGCGCTCCAAGTGCGTCTTAGCAGCGTTGTAACGCAACCATTTATCCAGTTCCGTCAAATCATGCGGAACCCATCGTGATGCAATTTTTCGCATGCCCAGGCTTTCCTTCAGAATGTGAAGCACAGTCGTATGCGCTAATCCGGTTTCTTGGGCGAGCTCACGAATCGTCTGGCGTCGATCACTGTCCAGCAACGCGGCAAGAGCATGCACTTCTTCACTGACGCTCGTAGAACGACCTGCCCGATGAATGTCTGCCACAGTTTGCCGACCATCTTTGAAGGCTTTTACCCAACTGTTCTGTAAGGAAATGCAGATTCCCCACAAGCCTCTTGAAGACCTTTATGACACTGTCGTGCTCTCTGGCACATTCAATCTTGATCCAACTCCGTCGTTCCTGTTTCGAAAACATAGTGACAACAGTACTTTAGACCGCTAGCTCACAAGTGACTGTGTTTCTCTCGATGGTGCGCATGCAGGTGATGTGGGAAGGGAGAGTACATTTGCTCTGAGAAAAGATACGTATGTAAACAACGTGTGCTATCAGTGACAATATTACATTCCTGTCGCATAGCGTCTCCACAGCAGTGTTGCCACTATTTAAGTTCCAACCCTCGTATTACAATTATTTGTATATCATGAATTTATTTGGGCAATTTGTTTCCTACTATTCAGATATGTGATGATCCATTAAAGTCCCTTTTTTACTCCATATAAACTTTATCTTTCTATTAGAATTTCGTGATTAGCGCAGTCAAAACCTTTGTCTACAAAATATTCCAACGACGTGAATTTGTTATTATTCCATGATATAAGAACTTCATTTTTGTTGATGTCTCTTTCCTGAAACCAAATTCGCTCTTTTATCATAATGTATAAAATTATAGAGCCTATTGTAATGCTTTTTTCAATAGTTTTGGAAAAATGGTTAAAAACGGCATAAGTCTGCAGTTGGAAACAGTGATTTATCTCCTTGCAACAGTAATGCTTAAGAAAAAATTAGTGAACAAATGAACCATTTTATCTCTTTATATTTTCATTTAATAGTATCTTGTGCTTGAACGATTTTGCTTGTTTCTCTCTTTATAATGTTGCACGTAATTCTGATTTTGTTTGACTAATCAATAATGTAGAACAGTTGCCACTCTTAATACTCTTAAGTATTTTACATCATTGCTGTTCCTAGTTTTATTTTATGTTTCCTGCAATAAGCCGCTTGTTATGAGTATATATATTACGAATTTGTGAATTTTAACTGAAAAACATTCTTCAAAATGAGCTTTGAAAATGTGCAAAAATTAGTTTTTATTCATATCAATACTCCAATATACAATACCCTACGACACTTATCCCTAGAGATGAGAAAAGTTAGTACGAATTTCATCGTTTATGATTCTGAATCTCAAATATGTTTTATTTACTTCAGTAAGACCACTTTCTTTAGTAGTAGTAGTGGACGTTTTGTTGTACGTTTTAGATTACATTCAAATAAATACAACTGTCGCATGGGCCTTATGGCCATACATGCTAATGACGTCCTTATAGCAATCAAAAGGACCGTACATACATACATACATACATACATACATACATACATACATACATATATACACATATATATGTAGACATAATATATACATACAAATCTATATGTATATATACAAATATTTATGATATATTTACGTTTTCTATTAATAAATGTATATGCATATACATAAACATGAATAAAACCGTTACTTTTGAGCTCCCTTCCATTTACTCACACATCTCTCCAACTCCCTCTTTTTATTATGGCCATTAACCTCCTTTGTCGGGTCTTCTCTAGAAATATTCCCAAATTGTGTATCTCGCATGCACCAACACTTCCCGGCAAATGTTCAAATTTCTATTGGGATTCAGAAATTCCAGTGGTAAATGCATTTCTTGAACTCTCCGTTTCTCTGCATTCTGCCAAAATATGCCTCCAGGTATCGCTTTCTTCGCACAATGGGCAAATTATTTCCCGGAGATCATTTACTGTTTTGTTTCCTTTATTTTCTTTATGTATATAGCTTGAGTACCGTGACCAAATAATTAATTAGTTGAGATATTATTGAGGAATGAAGCCCATTTGTTATTACAAAACAATTATCAAATGTGGCTTTAAACATTTCAGTTAACCTGGTAGGAAAATAAACTGAAAGTACCAAAAAGATCATTAAACTGAATTTTTCTATGCTTGGCATAGAGAAGCGGATATTTATATCAACATAGATTAATGTTCATTAAGTTGGATCAAATAAAATGCGAGAAGGTTTGGTAAGCTGTTTTACAAATTCTTTGACTTTTTTACCTGGAATCAGTACATGGCTATCAAAAGTATATTAAATTACTGTTGGTCTAATTGACCGCACACATTTCAATTATTGAGACACAATTTATAAATATTTATGTCTTTATGTAGCACGTGCTTTCAAATGTATATGCAGACCTTTTTATTTCTCCAATATTGTGATGAAAACTTGTACTTATGTATATTGCCGATATAGTTCATGAATGGCTAAAAATTTACCTGAATATTATAATATAATTATATATTACTTGTTTATTTGAAATTTTCTCACAGCCAAGAAAGGAATTATAGTCGTTGTTTAGAACCAAGTGCTGCCGATAAAACACGACCGAGTTAGGTTGGTATCAAGTGAGAACTGAAAAAGAGCTCTATCTGTTTAACCTTATAAAGAAAAAAATATCAAAATTATTAAAATTATCTGGTGCCACAAAAGTCAGAAATGACTAAGCCTCGGATTCCACAATTGCAAGACAACTCTAGTGCTAATTTAAGGCTCCGACAATGACAACGAACCAGATGAAAATACTTTAAGCCCCACAGAAGCAGCATTTAAGACTTTTTGTCGGATATATACAAACCTTGGTGTTCTATATTTCGACAATCGCAAATTCAACTTCGATTTCCCTCTTTATAATACCCCTTAAACCTCGCTTTCTGAAGCTGCTCCCTGTCGATCTAACGGCAGCATAAATTTGTTCGTGAGGATGGTACACAGTTTACTCTAGTAATTTTATTTTGGAACAGCTCGACGAGTCCGCGAGGAGTAAATTCTGAATTTTTCTGATCAATGGTCTGCAATTTAGGTATTTGTGCACAAATTTGAATTTCCTGAGTCAGTTCAAAGAAACAAAAATTAAAAAATAAAAATAAGATAAATAAATCATTAATAAAAAAGTAAACACACGCAGTTTAAAGAGAGAAAATTAGACAAAATGACTCAAAATTGAAATGTTTGACAACAAATCCACCCCCAAAACTAGGTATGGATTTCAAAATAGAAAAAAAAAATAAATAATGAAAACGGAAACATCAGTGACCGACGTAATTCTATCAATCAAAATGTGTTTTCCCAATAAAATGAGTGAATGTTTAGCCAAGGGAGGAAGACATGGAAACAAGTTGAAGTCACTGAAACACGCTTAGTGGCCCAATCGTAAACCATCACTTAAGAGGACAAGGCTTATTACTAAATATCAGTAGTCTTCTGCATTATAAAACAAATTTCATTAGTGTGTACAGAAACATAAGATATGGATGAGTCCGCCTCGACATTTGAAAAATATTTCAATACCAACCACGAGGAAAAAAACTTTTAGGCAGGCCGAGAAAACGGTGGAGAAGTCAAATCACATAACACATTTAATATTTCACATAGTACGAATCCTGTAAGATATCACATAACACATTTTATATTACACAAAGTACGAATCCTGTAAGATATCATATAACATATTTTATATTACACAAAGTATGAATCCTGTAAGATATCGCATAACACATTTTATATTACCAAAGTACTAATCCTGTAATATATCAGATAACACATTTTATATTACACAAAGTATGAATCCTATAAGATATTACATAACATATTTAATATTTCACATAGTATGAATCCTGTAAGATATCACATAACACATTTTATATTACACAAAGTACGAATCCTGTAAGATATCATATAACATATTTTATATTACACAAAGTATGAATCCTGTAAGATATCGCATAACACATTTTATATTACCAAAGTACTAATCCTGTAATATATCAGATAACACATTTTATATTACACAAAGTATGAATCCTATAAGATATTACATAACATATTTAATATTTCACATAGTATGAATCCTGTAAGATATCACATAACACATTTTATATTACACAAAGTACGAATCCTGTAAGATATCATATAACATATTTTATATTACACAAAGTATGAATCCTATAAGATATCACATAACACATTTTATATTACACAAAGTATGAATCCTATAAGATATCACATAACATATTTTATATTACACAAAGTATGAATCCTGTAAGATATCACATAACACATTTTATATTACACATAGTATTAATACTTTAAGATATCACATAATACATTTTACATTACACAAAGTACGAAAAACGTGGGTTCGAACCCGGCCAGGATCGATGGATTTTTTCGGGCGTAAAAATCCTAAGTATGGCTTCCTTCGGAAGGGAAGTAAAGCCGTGGGTCCCGTGTCGTACATTTACGGCACGAAAAAGAACCTCAAGCCTGAAAGAGAGGCCTCTGAGCAAAATTTGTCGGCCGTTTCACGCCCTGAGTTGAATGGGACGCTGATGACCTGAGATGTTAAAGAGCGTCCATAAATAAACCAAAAAAAAAAAAAAAAAAAAAAAAACAAAGTACGAATCCTGTATATCGCATAACACATTTTATATTACCAAAGTACTAATCCACCGCCACGGGTGGCCGAGGTCGTTAAGGCATGGACTCGTGAGCGGGAGGTCTGCGGTTCGAATCCCGCCAGGACCGTCCTCCCTGACTGGGGTTTTTTCCAGGTTTTCCTCAGTCTTCATAACTGGCAAATGCCGGGGAGGTACCTAAACTTAGGCCTGGAACGCTTCCTTCCTTAAAAAAAAATAAAAATCCTTTCCCAATATATCATTTCATTTCATGTATCATCAGTGTCCACCGCCTGTGGTGCCTCAGTAGTAAAAACGGGCGTTAAACACTACTCAAAAAAAAAAAAGTACTAATCCTGTAATATATCAGATAACACATTTTATAAATGGTCTAAGAAATCGCAGCTAGCCAATGCTCTAAGTCGTAAAGCTTATGAAGTTTTTTTTTCTACACAAGTTAAACCACTAAGTATAGCAGAGGTCGTTAAGGTATGTACTCGTGAGCGGAAGGTCTCAGGTTCGATTCCCATTAGGTACGTGCTTCCTAGCAGAGTTTTTTCAGGTTTTTCTCATTCCTCATAAATGGCAAATGCCGGAGAGATACCTTAAACCTAGGCCTGGAACTTTTCCTTTCTTCAAAATGCAGTAACACATCCATTAAATACTATTAAAATACAAGTTTAAACAAGCATGTTATTTTTATACGTTGTACATTTTTTATTTTTCCGCCATTCCCGAATATTCATCTGTGCACATATTGGTATGTAAAGTATGTATGTATGTATGTAATGTAATGCACACCAATTTTCATAACATGTGATATAATTAGGCTAACGTTAACTTTTTTAAACTTTTAGCACATTATATTTTAATTATTTATTTCCACATAAAACAACATTTAAAAAGCAAAATATTCAATAAACATTAGGCAACCATTTTCAGCTGAAGATGTTTCGACTCTTATGGTAATTGGGAAGTTTATATACAGAACTTACCTAGGTCGTTGGGTCCAGTAGTTTGGGTTTGCATACTTGTCTTAAATGTGAGTAGATTTATAACACTAATAAGGGGTGTGTAATATTTCAGGTTTATATTATTATTAATAATAATAATAATAATAATAATAATTTATCAGATATACATTATTTTCTAAAAGGTTGTGCAAATTATCGATCATGCTGAAAAGACTTCTCACACCGCTACAGCATTTTGCTGATATACTGAGATTAAGTGACTGGCCATACGTTTACTTAGTGGGTCCCCTTTCGACATAATTACCTTCGAAATATTTAAAACGTTTTCATTGTCAAGATTCGAGAACATATTTGTAGTCTTCTATGAAACTGAACTTCAAAAAACGACATTTGAGGAAATACAGTAATGAGTTTTTTTTAAACAAGTACGCAGTTTGTCATTTTTATTTTCAATCCGTTCTGAAACATAATTTCCTCCATTTATCTGTATAGTCTTTGTCGCTGCTTTATCCTTCAACCGAGAACCACTCGCTTATGTCTAACTCTTGCTTTATCCGCACTAGCACTTGAATATTTCTGTGCATCAAAAGTGACAGAGGCGCTTGAAACTAATTTTCATTTTGTTGCGTGTTCTTGAATTATTCCCTGTTGAAAAAATTTAAGTTTGAAGTGACTGCCATACTATTTACGCTTTGGACAATCGAAACTTCTGCTAGACTTTAAATTGTTCTAATTAAAAAAAATCTCCCATTTGAAGAGTAATTCAAATAAAAATACTGCTGTCCATTTTGGCCTAAAATTCATCCCTAGTGTCTTTTAATGTGTTTTTATTCTTTGTCTGTGTGCTGGCTAGTCGTATATACGTTTTTAAAGAAGTGAGATACGCGTGGGGGTTGCAGTCTCCAGATACAGAATTTAAGGAGAATTTTGTGCATCATTTGCGTTTTCTCGTTATGACTTTTTTTTTTCCTTCGCCACATGCTTCCGTAATGAGCCCCTACCAACATTCTTTGTTCTCTCAAAGCACATCTTTTAGGCCCTAATTATGTTCGCCCCGCCAATTATGGAGGCTTCAGAAAGTATTTCCAAGTATCAGAAACGGGAGGGTTTAAAAACACGTTGTCGCAGAGAGCTATGGAAAGAGACTGACATTTTTTTTAATAATATGAGGATATGGTTAGAGTAATTATCCACAGTGGCGTTGTTTCTGATGCAGAAAGCTCTGTGTTCCCTGGGCAGAAATACCAGCAGCTTGCGAATGTTCCATTCCTGTTCCCCTTTCCCTGTTGTATTAATTAGCTAATTCTTCCAAGCTTCCCTGCAACCCCCTACCTCCATTACGAACAGCCAGCAAGCAAAGTAAGAAACGGGGGAGAGATAGAAAGAATAAGAAATAAAAATAAAAAAAGAAAAGGCAAGATAGAGTTAGAAGACGAAGTCGAGTGGAAATGCTAACTGAGATAGAGGAAAGAAAGAGAAAGGTGGATAGTGAATGAAATAAAGAAGACAAAGTATCATGGAGGGTTTGAGATCTGTTCTCTCGAGAGGGGAAGTCCGCAGTAAGGAGTAAAAGAGGCAAATTAAACCGATGCGTCTTCGTCCTCAGGTTGCGCAAGGCGTGATCCATCACCGGCTCTTGCCTTTCCTTCTTATATGTGATGTGAGGAGAGATTAACCAAACTATGCTAACCGCACTAGTTAAATTCTCCTCCTCCAGTATCCGTGGAATCCGTTAAACTTGTTCTGTCCTTGTTTTCGCCATTGTGGTTTCATATCCTACGGAGTTGAGAGCCAGCGAAGTTTAACTGATCATCGTTTTGTGTTACAGCACTGAAGCATCCTTGTTTCATACTTTTATGTGCGCGTAGTTAGAATTCCGCTTTCAAACAATGCCACTTATCGATTTTATCGCCTCTTTAAATTACAATTCAAAATTGTCACATCTAACACATGGTCCATAATAAAATGCTAAGGATGTTCTAAATTGTGCGCCAATATACTTGAAATGTATTTATGTTGCGCTCTCTATTATATTTTTCAATCCTGTTTCGTACACACGAAAATCTATTCTAAGGCTAAACGTTTTAAATGTTTAACTACTAACGGAGCACAAGAAATGAACAGCCGACGAACTATAAACATACCTCATTTAGTAAGATAACAAAATATATCTTTCAAGGCTTTTGGTAGAGCGGTTTGTATATAAACTGGAACTTAGTGTTAATGCTTTCTCTAAATTGCAGACGAAGTGCAAACAGGCATGCACAGTTTCTACATAATAAACGCAGGAATGTATTACTTTTTGCCAAATGATCATGCGAGTTCTCTGAAAGCCCAAGCCCTACATATGACGACGATAACTCGTAAACTACTTGTCCTAGAATCGTGAAAAAGGCACTTTATTCTCATTAAGTTTAATTTCCTTGAAGTTAATACGCATGTTGCATTTGAAAAAATGTAACGTCGTGTTAGAAATACACTTTGGAATACTTGTTGGATCTTTGTCTGAGCTCCTGAGCTCTACATTGGTGAATCCTTGTTAGAACTTCATTTCGGTGAAAACAGGGCAACAACAGCAGTTTTTGTTTCAGAAATGTTCCGCGTGTGCTGCGGGTGGAGAAGCACAGTCCTGTTCGACCACCCACTTGAAGAAGTGTTCTACTAGAGCAGTAGTGGGGAAATAACTGGGTTAAAATCTCAACACATGACATGTTTATTTTATTTAAGATAGTTTCATGGAAGACGCTAGTCACGGGGAAAATGTGGAACTTTTAATGCAAAAACCTTAATTAATTATGCACTGTACATTTTAGTTAAATTACAAACATGTTAACATCTGTTTGACTGCATAAAACTAATTCTTTTTCATATTATTGATGCATTTAATGTGAAATGACAAAACACCTCAACCTAGAACGTTCTCAAAAAATGTAAAAGTTGTGCACGCTGCGGCAGATAATCATTGTGATAACTCGGCATCTTCGGCTGACAGAATCTGTAGGCAAATCGTTGCTTAGTAGCCGAATCGGCCGCAAAATGCTCATTGTCTACTTGCCTGTCCGCAGAATAAGTTGCGTATATATACGAGGACGGTTCAAAAATTATGTTATGTTTGTTGCATTGCACAAAAGAGTGGCTCTTGCTTAGTGTGCAGGGTCAACTGAAAACGTTCTTCATGACCGAAATGCGAGGGACAGTACGATTTTCGTGGACAGAACGTGTCGATTGCATGGAGAGTTATCATGAAATATCGGCGCCCGGTCATACTGAAATAGTGACGATAACGTCGAGGACAGAAGACATGTGCTGCAGGTTGATGCAATGGTTCTTAGCAATCGTAGAGTGACAGTCGCGGAAATGGCACAAGAGTTGGGTATTCCAACAGACATTGATCGTTTCACCGTCCGAGATCATCTGGGGCTTATTTCTATTGTCAGGGAACTGAAAAGTTAGTGAAACAACCAGAAATGATTTTAAAGAGACTGAGTGATTATGTCGAAAAATATTGTACTGTAATGTCTTGATCAATAAGTCTGCCCTGGAATAATCAAGTGCACCTGTATATAAATAATAAGAATGACAAAGAAAGTAACCCGTTAAGCAATGTAAAGAATCAGAGAAGCAGAAATATATAAAAACACTTAAATAGTAACACAAGTATCAATACATTTCGAACCGCTTGTGTTCTTCAAAGACAAAAGGCAAGTGAAGGTGTAAAACTCAATATTGCATTTGGAAAATAACGTAATGCATGGAGTTTTATATGGATTATTTATGGACGCTCTTTAACATCTCAGGTAATGAATGTCCCATTCGATTCAGGGCGTGAAACGGCCTACAAATTTTGCTCAGAGGTCTCTTCTTTCAGGCTTGAGATTCTTTATCGTGCTGTAAATGTACGACACGGGACCCACGGATTTACTTTTCTTCCTTCCTGCCATACTTACAAATTTTACGCCCCTCCCCAAAATTCATCGACCTTGACCAGAATTGAACCAGCCATCTTGGGTTTACGAGGCAAGTAGGTTACCTAGACCATTCAGGACCGATTTAATGATTGGAATCAGATAAAAGGAACAAGGGAAGAGAGAGGAAAAATACGAAAGAGAAACATATTAAGAATTGAAAAAAATTAAAAACAGCAATAACAAAACAGAATGGTACATTAACATGTAAGATTTAAGATGTGAGCGCTACACATATGTGTGTGTAGCTGCGTTATTTCGGAGAGGCGTTCGTTCGCTAATATGAGCAAAAGCATATACTGTACCATCAATGTATATTTTATGCTAGCACAAACATTTGTTACATATGTACAATCAGGTCTGTATTATAATTTGAAAGTTTGGTTTCAAGTTAATTTTCCAACTAGATAAATCCTTAATACTTTAAAATACACATGATAATTGATTATGAAATATAGTGTTTTATTTATAAACCTTGTCTTTTACATCTCAGTAACTAGGCGTTGTCATGCACTAGTACTTCGCTTACTGTACCGTTCCCAGTATACATTTTACTCTAGAGTAACACATTTCTGTGTAGAAACGTTATTTCAATACAAACCAATTCGTCATGTACATGCGGACTTATTTGTCTCCTTCCAGAACATATTGCGCACATATTTGTTACGAAAAACATTAGGATTGAAGCCAGAAACTTAGTCGTGTCATCGAAGAATTTCAGGGGGAAGATGGCAATTTTAGCATGTACTGGCACACTTAATAGCCGATAGGTGGAACACCCCGTAAGGAGACAAATTTTTGCACTGTGCGCTTATTTAACACATTCAAAGCTTCAAAGTTATCAGGTAGGAGCTGGAGAGATGGCTGGTGACGTTTGTGGGGAGAGGAGGGCTTTATCTGCCAACATCACGTACTGCATGTGTACCGTCTATTCAAATACTTACGGCGGTTTGTTCTCATTGCGTTAACGACAGCAGAATGTTAATAGTGAACAGTTGGACGTTTTGAGTTGCGCGTTTTAGCTAAGTGTTAGCCTATAGTACTACATATATATAGACCTACTAATTATATATACATACAGATAATGGATATACCACAAAAACCGAATAGCTGCATGTGAAGAGTCGAGTAGATTAAAACAATCGAACTTACGTATATACCGGTGTTACAGTGAGAGCAAGTACCGGGTAAGAAGTGAAGCTGTTGAAGTCGGAGAGTCTTTTCTGTCTACTCCAAGAAATAGATTGGAGCATATAAAAGTGAATTCGAAGTGAAAAGTGAAATGAGAAAGGAAGTTCCTACATGTCCAAATTTGTATGTCTCTGAGATGAGTTCTTAAAGAAATGAGCTACAAATGGAAAAAGTGCCAAAATTAATTGAATCGAACTTCTGTATTGGACAATACACTTATATTATATTTCTTGTTATTTTAGTTACATTGTTGCTAGTTTATTTTTCGTTATATGTGTATATATATTAATGAGACTTGGGGGGACAATAATTTAACAATTAGAAAATTCTGGCAAAGTGAAAATCAACCAGGCGTATTGACTAAGCCGAACTTCGGCAACCGTCTCATTGTCGTCCATACAGAACCCAAAATGTTGTTTGTGAAGAATTCGTTATTAATTTTTCAAGCGGGCAAATTCAAGCATGGTGAAATGAAGTTAGGAAATTTTGAGCTTTGGATTAACAATCAGCTTCTTTCCAACTTCCCAGAGGAGCGTGTTGTGGTTATGGGTATTCAAGAAAACAAACCCTTTTGTTAATACGCCGTAAAAGAAGAAGTGAAATTACGGCTGCAAAATTGCATTCCTCGTTCGTCAAGAGACATGAGAAAATATAAACTGTACATATTGATAAGAGATCCATAAATGGCAAGAAAAATTGTTTCATGGGCATGAAGCTTTAGGTTTGCCCACATACATGTGGGAACCGAACCCCATTGAGCTTGCACAGTTCAAAGTAAAACTCTTACTAGAAGAGAAAAAAAATATTAATGAGAAATTAATATGGAAGCGTTACTGGAACATACGCTTATGGCTTTTTCTTCCTTCACTCCTGAACATAGGGGTCGACTTCTGTTATAGAGGGAACCTTGATTTGTTATATTTGTAAATACAAACGTCAACGATATTAACCACAACACAAAGTTGGTAAATGTTCACCCCGCAGTAATTTAAAATTAAACCTCTATTAATGGTATGCATTATTAAGGAGAAAAATTAATATAAAGTAACAAATGTATATGTAGTGTCCTGAAATGGAGTCTATGAATGTGTTCAATTATATTTTAATAATTTGTTATTAAGTTAGGAAATGTTAAGCATATTAACTTAAGTCTGTAAGTGGTCAATGTTCTCTAAACGCATCAAAGCTCAAGCACAGGCTTTGTTTACAATATGTGCGCTACTCGTGAATAGTTGCGTTATCAGCACATTCCTCTGACTGGCTATCTCCCCAGCTCCCAACATTACATAAATAACGCTTATCACATTGTAGCGAAGTCCATTAACAAGTAAATTTTGTTATTTGTTATTTCAGTAGGAATAAATTTAACTTGTTTGATAACAATTTAATTCTCTTAACACAATTCTGTATAAATTACCGACAAGATCTTTATTAAAATCAACGAGTAATTTTTAGGGAAAAAATTACTTGAAGCAGTAGGTGTAAATTCCTTCAGAGCTTTTGATGGGCACAGGCAGTACGTTAAAGTAAATTTTCACAGTCGATAGCTCACTCTATCAGTATACAGGATGAATTGACAGTTGAATACTGTAATAGCAAGACATTTTCTTTTGTATATTATTGTATTATTATTTTGTCATTGCAGAACAATTTCAGGGTTTCAGCAGCTAAATAAGTTAAGCCATAAGGTTAGTTCATATGTTTCAATTGAAAGTTTTGTTACTTCATTGCAGAAATTGGCATAAAACAGAAAATGAGGTAAAAAATGTACTGCATTTCAATAACATACAGAGGAAAGTGGCAATGTATCTGCAGAAATCAGCGAAGAATCTCTTGAGCGGGTAATAACGTTGCGACTTATTTCTTCATACATTACGGCGCGAATCTTGTGCATTACATGCAAATGTCACTGTCAAAGACGCAGAAAGCACACATTGTATGTGTGGCAAACAATGAGGACAAGATCTAAAAGCTAAACTTAGAAGAAAGATAACATAATGTATCAAATTATCCAGTGACCTTCGTTCGATTTCGTTTTAGGCAAGTAGCAGAAGTTGCTAATATTATATTCCATTGCAGATATCTGATTGCAAAAAATCTCACTCTGAAAAGAAATACATGTTTAGAGTACTCGGTATGGGGTTTGTTAATAAGCCGGGCGTAACGTACTGATATATGGTCGGTAGGTTTTTTATTTGGTATATTTAAAGACATGGCTTTATGTCAGTGGAAGAGAAAAGTATTTATTTATTAATTCTGGCAAAACTAATGGCATTAGACCTTCTCATACGTGAACTAATGAAGTTTCAGTGACAATGCTAGCTATAACGTAAACATTAACAAGGATAATACTCGTACATATATAAACCTGTGTAAAATATGAGAGATAAATAAATGTGTACTAATAAACATGGATAACGAAAAAATTTGAAAAATATTAACGCAAGGAGAAGGAAAATAAAAAGAATCATAATCATAATATAACATGCACTAACAATGACAATGCATACACATATAACATATATATATATATATATATATATATATATATATAATGAAAGTGGAAATAAATATACTAGTAAAACATATAACATGAAAAGCTCTACCAATACTGTGAAATAAATAGGAACATGGCAATAACAATGATAAATAAATATCTGCATTTTAACATAAGCAATCTAAAGCTAGGATAATCGACTATTTCTGACGACATTAAACAGTTTCTTAAGAATTGTTGCTAAAGTTTGATATCCTGCCGCACTGCACCCCAGGATACAGTGAAAGATGATGAGTATGGTGTTTAACGCCCGTTTTTACTGCAAAGCACCACAGACGGTGACACTCATGATACATGAGATGAAATGATAAATTGGGAAAGAGCTTTTTAAGGAAGGAAACGTTTCAGGCTTAAGTATAGGACACCTCCCCGGTATTTGCATTTATGAGGACTGAGGAAATCTTGGAAAAAACCTCAGTCAGGGAGGATGGTCCTGGTTGTAGTCGCACCCCAGACCTCCCGCTCACGAGTCCGCGCCTTAACGACCTCGGTCATCCGTGGCGGTTTTTCAGGGCATGTGTTAAGGTTACGAAAGGGAGATAGATTTTGAAATCAAGAAGATCAATAAGATGAAGATGTAGCGGTAAATTTGAAAAGTAGTAGGAGATAAAAGGAATATTTCTTTGGTCTTCCAGGCGGAACCAAGAAAGCATATCGAGGGAAGTTGTTGTATGATCGAACAAATGCACATCGATGATGTAACGTACGGACGTATTTTAAGTATGCTATAGTTTTTAACGAATTCCGAAGGAATATAGCTAATAAAGTTGTACCCGTGAAAGAAAATTTTCTTTAAACTTCCGTTGGTCCTACTTACTAGGACAAAAAATGACAATGAAAAAAAAACACACACACATATATGCCTTTTACGTGAAGAAGAGTAGCACTGATCGAAATATTTGCTTTGTATTGTGCTTTTAATTGTGTTCATTGGTTAGTCTTATTTCAACATTGTAACGTTCAAGTTCACTTATATATCCAAGTTGTCTTATCAGGTTAATATTAGCGGCCACAATTTTTTTATCTCGTCGAAATTCGGAATTAGCGATAAATTAACAAACAATTTATAGAGTTCGTTAACCTGCAAAACTGGACCAATAGGAGTGGAGGTTAACCTAAAGCGATGCATATATAATTATATCAGGTGACTCCGCTGCTCCTAATTTTTCGTATCTATGCAACCCGCTTATTATAGTCTTGCATGACAACATCGCTACCTTTGTCAAGCAGCAATTTCTTATGTATCTGTATTTCATCGTTTTTGTGCTTAAAAGCGTTACTTTTTCGTTGACTTGAAAACAGCGCGATACGGAAATGTTTCATTAGAGAGAGTTTCAGTTGATTTGTTTTATTTATGGACGCTCTTTAACAACTCAGGTCATCAGCGTCCCATCCAATTCAGGGCGTGAAACGGGCGACAAATTTTGCTCAGAGGTCAATTCTTTCAGGCTTGAGGTTCTTTTATATGCCATAAATGTACGATACTGGACTCACAGCTTTACTTCCCTTCCGAAGGAAGCCATACTTAGGATTTGACGTCCGAAAAAGTCCATCGGTCCTGGCCGGGACTGAACCCACGATCTTGGGTTTGCGAGACATGTATGGTTACCATAGACCGACAGAGAGGCTTAGAAACGCTCTCTTGTGTTTGAGTGGCCAAGCAGTGGAGCTGCCATGAAATCGCTCGGGGTTTCGCAGGTTCATATCATGTATGGCTCTTCTTCTTTTTTAAATTTGTTTTCTTATTTCTTTCCTTTCCTTTTCTTTTTGTTTCTTTTTTAATTTTGGTTCATAAGTTTTGGATCTTTATCTCTTATGAACCATATTTACCGTGATGAGCTAAATGTCTTTGGCTAGTGGTAAAGTCTGGAAAAGCAAATTGCTGGAAAAGCACGTAACTAAGGAAGCAAATACTCAAAAGTGGCGTCCGATTTGAGCACGCTGTTGCAGGGAATTGCTTGTATGCTGCAACATGCCTGCATGCTTCGCTAATTAGCAGCAAAATTGGTTTGGTGATACCTGGATCCTGTGCATAGACACTGTCCTTTAAATAGCCCCACAGAAAGAAACCCAATACAGTGAAATCAGAGATCTCTAATCCATTTTTCCGGACATAGTCTGTGTACGATTAGGCACCAGTGTGGTGGTGCTCTATCTTGCTGGAACCACATTCTCAGCGTTTCATCAACAGCGTGTTTTGCAATAAGAGCGGCAAATCTTCTTAAAGAAACTGAAGATATCGCGGTCCCATGAGGTTATTTTCGAAAAAATAGATTCCTATTAGGTGATCATGTAGGATACCACACCACACTTGAGACTCCTTTGCACCTGAAACGCAGTTTCTTTCACGCAGTGAGGCTTCTTATACTCCAGTAGTGCACATTATGTCCATTCACAGTTCCGTTGTTGTGGAACATGGCTTCCTCACTAAAAAGCACATTGCTGAAGAATCCGGCATCAGTTTCTATTTGTTGCAAAATACCCCTTGCGCTTGTTGTTCACGCTGTTAGAGAGCCTCGTGTAGTTGTAGATGGTAGGGATGAACTTTATTCTCAAAACCGATGCCTGGTTAATGTGCTATGACTCCTATTTGCGCAATGAAGTAATAAAACTATCATTTTGAGCCATAAGGTTAGTTCATGTTTTAATGACTATTTTCGGAACTAACCTCACCTGGCAATAAAATGTATCTTTTGCTGAATCTTGCTGTGACAATGTTTTCTGAAATAAGGCTCTCAACTTACATGATTCGTAAGTATTGTCTTTCAGCACAGAGAGACCCACAAGGGAGGTTTGGCATAGATTCTTGCCAGTGCCATCCTCCCTGACTCAGTTTTTTTCCAGGCTTTTCTTAATAATCATTAATGGCAAATGCCGGGGAGGCAACTTAAACTTAGGTCTGGAACGCTTTTTTCCTTTAATTAAAAATGACCTTTCCCAATTTGTCATTTCATGTGATGTTTCATAAATGTCCACCACCTTTGGTGCCTCACCACGAGCGTTGAACTGTATAAATAAAAACTTTTTAGGTCAGTAACTTTAGCAATTCGTGAGATAAGTTTAACTAAGAGCTAATGAAATTCTTTGTGACTTCGTGTATTAATAAGACTTTTATAGTGAACATTATTTCTGTGGTAGATATAATTTTTCTAAATATATCGCAAATATTTAAAATGTAAGTTATTCATTTTGCTAAAATATTTACAGTTTGAAAGAAAAATCAGGGGCAGGAAATGAAAAAAATTTAATTACGCCCAGAAGCACTTGTCATAAGTATATTTAAATGTCATTATAATATAGAAAACAGCGACTTGATATATGTGAGCATATATGTTGTATACATAAATCAAAACCAAACGGGATATAAACAGAAATCTTTAGATCACGGTAAAAATATACAGCATCTTAAAATTTGGACAAACCACCGCACCGAGTGATTAAACCCTCTTTGGTACAAGAAAAATGCAAGTTCTGCCCAAACTGTCCAATGAAATTTGCCAAATTCTATTTAGAATAACTCTTTAGAACGATGCGAAAGGTTGAGCTTAACTTCATTTCCTAAGGGAGGGGTCGGTTTCCACGTGTTCCTAACTCAATATCGTTGTATATGTGAGACTTTTACGGAATCCGGAACTTAACTATGCTAATAAGTAAAAAGAATAATATGCATTTCTGATTGTGCTAAAGTTAGATAAAGAAAATTATGTAATCTAAAATTTATGCATTTAATAAGATTTAACAAGTCAAGATGACACACGCATGATTTGCTAAACATTAATTCTCAAAACTTTCCATAACCCGGACCCCTAAAATCACATTCGAGGAGTCCCGGCTTTCCTGACCTTTGGTTCGATTGTGTTTTCCATTAGGATGACTATTATTCTAATACAAATTAAAAAAACTACATTAAAAACTGTTTACTTTCCAAGAGTTTTCCTTCTCATTTCATTCCTTGTTTATCGTTTCAGATTTGCAAGGCCAAGCGACGTGAGGAGTATGCAGCAGTAAAATGTGTTCATTGAAAAGCCGCCGTGACAGCAGTTCTTCTGAGGTGACGTAACAGATCAACAAAAGAAAAGGAAGTGAGCCCGTACCTACCGCCCCTCCTACCCGAGATTCAGTAGGGCACAAAACACCCTCGTTGGGCTCCGAGTCTCAAAGCTTCCTTCGTCTCAAGTAATCCAATGTAATATTAAATTGCTTTAAAACATTAAAATACATAAACAAACAAATAAACGCACATTTGTCTTGTTATTGTAGTCCACCCTTACATAATAGTAATATTACATTTAGGACGTGTATTACATTCGTAAATATTAACATTAATATGTCAGTCAACATTACAATATTAGTTAATTTCAATTACTGAATGTGAGGTATGATGTATTTCACTTACAAGCCGTGATATATCGAGCTTCATAAGGGAATTTTGTATTCCAAATGGTTCCTATACATTTTTTTTAAGATAAATGGGTGCAAAGAATTATTTTTCACACACTTTGTACGAAAGGCATTAATACGTTCATGACTTCTTTGATAGCGGAACAATGAAAGTGCAGGGGAACATGGCGGTACATGTAAATGTTCTGCCTGGTCCTTGTGTTCGGCTTATATAGTTCAAATCTCCAGTTGCCTTCAGTTCTATCCTAATCTACTTTACATCATCATTCGTTTCCTTGCAATTCATTGTTCGTATTTATACTTGAAAAATAAAGTGTTCATAGTACTCCATTGCTTTGCGAATCCCCGGGTTTGCACATAGCACAATTTGAGTACCACTGGTTTAAGGCATTAAAACACTTATGCGCTAAAAACTGATGGAAGCAAAATTAATTTAGTGCGAACCTTATTAGAGTGTGTTCATCATTAATGAGTTACTGCACACATAAACACAAAGAATAAGTTTAGGACAGGAAAACGGAAGCCACACGGCTCCTTCAGATTCTGTCGTGACGTCATTGTCGGAAGTCACGTGACAGGTTGTTTCACACGGAGCTACTCTCATGTGAGGGAAGTAAGAGAAGACTATTATTATCTTTTCGTTACGGCAATTTTTAAGGAGGTTTAAAACATCAAAAGAAAAAAAAAAGGGAAAAAAGGAAACGTGATAATGTGTTATACAACAATCCAGGAGTACGCGGGCTTCTTCAACAGACAACGCCGGACCGATTACCTGCTTAATCATTAGAATGGCGAAACTGTGCAACAAAAAGTTTGTACATATGCTCTCACCTGTAAAATATCAAGTAACGTTGCGGTACTCGGTAGTGTGAATAAAACGGAGTCTTCGCCTTTTCTTTACGTTTAAATTCCAAAACTAAAGAATAAAATTTACTTGGATAAACTTTCATGCAGTGTCGTTAATGAATAAGTTTAAGCTCAGGGCGCCTCCACAAATCTTCACTACGCTGCTTCCTTTTTACTGACTCTGTAGCCACCAGTTTATTGTTCTCAGTTTAAAAGAGATTAAATGATAGTATATGAATACTATCCTCACAATCAAAGCATACAATTGAAAATTATTAAATAAACAGTTTTAAATTTGCATCGTAGATTTACGTGTTGTTTAATAAGCATAAAACTTTTCTAATTCTTTTAATTCGTTAAAATACATGTTCTATCTTCGCTCATTTCCTTGCGGTGGTACTTTGTTCTTTGGGAAAGTCCACCGATGTCATGGAAGATATTTTTTTTTTCTGAAGGCTGCAGCAACAATATGCAGTATAGTTTAAAGAAAAAGAAATCTTGAAATGAGGAGAAAGAATTAAGAACGCATCTTTGCAATAAAGGCTAGTACTTCTAGAGCAACTTTAGATATATCGCTTAAAAAGAAAGGAACGTACAAAATGAGTTGAGAAGTAACATTGTTGTGATAATAATGGCTATTACTTGTAATAAATTATTGTTAACTTTGTAAGCAACTCTGTTTCAGAATAAATGTCATACTGCTAATATATTTAATTCAAAATATCCTCTTACATGACGCCTCCATGTCCCCAGCATCCAGCACCAACCTCCTTCTGGAGAAAAAACAACTTGCAAAACTTCAGTCACACAAACACTTCAACTGAAATATTATGAACCCCGATTTCCCAAGTTTTGGGTGCTAGAGTAGACAATAATTGCATTGAAAGGGTGCAATAACATGTTAAATTATTAATTTTAATCATGCATTTAACCGCCACAGGTGGCCGAGGTCGTTAAGGCACGGACTCGTGAGCGGGAGGTCTGGGTTAAAATACCGCCAGGACCGTCCGTCCTCCCTGACTGAGATTTTTTCCAGGTTTTCCTCAGTCCTCAGAAATGGCAAATGCCGGGGAGGTACCCTAAAACTTAGGCCTGGAACGATTCCTTCCTTAAAAATAAATCCTTTCCCAAAATATCGTTTCATTTCATGTATCACCAGTGTCCATCGCCTGTGGAGCCTCTGTAGCAAAAACGGGCGTTAAACACATTCATTCACACACAATCCATGCATTTGTGCGAGTTGGACTTTTCAACTCTAACAAATATTTATAAAAAAAAACGAAGGTACGTATCTTAGATGAACAGCAAATGCGGGTGTTAGTGATCAATACCATCATGAATTGAATTTTTGCATAAGAATTGACCTGCTCAGGTCCCCAATTAATTTTATTGTAAGGCGTAACCTAATAAATTATCTGCAAAAAAAGCTATACTTTATTAAAACTGATAAGCGCTAACCTGTCTTATAAAGAGATGATGAAAATGATGCCTTTCAGCGGCATCTGCGTAGGACATTTCAGTATTTCATCCAACTTTTCTTCCGTAAGAACAAGCTCTATTTTCTAGTTAATAACTTAAATAATTTATCATAAGGCATAATCCAATAAACTATTGAGAGATTCTATATCTTCTATATCTTTTTAACAAGTTGGCAAACTTGGAACTGATTACGAGGATATTTTCTTGCGCACGTCTTATCACTTTTCTCCAAGAATAGATTTTCACATATGTATCGATCTATGTAAAAACCCCTTCTTCAAAACTGTATTTATGTAGCAGTGTAAATAATTAAGAACAACTAGCATACAAATTACACATAATTAAAGTCAAAATAACTACAAGCTGCTACGTGCACATAAATTATACGGCCTTGACGATTGGCTACTTTTAGTAGCCAACCGCGCTCGGTAGGCCAGTAGCTCAAATAATCCTTATTGTATAATCAGAACTTTAATGTAAAACGATACAACTAAATACAACAATATTTGTATGAATTCCTGACCAATTTGATTATATAAACAAACTTTTTCTGCAATTGTGTCATTATAATGCATCAAATAAAGCTGCAGCTTGTAAAAAACCTGCAACAAGCCCTCCCTTTCTGTACAAGTTGCATTAACATGTTTATTGACATCAAGTCAATTTCTAAATGCTATGGCCCTTGCTCAGGTATAACAAAGAGGAGGCAGACTCTTAAAACAGTTTCTCCAAAACTTCAAAGATGAAGAGCCGAAGTACCGCTAAAGGTTCTGGAACAAGTGCCCTTAAGGCACGCTTTTAAAATAATGATGGAGGGCCCTATGGTCTCCATCGACAACACTCACTTTCTGAAAGGCTTGAGCAGGTGAACTGCGATCTGCGCAGAGGTCAAAACGTCCAATTGGCTACATTTATTGTTACTGCTATCACACTGTGCTTTAGTGCAATCGATACAGGACACTCTTTCTAGTCCACTTTCAATTGTTACGCAACAACGAACCAAAAAGTTACCTGCAAACGTTTCCTTCTATAAGTCATTAAAATGTCATGAAAAAACCAACATCTGGTTTCTTTGTACTGTTGTATGTTAATAATAATAATAATAATAATAATAATAATAATAATAATAATAATAATAATAATGTTATTACTTAATTACGATCTAAAATACACAACAATTTCAATGGTTTACTCAAAATAGTTTCTGAGAAAAAGGTGCACGAAAATAATAAATGCATAATTCTCAAAATATTATGTTTGTCAAATGACAAAATACAATAAAATAATTTCCACACATTGTTGAACATATTGTGAAACTTTGAACAAACTCCATTTAAATTTTTTTAGATATTTCAAAATGAAATATCTAATAAATATGGATACACCATGAGTACTTTGTTCCCTTAATGGTATAAACCAAAACAAATCAATTGTAAAATAAAATATTTCCAAAATAATTTGAGGCAATGTGTTAAAACTCGCAATAGCTTCCAAAACAATAACAAATCTGTTTGTTGCAATGTTTAGATTTTGTGAAGTGATTCACAGACAAGAATTTATAATTCATATTAATGTGCACAATTTATTTTTTGGTATTACAGATATCGATATTTTACCAGTTTATTGAGATATTAAAAATAGTTGAGATACATTTTTAGACAGAATATGCGGATTTTCGAAAAAATACTAACATTCCGTGGCTTCTTGCATTTGTCTGGAGCATACTGTTGTGATTTAATTTCTTTTTCTGGTCAGTACGGCGTGTTATTGCACTTTGTTGCTTTGCAGAACTAATGGATTTTATAGTACTTATTGTGATTTTCCTACAGTTTGTGTAATGTTACATGTCGCTAGGGACCATCAGCCAAAAGCAATCGCTAATTTTTTATTTGCAGTTTCCCGATGCACTGACGGAGTTCCTTATGTTGTTTCACGATAGATAAACGTATAGCGAAGTGCTACATGTGATAAAATGCAGATGTTGCCTGGAGGGTGGCAGAGAGGAAACGATAAACAGTTTTGTTCCAGAGATTCGCCTCCGAGCCAACCAAGCAGAACTACCCTCCCTTCTCTGTGTACTGTACACGCACAGCACATGGATTGCTTCGTACTTTGCCATCTCGAGGTCTCGGGAATGTCTTTAAGGTGACAAAGAAAAGATGCACGTTCCAGAGGTACAAAGGTTGAATAGAAACGCTTTTAAACGCTACTTTCGACGTCCATAACCTCCCTTCCGTTGTTTCCTCCTCCCCTCGCTTTGTCTGCGCCTCTATGCCGCTTTAACGTTATAATCTTAAGCCGAGGACTTCGATCTCAAGAGCACTAATACAGAAGTACATCTAAGATGCCTCTTGGGGTACCTGACTCAAAAGTAAAAGTCGCCGTTACCCTCCAGAAGAGGTGTGACGTCTGTCTCGCCATCTCTACAGATGAAAGTGTATGGTCCTAACTCTTTATCTCCATCAATAGCACTGAAACAGCTTGCAGAGGAAATGCGCTTTGCGTGTGTTGAATGCAAATATCAAAACTGTTTGGAAGATTAAGTTACACATGCAACAATGTAACTAGGCATTTTCTACATGGATAACTCCGCAGTTTCTACAGGCGACCTGTGTAATATTCTGTATGATTTTCATATTCAAAGTTTCATGCTTTTTTGTTGAAATGGTTTATTTATGGACGCTGTTTAACATCAAGTCATCAGCATCCATTCAATTCAGGACGTGAAACGGCCGACAAATTTTGCTCAGAGGCCTCTCGTTCAGGCTTGAGGTTCTTTATCGTGCCGTAGATGTACGACACGGTTCCCACGGCTTTACTTCCCTTCCGAATGAAGCCATACTTAGGATTTTTACGCCCGAAAAAATCCATCGACCCTGGCCGGGATTGAACCCGCGATCTTGGGTTTACGAGGCAAGTAGTCATGCTTTTGAACGCACGTCGAGATCACAAAAGAATGTTGAAACTAATGATTATATTTAAAAATAAAAGAACAAATTTTCTGGACAATAACATACAAAACATATTATCCTTCTCAAAATTCCTTTTATATCCTTCCAATTGTGTACAATTGTTCCTTCTATTGCAAATTTTCAAATTCAAAATCCAAATTAGCTTTGATACGAGAATATAATATTGTGCTGGTTCATTTTAGACGTAGTTCCATTTGTCGGAGAGATTCAATGTTATATGAAGGTGAAAAAGCCAAAGATGCGATGCATGTAACATGTGTCGTCATCAGGCGTGTTCTTATTACTGGCCAGCATGAAGGGAATGAGGTAGTAAGGACAACACGCCGCGTTCTAAACTGCTCGCTTCAAGTGTCTCCCTTTCCTTAAGCTCCTACGTGGGTTTCAAATAAGCCTTTAGCACACCAAACTTATGAAACATGGAAATATTCACAAAGAGGGCAGTAACATGTGGAAAGGTGACATCACAAGAACATCAAACATACTGCAAAAGTGGAAGGAAAGACATTTGCAAATTATCTATAAAATCTGTCCTTCATATATACGATTTTATTTTTGTAATGGAATATCTTTTTACTTGAAGAGACATATTTATACAGTGTGTTCTTAAAGTTGCTGATTGGTTTTATCCATTACTAACTAAAGCCATTAGATATGACAACTTGCGTATCTCTGCATTGCAATTGTCAACCCAAAAGCCTAATTCCACTGTAATTACTTGAAAATCTTGTTTCTAACCCACTTAAGTTTGAAATGCAAATTTAGCAAATCACGAACATTGTAGGTTCATTGAGAAGGTGCAGCATCCTGTTAAAAATATGTTTGGATATTGTGGAATAAAATAAAGTTTAAACTTGTCAAGATAATTTATGGCATTATCGACAGCCCATTGAACAAAGAATGACCCAATTACCGGATCACATCACTCCAGATTCTTTCTTTACGTTTCAAAAACGGCACAGGATTCATGGATTTCTATGTCCGAATATTTTATCTATTAAATTTTCCCGACAAGTAAAAAGTGGACTTGTATGAGAAAGCAATAAACATCTTGCTTTGTGCTAAATATCTAAATAAACAAACACACTATGTTGCTATAAAAACGACAGCCATCTAGCGCAGTGTACAGAAACATTCTGGATTGACAATTGGAATGCAGAAAACCGCCAATTGCTATCTTTTTAATAGTTTTCAGTTGTTAATGAGTGAAATGGCCAAGTGATTTTATGAACACCCTGCATATTTCATTCAACATTTAAATAAAAGTATGAATAGATACAAATGGGAAGCCTAATTGATTAACTATAAAGGAAAATGATCAAGATAAGTCATGGTTTTTATCCATTCTTATTCATAGAATTGATAAAACATTTAAACTTTAAAATACACTGCTTGCATATGAATCTGTACAGAAGAGCTGCATTTAATTTAAATTAATTAGGCTGTAATTTTACACGCTATTTATAGGGTATTTATGAGTAACAAGTTAATACATGCAAATTTCCATTACAGCACAGTTTTAATTCCTTGTTTTCTAAAAGCAAGGCAATGCAAAAAGCACGGTGAACATTTAAAAAACGTGTTTATTTTTATTTCACACTTAATATCAAGTTTAAGATTGGTATCAACATGCACTAGAAGAAAAGGTGTTGATTTTGGATTTCTGAATCTGTAGCGTGAGAATTTAAATGTTTCAAGCATGTTATAGTGGATAAACCACATCATAGCTCTTTTTTGCACAAACTATACTAAACTTAGTACAATGCAAAGATAAGATACGAACGAACAAAAAATTTTAAATAAATCTAATGGCGCTAAGAACAAATTATGAGTATAAGGTAAATTAATTTAATCAGAGCAGGAATTTCCTTATAAAATAGATAATGTTTATTGTACAAAACGACTTAAATACTGCAATATGTACAATAAATTGTGAAAATGATTTGATGTAGCAACAAAAACTACGCATTTCAGAATTGTCCGTTTAGAATACAACATTTCGAAGTATCAGCCCTAAAATGCTTGGTAATAAGTTTAGGTTTAGCACAGCTAAACATAAATTCCGTTCATAATTTTCAAAATGTAAATATTAAGTATTAATATATTTGTTTTATTGTCAAAAACCTTTCATATTTAATATTTTTTGAAAAATTAAAATGCAATTTCTATGGTGAAATTGTCATCAGTTATTAAACATGCTTTTAGAGATTTGCAGCATGGCAGGGAAAGGATGTGTTACACACTGGCTACCGTGAGTTGCCGGGGCAAGTGCGGACATTTGGAGCCGGCGATGGAGGGTGGGGGACAAGAGAAGATGATAAATGATGTCCCGTCCACTTAGACGACTGAAAGTCGGCAGTGATGGAGGTTGCCTGCACTGCTATGGAGGTTATTAGCACTTGGGTACAGCGTAACAAGATCCCACCTGCATGCCTTACTAACACTTTTATTTCCATTTTCTTTGTTCGGTCTTCTCCTTAGCTATTTAGTTCCATTTTTGTAGATTTGGTTACATTTCGAATATTTCTACAGTGAAGTTGCATTGAACCAACGAGCAACTCTTGTTTTGCCGCTACTTACAATTTGGGGGGGAAAAAAAAAACTATTGAATTTCCAGAATATCTAAAGCTGGCGACTTCTTCCTGCACAAAGTATCTGATTTGAATTTTCATTTTACTCTTGCTGGAAAAAAAATGAAACTCGTCATTGCGCTGTTGCCACATCATTTAAAGACATATCTGATGCGACTATTATTATCCTGCATATATATAACACATTCTGGAGTCAGTTGGTGGTCGCTTCTAATTTCTAACCTTAACTTTACAGGGAAATGGGAAAATGCCGAGAAAAACCGAGTATCTCCACTTTATCCCCACAAAAGGAACTTGCTTCCACGGGGATCGAACCGAGGTCTAGACCAGCAGTTCTCAAATTTCCTTGACCACGGACATTCTGTCCCAAGATTGCTCATTAGTAGTATACAAAATTTAGAAATACAAACAAACAATCAATACACCGTTTATAAATATTTGCCTTTGTAGCAATAGTAATAATGATAACAGTACTATTACGTATACAACACATAGAGGTTAATATTAATATATGCTGCTGCAACGTTTCTCGTTAATTTGTTTTCTGAACCACAAATTAGATGCTGTATTTCACTCACAAGGCGTCGTACACCTGCTTAATAGCAAACATTTGTATTTTGAGTTGTGGCTCTGCGTTTTAAAACGGTTTCCCTATTTTATTTGATTAATGAGTAGAAAAAATTATTATTCACACAATTAAGTTGTTACGAAAGACATCAATATGTTCATGACATTCTTTGATAATCCGCAAAAATCCCAGTGTATGTAGTTTGCTTGCTGTTGTCAGGGAAATATGACGTTACATATAAATATTCTGCCTGGTGCATGTGTTCGGCTTATCTCGCACTTGAAAGAAAGTTCCAACCTAATGTACTTTACTTCAATAAATTTGTATCATCCTTCGTTTTCTCTTCATTTTATACATTCAGGGATAAATTCAATTGACAATATTCTACTGCCTTGTGAACCCCATGGAATGTTGTTTTTTGTTTTTGTTTTGTTTTGTTTTGTTTTTTTGCCCTCAGGTGTTTGTGGAGCAGAGTTTGAGAATGTCTACTGTAAAAAATTAAGCTATCAATAATCGTCAGTGCGCAAAACTTTTAAAATATTTGTCCTCTTTATTAACTCATTGCCTATATCCCCGGCTACAGCATGGTTCATTTTAAAGAAAAAATGGAGCAAATTACTGCTTTTGAGTGAAACATTTTATACGTGCTCTTGACATCATAAAAATATTCAGGAAATAAACCATAAAGAGCTAAAAACCATTTTAAGAAGCGCTGTTAGGCAGCCTAAAGTGTGCAGTAGAAACGGTCGGAACCAGGTAGTCTACTTAAGCTGTCAATTCCTATACAAATACAGAGATGCAAAAAGGCAGCTCTAGGTGAATAAGAAAGTTGCTCTTTTAGAAGGGCATACACTTCAAGATAAGAACTGTAAGACAGTTATTCAAAGTGGAAATATACCTGGAACTGTTAGATGACAGGAATTGAGCGAGCGCACCCATCATTCTTTTAAAATGATCGTGTGTTTGGTCTTCCAGTTTCAAGTATTTCCTTATCATACGCATACCGCATTTTCTCGATAAAGAACAGCATTGCATTTGTAATGGAGTGGTTTCCGGGCTGGTAAGCATATATTGAAAGTTTTATTATTATGCAATTGACGAAAAGATAGAGAACATTGCCTCTGATGTATTTGGTTCTGTCTTCATCTGCCAACGCCTAACCTTGAGAACATTCTCTTATTTACATGCATCGTTTCAATTTCAAGAAATCGTCTTTAAATCAGAACGCAAAATTATAAAAACTTTAATTGCATACCGCAATTGGAAGACATAAAAAAGAGTAAACACAGTAATTTATTAGCACTAGAGAAGAGGTTACTTTGCGTTCACAATAAGAATGCAATTTTCCTAAAGAGGAGGAAAAAACGAGAAGAAAAATGACTAAAAATCAGTTGTTATCTTAAGGATAAAAACCTTATGCTGCACTCGCGTGTGAGGATGAGTTAAACATACTGCACCACAAACCCCAGTTACCAGCCCTCCGCCGCCGAAAACGGTCAATACTTCGCTCAGTGTCGAAGCGTTCCACGTAACTGTCTTCGCATTCAGAATCCGACCAGAATCTCCAGGTTTACAGGGAAAAGTCACAAAAATAACGTTATTATGAAACTGTATGGTTGAGAATAAGCAAATCACAGATAATCGCTTTGTTTGGTATTTTTATTAACTTGAGACTTTAGGGAAGACCGTTTTAGCCTGCACGAATACTTAATGGAGTGTTGATTGAACAATTATGACAGAGTCAAATAATATAGCGTGGAGCGGCAAGATAATTCTATAGGTTTTGATAAAGAAATTCTCTATAATTTCCAGAAGTATTTGAGCAAAAAATTACTGTATTTTAAAATGTTCGTAATATATACTTCACTTTTTCTTGAAGAATATAAAAATGGGGCTAACTGTCACTATTATTTAGTACATATTTTTATCTGAAAGAATTTTAGATTTTAAGCAGGACCAACATTATTTTACTGACCAAACCTTTGACTTTTAATTGCAAAAACACGTAAGATAATGTGCAGTACAAATATTTGATATAAATACCTTACCTCTATTCACAACATTCCTGCATTTACAATTTATTTAAAAACGATACTTTTGTTTCTGCGTAATCTGACTGTAATTGCTTTAGTGCTCGTTTATCTATCACTGCAGTAGAAGTCTTGTGGAGCTGAAAATGTGTACATTAAGCTATTTGAAAATTTTCCTTGGTTTATGGCGCGCATTCTCGCGTTAAAAGCGACGTCAGTCAGATGGTAGCCTTCGCCCCCTCCCCCTGGCCTTAAGGCACGATGCAATAAAAAGAAGAGGTATATTCTCACGACACAAATCCTATTGACGGAAAATTGTTCCGGTGGGAGAAGCAAAACGTGGACGTCTCAGATTAGCGCAGGTGATGTATCTAGGATAAGATGCTATTCGCATTATGATTGCGATGAACAAACACTCACTCTATTATTCCTACTCTTAATTTAAAACGACGTGTATCGTTAAAGGTGCAGTTCAAAAATACAAAAAAATTAAACAATAACACAGAAAAAATAGAAAATGAACCAAAATATAGAAAACAATGCTGGAATGTGTGGTAAATCGCTGAAGGAATGACTTGCGTACAGGAATTGCAAAGGTGAAGGAGTAATGAGGAAAATTAATGCTAAGTGTGTCCTTTGTGTGGAGGGCAACATAGTGAAGAAACAAGATATGGAGGAAACATGTACAGGATGTTTCACTAGTCCTCGTACTAAAATTTCTCTTATAACTTTCAAATGAATGGACGAAATTCAGTGACATTTGATTAACACGTGAATGAGCAGTCTCGTTATACGTGTTGAAAGTGGTTTCCATTAGCTTCAAAGCATGCCTGTACACGCATATGCATATTACAGGAGGAATTCACAGTTTCATTTTCCATTCGAATGTTTTCTTGCATTTGTACGAGATTCCGTGATGTTTTCCACTTTTCCATTGAGCAAGTTCCACTATAACAAATCTGATGGAGTAGATCAAGAACCTAGGTGGCCAAAATCCACTAGAAATGACATGATTTTCAAAGAGGGAAATAAGTTGAGCCATGCTGACACTGAAGATGCGACAGGTGGCATCATCCTGCTGAAAATAGCCAGCATGTAGTTCTTCGTGGTCCAGCAGATTCACAAACTCGTGGAAGATTGCGGTATGTACCACTGTACGAAAAAAGATGCGGCCACTAATACGGCACGGCGGCAGAGCACACTACACTGCAAATTTTCATCATCAAGCGGTCTCATGTTAACCCAAAGAAGGGTGATCTACGACCACTTAGATGGAATTTCGCGTCATTGGAGAACATGTCCTAGTGTACATTTCTGGAGTCAGTAATTTAGCCTTTTCTGTTCCTCGGGAGGTTCTGGTTTTTGCACAGCATTAACAAGACAAGCACGAAGCTTTTCTTTATTTCCATCACGTTGATTGGTGCTTGTGCATACCTTCAGCTGCTGCAGTTTACACAAGAACTTCGGAGTCTTCAGTCTGCTTTCCTCTCGCTGCACTCTCACTTCTGACAGTTTTGAACTACGCTAACGTGGTTTTCAGTTTACTCCTCAGGAACTAAATTAAGGTTTGGGGGAAATTTTCAAAACTGTGCAACAAATTACCTCTGATACTATTTTATTGAAGCAATTTTCCAGTACGCGAACGATAAATATGTGTTGTGCACTGGTTCATACTGTATTATACGTACTGTATTGCTGGTAACAAAAGAACAAAGTGACTGTGGACGATCCCGTAACAACAGCACAGTCATATCGCACTGCCGAGTAAACACTAAACCAGTCTTTAAGGGCTTGCCTGACACACGGGCTACCCTTGCGGTTTGTCAACTTATTTGAAAGTTATAAGAGAAAATCAGGGGCCGAGAGCGAGTGAAAGTGTTAGTGGCTCAATTTCCTGTAACGGAAACTACTTTGCTTTCTGTTTACTTGACAGCGATGTGATCGTCAGTAGGGAGAGTCTGCTCGTTAATCAGTATGGCGTGTTTAAAGGTAGCAATGGAGGTAACCAGTCTTTGCGTGTAGTGTTCAGTTTCACTCCTGAGCATGCGTGTGCTCGGTCAAAGATTTTACACATTTCATACGTTCTATAGCTATGATAAGAGAGTAATCTCATCCCCAGTTTGGTATGCAATTTCAAGAAAGCTTTTATCTTGTTAATCGACCCAACAGTACGTAAGGCAGTTTATAAATCAAAATTTCCAGCGTTAAATAAATAGGAATAGTGAACAACACGGAAGATGCATTACGACGCGTCATTCCAAATGCTACAACTTTCAACATTTTTAAACGCGTTCGCATTGCTTCTAGTCCGCATTTTGACGATAGAGCAATGTGGGCTATTCAGCTGTGTAACGCCGCTTTTGGGACTGGTGCCAAGCAAATGGCAGGCACTGTGGAAGTGAATTTAAGGGACCCGCCGAGCAGTACCCACGGAGTAAGCAGCTAGTAATATTGCAAAGTTAAATTAATTGTGTATATAACTTCAATTGTGATCAAATCTATCAAAATGGGATTTTGTTATTTTTACCTCTGAGCTGCGTACTGGAAGAAAGTTACACGTTTCACAATGATTGGGAACAGAAAACATCTCC
Organism: Metallyticus violacea; assembly: GCA_030762175.1. Classification (NCBI taxonomy): domain Eukaryota; kingdom Metazoa; phylum Arthropoda; class Insecta; order Mantodea; family Metallyticidae; genus Metallyticus; species Metallyticus violacea. Next base: position 15,347,272 of record CM060846.1, on the reverse strand, counting down.
CCTTTTAGTTTTAGTAGACATCTGCTTCTAATATCAAGATGTTATTTGGATGCCCAGGCTCGTCTTGAGGAGCCCAGTAGACAAACTTGCGGTATTGCTCATAACGTAGTGTCCCGCTGGCACTTGTCCATTACCGGTCAAGAAGTTGTAGGGGGTGGGTCGCCCTCTAATTGGAACAGGATGTTGCTTGTTCTTGTTTTAATAGAGTTAGGGTGCTACTGGGAGGTGGTCCTCCTAACAAGTCCACTACCAATTACTTGGACACACACAGCACCGGGGGAATTCCCAACTACTTATACAGTAATTAATTCATTTAAGAAACAAACTCCGACTTCTACAAGAGACCTGGCCATACACTCTTACTACATCACCCGAGTGTCGGGGAAGAAAGGAGACACACTTGGCAGAATATGAACAAACGTTTCCTTGTGCCAGACTACGGGATATACTTCTTTGGGATGAACAAAACCCTCAAGTAGCATTGGAATGCCCTTCATTTGCTCTTTTAACCTATTGAAAAATTATCCAACTTTTAAAGGTACGTTAAAAAGTGTGTCAAAAACTAAGGTAGGAAAACAATAGTCCAAAAGACTACATCAAGTTTGCTGCATATTAGTCACATTATTTAAAATGCAATTAAATGTTTCAAAAGATTAATAGAAAACTTAAGAAGCATAGAGAAGAAGTAATCTCGGATGGAATTATGAGTCAATATAGATAACTGAATGCAAGAACATGCCAAGGAAGCAATGTTCATTTCTAATCAATAAAACGTTTCATAGATACATTAAATATACTGACTGAGACAACAGATATAGAAATGGCAACTACATTATGTGTGTTTATAATGAAAATGTAAGTTTAAGCAAACAAAATTTATTTAATATTCATCCAAATGATGTAGCAGCTGATCCAAGGTCATAGGAAGGCGCTGCTCATTCAGCTCCTTCTCTTCTGATCCAAAGAACAATATCTTTTGTGCGATTCAGCAAAAAATCTGATGAAAATCTGAAAGTACAACTGCACTGCGTGAAACAACTGAATATTACAGTCAACTTTACGATGAGGGACACGATCTTCTATTCGAAAGTTGCTTTGTATGTGTCTCAAATGTGTTTGCCGAATACATGAAGAATCACTGTATCGAGAAGAACGTAAATCTTTCACATAATTTTATATACTCCTCATCATACTGACGACTGTATTTTCAGAGCAGTATGCAGTATATGATACAAATGGAACAGTAGTGTAATAGGCGAGGCTCAACAGTAAACATTAACATGACATACCTGTAAGTTTAAACAAATTAAATATATGAATAGACTTATTAAAGAATTGGTCAAAACTAACTGTGATGAAATAGTGGAAAGTAGTGTGTCAAGGTTAGCAAGAATTAATAGAAAGTTTGAAGAAAATTAAGTGCAAAAGCGATTGGAAAAAACGGCATAAGTTCAGAATTATAAAAATTTTCAGGAGGAAATTTTATAAAGTATTATTAAAATTCTTAATATATATAAACCATTACATATCGACCAAATGTAAGAAAAATACTGCCTTGTCTTTATTGAAAAAGGAAACTAAAATAAAATTAAATAATCATAAAGGAACTATGTCATTAAGAATTGGTTTAGAAAAAGAACAATGGATTCAATTTTCTCTATAAAACCATTACTTAAAAACCACGAAAATTCAATTGAACTATGTCTTTTGTGTACATATACATGCAAGGCTTATTGATATGTTGCAAAAGAGAGGTATATCAAATACCTTACTTCAGAACATTCATAATACGATAAAATTTAAACTCAAAGAAATAACACAAATTGTTTTTTCTGATCACCAAGTGTTTATATATAGGGCAAGGCATTCATAGAGTCACGGCCATTTTACTCCGAAACAAAGGGGAACTTCAAATAATGCTTCAGACAAAAATTTGAAGTGCTCTCAGGGGGACATAAAATAGTGTCCTTAATTCGTCCTTGAAATGCCATTATCAAAGTCATTTCAAGGTCATATTTGTTTTATCCAATGGAATGATGTACTTTTTTTCCCGGAAATGGAAAGAGCTTTCAATTTTCAGTATAAAAGTTCTAGTTCATCTATCAGCTAGGAGTGATAGATGATCAAATATTGCACAAGCAGGACAGCAAATATTTTTCATTTACTTTCATTTCTCTCTCTTTTGTTTTGTTGTTGCTAAGTAGGAAACTCATTTGTTATACGCAAATGCTCATTTGTTGACATCGGTACAAAAACGAGTGCTCATCATTGCCTATTCAAAGCTAAAAGGACATTATTCTCAGTGACTTGCACTTCGTTTTCAATTATGGATGTTCGATACACGATCAATAAGAGGATCGATGTGTTTTACATTTATATGAAGGCTAGAACAGCTTGCAACTTATACGGAGATCGATACCCTGAAAGGAGGCAGTCATCTGTTAGAAATTTTCAAAGATTGCGAACTTATTCTCCGAAACGGGAGGTGTCGCATCAAGAAAACATCGTAGATTTAGAAGTGCTACAGTGGAAAATTCGGAAGTCACTGTACTAGCTGTAGTTGCCGCTATTCCTCACGCCAAGTTCCCATCAACTGTAATCTCTCAAAGGAGTGTTCTTCATATACTTCGGCGTCACAAATACCATCCATATCACATCAGCCTACACCAAGCCCTTCGTGGGAATGATTTTCAGAAGCGTGTTGAATTTTGCCAATGGGCTCTACTACAAATTCAAAACTGTAACATTTCCAACATTTTATTTTGTGATGAGGTGACATTCATCAACCATGCTCAAGCGATCCAACATGACATGCATTATTGGACAGTGGAAAATCCAAGATGGTTACGGAAGTAGAGCATCAGCGGTAATGCAGCGTGAACGTTTGGTGTGGCATTTTGGGGTTCCGTATAATTGGACCATTCTTCATTGAAGGTAAACTTAATGTTCAGAAATACAGAACATTTTTGGAACAAGAACTTCCAGTGTTGCTTGAAGATGTGCCCCTTCTGAACCGAGTTGCAATATGGTATCAACACGATAGTTGTCCACCTCATATTTCAGCTGTAGCTCGAGAAATATTAAACAGAGACAGATAGGACGCAGAGGACCTGCCATTTGCCTGCCCGTTCCCCTGATCTCACTTCTGCAGACTTTTTCTTAAGGGGGTACATTAAAGTTAAAGTTTATGAAGTACTTACTACACCTCCTAAACTACGTCAACAAATTAGGAATGTCTGTGTAAGAATCACCAAAAAGTGTTGAGACGTGTTCATCGATCTTTTGAAGCACGTTTTCGGAAATGTATTGAAGCTAATGGTCATACTTTCGAGCATTTACTGAATTGAAATTGTTTGTAATACGAACATATCTTTGTTTCATTTATGGTTATAACTGTACTGTACGTAAATTGATGCCAGTAAAGTGAGAGTGGTCGAAAAACATTTGCTGTCTTATTTGTCCAATATTTCATCATCTATCTAGAACATTTAAACTGAAAATTGAATTCTCTTTCCATTCCAGCTAAAAAATATACCATTACTTTTGAAAATTTTTGACCTTGAAATGGCATTTCAAGGACAAGTTAACATCGCTAGCTTATGTCCCCCTAACAGCACTTCAAATTTTGTCAGAAGCATTTTTTTTATTTTCCTCTTCGTTTCGTAGTAAAATGACCGCGACACTATAAATGCCTCATCCTTTGTATATATACTTCAGTCTTGCTTAAGAGCTGTCCTTTTATACCTATATTCCAGTGGGGACCTCTCTTCCGGTAGGAAAGAATGAGCCACAGGCTTATGTGGGGTTCCTTTACCGGTGGAGTTCGAGCCCCTCAGAAGTGCTTCTATACCAAAGGTTAGGGCAGAAACCTTTCCTTTCCAAAGTGCAAGCCGCTGCCACATCGTACCAGCCCACCAGCCCTAACATATGCAACGGAATGGGATGATATGAAAAGGGAGGGAGAACATTCGTGGAAAGGAAGGTGTATTCCAGCTTTCGTCTAAGCGATTAAGGGAAACCACTACAAAACGCAAGGTCAGGATGGCGGGTTCCTGGCGTTTTGCCTGAGTCACCCCTAAAACGATCTACACTATTTTACTGACGACCAAGTATTAACTGCTAATTCATATAAACATGGACGAAAACCTATCGTGCAATACAAAACGAAAGTAATGTCGTTAAGAGATACAGATGCAGTAAAACTGTGTCAGTAGGTACAGTTTTGGAACATTTTACTGCCTGCAATGCATGCGGGTTTTGACGTTAGAGTCACCTGTGTGGAAGTGGACTAAATGAAACATATGCATGCCCTCTTTGTGACCAGGACTGAAGAGCACTTCAGCATTTGCCCTGCTGTTCTCTTTGCATGTTATTGACAATGTCTTTGGTGATTAGTTTTATTGTTCTTCTTTGAAGAAAGTCAAAAAACTACTTGCAATGGAACGTTTCTTATCAACTTCTATCTATGGCCTTGGTATTCTAACGCAGATTAAGAGCTGCTAAAATAAGAAGTCACAGTTGGTGTGCTGGTTTGAAACGTGACTGTTATTCAATATACTTTAGTTTACGCACAGATTTGATAGGAAAAATCATCGTCATTCCAAGCTATTTCACAGATCTGCATAATTATGTCGATTACAAGGGCAACTTATTGCAAGACGAAAGCAATGAAATATTGTTTGTTAACATCCGCCTAGGTTCAAAGTAAGACGCACAGCCTCCATACCTTTTCGCCTTTAGATAGTATAAATAAACAAAGTTACGATGCAGAATGAAATACTTCATTAGCAATGCGTGCAGTTCGCCTGAGGAATAGGCATCCCAGCCTGCAGATCTGCTAGAGTGAGATCATAGGATGTTAGGCGCTCTGCGTTGCTTGACGTAAACTTTTGTGAGAAAGCTTGACCGTATCCATAATTTACCGCCACGAGTGGCCGAGGTCGTTAAGGCACGAACTTGTGAATGGGAGCTCTGGTTCGGATCCCGCCAGGACCGTCCTCCCTGACTGAGTTTTTTTCAGTTTTTCCTCAGTCCTCATAAATGGCCATTGCCGGGGAGGTACTTAGGCCTGGAACATTTTCTTCCTTAAAAATCCTTTCTCAATTTATCATTTCATCTCATGTATCATCAGTGATTACTTCCTAGGATGCCTCAGCAGTAAAAACGGGCGTTAAACACTATTCGAATAAAAAGTATCCATAATTAGAGCTCAAGGCTGTACGAGACGGCAATATAAACCCATTCGAAACCTATGCTATCATTTTATCTACTAACAAACTTCCAAGTCACTGGCATATTTTTAATCAAATATTGCCTGTGTTGCACATTTATTTACGAATATTGTATTGCGTACTGCAAAATTGCAAATAAAAGGTTTAATACAAAGTTTCCTGATTTGAAATGTTTACAATGCTTGAACTATTTTAAGAAGATAGAGCAAAAGTTGCGAAAGAAAATTTATATTTTAATGTTGATAATACAGTAATTTAATTTTGTAGAATAGCAAAATACGGAATTTTAATTTTTGTAACATTTTACTAAAGTGTCATATCTCTTCCTGAACGTACGCAGTTATTCTCTCATATTTATGCAACCAGGACACATAATGTTTGGCAAATTTCACTTCTTATATTCATCAGAATGTTTTATACCTGAGTAACAATAACAAGCTTTTAGCCTTCTGTTTCTATATGAGTTTTACACGTGAGTTTAAAGGTTATAAGGAAAATATGTAATAGAATGTTTCACGGAAATCAATTTGTAGTAAAAAATGTGATATATATTGTATTGCAATTAAACACTACTACTTATTTGGTTTTCCAATCACATAAGTTCAATATCGAAAAGAGCATTCGACGTAGCATTACAAATGAATTCAGTGAAATTAAATATATATATATATATACATATATATATATATATATATATACTGCTGCAAAAGGAGAAATTTGAAATCTAGACCTTCTACAGGATTGTTTACAAAAACTCAATATCATGTTATCTATGTGGTGAATCTAATTTAATTCGATAATGTTAATTTCTATTAAAACAAGTTAAGATTTAAAAAGCTAAGAAAAATTTACTTGCAAGGTAATATTTCTGTTAATACAAGCAGTTAACCAAAGGCAGAGATGAATTAAAAGTTACATAACAAATAATTTTTCAGATAAATACGCTCAAAATTCAGCAATTTAGCAGTATGGCTACGGCTAAGGTAAGACTCAATTATAGTTTATTCTTTTATTAGGAATCTTAATATTGCTAGAAATGACTACCATGGCTTGATAAATTTTATGGAATTTATAATTGAATCCCTCATCATTTCAGTTTATGGGTAAGGTTTTTCCGGAGCTTTTTCTTGCAACGAGAACGTAAACACCACATAGTTTTAAGGCTCGAAGGACTCCGAGTTCATTTGCGCCATCATTAATTCATTTCATTCATCTCTACAAACTAAGTTAGGTACCCATTGGCTTAAGTAACCCTGGTGCACCTTCACCATCATCTCTACTGAAACTACATAGCGGAGCCCTATGGACTTGCCGACCTCAGAAGTTCGCTACAATACCGCCATGCCAGGGAATGCCCAAAAGTTCACGGACATTGGACAAATACAATAATTAAATTGAATATACTTGATGCATGACTACGAACTTATACCTCGCATACTATGCATGTGAAATAAATTTTTGTCTACAGCAAATAAGTGAGATCGTTAATTTCAAATTATATTCAGAATGCGGTGTTTAAATCAGATGGAAATGCTTTGTTTCAAAGTATGTACATTAAGCAACTCCTTGCTACTATAATAATAGAGAGAACGACATGTTAAGAATTACAGAATATTAAGACCTACTCTAAAAGTTAGTTTTGCTTTTCAGTGTGTTAAACGTTCCATTAAAATTTTATATGAAATATTTGACGTACAATTAAATAATGGTTACTGCATAGCTAGAAGAAATCAGAAGCTGTAAAGATAAATAAGATACAACACACTTGCATGGTGGCCTATTCTAAATGTGGAATTGTTCTTTCCAGGACTATGCTTACGACGTTTTTAAGACATTTCTCTTCTGAGTTGCGAAAACGTGCATGCTATTTTGTAACCACATTAATATTTTAAAGTTTCCCGAAAACCTCAATTACTTATTTAACAGTGCAATTTTTAAGAATTTTTAGAATGCGTTATAAAAAATTCCTATTTTTCATGTATACTACTTTGCTCTTAACGATGCAATTATAGTTGACCATTTGATACCAGGAAAAAGCCCGATTTTTTCTTTCTTTTTCATTATGTTTATTAATTTCTGTTTGCTTACATGGGGTGCTTCTGTCGCCTTCGGTCCCTGCTTTTATCTTAGCTTTCAAACTAATGGATTTGACACTGACATAACTTGGTACATGAGAAGTATATTCTCATAGAGAGTTTTGGAAGTTGTTGCTAATAGCATCTGGTACACCTGTACATTCTCTCCACGTTTACAAAATATATATATATCGGGAGTCTGAGTTTCAATTTCTTGCAGTTCCTGGAAAATCAGGGACTTATTAAAGTGCATTTTTTCTTCTAGCATGACCCAAAGGAAGAAATCTTGAAATTAAGGTCAGGTGGCCTTGGTAGCCAAAGTACTTCAACATGATTTTCAAGAAGGGAACCATTTCGGCTACATTCACACTGGAGGTGTGGCAGATAGCACCATCCTGCTGAAAACAGCCAGTACGAAGTTCATCGTAATCTAACTCATTCACAGACTCACGGAAGATTTCCGTACCCGCCGAAGATGAGCTCCAATTGACGTGCTCACTTAGAATGAATAACTCTGCAATGTCTTCTTTGGGGCGGCCTGCATCCTCTCTGCGGTTACTTCTGATAGTTACGAAGTCCTCCTTCATGAACATCCAACAGCGTCACCATGGTTTATATTTTTCATCATCTACTTAATGAAGGTTTATGCCGGTGATTTCTGAAAAATGAACTGTCTATGGTATTTTTTATCGACGCAGTTTTTCCGTATATAAGAACAGTAAACCCATGCTGTTCTTTTTGTATTGCTACCATTACAAAGGTCCGATGACGGTTGACGATCTCAAAAAGCAGCGTAATCAGCTAGCCACAAGATATGTCTACATAAAATTTAATCGAATTATGTGCATTAGTTTGAAAGGAATTAGGAAAAATCAGGTACCGAGAGTGAGTGAAACATATGATACTTTGACGAAAGTTGGTAAAACACTGATTATTTTATAGGAAGTCGCATAAACTGCAATGAAAATTGAGTCAATGCTGAATAACAAAGCTAGGGACACCAGAAGTGAACACACGTTAACTTTTCCACTCTAGAGACGCAAAAATTGTTAAAAAGCTTTAAAGAAGTTTATTATACACTGTACCTGCGAATAATTCAATTTAAAGTAATTATATTTTTTCAAAAGTTCATTATTGATTGAGAGAACCATTTTATTAAAACTTTGAATGACAAAGATTAAATAATGGTGGATTTATGCTAGCCTAGTATGATTTATTACTCAGGTGAATACATATAACACTCAAGGAGAAGCCGCATATCGGTGCAATGAATTGGAGTCAGGAACAGACGCAGTTCCATCAGGGAAGTTGTGTTATTTTCGGTAATTTCCTTGATATTCATACTTGTAAACTACAATCAAAACATTACATTACTTAACTCAGAAAAGAACGAAAATTTGTACTACACTTTTTGAGCGAAACGTTATATAAGTACAGTGCATCATGTATAACAAATTTAAAACTGAAACATACGGGTAATGTACCGAACTGCGCACTGGCATGTTGTTGTTGTTTTTTTTTTTTTTTTCTAAAATAAAATACGAGGATGATTCAGAAAATAAATTTCGCTTCATTGTTCCTGGACAAGAAACTTTTATGGACATAAACATTACAATACAATTTGACACAGATATAGGATACTTTTTTTGACGTAATCATTCAGTCTCTGTGAATATTTGTATGGATGTTTCACTGATTTTCCATTCCTGACGATAGAAATATCCTCCAGATCAAGGACGATGTTTATTGAGAAACCCAAATCCTGTGCAACTTCCGCGACAGTCGCTCTGCGATTACTGAGAACCATTAGATAATGTCCTCCTTGCCGATCAAAATGAGTCGTACGTCTGCATAGCCCTGTTCAACTGTTGGCAGCATTTCAATATGCTGGACGCGACATCATATTTGCTCCATAAACGGTCGAAATTTCACTATGAATCGAGTCGTCCTGTCCACGAAAATCGTACTTTAATGTTGAACAACGTTTCCGGTTGACACGCCATTTTATACTTGAGCTACGACACATATCTTATCGCTACTTCAACAAAAGTGTTCCATAGGAAGATCTGAAGATGAACTCTTCTGCGTAAGCGCCACTCTTTATGTATAGTGCTGCCAGATTAGCGCAACAAGTTTAACTTTCTTTTTAATCCTTCTCGTATTAAGCTATTAACACATTTTAATGTTTACATTGTCATTATAGCATTGTTGGGCTCTTACAAGAACTATCTGAAATTTTAAACTAACTAATTTCTCAGAACCGGAACTGGAAAATTGTCTGACTGGATGGATGAAAACTCATTTACTCCTCCTAAGGGTCATTTGGTGATTTTTACAAATGACTCGAGAGTGGGAAATTGCTCAGGAGCCGGAGTTTACGGATTATTTCCAAAAGCAAAGATCTGCGGAAATCTCGGGAACGTTGTTACAGCTTTTCAGGCAGAAGTACAGAAGTAACTGCATCTTCTGTGAGAACAGGAGTTAAAAATCAATGTATTCTCATTTTCACTGACAGTGAAGCATCTCTTGGTGCATTTAAATCTCATTAGGTCAATTATAGACCTGTATATGAACGTGTAAAACTTTGTTGGATGTCTGGACATTAGAGCATAGAAGGCAATCAAGTGGCAGGAACTGAGATTGACTTCATAGGACCACAACATGTCTACAGAATGAGATAGAAGCACAGTATACCAATGCACTGAGCAAGAACTGGAAACAGTCTTATTAAAATATGTGACAACACCTACTGAGTAGCGATATAGGGGTAGAGATGACATTGGAACCATTACTGAACATTGGCCTTTTCGGAAACACCTATGGCCGAAATGCCATATCCCGTCTATGTGAACAGTCTAATGAAACTGCAAAGCGTGAAGCTATGGAAAGACAAAGAACACCTCTATTAGGATTTAATCCTTTAGGAGATGTTTTTCCTAAGCTTTTAGGGAAGATTCTAGAGCTTCCTAAAGGTCTAGATCTGAAAGTACAAAGTTAGGATTAAAGGGGTCCTTGCAGCTTAACTGCCAAGGTGTATTACTGCACACTGCATCGTCGATAAAGTAATCAATCATTCAATTCTTTACACCCGTGAATTGGGAAATTTTAAAACTAAAAAGGCTTTTGAGTACTCCAGTTATCAAAATAACCAATTTTTAAATAACATTAGAAATAAAAATGTACACATATACATTGTTGATTTTACATTACAAATACCAAATCTACTACACCTGGCTTGATATAAACCATTTATTTTTAAGTGGAGACGTGAGCTTCCGCGGCTCGTGTCCATACTTAAAATGTGTGTCTTGGTGGTAAGAGTCCGGCACAGCAAGCGCATCTCCGCCAAGCACCGAAACTTCCACAAAGTATGGCTCAGCCTGTACGAAACTTCAACAGTGAGTAATTTTCCAGCACCCGGAAGTCAAGATTTTAACAATTTCAGTTTACATTTCATCTCAATTATAAATATATTAAGATTAGCTTATTACTTGATTGAGCTACTCTCTTGTAATTTCTATTTTTAAAAGGTAAATATGTTTTAAGTTGTTATGGTTACAAACATTTGCTTTTTTTAAAATAACATTTAATGCTGGTTTTCACTACTGAGGCATCATTGGCATTTGGTTTTCTTGATGTGTTTTCAAAAGTCATAGCAAATTTTGAAATATAAAAGTATTATTTGTAACCAATTAAGGTATATTAGGTGGTAGAAATATTATTCTGATTACAAAGGTCATAGGTACTGCTGGGAACTGGAGAGAGGCTCTAGGAGGAATGTGTTGATAACGTTGAACTATTCACTATTAATACTCTGCTTTTGTTAACACAAAGATATGGACCGACTCTTTAAGTATTTGAATATATGATAATACACATGCAGTGCGTAATGTTTTACTCGACAGATAAGGCCCTCTCCCGGTATACGTCGCTAGCCATCTCTCCAGCTCCCAGCACAAGTTATTCTGAAACGTGTGCTCTCCTTTAAAAACTGTAGCTAATGTTCACATAGGTTTTTGTCGAATAAGAATGTCTGAAAATAATTTGTAGTTTTGAAGCAGAAAGAGAGGTTTTTCCTTGAGATAACAGCGAAAATGAATAGGTACCTGGTATGCTGGTAGCTATGTGACGTAAGAATATTAGATAACCGGTTTTGCGGTTGCCTACTTGCATACTTGTTACAGAAATCTGGAGTATTAGATTATCAGAAATAGACAGCGGTCACTGCATCAGACAGTGATTTCCAGCGGCTTGCTTTTAACACGGAAAACGAGACGCTACTTCGGTATACTCAATGAAATCAAAGTAGATCGAACTAGCCCCTGAAAGTGCCCCTTTGGGATACATTAAATGATGGGGATGATGATTTAGGATTCAGTACAGCATGCACCTGTCGGCAGTATTGGGAAGGCAGGCTTGTTTTCAGAGATTAAAATAAATGTTTCAAAGTGGCGTCATATAGAAGGCTGTAGTAATGTCCCACGGTACGCATTAGTAAGCGAGCCCGAGGCACTAAGGCGAAGACAGAACCGTCTTCGTCTTTCTTTATCGCCCACCAAAACTTACATTAAATTTCGGCCACGTTTTGCTTCGCCTATTGCAAGGCTGCAGGGCGTGACTCCGCCACAGTTATTATTTCTTCTCCTTGCTCCGAGTGATCGCCCGACTTTTTACGACGTAACGGTGAAGGTCTGGACATGAAGCATTCATTTTCTTATCATATCGGAGTGCACATAATATATGTCGTGAAGGAAGGGCGCTCCATCCTTCACGTGACCGCAACATCCACTCGTATTGGAAACAAGTTCATGTCTTTAACCGACGAACGTTCTAGTCGAAGCGTGTCATTTGAGAAAACTTGTGCATTAAGTACAATATACACAAACTCTTGGTTTTTAAAATTAAACCTCGTTATCGCTTAACATGGCGTAAGAAAGAGTGTAAATCAGAAGAACGGGATCCAAGAATGAAGTACATAGCGCTTGAGACTCGCATTCGCGAAGTCCCAGGATCAATTCTCGTTGAGACAGACCCTGTCCTTGGTTATTTACATGGTTACCCCAGGTCACTTACGCGACTGTTGAGATCAACACTAACTTACATTCCATTTTCTGCTTTCCTATTTTAGTTTCTTTCCGTTGGTTCTGTCATAGAGCCGAAAGTGCCAGGACGAGGTAGGGTGGCGCGGTGTAAGGACGGCTTGCACTTTAGAAAGGTTTCTGCCCCGGCATCTGGTATGAAAGAGAATCTCCTGAGAGGCTCGAATTCCTGAAAGGCCTAACCAGTGTCGGGGTTTCGATTCTGTTTTATTTACGGAGCTCTTTGACGTCTCAGGTCATCAGCGTCCCATTCAAATCACGGCGTGAAACGGCCGACAAATTTTGTTCAGAGTCCTCTTCTTGAGGTTTTTTTTATCGTGTCGTAAATCTACGACACGGCACCCACGGCTTTACTTCCCTTCCGAAGGAAGCCATGGGCTTTTTATGCCCGAAAAAATCCATCGACAATGACTGGGATCGAACCCGCGATCTTGGGTTTAGGAGGCAAGTGTGGTTACCACTACACCACCAGGACCAATATCTAATGTCGGGGTGTTCTATCTGGAAACAAGTTATGGACTCATCATGTCGGAGCATTTATCGCCGTGAATCCTGGTCACTCGGTGTCTCCCGCACTCATCCCTTCCTCCCGGAGGTGTCCCCATTGGGAGCACGACCACAGAGCACAAGGTTCAAGTACAAAAGTATTATTTCAGTGCGAAACAATCCAATCCAGAGAGTACTAAGTAGTGTTTTGCTATTGGTAATCCCGAGATATATAGACACTGTGTTATTTATTTATTACCTAAATCATCACACAGAACTAGTAGACAAATTTCTGAAAAAGTAAATATATTTTTATGAAATATTTTAAACGGAAAATATTCTGGTACACTGATCTCACCTTTGAAATTGTCACTGCTGCTTTCAATCGTAGGCTAGTTATTCAAAGTCATTGGTAATAATTATTCATAAGGCAGGACGTTTGAAAATATATGTATACAAATCAATGGGCAGTAAGTAACATATCTAGCTGTAAAAGAAGTAATCCACATCAACTTTCCTACCGTCAATTGCATTTATTAACTTTAAATTTATAAATGACACTTTGTAAGTAAAAGAATATTTCAATTGTTTCTCAACATATATTTCTAGAATATGAAATATGATAAATAATTTAAATGTGTAATGGAGTGATATTAAATGTTTTTATTCTAATTACTTTTTACTTTATTTACGTGAAAGTTGTATCGAGTATTCTACAAGATTTTCAGGAAAAGTATTTTATGTGAACAAATTTCACATTCCCGTTGCACAGACAAACCACGTGGCACGAATAAGAGCCGAGTCTGCGTCTCACGGAACAAATGCAGCGCGGGGTTTTCTTTGCTATGTCTCTAAAGTCATTCGAAAGTGGACCTGGGTTCAATACTACTTTGCAAAACTAGCCTTGATAAACTTCGGACTAGATCCACGATCAATAATTCATCTCTTGACTGGACCAGACACCAATGGCAGTCTGCATGAGACGTTTAATGCTTAAGAACACAAATGGTATCGTGATCTTGCGGGCGGAGTTACTGCACGCCTCACACACAACGAGATGACCCAATCTGCAGGTACGAAAACAAAATGTCGCTGCGTGACCATGAACAGTGGTAAACTCTGTTACATCTAACGTGAAAATTCCGAGAAGTTGGCATCGGATAGTGAAATGTCAATGGCATGCACTTTTTTGCTCTTGAGAGCAACGATTGGGACTCGTGAAGAGCGAGTAATTCAGAGATAATGAAGATGATTGCACTTCCAACATTTTGTTAGCTCTAGAACTGAAGGTGGTTCAGGGTCTTTCTTCTAGAAGTTACCAGTTTTAAACTTATCTTCTGCTATTAAGTGCATTTATAGTTCACACAATAGTCAACACCGTTGTTTTCAGGTCCACATGAAGATGCCCAAAAAATGCAAAGGCATCGGGACTTAATGAACAAATACACGATGACAAGCTTGCTAGTGCGTGAGATTGAAGCTTTAGGTTATACGTTGCATGCAGGAGCAGCGCTTTATAACAAAAGCATTCATATGAAAATATCGTAAGAATATTTGAAGCGTTTTAGCAGCAACGAGTAAGACTTGGATGATCAACATCCAATACTGCCAGTAACAAATACGAACATTAACACATTAGAAAGTATTTCGATAGTTTTAAAATTTTGTAGTTGTTTACAAGCAACGAAACATAAAATAATATGAGTTCGGCTTACATTAAATCATCCATGTACATAAATATAGTTATCAACTACTGTCCTTTAACGTTCACTACAGTGCAACAAGTAATGAAATAATTGTAAAAAGAAGAACAATATTATAACATACAATATCATGCATAACTAATAACTTAAGTATTTTTCATCAATGTAACTTGCATTAAAATTATTTTAAGCAAATTTGCCGCGGTGCAAAATTAATGGATATCTTAAACACACACGCATCTGTGTATATATATATGTATATATATATTTGACTTTTGGTTTTTCTAAAGATATAAAATATAAAATGGTTACCCTATAATATCTAATATCAATACTCTCTACAAGTAGAACAAATAATCTTAACCAAAATACTGGAAAAGAAAATGTAATGTAATATACAATTTACTTTATGTGCATGTACATATAAGAAAATAAAACTGAAGTAGCCCTTGAAACAATCCAACTAAAATAACAAGAACTGGGCAAGAAGAAATGGATAAAAACAATTATACAGTCTCTATATGTCGAACAGCGCGTGTTCTTCTTCAAAGGCTGTTTTATCTAGTTCTGCTTCTCTAGTTCTTGTTATGTGCAATTTTAATAACTGGAAAGTTTGAACTCTGATCTTCTTGAATTTCATTCCAAGTTCATCTGTAGCTTTTCTTTAAGCTCTTTGACTTTTAAGGACCTTTTGCCCAATACTTAGTTCCTTTTTATCACTTGAATACATTTGTATAGTTGTTAATGAATGCGTTAGCTAAAACTTTAACACATTTCCTTACAATATTTATTGAAGGTATATCACAACTGCATTTATAATCCACAATACTAACATGGTTTTGAGTAAGGTGAATATCCAATATTATGACAGCATCTCCCTGATTTTTCAGATTCAAAAATTCATTCTCACAACTACTATTAATCATCACCCTGCAGAGGTTTGTAAATTTCATAACAGAAACATATTGTGAAGCCTGAAGGGCACTTCAGTCCACCTCTATTTAATTCCTGAAAGTAAGAAAGTAGACTCTCCCTGTTAGAATCAAGGGTCATGTCTTCATCAGTTTGTAACATTTTCTTATACTTTATGCGCCTTTCCATTTTACTTAAATCTTTCTTATTTGTGTAACTAGTTATGTACATTATTATTATTATTATTATTATTATTATTATTATTATTATTATTATTATTATTATTATTATCAGCAAGGCAACTCACCAATATTTTATTTATTTACAGGCATTCTGTAACATCTCAGCTCATTAGCGTCCCCATTCTATTCAGGGCGTGAAACGGCCGACATATTTTGCTCAGAGGTCTCTTTTTTCAGGCTTGAGGTTCTTTTTCGTGCTGTAAATATACGACACGAGACTCACGACTTTACTTCCCTTCCGAAGGAAGCCATACTTGGGATTTTTACACCCTACAAAATCCATTGACCCTGGTCGGGTTGAACCATCTATTTTTGATGAAAAGGACAGAGCCTTCCTTGGGAATAGTTATAAACGGGTGTACCTATATTTTCTTAACCTCGCTTGCAAAGGAATTCAAATGTTATAATATCCTGCTTACATCATTTATTAAAACTTTCTCCACATCGCTCCAAAACCCACTTTATATGTTCTTCCTGAACTTTCCTTTCATTGCTTGGCCTCACAATCACATGTGATGGTAGCTTTGGGAAAATTGCCTTGGAAGACTGTTTTCCCTAACTGCATATTTTGGTTAGAAATGTTTAACACACACTAGTTTTATCATTATATTCAAAATTTTCATGGTGTATATTCTTTATCCACTACTTTTTAAATTACTGCTATTTAGGAAATTTAAAAATGGCAGTGTGCGGTGCATTGCCGTAATTAGAGACATAACTGGGCACACATCAATAGCGATCCATGCCGTACTAAACACGTTCTTTTACACAAGTTCCTGGCGTAATTTCACTAAATCAATTTTAATAGGAAAAAAAACTACCACTGTTGATGTAAATCTCTGTAATAAACTACGTAACTGCAACGTACCAAATAAACAAACCCGTGAGCTTAAATTGCAACAATATGTCTGAACCTCGAACGCCCCCATTTTGTACCAATATCCCTATTATGATCTGAGGACCGTCACACACAGATGTCGAAACAGCAGTAAAGAGGTGGAGAGAAGCCAGTTGTTCGGCTACAAAGAAGTTAACGTCGGTTCAGTTTTAAGGAAAGATTATGGCATAATCTCTTGGAATGCTAAAGAAATTTTATCATTTTTTTTCTAAAGGATAAACTATAACCGGAGAGTGCTATTCCAATCTTTTAAACTATTTAGTTGAAACCATTTGTGATAAAGAGCCCGATTTTCATCTGGACTCAAATCTGTTTTAGCAGTGATACAATTAAGAGATTTGAAGCATAAGTTATAGGAATCTCCACTCTACTCACCAGAGTTGGTTCTGTTTCCAAAGCTCGAGCTTCTTTTCGCTGGTCAGCCTCTTTCACCAAGTCAAAAGGAGATTGCAGCAGTAGAGATGTCGCAAAATCGCTTCAGAGACAGGGAGTTTCACTGATGCATTGACCTTAAGGTAGAAAAAAACATTGAAAAATAAATATAATGTTCAAGTTTAATATTCGTTCCTTTATTGTTAAGTCGAGAACTTTTATTAACAAAATTTCAGACCATTTTGGGAGCATATAGCTTAATTAAACTTCTTATTGTGCCTGCTTAATTACAATTGGTAACTAAGATTTCACTGTCATTTACATTTTTGTGAAAGAAATAAAAAGCAAAAGGGAGTTTGTTTGTTGTTTTGAAGGTGTTAAACTATTCTAAACTCTTCGCTCCAATGAACAGTAACACCTTTATCTAACAATGCAATTTTGTAAAACTATCAGGTAAGACCAATCTTAACACACTAACAAAATGCGTTTTTCTCTTCCCATCGCCGCATTCCGAGCAGCAAAGCTCTTAAGTAGCAAAGAACTAAAGGACCTCTTCAACGTGACAGTCGGCACCTGCTGCAAATGGTCCTATCGTACTTCAGGTTAAATGGATTTATCTGTAAACACCTTAAGACACACCAAGTGTTTGCTAATTGTTATCAGAACCTCAGAAAGGAACAGGAAGTACTTTCACCGAAAGTTTTACCTCACGAATCTCTTTATTTTGTTTACAATCGGCTTAGGTGCTGTGCAATTAGTGTGGACTGGAGCATAGCAAAAACGGAACGTGTTTATTACGCGCATAGCAAAACAGACATTTAACCCTAAGGGTTGGTGTTTTCTTAGCCCAGTTGAGGAGATTTATCCGAGTTGTACCCTCTCACAAAAACTTAAAAAAAAGTTCACTTAAAGTCTTTTCATAGATTTTATAGTAATCAGTTGTTTAAAAGTATTGATAGTTAAGTTGTTTTCATTCTATCGATCACTATTCAGATGTTTCAAGATATTTGTCTCGAAGGTAGATAGTGCAATGAACAAAGTGACATAAGGCTGTAGCAAAATAGGAATTACAGAAGGCAATGAATTTTTCTTTATATTGTGATCAAACGTCTTGAAATTTAAGCTTCACTCTCCCATACACCAAAGCACACTGTGTTTATTTAGAATTTAATTAAGACATGTCACGCTCTGCCTGTTCACGAACAAGGTGAGGGAAAAAGTCTAAATATGGAGCGAAGTCATTTCTAGCTCTGAGAACGTGCGTTTGATTCAACACACTTAAGAGGACCAATGACACGCCGCCGTGCCATTATACGTGGACGCTCATGATACTCATACCTACCAGGTGTGCCACAAAACATGTTATGCTTTGATACTGACAACCAAGTAAAGTGAACCACACAAGTTCAAAAGGAAAGCTAATATGGTTCCGTTCTTTAAAGCACTTTTATGCTCGTTCAGATTTACGTGAACAAAATATGTGAATTTAAACGAGGGAGGGGGGTGAAGTGTGGAGAGGAAACATGTGGTCACCTCTGTCGGAATCTCTTACCTGAGATTACCGTCTCATTGCGTTCCTGTAAATTCTTTTTGGAGTATAGAAAAAGCCACTACTGTTAGGAGCTCAGTACTTAAGCAGCGGATGAATGTATTTTGTAAATGAGGGATAAACTAGTAATTATTTATAGAATATGAACTACCCAAACACATATATACAAAAGCGTCATACTTTAACCAGGTACATGGCGGCTGTGCTAAGCTGCTGCTGATTACAAAAATTACAATTCAACAATTATTTATCTAATTTTTTAGTAATCATTTTCAGGCAGTAGACAGTATTGCAAAACTTTATTAATCTGTACTCTAACTACTGCACAAGCCGTTTTAAGAAGTTTGAATACAATGTTTATACTTTACTGGGTGCGGAACTGGTAAGCTTCACAAGGCAGGTTCACATTCCACAAGACGCAGAAGTGGTAAGATTCAAATGAAAAATTATTATGTCACAAGAAATATTCATATTTCACAAGACGCAGACTGATAAGCTTTACAAGAAATATTCACATCTCACAAGATGCAGAACTGATAAGCTTTACAAGAAATATTCACATTTCACAAGATGCAGACTGATAAGCTTTACAAGAAATATTCACATTTCACAAGATGCAGAACTGGTAAGCTTTACAAGAAATATTCACATTTCACAAGATGCAGACTGATAAGCTTTACAAGAAATATTCACATTTCACAAGACGCAGACTGATAAGCTTTACAAGAAATATTCACATCTCACAAGACGCAGAACTGGTAAGCTTTACAAGAAATATTCATATCTCACAAGACGCAGAACTGATAAGTTTCACAAGAAATATTCATATTTCACAAGATGCAGACTGATAAGCTTTACAAGAAATATTCACATATCACAAGACGCAGAACTGATAAGCTTTACAAGAAATATTCATATTTCACAAGATGCAGACTGATAAGCTTTACAAGAAATATTCACATCTCACAAGACGCAGACTGATAAGCTTTACAAGAAATATTCATATCTCACAAGATGCAGAACTGATAAGCTTTACAAGAAATATTCACATCTCACAAGATGCAGAACTGATAAGCTTTACAAGAAATATTCACATTTCACAAGATGCAGAACTGGTAAGCTTCACAAGAAATATTCATATTTCACAAGATGCAGACTGATAAGCTTTACAAGAAATATTCACATTTCACAAGATGCAGAACTGGTAAGCTTCACAAGAAATATTCATATTTCACAAGATGCAGAACTGGTAAGCTTCACAAGAAATATTCACATTTCACAAGATGCAGACTGATAAGCTTTACAAGAAATATTCACATCTCACAAGATGCAGAACTGGTAAGCTTTACAAGAAATATTCAATCTCACAAGACGCAGAACTGATAAGCTTTACAAGAAATATTCACATCTCACAAGATGCAGAACTGGTAAGCTTTACAAGAAATATTCACATCTCACAAGACGCAGAACTGATAAGCTTTACAAGAAATATTCACATTTCACAAGATGCAGAACTGGTAAGCTTCACAAGAAATATTCATATTTCACAAGATGCAGAACTGGTAAGCTTCACAAGAAATATTCACATTTCACAAGATGCAGACTGATAAGCTTTACAAGAAATATTCACATCTCACAAGATGCAGAACTGGTAAGCTTTACAAGAAATATTCACATCTCACAAGACGCAGAACTGATAAGCTTTACAAGAAATATTCACATCTCACAAGATGCAGAACTGGTAAGCTTTACAAGAAATATTCACATCTCACAAGACGCAGAACTGATAAGCTTTACAAGAAATATTCACATCTCACATAGCGCAAAACTTACAAAGCTCACAATTATTCCTTGGAGTAGCATTTATAAAGTGGTAGAATGAATGAATGTGTTTAACACCCGTTTTTGCTACAGAGGCACCACAGGATATGGACACTGATGATACATGAGAGGAAATGATATATTGGGAAAGGATTATTTTTAAGGAAGGAATCGTTACAGGCCTAAGTTTAGGGTACCTGCCCAGAATTTGCTATTTATGAAGACTGAGGAAAACCTGGAAAAAACCTCAGCCAGGGAGGACGATCCTGGTGGTATTCGAACCCCAGACCTCCCGCTCACGAACCCGCGCCTTAACCACCTCGGCCACCCGTGGCGGTAAAATCGGCAGAAAGGTTCACTGAGCGATGAAATCTGGTACTGAAATGCCCCCTTATTCACTTTCCCTCCTTAATGTTTAGTTTTTATTTTCAGAGTGTACATTTGAATGGATAATGGGAGATTGTAAATCATGACTTTAGAATTTAACTGTTGTGCAGCATGTGACAGAAGCTGCAGTTGTAATATTTTGAGCAATATTACTATAGAAGCGTTAAAGTACAGGAAAACACACACACACAAAACTCTGCTGCATATGTTGTACTTTGTTCTGTTTATATATTACTTTCTCTAATATCTGTAAACGTAAATAAATATTAAAATCGTACTCGTTTGATTTACCGTAGAAACACCAAACGAAGCAGGGAGATAACGTGCTCTGCAGTATATGCTGCTTTGAGTGCGTGTATTGCTTGGGATATCTTTTTGTAACATCCCAGAAAAACATGCCCATTTATGTACTAAATAACCTCATCTATGTTAGTTTCCCACTAAAAGGAGGCTTTTCAAATGGAAATTAACTCACGTTCTGGACTTTTCTAGAACAGCATTTTGAAGTAGGTGTGTGCCGAATATGCAGCTTGACGGTGCTCCTATAGTGGGGAGGCTGTAATGTGTCTCGGCATCACGTAATGTGCCCAAGATGAATTACAAGACTCTCTACTGTTTTCAGCACAACCTCATCATTTGCCTCCTCCCACTCCATTCTTTCAAACGTGTCCGGTATTTAGGAATGGCTCTGCGTTCTTTGTCCACCATGTTGCCACAGCATTCTATAGTTTACTTCATTCCTCTACAATTCCGAAAAGATCGTACACCTGAGAAACTACACAGTACGCTTTATGTTCGTGGCAGACACTGCAGATGCTTCGAAAAGTACTAGCGTTGTTTTGTTTTGCGTTATGTGGTTTGCAGCCGATTTACACAACAAAGACCATTCCGGCAAACGCGTTCATTGGATTTGTGATGTTTATAAATTTTATTTATACATGCAGTTTAGAGACCTCATGTTACTATTAAAGGTGTTTCATATTCATACTTAACAACATGTATGATCATTGTTATCCGAATGGTCACGAAGTTTTATCTGTATCCGTAACCGTTCTTTTAAAGAAACGTGCAATAACTTCTTAGTGTTTTACCTGTTCTAGTGTGCGTTTTCTGTTAACAAGTAAAGAACGCCACACACATCTATTCAACTGCTGGTTTAAACTAACACACAACCAAGAACAATAGTAAACATTAGTCCTCCAGTATTACGATATGAATGAAAACAAATATGTACTATTTTACTTATATAAATATAGCTCCCTCTTAGCACGCAAAGTTGGTTCATTGCTTAACTCATTACTGTGCCCGGGATTGATAAAATATCCTATACAACTTCTTTGCTCGCTCGCTTGCACCAAACAGCTGAATGTGTTGTAACGAAGGCGGGATTGGGGGTATCTCTGTTTCTGAATGAGCAAGGTATTGGACATGATTTGAATAAATGAATTATTCCATTGTACTTTTGTTAAACAGAACAAGATATTAAATAGTGGCAGCACAACTGAAATACATTACTGTACAATTTCAACTTAGTACTTAACATGTATTTCTAAATTAAACACTGAATACCATTCTTCTTCTCTTTTGGCGCTACAGTTCGGGGTGAACCATTACCTGCCGCGGTGACCTCTGCATCCTCTACCTCCGTCTTATGACTTCATTAATAGAGGGCAGTATTGCAGGGGGTATGTGATCAGCATGCCAGCACCCCGCTAGTCACAAAATGAATACCATTGCATACATAAATGTACACCGACTAACACATGAACAGAATGACATTATTTTAGATTTTAGAGCAGATTAAATAATTGAAACGAAGACCTACGTTTTTTTTTTTAATTAAAGAATCTTAGTGAAAATAAATGTTGCGATTGAGTGAAATACACACAGAGGTTTATTCATTAATGGCAATGCTTTTGCTGCATTTTTGGATCATATATTTACCTGTCAACTTCTCAATGGTGTTTGAGTAGTGCAGTCTAAGTGAACATTGTAACGTGCGATCCGTCAGTTTATTTCTATGTCAAGGCTTATTCGTTTTCATCAAAGAAAAAAATGTATATTCACCCATATAAATACAAGACTTGAGCGGCATATCTGTGCACTCGTGGGAATTGAACCTATGAAAGCATTTTATAGTCACACAAACATTGCTAGGTTGCACTTTTCTGCTTCAATTCATGATCGCATTGTAGGTCTAACTACACGTTCTACCAACATGGAATATGCAGTTGCAAATATTTAAAAAATATATTAAAAGCTTTCCAAATCCTGGAATCCTGGGTGATATTTCTGGCTTTGTTCTCCCTGCATTTGCGTAGATTCTTGTTAAGTTTGCAGTCCTTGCGGAAGTTACAACTCCACTTAGATTTAAGAAGTACTCTTATCATTTAACTGACGTTCCCAAAGTGATAATTTGAGTTTAAAGATCCTGATTCTGCAATAATTTGGGTGATCTTTTCATCGAAGAGAAAGGTTTAAAGCATTCAAGTGTTCTGGTATATATGTTACAAATACAGAGGTTGCCAAAAATGTACACACACTTCAAGCAAAGAAAAAACTGTGTTAACATAACAAAACGGCATTCACACAAACAGAAAATGATGAGCACTAATCATCTTAGACTTTAACAGTTACAACAGTTGCTCAAAATGCCCATCATCGGCGTCGATACACTTCTGCGTACGTTGAACTACTAATTGAGCAACGTTTGCGAAAGTGTCCTCAGCGATTGCAGCACATGTCGTTTCAATTTCTTCCCGAAGTGCTGCTAATATAGCTGGTTTTCTACAGTACACAACATCCTTAAGGTTTCCCCATAGGTAGAAGTCCAATGGAGTTAGATCCGGAGAACGCGGTGGAAACTCAACCGGATCTCTTCGTCCTATCCAATACCTTGGATAGTGCCTTAGATCCAGTGGGCGGTGCTTGTTGCTTTGCGAGGTCTCCCAGATCTGTCCTTGCGAACATCGCATACGGTACCATGAATTATTCCATTGTATTTTTGTTTAAACAAAGTTGTATCGATTGTATGGAATTGTTACTCGCGTTGGCGGTTCGGTTCTGTTCTGTACACACGTCCTTTGAACTTCAATAACATTCTCGGTTTTCCATTATCACTTCACAATTGCTTTCCGCTGTTCAAACTATAACCTTGGTTTCATTTTGTGTTGCAACGCTAGCATAACGTAATGTGGGTCACATCTGTTTATACAACATCATACTACGCACATTACTGTTGTTTTTCGGTCCAACTTTGAAATATAATAAATAGATATCTACTCGAAAGGGTGTATACCTTTTCTGGCATCCTCTGTATCTTTAACGTTACTCAGTTCCGGAATAGGTGTATCCAACTTTTCTAGGAACGAAGCAATCCCTTCTAAGTTGAAAAACACGACTGAGTAAGCGCACTTCTAGCAAGTCGCCATATTCAATCCAAAAATACTTTTATTGACTTAATTGCATTTGTAGTTTAATAACAACGTGCACAACACGCTCTAATTTAATTTTTCTTGAGCATACTTCTATTGGTGTAAAATGCTATTGACTGGAATGAACGTCTCATTTATATTGAGATTTTTTTGCCCTATTTCGGAATTCTTGAGTTGAACCATAGCGGGAGCGCTATCAGTTGCCAAAAGAAGACGATGACCTCTTGAACATGGCGTATTGGCATCATGTCCGCAGATTGGAATCTACTCCCTGCATAAGCCGTATCAGTGCAATTGGCGCTTTCGTCTAGTGGCAAAGAATAATAAAGAAACCTGTTGCAGCTAAATCGAGGAGGGCGACACGTTTATTGCTTCAAACTGTTGCACTGTAGTGGTCAAAGCTCGTCGGAAAATGTGATTAAGAATTGTTTTACAAATGTATTATCAGAAGAGAAAGTTTGTGACTTAGAGTCATAGCCGATTTGCTGATAATATGATCGATTTTGTTCCTTTCCTTTAAAGTGTTCTTTAAAAGTTTGTTCCTTTAAAGTGTTTAATATGTCCATGCACTCTTCTCTATCCAAATTGTCGTAGTCATAGTATGAAGCAAATTGAACATTTTTATGGTTTCACTTGGCTGTTTCATTACAGTTCACAAACAGTTACATTTCTTCCAAGTAAAGGACATACAACAGAACAAAATATTAAAAGAAAGCTTATAAAATTGCAATATTTCAACGAAAAACGTAGTGACGCTTCTTGCTTGTGAGATTTGGTGTTAAGCTTCTGAAGACGCGATCCTCAGCATGAAAATAAAATTGGCCTTTGCTTTTTTTGTTTACTTTCACACGCGATAAATCTGTACGCATGAATATGTGATCCCAAAGTAACACTTGATTTGTTTGGAAAACTTCTTGATCTCTGGATATTTTTTAGATTTCTGAGATTTCACTCCTTGGGCATTTCTCTTTTACATTGAATCTCTCTGCAAGCGCCAGTCAAATTTGTTATTTTTATTATTTCCTATGCTGATAATATTTTGAAAGTATAATTTTTATTCTGATTTTTAACTGTTCACATTTTTAACTTCTCCCTTTTAAATAATTCTTTCACGCAATGAACTTTTTTGAAAGCTGCGTGTGCATAGAACACATAGCTTACTGCTGATCTCTCTCCTGCAGTTTAATGATTACATCGTTTAAAGTTCAGATCTTATACTCAAGATGAATTCTTTAGAAGGGATGCGTCCTTAGTTTCTTACGGCGTATTACGTGGTGTGTCAGAAAAGTACGGTGAATGGTGCCATATCTGAGCACACATAGTTTTTCCGAAATATGGGGAGAAGAGACACCTCGCGAGGACTACATGTGACGCGCTGCGGCCAGTAGAACGTACGTAGTCAGTGTGAGAGTTAGGGTCTGAACGCAATGCAGCAAGATGGTGTGCGCCGTGTCCAATGAGAGTCAGTAGCCGATCTTGTGCCAGCGTTCGTCGTACTTTCTCCATCATGTCTGGGGTTTGGCTTGTCGATGACCGACCCGAACGTGTCTCATCCTCAGTGGTTTCCTTCCCTCCCCGAAAGCATTTGAAGTCGTAAACACATTTTTGGGTCACGATTTCCCTTACATGGACTTGCCCCAACATTTCATGCGTTTCCGTCGCCGTTTTCCCAGTTTGTAGCAGAATTTGCCGTTTATGCGTTGCTCCATTGCACTGTAACACGACCTCTTGCACCGACTACGTTCTACTGACTGCAGGGAGTTTACAATTGTTGGTTACGTGTAGTACATGCTAAATGTCGCTTCTCCTCATATCCCTGAAGAACCACGTGTCCTCGCTTCAGATATGGACTATTCACCACGTATTTATACCAAAAGTAAAAAAAAAAAAAAAAAAAAAAAAAACCTCATTATATTTTAGCAATAAAAACCACCGTGTATGGTATCCCTTCAAATTCTCTCCTCACATGCTGAAGAAGAAACACAAACTGGCAGTGTTAAATCCCTCTGAATCGAATGAATTTCACAGTTTTGCACTCTGTCTTGAGCAAATTGCCCATTATCAGCAATTTGAAATAATAACAGGACTGGCGAATAAGGCAGTGCGAAGCTTGCTATTTGGTTTGTCTACATGTAGATACTCATCTTTCAGCCTCTTTTTGTTTTGTGTTGCTGTACATATTTTCCATTTGCTTATATTCACTAGAACACTGCAAAGGAGGTTGGCACGTTTGTCGCAAATGTCTTCCCCAGCAGTAGTTCCGCAGATGGGAATTAATTCCTTTACTTTCAATTGTCGTCGCAGGCTCGCAGAAACAGCGGCATTTCTGTCGTCATATTATGAATATCCTCAATTTCATCAAGAGCTTCTAAAAATATTGAGAACACCTTTTGTGTTTGTTTATGCAACTTGCCAGTTATTCTTCGAATTTCTTGACAATTTTTTTAAACACTTCCACATTTTCGAGACAGACATTTTCAGCAACTTCCATCACGAGAGAGACTTCACTGAAAGGTTTGAAATGTTTCGCAAGCAAATAGCCGATTTCGCTACCTTATTCATATTTGTAAATAATTTTTGTTCTCAAAAGTGGAAAAAGATTTGTTTATAAATTTCATTACATATCATTTAACATTTTACTCTATAGCAAAATTATAGGTGTCATTCAAACAGTACGCACGATCTTCTACCTCGATGGAAAAATAATTGAGCTCCCAGCTTTCTTGGAATTTTCTCCCTCTGTTGCCAGTCATTCTTTTCTGGCTGGCTCGGAAACAACATGAAGTGAATACTTAATAATTTCACTTAATTTAATACAGACTACGAGACAATATTATTTAACCGACATTATAATGTTACCGACTGAAACAGTTAAAAAAAAAAATCAGCACTGAAACTGAGCATTGGAAACTGACTTAAATAAGGCATAGGAAGATATAGAACTTCCAAAATTTGTGATATTCAGAAGCACTGGATGTCTTTAGCAGATGTGTCACACACGCGGGATATTAAAAACAAAATATTCGACTGACCTTCAGTTGTTTATTTGTAGTTTCTGGACAACAGCCTCCCATTTGCACTAAATTATACCGCATGACACATTTTTCCACTTTGTACAACTTATATATATATATATATATATATATATATATATATATATATATTTATAGATGTTAACTATGACTAACATTGTTACGTAAGTACCAATGAGGTGGGTCTCTATTTTGTGTAACGACATTTCATCGAAAAATTGAGTCCGATATACATAAGATGAAATAATAATGAACATGTTCGTGGCAATAAGGAAATTCCGCTGCACGAATCATTAACATGAAGTTGGCGTTCTATGTGAAGCAATAGATTGATCAGCTATTTACAAAGAGCATATTTTTATCGTATTGGATGCGATGCATTTTAATCGCCAGCGTTTGCACGCATGTAATGAAATTTACAAGAACAGGGCATCATTTCCGTCTGACTTGAAAATGACGTATCAGCATAATGTGGTAAATATTTCAACGCCACGCATGCAGCACCTTAATCAACTGTCCCTCAGCATGGCATTCTAATTCCTCCCTGTCACTGTTGTTTGACGTTCTACGGCCTATAAAATGTGGCTATTAAAAATTAAGTCACAGGTGCTACGAGAATGCATGGGCCATGTTCCCACGCTACGACGACGCCGTTCGTCGGTAATATCTCGAGGAGGCAAGATAAACACCACTTGGAAAGAATGGAAAAAGTAATAATAGTTTCATGGATTACAAGGAAGCGCTCCGCACATTATAAAGGAAATATTGATTTGTATTTGAAGCAGAGAGAACTCAAGTGGGCGAGGTGACAAAGGCTTGCAGGGGTGCCAGTCTAAGAAAAGGGAAATTATTATGTTCAATAAACGTCAGAATGACCCTAAGCAAACAAAAGAAGACAGGTTGAGTTTTATAGTACCCTCGTACGACATTTACAGAAGAATAAACGGAGGGAAAACATTGTGAAGAACTGATACATCCCTGTAGAAGAAATAATATTGTGAAACACAAATTACTTGCAAAATGCCAGTGACTTTTAGTTTCAAGTTTTTTTTCTGATCGTACACAGACTTTTTACCGACTTCACATCAACCATGTATCGCACTATAATTAGCTGCGAATCTGCATTCTTTATTTTATATTTAACCTCATGTGCTATGCTTCTTATTCTAATACACCATTTTGTGCTCGCATATGCCCCGTTCGGGGTCTTATTTGCCGAAAACTGCTCAGCATTTCTCTGTTGGTAGCTTTGGTTTACTGAACGAAGCTATCCAACTGTTATGCGCATGTTACCTACGTATACATTTAGAGCCGTACATAATTTATGCATTCTTCCTTAATACGCTGCATGAAAAACGTTCTTTTTTGACATGTAACCTTTGGAAGGTGTATAAGTAAAAGATAATCAATAAGGAACCAATTTTCATTTCAGATTTTCTTAAGTAATGTTAGGACTGGATTTTCATGATTGAAAGATGAATATAAAATACCTTCAATATATAAAAACCTGATCTAAAATACAGAAAAACAGATGTAACATAATGTGATGACTAATGTATAGGCGGTATAACAAAATCAGGCACTTAAAAGTGTACATAGCATCTTGTTGTTTGGGTTATAGTAATTGAAATGTTTTGTTTTTTAATTTTGAACATTACTCCGTTAGTAAAAATTACTGCTATAGCAAACAAATGGGGTGGCTTTGGCTCAAATCCTCGAGACCGGCTTCTTTTTGTCGTTTCCCCCAATTGCCTAGACAAATGCTGAAATGAATATTTTCTTTCCCAGAATTTTCCGCACTTCCATTTCATTATCACTTCATTCCGTTGATTCTGTTACAGAGTCGAAAGTACCAGGGCATGGTGGGCTGGAGCGGTGTGGCGGTGACTTGCGCGTTGGAAAGTTTTTTTACTTAGGCGTCTGGTGTGCAAGCAGCCCTTCTGATGGGATTGAACTCCGCTAGCGTCGTGGCGTTCTATCTGGAAACATGTTAGTCCCGTCTAAGTCTATGTCTCCGCCCGGTGTCTCCCTCATCTCATCCTTTCCTTTTTGAAGTGCACACACTGGAGGCGAAGACACCATGGCCAGCCGTTGAGCAAGATTCAGGTACTCCTATCCCAAAAAACTCAATGTTGTTTCTTTTGCTTCGGTGCAAATAATTAATTTATCTTTTACTCTATCAGTTTAATTTGCATTGTTCATAATAAAATATATTAGCAGAAATAGATAAAATACTTAAATAGCTTTCCTTTCTTATTTAAAATTACTGGTGTTTGTCGTAACGGAATATTTTCTCATTTGCAGTTTTCCGTTATAGCTCCTAGTACCCATAATCAATTTCACTTATTTAGGCATCACATTTCCCAGCAAATTCTGCGAATGATCTTCAATAATTGTGAGCAGTTGCAGCAATTTTATTTTTCTAATTTAGTTAGTTTTATTAAAATTATTTTAGGATGTTCTCATAAATATATTACCTGCGTTAACAGTATCTTGATGCGCTCAAATAATTTCTTGTCTTTTCTAAATGAAAATCATTTTGCAACTCTCGCAGTTAAGTTAAGAGCTTATTCAGTTTGCCTTGGCTTTCTGTCAAAACTTTTCACCATCAATGGTAGCTTCAGTTCCTGATTTGGCTCAATTTACCTCGTCCACCAAAATTTTACTCCATTACTGCATCCAGCAGCCTGAGCAGATGTACCGCATTTACTTCTCTTGCTAATAATAGTGCAGTTGTCCTTCTGTTCCGCTTTCTAATGCCGATATATTGTTTTAGCAAAAAGGATCATCATTTGCCCCGTCTCTTACATTTGATTGTCTTAAATTAGTTTCCGATAGTTTAACATTTTAAAATGGCAAACTAAACTTAGCCTACTTCAAATGTCGTCCCCTGGCTTCTAAGAAATCAGCACTAAAAGGTTAACTAATGATCGTAATGTAAATATTCTTCCGTACTACAGGACACTTCTCCTTACAATGCTGAATCTTACTGACAGCTTGTTGATGTCACTTATTGTCTTGCGACGCTACATTCGAGTTTAATTAAGATATCGCTTCTTCCGGTACTGCTGAAGATATCACTCTACTTACTCCCATCATATATTTCCATTCTAAAAGTCATAAAAATAACTGTTCATGCCGCCCGATTGCCAGTTTCGATTCCCTCACCAAACGCATTTCTGTCGTAGAAGTTTTTTGCTTACAGTCATTTGTTACGTCTAGGACAACTATTTAAAAAATTCCTTCCTTTTTTGAGTATGCTTAAGAAAGTTGGCCCTTTGGCACATTCGAATATGCTTCTGGCCACTATCGATGTGACGTCACTTTATGCTAACATTCCCCATCATGAAGGATTGGCTGCTGTTAGACATTTCTTGGGCTCTCGAGCACCTCCTCATACCCCATCCACAGATTTCATTTGTCATTTTGCTTATTTGGTTTTCACCCGCAATGCGCTTAGTTTTGATAATAAATATTATTTACAAATTAAGAGTTCTTGCAATGGTCACCAGAATGACACCGTCTTATGCCAGTCTTCTTTATGGCTTGCTTAAAGGAGGAATTTCTTAAGTCAGAACCTCTGTTACCGATAACACAGTTGAGATATATTGATGATACATTCGTACTTTGGACCCATGGCTCAGAATCTCTGCATCAGTTTCTTACCACTCTTAACTCCAAATTTAGAGTTAAGTTCATTTTTTATGTCTCTCCTAGATACTGCTACGCTCCTAGATACTGATATGCCTTTACGCAATGACTCTTTTCTTAGGTTCGTGAACATTTAGCCAACAAATTTACTGCAGTATCTTCATTTTGATCCCCTGCATAACAAAAGATATGTTCCTTTTCCTCTGTTAATCCGTGTTCATCCTCTTTGTAAAAATGTTTCATTTTTGGCACCTTATTAAAATCCTAACTCAAAAGTTCCAAGACCAGAAATATTCATCCTATGTTTAAGAATACAGCATCATTCTACGGCAGGTAATATTTAAATGCAAAATTAAAACCTCGAATAAGATCCTATTCACCTTTTTACTACTTACGTGCCTGAAATAGAAAGCATCAAACCTACTATGAAAAAGAATGTCGTGATAATTTATTAATGCATTCATCTTTAAGTGATTATTTTAAATTTGTACTGCGTTTTACTTTTAGAACACCTCTTAACCTTAAAAACGTATTTCACCGCAACCTATCTCCTTCCAAATTACCTCGTTCCGTTCCAGGCTCATATCCTTGCCAACGCCCTAAATGTACAACCTGTGCGCTAATTATGCCATGTCATTCATTCTGCAGCCGAAATTTATACAGAGCATTTAACATTTCTTCAGTTTCAACCTATTCTTCTAAGAATGTCATAAATGAGTTTTCTTGTAAGCTTTGCTAAGCATTCTATATTGATTTAACTTCTATTGTTGTTTCACTCCGTATGAATAATGATAGATATTCTGTTAACACAATGTCTCCCAAGTCTTACCGGTCGCCCTAGATGCCCTGTCTTACTGTAAGGATTTCGATGATGCTTTTATTTTAACACTTTTGATGCATTACCGACTCATGGCTCTGAAAGTTTGCTCAGAGAAGGAGAGATTTTTTAAATAGTGTTTAACGCCTGTTTTTGCTACAGAAGCACCACAGGCGGTGAACACTGATGATACATGAGATGAAATGATATATTGGAAAAGGATTTTTATGGAAGGAAACGTTCCAGGCCCAAGTTTAGGGTACCTCCCCGGCATTTGCCATTTGTGAGGACTGAGGAAAATGTGGAAAAAAACCTGTCAGGGAGGCCGGACCTGGTGCGATTCGAACTCCAGACCTCCCGCTCACGAGTCTGCGCCTTAACGACCTCGGCCCTCTTGCTGCTTGTTTTATCTGTTTCCACGCACTACGTTTCCTTCGAAATTCAATATTTATTTTTACTACCCTCACTTGTCTTCTGCCTTTGAAGAAGAAAATGAGTTGTTAGACATATAGCGAAATTTTTTACTAATTAAGAGTTTTATTTATTTAGTTACATTTTTGCAACAGGTACTTTATTTTACATTTTTAATAAATATATGAATTAGTTTTGTAAATGTACAGGACGACAGAAACAATAGTTGACAAAATATGCAGAGATTAAAGTGACACAGAGAAAATTAGGCTGACAACATTTTAAATAAATGAAGCGAATTTTGTAGTTTGGATTTTTTTTAATTAGTGTTTAAAACGCATTTTACTACTGAGGCACCACAGCCGGTTACTTTCGAAGTGGTTACCTACTATGAGCTTCTGGAGAAATGAGTAATACATTTAATCTGAAGTAGATGATTGTACTATTTAATAATTTAAAAAAGTGTGTATTAACATTTAGTTTTACTAAATACAATGTGAAATTGTTGTAATCATAATGGCAATGTTATTCCTTTGCTTCTATAGCAGCCATATTGATCAATTTAAGAGGCAGAGTTGATGAGTTGGAAAAACAAGTAGGGTCGTCCAAATTCGTTATTAGACACGCCAAAACAGTTTCTTTATTATTATGGCTACTTGCTCTTCGTTCGCTATGACTTTGTTATGCCCCTCTAGGATGTAGACACTTAGTACTCTAAACGCACATGGAGAGACTCCCTGAATAGACGACATGTCCTAAGTCAGGGCTGCCTAATTGATATTAAGACGCAGAGACATGTCGATAAATGAAATGAAAATGAATGGTGAAATGGAGGTAAGTACTAACCCGTTATTTTCTGTTTCTTAAAATGAACTGGTAAAAGCTCAGTGAGGTAAGTCGATCGCAGAATTTTAACCATGAATCTCCAG
Organism: Metallyticus violacea; assembly: GCA_030762175.1. Taxonomy (NCBI): domain Eukaryota; kingdom Metazoa; phylum Arthropoda; class Insecta; order Mantodea; family Metallyticidae; genus Metallyticus; species Metallyticus violacea. The sequence goes on along the minus strand of CM060846.1, from coordinate 15,314,223 downwards.
CCTGCTCGGTAATATGGAAAATTAACGTACCTTACTAGCACTGCAACTGTTGGCACGTTCCCCACTTGAACTGTCCATCAACTGACACCAAGGGCATCTTTATCTCTGGACGGGAAACGTGTGTATACATCATTTTATCTGATAAGGCGTCTTGATGAAGATAAACTTTCCAGTTTTACTTGCGGAAATATGACGTGTCCCATTCACACTAATGTGTCACTCCGTCATGAAAAAAAATGTTATTGGCAGCAAGTTTCTGTTTGAGATGATATCCAAGTCAACGAATGTAGCAATTTGTTACTGATATATAAAACGGCATTAGAAATCCCGACACAAATAAGAAGAGGAAACTTTACAGACACTTAGTAAAACGGTGTTTGAAGCATTGTTAGTTTGAATATTGATGTTACATATCGAACAACTTAATGGTTTTTTTAATTAAATTTTGAAGCTGAGTTTGTATACAAAATTAGTTTACGCAGGAAGCTGAAGATGCCGTTCGTGACTATACACATCGATGTTCTACCTTTTAGCGTATGTACAACTGTATAAGTGCTTCATGTCTCCATTAAGAGTCTTTACATCCATTTTTATTTTCTGAGCGTCCGCTTTTTATTTCCGCTTTAATGTTTTCGGTCGCTCATACAAAATAAATTGTTCGCATAAATAGCATCTTAATTGAATAAAAAGAAGGTAATTTTTGCTTGTGGAGATGATATCCTCCTGCAACTTTGGGAACTGTTAAAGAAACGACCAAAGAATACTTTTATCTCTTTTTAAACTCGAGAAAAACTGTACACAATGTCACTCCATTCAAGTCAGTCTTTGAGGTGTAGTGGTAACCATACTTGACTCGTAAACCCAAGATCGCGGTTTCAATCCCGGCCAGGAGGTTTTTGGGCGTAAAAATCTTAAGTATGGCTTAATTCGGAAGGGAAGTAAAGCCGTGGGTCCCATGTCGTAGTACAACATGTAAAAGACCTCAAGTCTGAGCAAAATCCGTCCTTTCACGCCCTGAATTGAATGGGCCGCTGATGACCTGAGATGTTAAAGAGCGTCCGTAAATAAATCAAATAAAAAACTGCAATTAAAAATGTAACTGTAAGTCTATCACATTAAAAACTGAGACTAGAGAAAATAAGTGCAAACGCCGGTAATTGCAGTACAAGTTCAAAATTCGTGCGCCCAATTGCAGGAAAGGAAACAGAGCGCTTTCCTTCTGAGGGAAGTAAATCGAGTTCACGGAGTGCTTCTCTTAAATCTGGCTGAAAATTCAGATTCATAACGCACAGTGTCGGCAGACTAGGCAGTCCTTAAACAGTAAAGCCTTTCTCAACTTTGTGTCCATATGGAACGTACGTGAAAACACATTTCAAGGATTTGAAAATTAAATGCAATTATTTTATTATATTTTTATTTTATCAGCATGTGATTGTGCTAAAAGCCTTCGAGGTTAAAAGTTAATTTACTTTTTATAACCGCGAAACTGCGCTCAAAATAAACTAATAACTTGCCTTCTAATTGTAGAAATTTCTTTATAGTGAAAGCTGCGACATCTGCAGATGCCTTTTCAGCTTAACATTTCAGTTTTATTGCATTTTTCACAGTACAGACAATAGAATAATTTAACTGTAAAATATGTAAGATATTAAGTTAAATATTAGTAAATAATTATATTTTAAAAACTGTAAATGTTATAAATGTTTAATCATTGATCACGTGTTTGCGCATATACTGTTAATAGTTCAGATTATCTGCTATTATCAGAATTTGCATTTGTATTTCATAACCGTAATAAAAGTTTTATTCTTGGCACTCTGATATTTATTGATTGAGGAACTGTGCTTGCAGAATTTTTTGCCGAAATGTTAAACTCAAACGAGGTATATTATAGAACTCAATAATTTAGTTCATGTTTTCAGGCACTCTATCTCGAAATCGTGCTATATTACGTGTTTGACACGGCTCTCCTTTTCTTACAATTCAACTGATGGCTTGGAGTTTTCCTGCTGTTATCCAGGAGGTTCAATCATTAAACCGCAAATAAAAACTGTTCACCCGTTTTCTTCTGTAATAATTGCCCTAGTGTGGTTATCGTGGGATATTGTCAGAAACAAGTATTCTAAACCTGGGAGAGGAAATAAGGCTGTTGGCAAAAATGCGGAGCTCTTTAGAACATACGCGCGACGCCTGTTAAACTAATTGTGGTCAGTCATCTATCCAGAGCTTGGTAGATTAAAGAACCCCCCCCTCCCCGGAAATGTATCATTCAACCTCATTGCTTGTTACTTTACCGAACAGCCTGAATGCTTTCTTTCCAAATACTGAGCAGCTGCAAAATGCCATACAAAATAGCAACTTGCAAGATTGGCAATAGAAGGGGAAATCCTCTGAAAGGTAATCGACTACGTTCATAAAGACTGGAGTATTTCCGTTCACAGATTTCACTGGGGATTAACATGCAGTATGATCCAATCAGTTCACGAAGTATAAGATTCCAGAGGATGCCGAAGCTGCTTTCACACTTGTACACATTTCCAGCAACAACCACAACCCTCCCTAGTGTAAATTAGACTAACCAGGTCCTTTCTAGTCACACCTACACAGACACTGCTCTGCTAGTTAAGTGCTACCGGCAAACTCCTCTCTGCCAACAAATCTAGAAACACTACATGAACACAGACATCATTCATTTGATGTTCGTCTCGCTGCAAAATTGATAGCTATAAGATGGAATTCCTGCTTCAAGAAAATAACCCCGTGATGTACCAAAATGTGCGACACAGGCTTTATGTACCATGCCTTGTAACACCTGATCGCAAATGTGTATTGCCTTTCGCCGGCGAATGTCTCGCTTAAGAAATGATTCTGCTACAGATATTGGACACAGATTTCAGCGCGAGGATGGGAATGTTTGTTTGGATGCTTCCAGCGTTAGAGCGTGCGTCGAGAAGATTCGAAATGGTAAACGGCACGTTTTGATTTACTTTCTGAAGGCTGACCACCGGTTGTGTCCACACATTATGCAAGTACCTGTCTTGACAAAACATCGTCTTGCAGCACGACAATACACTCCATTCATTTATCTAATACATGTTTTGTTTTGAAAAAAACTTGCTGAGAGGTTGGTGTTGGTGTTGTAATCCAAATGACGTAATTCACAGGGCGCAATAGAACTTCTGTGATTTAAGACAAAACAAGAGTTTTAATAATAAATATAGCAATTTATAATAAAATATTCTTACCTATCCTTTAATATTATTAGTTTGTATATTATGAGATATCACTTTTCCTGAAATTAAATATATCATGTTCATTATGTTTAACGCAAAACTATATTGAAATATGGATCAAAAACAGCTTTCCATTATTTGGTATACAATTGAAATATAATACAATTTGTTTATTGCGACTTCTATAGTTTATAAGGCGATATCACTTAAGGGAATTTGGAAAATCCCATCTTACCAATGTTACTTTGAAACTAGGACATTTACCGCCACGGGTGGCCGAGGTCGTTAAGGCACTGACTCGTGAGCAGGAGGTCTGGGTTCGAATATCGCCGGGACCGTCCTCCCTGACTGGGTTTTTTCCTGGTTTTCCTCAGTTCTCATGAATGGCAAATGTCGGGGAGGTACCCTAAACTTAGGCCTGGAACGATCCCTTTCTTAAACATAAATCCTTTCTCAATACATCATTTCATCTCATGTATCATCAGTATCCATCGCTTGTGGTGACTGTAGCAAAAACGGTCGTTAAACACATTCATTCATTCATTAATACTTTTGGGCAACATATCACAATAAAGTTATATGACATAATTAAGGAAAGTGGAAAATTTTTGTAATTAATATTTTGAAAAATGTTTACAAATTTCAATGTTGTCTTCGTACTCCCTTTAAAGTTTCAGTAAATATTGAAAGAAATTGATATTAAACATTTAATGTATCTTTTTGTAATAGGAGGAATATTTAAATATTTTGAAACATAAAGTAACAAATAAATATTTAAATAACTAGAGAAATATGGTAAATATTGGGTAATTAATATTTGTATAACATATTTAGAGTAAAGATTGCATTATAAAATATTTAAACTGTTCAATCACAAAGAGCGTGCGTTATTATTTCTATACTTATAACACGTGTATAAAAACGTTTGCAAATAATGCCAATCACCCAATGCAAATTTGCATGTAAATTTGCAATAAACGTCTTTTACAGGTTTGGACATTTCACAATTGAAAAACTCTTAATAGAAAAAAAAAGTGTATGAAAAGGACTTCAGTATCGAAGGTGAAGGCATAGAAATAACCAGCCATTCTGTTAAAAAATAGTGTCATCAAACTTGTAAGCTGTTAAACTTCAGACATTTATCCACTGCGTATTCAAGTGGCATTGCACAGTAGAAAAAACGACGGCTGGATAGGAAGAAGAGAAATCTACTGTATGTAATGGACCGTCAACCATGGATGAAGTACATGCTGCGGTTTAAAAGCTCAGGAATAACTAATCACTCGAGAATAATACAAGCCAAAGCAGAAACCTCATTGGAACATGTTCTTGCATTTTGTGCACAGATCTGGAACTTGAAATCACGCCATGCGAATGCTGCATTCTCTACGCATTGTGCTCTCTTAAAATATCCACTCTAAATAAAAGCAAACTTTTAAAAGTTAATACGAAAATCTGCAAACGGGTATGATTCATCTTAAAATCTTAGTAAAAAGAGACACCTATTAAAATGTGAGAGATGTCAATGAATGTATGCAGTTTTGCGTATTCTATGGCGAGTTAAACATACCAATCGTTTTAAAGAAATTCTCTGCTAAGGGTGAGTGTTGGCATATTCTCCCCTTATTGTGGCAGGGCACATGAGACTACCGGGGCAATTTAAGTACGGGTAGGAAACCGTACATGCAATTAATTCCAATTTATCCTCTGAGGACCCCAGTCAATTGGAATCAGAATAACATATCAGCATTTACCTGTATTCACACCAAGAGTCGAAAGAACCATTCGAGCAAAGGCCCTTCGGCTAATAACAACGGAGGAACCAGCCCTGTTTGTCAGTAACACGAAACTTAAGTACAGGAAAGTACAATCGTCTGATTAAGGACACAACTACAGTAATTGATAGCTAGTATTACTGTCATTTTTCCCCTTTAGTCTTCATTTATATTATGGACAATAGATTTTTATTTTATTTCGTCTAAAATCCTTTCGGCATAATGTTTAATTTGTTGCTTTAACATCATTAACCCATAGTGATTCAAAAAAGAGGAGTTGGGAGCGACCCTTGCACGGCACCACAGACCCATCTGCCCTCCGTCTGCTCACACACCACCAGGACTCTATTCCGCAAAAGTATCGTCTAATACATAACACGTATAAAACCTTGTAACTCATGGCCTTGTAACTTTCTCAGCATTAAAATGTTACAAGTGGTGTCAGATAATAGTAAGTTGGAGGAACAGCTGTTTGCCTCTTAGTAATAAATTCGTATTTGTAATGTACAAATTGGATTACTATTATTCCTGGTATTTCATCCTATATTTATTCTCAGAAATAATGACCTTCTAAATGTTACTTTAAGTATTTGCCAATATTCAAAGGTAATATTTCGCTTTGAGATGACGGTCATATAACTTCACGCATCGTCGCTGCATCAGTTTTAGTCGAGAGATTGCAGAAGTATCGAAATTTCCTCTTGCGCTCGGTCATTTATAGTTATATATATTTGGCAATTACTTTTTCATTACAAGCAAAAATTGTAAAAATAGAGTCAAAAGAGATAATTATCAAAGAAAGTAAGGAAAGAAATTATTTTTGTGGTATTTACCCAGAACCTCAAAGGAACAAAAAATTAAGATGCTTCAATTTAATATGCATTTGAAGCAAAGGCGAAAGTCAGTCATAAGTCGTACTTTAATTGCATTTAACCTCAAATTTTCATTACACTCAAATATTGAATTATTGCTTTTTGATACACCGGCCTACTCTCACCATTGTCATCAATTTCGCCACTTCTTCGCATATTTAGATCAACTGATTCCATAAATTATAACAAAAATATATTAAAAATTGGGCTAATATTTGAAGTTGCCAATATTCCTACACTTGTAGTACTTTTGTGGAATAAAATAACGAAAATAAGTATGGAATAGTAAAATATAAGCGAAAAAGAAATCTTTGTGGAACAGAATTAAATAGCTAGAATTGGAAACTTGGAGGGATGTGCATCAATTAAAGAATAAAATTCCCTCATCAAGTTAACGCAGCAGGCATTCCAACTTCTAAGCAATACCGGTAGCCCATTTCTACTTTACAATACGCAAAAAATGGCATCAAATCCGCTCTAGGCCACTGCGAGTCGCTTTAAACGCACCCAATTGAATCTAAAGTAAACAATTTCTAAACTTCCTGGGAACCATGAGCGCATAAAATAACAAAATATCCTCACGAATAATTAGGAAGCAAGGGTTCAGAAAATTGGAGTAGCTTATAGGCAATTTTTATTCACCGTACAGAAACCAAAACAAAATAAACACAGCAATTAAAGCATGCAGATCATAATACTAATTAGGTTTGTCTGAAATTTCCACCGCGCAAAATATCAAAACTTTCAAAATTCGGAACTAGGGATGCCTTGTAAAATTAAGCTCAACCAACATTATAGTAAATCATTTTTATACACGTCAAATTAGAAATACGACTATTGCTTATCTACTTTTAATTTAATATTCTGCTTAAGGACATTTTTAATAAGTCCTTGTACATGATGTAAATTATCTTTCAGAATAAATGAATCTATTAAAACATTTTAATTAATTCTCTTTAACATACATTATAGAAAAGTGTTTCACTGATTGTTAAATTGCCGAACGGAAAATGTCCGCCAATGCTTATGGTGTGACATGATTATTGCAGCGAATGGCCGAGTTCGTTAGCCCACGGACTCGTGAGCGGGAGGTTTGGGTTCGATTCCCGCCACGACCGTTTCCTGAATGAAGTTTTTTTCAGGTTTTCCTCCGTCCTCATAAATGGCAAATATCGTGTACCCTAGGTACCCTAAACTTAGGCCCGCAGCACTTTCTTCCTTAAAAAGGAAATACTCCTTTCCCAATTTATCATTTCATGTATTATCAGTGTCCACCAACTGTGATGCATAAGTAGAAAAAAGGACGTTAAACACCATTAAAAAAAGAAAAAGAAACAGCGAAGGAAATTTCTGATTATTAAAAAAGTGTGCAACCAATTACTTGCTTTTTATTCTCAACATCTGAGAGCTGTAGCAAAACATCATCTTTAAAATCTTGCATTTTCCTTACGAGTTGCTATTTCCTCCTGACATCCCTTACCGTAAATTCGCCAACAAGCTGGAGATCCAAATTGAAAACCGCATCGTTTCCCTCAGAAAAATGCTCACAATCACAGCACAAAATGCAGCAATGAGGACCAAATCTAAGCTAATAAGAAAGCAAACAATCTTGACGTACAAAATTACGTAACAGTTGATTTCACAACACATCTTCCGGTAACCGACAAAAAGTATTGAATCCATTATATTGATTAGGCTTCCTCCTACTTGAATAGCAAATATTTTGTTCTTCCATTGGTCTGTAGCACATCTGATTGTGTCCCGCGATATCATTCTTTCATCCACTTCTCCATGTGCACCTATAACCAAAGTATTGATATATACCGAGCGTGCCAAAAAATGTACTTCACAGTAGATATCTATTTGATATATTTCAAAGTTGGACCGAAAAACAACAGTAATGTGTAGTATGATGTTCTGTAAACAGATGTGACTCACATACATTATGATAGCGTTGCTACGTTACAGGTAAATCAACAATGAACAAATGAAGCCAAGATTATCGTATGATGTTCTGTAAACAGATGTGACTCACATTACGTTATGCTAGCGTTGATACATCAAAATGGAGCCAAAATTATCGTTTGAACAGCGGAAAGCAATTTTGAAGTGGCATTGGAAAACCGAGAATGTTGTTGAAGTTCAAAGGCAATGGAGACGTGTGTACAGAGCAGAATCGCCCACGCGAGTAACAATTGCACGCATTCGAGACAAATTTGAGACTCATGCGATGTTCACAAGGACAGATCTGGGAGATCTCGCACAGCAACAAGCCCCGCGTCCTCGGCTATGGTTTTGGAACGTTTTGAGCACTCACTGCAGAAATCTACAAAGCAATGTGTGAGACTGGGGTTAGCAGAACCAGCGTATCTCGTATTATTAAAACAGCAAAGTTGAAAGTTTTCATCCCAAGACATTTGCATGCATTATATGAAGATGACCCTGATCAGAGAGTGCAGTACTGTGAGTGGTTTCAGAACATGGTGCAAGAGGATGAGGCCTTCCTAGGGAAAGTTGTTTGGTCCGATGAGGCGTTCAATTTAAATTGAACGGAACTGTCAACCGGCGTAACTTTGTCTACAAACAATCCACATGCTATTTTGGTAAAGGCTGTTAATTTACCTGAAATTAATGATTGGGGTGGGTTGTCATCTAGAAGTTTAATTGGACCATTCTTTCTTGAAGTAACGGTTACTGACCCAGTGTACCTGAACATGATATGCACATCCGTCTTACCCGCCATTCATACACTCTATGGAAAAGAGGAATGTTTACTTTCAACAGGATGGTGTACCACCACATTACCACCGAGATGTACGTGCGTACCTTGATGACAGTCTTCCAAGGCACTGGATAGAACGAAGAAGTTCGATTGAGTTTCCACCGCATTCTCCGGATCTAACTCCGTTGAACTTCTACCTATGATGAACCCTTAAGGATGTTGCATACCGTAGAAAACCAGCTACATTAGCAGCACTTCGGGAAGAAATTGAAATGGCATGTGCTGCAATCGCTGAGGACACTTTCGCAAACGCTGCTCAATCAGTATTTCAACGTACTCAGAAGTGTATCGACGCCGATGTTGGGTATTTTGAGCAACTGTTATAACTGTAAATGTCTAAGATAATTAATTCTCATCATTTTCTGTTCGTATGAATTCAGTTTTGTTATGTTAACACAGTTTTTTCTTTGCTTGAAGTGTGTATACTTAATGACACTGCCCTATCCCACCGAGTTGCGAGTGTCTAGCGTAATCGCGTTCATCTAAGCATATACACTGTCATGAGATACTTGAACATTCTCCAGCGTTGCCACTGTTAGTTCTGTACATCAAATATTGAACAGATGCTGTGATCATTTCCGGTTTCTCATATTATAAGAATATTTGAGGGTGCGTTAATTAATAAATAAAGAATAAAAGATTAAGTGTTTTAATTTCACTTCTGCGCCCGATGCCTGTTAGCACTAAACATGTACTGAAAGAGATTGCAGACGCTCCTCATTCCTCATGCGCACATTACAACGTAACGTAAATATAGTTGTAGTCTTAGTTTCAAGTAAAAAGACTGTCAAGGTATGTCTCGTACTACAGCATCAATGATACACATAAACAAAAATATTCAATGAAATGTTTTTGTTAAAAGCATAACGATTAAGAAAGGTTATAACCACTGCAGATACACGGAAGGAATGTTAAAATGATTAATTAGTATGTGATCTTACTTAAAGAACTAAATTTACTGATCTAATCCTTGAACGTGCAAGGCAGTAAATTGCATCCCTAAAGCAAGTTTGAATATGAATACTTCTCACCAGTGAGGTATTCAGTCGCCGAAGAACGAAGCACACCAAAAGCTCTCTGGAGGGTGAACGACGCTACGAAATATCCGAAGGCATAGCCAAAATTTGATCAGTTCTTTAGGTTTAACCATAGAGGTTTAGTAGCTAGGAACACAGGACTCTCCCTCAGTTTTAATGGGCCAGACAGCATAAAAAAATCAGCTTTTTCGGGTTCATATACAGCTGTTTTTGCCTAGACCTCTATATCATTCTTAACTACATCTTTTGATGTTCCACTTTTGAAGCCAGTGATAATAATCTTTCTCAAACATCTGCTTTATACCCCAAGCTGTTTCAATTAATCTATAAGTACATATGTTTATCACAGCAGATCTAAGCGTAAGATAGATGGGTTCGATGCTTCTCTCAGACAAATTGTTTTGGCCGAGATTTTAACTAAAGAGTGGAGCCTTTTATCTATTTAGATAGGATGTAAAAGAGGTTCATGATCTTGACCTCTGAGAATGTAAATACTGAAATGTGGGCAAGGTTAGAAAGTGGAACTATTAATTTCTTTAAAAGTTTCGTGCAACCGATCAGATAAATGCTATAGTTATGTCCATTGCAAGCTGATCTATGGGCTTTAAGGCGAATCATGACAAATTATTTCTTAAACATATTTGTTCTCAATCTGGGAAAACTCCAGGAAGATCTCTGCGGATATATACCTGGTTAGATAGTAGAGGGCAGCAATGTTGAGCATTACGAACAAGAAAAGTAGTGGGGAAAGAGAGGATTGGTCGGTAAAACAGTCAAGATTTTAGCTTTTCATCGACATTCATTGTTCCGTAGCAGGCAAGACACAGTTGAGAGGCTCTCAGAATGCTCCAGAAAAGAAAACAGAATGGAAGAATCCATCTTTGTTCCACTGGCAAGGAGAGAACGTGATACAAGTAGACGTTAACTGATCGCGCGCGTTTAGCTGCCTCTATATGCGAGCGTGACCTAACATATTTCTGTTGCCGAGATGGAAAGATGGCGGCCAGCTGAGAAGGAGGGGGAAGGGGTCAGGAACGCCTTCAAAATGACTGCTGCAACACTCGAGAACAAAAGAAGCGATACTTGCGAGATGCAGCGGGGAATCCTGGGAAAGCATTTGTTTTCCGTTACGGGTCAGGTGATGCTCTGTACCATGAATCAGGGCCGTGTCCAAAAGTGCGTCCTTGCGCTGCCACCTCCAGTGTGGACACAGCCTTTTGTAAAAGTGTGCTCTTGCCTTTAATTCGTTTAGGGTATTTCGGAAACAGAAATCATCTACTCTTGCGTTATTATTGTGTTTAATGTTTGTTTAAAGAAAGCCATGGTGTTAACTTTCCTTCAAATGTAATCCTTCGAGTTTAGAGATTAAGAAACTTTGTCCCAGTGTCAACATGTCATATTACGTAATTATTATGCCGATGTAGCGCTCTTAGAATTTCAGTCATGTTTGGTTACGTTGACATTGTAAATATTTCATCATTACTTTGTTAACGTACAGTTTGTAGCAGTTAATAATTTTATTATTTTAGTACAAAGAAAACACACGACGCTGACTGGCAATCACCGCGGTTATCACTACACTAAATCTTATTTGTGTATCACAGAAGCGATTTCTTCCATTTTGCTACTTCTTTAGTCGTAACCATTAAAAGTTATTAGGTAATTGTATGAAATATAGTCTTGTGTTTGCCAGTGTGCAGGCACTTCCAAAATAAAGGGTACTGTCCAAGTACGACCAACAAGCCACGTAAACAATAGAAAGTTCAAGATTGAGGAGAGAAAGTACAAACTATTATACTTTTGTTACGTGTCAGTTGTGATTATAAATTTGAAAATTATCTTACAATCGCCAAATCACTGCAGTTCGAGTCAAAAAGAATGAGCAATGTTGATAAAAATAACAAAACACGAGCTCGAAAGTGCGCAAGCAAAGTTTTATCTAAAGAAATACAGAACTGTATAACATTAGGGTGCAAGCAAAGAAACATTGAAATATTTGTCATCATACGGAAAACAGTGTACACATATTAAAACATGTGGTAAAGTTTTACCACACTACCCAGTTTATGTTCTTTTAAAGAGCGAAATGAATTCCTGACTTTTCCTCATTCACTGAAGAGAATTTATTCACGTATTACAAGTTTACTATACGAGTTTTTCTTTTCAGTCAAATTTTACTACTGTGTCAATTGGCGTGGATACTGAGATAACATGAAAAATGGAGAAGGAAGCGTTCCATGCCAAACTTCAAGGCATCTCCATTGATGAGGACTGAGAAAAATCGCAGATGTCACGTTCGCGATTCCTTAGTGACCTCGGACAGCCCAACCTCCTGAAGATTCTAAATAAGATTTGAGGATGAACAACAAATAAAGAGAGCTCAAAAAAGAATATGCGAAAGAAATGGAAATGCCCGAGATATTTGGTAATGACATAAACAGAGTTCCAGAATCCCTGTATAATTTTTGGGAGTAATCAGCCCATACTTTTATGTAAGGATTGGAAAAAACCACTATCAATGCCCGAGTACTAAGAACGTTTTTGAATGGTGTTTAACGCCCGTTTTACTACCGAGACATCACAGGCGGTGACACTGACGATGCATGAGGTGAAATGATAAATTGGGAAAGAATTTTTAAAGGAAGGAAGCGTTCCAGGGCTAAGTTTAGAAAACATCGCCGGCATTTTCCATTTACGAGGACTGAGAAAAACCCTAGTCAAGGAGGACGGTCCTGGCGGGATTCGTACCCCAGACCTCGCGCTCACGAGTTCGCACCCGTGGCGGTATAGTGAGAACGTGTTACGGATACTTCGTATAATATTTAAAAATGGTTCACTGAAGGTCATAGCGTAAATAACTTCACCCATGTGAATTGACACTAAATTCAGCAGGTCAGAATGACTAACGCCTAAAAGAAAATTATATTTTATGTGAGTACGCGAGTAGAGAAGGAAATGAACACGCATTAATAATTACGCGTCGAATAAACATTAGGTGCATACTTTTTTTGGTATGGAAAATATACCGAGAAGAATGAAGGAAAGAAACGCACATAACATTTAATTTTGTTCATTCCTAAAACTGCTGAATGATGCTACCAGTGCATAACATGAACAAGTGTACCGTGATAATGGAACACTGTGTATTTAGATAGCACATGTTCTCAAATTGAACACACGAGAATCAACATTTTACGTTTGAAGAAATGGCAAGACACTTGAGTTTACTAATTAGGATTCCTTTAAGAAAGATCCAATTTCTGAGGAACAGAATGATTTTTTAACTATTTCATTAATATTTGAATGAAATGAATGAATATTTTAAATATTTCATTGAAACTTCGTGCATAATGCTGAAATAAAATATACAATTTTTATTTATATTAATAAAACCGTCGTCTTGTTTGCCTATTGCGAACATGCCGGCCAAAGGGGTACTTTTATTGAATGTTTTGGAAACATCAGCTGATAGTAAGTTTATACGTTATACTAGACACGCTTTTCGGCTCCAGTATTGTTTTCATTCCTGTCATTGTTCTCCATTTCTCATAATAGCTGAAAATTGAGGGTTTTTTTTTTTTGTAAAATGTAGCACCTGTTTTAACTACTGCGGCGTCCCGTTAGGTATGACTTAAAATGAGAAGCAATTTTGGAAGAAAGTGTTCCAAGCGTACACTTAGGCAACTCTTCGGAATTTGCTTAAAACGTGAAAAGAAACATAATTCAAAAAGTACATCCTGGCGGAATTCGAATCGATGACCTCCCGTTCATGATTTAGCGCGAGAGATGCACAAAAGGTACACTAATAGATAATGCGGCTAATATATTCCAACTATTGACAACATATACTAAGCAGCTAAAATACATCCAGTGTATTTAAATTACCACAGAGGCTTTTTCGGTGATCACCTTTTAATCACTTCAGCAGAAAAAAGGCTAAAAACGTAATAAACCTGAGTTCAAAATTATTAAGTTGTAATATCCGTGTCTTTTCGTCTAATTGGAGCAAAGGAACACACATTACGTACATAGTCGTCATGTTATAAGGAACATGGAAAAACTGTATCGCTGATATATAAAGGCAACGCTTGTCTATAAGTATCAATATAGGATGTTCATAAAATACAAGGTACACCTTCAGAAATGAGTTCATTTGTTATTTGTCATCTATGTAAATACTCAAATTTAGACATTGTGCAAGCCCTGCATTGCACGACAAACGTCCTTGAAGATAGGTCATAATCCGGCATGAGAACATTTGGCTTCATTCTGTTCGCTTCACATCAAAACACTTAAAAATAAGTCGAAGTTTTTCATACATTTGACACCCTCTTTTAGGATTCGTGAGGTTCAGATGCAGGCCAAGTTACGGGACAACGAAGAAACCCAGTAAGGGCGTCTGTGTCTTCGGCAGTTCTACTGCAAACTTTCAGAACCGTGGGGAAACTTATACAGAGCAATGGAGGATACCGGGGAAAGAAAAAGACGGTGCACTTGTTTTTCAATAATGCAATCCGATACCTAATTTATAAAAACGTGTTGTTCATACTTTTGATGCGCTCCAGTAACTGAAATTGTTGGTTTAAATGTTTCACATAGAACTAAATAAGAAAGCACTTAGAACATAAGTCCTTGTTCTATCAATGTGATTTAAGGATTAGGCTTTTGAAACATTTCGGCATTTTCTCCAGCAGAAACATTTAAACTGTTAATCGCAAATTATAACCACGAGTAAGACCAATGAAGAATACCATATACATTCTGAATGAAATGTTTCACTCTAACGGTATTGATTTGTTTAGAAGAAAAACTCAGTAACAGAGAACTTATATTTCTGCATCAAAAACGGTAATATGGAAAATGTAGTCCACCAAATGAAATAGTGGCACTAGTGTCAAACCTGAGCCTATCTCGTTAAAAACTATGAATTCTCAAATGTTTTTCAGCTTCTAATAATGTTATGTCCAACAAATGTGAAAAACTAAAAATGAAATTACCACTTTCAGGTTACGTGTCATATCATAAAGGCGCAAATGAAAAAAAAGTGAAATGTGTACTAGTAGCAATGAAACACTTCCAGGAACATAGTTGGTGACTGTTTCTTAACATTAAACAATGTATGTAAAGAAGTGTCAAAATACAAAAAAAGTTATAGACGCCTGCATTTGCTTATAATGTATATTAGAGATAATATGTGGGAAATGCTCTGCCCTGTTCAGACATTTAAAGCTCTTAGTAAATTATCCAGCTGCTCAAATAAATGTACTTCTCTGTGAAATTGACTTAGAACATTCCTCTTTCAATTTCATCTTCAGGGGAAAGTCTCCTTGAGATAAGGGTGCATTTTATAATATGATTATCGCAACTACTTTTTCAGTTTATTGCTTTTCGAAGCAGGGTCTGGCGACGTGTCCTCACGTGACTCAGTTAAATGTGTTGTACCTTCACGTGACGAGGTCCTCACAAGCTGCGGCTATAAAACTTGGCCCGCCAGATATTTAGCTTCGGGGAGAAGCTGTGAAGGATAAAAATAAACATGTTAGGAAAGCAATATATTCTTCATATGATGCGTCCATTGTTCAAATGTTCTCAACTTTTGGAAAGTTGAATATTCTTTTAAGAAACTACCATCAATTCAACAGTTGTCATTTTAAGTTTGTCACGCTTTGTGTTCCTCGGTGCTAAAAACGTTTCAGTTTTACAAAAGAATTAAGTTAACTACACGTAACAACTGAAATACTCATTTGCGAATATGCCAGGCTTACCACGAGTTATGGCCTTTAGGGACCACAGGGAGAACTGCACAATTATCGACTACTCGCGCACCGCGACGAGAGGCCGAGGTCTGTAGGCGCGGACTCGTGGGCGGGAGGTATGGGGTTCGAATTGCACCAGGACCGTCCTCCCTGACTGAGTTTCTTCCAGGTTTTCTTCAGTCCTCATATATAGCAAATGCCGGGGAGGTACCTTAAACTAAGGCCTGGAACGTTTCCTTCCTCAAAAAATCCTTTTCCAATTTATCATCACCAGTGTCACCGCCTGTGGTGCCTCAGTAGTAAAAATGGGTGTTAAACACAACTAAAAAAAAAAAAAAAAAAAAAAAAAAAGAAACCACTCGCGCGCATTTTCATGTGTTGCGAAGGTGTCGCTAGTTATAGTTTATTGGCGTCTTTTAGTGTCATTACACAACCAAATTCTTCAACCCCACAATTTCTGAAATGAAATTCATTATTTGCTCATAGAATGTAGGAAAGTTCTTTAATTGTGAAAGAAGATGAAATGCACTTTGCAAGACAATTTTCCATGCCATGTACAATGTCATCTATACCTTTGTTTGTATTCCACCTTTGTTATTCAATACGATTTCAGTTTCTTGATTTCAACTTTTTAATTTTAGTATCCGGGTAATATGTTTAATCATTTGCGAACCTGCGGATGTGTCATAAGTGAAGAACCTTCGCCCCATCTGCTAAATGAGCTGATGTTCCAGCTAACGGCGCATGGACTGCTCATCAATTATAAGCGCAATAGTTTAAAATGATGTCACAATTTCTCATTTTCGAAAAATCTGGTGAATATTTTGTTACGTCACTAAGCAAAGTGGTATAAATATTTATATAAGTATTGGACGGAAATGTAAAAAGTTCTACACACATATACATAGCTATTTTTTGTGTGAGGCCGCAGCTAAAGAAGGCACACAAGGAGAAGATCGCATAGCTACTTGTACAACTTTGATACACACACAACGTTACAGAAGTTGTTCTGTCTGCAGTCACGCATTTCTGACAAATTTTCATGAAACCTGCATTCACTCGCAACAGCTCTACTTTCAACTTGTATCATAATTTAAGTTCCTCTACAGTGACGCGCTAATAGTTTCTAATAGCATGAAATAAGTCAACAACACAAAGACTTGAGTTATACGACATACTGACACATAATATCGTAATGCCAACGTGTAACAATTAGCACAGAGGCTGCTACGTTAAGTGACTGGCGTGACTTTAGGGCAGATTAGCAATATCTGTCTTTCGGTTACATAGTTGATACACATTTAATAGATAAAACAAGTTTTTATTTCTTCAGCTATACCCACATTTTCACCTGGTTTGCTGTAGATATCTCCAGATTATTTTGTAGCTCTAATGTGAATGACTGCATTGCAAACAATAATGTGAAAGAAAAGTATTCTAAAATAAAAGTATATTCAAATGCAAAGTTACAGAAAATAAGAAAACAGTTTATAGTTGGGGAGAAGAGTATGTATTGAATAAAACTAATTAGAATGTGAGAAATAAACGCGGTGAAGTCGGTACAGAAAGAAATTGCGAGAATATTGATTAATTATTTTATAATGCAAGTAAGTTTCTGTTTTCTATTTTATTCTTTTAATTTACACCCCCTGCCGATTTATTGTTGTTTAATTCACATTTTGTGGACTACAGTATTTATAATAATATATTTATTTATTTTACTTGGCGGTTTTCTCCAATGTGGATATTATTAGTTAATAAATAATTGATTTTTTAAAGATATCTCTTCTTTACTGCATTAGTACAGTTTGGCACATTTTCAGCCAATAATATTCCTTTTACCTTCTTTTTTTCCTGACACTTTTCTATTCCCATTCTAAAGCGTTGTCTTCATTTGCCTTAACCTCCTCATCCACTAAAGAAGTCTGCTTGTCAACTTCCGTTTACTGCTACAGCCAGTTACTGGGGTACATATCTGGGGTAGTTTTTCTCTGACGGGTAACTTTAGGCCTTGACGGACTTTAGAGTCATACCAGCCTTCTTAATATACATTTCATAAATCTATACAATCAGCAGGGCATAACGCCTAAAACATATTTTCCGTTCTTTTTTTCATTGACTATTGTTTATTTTGCCCTTCTTTCTAGGGTCATTTATCTTCTGTTTCCCATAATTTTCCTCCAATATTTTTTTAACTTGGTCTTTCCACTTTGTTCCGTTCTTTCCGAAGTAAAGTAATGAACATAAAAACATTGTGACGCTTTGTGAACAAATAAAATGCAACTAAATTTTCCAAGAATACACAAAATATGATGAGAAGTTGAGCTCTAGAAAACCTAGAACTAAATGGAAACACTTGAGGACGGAACGGACTAACAATAATGATTATGATTATTTTGCTTTGTACTATTTGTTTCTCTCGGATGCCGTTCCAAGTTAACGAAGAAGATCGGCGGTACAGGACGTAAGTAGTACATTTGTTTTTTGTTCTCTTGTCTTGTTCACGTCGCACACACATCAAAGGCTGATACTCACGACCTGCCTGCCACACATCTGGACAATGCTTGCCCTTCCCGCTAACAGAGCGTGTTCTAGACTCCCTCACGAACCGTCTTCATGTCCAACCTTTATGAGCGCTAACACGCGATATCGTGTTCTACCATAACGTACAAAACGATCTGTGTAAATAATAAACACACGTTCATGATCCTCCCTTTCAGAACTGTAGATTTCATTAATTATTACCTCACTTTATGAAGAGCAACATAGTCCTTTTCTATTTCAGGGACTGCGGATGGCTTATCTCAAGATATTATTTTATCAATTGTCGTCAGATGGTGTGCTTGTGTCCAGGACGGTGCCAATATCCGAAATTCATTCAGAATAGTCATGGTCATGTAGAATGAAATGCGTACTCTTTGGGGACCTAAGAGCTAGTAATCTTATAACTCTAAAGTACAACATTCTCAGTGACTTAGTACTGTCATAATAAAACGTTCCAAAGTTTTAAAACAATTTTACATTGTCTTTCTGTTACATCTTCTTTCAGCAACAATGCTTTTTAAAGAAGTGTAAATTTTTATATTTAAAAATTGTGTAAAAATAACCCCTGAAATGCTCAGCCCATTTCTCTTATACACCAAATAAACAATATTTGATACCACGACTGCAAAAGGAACAATAGTATTGTATATGAAACACATTGCAGTACAAATATTCATTTATTTATTTATTTTTTTTGTAACTTGGGCTACACTTTTAATCTTAAAAATCTGCAGTGTTTTAAAAAATGATTGTATTTTGTACCCATTTTGCCTTCCAGATTCTTTTATATCCGCATTTACTAAGTTGTGAAACGAACATTTTAGACATAGATCTCTCTACTACCCAACAGGATAAAGCTCTTCTTGTTCTTACCGTCATCGGTGGCCGAGGTTGCTAACGAGCGAATTAGTGAGTGGGAGGTCTGCATTTGATTTCCGTCGGAACAGCGTGCACCCTGACTGAGATTTAGTCCTCATAAAATGGCAAATGCTCAGATCTGGAACGTTTCCCAACTTATTATTTCATCTCATGTATCAGCGTCTGGTGTACCTCAACACCAGAAAACAGAAGTTTCTCAGAAATGAATGTACCAGTTTGTAATTTTCACAGAAATCTGTTTCTTAACCTCATCTCCTGCTAAGGATTGTAAGGATTCCTGTGGGAAGGCCAGTATTACATTATTTATCTTTTGCACAGTTACTTTTTGGAAATTGTCCTTGGTGAACATCTATTTATTCATCAGAAACTGAAATCTCAAACTAATCAATAAATTGTCTTTAACAACGCAGTTTTCCAGTACGTGGCGACAATAAACACGCCCTCCTTATTGTATTGCGATAACACAAAGCCACAATGACGATTCCCTAGCAGCGTCAACCTGCTGTCGAACACGAACACGCAATAGACATACGCGACATTCGGGCGTCTTCCGTAACCATATTTCAACTTATCTTGAAATTAACATGGGAAAGTAACCAGTCGAGAGTAATGAAACATGCCATGTTTAAATCTTGAGCACCAAATGTGCAAACATTAGCAACTTATGTCACTCCCTCTCTGAGAAGTTGAAAGTGGTCTTTGGAATTTACCGCTTTACTACATAAGAGAATTAGTCAGCCTCACTTACGACCATGGGCACTATTAACCGCACTGCCATAGAATCCTGTTAAGCTGTGCTACACAAATACTTTAAGTAGGGGCTAAGCCCACTAAGGTTTCCTACATAATGTTTCGTCATCATCCAAGCTATGCCCAAAATCTTACCGGTACGTCATCACATCAGGTGATTTTTTAATTACACCTGCTCTGAACAGCTGGTTTACAAAAGATCGCAAGATGACAAGAAGTTCGAACTCATATTTATAAATACAGACCTTAGTTAAGAACACAATTATAGAGTCAAGGCATGGTATTTTGGGTGAACAATTTTTTCCTTTATCGCTATGCAAAAAACACCTCGACTGTTTTACAAAAACCTATGTTAATATGAAAACAAAATGTTTAGTCATTTTGTAGGAAGGAAAATGATGATACAAACACACAATAGATATGTAGACAAATATCATCAACAGTAACTAAAAATATACACAATGGGGTGATTGGGAGGGCGCGAATTTAAATCCCTTGAGGCAGGTCAAACAGACCTTGGGTTTTTTCGCAGTTTCCCTGGTCGCTTAGGTGAATGCTGGCATGAATCTTTCTTTTTCACGAATTTTACGCTCTCAATTTTACCAATTTTATCGTTCCGACGATACTGCTCTACGGTCTAAAGCGTCAAACAGTGTGGGTGATGTGTGGCGTCACGGTAGCTTGCGCTTTGGAAAGCTTTCTGCCGCGGTATCTGGTATGGAAGCGGCTCTTCTGAGAGACTGGAACCTCTACAAGCCTCGTTAGGGGCCACTACGTCCGTGCCTCACCGCCCTTGGATTCTGGCTGCCCGGTGTATCTCTCAACGCATCCCTTTCTCCCGGCATTGCCCTCAATTGGAGGCGCATATATAAACGCCATTAAACAAGACTGAAACAATGAAATATTCTCCTTCGACCATAACAAACTGAAAATACAGAAAAGAAATTTGTATTGCGTCTTAAGCCATTGCCAAATTGTAAAAGACAGGTATTTTGAAATATTTAATGTTTATATTCAGAGATGTGTATTCGCCGAAACTTGTGATGTAGTTTGGTAAAGAATAGTAAAATTTGTCATACCACATTCTCAAATGCCAAATGATAAATCAAAGTAAAAGAAAGTTTTACACAACAGTTAAGAACCGAGGCTTTCTCCAAAACTTCTCATTTAATTCTAATTGTGCATTACTTTTGAAAAACGTTCTACCTACAAGATCTGCAGGTAAAGTGTGGTCGTTTTAACTAACAGTGACCAATTAATGGACACAATTAACATTTGATATAACTCCTGAATATTTCTGTGGCACTGTGAGATAGAGAGCATTAGAAGACTTAATGTGTTCGGAAATAGATTGCAAGAAACGTGCATTGGTCTGGTTACTTTCTGACAATCTCTCAGATCCTTGAGAAAACATGTTTGCAGACCGTCAAGAATGTTGAGAATCATGTACCTTACCTGGTTAACACAGCCGAAATATGTGGCCCGCTGTAGCCACAATACTTTGCGAGTCCAATGACATGATGAAAGCTGTTTCACCATCCTGAAAACATTTACACGCTGGAACAGTGCAAAAAGATAGAGGGGGATGAAACCGCAGATCTCACATGTGATAGAGCAAGAATGTTGCGGGTTTCTGGACAAATCAGGTTTTGCTGTAACATTCCTTGCCGTAGTCACAAATCATTTCCAACTAAATTGCTCACACCAGTCTTCAAATACTAGCGTTAAATTGCTGAAAATAAGTTAATACTGGAACTGAACCCCCTCTCCCTTGTATACCTCCTATTATTTCTCAACCTCATAGCCTATACAGAAATGTGCTGCATATCCCCAAACCTGGAGGACTAAAACCTCCTAATGCTTAACACAAGATCAGTAAATATGAAGTCATGGACGTTCAGAAAATAATTCTTAGTCAAAAGACTCGATTAAATGTTGTATTTTCTGAAAATCTAGCATAAACTATTTTAAGGGCTTTGTTAACAAGAACAATGCAATTCATTTTAATAGAACCTAGCGTGCGGTACCCGCAGATGCGCCACATACCATAAGAATATTAGTTGTTAATTATTTATTCCAAGTACCTTTTTTATGTTTACATTGCGTTCTTAATATTGCAGCAAAAGTTCTGTGTTAAGTATTTTATATAACTGGACAGCAGACTGTATATTGAAATGACAATAAAACACATCAAACCTACAGAAATTAAAAAATAAAAGAAAATGTCACGATGTGCGTCTACTCGTAAATAAAATGTAAATGACTAATGACAATTCAGAAACTAGAATTAAACATAAATTCTAACCATATGAAAATTTCTACAAAGAACAACTTATTTTGACAAAAATATTTGCTGAAACAAGTAATTGCACATTAAAACTTTTAAAATGTTAAAATTTCCGAATGAAATGAATAAACCTAACAAAAGAGAACACTATATCGGAATTATGAAGACAATGTGGTCAAAAATGTTTACAAAACCCTATATAAGATATCAATTTAATACCAGAGTTTTTTATGTGTTTTGTAGTTACATTGATGCAAACGTTGATATTCTATGAGACACAGACTTCTAAATTGAGACATTTTGACCACGCGATATATTTGGTTATGACATGGAAAAACTATTTTAAACTTGTTCACCTTAGGTAATTGTGTAGTTATTTAAAATTTACACATAGCCCAGGCAAGATGTGGCAGTATAAGAAGTGACAACGAACTATAGAAGAGAACTACTTTGTGAATTTATATTTTCTGATCAGCAATGTCATTGGGCGGTAGCCATATATATCGCAATGGCAGGTGAGTTATTATGATAAATTACAGAATAATATTGACAGTCTTGAGGGAAATTTCCAGAAGAGAAGAAGATTCACTTGCCCCTCCAGCGAGCGCAATGTCGTAACCTGAACTTATTTTAATGTATTTGATCACCTCTTAACGCGAAGCGCTACAAAGGGGCTGCTTTTCAGAAAATGGCGAATGTCACGCCGATACCAAGTGTTCCACTGGCCGGACATCTGCAATACGGTACTTGTGAAGCGAATGAACGCGATGACTGGGCAGTGTGAAATGAGGCACGCCTGCAACAAAAAACTCAGAGCAGGAAAAAAAAAAAAAAAAAAAAAAAGAGGTTTAAGTTAGTAACCGTCCATGTAGAACGCATAGAGATTTGTGATGGGGACCGGAAATACGTCACTTCACACTAATTGCTGCATGGTCAAAGCCACACCTCACTGATCTCTGATCTTCCGTGTGCTAGATCCAAGAAATCTTCCATTACTGCTCTCCTTCCCTTGCGTTCTCCACATTCATACATTTTAAACGTTATGGGTGTCAGGTTATCTGAATGGGAGAACTTACGACTTGAACATCATCGAAAAATTCATACTGAATGACATTACTGACAGAATCAATCTGAGCCTCAACTTACCAGCATGAGAGAAAAGTCGTAAATAAAACGGTAAAAAAGTAGTAGGCTTCACCTTAATAGGCCACCAACTTTATGTTATTTACAGATATAGGTTAGGAACCCTATAGCATAGCAGGTTTCTGATATGGTAACATAAAATGTAGTGTTCCAAGGGTTCGTGTGGAGAAGTATTTTGAACATAGAACGTGTCAAGTTTTGCATTACACAGTTAGCGGAAACCGATTTACTTATTTTGTTGTGCATGAAGAAGTTGTCTATTTAGTATCTCACCCAGGTAAGCAGCATGGCTGACAACACATGCTAAAATCTGGTTGCTCGGCATGATGTTATAGCAGACATATCAGTTGAATAATACCCTATATGATAGGGTCGATATGTTTGCTAAAGGGCTGTCCAGGATCAGGAGCCATCACGTTCTGTTGCAAACTCTAGCTCAGTATAAATAGAAAGATGGAGTAAAACAGTTAAACGCTTCCGGTCTTGAAAGTCTAAGTATTATAAAAGGACCGAGAACGGTACTCGATATGTTTCATATTATTTTTCGAGTATTTGCTTTGTGTTAAAAAATTTTAACGCGGGAACAGATGCAGCAATTAAATTTGCAGCATCGAGTGCTACCGCAATGCTAATGGCGTGTGTGCAGAGTGAAGTGCACAAAAGTTACAAAAAACCCTGTTGTCTGCAAGCAACACCTTGCACAAAAGTTTCTTTCAGCTTCCGCTAAAGTTACTGGAGCATACTAGCGGTGGAAAAAACCGAGAGGAACAGAGAAAACCACGTGGTCCTTAGTCTTCCTCAGTCTCATTCACTGAAAACTATTTTTTTTATTGCCTCAAGTTTCCTGCATCGGGAGATGGTCTTCGACCAATCACAAGACTCTGAAATCCTACCAGCAAGAAACACGTGAAATATGCAACAAAGAAAACAAAATATTGCACGAAGTTCTGAAATTGTTAACTTTATGATCAAGCATTTAAAAATAATAATAATAATCTAAGAATGAAAGCATTACAGTGACTCAACTTCTGATTTTTGAACTTTAATATAAAACAAAAAAAGTAAGAAAATCAAAAGTTATAAAATATAATAATTGGTTTCTTAGCACTATATTTGATATAGCTGCATCTATTGCAAATGTCTGTTTACTGGTTACGTTTTTATGCACTTTATACAACACATATGAAATCCAGCTTAGAGCAGCAAAATTCATAAAAGGGAAAAGGGATATGGGGACGAAAATGTTAAAGCATTAGGTTAGGAATCTCTAGAACAGAGGGGTAAAAAAGCGATGATAGCTTATTACACAAAGCGTATACACAACAAATTCATTCATGGAGTGATATCACAATTAAGTTAGAAAAACTTTAAAGTCAATTATTGGCAACAGAAAATGGATGAAGTAAATTCTCTTTCGTGAATATAACCATAAATGACTGGAATTGCAGTTGTCTTTGGGTTGCCCTTCTCTAACAAGTTTTAAAAGTAATCTGAAATTGTATGTGTAGGGATGTTTCATTGAAATAAGTAGATATGAATATAATTAGTATTTAAATTGTATTTTTTCCTGCCTACTTGAAATATTGCGTAACTCCTTAACTGCATGTAATTGGCTGGTTTCGCTTAATTTGTTTATATTATTATTCAAGCTGATAAGTATATAGGTCTAAATATTCGGAATTATATTTAATAAAGTTAATAATTTAATAAACGTAATAAAGTTAACTTGTGTAAAACTAAGTCTACATGTTTTAATTAATTTGATGTATTTGGCTAGGTTGATGTTTATTTAACTATATTGGCATGTTTTAGTTAGCTAGATGTATTTAATTAAGTAAATATGTGTAAAATTAAGTTGACGTATTTAGCTAGGTATGTGTATTTAATATATTGACGTGAGTTGTTTTTAGTTAGGTGAAACCTATTTAATTAGCCGAGTGGCATGTAAATAAGTACACAATTAATTCTACATATATTTAAATTAAGTTTATTTAATTTAGGTTAATATTTATTTAATTAAGTCAATTATTATATTTTTTAAGTATTTCGTTGTAAATAATAATTGTATTTTCATTATTCTTCACTGTCACGGGGTGTAGCCCCATTCGCAGTTACATACATACATATACATACATACATACATACATACATACATACATACATACATACATACATACACACACACATACATACATACATAGAAAAAGAAATTTACAAGCTAGAAGCAAGAATTGTCATATTCTGAACATGGTGGGCCATTTAGTTACCCAAGATATGCTGTAGTTTGTTGAACTAAAAGCTGGGCTACGAAGTAACAGGAACCTGTTTTAAAAAGGGTTGGTAAATTTACAAATCAATACAACACATTTCGCGAACCAAAAAAAGACCATATTTTCTTCAGTGATATGCGGAAGTGTGTGACATTCCCACCGTTTGAAAGATGAATATTTGCAGTTATCGCCACTGCCATTTCGCTACAAAAGCGCTATGAGCATTGAGAAAATGACTGTCTTAGTTATTCTGGATTTCGCGCAAAGTAACAGTATTGTGACGGTCGAACGCACATTTCGATGGCAATTTGATCATTTTGGTCCTCGGCCGAAGGTGGCACGAACAATTTTTGCCGGCAGAGGTTGAATCTGCCAAGAGAAAGATTTCGCTGAGCGGCCATGCGCTATGGTCGACAGAAGGCGTGAAAATTGTACTCGGAGCCCAAGAAAATCTCTGCAGAGAGCAAGTTAAAAATTGCAACTCTTGAGTTCAAGGTGAAGAAAATTCAACAAGCGGCTGACGTTCTGCAGGAACTTGCGGATAATGTTGGAAATTGATGAGAGTTTGCCGGCACGGTTGTTTTTAGTGACTAAACGACATTTCATTTACATAGAAAAGTTAACAAATACAATTCTGAATACGTAAACCCAGAATACTCACGCTGTAACTGAAAGGGAGCGTGACAGCCAAAAAGTGGATGTTATGTGCTGGTTCCAGAAGTCCATTCTTCTTTACGGAAGACACTTTCACGGAACATGTGTACCTAAATTTGCTGGGAAATCAGTTAATGATACAAATTGCAGAACTGAGGTCTACCACAATTGCATATAAACTTCCAGGATTACATAAACGAACCCCTGCCAGCTACAGCCAAAGCAGACGAATAATCGCTGTGCATTTTTTCCTGTGTAGTTTCCAAAGACAGTACCAGAACATTGAAAGCGCATCAATACAGCTATCAGGAACGTCACAAAAACAGGTATTTAGATGACTTCACGAGAATAAGCGTGCTATCTTTACATCTGCCATACTGCACGTGGAGCACACGCCGACTGCAGTTAAGGGTCCTGCAAATATTTTCCTTTTAAATTGCGATAATATCATGCAATTCTGTTCGGTATTGCTGAAAATATGGTCTTGCAAAACCATCCAATAACTTATGAACATCCTGTATAACGAGTGCAAATGTTAATATAAACGAGCACTGCAACTCTCATAGCCGAAAATATGTCCACTTAAATAAACAATGAAGGAGGGAGCGCCAAAGAAAGTTCGACACAAAGAGTTCCTATTTAACAGAAATAAAAATATAGCATTTGTCGACCCCTGCATTGTAAACCGTCCAAAATTAGTCATCTTGTCGATCATTTAAATAGCTGTAGTTGAAGGTCTTGCTTTTGTCCGTACCTACAGAGGGGCACTTTAATTATATTTTCGCGTTGGGTAACACACCAGACCTTGTATTTCCAAGTACTTGTAAAAGATTATACTAGATTTGTCACATCGTGCAGAAAGAACTTAAAGATGTTTAATGCGATGAAACAGAAGCATTGAATGTGCCATTTTTAGACTGCGATACCCGGTAACCGTGCGTTCAACTCTCCAACGTGCGGTGGCCTACCTGTAGTCCTTGACAGAAATAAGTTCCATGAATAATAATAATTACTAATTTGATGAATCAACAGGGTGTCAGGATAACTCGTTTGCAGCACAGCTTACATAAATGCATCCTTTATAGGGCATTTACATTACGAAGTTCGTTTGTTTGGGAGTGAAAATAAAGAGGAAATAAACAGGACTATTTCACGTCAGAATAAAAAATAAGTAAATAAGGTTATTTCACGGATCTAAAGATACTTGGACCCATAATTAAGGAAATAAATTATATATTGTGAGAATACTACAGGCAAAACATATTTCAAGTTATGTATGTGAAGAAGGAACTTAAATAAGAACGATGTTCATAAATCTTCACTTACCGGTTGTTACCTGCATAGCTCTGTTGTTAATTCTGTAGTGTTTAAGGACACCTAAATACGGCGAAGAATATCTCTCCAAGTTATGTAATGCAAAAAACGCATTTTAAGTGCACATAAGCCACCAACAATATGGAAAACCACTAATAATAAGATAAAAGAATGGGACTATATAAGATAATATTTACATACCGTAAAATTAAATTTATATGCTAGTAATATTTAAAATCTCCACGTTATAGAGAATATTTAATAAAAATCTCAAAATAACGTCATCAGAAAATTTAAAATTATAAAATTTTAAATAAAACTTTATTAGAATCAACAGTTTATCAAAATCAATTTTACAAGCAGAAGTTTTGTATTGATAGCCTAAAATCAAACATTCTGAAACAAAATAAAGAGATGTATAGCTGGTAGGCTTGCTCACCAAAATATGACAAAGTTTTAATGACTGTTAAAGAAACAGCAGCAACAGCTTAAAATGGCCGATTTGCCTTCCTAGAGAAAAGAACTTAAGAAGTTAAGTCGACTGCAGCTGTATTAGTGCATCAAGAATAAGTCCGATCTTACTTTAACTCGGATCATTATCTCGAACAAATTGCTTGCAACTGTTTAAAACGATCGGTCACTATACTCAAGTCTGTTTTCTGGAGCGACTCACATCCACGATGACTCCAGGAAAAGCCCTGGTCTCAACACATATGGCATATTAGTTTCACTTCCAAATTAAGCAAGTAAATAAAACGTTCCTGAACAATTTCTACGTCTTGTGACTGCCGCAAGTACTATTTATCAAGGCATAATGCAAGTATTTCAGATACCCGATTCTTCTTAATAGCTGAGAAGTTTACATATCGATACAGATACTGTTCAACTTAAATAAAAAGAAAAGAAAAGAAATGCCAAAAATTCAAAGTCATTTTTGCTGGTTTTATTTGCTCAAAAATTTCTACCTGGTTTTCAAGGTTTACATTTTCCCTATCAGGATTAATCAATAACTTTAAATAAGAATTGCCCAATGAAACTAAGAATTTTGAATTGCTTCAATGCATAAAGCTTTGTTTTTGTTCCGTTAGGAAGAAGTTGGTATTGTCTGAGGATGCAGAAGCACGCTAAAATGGTGGGCCCTGTGTCGTAGATTTACGGCACGAAAAAGAACCTCAAGCCTGAAAGAAGGTCCTCTGAGCAAAACTTGTCGGCCGTTTCACACGCCGAATTGAATAGAATGCTGATGACCTGAAATGCTAAAGAACGCACGTAAATAAAACAAATCAACGCATATCAGCAATTGGTCTATAATCATTCAATTTTGGGGGGCGGTATGATTCAATGGACCGACATTTCCTGTAGAACGAAGATTAGTGCTATACACAACTTTAACGCTTGGCAACGATGCTGGGCTCCGGGATGCCCTTGAAGATTGTTCCGCAGCAAACATGGACTTCTTCGTTCAGGACATTCCTTGGAACGGACAAAGCGAATAGATACAGCTGATATGTAACCTATATATCACTATTATTTCCTGTATGTTCACATATTTAAACCAATAAACCATAAAGAAAATAATTTTGGAACCATTATATGACAGCTCTTTGATTACTACAATATTCATTTATAAAATGTCAGTGTTAATTTTTTTTTTTCTGTTGGCCCACAATTTATAAATTCGATATTCAGACGGTAAAGAAACTGTGGCCAGATATTTGCACTTTCAAGAACCTCACTATAAGAAAGGAGAAATTCTTCTCATCTTACAGATCATAAGCTAGAGACCATCAGGTTAAAAATACAACGCATATACAAGTAAAAACATCTCCGTATTTGGTTAAGATTCAATGCGCATTTAATGTTAAGATATCTGGGAACATTTTGCAAGAAGAGAATTGCCATTTAAGATTTCTAAAAATAAGAAAATGGAATATTCAATGTAATGCATACTCAACTATAGCACACATAACTACAATTTGAAAAAATGTGGAAGCGATGAGTATTATCTGTAGAAATGGAACGCAAAATTCTAACATTTGCGCAATTTAAGTGAATATATAGGCGAAGACCAAAATTTATGTATATACTATTACAAGAAAATGAAAATCAGCGACACCTCCTATTGTTGTTTACAGTTTCACATCCGCTGTTATTGAATACCGGATATTAAGCACATATCGCAATCACAGAGGCTTGTGAAGGAAATAGATATCATTTCCGAAAAAGAAAAATCTCGGACTGCCGTCCAGGGATTCAAAATGATGTATTTTCTACGTCTTTATATAAACACATTCTATTAGGAGAATAATCTCAAGAAATGAAGGTCCCGTGGTTATTCGTACTTACCGATGTGTAGTGTTTATTGTTTATGCAGCAGCGTTGCAACAGGCCCAGGTAGTAAATCGGCAACGATTGCACTCTACAACAATATACCTCTACGCGCTGTAGCAAGAAAACCGCCAGAGAGATATGCATCACTCTTAACGCTGTCGTTTTGCGTTTAGCATTAGCTGCAAACATATCAATATGACTGGTATGTCCGAGGAGTGGACTTTTTTCTTAACCTGTTACTTCCATTTATATCAGTCTCGTATCGCGTTACTACCCTATGTAATTGCTTCGCGCAGGAAGTTATTTATTTATTATTATACCTTCATGCACATGGAGCAATGAAAGGAGAAGCGTAAAGGCAAAAGAAAATTGAAGAATTTGTAGGAAACTGGATAAACTCGAAATATTGAGATTACCTATAGAGATGCTTCAAATCATGTCATACATTGTAACCTTAAGTCTAGTATTTTATAAAAACAATAAAGTAGCCTGTGAAACGAGCTGCAATTCTTCCGTGAAGTTCAAAGATCAATTCTAGTCTCATAGAGAAAGTAATCGCAACCAATTTAGCATTCCTCTGAAGTTGAGAGTCACTTTGGTTCTTTTTAAGGCAAGAGTTGCCTCCTGTCGACACGGAAACGGGTATTTTCTAGAACATTGATGATGCATATGGTAATAGGGCGCTTTCATTATGATTGAATGCCATAGTTGGAGGATATGGTTGAAGGGAGAGTGAGATCAGAAATAGCAGTTGTAAGCTTAGTAGAGTTTTTGCAGAACGCAGCTGTTAACCAATAAACTGTACCATAGTTTGCAAAATATTTGACGCTGGAGAAATGCCAGTTATCATCAACATTATTAACTTCCTAATTTACACTGATCTGGATCCTTTCATATCAGGTGAGGGCTTTGCGTTACGCTATCGTCATGCCAATAATTTAAATCTCTGAACAGTTTAGAGCGACCGACATGGCTACTGTAGTACAAATTTACCGCCACGGGTGGCTGCGGTCATTAAATCATAGACTCGTGAGCGGGAGGTCTGGGGTTCGAATTCCGCCAGGACCGTCCTCCCTGACTGAGGTTTTTTTTTCAGGTTTTCCTCAGTCCTCATAAATGGCAAATGCCGGGCAGGCACCATAAAATTAGGCCTAACGTTTCCTTCCTTAAAAAAGAAGTCCTTTCACAATATATCATTTCATTTCATGTATCATCAGTGTCCATCGCCTGTGGCGCCTCTGTAGCAAAAACTGGTGTTATACACTATTCATTCATAGTCCAAATTTTTGGCCTGGGTCATTTCACAGTCTCGTGAGAGAAGTTCCTAGATTTCCCATTAAACGCCTCCCCAGAGGACGGATAGGGGAAAACTCTTCAGATATGGGAAATGAAATAACAGAGGTGAACCAAAAGGAAGGAAAACGCCGAGAGAAAACCAAGCATGGAAATGTTTACAGGCTTAGTAAGCAACTACTTAGAAGAAGAAGCTGTTAGATAAAAATCCAATTCTTCAGAATGGTTGTTCTGTTTGTAGCGGAAGAAAAAACTTTACTCAGAAACAATGTACAAAAAGTAGCCACACGGGTTCGTAATTAGAAGAATACCAAATAATACCTACCCCATTAATACAATCAAATTAATATACAGTAAAAGCAAAATGATATTCCAAAGAGAAAAGAAATCTTAGAGGTCAATACAGGAAAGACATATACACGAATAAAATAATAGGGCAGTGCACAGGAAAATACAGACAAGGAGAAGCAGTAATACACAACAAAATGAATATAGACACTGTACTGTTCACAGACTACCAGATTTTGCTAGCGGATAATTAACATGACTTACAAAACCAGTAACCAAATAATTTGAAATAAAAAACAGAAATATTCTGCGAAAAAATAAAAATGGCTTTGGTAAGAAAAGAACAGCAAATGTAATTGATATAGCATGATTCTAATTTTAATAGTTAGGCTCGAAAATATCAGCCATTAATAGGCAGGCAGATAAAGAAGTGCAAATATAAGGAAATAAAAGAATGTATCAAATTCGTTTTAATAGGTATATGAGAATAAAATTAAGATTATACAATATGGTAGCAAATTCAACGTTCTGTAAAACATGGGTAGTAAAAAGATATAAAATTTGAGGCTAGTGTTTCTTACGTTCAGTCAATCGATGTGGAGAAATGTAGATGTAATGAGGAACATATAGGAAAGAAATATAGCGATATCAGACAAAAATTGAGAGAGGATGTGTTAAGAAGCACACTTTCAAGATTCCCCAGTCAAGTTCGGGAAGTACGGAGGGTAATAGAGAGATCCAAAAAGAGGTGGAGGGTCTAGGTAGCAGACTAGTCTAGTCTAATCTCCTGTGCGGTACAAGAATAAAAGGAATTAAATTTCATTGAATGTTAACTGAAGAAAGGACATAGTCAATGAACGCCTTTATGGATGGTTCGGTTATGGATGGTTCGGTTTCGATAAAAAAACGAGTATTTGTGAAGGTAAGTTGACCGAAGCATTGTGTGTTAAATGTGAGTTACTTTTATATTTTAATTCTCTAGGGACTTGTTTCTGACCCTTCAAAGGAGGAGTTCGTTTTATTTAAAATAGATGCTTCTGAAAAACGTTAGTAAATAAAAAGAGTTTAACGGTAATCTACTAGACTCCTTTAGTAATTGAACTTTTATTGGTGTGCTGCGGATAATAGGACTCCTAGTTTACACTTTAGATACATTTGAAAAGAGGAAATGCATCTTTAGCTTAATGTAATTTTTAATTTTATATCATTATTATCATGAATTTGTTATAATAGCAAAGTTGGTAATTTTGATATTGAAATGTTAATGTTTCTGAAAACATAAAATGCGAATATTCATTTTAAAACAAGGAAATAAATGCTTGAGAAATACTGACGGAATATAGCAACATGGCATGGTACATCTTTCGTGCCACGAACCCAATTTAGTCATTCTTGAGGAAACTTTAGATATAGAAAGAGAGAGTACACAAGGAATCAAAAATAAAATATGCAAAAGTATGTATCATTACGTTTAGAGATAAATTTGAACTTTAGTTAGCCCGCCTTTTGCAGAAATGTCTGTCGGGCGCTTTGCTTCAACGTCGCGGAGGAAAATCTCTGACAGTCTTTCAGAATGCGGGGCTGAAGACTTCTGAAGCTTCTAGTGATAATGATGAACTAGCGGTGTTAGATGCAGGACGAGCTGTCCCGTAGATGAGACGGAAACTGCACTTTTGCGTCAGCGTCATTCTTGCGACGCGGAGGAAGTCCTAAAACAAGCGAGATGAACCCTTTCTAGGGTTGTAGGGCCGCACTTTCTCTCTCACTGCTGCCTTCTCCCTCCACCATGCCGCTGACTTAAGCAAGCAACTTCCTCAAGCAATCCTCCCCCCTCCCTCCGCAGCACCAGCACATGCACACTGTTTATCGATTACCCCGACATGACCAGCACCTTGGGGAGCCTAGCGGGGTAGGAAAGGGGTGGGAGGGACATGTGCGGGCCGGGGAGGAAGGACTTCATCTCGCGAGATGTATTAATTGGTCCAGCAGCCAGTAGCAGCCTGCCGTCCGTAAGTTTTGTACTGCAGAACCCCATGGAGAGGAATGACATGTCCTGGGTTCGCCTCCCGAACAGAGCATCTGTTCTTCAGTTAAATGAAAGGACATCTCGTTATTCTCCAAGTAACTTCATCATTGGAACAAAGGCAAAGGTTCGACACAAAACCGAGCCTAGAGTCTCAAAGAGTTCGCTCGCCTCGTTTCTATTGGCTCCTGGACTTGCTGCTTCCTCTTGTCATTTCCGTTTCATCAGCTGAAGGTCGTCTTCATTTTCCGATCACTCAAGTCGTGGAATCAGACATACAACATTCTGACTTGCTACATCTTTCTAAGATTTCAAAGACATTCATCACTTATGGACAAATACAGCTGTTAAACATGTGTAACGGTACTCGGTTCTGCACTAAACCTGTTCAAATTGTTTTAAGGCTGAACACCAGACCAATGCTCCTGTAGTTCATGTCATGGCATAGCTTCGGAAATTGGTGTAAGAAATATTTGCAGCCAGTAGGGAATACAAAATGTCAATATTACGCCTAGCTATTACGGAATATATTTTAAAAGCAAATTTAGGTCTTCATTGGTTTATTTGAATAAACCAAAACGTGCAAAACAGATACTTACGAGTGTGGACAGAATGCTGTATGTCGCGGCACTGGACAAACGTGTTTTGTTCAAGAGAGTAAATTGCTTCTTGAAGCACGTTTCAGATCAAAGCAGTGAGAAGTAAACCTCTCGGCACGGAGTGCGTACAAAGGTCTTCAAATATTCAACTTCAGGCAGCTTTCATAAAGTATTTTAACTGTTTTCAAGTGCTGCACTTGTGCTGCTGTCACACCAGAGAGGACTGTCGAATTCACAGTACGCGTCAATCTGAACTCTTCCAAAGCTAAGAATAAAGTGCTTTTTCAAAAGAAGTAGAAGAGTTCCTTACAATTTAAAATGCCTTGATACAAAGAGAACAAACATCTACCGTTTGCGTCATTTTCAAAGCATAATATCGTTGTTAGTAATGCGGCCGAACCGAGCAATACAAAGGCGGCGAGTAGACAAACAAGCAACCTAATAGCTATATTTTAGATATGATTAAGTGTTAAAATATTTCAAAATATCGATTTTAATTGCTTTTTTTTTGTGTTCTCCTGCCTTCAAATGTGAGGAGCGCAAGATTTGAAGGCAAAGTTTCAGTTCAGAGCTGCGATCTACTAAACACCGCTTACTAGTGTTGCAAGTTATGATTTGTAGTACAGGTAAAAACTGCTTTAATGTTAGTTTAAGAAAATACTTTTTTATGTTGCTGATGGATATAATAAAAGAACTTGAAGAAAAGAAGTTCATATCTAAAATGTGAATGCATTAATTGAGAAGCTAATATTTTAGCAGTCCAAAAAAGGAAATAAATATTAAGAAGTATTTTATGCTAAAATATTATATTAATACGCAAAATGAAAATAAAATAAATAAAATAAAATACTATAAGGGTAATATTTTAATGTCCAAGAAAATATGTTTAATTCCAATAAATCTTTTTCATTAAATAAATACAAACAAGCAACATTTCAGCAGCATGCATAAAGAAATTTCAGTAATAATTATTCAATTAACATTATTTTCAATTCCTTTAAAAACGAGTAAACTTATTGCGTGTGAGTTTTATCGTTATATATTGAAATAAACGTTTTTATTTTTGTGTTGTTTAAAACCCTTTTGTTTTATGTAAGTAGCTTGTAGTTTTAACTTGCTACACAATACTGTATCTTCAACGTGTCTTTCGGAAAAGCTGTCATTGTGCTGGTCACAACATAGGGACACCTTTCTGCAGTAATATATAGTGAAGCACGTAAAATTATTAAATCTGTTTAGATTATAGTGCCCTTGACTCTGGACCTTGTTATAAGAAGTTTCCCAACAAGTTTGCTTTTTATAAAGGAGAGCTATAAAGTGCTGCTGCACATAAAAGCCGAGACTTTTTCAACGTTTTCTTTTCTGCGCTTCCTTCCCCTCGTTATTCCGGGCTTTCTTTGGCGTCTAACTTTCCTTTTATTTTTACATCCTAGCAAATAATGTAAATGCTGCGCGGTGTACACGTAAAGTGCAATGATGAAACACCTTCCAATACAAATAAACCAGGCGATACTTTCGATGCGGTTTCTGAGCTCACAATCGCAGAATTCGTTGGGAAAGTGAATGATTGAGATAAAAAACAAGAAGAAAACTTGGTGCTTGCTATTTGGGTTGTCACATTGTGTAGACAGGCAAAAGTGGTTAAGTTATGCATATTGGTATGAACTTTTAACCTGAATCACAACACGTTCAGCAGATGGTTCTTTGTATTAATTTAAGTATCAGTTATTTGAAAGAAGGAATACAGTAAGTGAGATTAAGACTGTCACGGAGCATCTCAAGTTGTAACGCACAGCAGGACAAAATGTCGCGCTGTTCAAATTTCTGTTGAAGCGGTCACTTCGCTAGCTTTTCGTCATTTTCCCCTTAATTACTCGAATATTATATGCGTACTGCTTGAATGGGAAAACATTAGAGCACTTTTACAAAGGCTTCGGGAGGACACACTCCCACTGCCAATGTCCTCTCTAAGACTTTTGTCACAAGACTCTATCATGCCACTTACCATCACAAACATTTAACAGAAAATTTCTTATTCGTGGTTTCCTAACCATTATAGTGAACCACCATAGGATGTTAAGTATAAAGCTGAATGAGGAAGAAGGATGTAAACTGTGAGTTATGCAAAGTGCATTTAATAATTTCTTATAAAAGGCGACTTACGAACGACCAAATGAAAATTGAAACGGGATAGTAAACAAAGTTTTAGTAAAAGGAAAACAAAACGAATACTCTGACGTCAGCGTGCTGCAGAAATATCTTATAACGGTTTCTTCGGAATACAGAGAAGTGCCACCTGTTGATTTTCTGTCAACTGTCCAATTTTCCGATCCATCATGTGCAGTGATATTTTCTGAATACAAGCGCGCATTTTCTACCCCCTATTTCTCGGAGTAACCAGCGTCAACTAGTAAACACATAACACTTGCCAGTTTCTCATTGATCACATTTAAAGTTACACATGTCCGACATCCCAGTATCATAGACGCTCCTTTTCACTGTTGCCTGAAACAATTCTTTTCTCTCTTTCGTCCATGAAAGACCTGTGTACTGAAATACCAGCAAAAGAGAAAACAGATGTCATGCAATCGCAGGAAACACAGAGTTCTTTATAGCATTTACACGTTAATTACTAAATACTCCATACTTTAAATGTTCCATTATTAGTCATGACTTTTGAAATTGTTAAGGTAAAAGAATTTGCTATATGCTGCTGGGAACTTTTCGACCAGTAGGAAATTAACCGCACTTAAGCGTTAGACACTAAAAAGCAATACATTGGATTATTAAATTTTGGAAGGGAAAAGGACAGAATTGGAACTGTCAAAAATGTAGAGGAACCTCCGACTATGTCGGTAACATAATAAATAATTAAGAGAGTTAATGCAAGAATTTCGCCGCGTTGATATGTTTGAACAATGTTTACATTACGGTGGGACTATTCTGCAGGTACAACATGTTAGAACGACAATAAACTGCACAGATGTATGCATTACCAATAAGTGACGTTTGAACTACTTTAAAAAGCGGGCGCCCCCTGCGGCAATGGGCTTCTGCACTCGCGGCGATGTCCGTCAGAGGAGGAATCTAGTCCCAGCAACCCTGGCTAAGAAGGGTGGAGGGGAAACACTCCCCGCACGCCAAGACATCGGCAGTGAACGCGACAGATATTTACATTACTTACAAGAGCCAGCCGGAACAAGGGCTGCCTCTCTCCCGGGCTCTGCTGCGATCATCAGGATGAAGATACAAGCCACCTCCCCCCTCTCTCCCAAATAATTCCTTTTTCTGCTGCCTTAGAGCTTGTCTCATGATAATTAGTCTCAATTTTGACTACCCTCATGTCCAAAACAACCCAGCAAAGAGGATGTAACTAACGACTTTGTTTCTCGTGCACATGCGATGTGTTTTACGTTTAAATTTCTTGATCGACGCATTCAAAGGTCATAACATACGTCAGTTCGCGAACACCATAAACTACACCGCTAGAAACACATTCGACGTGAAGAACAGTGCTCGTAGGTTTCGTGCCGTCGGAACACAAGTTAGGGTGTAATGAGTGTACCAAAATGTAGAAGATTGTTTTTTTTTTTTTTTTTTTTGTATTGACGAATATCACTCTACTTTACTGATCGATTTCTCCCATATTTTACTCTCTTACCACAATTATATCCTGCCATTATCATTGGTGGAAAATAAGAACAGAAGGTCATTTAACACATCATTAATATAGCGTTAAAAAAATTTGAATAGTATTTAAGGCCCATTTTTTACTCCTGAGATACCACAGATGACGTAAAGTTTCTGTTTTCATGTGTTGTCTGAGGAGTAAACAATTTTAAAACAATGAATACGCCATCAGTTTACAACCTAAGAATTAAAGGCCGGCGGAGTTCCAAGAACGCATTAAAAGCATTTGGAAATTTACACCAATTTAATTAACAAACTTTCAATATTTTAAGACAAGTCTTAGAAAGTTGTGGAATTGAATTTAGTATTAATTTTAATTATTAAATATTTATTAGAAAGTACAGACAACTTACAGCAAAAGAGGAGGAGATTTGTTTCCTTGTTGCAGCTGTTCATCTTCTTGCTAAAGGATGAAAATATGCGATGGAGAATGTCAACGAAAACTTAGAGCACAGCATAATGAACTAAACGAAACCTTTCAAATGCTACTTTATTCCTTTTAACAAAATTTCACGAGAAATACATCCTCTTGACAAACTTGGCGTTTTTTAAAAATAGTCTAAGCTACTTTTGAAACTTGAACGAAATGTAGCGCAGTTTTGTATGACAGACTTTAAACAGAGTTGTTGGGTTTAGCGACCTTGACACCTGATGCGAACCCCTGAAGAGCGGGACGGAGTGCACTGACACTTGGAGAGGTATCGACCGGGCGTCGAGCTCCTACCTAGCACGTCGATCACATTTCTTTCCTTCGTCCTTCACAATGCACATTCAAAAGCACCAACTAATTAATAATAAAAAATGTCGTGACGCACGTGCAGTTGTGCTCTTTGCTTTGATAATAATAAAATTAAACAGTGGTGTGTGCAGGAATGGTTTTCACTCGTCTACATTTCCATTGCACATGTCGACGTATCTGTAAAGAGCAATTTTCGTATTGTATAAGAACGCTAGAAAAACTCAACCCTCGTTTTTACACATAGAAAACATTTTCTGTTCAGTGCGACAGTAATTCTGAATGCCTATGATACATTTTAACTAGAAGAATTATCGCTTTGTAATTACTTAAAATAAACGAACTTGTAATAAAAACCCATGGTTTCTTAGTCTGTTTGAATAAAACAATATCATCAATTCCTGTCATCAGGTAAGAAAAATAAATACGAGAAGTATCATTTCAAAACTACTTTTCTCTTCTTTTATTTAGAAATTGTACAATTATTCTTACATTTTATAAGTGTGAAGTTTAAATTTGTAGCAATAATGTTACAAAAAGTTTTCTCCTTTCTTAATCTAATGGTAAAAAAGAGGCGTCGGTTCAAAGTGTGCGTACATCAAATGAAACCGCGAGTATGGAGAGCTATGTTTTTTTAATAATTCCTTGGCCGAAACAGATGATTCGGTGAGTGTTAGACAGTATACAGTTCGAGGTAGTGTAAAAAACCAAGTGGAAGCAGAAAGGGAATGAGGAAGTTTGAGTATTCCTAACATTCTTTCAACAGATGGGTGAAATCAAAAGGATTTATTTTCGAAAAGAAGGCTAAGAATCCAAATAAAATTAAATTTGCAAAATGAAACAACTTTTCCGAACTGATGACCCAACTGAAAAGAATGTATTCCTCTATTGTGAAACCGCCACGGGTGGCCCAGGTGGCTATGGCGCGGACTCGTGAGCGGGAGGTCTGTGGTTCGAATCCCGCCAGTCGGTCCTGGTGGTGTAGTGGTAACCATACTTGCCTTCTAAACCCAAGGTCCCGGGTTCGAACTCGGCCAGGATCGATGGATTTTTTCGGGCGTAAAAATCCTAAGTATGGCTTCCTTCGGAAGGGAAGTAAAGCCGTGGGTCTCGTGTCGTACATTTACGGCACGATAAAGAACCTCAAGCGTGAAAGAAGAGACCTCTGAGCAAAATTTGTCAGCCGTTTCATGCCCTAAATAAAATGGGACGCTGATGACCTGATATGTTAGTGCGTCCTTAAATAAACAATTAAAAAAAAAAGAAAGAATCCCTCCTGAACCTTCCTCCCTGACTGAGGTTTTTCCAGGTTTTCCTCAGTCGTCATAAATGGTAAATGCCGGAGAAGTACCCTAAACTTAGGCCTGGAACGGTTCCTTCCTTTAAAAAATCCTTTCCCAATACATCATTTCATGTATCATCAGTACCCACCGCATATGGTGCGTCAATAGTAAAAACGGGCGTTAAACACACACACAAAAAAAAAAAAGAATAAAAGAAAGCTATTTTGAAGAGAACGAATTTCCAGATCACGTCCTCTAACAATTTTTATGCCAAGGATTAAAGGAAGAAGTCAAGTCACTGCTTAGAAAGCGATTTTGGGGCAATTGGATGCTGAATTTGAAAACGTTCAAATTGGTGACAGTAAAAATATAATGAACGATTAGATACATGAGTGAACTGCCTCGATGAAGAA
This sequence comes from Metallyticus violacea, assembly GCA_030762175.1. Lineage (NCBI taxonomy): Eukaryota > Metazoa > Arthropoda > Insecta > Mantodea > Metallyticidae > Metallyticus > Metallyticus violacea. The sequence continues at coordinate 15,274,271 of CM060846.1, read as the reverse complement.
GGATAATATTTAGATATCGTGATCACTAGTTAGTATTAATAACGGCAAGTTTTTTTTCACAGTTTCTTACAGTCATTTAGTTAAAAGATAAAACATTAATTTTGTATGTTTTGATTAGCATGCTGCATATGATATATATATATATATATATATTCCTCAAAAAGTTTTAGAATTAAAAACTTGAACATGAACGTTCTAAATAGAAAATTTTAAACTTTGAATATATTCTCGTAACGTGATTCCCCTAGTTAATTCTATCAAAACGCGACTTCTCCGACACATTTTTCAAAATTAAGATAAAATATATTTCAATTTCCATTTTGAGCTTTTAAACATTTTCAATGAGCTCAGAATACATTTTGTCATGTGTGAACTGCCCATATGAATTAACTAAACGCCAAGGGTGGCCGAGGTCATTAAGATGTGAACTTGTGAGCGGCAGGTCTGGAGTTTGATTCACGCCAGAACCGCCTCCTTGCTGAGGTTCTTTTTTTACAGGGTTTCCACAGTCCTCATAAATGGCAAATGCCTGGGGAGTACTATTAACTTAGGTCTGGAACATTTCCTTCCTTTAAAAAAAAATCTTTCCTGTTTATCATTTCATTTTATGAATTAACAGTGTCCACCGCCTGTGATGCCTCAGAAGTAAAAACGGGCGTTAAGCACTATTAAAAATGAATTAACAATCATTTTCACTTCCAGAAAAAAGATTACTATGGCGGGGAACAGTATTTGAAAAGATAATCCCCATATACAATGAGTTTAGTTACGAGCCATCTGAGCGCAGAGCAGCCGCTGCTTACTGGAGAAGAGCAACTGCCCTTACCAGAGTCGCCGCGCCTGAAGTTATAATTTATATTTTTACAAAATGATTCTGTATTAAAACTGAAAATAATTATCACTAACATTTGGTATAACAGATGTCGAAAATGATGTCCCGCAGCGGCAACACATTGCTGGCATCAAGTTTAGGTAGTTCCTGATATTCATCCATTTTTCTTCCGTAAGGACACTGAAATTCGGAAAACGTTTCTTGTCATTGAGAGATCTTGTCTCTCGTAACTTTTTAACAATTGTGAATAGTTTTTCTACCTGGAATATGCTGGCCAAGCTATTTTTCCGAATCGGCTTACCGCCTTATGTATCGTACATAAAAACCGTTCTTCAGACCACATTTATGTAGTGGCATAACTAACGAAACAATTAGCACACAATGAAAGTACCAAGTAATGGACGAATTGCAAAGTCTCACTCAAGCTAACTACAAGTTGCTACCTGCGCATACATTAACGATTGGATTCTCCCAGTTCGCAGCCACGCTTGCTTGTGCCCCCTTTAGGGGATGGAATTGGGGGCTAGAAACTGTAGTTTGTCTTCTGTTTTTCATCAGGTTCTAAAGACTACTTCTATAAAATTATAGCTTAGAATAATATAGATAAATTAATGTTTATTTAACTTTCAACTGTAATAGAACAGTTTGAACGTTCTGTACTAAGAGAGAGTGGTTTGTCTTTGCCCGTGAATCCATCAAGAGATGAACGAGATATTACATCGGTATGGGGATTATGATATACGCACGCTCTTTAAGAGAAATTGTTCCAAAAAAAAAAAAAACAAAGCTCCCGGCAGTTTTGGAAACGGTGAATGGCGGTACCGCAATAGCATCATGTACATCACATTAAACTTCTTTTTTAAAGTTAACTAAACTGACACCTCTGCTCATCTTTTCCGCTCTCTCGACTCTGAAGAAAAATCTTTATGGCCGGGAGTTTAAAGTCCATCAACGTTTTACCAATAGTCGGGGTTTGAACCAGACTGTATAGAGACCATGATATCTGTCATAGGATTTAGTAAAGTTAGAAGTATATTTAAATATAGACTCTTTAGGATTCTGTTTCACTTGTTAATTACTCTATTAATATATGCCAGGAAAAATACTGTAATACATGTGAGGAAAAACCCCAAAATCCTCAAAAATAGTCTCAAGAAATAATAAAAAAATGCAGTACATGTACTAATAAACTATATTTAAAGCTCTGTTTATTTACTTTGTTTATTTATTTTGCTACATCCTGGGATTTTTCATAGTAATGTGGCTTTATTTAAATTAAAAAGTTTTTTTTCCCCTAAGCTGCTAACTTAATGAAATAATGCACGATCCGCTTTTGTTTGCGACCCTCCACTATCTTAGCACGAAATGTGAAATCGAAAAGGATCATTTTACGTAAAAAAAAAAAAAAACAATGGATACCATATCAGGACAGAAGTGCATGTTGTATTGATAGAAATATTCCCTACGCAAATATATTACGTCAAGACTGCTTTCTCTGTGACCTCTTAGATGGTCCTTTCTTGCTGCTATTGTCGAACACTCAGTTGAAAAAGTTGAGATGTTAACATAGATTGATATAATATCAAGAGATTTATAAAGAAATGTGATCGCTGTCCCTTAACAAAAATAAATTAATTCATTCTATTAAGATGAATATCAAGAACTTCTGTATAATTTACTATGTAACGTGATAATTCTGAGTTTATTTCTGCGCGCACCAATAAAGTTTCAACAATAGCATTTTGGGTATTTTCCTGAAGGAACTTAAAGCAATTACAGTAGATGAATTATTAGGTCATTTGTGCCTACACCTCTTGGAGAGTCGGTCCTGGTGGTGTAGTGGTAACCATACTTGCCTTCTAAACCCAAGGTCGCGGGTTCGAACGCGACCAGGACCGATGGATATTTTCGGGCGTAAAAATCCTTAGTATGGCTTCCTTCGGAAGGGAAGTAAAGCCGTGGGTCCCGTGTCGTACATTTACGGCACGATAAAGAACCTCAAGCCTGAAAAAAGAGGCCTCTGAGCAAAATTTACCGGCCGTTTCACGCCCTGAATTGAATGGGACGCTGATGACCTGAGATGTCAAACAGCATCCGTAAATAAACAAATCAAAAAAAAAAAAAAAGACCTGGAGAAAGGCCGAGGCGAGGGAGATACCGGGTGTTGAAGCGTACCCTAACATGTTTCGAGACAGAACTCGAGTGTTACTTTCATACATGACGCCGGACCAGTAATCTTTCCAAAGCACCAGCCCGCCTTGCTTTGTCACTTTTGACCCAGTAACAGACCAACGTAAAGCAATATGAAATTGGAGAGTGGAAAATTCTCGCGCCAAGGGATTTGAACCCGGAACTTTCCAAGTGCAAGTATCAAGCATTACTGCTTGAACCACCCCGTTCGGCGTTTTATTGACCAAAATTTAAAAACATCTCTTTGAAATAGTTCTTATGGATAATTGAAAGTAGATTTTTTCCTAAACTGTAGGCTTGTTTTGGATCAAAAGGATAGATGAATATTTAGAGCTTGCAAAAAGATATCTTACGATATTTATATCATTCTTCTATGACTGCTATCAAATCGATTTGAACTTCAAAAGTATACCATTGTATGTGCATTAGTTACAGTGTCAAGATTTGAGAAGGTAGTTTCTGAAAAACAGTCACAATCACGTGTTTACTTGTTTTAAACTTTGTAATAATTGAACTTATTTGTTTTTTTATTTTAAACTTTGTATTTATGTTTCCAAGTATAAAATAACTGTGGTAATAAAATATTTATTATATTTTAAATCCTTTCACAACCTCCCCTAGTTCTTTCAACACCTGTAAGAAGATACGACCTACAGAATGTAAAATATTCCCTATATTAATTAAGTTGTCCGTATAAAAATGCTGGTATACCACATGTGTATGTGACAATGCTCCAAGGTAAGTGTTAATTCGACAAGTTAAAAATACCTTTGCAAACTCCATTAGCAAAATTAAAATATTCAGCTGATAAATCAAGTTTCATCTTTCGAAACTTATATAATGATTTAACCAATATACTAGCAATAACGTATCTCGTAAGTGACATAATGTTCCTTGGCGATCAGGCTACGTGTACGTGCCGATAATATTGATATATAATTTAACTTTCGTGTCCTCATAAAAGCAGGAAGGTGAACAGGTTAAGGGAAAAGTGTAATAAAATGTTGATAGATAGGCAACTTTGTATTAACTGACTATTCCTGTCAAATATTCATCACACTTTTTCTGTTCTGACCCAATACATGTCCCTCTTACAGTTATAGTTAATAATTTTAGGCACTGAACATTCGGTATATGTATTTGTACATTTTACTTAGTATTAAACTAATGAACCTTCTCCTTATAGCTAAATAACCTAATGAACACTATGAACAATATTTGTAAACCAAATTGTACTACAGGTAAAGTGAAAGACTTCTAAACGAGAATATTTCCTATGTCCCAAAGTTTTGAATAATTTGAAGTTCCAATAGGCAAAATGGATTTTTAAAATTTGATACACCCATCAGGCAAAAGCTTTTTATGTGTTGGCATGAGACAGAGGAATACTTGGCTTAGTTTTGAAACAGGGGACTCTGTTCTACATTGTCATGGGTTATAAATGATCACATAGTTTAATAACGTGAGCTGTGTGGTTTTAATGAAAACATGTAAATATAATGGATCAGTACTTTTAAGAAATAAGATTAGAAGCTTTTTCCCCACAAATTTATCTACATTGCAAAAGAAATATAATTTCTGGAGTCAATGAATTTAGAGTTCAGCTCTCCGATATTGTCAATCTGAGCTGGCTTGAAACATCCGTGAGATAATTTCTGAACTTGAGGATGGTTTTTTTCCTAATGAAAGGCTTTATCGATCGGGCTGTTCTCCATTTGAAGATCCAGGATGATGTGAACAGTGACAGAATATTGGAATAAAAGCTTTTACTGAATTATCAGTCTAAACATTCGTGATTTTTTGAAAAAAAAACAAACTGCAAAGGACTTAAATGGAAAAGTCCGCCTTATATTTAACGTTTTTGTATGCTTTCTGTTTTGTGCTCACACCTAAGTGCCTCAAAGGTTCATGGATATAAAAGAAGTTCTGATTCTGATCTTATCCTTAATACAACTGCATATCAAATACTTACAGAATTCTGCGTGATACATAGCAGTGGTGCTGTCGCCGAGTGCGCCATCTATAGACGAACCAACCAATTCGGTAACAGTTGGCGCCGTGGCCTAGTGACTGCATCTCACCTCTCATCAAGGCATCAATCCATCCCAACGGCCGCAAGTGGAATTTGTAGGGGCATCTGGTCAGGGTTCCTTGGAGTCCTCGGGTTATTCAGCATAGCGTAGTCCGCCCATTCCCGGTGCATGCATTTCTGCGGAAACCCAAATATAAGCAAATTCTTGAATTGTGGATTCTTATTTTCAAAGCATATATAAAAGTGCATTTTGAAAAATTAATGCCATCTCGAAAGTTGTTAAGACAGAAATCGTGTGCGGATCAGCTTGCATGCTGACGAGTTGCTTGCTCATTGGCTCGAAAAAGGAGAAATTGCCTTCCCGACAAAATCCACTGCCAAAAGAGAAGCAACACTAACGACAATGTTTCCTTAAAAGCTAAATAACGAAAAATCTCTGTCCCATTTAAGAGAGGCACACCCAAAGAAAGAAGAAGAAAACACTCTCGAAGTGTTAATTTTTCAAAGTTCTCTGGGTTCATGGCGTGTCTCTGAGCGGGACCTTAAGCCCGTCGTCGAGTTCCATGGTAGATGTCTCTGATATTCGAATGGTCAATCGAGGTGCCTAGCAATGAGAGCTACCCAATTTCTTAGGTGAGGCACCTCGAGATTGACAATTGTCTGAAGTCAAAGATTTCCATTTATATCGCTTCATTCTGCATTCGAACAGAGGACTCTCAGAGTTTAGTTGCTCTCAATTTGAGGCGTGTTGAATGCGCATGTAGACAACGACACTGAATACTTTTACTTCAATACTCTCGCCGCATTGTCTGCCAACTACAGACACAACAATGAAACAGTTCACATACTTTAAATGGACATTTCTTTCTGGATTTCTTACTAAGGTGAATTAATTTGAATGAAATTATTGGTAATTGACTTTGCCATTTGTTAGTGTGTGACTAATGTCAATTTTGTCTTTTCTACACAAGAGACAACGATTATTTCTGCTCTCAACACATTTAAAATAAACAATAGAGTTGTATACTTCATTGTCTATAAAGTTTTATAACGGGAATAAAAGGAAAGTGCATACCAGCAAATCAGTACTGCGTGGGTGCCGATGCGAAATAGTAATACATTAAGTAATGATAACTTGATTTTCTGACTTTGTAAAATGATCATAATGAACATACTTTTTGCTTTATAAGTTGCGCAACGGAGTACAGAAACTTGGTGACACAAAAAAAAAAAAAAAAAAACGTGAGTCATCTGTTGAACGCAAAATTCTTCTAAGTTCTACTCGTTACAGCGCGCGGTTCACAAGGTAACCAGCAACGCTGTGAAGTCACTGCATCAGTTGTGTTATATGACATGCACTGAAGACGCTGACTAGCATGTGTGTTCCGTTAACTCTGTGGCAGTGTGATTATATTTTTATTATATAGTCGGTCCTGGTGTTGTAGTGGTATTTGCCTTCTAAACCCAAGATCGCGGGTTCAATCCCCACCCTACAAGATGGATTATTTTCGGGCGTAAAAATCCTGTGTGACTTCCTTCGGAAGGGAATTAAAACCGTGGGTCAAATCTTGTAGATTTACCGAATGTAAAAGAACCCCAAGTCTGAAAGAAGAGACCTCTAAGCAAAATTAATCTGCCGTTTCACTCCCTGAATTGAATGGAAATCTGATGATCTGAGATGTTAAAGAGCGTCCTTAAATAAACCAAATCAACAAAACTCATGCAGTGTATTAATGCGAATACAAAGCAGAGTTCCCTAGTCAGAAGGAGAAAGATGTTTATCCCAATACAGCTTACGATCAACTTCCAATGTTAACGAAGCAAGCAAGTCCGGGAAAAGAAGATAACACCACCGACTCTACTGTCAGATGCTGTAACTAAGAACAAGAAGCTTCCGGAAAAGTGAAAGTCTTAATCAAGGCAAGAAAAGAGAGGGCAAAGGAAAAAGAAGACCATGGTACGAACTATTAAAGTGCTGTCTTTTACTAATTATTATGTGGAAGAAAAATATCTTACGCGCAATTATTGAAAATATACGTAAATCTTGGTTTGAAAAAGTTTAATTTGAACAAAGATGTTCATTAATTCTGTAAGTAAATTTGATATGTTTGATGTAAATTAGGAATGACAGGAAGCGAACAGTTATGTACGATTCCGAGTATTGTACCAAATATGGCCAAATATTAATGTGAACTGTGAAATAAAAAACTAAATCCAGTCCAGTCTAGGATTTTGAACACAAAAAGAGAGATAAACTGGCATGTGTAGAGTACACATCACAGAACCGACAGACGATATTCAATCTGGAAACGTATACCCTACAAATCACCCCACTCTGTTACCAGAGCGGAGATTACAGAATACTCTCGCTAAATCTGGCAATATGCTATCATTAAACGGAGGGAGTATTCTTCTTTAGAGATGAAATTAGCATTATGTGAAGAATGAATCCTTTTGGAAGGTTCGATTACCTGCCTTGAGAAATTTGACAACTGGTTCCAGGACATCATCAATGCATCTCTGAGCAGTTACACTTACTCCTTCAAGTCGGTCCTGGTGATCTAGTGGTAACTATACTTGCCTCGTAGACCCAAGATCGCTGGTTCAATCCCGGCCAGTGTCGATGGATTTTTCGGGTGTAAAAATCCTAAATATGGCTTCCTACGGAAGGAAAGTAAAGCCGTGGGATCTGTGTAGAGCATTTACGGCACGTAAAAGAACATCAAGTCTGAAAGAAATGGCCTCTGAGCAAAATTTGTCGCCCGTTTCACGCCCTGAGTTGAATGGGACGCTGATGGCCTGAGATGTTAAAGAGCGTCCGTAAATAAAACAAATAAACGAATTACCCCTTAATGAAGGAAAGCAGAGGCAGAAAGATGCCGCAATCTGAAACATTTCTGCATGTTTCTTGAAATAGTTTACGTTACTCCTTGACTTCTGCTGTACTGTGAAAATTTTATGCTCAGTAAATATATACATACGTACAACGGGCATATGCCTTGTCTAAAATCTGAAACTTGCTCTAGCCACATGGAGATAGTGGTCTCCGGAAGGGGAGCTGTCCACAGTAACATCAGCCATATCAAACCTCTCGATTACGCTATAAACAACAGATATAGCAAAACTTTGTTTAAGATGTGAAAATTTTAGTTGCAAGAGTTCTTGCATGGTAAAACTTACGAATTCTAACACAGCTTTCCATTTTATTCCCCTTGTTCTTTAGACAATAATTTAAATTGACAATCAAGTCGTGTTTTAAAGCCAATAGATTGGCGTGGCTATTAGAAAACAAGTTTTAAATCAAATATAGAGCTTTAGTTATAAACCTTATCCGTCACGCATGGTTTTACGTTTCGGCTACTAAGTATGCAGTAGCCAATGACTTCAAATCCGGTTTATCCCCGTTTTCATGCCCGTAAACGTCGTTTTCTGAACTATTGCCTGCCGCGGCACCATACATTTATTCACGAAGACTGATAGATCGTTAACTCTACAGTAAAGTATCATTGTGTGTAATCAATATTTTAAATGGGAATTACTTTATCGTGAGCATGCAGAATTTAGTCAGAACTTCCTTCCAGAACTGCAATTCACAATTACGTGCACAAATTTGAATCTACTGATTCGGTTCGAAACAGAATAATACAAGTGAAAGAGTACAGTTTTTACATGGGAAAAATTAGGCATTATTGGCTGTAATATTCATGTCAGCATATGCTCGGGTTTAGGAACGTAAAGGTAAATATGAAATCGCAAGTATTACGGTCACCGAACATAATTGCGTAAATTCGAATGCGTTTTTAAGTAAGGGGTACTACGTTTGTAGCTTCTTTTAAATAGTAACATTATACACATGTTTTAGAAAGCTTAGTAGGGTGAGCGAACAGTTTTATAACTTAAAGAGCAGTACATACAGAAACATAGAGTTTGAAATGTGTCTAAGAACGCAAGATTAAGGGAAGGCAAACATAAAAAATGTAGATGAACATTCAGTAAAATAAGAGTTGGAAATCATACACTGTCAATCTAAATATACAAGCTGAGCAGTTCAGCAGGAAACCGCAAGAGAGCATCAGTGCTGCGCGGCTTTGAAGATGCAAGAAATAATAAAAATGTGTATTATGAAAACTCCTTTTTAACGACTGAGAGGGTGTATTAGGCAGCGTAAATAAAAATATGGAGGTTCAAATTCTGTTTGGGTCGATTCCCGGCAGAGCAAAGAATCGACGTAAGACGTTAATGGAGAAAGGAACTCCGCCACTGGCGCTACAAGACGAGGAATCAATCAGCGTCAAGTGCCGCGGTAGGGCATGGAAGGGATGAGATGGCGCCTGCGCATTCCCTCCCCCTCCCCGGCTGACCAGCTGGTAGCCACGTGCTTCAGTAGCGATTTCACTCCCAGTGGATGTTCATCTGCTGTCGCCTAGCCGGCAATTCTTTCCCGGTATATCCCTGCCGGCTTTTCGCTAAAATATCTTGATCGAATTGCATACTATGACGAGCGAGCGAATACGCTCTGCAGTTTCGAAACCTTCAGTCCCTTCATGTGTCAGATGAATTTTTCGAAAATGATAAAATTTAAAAATGGCGGCATGAGACATTATTCTCTTGTTTATTTTCATAAGTGAATATTTCAACGTTAGTAGATCCAAAAGTATTGAAAACATTTCCAACAGTTTAGTTACAATGGAACATCAAAAATGGAGAAACTCTTTCAATAGTTCTTGCGATTATAAGAAGAGCGAAGAATGTTTGTCTTCTTTGTTATAAAATTTAATTCATCTAGAGGTTCATATTTCTAGACATATAAAATAAGCATTAAATCCATTTTGCATATAAAAAGCAAGCTACGTTTAAGAAGGCGGACAGGCTAAACAATTAGATACCTGGCATGAAGAAATAAGTTCTATGTATTGACTTCAACAAAGGATGTGCTTCCAAAGCCCTTTTTCCAGTGATTAGATAATGAAAACAATTATTCTTTGTACAACTACTTCGTCAAAATATGATAACGGTGTAATGTATGTGGTCACCTCACGACTAGAAGGTACCATAGGAAAATCACCAGTACGCGACCAGAAATCTTAAAATCACTACACTCCCTGGAATCTCATTTCTATAAAGACGTCCTGAATTATGTAAAAACAAACATATAAAATAAAAATATTAAAAAATCGTGGGAAAGTGACCTTGATATCACATAAAGATACGCAAATAGGTTAAGCTAGACCACAGCATAATTGGGAGGGTTGCTCAGTGAAGCATGATTAAAAAGGAACACCGTGGAGTGCATCTTGATTACACAATTGCACACGATCAGCACGACAAGTCTGCACGGCGTGTAACCGAACTAGCCGCACTAATTCCACATTCCCACGTACATCTTCTCATGTAACACCGTGCGTGCGAATTTCCCCATTTGGCTGATATGCAAGTGTAAGACATAAAATGTTGATAGTATGCAATTTTTCACAGAATAATTGCCCCTAGATGTCCATTTCACAACTTTGAAGGACTTTGTAGACATGTGCGGAACACCAAATCAGGTATTCAAGGTTCAGTTAAGATGTAGCCCCTCTTCTCAAAAAGGGCTTTAACATACGAGAGCAGAAAATGTAGTATATTTTAAAATGTCAAAAATTGTTTTGCCTTAATTTTTCCGGCTTGTAAGAGAGAATTGACTTTCTCATAAATGGCTTTGTGCCAGACTGTATTGTGATAACTTGTTTGCTGTATTTGATGCGCAGAGTTGCGCAAGTACTCTCAAACACTGTATGGGTTTTCCGTATGCACTTTTTCTTAATATTTATCCTTTCTGTAGTAACAATGTTGTACATTTTCTTTTTTAAGAGATATACGTTTGTCATTCTTTTAACTCTCCCTCCTCCCTTGAGGAGTGTACAAAGTTCTTACTAATTTCCAAAAATAATTTCCTGTATAAAAGTCTATACAGGAAATACAAAATCGTTGCTAGTTTTAGGCTGAAGTTTTGTACACTAATTATATACTTTTTTAATCAGAATTCCATTGCGTATTTATATTTTTATTAAGAGAAATACTAGTGACCCTTAAAACCGCCTAGACAGTAAACATTTGACATCGTGCGATTTAGCAGAGGCCGTATATTTGCACGTGCAGCCAAGTTATAGAAACCGCTTCCCTTTGACAGTAGCAAGCACACAATACGTGCTAATGATGCTTTCAAGTGCGTACAGGGTAGCAGTTTCTTGGTTCAAACCCGGGTACCATAAAAGAAGGCTTTTGTGTAAACATCAATAATTTTACTCCGCCAACAACAAGTTCATTTTAACATCAGTTGTAAGCAAGAACACAAAAAAACTGATCGTCATTAAAAAGTTACTTGCTTACAATTTTCATAAGTTACATCACAGAAATGCTCATTTTATCTCTATCGTTATATTTTACGAATGGATACAATAATTAACAATGAAACTAGTTTTAACAAAAAATTAATACAGAATGGCATCATTGTTCAACTGTTGCATATCAAGGAGGTATACTGGAAAACAACGAGGAATAACAATTGCAAAATTTTCAACATAAGATAGCTTTGGGTGGGTGAAACCTAAATGCATTCCCTCTACCGCATTGTTATGTAATGAAACAGTGTTAGAAAAGTGAGCTTAACAACAAACGCAAAGACGCGCTTGTGACTTGCAGCGCGAGCACAAGCCAGTACATTTAATTATATATGTGTGTGTGTTTTGGCCCCTGAGTTGAATTTGAATACAAATGATCGCATGAGCGTTTTCCTGGAGAGAATATGCTTGAATCGAGCTAAATACTGCCACAACAACAATCTTAGAAATGATTGCATGTTTTAATTTTGCTATTGGTCACAGTGTTCACCTTCAATCTTTCAGGGTCAGAAAAAATTACCTACTGAAAATAACATTCCCAAATTTGTTATATTTATATGCATAGGCATGCTTTAAATTCTGAAATATTTTGTTAATATAATGCGATAAACGCATCCTCGAAACGACTGTGAATAATTACATTTAAAAATATACCGTTTTGCACCACAACGTCCGATGAAGTTACTTTCAAAGAGGGTTTTGCATTTGTCGTTCAGTTTCGCGATATAGTTAAAACGTTTTGTGCTTTCAGCTTTTGATATTCCAAAACCTGAAATAAGGTCAATGAAGGTAATATGTTCACTCGAGTCTAATCTGTTATAGCGGCTTGAATTTTAAATTTATGATTTAAAAACTCTATGGGCATGAAATAGTTTCTCGCTGGAAAGTGCTGAAGGAATAACATATTACAACAATATTACCAAATAAATGTAAATGTCTCATAATTGAAAAGTTATAAATGTGCACGTAATATGCCTAGATGACCATCTACTATCAACGTTATTATTTCAAAATTTCTTAATTTTTAACACCAACATTTGATATTACAGCAACTGAACAAAACTTGAACCATCCTTAGTAGTTTTAAGTTACGTCAATAAGAAAGGTGCATCACTTATATTGACAGTTTGAGTAAATTAATATTCCCTTATCTACAGACGTAAGCTGTGTTATTCTTCATGAACCTAAGTACCACAGGGTCCAGCAAAACAAGCTTTCTTGAACGTTCGGTTTTTGTCTTTTTTGTACCCATACCCGGCAATATCAGCTCCATAATTGTCAATAAAAATATTTTGTTATATGTGTAGGATTGTTTAAGTGGCAAGTGCATTTATACAGTTTCAAAGAACATCACATAATCTATCATAATTATGTAGTATGTTTTATATAATTATTAAAACATTTAACTGAAAAGAGCATAGTTACCACATGCCAGTCTCTCGTTGAAGCTAAATCCGGAAAAAGGCGTCTTTCTTCTATGATGTGCATGCAAATTAACAATTGACTCTTCGGTCTTTCAGATTTGCATACTAGTGCTATCCCTTATATTATAATTGTATTAACCATTCCAGAGAATCTTGGCCACATTATATGCATTGGTCTTATATGCATCAGAAACCTTATCAAATGTTCTTAAATATAAAAACTAAATCTTTAATAGGCAGTTACCTGCAAACAGCTCAACTTCATATCCAAAAGTAGTTTGGCTATGAAAATAAAGGTACAGCAAATACACGTGCATACGATAAGCTAAGGTGAACAGGTACAACGTCAGACCAAAAAAAAAAATTAGCAAATGGCACAAAACATGACGGAAGCGTTCGCCGGAGTTCATGTTTGTTAGAGCCGTGAGCTTTCTTGACTGAGCGGACAAAGTGCGTGTGGAAAGCACTTAGACAGAGGGTGAAATGTGTTATAGTGCGATGGCTGCAGTGCTGCTGGATGTGCAAAAAGCCTTCCCACGACAAGGTGATCTTGCATTCTTTCGCACCGCTACATCTTGCTCTTAAACGGCTTCCTGGAGGACCACGGGTTCAGAGTGAAAGTAGAGGGCCAACTCTCCACTGAAAGACCGATAACGGCAGGCATGCTGGAGAGCAGTGTTTTCTCACCGATTCTTTCCTCTGTCTTTCTGTCGGGCTTTCCCAGGTAACAAAGCCGGTACGCCGATGATGTGATCGAGCTGTCACAGAACCGCAACGTCAAGGCATACCGCCTTATCTCCTTGCCCTTGTAGAAGACTGGTGCCAGAAGTGACGCATGAGAAGAGCTCTACTATTCTCCTCATTTGAGGGTCAAGAAGTGTCCAGGAGCGACTCAAACTCTTTGAGGAGGAAATCTGCATACTTGGGTGTTCTCCTGGGCCAGGCGCTCACCTTTCACTCTCACGTGTAACACCAGGCACTGCGGGGACATGGAGTCGTCAAATTCTTATTCACCATCTTTCGCAGCAACAGTAAGGCTGCGATGCCTGGGGAGCGGTGGCTCAATCCTCCACATTTTCAACGCGTCCAGAACAAAGCTTAAGGACTGTGTTTGAAGTATGCAGGCGCCCCCGCATCTTACACGAGACCACCAACATTTCCTACATCAGCGAAAAGATCAGGGTCAGGATCAGGTCTTTCTAAGATGATCTAGAAATCCATTCAAACCCATTGGTCAGTTCTCTTGGGCGATACGATAAAAGTGTCCATCATTTAGGCTGCCAAGGGACGCCTGAAGTCCTCTCAACCAGCCCTAGAGTAACCAAGCCTGGTCCGACCCGGGTAACTCCGAGTCAACTCTTTTGACCTCTAAGCTGCCAAGAAAGGTAGTTTCCATCCTGGCCCAATGAGCATTGGTTGAGCTACTGCGATATCGGAGCCCTATATTGGGGTCATTGTTACGGGCTATACACAGAGCTGATGCAAGACCCCCGCGGTCAAGCAGAGGCTGGCCGAACTAATGATCCGATGCCTCTGATTTGCTGATCCCTCATCCAATGGGTGCTGAGAGCTGTGCACTTGTTCAAAACCATCCGCACATCACCCCTTACTTATAAACGCTTAAGATTATCATAAACCTGAAAGACCGTCTATTGTGGGCCACAGTTCAATTTTCTGAATAAAGTAAATCTGAATTTGAAATCTGACCCATGAACCATTCTCGGCAGGAACTGTCGCGCCAACACACGACAAGTTCGGCCCGTACTGAGCTAATTGAGCTGCAGTTTACTCCTCCGCGCTTTCGTCCCGGCCTTTTCTTTCTGTGCCCATAGTAGCAATAATTACTTAAGATTCGAATCCTCGTTGTGCTCGAAATTTTGCAACTGAAATTAATGTTTATTGCAAGGCAATAATGTGCAAAATTTGAAAATTAAGGCGCTCAAATACAAAAACATAAAGTAATCTTCGCTTTCAACATAAATGCTACATTAGAAGTATTCTAAAGTGAAAAAAGGAAGGAAAATAATAACTTGCTTTATTTAATTTTAAAATAATTATTATTTTCGCACTCGTTATGAAAACAAACACCGCTTTACGTTCATTTTTTGTGTGAGCATAAATACCTTAAAATTCAAATAAATTCTTACTTGGAAACTGTATTATAATGTGTGCTAAACATTACATTACTTGCAAATATAATAAATAAAATAATTTATGTCTGAGTGGGAATGGAAATTCGGTAACTCTCTCCATGGAGAACTCGATGTGTGTGACGATGACAGAATGCGGCTAAAGGCTGAAGACCGGCGCGCAGGACATGCTGTGAATCGAGCCCTTAGCCGAGTAAATCTTAAGACAATTTAACGCTGCGAGAGTCTGTCCAATTTTTGTCTCAGGGTGTACATAAAAATATCACAAGCATGCACTGTGTCCAAATAAACGCACATAAAGCAAGAACTATACAAGAGAGACTGCGGTGTGCAATATTTTGTTTGAAAGTGTTTAACAATTGCTGCATCACAGGCGGTGGATACTGATAATGATAAATTGGTTGGTGGGGAGAAGCGTTCCAGGTCTACGTTTAGGGTGCTTCCCCGGCATTTGCACATGATGGAAACTGAGGAAAACCTGGAAAAAGCCTCAGTCAGGGAGCACGGTTCCGGCGGAAATCGAATGTTTACACGAGTCGTACTATAAGCAAATAGATCGAAAAGCGAAAATTACAAAATGAGAGTTAAAGTCCTTTACTTGGAGATTGAGTGAGTAAGGAATATGATTATGACTTATTTATATTCTTATACATCTATACATGGAACAAATCAAAATGCAAAGTGAAATTATGTTCATATGCACATTTACGAGAGTTATAATTATCAGTATGTATAAAAATTCCAGCTGCAATACAAAATTTAGCAACTACTATAATAAAACGGTCATTGTCAAATATTATATATGAAAGTTTATCATTTTAGATAATTAAATAAACCTTGCTGCCTTGTCGCACAGATATTCTCTTTCGCTACCATCGGACGATAATACCTTGTCATTAATTAAAAGTCTAATACATCTATAATAAAACCCTTTTTGATAACAAAATACATTTGTAGTGGGTCTATGTTTCAATTTAGTGTTCATGTTTTAATTTATGTATTTTTAATGAATGGATCTTCACTTTTAATGTAAAAGTTCATAAGAGTATATACTAACAAGTACATGTTGACATGTTCACTTTTCAATAGATCTCTACATAGTTTTCTGTTATTTGCATTGTCTTTCTTTAATACAAAACATGTTTACTTTTAACACAATATTAAACCATATTTCGTAATTGAAGAGAAACAGACGCTGCACTGAATGGAAGAATTGTGGAGAGGGTGCGGAATGGATAGCTATTGGGGAGTAAATGTATATTTTCATTAATGATCAAACGAGATACTTTTTAATACATTGTCAACCCTTTTAAAATATTTTCCGTAATTTACATAACATAACACCTAAGCTTAGTTAAACAATTCACTTATTTTAAATTAAGTTCTATATTATTCGTTACCTTTAAAATGGTTCATATTTGAAATCATCTTTACATTGCATTGCAAGTGCAACCACTTTGCATCCATAATACATATAACGTTTATATATTAATTAAAGCCTTTAAAATAAAGTTTAATTCAATATATAAATGCTTCGTACCAGTCTCACCTTTCGACAGATACGCATGTATAGCCCACAGGTGTTTGGCGACTTATGAAGAATTGAAAATGTTGAAAAGATGTGTACAGAACTGTTGGAAAGGAGGTACAAGCGATAGTCTTTATTTATGCTGTACAGCGTTGTGGACATTATGCCATTTTTTTTTTACCATTCTTACTTTCTTACCTTCTTATTTTCTTCCTTCCTTTCTTCCATTTTCCCTTTTTTCTTTTTTCCTCTTTTCCTTTCTTTCTTTCTTTCTTTCTTTCTTCCTTTCTTCTTTCTTTTTTCTTTCCTTATTTCATTTCTTCCTTTCTCCCTTCTTTCATTGTTAAATTTATTTTAAAAGAATGTTTATAGCTTCAGACATGCTAATCGTCAGTGCAGATTTCGAGGTTCCCAACCAGATGACGGTATTTTCCATATTTACTGCCTTACATCGCGTTTCCTTGGTCTTTAAACATTTCAGCCGAGCTGCAGAGTTGATGTTCTCTTTGGATGACATACATGCTTGCAGCATCAACTCCTATAATGAATACACCTCCTTCACCTATTGTAATTTCAGTTCATATCACAATCACTTCTTAAAGTAACACCAAAGTGATACACGAACTTTCACCAAATTAATTAATAATTGAATGTGTACATTAGTAAGCCATCCTGTAGAAGAGCGAAAGTATTGTTTTAGGTGACAGCTAGCTTCATTGTTGAACCTTTAGGGGGGGGGGATGGCTGTTAAATTTATAATTTATAATAAGAGAAAACATTAGGGTTAAGCGTGAACACTCTGAATTTTCGTAGAGTATCAGTTATTCGCAAAAGAAGTAATACAACATTTTCCAAACTTAAGCATGCCCCTACAATTCAAAGCGTTCTCCCTCTGTGTCATTATCATATCTGTCACGCAGGCCAGCAATCTGCGTACAGTCGCTCGATCCAGCAAGGGTGACCTTGCTTCAGTCTCTACCACAATAACGCAATTTTTTCCGCTTTACTAATCCCTTCACAAATTACAAACTGTTTTTGTCTGTCTTGCTATTCGCTCGTTTTGAAATCATATTTTCTATGTAAAGCATACTGGCGTTCATGCTGCTTATAACATTTCAAATAACAAAAATTGTACTGTTAGTCAACGAGTTTGGACATTGCGGAAAATTCATAACTTAAATATGTAAGTGAACTTTCAAAATGTGTTGTTTATACACAGAGCACAAATTACAAATAAATGACTATGAGTGACAGAATAGTACTTATAATTTTAATTGCTTTTAAATTTTAATAATTCAAGGGAACCTCTTCAACATCATCATTTAAGTTTCCTTGTTGCATTTAAAAGCCCAGAGATTACACAGGCCTAAATTGTAAAAGGTTGGTTAACTTTAAGGGAAAGTATCGGTAAGTATTTTCCATATTAAATAAAGTATTACAAATAATGATTCTATAACATTAAAAACACTGGGTGAGCAGATTTTGGGTTCTGTGCGCGACAGCGGGGTTGCATAACCAGTCCAAGCTTTACAAAACCGTCATTCAAGTACTGGAGGTACTGATTAATAATATTACAAAAAAATGAATAATTTAAAAATGCATGCACTCATCCATGTCACCAAAATAAATGTTCGAACCGCTTTCATCCAGTTTGCAAACATGTCTGGCATCGACTAACAAAATAATTACCCACCACTCTTTTTTATTCCCTTAAAACGTTCGTCTTCAGTTCCTTTAAGGCATGTTCATTCTCAAAAATACTTTTGTCTTTTATAGATAACAGTCACATGGGAAAGCGGGCGGACTAAATGTTCTTACTGATATTTGCATGCATTGAAACGTTGACTGTATAAGCTTTCACAAAATTTAATCTGTGAATAGCAGAACAACTTGAAACTCTATCATCTGCGAATTTTATTGGAATAGTCTCCTGACTGTAAATAAACACTCGTCATGAAATAGAACACTTGGTACTATCATTAGCCATAGCTTTCTTAGCACTCTGCTATACATATACGGTCTGAACATCCGTTTAGCCGAGACTGATGGCGAGTTCCCACGAAGGTCGCGATTCCCGACTAAAGCTTTGAACCGACATTGTAGAAGGTTTGACCAGCTGATGGCTCCGTGCGCTTGCGGGAAACTCACAATTTGCTCACCCTGTAGCTAACAAAAGTTAATAAATTCTTAAAATTAATTAATTATTATAAAATAGAAAGAACTTTCTATAAGGGAGATAGCAGAAAAATGACTGCATTGCATCGCTTCTATTCAAGTTGCTCCAGCATCACGTTAGGGGCTAGGAGAGCTAATGTTGCGATATATCGTAACAATGGCTGTCATTACAAGCCAGTGAAACGTAGTACTCGATTGTAAAGAGATGGGTTCGCGTTAGTGGCGTGTCATTGCCAGTTCAACTCATTTGCCTTACATGCGCGTAAAGAAAACGTTACAGGAGTTAGTGCTTTCTTTATTTGCATTTATTCTGTCCTCGAGTAAGTTCCACTGTTGTCACAAGCACGAGATTGTTGTCGTACGATAAAATCAAATAATTGTTTATATAATACATTTAAGTTCATTATAACAACTAGGTCTGGGGAAACTATGATTGAATGATGAAATGAGTGTGTTAATGAGCGGGGAGCCCAAAACGCGTCAAGTTAGCTGGCATTTGCTTTTTCAGGGTAAGAAAAATACCGAAAAGGCGACTAAACTTAAGGTATTCGAACCCGAGACTTCAGGAATGTGAAGGCGGTCCGGAGGAAATGCGTGCGTTAATGAGCGGGGAGCCTAAAACGCGTCAAGTTAGCTGGCATTTGCTTTTTCAGGGTAAGAAAAATTCCGAAAAGGCGACTAAACTTAAGGTATTCGAACCCGAGACTTCAGGAATGTGAAGGCGGTCCGGAGGAAATGCGTGCAACGGTTTAATAACACACCAATGGTGTCAAATTTTAAGAAAGCTGCACCACGTTATTCTCTGGTTCAACTCGACACAGTTGTAATGTTTTAAACAAGCTTGCCTGTAGCTCCTACATCTGATTTATTCATCTGGCTATGGAGCCGTCCTTGGGGTCTAAAATGTGACAGTTTACATGGTAACCTTATGAGATAGCCACATTTCTCGACCATCAGTTATTCAGATATAGTCAGTTCTTCCCGGATAGCATCTTTGCTCTTCTCTACATTTCTAAACAACTCAGTTTGCTTTGTCATGTCATCTATTTATATCCCTTTTTTCCATAACTCATTTCTCATTTCGTACTAGAACACTAGAGACTGTTTTATAAAGTTTTAAAATTGGTTGCTTGCCACTTTTTAAAGACTCATAATGATTACTTTTATTTAATTACGTATTTAATTTTTTTTTCTTTTAGTCACATTCTCAATCTGTAGACACGGAATTTGAACCCATTAACATATTTTATAATCTCATTTTCTATTATAATTTCGATCTTTTATATATTTTGCACAAAATGCCATAAATTTACTTTTGTTGGTGGATACTTTCATGTTAAACGTAGTAAGAATTAGGTATTTAAATATTTAGTAATTCATCGCTCATCAATTTTGTATAAGTAAATACTGTGATCTTATCAAAGACTGTGATTTGCTTCCTCCATATTACATTGAATGTAGGTGCTGCACTTTAAAACAGGTATTTACCTATCTGGCCAACCACCCAATATAAACGTATTGTACTTGTAATAATATTATATTCATGTCACTATTGTTTTCATGTTAAAATATGCCTTGGTACCTAGGGCAGTATGGACCAACAGGTTAAAGTGCACGTAAACGTTGAACAATTAGCCAGTTATTAAGAAAGACAAAGTACCTACATGTATTATATTTGGAAGATTGCAATAGAATAAGGAACATGCACAATAAAATTGGTTGAATGGTGAAAGCATAAAGGAATTAACACAAAAGAAACCATAACATAACATATTCTTTGTAAGTATTGCACGTTTATAAAACAGCAAGTGAGCAAACATCATATCATCCTCATGGAATTTGGGAATTCCTATAAGTACAAAAGATTTTGTCTAGGCCACAACGCTATATGGTGTGGGCCAATCGAGTTCAAATTTAACCATGCTAAAAACGTTGAAAATCGTGTAGGAAGCCCCGTGATAGCAAAATTCCATATTTTTACCAACAAAATTCAAATCAGAGGGAGAAACCGTTAAAAACGTGTAGTAAATCCCGCAGTAAAACAAATTACCTATCTATCAGCTAATAAAATAAGAGAACGATGACAGTAAAATATTATGAAGTTTTTGTAGTCCATGGACGTAAACCCGAAATGGAATGCTTGGATTTTGATAGGAGGAATCTAAATTGTAAGTCGAGTTTTAGGGTCACGTATTTAAGAAATTAAATATATATGGGTTTTGGAGGCTTGCTAGCGATGTTCTTACCAACTGCAGGTTCTACGTGCTCTCAGATGTGAAGCTTACATCTTTTACACTTCATCTTTCGGCGCAGAATTGTAACACCTCACGTTTTGTTATGCAGTGCTTGGGAAACGGGAGTGTCCGGAGACGATATGCACTTAATTATATTTCCCGGCATTGAGCTTATTCGATTTCCGGCGGTTGCTTCGCTTGCTGGTGAAAATTGGAATCTAATAAACAACGTTGAACTACTTCTCCGTCACCCCAAACACCGGTACCCAACTTTTTCCAACACTTTCCCTCCTATGTCACCAACACATTTATGAGGAATGTTGGACACGAGGAGGAAGGCGGTGCCTTACAAAGAGTCGCGAGGACATCTGCGGCTAGTCATGGGTATCCAACTAAAACTTTACTGCACATTACGTTAGCGGGCAAGGTTTATAACTAAACCCTGTATAATAATGAAAAGTAACGTAATATTTCATGTCTCGACTACCGAGCGTGCTGCAGTAAAATTGTACTGTGTTCCCGTTAGTTTCGATCTACCTTATACACGTATTAACAAAGGGTCGAACAGCAAATGTTTGCACACTTGGTTTGCATTTTTTTAAATTTTTTTAGTTTCTGATGAAAATAACTGTAATTTTTAGGATTTGGAATAGTTTGTTTCGTATTCACATGATAGAAAATATTATCACTAGTTTATATCTGCAACACAAATCTCGAATCAAGATATCTCAACAAAAACCGATTTCTAAACTGCTTTGTGTATTCCATATGCATTTGCTAATCAATTAATATTGAAACTTGTTGTTTACCTCTTTGCAGTGTTCAATACGAACAGGAATTTGTACGCAAATTGATAATGAAGAACACACAGGAACATAACAGTATTTTAAACAAATTTTTACACATTATATATAGTTTGGGTCAAACTGGGGAACAAAAATGCAAAATGTTAGATTTTAAACAATTTATTTACCTCGCTGTTGCATTTTGGAATTGTTTTGTTCGTTTAGATATTGGAAAATGCACAAAACTAACGAACGTAACCACATTTTAAGATAATATAGTAAACACAAATCATTATTAAAATATTTAACACACACTTATATTTCCTGAATTTATTACCAAAGTTTAATTGCATAGGTTCAGTGTGCTTGAACATCTTTGTAATAATTTATATGCTAAAAAGGCACAGAATTACTCAGCATACGATTCCCTTGAAAAAAATTCAGTAGAGTAAGTGTTCCACATGCCAGAGAACAAACAAACAAGTCGTCTTATAGTTAACAGGTGAATGAGTCTCCCAGTTTAATGCTCTTAGTATGATGATTAAACTTCACACACAAAGGAGATGTTTGCTAGCTTTGTCTTCTACACAAAGGAACAGCGAGACATACGCATTTATTTTCAGCGTAGCACTGGCAGAAAACCGATATGCTACCTTTCCATATCTCCGTGAGCTTTCTCCTAGATTATGTCGCTTTCCGGCATATCCTGAAGAATATACCACTTGATGCCATTGCTTGAAACAATATCCCAATTTTTATGAAAGAAGTTTTCAATATAATTGACAATAAAGAGTTTATTTAAAAAAGTAATTACATTTTGCAGTTTTAAGTAACCCTAGTGTTAAGAGTTCCACCATCCACAATTTTTTAAAAAATAAAATGTTCTATTTCATTGTCTACAAAACCAGTTAGCAAAAATATAATTACTCAATTTAAAAGTTAAATAGTTTGAACAACAAAATCGGAATTTTATCCACTAATAGGATCATATTGGAGAAGGAGGAAACTTGAGCCTTACTCAAAGGCTGGCCGTTTGTGCTCTCCCCCGTAGGAGAGCGGCCAGAATCCACGGGTAAGAAGCACAAATACAGAAGGGTTCCCTAATACTGTTTCCAGACCCCCAATACCGGCGGAGGCCTCCTCAGAAGAACCACATGCTTACAAGAAACATTTCCAAAGTGCAAGCCACCGTTATCTAAACACCGCCGCGGGTGGCCGAGGTCGTTAAGGCACGGACTCGTGAGCGGGAGGTCTGCGGTTCGAATCCCGCCAGGACCGTCCTCCCTGACTGGGGTTTTTTCCAGGTTTTCCTCAGTCTTCATAACTGGCAAATGCCGGGGAGGTACCTAAACTTAGGCCTGGAACGCTTCCTTCCTTAAAAAAAAAAATCCTTTCCCAATTTATCATTTCATCTCATGTATCACCAGTGTCCACCGCCTGTGGTGCCTCAGTAGTGAAAACGGGCGTTAAACACTACTCAAAAAAAAAAAAAAAAGTTATCTAAACAACCTACTTTGTCAGGCACTTTAGACCCTGTAAACGAAATAAGATGAAATGGGAGAACGGGAAATTGGTGAAAAGGAAATGGATCTTTCAGCATTCGGGCAAGTTACATGGGAAAAAATGGTCAGCTTGACCGGCACCAAGGGATTTGAACCCGGGAACTTCCGCTTGAGGCATTCCACTTGGTAATACTGTTAAATGTCACTATGAGGAAATTTACAAAATATATGTAGGCATTTTATTTTCATTTATGCTGACTTAACTGAAACGCTAGTGGAGATTTCTAAATGAGGCCTGCAATCTCTCATAAACACCTACAGAAATTGGAGGTGTTCCTTCTTTTGCTCATTTCAACTACGAGTTACTGGCCTGTAGAGCGCGGCTAGGTACTGAGAGAAGCCTATAATGCATGTGCAGGTAGAAACTTGTACTTAGTGTCAGCGAGGGGTTGTGCTTTCTTTGAGTGTAAATTGTTCTTCGTTGGTCAAGCCACTACATCAATATAGTCTTGAAGAACTGCCTTTTGTGTATGGCATGTGTGTGAAAACGGAAATGGTAAGGTAATACTTAAGAAAATATCATGGCAATCGTGTTTCAGTTAGGGAAACTGTTCGATGAATTGTTAAAAAGTTACAAGAGAAAAGGCATGTGTTCCGAACAGTTGTGTTCTTACGAAAGAATACTAAGATGAAATACAGAAATTTCCTACCCAGATGCCAACAATGTATTGCCGCTGAGGGACATCATTTTAAACATTTCTTGTAACACAGGTCAATATTATTATTGTCCGTTTTAAATACATTAACATATACTGCTTTCAGTAAAAACATAAAAATACTAAAATTAAAATACCCAAATTAGACCACCTCCGTAGAGTTTGCGACTGCTAATTGGAGATCCTAGGTTCGATTTTTGGTTAGGTGAAGCTATCTGGGTAATTTTTTTTTTTCGAAGCTTTTCCTTACTCTAAGGAGGTAAATAAAGGCACCGGACTGCGGACATATTACCTTCACTATCCTCACTGGAGCAACGAAGGGCATCTCATCCTCAGAAGTTTTCTACAATAGCGCAATTCTACAAGTTGTGAGACATTGGGCTGGCATTGGACTAAAAAAGTATGAAATTTACGCGCGACGGCATTTTCTCCCTTTATCGGTTACATTGGCTCCACTTCCCTAGTAAGCAGCCACGCTCAGGCAGTCCGTAGCTCAAATAACCTCGCTGTTCTTCCGGAAAATCTCGATTATGTAATAATGGTCATTAACATTTTCTCATATGCTCAAATTAACTTCTTGAATATCCCTTTCGTGATACAGAAAAATGCGGCCATGTTTGAAAGCACACTGAATTACGTAAATACCTCCTGAAATGCAATAACAAATTTCAATGATCTCAATTTGAAATATTCAGTAGTTCTTAGCGACATTATAGTGAACAATACGTTCTCGTCGAATAAAGTACTGCTTGGTGGACATTAAGGGAGTTAAAATAAAGATGAAATCAGCAATGTTAATAAGAGTGTTGCGGCCAAATGGCTGGGAATTCAGTGCAATTCAAAGTCGAAGAAACTCCCGGTGAGAAAGAAATCAAAGTCTTCATGTCGGTTCTCACTGCAAACATTCTTATTCATGGAAGACCCCGTTTCATTGGCAATATTTTGCTCTTATTTAATTTCTGTCGCTTCCCTCTGCACTGTATGCAATATGCAAGTGTACTTTAGCTTTTCCACGGTTGGTTCCGTACTATCCTCACATTTCTGCTTTCTTTGTAAACACGAATGGACTTTGGTTACCCAGTTCGACACTAATCTGTGTGGGGTAGAAATATTTCTTTCCTTAAACACAATATAAATTGGTTCTTGGAAAATAACTTGCACAACATGAGCTGCCTGCCCCACAGCAGGATGCGTGAGAATCAAAGACGTGTTATGTACACGCATTGGTAAATGTCACGCCATCTCGCCTTTCTTTCCACAGCTACTTTCTAGGGTTAAAACACAAATTTCAATTTCAGCACATTTCGTCATCATCATGGCCGGTTTAATGTTTTGTGCCTATCCAGCTCTCAGTCCTTGCTGGGATTGATATAAAAGATCCGCCATCTAATGTTTCCGCTCTTAGTTTCTCCAGAATGCGCAAATGACTTTGGTGATTTTGATGTTGGTTTTATGAATCTCTAATTTCTAACTTTGATTATTGTGCTGACGGAGCTGTTTACACCATTTGATCATAAACGTTGTTTATTGGTCATATATTTGTTTCTGCTTTCTGATTGCATAATATTACTGCTTGATTGCATTATTTCTTTTTTCGGATTTACATAACGTAACATGGTTATATATGACTTTAAATGATTTCCGAGATTTCAGAATATCAGGTATATAGAAAAACAATATAGGAATATCAATATTCTTTTTCTCTCTCATGAAAAATGCTTAATGTGTGCGTCCTTGTTACTCTGCAGATATTAATTTCGCCCCACATGTCACCGATACGCATCTTCATGTCCAGGTCAGTTGCAGGTAGAAGATCCTTCAGGTAATTCTACAGAAAAATTCGCAAGGGGTAAGGCCGTGTAAAATGGTGGCCAAGATAGGAGCACATGGTCATCGTCGGGTCCCTCTCTCAGTTTATCGCTGCGGCGAGTGCAGGTTTAAGTTTTTCTTGACCTCCCGATGTAAATGAGGTTGAGCGCCATCTTGTTGCATTATGACATCATCTTTGCCCTTGTTTTGCTGTGGTAACAGCCATTCAGTGATCATATTCAGATAGATCAGTCCTGTTACTGTATGCCTTCATCTTGGAAACATCACAGAACACAATATCGCTCACGTTCAACGTAACTTTGTGGATTTTGTTCCCCATATGTGAACCTTTTGTTTATTGGCCTTTCCTCTTAAGTGAATGACTGATTCATCACTAAAATGAACTTCTTCCATCCGCTGCCGCAGTGCGATGCAACCCCCCTCCCCCATAGGCGTTTGTTACGAAGTGTTAAAGCTTGATGCAATTCAAGCGGACAAGGCTTCAATCTAGGGCATTTTCGTAACACGCCAAACTGTGGCTTGCGGTGTGCTCAATTCTCTCTTCCTTCTTGCAGTCGATTTCCTGGCCTGGTCCATTGTTTCCTCCGACGCAGAGGGACGCCCGGTGCACAAAATGTCATATCATTTATCGGAGGGAGATATTTTCAGAATTTCGTGCTGAAGTGTCGCTGAAAAATAGTAACGGACGAATTCATGATACTCGAGAGCACAAAACACATACTTCGCAATGTTACAATCACTGACACCTGGCGGAAACAAACGTAACTACTGAATGGCGCACGGTAAAGAACAAAGTTATGTAATAAAACTTGTCAGCTCATGCATTTTTATAGTCGGTGGTGCCCGTATTTAAACCCCCCTTCCTAAAACTGGTGTAGTCTCAGCTTATAGATCTGCGTTTTAATACACGAAAAGGATGATAAAATAGTCTATCGACTAGAAACATCTTTAATACGATTAATTCAGCAAGTTGGTGTCTGCCAGCAGTTCGTAAGCTGCTTCGTATTCACATTAAATGTTTGCTATAGCTGAAATAAAATATCCGGGAGACAGCATACAACATTTGAAAAGATTATAAGCGGTGACTGCCTCAAAATATTTTCAAAAGGACTCAGACATGTCTCACAGCGGAGGGCAGGCACTTCAGTCGTGGCAGGACCTTCGCCCAGAAGACTCAGACCGCGCCACTGAAGATGTCCTCCGCAATTGAGGATGAAACGTTTGGACTCCTTAGCTCCAAGAGACCACGGCTCCTAAGACCGGAAGAAACTTCTAGTTATAATACGTTTCGCATAAATTGGCAAAATAAGACTTTTAAGTTATTCCAGCTTTGTTTATTTATTTCACTCTATTCATGTTTCCTTGCCTACTCACATTTGGCGTGTTTTGTTGACTTCTTCATAATACTAAAACATGTGACAGTTTCCAGTATTCCTACGTATTAAATCGTGTTTTCTGAATACAAAAAATTTCACAAGGGTAAATGTATATGAGGAACATGACGAATGTTAACTTCCAGAAAGTTCGCAGGTTTCTTCATTGGCTTCACCTTCAGAAGAAAATCGTCGCCCACGCAGTTTTACAAGTCACATGGGGTCAAGTGCGAAGAATGAGAACGGTAGCGTGGGGATATGCAACTTGACATGTTCCATTTTCGACATTGTTTAAAACCTGTGTAAGGCAGATGACAAGGACCTTTTCTTTCACTCCCTGCTCACTTTTACTGCATGCTGCTTGATCCCACGTAAAAAAACTCTCTCAGCCTCAATGGCAATCTTCAAGATATGTTTTCCCAAATTTGGCACGTGAAGTACCAGGAAAGTGGCATCCTACAGACTCGAAATGCTCATTTACACCGCTTGTGAGATTTTCGGAAGTAATGTATTTGCATTCCATATCTAATAAAGGAAAAATATGAAAACTCTATGGAAGTGTGAACACGGTCCACAGACATCTCAGAAAATCAACTTTCTAGGTTGCACACTCTCTTGTATTTTAACGCAAAGACCACACGGACGATTGCCATCGGAATATATTGACGCTAAACTTGGTGGTGTTTTATAAACTTGTAAGAAATAACCTTAGCAGCAGATGAGCCTGAAAAATTGTTTGCTTAATTGTGTATTACACTATAGAGAATGGAGAAATATTAATGTGACACACTTGGGAGCTTGCTACGGTCATCAAAATAAAACATTTTCTAATACCATATTTTCCTATGTAACCCAGTTGAGAGCGATAGATTTTTCAGGACGTAAAAATCCTGAGTGCAAGTTCTCCTGGAAGGGCAGGACTTTCAGCGTAATCCCATGCCATACATATACGAAACGTTAAAATAACTCCATACCTGAAAAAAGCTCATTGGACAAAATTATCGACCGTTTCAAATTCAAGTAATACCTTAGTTCTCTGCCAGATGGCGAAGGGCTCATCGTCTGTCACTGTGCCCTCTGTTGGAAAGCAAGCATTACTAAAATTTTCCTTGGTAATGAAAACCTCCCACATAGAAGGCTACCAATTCACAATGGAAAGACAGCAGAGATAGACATTTTTCATATCGCTAAATGGCGTATGCGTTCTTCAGATGTTTGTCACACGTCTTGACTCGTTTACTATCATGTGGGAAGCAGTGAACTACATCCAGGGTCTTTATCAACAACGAAATCGCCGTTCTCCACGTCAACGTCTGCGTGAGATGAGTCATTTAGAAAATTACCTGGACATCGATGAGGGTGTACAAAATATCCTGCTGCAATTGCGGATAATATGGGAACGAGTCACAAACGGCCCAATATCCACTGCGAGTGCAGTTTTCGCAATAGTGTTTGGAATAGTATAAAAACATCTGCATCCTGCATTTCCATCTTATTTTGTAAAATTGATTTAATGTCAATAATTCGTTTATGTTATTTAAGTTGTGGTGACCTAGAAACACGTGCCTCATATGAAAATATGCTATTAAAAGTTTTTTTATGTCCTGTGCAACCTTTCAAAGTTTGTCGGTTCAATATTTTTTCATTCTGTATACATGTAAAGTTTGTTTTGATTTAGATTGAAAACGTTTGTTTGATTTGGTTTATTTACGGGCGTTCTTTAACTTTGAAGGTCATCAGCGTCCCATTCAATTCAGGGCGTGAAACAGCCGATAAATTTTGCTCAGAGGCCTCTTCTTTCAGGCTTGAGGTTCTTTTTCGTGCAGCAAATGTACGACACGGGACCCACGGCTTTACTTCCCTTCCGAAGAAAGCCATACTTAGGATTTTTACGCTCGAAAAAATCCATCGATCCTGGCCGGGTTTGAACCTGCGATCTACTGAAAATGTGATGGAATAAGTCAAAGAACAAAAATATATTGTGATTTCTCTCCTTTAGGGTTGACATGGATATAAATAAGTGAACATTTCAGTGCATTTAAGCTCCAAACCAAGATACTGAAAATTAAGTTGAAACGGTTCGGGAGCTGCCTAGTACTCGCCTACTGACTTGAATAACGAGGTTTTTTACGTTGGCAATGATCTTTTTACTACAATAAAGCAACAAGTAAATGTGGAATGTTGGTTCTTAATGCATACTTTACTCCCGACGCACGTGAAGAATGTCAACTTTCTCCGTCTCACGTTTGATATACGAAGAATTTTAGATTCCCCACACAAGGAATCATGAAGTCCGTGTCCAAGGAGTTCTTCCGATACTTTGCCCCCTCTCCCTTTCCATTTATTTATCCAACAAACAAAAGAAGTTCATTACGCGTCATTTTCATACTAGTACATCACTGTTCGAGATCCCCTTCCTCAGTTTGAGTATGCCCGTAACTTTTTAAAATTTCAGTAAAATAAAATTTGGTTTTGTACTACCCTTCACTGTTGAATGTATTTACATCTCAAATTTAGTACAAATGACAAAAATGCTTGCATTTCAAGCTCAAGAGTGCTGTATGCTCTAACTTATCTTTGCTTTAAGCCTCTAGTATGGAAATATGTTGTTTCATAATATGCACTGTGAGTATTTTTATCATAAAATAATTTAGAATTTTGAGAATATATGTTTTAGTAGTTTTAGTGACTTAATTCTTGACTTGTGTTAATAATTTAAAGGAAGACTGTACTAACAAATGCTTTGTTGCCCATGCTTAAACTTCAGAGATATACTTTTTGTTGTTTTAGTTGTTTTTACATTTAATTTCGAAAATGTTGTCTACTTAGGCAGAAATGACAGTAATGGTCAATTCACGATCGCTAACATTCATGTTTCCACAATGCCATTCCAACTTGAAAATTAAGCACGTCTTTAAAAGAAGAGGTTCGAAGAAATCAAGAGAATACATGATGTATCTTTTTGTCGTTTTCTGCTCTGAAAAATCGGATGACGTGGTTATGTTTGAATGCAACGAAGCGGAAGCGTTGCTAGTGGCATGTAACTGTTTCGGAGCGGAGTGCAGGAGACCATTGTTAGGTTTTTGTTTCTTCCTTCCATGTCTTTCGGCAAACACTCGTGTGCGTATCGATAACATCTAGAAGAATGACCTCAGCGGAAGCGATTAGTACCAGAACTCAGCTTTCAACTGTCTGCTACACTGAACCATTTTAGTTATAAACAAATATAATATAAAATTACCCCGAACGCCTTACGTCAATATAAATTACCCATATAGCTCCATCATCATCATCATCATCATCATCATCATCATTTAACTTTCTGTCTATTCTTTTCATAGTTGCAATGACATCTTACTGTTAAACACACTAAAGATGGCAAACATTAGGTATGGTCAACCCGACAGAGTCTTAACATTCATGAAAAGCTTGATTTAAGAATTGCTTAGAAATAACATCTTTTCAGATTTTGTTGTGCTGAAGCGTTGCAAACTATACAACTGTTTAAAACATATGAACCGTTTCTTTCTGATAATTTTCGAAGTACCTGGCAGAGTTCTTGCCCAGTAAAATGCCGTAAGGAGCGTTCTCTTAAACCGATCCACATTTGTTGCTTATCTCAATTTAGTGATAAGACGGCTGTTTTTCAACGCATGCGCGTGAGGCCATCCTTTTGATAACCGCCAAGTGAGCGAACAATCCATTGCTTACAGCGATACGCAATTGATAACAAATGTGAACCGGGCTAGTTCGACTGTCCTCATCGTAATATTCCCTATGTGGAGCGAATCTCACCACCAAAACGACAAGAGATGGGGTGAGATTTTATGAGCCTAAATGTTAGAAGTAACGTCTTACTGTGCGCTATTTGCAACGCGAAAGGCTTTTTGCACGTGCCAGAAGTGGTTATTGAATGGAATTCTTAAATAATAAAGGATTGCCCAGAACTATTCATTATTACATAATATCTAATGTCCACCTCGCAATTTGATACTGTGTAAGGTGTGCACAGAAAATCTCCTGCACTGGCAAGTAATGTAAATATTTATATCTGTTTCCAGGCATTTCGTTACCTTTGAGATTGAATATTTATTTTTACCTCCTTCACTTGTCTTCTGCGTGTGAAGAGCACAATGTGTTTGAAATATTGCGATATTTGTGTGACTATTTAAGTATGTTACTTATTTCCGCTTCTCTAGTTCTTGCTTCATTAGCTACATTGTTCCAAGGGTTAATTTACTTTTCATTTTTACTGATTTACCTGTAATACTGCTTTCTTCTTGGTTTGTTAATTTGATTTTGCTTTTACGTGTTTTGCTTTCTTTATATAAATCGCATATTTATTAATTCGAAACAAGAGGATATCTCAGTTTGTTAAAACTATGAAACATGTGACAAAAAACTTAAACATCTATAAAAGAAGGGGGAAAGTCTGGAGACAGTGAGTGCCGAAGTGTGGCCTTGAGCCTGTCATAGTTCTTTGCCTCACACCTAGGTGTGTGAGCGAATTCATTACTGGCACACATGTTTATTTCAGAGGTGTCACAAAGTATTTGTGCGTAAATTTGACAGTAGGGCATCATTAATAAAACAGAAAATTGTAAATTTGAAAAAAGAACTTTCAGAGATCTGGAAGCGTTTTATATATCCATCAAGCTCGTTTTGGTTAAGAGATAATTTCAATGGATTTCTTGACCAGCAAGATCTCCTGACCCAATTCTGCTTAACATTTTCCTAAGGGTGATTTAAAAGGAGTTGCCTTGCACTGTTCAGGTACAGGGAGAAGTTACTATGATATTTCAGGACTCCTTGCAGATAAATTATGCAAATATTCAGCGTTGTGTTCACTCTGTCTGGACAGCGCTGGTCAACACTACCAGCAAGCCTGTAACATGATTACATTTCTCGTAAACCAAGGTGTATGTTCTATTTAAGATAATCGCAATTGAAAAATAACCACTTTGTATAAAAAAACGGAACCAGATAGTTGTAATTACCATGGGATGTATCGTACGCTTTTAGTTGAAACCGATATCGAAAATGAAAGTTACCTTCATATTTATCTATTAACGCCTACGAAATTTAAAATACTTATCTTTAAAACTGGAGATGTATAGAGGGAATGTTTCATTTTCTTTTTATTTTTGTATTATTTTCAATGTATTTACAAAGCTATCTACACATGTCAACATGATTATATGTAAAATAACAAGAGCGCTGCAATCAAAACAGTAGAACCACCGAGAGGTCATTTTGACCGATTTTAAATTTTTAAACTGACGTTGCTGCCATAAAATTTATTTCATTATCGTTTGTAACTTTACTTCGCTGTTTGATAGGTTATTTAGACACTGTAATTATTCCGAGTTAGTTTTTCACTTACCGGCATTTATACATAATACTGTCAAGCGGTTAGCCACGATATGTGTTTCAAGCATAGATAATTATAGGGATTTTTAAGCCTGTAACGATATCAGAGTTTTTGGTAGTATCTGAAGGGTAAACACGTCTCGGCGATCAACATGGCATAGGCCTCAGCCTGTCACAGATCGGGGTTTTCAAATATATTCCCAAGGATCTGTCGGATCTGGAAGACGATATGACAGGGAAGCATGGTAATCATTCAATATTAGCATTACTACCCTTCAATTGTTTCGGGGAGTAAAATGAAATTACACTGCAGTAGTTTCGTATGAAAATTAACAGGGAGAGGGTGAAGTATTGTTGATATTATTATTATTATTATTATTATTATTATTATTATTATTATTATTATTATTATTATTATTGTTGTTGTTGTTGTTATTATCATTGGATATGAAATTACTCAAAATGAAATTTTCATACTATAACAGATACTTGCTGAACCTGGACCAAGTGACACTTTTCCTGACCGAATCGCCGATCCTGACGGAAGCACAACCTTTACTTAGAAGGGGAAGCCATGCTGACTAGGGTGAAAATTCTCGGGCAAGGATGTAATTAGGATTGAACTGTAGGAAAAACTTTGGTTTGATATCTTGAGGTGGGTTTTCTCAGCAAAACATCAAAGAGAAGCAAGGACCTACACCACATTCAAAGTGACACGTCATGTGATAGTGTTGCAAGTGCAAGGCTCCTGTTAGTTGAAGCACATAAAGAAATTTACAGTAACAGAGACGCAAAGGGAACTTGAAGATGACTTAGAACTTGATTTTGCATTTATTGATTTATTATATGTTCGTGGTGCTTTAGGAGATAGTAAGATAGAGATAGATGAAAGAACCTCCATTCTTTAGTCAGACAACGGGTAGAAATAGGTTCCTTAATATATTTAGAAGTTTTCACTTTGATATGAAAACCACAAGATCAGAACTTTGAAAACAGATCATTTCTTGGAACAAATGCTACAGTCCAGGTGTTAATGTCACTGTAGGTGAACATTTCCCCTAGCAGAACACGATGCTCTTACCTGCAATACACATCAAACAAGCCTGAATAAAGTCGGCTTCAAATTTTGGTTTGTAGCCATTAAATGGACAACAATTATGATGGAAAGAAGACCATTCGCTGCAACACAAACTAGCAGTCTTTTGACTGCATGAGCTTTCCCCAGCAGTTCTACTGCGTCTTGCATTGTGAGCTGGTTACACAATTTGCTACGCTGCAAACGTTAGCGCAACTCATACATGAGCTTTTAATTGGGAGATGTAACATCTCCTTTCAAACGAATTAAATTTCCATTACAAACTTAGTACTATCCCGAACCAAATCAAGTTTAAAGTTAGCTAATTGTGACGGGTTTAGATTTTTTATTACCAACTGGTTATCTTTCATGTATGGTGCAGGGGATATATTTTTTAAATTCACTAATAGTGTTTGCAACTTTATTACTATCCTCACGTTCAAGATGCCTCATAAAACAGCTTGCCCTACATATACAGGATGCCTATGGTTTTGAACATAGTTCATACTTATCTAGATGTCCTTACAGTTAGCATGAGACACATGCCTTTCATGCATTTTGCACTCCATAGCACCCTCTCTCTCTCTCTTAGCTAATTAGGGTTTCTTTTCAGTGGAAAAACAGTCTAAATACAGATCATTCATAAACAAACATCCACCGCCACGGGTGGCCGAGATCGTTAAGGCACGAACTTGTGAGCGGGAGTTCTCGGGTTCCAATCCCACCAGGACCATCCTCCCTGAATGAGGTTTTTTTCCACATTTTCCACAGTCCTCATAAATGGGAAATGCCGGGGAGGTACCCTAAACTTGGGCCTGGAACGTTTCCTTGCTTAAAAATCCTTTCCCAATATATCATTTCATTTCATGTATCATCAATGTTCACTGCCTGTGGTGCCTCAGTAGTAAAAACAGGCGTTAAACACCATTCAAAGAAAAAGAAAAGAAACATTGGAAAAGCATTGCTAGCAGTTTAAAATTCCTCTATTTTAGTTCAATTTACATTGAAATGCCGTTGGAAACATGCTCAGGGGCTGGCCGGTTTGTTTCAGTTCTTGGCATGTTACGTAAACAGGGTTTGTTTGTATCTTTTTACCTAACGTCGCCTAGTCAAGTAGGCAAATATACACATGCGCATCGTCTCTATTTGACAAAGTATTTTCCCCGCAATATACTTTTAAGTCTTGAACTAAACTGGTTCTTTAGCTCATTATATCCATTTCTGGAGGTGCAACTCATAGTTGCTTCAGTTATTGGCACAACTTCCTAATTTCTTTCCCTACTCCTCTTTATCATTTTGTCTCCTAAGAATGAAATTATTTCCCTACAACTTTTACATGTTGAATGGTAAAGAGAGTTCTTACAGGAGATTTGATATTGTGGCTTTAGATTGGCATTAAGCCATTTCCTTTTGCCGTATCATTGTGCCTTTCATTAATTATAATGCTCTGAAAAGTGTATAAATAAATGTTTGATTTATTTATTCATATTTAAAGCAAGGATGCACCTCACCAGCTGGTAATCGCCGAATTGGTACTCGTCTCAAAATGTCAACGTCTCCCTATAGAAAACGTTGTGAAAGGTGAGTAAATGAGGGGTCTAGATACAACATCCGCCAAGTTCATTTAAAAGTAACTATGTGCATAATGAACAAGTGTACTTTTGTTTTACTTTGTAATGTGCATAAACCCCTCTTTTGGTAGCAAATTGTTATGTTCAAACATCGCCTGAAAGGGAAAAACTGCCAAGTGCACCGGCCCGTGGCATGGAACAAACGTCAGGTCCATAAAGTCAATAGTGTACATCATGTGACATAGTTGGCTGCAAACTCATGCACCTTCCACAGCTGTTACGAGTTATGAAGCTGCAAGACACAGCAGCGAGTTTTCAAAATATTTGCAATTCTGTTATAATATCCTCAAGTAAAAATATGCCAATACCTAAAATTCCTGATAAGGTACCTTATTACAACAGAAGTTTCATTCGTGCGATTTAATCATGTACAGGGAATTTCCAAATAAAGTTGAACAAATAATATGTCAAAAGTCCCAATTGGACAGCAGGAACAAGAGTGCTAATGAAATTGTGTCTGCAGTTTAGACAGATTGGACAACCATCAGGTGGATGGTGAATGCTATGAAATGGCTATTGATGATATTGAAAATCACGAAGCTGGGCATTCATTCCTACCAGCATTTAGGGTATGTGGTCAAAATGAAAGAAGTTTTCTTAAAAAATAAGTATAATTCCCCCCCCCCCTCATGAGCATCCTGAGATTTACTCATTGTTTCCATATGTGTATGAAATTGACAATGCTTTCAGAATTTATAAATTGAAAGTTTTCAGACAGGGATTTAAGAAACCACCTTCTTCATGACATTTAAATTTCTGTTAAATTAAAAAATTAATATTGAGAAAAGAAAAGATTTGAGTTTATATTCAGGATGAAGCTCATTATTGCAGTATTTGGGAGCTAGTAAACGTTTGCTCAAAAAAGGAAAGATATTAGGTAATATGTTCCTAAATTGCTTCCAATAGGAGCGAAAGGAGGAAGGAAAAGTTATTAAATGTGGTCAATCTACTGAAATTGAGATGAATAGTGGTAAATGGAGAACCTTGAATTTTGTGAAGCTATTGTAATCAGGCTGTGTACTCATTTTAGAATTATTTGTAATGACAAACTTAATAGGATTACATCATATCACACAACCTTGACAAAACAATCATTCATGTGTTACAACCCAAACCCGCAAAGTGAAAAAAATTAAATTAATGTTTACTGTGAAAGTAAGTACCGTGAGTTTATTTTCTTTTCAATTATGTGATTTCCAAACACTTCACTTATTACTTGTGGAGCATGCATATAACAAACACACATTTCCTTCATTTCCTGAAAACATTGTTAATCTGGAGTTGATGACTTTTGCATCTAGACGCTTAAAATATTCTAAAGTGTCTATGAGGTCATGAATATAAAATATCACGAAGCGAACAGCAGACTTTCCTTCATAAGAATTCGGCATTACCAATGTTGAAGTTCAGCTGATGATAATATACATATGTGCAATAAACTACCAACATTTTTTAAATTAAGACAGTTTACATTCTTTCACCTGTACACATTCTTAATTATTCGTGTATGTTGCATATGTAGTGAGAAATACATTTATGTTTACTTCCAGTTCTACTTTCTTTAGGAAGCTCTTTAGCAATTTGATGTTTATGGTACTACCGGTAATTTCCCATTCTTGAGGTCCTCCAGCTCTCTAAACTGTGTACAAAACTTGTTGGCATATAAAGGGCAGTCAATGTTGCCAAAATAAGTTTAAAATGGAAAACCTTGCCTTGCTAGTGTTATGTACTAAAAAGCGACGAGAGGCTTTTCCCGAAGTTACTTGAAGCAAATACTCTTCATAGAATGCACTGAATGTTAGTAGATAGTTAACATTTTTATATCTGTTCAATGTTCCCCTTCATCACAGTAACTCAGAAACTTCTTTGTTTTTAATTCGTCTAACGCAGTACTTCGGCATTAAATTTTGTGTATTTTTACCGTATACTTAAACACATGTCTTGCTGTACAAAAGATGCAATTTTGTTGCAAATTTTTGACTTCGTATGTACATTTACTACACCTCAAACTAAACGTCAGTTTTCGAGTGTTGTTACACCTTGTGTTTTTAATCTAATCAACAATGACGTAGTACATGGAGAAACGCTTGTACCAGCTTCAAGTGACGTTTGTTTAAACACGAATAGAAATATGAAATAATAAAATATATTACAGTGTGTCCGCAAATGATTGAGGCGGATCGTGATGTCACTGTAGCTGATATGGTCACAACACCGTACAGGTATGTACAACACCTGACCAAGTTTCCTTTGGCATATTAAAGAAAAAGTGCGCAAACTTTAAATTTTGAGATCACACAGAAAACATTGTGTTTTATAGAGACACAAACATACATCATGTTAGCATAAGACTTTTTGTTCCCTCAAATTATTTCGTTATAGTACCCAGAAAAAGTTTTGCTCATTACAGAAAACCAGTTGACCAAAGAACATGACATTGTGTACAAAATTCGAAGGACGCTTATTGTGGTTGAACCAGGATGCTTGTGCCAATTTCCAATCGTGCCATTGTACGTAGTCAATTGTTTCTTTAGGCTCAGGAGGACAATCCAGAGGCCCCCAATTGCTTTCATCTGTTTATCTTCGCCGAATAGAGTTGCAACCAGATAGTGCTTCGTTCTGAGGTGTCGCTGAACCGTTGTGACTGACTCACCTGAATGAAATTCCAGGTCAGAATGCACTTTTTCACTGTTTGAATTCCATTGTTAGGCACGAAGGACGATATTTCCTTACTTCAGCCTGTGTGCCTCCGGGAGAAAGGGAAATACTGGGCGGCCGGGATCCGCAGGTAGGTAGGTGGAGTCCATAAAAATGTTTATAGACAGAACACTCGACGCCAGTGGAGTGTTCTTAACCTTCAAAGCGAAAGTTACTGTTACACCGCACATTTCTAATTCGACTAGCACTTTCCAGCCTGTAACAGAGCCAAAGAAATGCAATAAGAAATGGGAGAGTGGAAATATCTATCCCAGCATTTACCTAAGCGACCAGAGAAACTCAAGATCAGCATAACCGGCTCTAAGGGATTTGAAACTGGAATCTCCCAAATGAGTCTCAAGAGCTCGGTCTTTTCACTATTTGTTGCCATCTACTACTGCAGCGCTCTTGCGGCTGCGGGCGAAAACAAATGCCTGCCAGAGAATTGAAACGAAACTTTGGGAGAAATACTTGTTACATCTTCCATTTGCTCAGAAGCATTGCTGGAGCATCTACATTATTTTGATAGAAAATTCATCTCCGTAAAGGGCGTGTAAAGTTCACCTGGCCACTCTTATAACATCAGACTTCATCGCCACATCTATAGTATCAAGCCCATGGAAAGCCACGAAATCGTTGCAATAATTTTAAACTGAACTAAACAGTGTCTCTATTTACTTAGCAGTTGTTAGTGCTGGTATATTGTTTATGTTTTAATGTGCGTTTTTTAGGGGTGTCCCATAAACAGGCGACTGTCACAGTCATGTCATCTAATTGTAAACAAAAGTTACGATACTCTTGGAACGTTTGCATACCGAGCAATTTCGAATCCAAGCGTCATCATTCGAAGGTAGAAGAAACTGGAGTTTTTCTTTACAGTCAAACCCCTGTAAGAAATGTTTACCTCGGGTAGAGCATGTAACGGTATCTGTTAATTTTGCAAGCGGGGAAGAAAGACAATTGTACCATGTGCCTAAAAACTTGATTCGATAACTCTTCGTTACTATGGAAATAACGTCAATTTTGTGGGAATTCTTTGCAGATGCACGCATCCTGGTCTATAAGCGAACAATTAAGTGCAATTAAGTACCTTTGAAATGATGAAAGTCATGAGTTCTCCAGAGTTATCCACACACCATGTATACGATGAACTAGAGCTTAAATGACATTGCACTGTGTGTATGCAAACAATCACCAATCTCACTATAACCCAATAAGGTGTTCAAGTCGCTTTTTAACATACAATAGTCATAAACGACCCACATTCTTCAAAATTTGCATAACGATCCAATTTATGTAAATAATTCGGTTTTTCCTTATTTTTAACCATATGGTTCAAACCTACCTTTTTTATGCGCACAGTACAGACGTGGTTATAGGAATTACGTATGATTTGCGTCCTAGCAATACTAGTGGTGGTAAAACATTTTATTCGACAAAGTCTTCAGCTCAATAGCGTCCAGCGTTTTCATTACTTGATGTATTTAGCTCCAGAACAGGAAAGGTATCTCACATAGCCCTTATTCAGACAATGCATGTGGCGTTTATTTCTCTAACGACCAGGCCCAATGCTTCAACATTCCATCATAGTTGCTGAAAGGGATGTAAAAAGGGAACAATCGGACATTTTCAGTTTCTTTAATAATAAACTAAACGACATGGCACCTTCCTCAAGTTACCGCCAAACTCCAATACAAACCTGGTTTCAGAAGATAGCCACATTATTACATTAGCGTCTTGCGTGTGCTGCTTGATCATCTTGACCAGGTATCCATTAAAGCCACACTAACTTAATAATCCACAAGCTCATGATTGCTTTTCGGTTCTTTTAGAACAAAGAGAAATATATTTTCAGTCTAAAGGCAAAAAGACACTCAGCAATGAAAATGAATAAATAATTGAATGTCATAACACACGTTTGAAGCAATACATTTAAGGAATGCGGAATCTGCTGCTAGACACATGCGTTCTTTATCTCAGGATGTGTTCAACTTAGCCGCATTGACATTTTTTACTTCCTAAAGTTTCATTAAATTGGCAGTATTTCAGAATCTAGAGGCACATATTTCACCCGCAGTATTCATCAATTTAACATTTCCAAATTAAATGCTAACATTTTGCAGAAGAAACTGGAGACAGTTCCACCTTTCAGGCGTTATATCATTTTTAAAATTGGATTGTTAAATAAGATAAAACATTCCATCAGGCTGGTACGTTGTCAAAGATGAAGGCCGCTTTCCTGGTATATCCAGTGGCGGCAGAGTGAGGGGACTCAGGCAGTAACGCATTTGAAGGGTTTCGCACTCAATTCCCGTTCGACCGGTCATTTGTTTTTTCGTCATAACTTAGGCGAATGCTGAAATGGATATTTACATTTTACGAATATTTCACTCTTCCATTTCATATCATTAAATTTCGTGGTTTCTGTTATACTGCGCTTTGTAAAGGTTGCTTCCCAGTATCAGAAATAAAAATGAACCTTCTGAAGAGTTCATACAACTCGGAGGGAGGGGCTTCACCGGCGTCAGTGTGCTCAATCTGGAATGATGTTAAAAACCTCTCATGCGTCTGCGCAGTCACCGCCCATGTCTCCCTTATCACATTCCTTCCTACTGGAAGTGTCCCTATTGGGAGCATAACACAAAAGGCTCAAGTACCGAAAGCACTCTCCTCCGCCCCAGATCACCATAAATTAATTGCTGTAATATAACTTCTAGACTTTTCCAAAACTTTCGACGCAGTAGACGCTGATTTAACAACA
Organism: Metallyticus violacea; assembly: GCA_030762175.1. Taxonomy (NCBI): domain Eukaryota; kingdom Metazoa; phylum Arthropoda; class Insecta; order Mantodea; family Metallyticidae; genus Metallyticus; species Metallyticus violacea. The sequence continues at coordinate 15,233,586 of CM060846.1, read as the reverse complement.
GCACTGCCTTTTTCTGATAATGCCATCGTGAATAAATTCCTACTTCCGTGGATGCCAACTGTGTGTCTCAAATAAACAATGTTGTAATAATAATAATAATAATAATAATAATAATAATAATAATAATAATAATAATAATAATAATAATAACTAAACCTCCAGGCGTATCATAAAGAATTATGTACTATGAAGATATGTGCTAGAAACGTTAATATTTTCTGTTTACACTACTGATATTTCTATTAACTTGACACATTTATGCTGTTGATATACAAATATATACATACACAATCTCGACCTGATAAGACTCTATGACGCTACAACTAAAATTTACTATGACCTGCACTCAATTTTCGTTTGGTCAAAAATATGAACTTAAAAGTCTTAATAGATCTTTGAGGATCAAAATGAGCTAAAATAATGTACCGCCTGTATTGTAAATAACTTTGTTATTATACATAGCTCTGTAATAAAATATATGATTATATATACAATGTTACTTTGAGTGGCATACATAATAACATAAATCATATATGTAAGAAATAATTTTCTATTATCCTCACCCTAAGGCTGATAGTGTTCCCTTCCTACAAACTGAAATCAAACCTAGTACGCACGTTTGTGATCCCATATTTTGACTTCTGCGATATACTGTTAGGTAATCTTAACACTAATGTGAGCAACACACTACAGCATATGTCCGCTATATTCGTAAAGTGTGTCCCCCTGTTTTGAGAGACTGGGCAAATGATGTCTTAATCTGTTACAACAAGGTTTACACATGCTTCTTCAATTTACTTGGCTGCCCATTTTCAAAATCATAATTTTTTATATGAACCCTCCCACAGGACATCTGTATATTCGTCATCATACACTGCCTCTGTTACCAGAAACTAGAACCTGCTGCCGAGTGAAGTTAGGAGTGTCCGGTAATAATATCCTTTAGATATAATTACTCGAATTGTCATATACCTTTTCGAAAATTCATGTAATGAATCTGTCAGTTTGCTTATCAAATTATGTTAAAATTTATGCAAATTATCAATTGCATTAGTTGCTTTTTGTTATAAACTTATGTACAACTAAATCATTCTATATTTTTTAAATAATAATGTTCTTCCATTTGTTTTTCCTAAAATTATATATTAATTTGAACACTATATTATTCACTTAAATGTGTGTTTTACTCAATATGTAATGCATTAATTAACCTCATTATGAAGGGAGGAACATACTCCGAGCTTGTGGGCCGTGATCTAGTTATAGTTATTCTGGCAAATGTTTCGGTTACAGCTGCGGAGACTCCAACCACGCTACTGATGATGGTTGCCGCAGCTACAACCGAAACGTTTGGAAGAATGTCTATAATTAGGCTAAGGCTCACAAACCGGAAACTGTTCCTCAATTCATTGACTCTGAATAAAAGACTTCACGCTTTGATGAAAACATTATTTTATAACTCTTTTTCATCAAATAACTTTATATTTATGTATTATCATATAACACATGTTTATTGATTATATTTTATTTGCATTATGCTCAACGTGACTCGCCAGGGAATAATGTAATGTGCATTTTATCAATATATGTGTTTAAGACTGTTTGGGTGGAAGTGAATACACTATAGTCTTAACTCTGCTAGTATAATAAATCATTCTATGAATATGGAATATTCCTGGTACATAAATGAGCTAATTGACGATATAAAGATGTGTTAATGTTTCCCAAAGAGAGAACTTTTACATATTAAACTCAATATCTGGGAATTTTGCGGAAACTTTTATCCAATCAAATAAAAAAAAAAGTTTCATTACACAATCAAAATACTATATTTTTCTATCCGTATAAAAGTTTAGTTTCTAAGCTTTACTACTCAGACACGTGTATTTTACATTAAAAAATAGATGTTATAAAAACCGATTTTAAAGTTAAATGTAACTGGTTAAAATATAAACGTTTACTCTGTATAATACATTACATATTTTAAAAACAAGCATGATTCTGCTGTAAAGTTAGTCCTGGGTCTTTCGTGGTTTGTCACCCGTTTCACGACAGCTAGTAGGCTACCAGAACGGTTACTTCCGGCGAGAGCATGTAATATCCATGCAATTGCATCAAGTTCTCGCAATTATAACTACAATTATAATGGAAGTAAGCACGTAGGTTATGACAAGAGATTTTGAAGATGATGTTCTCCATACACAAATTTCTGGTATTCTATTATACGCATCACTTCTTGCTGGAAATAACCCTGTTTGCTTTCAAGTTTAAATTGACACAGTTTCCGAGAACGACTGCCGCATGTAAATGATACTTTTCTATATGGATGTCAGAAATGTGTGGATTAAGCACAACATTTCCAACATCTATTATCATAAGATAGTATTTATTTTCATTGTAATTAGAGAGCTTGAATCAGTTACGGGGATATTACATCCGCTTCGCCAGCAGCTACCGCTCTGGCTGCCGAACAGCCAGATGCCGTGAAAAGGGTGACAAAGTCCGGAACATTCTGTACTTTTTACGAAGATACATGAGCCATGACATAAAAAAATACAGTTTTCATAAATAAAGCCATGGCTTAAAATATATACTAAAAATATTTATTGCTTGAAGATACAATTAATATGAAATATCAAGTAACTATGCTGTTCACTTAAATGAGGAAGAACAAAGTTAGTATTGATTTCTTATGTTGGTACAAAGTGTTGGTTGACATACAATGTTGTGTTTAATATGGTAAACAGAGGTCATACTTTACTTTTATTAGAGCGCATTGAAACAGTCAAAGAATTGTCCTTTGTTATAAATAGTGTTTAAACTCCGTTTTTACTGCTGAGGCTCCAGAGGCGGTGATACGTGAGATGAAATGATAAATTGGGAAAGGGCAATTATTTTTACGTAAGGAAATGTTTCAATTTTAAGTTTAGAGTGGCTCCCCGGTATTTGCCATTTATGAGGACTAGCAAAACCTGGAAAAACCTCAGTCAAAAAGGACGAACTTGGCAGAATTCGAAACCCAGACCTCCCGCTCACGAGTCTGTGCCTTAATGACCTCGGCCACCTGTGGTAGTATACCTGAGTGTACTAACGTGTTTCATCATAAGTATACCTTAAACTGTGATTGTTGTACCTCGTCTGATGCTCAGTGACGATCCACAACAGTAGAGGTCGAAGAGGTCCTGTAGTGGAAGACATAGTTTCGATTCCAACTTCTACGGCTTCACATAATGATGATTCAGAGAGAGTACGCCACTGTCTCCCATGAAGAAATACAAAGAGAAAGAGACAGAAATACACTTAATTTTAATTATTGTGTGGTTTGTGCTGAATCACCCGTTTCTCGTCAGCTGAACTTGCCCCAGGCTACCAGTTACTTATCTCACAGAAGCCAAGTGGCTGCTGTGTACGTTACTCTGTGTCTCTGCGCGATTATTGTGGTCTAAGGAAAGTTTTACAGATAAAGCGACCATACCCCTACGGGCTTGTCACTGTAAAATTCCAAGTTTAAATTCTGATACATGAAAATTGTGATAGAGTGACATCGCTGACTTAAAATCAAAAGGAGGAAAACACTTCTATTATAATAGCCTTCACCTTTAGACTGATGCCGAAATAGCTATAAGTTTTTTGATATTTCTTAAATTAGCCCGGCTAAACAAAACAACTGTTTTTAAAACAAATATTCGTATTTGGGTAAGAATGTTATCAAATTAACAGTCACATAAAATTTAATGAATTAACCAGATTTATAGCTGCTAATAGTATTTTACACATTTTATTCTTATGCTTCTGCCAAGCAACGAGGGAAAGCATAAGAATGGCATTTAAATAAATTTACAAGTATTCAAGTTTCAATCACAACACTTAAACGGCAATTGCACTTTCAAAGTTAACTGTATAACAGAGTATTTATGCTCGGTCCTGATGGTGAAGTGGTAATCATACTTTCCTCGTGAATACAATACCGGCACGAGTGGTCGAGGTCGCTAAGGCGCGGACTCGTGAGCGGGAGGTCTATGGTTCGAATTCCGCCAGGACCGTCCTCCCTGACTGAGGTTTTTTCCAGGTTTCTCTCAGTTCTCATAAATGGCAAATGGGGGGAGGGTACCATAAACTTAGGCCTGGGACGTTTCCTTCCTTAAAAATCCTTTCCCAAATTATCATTTCATTTCATCTCATGTATCATCAGTGTTCTCCGCCTGTGGTGCCTCAGTAGTAAATACGGGCGTTAAACACCATTGAAAAAAATAACACAGGATGGCGGGTTCAATCTGGGCCAGGTCGATGAATCTTTTCGGGCGTATAACATTCTCCGCATGGCTTCCTTTGGAGGGGAAGTAAAGTCGTGGGTACCGTGTCATAGATTTACGGCATGTAAAAGAATCTCAAGCCTGAAAGAAGAGGACTCTGAGCAAAGTTAACCTCTCGTTTTACTCCCAGATTTGAATGGGACGCTGATGATCTGAGATGTTGAAGAGAGTCCGTAAACAAAACAAATGAACAAAACGTTTAATACTTGCATATGATGATGTTATACATTTGCAACGTGATCATTAGTCAGCACTTGACATTTTGAAGTAAGGATGTGTGGGTTTTCTCTAATGCTAACTCACTTGCAGATCCGCGCATGGGTGGCAGATGGCAGTATTGTTGTGTATTTAAAATGCACGCACCGAGAATCGGCCAACTACATTACGCTGAATGAGATGAAGATGAGGATGAAATGATGGTGCAACGGCAGAATGAGTTGCAGGGGAAACCGGTGTACCGGGATGGCGCTATGATAAGATGTGGAATTTATAAATGCATATTTTATTTCCTCAGCTGATGTAGTTCATTGTGGTAATACTAGCAATAATAATTTGTTTTGATATACCGACTCTAGCCTGCAAGGACCATTGCTGTAAAGAAATGTTGTGTGTTAGTCTGATATAAGATTTAGCACACACATTTCTCTATGCCTTACTGGCCGGAAGTGGAATATGCGCTTGAGTAGCCTTCTGTCAACGCTTTGGATTTCCTTGACGTTCCGCCAACTTCATCATTCTCAAACTGTATGAAGACTTCTGGTTGATTAAGAACCTACATTATTTTTATTTTAAGACAATGTATTTATTGCGTAAAATATGACCTCATTTTGGATACAAAATTCATTTTAAATCAAAATATATTTGCTAGATTTGAAAGTTTGAAATATTTCGTAATGCTCGCCGCAATGCTGTTATTATTGTCATGTGATCTATGGTGCACCTGCTAAGGTCGCGAGTTCAGTCTTGGCCAGGGCTGACAGAATTTTTCGGGCGTAAAAATCCTAAGTGTGGCTTCCTTTGGAGGGGAAGTAAATCAATAGGGCCCTTGTCGTAGATTTACGGCACGTAAAAGAACCTTAAGCCTGAAAGAAGAGGCCTATGAGCAAAATTTATCGGCCGTTTCACACCCTGAATTGAATGGGACGCACGAGCCCTGAGATGTTAAAGAGCGATCATAAATGAATAAAAGCGCACCTGCTAAACACGAAATTGGATTCTCAACTGAGCAGAGGTGAGTAGCTTTTCTCACGGACATATCAGAGTTGGTGGTTTCAAGAACTATTAGCTGAAACACTCATGCCCAACCTCTTGGATAGTTACTGGTAATGAATTTGTTCCTTCAGGCTACGACTATCGAAATAACACATGAACTACTGTGTTACAAACTCCAAATGATAAAGTGAAATTTGGAGGATTGTTTTCATGTATGTTAAGCGCTTTACCCCCTGAATTGTTAACTGCAATGTCTTTCTATGCACTAAAATAAAAGAAAACGAAACAAATAGTAACTTGAATGGGTTCAAATACATCATAAACATAGCAATCAAAATACTTCAGGCAGGAGGACAACAAATAATGGAGTTTCTCAAGGCTCAGTTCTTGGTCCTCTGTCATTTCTAAGTTACGTAAATGATATATCAGTAAATACTGAAAAACTTGCAAATGCTTGCAGAGTGTTTGTATTTATTAAACACATAATTTTAACCTTGGCTTAAAGCAACAAACTGTATCTTAAATGAAATAAACAAGTGTCACTTATTGGTCACCAAACCCTTTGGTGATCAATAATAGGCATCAGCTTTCTTAGCATTTAAATTTATAATAATTTTAATTGAAAATTGCACTTAGAATGCATTTGGTTAAGGTTTGACTGCTTGCCATGCTACTCTACAACCACTAAATATTTTATGAAATATAATATTTGGTAACATTAAACATTTTCAGCTTGTGCAAAGAAGCCATAATAGCACTGTCATTACAAAGTCTCTTGCAAAAATCGGAAATATAATATCTTAACAGGAGGTAAATACAAAATTTACAAAACGCATAGCTTTAGCTTTTGAATAATAGAACTCTAATAATATCATCACCAATTTCAGATTATATAAAAAAAGGTTTCTCATAAATTAAACGCTTTGCAAATATACAGATGTAACAATTAAGTTTTATTTTAATCAGTTTCTTCGATATATCTTTGTAACAAGATATGTTGAAATGGTGTTAAATGAACACATTTTATAGTGAAAATAGAGTACCAGCATTTTTATTATTTTAATTACATTATATTTGTATTTGTTGTAACTCTACTAAATTTACATTCATATATCTGTATGAAATAATATATTTAATTTTATAGCACGTAAAAAATCCAACTACACGAAACAGTACTGATAAGAATTTCTGAAGTTGCAATCTCGAAAGGAACTTGACTGAATAAATTCTGCTTACAATGAAACGTAAAAATGGTTTCAAGTATTAAATTTAGTAGAAAGATGTTGATATAGCAATAAAAAGAAAAGGTATGGCATTATATGGAAAGAAACTAATGCCAATAACATTATTTTGAATGGAAAATCAATATAAGCAATTAACGAACTTTTATTGCCAATGTACATTTTTATTACCTACTAATTTTAATAAAAATTAATAAATATTAAAATTAGTAGGTTACAACATGTGTGGAACAAAACAACAACCTTTATTCGAAAAGTCAGAAAAAAATGAATAGCTATAAACTAACAAATTGCGGACCCAATGCTTATATATGATTTTGAATGTTGAATAACTACGAAAAAGAATAAAAAGAGAATAGAAGAGGTTGAGATGACATTTCTGAGAGCAATGGCACACTATAAACTAACAGATACAAAACTCGAGAAAAAATATACTCATTTTTGCTAAGTACTAATACGGAAATACTCGTAATTAGCCCTGGCACCAAGCCGAATTCAAACGATGAAATCTTTCATACATTACTGCACTATGAAACCCAAGAAGATGGGGTGTAACATCTGCAATGCTCTAAACCTAGCCTTTGACGATACTCTTCCTGTACGTGATGATATTAATATAAACTTATATCATGGAATCAGAGGTCACGTGCGGAACTCGAACCATGAATTTTCGATGCCTGCACGAAAGATACGAGTTGCTTGCTTAGATTCTGCAGGTTAGAGCAGTTTATTTGTTTATTAGCAGGCCCTGACACGGGGAACCGCCACTGAAACCCCCACTAAGGATCAGTGATGGGTGATGAGTGATTCAGCACTGCTGTGATCCACGTGACCGATCCCGATTCGTCACATTCTCGGCAGCTGAGAAAAACAACGACCAGGTCTTCCAATGAATAAAAAGGATATAAGCAGGCTTTAACTTCTTGTGACTAGACGGTCGTTTCACAGCGAAACAATACATCCTTACTAACGGTCCTCCAAAACCGGAAAGATGTACTTTATGTTTAATGTCATAGAAATGAGCAAAGCACCTGAACGTCTTTGCTGCTTCCTCCTTTTCTTTATGGTGTATTATTTTCCTCCTGCTCTTTCTCTGGGATCAAATTATGATCTTTCCAAACTGCACATTGCAAAGGATAAAGGATAGCATTCAACATGTTTTCGTATAAAAAACAAACGGAAAGTGCTAGTAGTTAACGTTCCGAATATAATAGAATGTAGTGCAATGAAAAAGAGGTGCGTACATATTTTTACTCTCTTTAACACGAATATGGAAGTTGCGAATAATTATGTGCTGCAAAGATCTGAAACTATACACCGTTATTTTGGGGTACGTAAACGTATTTGAAAATACTAAATATAATTATTACATTGTACAATAAATAAAACTATCAATGTTACAAGTTACTGTAAAGAAACATTTTAAAATCAAAATTGCTTACCTCTACCGCAAACTTATGTACGATAAATCATAATGAACAAGGAACTAATGAAACAAGGCAGTCGTATTTTCTGGGTAAACAAAGATGGACAAAAAATTTTAACACATGAACTTGAAAGTTCATGCGAGTAAAAGTGTACAATCTAGGACAGGCAAGCGCAAAAATAAAGTCGATAAAGGAAGCAAACTTACAAAAACTTTAACCCGGAACGAATAATATATACAAATATTACCCTAAAAATAAATGCAGAAACATTAAAAAAGAATTAAGAAGCATATAAGGTTAATAAAGTATAAGTGAATATGCTCAATAAATAAATTAATTAATTAAAAAGTCACAGACAGATTAGGAGTAAGCAATTTTAGCCTGGATATTTTAATATAGGCAAAAATAAGTTATAATATTTATTTAAATTACACAAGAGAATAGGAAGCAAGAACAGAAATGTTCAATCTAAAGAGAATAAAATAATAACAAATAAAGTAAAGATAAAAAAGAAAGTTAGAATAAATAAAAGCTAAGCAAATAAAAAACAAGAACTTAAGCTTGGTCAAACTGATATCAGTTAACATAAGTAAAAGATTATTTGTATAGTATATACATAGAGAAGCCAAGAATAGGCAAGTACAGTTCCAATAAGCGAACACAATCAAACAAGCACAAAGAATGAATAAATAAACTTTTATAAAACCAGAATAAACAAGTTAAGTCGGACAAATAAAACTTTAAAATATAATGATAAAATCAAGTAAGGCAAGTATAATATGATTACACATAAACAATACCTTAGGCAGCTCAAGAACCTTCATTATCATAATATAAAATATAAATATTTAAATTATAACTAGTAACCTCAGAGGCGCTAGAAGAAACTGCAGGTCTACTTCATTTACCCAGATTATTTCTCTGTCTCTTCGGCATTTATGACTATTAAGGTTATTCTAAAGTACAGAGGTATAATGCTTACGTTGTGTGATTTTTATGCTGGTGACATTTCCTAATCCTGTGTTGTATTTTCAGGCGTTTCCTTGAATTGTGAAAGGATAGCGATGGAACTCCAGCCTTGTTCATTTGCCTCCAGTGGATGCACATCCGGGAGGAAGGCTCGACAGCGAATGGTTAGCATTCATGGATACCTAACAGTGATTCCAGATAGAACATCCTGACGCCGGTGGTGCCTCCCTCCAAGGAGCTCGAGACACTCAGAAGGGTCACTTTAGTACCAGGTAGAAACCGGTTTTGTAGTGCAATTTACTATCGCGCCGCACACAGCACCAACCCCCTCGTCGGACATTTTCGATCCTGTAACAGAACAAATGAAATGAAATGAGTTGAAAGAAAAGATCCATTCATCTAAACTACTAAGGGAACCACGAAAATACCCAAGGGCAGGACTCTCCAATGTATTTGAGCTCGGAATCTGCCAAATGCAAATTCTATGCTTTACTATCTTAGCTACCTCCGTAAGAAGTGGATTCTGAAGAAACACGGTAAGTAAGAGAATGCTGAAACTGTTCAGAGAAAGTAGCAGTATGCACATCCACCTAAAATACAAACACGGAGGGTATTTTAAGAAAAACAGAAATGCAGTGCATCAAGAGATGTATTTAGCGAGGATAATGCTCTCTTGGCATCCAGGAGTTTGTTCGTTATGTCGTTTTGGTACGAAGATGTGACGTCCGAGGCTTATTGCAACGTAACTATGGTGCTCACAAAGGGAAGGCACCGAAATGTTATTAAAATGGTATGATCAAATGAGACTTCCTTTAAATCATCTGGGACTTAACATTATCACAATTATGTCTACTGGTCACAAGAAAAACACATAACTTAATGAGTAGTGTGCTGTTTGGTCCCTTATATGTGATCCATCTTACTAGTGATGTTGACAAAGTCATCCCTGAGTTCAGAACCGAATATGATATCCTAAAGCAGGATAACACGCCATCACTAACGTTCTCAGCTGGCTGCATTTCTTCTTCTGTGCGGTCGTCAAGGACAAAGTTTTCTTTGCACAGCATGAAACAGTACGTCGCTGATACATTCTGTCGTCGTGTGTGTGTGTGGGTAGACCAGAATGCAATACTACAACTGTTGTATTTCTTTTCAACCTGTTCTATTAATGAAAACAACACTTTCCCTATTTGTTATGCAAGCTACATTGCTTAAATGTTATCAATTTCTATATATAGGTAACATTTTTAAGTGTTCAAGTAGTTGTTCTTTAATTTTATTTTGGTCTATTTCGGGGTCCCTTAAGATTCATCTTTATCGAATCTAGGTGTCGACTGCTGTCTTCTGCTTCAGATAACATATATATCAAGTGCTTCTGCAGTCATATTTCTTTTACCTTTCTCTGATAAAATCCCTTTCCCTTTCTATCTACATATGTCGAGGCATTTAAAGTGCACTCGTGTAATTTACATATCAAAGTTTACAAATATTTTCACTGTCTGTGACTATACTTTCTCATATTGTTGTTGTTTTGTTTTCCTTTAAAAAATAAACCACGTATTAAACTAAAATCCATATTTGGTACAAACGGTCATTTTCGCATTCTTTTGTTGACAGTAAAGGTTCTTTTTCTTCCCGCCAGAGGTCATGTTTACGCCTGGCCGCCTGACTAACGCCACGGTTAGCGTATTAATCCATAAGCTAAGGCTTCTCATTTCCTCGGAAAGCTCCCCTACCGCTTTCTCATCCTTGCAAAAGCTGCCCCCCCTCCCGTCTTCTCAGTCAGGTCTCTTCTACACATCACGCATTGTCCTGTATATTGTGCAAGTACACTACCTCACAAAATTCACCCACATATTCCTGGAAATCTCTCTCGACACTACTCTTTACATCAAAACACTTCGAGAACGTGTTTTCCTTCAGTCCACTGTCTATTAAAGGTGAATATATAACTTCGGCTCTTGATATAAGTTTTTGTACCAGCAATTCATGAAGTACTAACATAACAGAAAATAACAAACCGATTGACACTAAGAAATAACCAAACTTTATTATTACATTTTGAAAATAATTTCGTTATAGGACAGCAATACCACATTTAATATACTTTAAATAAACTCTAGATTCCTTAACATGAAATTGCAGAATTATTTTTCGTATTCTGTCTGCCATTTTTAAGGTCTAACTGACCACCGAATAGCCATCTCATTGATCGTTTTATTACACGGTGGGAAAAATTCAAAAGACTACATAAAAGTAGTTTTCGCAATGAGTTGAATCGTTACATCCATTTGTTTGGATACTCTGCCATCCATTGTTGGTTGAAACGTTGAAGTGCCTAAACAGTTTTTGATTCACGCGTGACAACTCTCCTCGAATTCATGAATATCTGATGAACTGCGAAACAATAACCAGTTTGTCCAAGTGAAAGATGTTTGTCTCTCAGCAAACGAGCACTTTCAAGCCTTCTTTGAAGAAACAAGTAATCTTAACAACTTAAGCAAACTTTCTACAGATTTCCGCATATGCATACCAGTGTAAACTTATTACAAAGTGTGTATCCACTAATACAGGAGAATAATTGCACATATTATTATTATTATTATTATTATTATTATTATTATAGTTCGTGATCGCAAATATAGATGTTGCTTTGTAAATGTAGCAAATTTCCACATTATGTTCGCGTTATTGTCTTTCGTTTTTCCCCACCAGGGCGGCTCTGAGAACTATCTTCAGTGGTTTATTTTTCAGAGTAGCCAACGCCTATATAATTTTACCATATAGTACTGTTCCCTTTTTTTTTTTTTGTTTGTTTTTTACCAGGGCGGATCTGTGCTTCAGCTTCTGAGTTTCCTCAACAGTTGTGCATCTGCTTGAGCGATTCTACGTTTGTTTTTCAGAGTGGCCAACTCAACCGTTGTATAATTTTACGATGTGCCAACATGTTCGTATGTATTTTTGCTATTTTTCTCCACAGGGCGACCCCATGCATGACTTTTGGCGGTTTTTCCTGTATTTTCTAATTTTTGAATGTGAGCTAAGGCTCAATGTGTACAACTATTAGAAATTAGTATGGGTGTTTGAATGAACCAACATGAACGCCTCATGGGAAGCGTACAAGAATAGGAAATTAATATGCATACATGCATGAAACAGTTGTCAGTTTAAAAATATATAGTTATGAAAATAAAATGAGTATTTATTTATTTGTTTATTTACTGACGCTCTTTAACATCTCAAGTCATCAGCGTCCCATTCAAATCAGGGCATGAAATGGTAGACAAATTTTGCTCAGAGGCCTCTTCATTCAGGCTTGAGGTTTTTTACATGCCGTAAATGTACGACACGGGATCCACGACTTTACTTCCCTTCTGAAGGAAGCTAGACCTAGGATTTTTCATTCGAAAAAATTCATTGACCGTGGCCGGGATTCAGCCCGCGATCTTGGGTTTAAGAGACAAGTAGGGTTACCAACACCACCAGAACCCATGTAAAAAGGAGTAAAGCAGTGGTCCTCCGCTTATAGGATTTGCTCGAGGTTAGGTTTCAGGTAGTAATTTTGTGTATGAATTGATTACTAATAGTACTTTTTGTTGTATTTAATGATGAAAAATGCCATTTTTGCATTTTCGGGGTGGGAGGAGCTTCCAAGACCCAGAAAAATTGCTATACTCTCACACTATATACTGCATCCAGGTCTTCCGTCGATGCTGTTAACTATTAACATCACAAAACTAGTAACGGTGTTCCGACTTCACTATGTTTCAACATCAAGTTTGTTATGTGAATAACGTAACGTGTATTTATTGTATACTATTAACCCTGTTCCACCTGTGTTACGTTCACTACTGACTTTTATCAGGCAACTTTTTACATGCTTTATAAAATTTCTGCTTTCTAGTGTATTTCTTACTGTAGGTACAACAGTGACGTAAGTAAACGTCCTTCTTTTGATTTCAGTTTCACAAGTAGATGCCATTTTTGGTGGGTGGGTGACATACTAGCTTTTAACCGAGACATATCGTCTCCTAATGCTGTTTTAATTATTTATTAACCTGTTATTCCAGGTCAGTTAATACTCTAATATTTATGGCGTGCATATGTGGAAATTTCATTTAATTTTTAACTTGAAAAACAATTAAATAAATTTAGCTATTCTTTCATCCGTTAATGCTATGATTTATTTCGCGTGCACTTGCTTTAGAAAAACGTGTATTCTCTTTATCCAATGCCGATAGTACTGTGATTTACCGGCCTTGTGCGGGCAGATGAGGTTTGCGCTAGATTTCCAACGGCCGGGATCACTTTGCTTAGGAAAGAAAGGCCCAAGTAAATGGATGGCAGGATATAAACCTAGGTGTCCAAATGATTATACAAAAAGCACTAAAAGTTATTTGTTAATACTGTAAGGAGGATGCAGTGTCACTAAATAAAACTAATTTTTCAGAGTTATGAGAATAAAGCAATGGACCGCCATGATAAAAGTTTTATATTATTGTAAAAAGAAGGAATCTGCAAAGCATTATTTAAAAAAATACTCATGCTGCAAGAAATTCTTAAATATTTGTATTTCCATCAAGTATAAGTATGCTTTCCACAAACATTTTTACAAATCTAGTCAGTGATTTTCATATATATATATATATATTTCAGTTTGTTAAAATTATTTAAACCTTAAAATGAATATTTCAGATGAAATATTTTACTAAATTATTGCCTAGATCCAATTGCAGTAACGTCAAGGGTATATAATATAGTGTTAATATTTTATATATTACTATACAAAACAATTTACTTATTGAATAAAACAATATAATTTTTTTAATTTTTCATAATATTTACTAATTACCTACGAATAACATACACACTTCTTTAATTCAGTAGCTCAGACATGAGTGAAATTGGAAAATTACATAACATTTAAAATTATCTATTGCTAATTCTTGGATCTTATAGGGTGTAGAAATTCAGGTTTTCGCTAATAGAGTTTTTTAGCAAATTACAAACAAAAGAGTAAAAATGTCTATTTAAACATTTTGTTCACATTTTGCAGAGCAAAACTGAAGCTTGCGAAACTTGAGAAAGATTAAGAAAATGGGACTCAATATTTAATATTATTAAAGTGCATCATTATGGAAATGGTTATTGTAATCTTGATCTTTAACAAGATGATCTTATATGATGGAGCAATTAAAACTGTCAAAAGTTGCTGGCAGGACCCTTACATTCAGGGAATATGAACATCTTAAAATACAAATGAAGAGTAGCAACTCAAAAGTGAACCCCTGGAAATATCCAACGCACTAGAGCCTACGAAGTACAGCTTGACCCAAACTTTAAGCAACACAATTTGTAGATCATGCGCAGATTGTTGCCCTTTCTTTCAGCGTCATCGGTTCGTGGATCCGAGTAGCGCGTTAAACAATCGCAAAGAAAGGCTATTTTTTATTTTCAAATATAGATAGTCTCCTTAAAAAGAAAATTGAGACAGTAAACGAAAAAACAATGCCAAGTACTAGAGTAATAAATGCTGCACATAAATGTACAGAATCAAAATGTTATCAATATAATCCTGTTGACTAATTTCAAAACAGAACAAGAGAGTGTCTTCTCTAACGGAAACCAAATGTGTAAAGATATGCAGAGAAACGCCTACAGCATAATGAGCTTTTTAATAACTCAAATAACCAGTTTCTCGGTCTACTGGTCATTTTTATCTTAAATATATTTCTCACTTTGTTTTAGTTGATTATAATTTGTACGAAAGTATATATTTAACGGACTCGCGTGCAACCTCTGAACAATATAGAGTATTTTATGCGATTTCGTAAAATTTAAATTACTATGATACTACTTTTACGCGTGTACAGGAAATTAACCTTTTTGCTAACTTAAAACAACATGGTAAAGAAAGCCTTAAAGTGCGGAGAGATGGGCCATTGCCTCATAGCTTTTTCAGTCTTTATTTGCCCTTTTCTTGGTTTCTGTTCTATATGCTTGTATATTTACCTATATGTCTGCCCTTTCCTTCCTTCGTTTTCTTCCTTTATTTATTTTTGTGTTTATCAAGATCATATATACAATTTTTGTGAAAATAAACATTTTAAAGATCACTGTTTTCAAATTTTAACATGTTCTATGATTGCTACAGAATAGAACTGTAAATGTGGGTAGTAAAGAAAATGTAAATTTGGAAAAGGAGTATTGCCCATCTGTCGCTCCCCCCTTGTTTAAGCTCTTGTTCGAGAACCATGTAAAATCAAAAACAAACAGGGGAAATTTCAGCTAACAATTGGAAAGAAGTGACATATATAATATGGAGAGTTATTTTTGGCCTGCATCTGCAGCTGAGAGCAGCGCGCTCTGGCACAATGTCACGCCAATCCCTCTCATAATAACAAGATAGTTCTCGTGCTGATGACTGTACGTAGACAGTCACAGTTTGCTGTTATAAAAGAAAGCACTATTTATTATTTTTGTGATTACAATTCGTTAAACGGTTAAGATATCAGTATAACTCAAGTCTTTGTGTCATTGCAGGCCATGTCATTGGTGTTCCAGTGTTGTTAATTACATTGTATTAGCGCAGAACATTTTACCGTAGTGCATTGTGAAACAGTTCCTCCCATCCGCCTCATTGAAATTAGTTATGTTTATTTGTGTAAGCCCAATAATTATATTTTGGCATTGTAATTAGCATTATGAATATATAAACATGTGTGTCATAAGCTTTGACTTCAATGTAAGAATTGTACAAGAGAAAGCTCCTTAGTATTTGGTTACGGAAGCTAGGAAAGCCAACAAAAGGGCCATAAAATCTCTATTCATAGGAAGTAACTCAAGGGTTGCACATAAAGCCCTTTTCTTTTCCAAAAGGCCTGCTGTAGAAAGGTTAACAAATATGAAGGACATAAGTCCCAGTTCCTGAACGATACAGGAGTTGTGCTGTTAGCCCTTTAAAATAGCTAATGCCAAAAAAATGTTTTAAACTTTCAAAATTGGCGAATGGCATGCGTGGCAGGTCAATTTAAACCAGTGAATGGAAAATGTATATTTGAACTTCTAAAGATAGGCGCGAAGATTGCGCGTGTTTTTGTGATTCCGTTGGCATCGTTAAGTCAACGATTACTTGGTTTGAATTAATATATAAGGAGGTAATTACTTGGCGGAGTCGGGCAGTTTAAGTTTTGCACGGGGCTAGATGCACTTAGAAGATATACATCGCGACATAGGCAGTAAGCATTTCTTAGAAGCAGTTGAAAGTTCAACGTGGCAAAGGCAAGCAGTTATAAGATCTACACGCGGTAAGAAGTTGTTCTCAGTACTCAGTTGTAAGCTTTACACGCAGAAAATAAGTTTACATCGGCGTAGCTAAGCACCAGAGGACGAGAAAGATTTTGGATAAATAAAGTATCAATATATATAATGTCGCATTGCGTGCTCATTTACAGCATTAGATTTCTCTCCCAGTTCCGCTGAGTACGAGTCAACAAAATAGTCGGATTCGCCCTAAGAAATTGTTGCCACTGAAGCGTGAGCAACAATACCGAAGTAACCAATAATCTGCAACAACACTCCAAAATATGCATCACAACGTGAGACCACTTGACAAACAAATCGCTTAAAAATTTGTGCCTGACCTGGGGCGCATAACCGGAGCGTACTAATGAACTTCATAATTTGGCGCCCAGCGTGGCTGTCGCCTCAATTGCTACCACAAGAATAAGTAAACAATTCAGTTTGCAGGAATGATGCCCTTATTGTAGAGGAATGTATACAAAATATCGGAAAATATTGCGCAAATTACGGAAGCAGAGCTGTATGGAATGAATTTAATTTCATTAAACACGTCGGAAAGGTGTGGCTGCAGATGAGAATCACTTAGAACAACTACCATAACACAGGATGCTACCCATATGAAATAAAACAAATATTGTGTGCATACTATTATTGATCAAAATGTCCGAATAGAAATGCGAGGGGAACTCGTTTATCAACGGAGCTGGTTACTGTCGCGACCTTGACCTCACGTGGTTTGCGTTTAGCTGCGTACAGGCCAAAAATAACTCTTTGCAATAGTTGTAGGAGAAGGAGCATTCCACATCGTGTCAGAGAGATCATAATAATACTGCGTGTAATGCCGTACCGATAAATAAACTTGAGAGTTTATCGCCAAATAAGACGCGTAAACGCAGCGGAGAAAACAGAGCACAGGTAGTACCCATTTTAGAACGCGGAAATGCAAATTTCGCATAAGAGAATCCTCTTAGAGGCGTGCATTCAGCATCATAACGTCACCAAGTACCCAGATATCCTTGCCGGCACTTGTTGGAAATGTGTCTTTCACTTTTACGAATAGAATGCATACTTCATTTACATTCTATCTTGAGGACACAAGATTCATTGCTGAAACTAACAATTCATTCTGCTACTCATTTGACCTGAGCAGAAAAGTGTCCCTCCGCCCATGCTGGCCAGTATCGCAAGATGTGACGTTCGCCGTGTTCCTTAAATAGCTTCTATGCGGATGCGAGCAGAACTTGACATGTATATGTGAAGAGGCTTGGAAAAGCAAGACAAAAGGTAGATGGGTAGTCGCTGTCTGAAGGGGAAGAAGTGACGTGTAGAGGAGAGAGAGGAAGGCAGGCGGAGGGAATAGATACATGCGTATGTGGCTAGATGCATGGGAAGGCTGCAAGAAAGAAAGAGTAAAAAATTACAACGTGTCAGCCGAGCCTAAAAGTCAAACGTAGGCATCGCTTTGGGGTGGGCAGAGAACCTTTGTCCTGTTGCAAGTCGTAGGCTCATGTAGAACACTTCTGGTTCCATCAAACGAAAATAATCAGTCGCAAGTTACTACACAATTATTTACCACAAGATATATCTCTGTAACGTAAACCTGAAATATGCCAAATTATCTTTGTCTCCTTTTAGTTCTTGAAAGACAACCAAAAAGGCTCACTCCTTGGCCTCGTTATGTATTAGTAAATATCAGGCCTGCAAAATTGTTTGTAGTTTTTCAACATGTTTGTGCCCTAATTTCAAACAAGCATTTTTCTATATCTGTGAGTGATCACAAACGACAGAAAAGGTGTATAATACACATTCCATTTGAAATATAAATTTATAAAAACATGACAAATTGCTCCACATATGTTTAAAAGAAAAACATTTGCAACATTTTTCAACTCTAAATGTTCTACTTTATTGCCACCTTTTCTATTGCAGTCCCAGTCATGTTGACGTTTTACATTTTGTACATTTTGGTAAAACTTTTTCCCATTTTTCATTAGCCTATCGAATAAACTCAACATTTCAAATTCATCAGTTTCTTTTCTACTACGTGCATGTACTTTTAAAACCTTTCTGTATAACTTCTTTAAACGTCCCAGGCATCTTTCTGAACAACACGTTTAGACATCTGCGGAGTGGAAAATCATATCGACAAATGAACCTTGATGCCAAAAAAGACAATAGAGATCATGTAAAAGGGTAACTTTTTATGCGTGAATTGGAAAGGATTCAGAAGTTGCAACGTTACGGTAGCAAAAGTACTGATAAGTATGTGTACAAATGAAAACTTGTTTCAGATACTGATCCGTCTTCATTGCGGTTACCAAAGCGGAAGTATGTGTCCCACTGTGTGCTTGTTGTCAAAAATGCGATATGAGAACTGGAAATGAGCAAGTGGCTGAGTTAGTGCGATCTCTTATTTGTCAGGCGAGATGGAACCATGCCGCCAGTGCACTCCCATATGGTGAATTGGAAACTTGAGAGAACCATCGTTGCTGATGATGAAGCAATTGCTGTATCTCCACTCCCGTGTACCGTTTCCTCAATGACAGTCGCCATCTCTCTATAAATCACATCCCTGAAGTTCTCTTATCGTAAAATATAACCATTTGAAATGCCAATGACACTAAAATAAACTTTTATTTTCGTAGGATACCCCTGTCACTGGAGATTCAAATATGCTACAAAAAGCTTTCATACATAATGAGATTCTTCTCAGATTCTATTTATAATTATTTTTAATTTATTTTATTTCATACAATGCGCTATAATGTTGATAAAGATTATTTTAAATGGAAGTAATTACATTTTTGCTTCACTTATTGTATACAGTTGAAAACTGAAAATTTCAATTTGAAAAAAAGATAGTGTATGATGGATCCTCTAGGCCAGTTTTATTTAAGCAAACTTTCTATAAGTACCTGCGATTAGTTTTCAGAAACCGTTTCCATTTCAGAGCTGTGTTAAAGCTACCATCTTAGCTCTGCTTGCAGGTGCGCCAAAATGAAACGGGTCTTTCGGTCTGTTTAGTCAATCTATGAAACCAACAAAATTACAGTATACCTAAATGTCAATAAATAAAATTAACTCTTAGCATATTGAGCTGAGTTAAAATATTTAAAATTCACTGCTAACAGTTCCTCTTTCCTTTACAGTATACCTAAATGTCAATAAATAAAATTAACTCTTAGTACATTGAGCTGAATTAAAATATCTGAAAGTCGTTGCTAACAATGCCTCTTTACTTTAAAGGTCTCCGATAAAGGTAAAAATGCACTTTTTTATTGTTTTGCATATTAAAAATCTAAGTAATTTCCTTTTTTAATGTTGTATATGTATATTTTTATAACTAAAAGTATATTAAAATTTGAAAAAAAAACCCACACTCTGTGTGGGCGTGGCTTATTTAAGAACTATCCAATTACTTAAAAATGTCTTTCTTTCCAAATTTTAAGAGGTGCATTTGGATGAATTTATAAAAATAAATAATGTGGCAAAACTTTAAATACACGCAGAAACCTTTATAAACACTTAGATGTGTATAGTTACGAGTTTGTAGAAGAAGAACATGCTTGAACCCATGAGGTTGAAATGCACTGAAAGGTATTCTAAACTTCATCGCTCGATCTCCGAAACATTTTATCATATGAAATGCATGTTTTCTCAAAATATAATGTACCAAACATGCTTCAAATGTTTAGAACATGCTTAACAAATACTTTTACTTCGTTTAATATGGCATTTTTGCGATAATGACATTTTCATGGAATTAACCATAAAAATGGCACAAAAGCATAGTGAAATCCATTACATTTATTTTTTTTTCTCTAATGAAGCACATAAGAAAGGCTCCTGTGTTCAGTTATTGTGAAGCTTTCATAAATAACTTCAAACATTTCAGCCCCCAACTTTACAAAGATTCTGAAAAAAAAAACTTGCCCTTTGTAATCATTATCTGGAAAGATAGGGCATTCCGGAACGACAATATTAGATTTAATAACTCTAGATGGATGATAGCTATCGACTATTGTCCCCCAAATGCATATACGTTCACTTATATGGAGAGATAATTAGCATGATAATCTCGCATTTTTAACTCTTATGCTGCTATAAATGAATAGCGGGCATAAGAGTTACTGCCAATTTCTATGCAACATTTTGCTTCAAGTGACCAAACAGACACTTATGTCATCCAAAAGAAGTAGAACAAACATTTGTGTGGGAGCATGAAACTTAGTAAAGGATATGTGGACATGGCTGGGGCACTAAGGCATCACACTAGAGCAAGCAGTATCGACCCATTAGTCTTGGCGTTGGTCTTGTTCTTGTAAGGGGCAGTAGCAAACTCGTGGCGGTGTGGTTCTGGGACTAACGAGCTCTCCACCCCGTTCTCTCCCCCACTCCCGTCCCACCGAAACATATCGCAACCATATTACCCGTACCGACTCGCTCTTTAATCTGCTTCTTACTAAATACCCAGTATTTCCTATTAACAACCGAGAAGAAATGAACAAATGTGACAAATATCAGGTTGAAGAAACGGGGATACTTCCCAGTGTGAAAAATGCCGTGCCTCTACTCCGCATACCTGTGTCTTGTGATGTCATGGCATAAAAACCATTCATTTTATGTGTTTATCTGCCATACTGCTTAGCTAGCGCGTCGTGAAATGTCTTCCGTCTTGTTTTGTTTTTCATTCCGTTCTGTTACGGTCAATTGTCAGTTTGCCGCTGTTAGGGGGTGAATTTTGCCCTACACCCTTCATATAAACGGCAATCTCTAAGTAGTAAATGAAATTACCGCTCTTTGGGCGGTCATAGAAGAAGAAAGGAATGTCCCCCTTTTTGCAGTTGCTACCCAATAGCGTCGTAACCTCTGCGGGTAGCGGCATATTCAGGCGCTCCTCACGCTAGCAGCATAACGGAGCTGATTATCTGTGAAATCCGGTGCGACTCGAATATGTACAAGTTCTTAAATAAATTCAATTAAAATATCGTATTGTTTACCAAACTTTAACTGTATATACAAAATCACTATGCAAATGTCAATGTTATACCTGGAACATATTAAATGTATTAATATTTACTTCGACGTAATTAAAATAAAATTAAAATGGAATTTTAATAACGCAAAAACTTGCATATAATTATACTGTAGCAACCATATCCCAGAAAAATAAACCTAATTATGAGCAAAACATCTCACCATAGTTTCTTTAGTAGACAATGAAAATGTATGTGCACATTTCAAGTTTGTTTGTCAGTACTTTCAAAAAACGTTTACATGATACATACTTATGATGCGACTAATTTTAAAATATTGCCATTTGTAAATTATAAAATGAAAAACTGCCGTATTCATAAAAAATGTAACGTAAACTTATTTCGCATCCAAATAAATACACTTCTGAAACACTACATCCCAAAGAAGTTGAAAATTTATAGGCCATTATTGCAGAAAAAATGTTTGAAAAATTAAGAAAATCACTTGTTTTAAGCAAAACAAGCAAGTTCAGTCAAATTTATAAAATTTGCCTCTCTACTTTAGCAGAATCGGCTTAGGGTTTCATTTGAGATATTCGTATATGCATACTAACCTTGTGCAAAATTGTTTAAACCTTAAAATTACTAGTTTGGACATTAAAATGAACAAAGAGAAAAAAACTTAAAGCTTGTGGAAAACTGACGTTTAATTACATGTGGACTTTCTTAAACAGTAACTGTAATTAATTTAATAGAATATAATCCGAGATCTGTGTAAATAACAAATTATTAGCATAAAAATTCGAATGCACGAATAGCTTTAGCATCAGTCAACAAGAAAATTTTAGCTAATAACACACTTTTACATATCAAATAAAGGCTATAAAGAGAGTGAAAATGAGTACTTCAACAGAATTGAAAGAAAATTGAATAAAATATATATATAAATGCAATAAAGGAAATGGGTAATCATTTGTTGTAGAGATTTCATATAAGTTGTGGGTAAAATCGTTTGGTCTTACTGTATTTTTAACGTCTCACGTCTACTGCCAAGGCCGTTGGAGCGACAAATGCAACGAATGTATTTCTTGACGCAAATGAGTTCGGCGCTAAAATCACTTCACATTTGCCTTTCCAAGGCGATACAAAACTTAAGGAAAAAACCCACCTCTGGGAATTTTAATCAAGCAGGACTCGAACCTCTGCCTTGCAGTACTTTGTTTACCCTTTGAGCATAATTAAAGCTAAGGAGGCATTCGACATATTCCAGTAATCCAAAATTATTTTGAAAGGCTCTGAAATGTAAACTTATTTATTTATAATTTGCAGGTAAGTGACTATGCAGAATGCATTCTTTTTATGTTATTTGAGCCCGCAATCAGTCAATAGGCTCGCCTTGTGAGTTGACGTGAGAATGGTTACAATTTACATCAGTGTTTCACTTCAGAATCCCATGTGCGCATTTTTATTGGTATTTATTCAATTTCAGCGTTGCGCTGGTAGATGCCTAATATACGACTATTTAATTTCACTTTGCTTAACAAATTAAACCATTCCAAAATTCCACATAGCATTGAAAAACTTGCTTATGTACATACAGTAGCACATACTACGATGTAAATTTTGTTTATACTGTATGAAAGACCTAAAAATCCAGGTATATACGAAAAAATATCCAAATATGTTTGAATTATAATGGTAAAAATAAATTAATGAACCTTCCCAAGAAGATATTGGTCACAGTAAATATTGAACAGCTAATATTCAAATATTTATGAAAATTTATATTTATATTCTTTTTAAATTAAACTTTAAAGAAGAGAAACGAATTGAAAATTGTTCTGCACATCATACTACGTTGTGCTTTTGTGTGGATATGACACAGTAATTGATAAACTAAGTTTGAAAAGAGGAAAAGATACGATATAATTATTACAGCATTTATACATGAAAAGTGACTAGTACATATTTCACTACTAAACATCAGTCAAACACTTTATCGTAGCTGACGTGATATTTTGCATACTGCAGCTCCTCTACCTTCCCCTTTATAATATTCTTCAACGTATGGTGTTCTAATGGTAACAATAGACCCAAGGTAGCGGTTTAAGCCCGGCTAGGGTCCATGCATTTTAGGGCATAAGATCGTAAGTATTGCTTCCTTCGGAAGGAAAGCAAAGCCGTAGATTTACGGCACGCAAAGGAACCAACCTGAAAGAACAGGCATCTGCATCTTTCACGTCCTGCATTTAATGTGACGTTAATGACTAGAGATGTTAAAGAGCGTTCTTAAATAAATAAATATTCTGAACCTGTTCCCTGCGGGTTACAAGGTAGTATAAATTCATTCGTATTGATGGTTAGGCAGCGGACTAGAGCTTATAAATGTTGTTTTAAATACAAATTAGCTCTTCGTGTGTATGAAAAAAAATTATTCAGAACATTCCTAATCAGTTATCTTCTTTTATAACTGCATTTTCTGATATGCACAAATTTAAAGCTACTGGTTGAGTAATAAAAAAAGTGGAAACCGTACAGCACGAAACAAGATGGAATTGGAGAAATCTTGAACGTCCGCCAAGAAAATCATTACCGATGTTATCATAAAAGATGGAGATATTAAAATTGAAAGAAAAACTTTCATATTAAAAGCAGAAAAATGACAGTGGCGGAACTTAATCGTGTCAATCAGAATGCGTTTTTCTAAACGACTCTTTAGCCAAGGGAGGTGGACTATTGCAGCTTCTTGTGTAAAGTAAGGTTGTACATACTTTTAAGGAAGCGTAGTTAAAGTACATATGCCATCGGTTGTGACACCCTTTCTAGTCGAGATGTGAAACTTTGTTGAGCGAACAAGGTTTATAGCTAAAGCTCGGAAAGTTAAATTATTCCTAATACAAAAGTATATTTTACATTTGTTTAAGATATTTTGGAATGTGCAAATCGATTGAAATCGTTTTGTTTTTATTTACCTCCTATAGCTATTTCTATTCTAAATATAGCGTTCAGAAACCCTTTGGTTTTATGGTACAAGGAATGTTGATTGATTGTCAAATACTAAACAATTCAGCAGAAATAAGCAAAATATATCTCTTAAACATTACCAAAGATTTCACTGCATTTTAAAACAAGTTTAAACTAACAAATTAGAAGAAATTTAATGTTGAAAGAGGAAATATAATATAACAGCGAATTTCGAAGATGAGATTCAATTCCTGAGAGAACATTACTACAAGTTTTTTGCAGAGCAGTAGTGACCAATTTCTGGCTGTAAATTTGTTTTATAATTCTGGGTTAAGCGAAAGATAATGCATTTAAATTAGTACAATTATTTGTTACGAAATTACAAATAACCCAAATTGAATGTGTTTGAATGTACACAAAATCGTGCATACGGACATATGTTTATTTTCCGTTAAAATATTGCATACTTTTTGTGAGGAATGGGCGTAAGGCAGCTTTGAATACAGAATACAACTTGGTCAATCTGCCAGCCGTGCCGAAAGACGAAAAACTTTCAATTTGAATGATCTGGAAAACTTTAAGAAAGTTTACGAAGATTTACTCGTTAATGCGTACATCGGATTCAGTAGGTACGTGCAAATTATTTATATATCTATTAAGTTTATTTAAGGACGCTCTTTAACATCTTTGGCCATTAGCGTCCCATTGAATTTCGGGCTTGAAACGCCGATTTATTTTGCTCAGAGACCTGTTCTTCAGGCTTGAGGTTCTTTTACGTGCCGTAAATCTACGAAATAGGACAAACTGCTTTATTTCCCTTCCGAAAGAAGCGATACTGGAAGTAACTCCCCAAGCGACCTTGGACGAGTTTGAACCCGTGACCTTGGATTTAAGAGGCGTCAAGTATTTAGTGTCGAACATACAAGTTTTGGTAAGGACTGTACTCGAGGAGTGAAACTGTGAAAATACAATAGAAGCAAAGTCGTGTGTTTCTCAACTATGAGGCCATGTTTCAGATGTATTCCCGCACATTTGCTCTGTATTTGTAGGCACGTTCAGGCGTGACATCTCGCACTGTGACGAAGATTATTACGTAAGGCTTGGGGAAGGGGTGTGCTTCGACAGAGATAGAGCATTATTAGAGACGTGTACGAGGTCAGAAAATATAATAGGAGAAATGAGTTAGACAAAGAAAGAATGAAGAAGAAGGAAATTTGATGGAGAAACCAAAAAATATGTTAAATAAATCAGCATCCTTCCTCTTCCGACAGCACGTGCAAACTGCGACATACGACTTTGTTACAAATAAAACTTGTTCTGAAAGCTCTGTAAAGATTGGGTTAAAGTGATTCTAGAAGAAATTTCCACACCTAGGACAGTGTTTTCTTTCTTACCATTGTTGTCTAATTTGTTTGGAACAATTTTTACAAATGCACGCAATACTTTACAGTTAACAATATATGTTCATGCTTCCTCTTTTTCTACAGAAGGACTTATAAAATGACCGATGTTTAAATCTTTACTTATATCGGAAATGGAATTAAACTTATTATCTATCATATGCATTTTAAGGGACAATTACGTACATTAGATGTCTCAAGCAAAAAAACAGATTTGGGAAAAGTTTTATTTGCTAAAGGCACATATCGATTGGAAAATGGAAAGGAAGAATAACATTTGAAAAAACGTAGTGACGGTGCAATTCGAACCACGTGCCGATTGCGTAATCTTCAGAACTACCTTGTCTTCTTCCTACAAGCATAGAACTATGAACCTGTTTGATTGTACATATTACAGACACCCAACAAAGGTTTTCTCCACTAGGAGAGATTTATTCTTTAAGAGGTGACTCCTATTGCCACTAGTACTTTTGACCCATATTTCTATTATGTAGGAGTTAATTTTAACATAGAAATAGTTCTTTCACATCAGAAATGTGCAGGAAATTTAGTTGGAAAGTAATGCCTTGAAAAATTCGGGTAACAGCCAGAATTAAACCACAGATTTTTGGGCTTCCTTGCTGACGCTCTAATCAAATGGGATACCGCGTTCTTCTCCAAGCGCAGAACCACGGGCCTCCCTCTTCTGATACGAAATATCCAGAAGATCTGCTAAATGTTTTTTTCTACTGTGAGACATTCCTTTCTTTTCAGCTAATGCCGTACACACGGCTAGAGCGAAAAGAATTATTTCTAAATATAGCTCGGAACAACATTTACGAATTTTCTTTGACAAGGATTTAGGTTAAATGTATATAGATGGATAATATAGTTTTATTATTTATAGAATTACTCTGTTACGGGACTGTCTCATCTCCGATATATTTATACTTATTTAAAATTAATTTATAGCCACTACCACCAAGTCAGCTCCCATTTGCAGTCAACACACATGCACCCACACACGCACATACATACAAACATATATGATACAATGTATGTAAGCGTTTCTCAAATACTATTAGCAAAATCACCTTATCTATTTAATTACAACCTCATTCTCAGCTTATCCGTTTTGTTTTGCTATCCAGTAAATATTTTCATACTATTATATTGGGCACAAATATTTTACTCGTATGCTGAAAAATATAAATATACAAAAGCGAATTTCATGACTCAAAAATACAAGGGATTCAAACTTCCGCGCAGACATTCTTAGAGATATTTACGTGCCCAATTACATGTACAGTACGTACAAAATGACGTGGTTCTTAGCTGTTTGCATTGTGCAGTAATCATATTTCTGTGAAATGTCGTAAAATGCTGTAGCGGTATGCAAATGTGTCTATTGATGAGAGAGCAGTGTAGATGCATTTAAAAATGGGAGAACGTAATCTTTGATGAGCAACACCCTGGAAGTCCCAGCACCGTGTTCTCTTAAGAAAAACTTTGTCAGGTTGACGTAATTATTCGTAAAAAAAGGGGGAAGCTTTCTTTAGAAATTCTGATCTGGGAATTGGGGATGTGAGCATTGCACCCGCGAAAGTTCTCAAATATCGCAAGCTGTGTACCTTGCAAGCGGATTATTATTATTATTATTATTATTATTATTATTATTATTATTATTATTATTATTATTTTGTTTACTTACGGACGCTCTTTAATATCTCAGGCTTGAGGTTCTTTTAATGCCGTAAATGTACGATACGGGACCCACGGCTTTTATGCCAGAAAAAAATCCAGCAATCCTGGCCGGGAGAGAACTCGCGATTTGGGTTTAGGAGGCAAGTATGGTTACCACTCGAATGCTGACAAGAGCATATAATGATTTAGGTGCAGACTTTGTCAATCTTTTGTTGCATAAGTTGAAATATAAGATTTGCTGACTCTACAGTTATACGAGTGTTATTTGCTGACACTGGGAGCCTGAAAGCAGGAAGAAGTCTAAAGAATAGCAAAAAATTATTTGCCGCTGTTCACTCTTTTATGCGGTATAAAGGAATTACTTTTTGAAACACTATCAGGAAAAGGGGAAACATTGAATAGTGTCCTATACATTGCAACGTCTCAGGCTTATGCTTAAATACATGATAAATCACGAGCTCACATGGCGCTGCAACGCTTCACATTCGGAGATTTCTACCCTCCTCTAATATTTTGCCTTAGATTATCACTTGTTTTCACCTCTAAAAGACAATTTAGAAAAGAAAGATTTGTGGGTGATGATATCAAAATCAACTAAAATTAAAATTACGCTCTTTGCATCGGTATATATATAGTGGATAAACATTTATTTTTTTTACATGGAATAGTTTTTGAGAAAAATGAATAAACTTCTTAAAAGTATTATTTCGAGAAAGATAAAAGTTAAGTTGATATTCTTGTGCATTCAGTAAAACACCTATCTAGAATAATCGTGTCTTTAATTCGGATCCAGTTGAACATCTTTTTTTCCTCCTTTTATTCCTTATCTTTTCCCACAGCTGTAACTACTTACCGCATTTGGCATTTCAGTATTAACGTAAAACATTTTTGTAAAATAACTGTCTTTGAATGTAATGGCTCAGGTTCTGAAGTTAGTGTGTTGATGCCTGCATAATATCGGATTTTTCATAATTTTGTCGCCCGTTTAACGGCAGCTGCTGGGTCGGCAGTAAGAGCGGATGTAATATCAGCGCAACTGAT
This sequence comes from Metallyticus violacea, assembly GCA_030762175.1. NCBI lineage: Eukaryota > Metazoa > Arthropoda > Insecta > Mantodea > Metallyticidae > Metallyticus > Metallyticus violacea. The sequence continues at coordinate 15,205,058 of CM060846.1, read as the reverse complement.
TCAAGTTTTCACGAACACAACCACAATTGCAATGAAAATATGCACGTATGTTGCGACGGGAGATATTGGAAATGTTGTCCTACAACTTCCACACATTTCTGGCGTCTTTTTTTAAAATTTACCATTCACGCGCCTCGACTCATCTTCCGAAATTGAGTCAATTTACACTTGAAACCATTCAAGGTCACAGTTGTCCCCAAATTGCAGACAGATTAGTTCTGGGATTGGGTGTTACGGAATGTTAATAAGCATAAATTAACCAAGCTTAATATGTTTACTGACGGAACATTGTTCTATTCATGGATTTTTCGCCATGCACGGGTATTTCGTGTACAAAATCACTTTCTCTGTACTCCAATGATAGTTGTTTTGCTTCAAAACATGACCACGTAACGAAACCAAGATTCATTAGTAAAGAATATTAGCCGTATACAAATTACTCTATAATTCAATTTTCCTAACGTCCAATTACAAGAATTTACCTGAATACCAGGATCATCTACCTGCGTGAACAAGAGTGACCTGTGAATGAACGAAGTTTTAATTGACTGAATTTCGGAAGAACCGATGCATGTGAGTGGCAGCTTTTTAAAGCAATGCCAGAAACGTGTGATTTGCAACATTGTCATAAGGTACTTGGCATTGTAACTGCGAGAACTTGAATAAGTTGCGGGGATATTACATCCGCTTCACTCTGACTGCTGAACTTCAACTGCCGTGAAACGAGCGACCCTAGTAGTAAAGTATTAGAAGCACTCTTAGTAGCACTATGTATAATTACAGTGCATTCCTTATAACGACTCAAATAAATGAAACATAAAATTCAAATGCTAATCGGAAGCTATAATCTTGTTGCCTTCATTGCCATGCATATGCTAGGTTGTTAAACATAATTAGTGAAATATCCGTAACAAAATTAGATTTTTTCACAAACTTGAATTTCCTGGATCAAAAACACCATGAAATAACTGAAAAACTGCATAGAAATTTATACGAGATAAGAATTAAGACACCAATAGCACATTATCACAGAAACGTAAATTTTAATTATTTATCCTCAAACATTACAAAGCATTCCCTTAATTGCATTGCTGTGAGAAATGTCTTCGTTAATTACAATGTTAACGAGCATTTGAGCTGAGAATGGCGTATTGGCTTTAAGTAAATGTCATATTATTGCTCCGTGCTGTTTAAATCTCTTAATGGATTTAGTTTTCCATCTACATAACGCGTCAACATGAGAAAGTTGTGCTAAACTCTCCAGTAAAAGAACGAAACACACATATGCAGCCTAACAGACTGATGCTAATTAAGTGGTTTAATTGTACAAGAGCAAAGGCCTTTCCTCCCCTGCCCGCCCGCTCAGGGGTTCGATCATTGCGGCGTGTAATGCCCCCTTGTTTTCATTTGCGCCCCGTCAGCATTATGAATCCGTTCTTCCCTGTTAGTAACTGCTTACTGGCTCTATCTCCCTCCCACTTTCGCCTACCAATCAATATAGCCATTCCTTCACTTCAGCCCACGTCCATGCATACGCTTGCACACATGCCTAAATGCGTTTTTTTTTAATGGTCAGAAAATTATGGCAGAAAAACAAACTCCCAGAACGCCTGGTAGGAGAGGGGGTAGGGAGGCAAAATTCGCGTGTCCGTAATAAGTTGGCAATTAGTTGGTGGAAACCTCCGCTAGCCTCTTTCCCTTACGCAAGCAAATGTTGATATAGCCTTCGTGTCAAAGCCTGCGATTTCCTCCAAGTTTTGGGCGACTTCCCAATGATCCAAGTGACTCCGTTAGAGAATATCAAACAACGTGCATTTCTGAACACCTCTTGTTGCATAGCAACAATTTTGATAATAAAAGTATTGTGACAAAATAATATGGCTATCTCAAGTACAATAGAACATTATATGCGCATAAAGATACTTTCCGAACCCGAGACATTAAATACGAGATTGTCAGAGCGAATGGAAGAAGTATTAAACTCAAGGCTGTTGCTGTTGAGTTTCTACTCAATGTTTGAAAGAAGTATCTAAGAACACGTGGAAAGTGCAGAATATAATGGTCTGTATCGATTCACCTAGTCAAAAACTTGAACTAAAACACCTGTATCATAAAAAAACCAAAGAGATCAATATTAGAAAACTCTATGAGACCCATCCATCAGGTACAAACAGCCAGTTGTGATTACTGCAAAGAAGTCCGGAAGATTTGCGCAGCTAGGACAAGAAGTACCAGAAACTTGACTCGCCAAATGTCACCAAAACTGACTAAAGTGATTGCTCAGGAGGACGTCAAGAATACAGAAGAGGTCAGGGTCAACCCTGCTTATGTATGGGGAATATATGGAAACAGATGTCCCTAAGCTTTTGGAGAGTTTCGAAGGATTACAAGGCAATTTAAACACGGACTACCTAAGACATCATCTTATGCAAATTCTTTAGCTTCCATTTTCTAAACAGGTCTTTGGAAAGTACGGCCGGTGTGGAGGAAAATAGTCAGTGAAATGTGACAAACGGTATCAAGAAATCGGCAATATTCACGTGATGCCGTGCCATAATTGTGAAGAACGGAGAAGATATTCCTCAAAAGTGATTCATTAAGATTTTTGGAAGAATAATGTGAATGGCACTTAAGTTTACACACTATGTATTTCTGCACTCAAAAATAGCGACAACTGCTATTAATATGAGCATCAAGTACGATGCCCTTGAACTAAATATAGTGTATAAATAAAGTTCTACACTTCAACAATACAGGAAATCAAAGACGGAAGATGGTTCACTTTGTACAAACTTAAGATATAAATAGTTGTGTGAATGGTCATCATTTTCTAATACCCCGAGAGATTGGCACGGTAGTAAGCTTTGTAGAAAAGAACCATATGCAAGTTCATGCAAAGTTTCGTAGGGTTCATAACTGCTTGCAGTTGTGTCCTTCTACATCTACATTTCATTACTCTTGCTCATTGTTTAAATGTTTATTGTTGCATTTGTTGTGTTTTTACTACGTAAAACTCCCAACTCCCTTCATTTACTGAATGTCGAGTCAATACACAGCAGCGAAGGATCGCACTGGGTTATTGATCGATGATGCTATATTATGACTACTATGAATTGCTGTTCCCATTTAGAAATGAAGAGATTCGAAGCCTCTAGTTTGACTCTGCATTGCTTACTCCTAATCTATTGTATTGAATACATAGTACGGAGAATTCAAGTCAGGCTTGATCCCCGAAAGCGGGCGGTAGGTAACCGGTAGAGTACGAAGTAAAGGGCGGCATTCTAAATGTGCAATTTTCCTTCAATGCTGCGCGAATCCATATATATATCCAGTCAATGTTTATTGCAGATTGAGGTGTTGGCAATAGAACACGTATTTGCGCGGGCTTTATTTTGCGGGCCGTTGCTTTGTGCAATTTGAAGTGTTAGAAGACGTGTTTGCTTGTGTGCTTCTTTTGAATTAAGTTTAAAGTGCATGTGCTGTGTGTGCACTAAATTACTTATTTAGATAATTGAAATGCCGGCTTAAAAATTTACTCTACATCAACGAATATTAATGTACAATACTTACGTCAAAACAGATTCATGCCAACAAGTGTGTAGACAAGATTCCCTGGCATTCGATCCTCTAAATAGATATGCATTTAGAAACCTTTTCAATAGATTTAAAGAAACGAAAATGCTGAATTGTAAAATTCGTATGCCTAAACGTAATATTCTAATAGAAGAAAAGCTGGGTGATATTGGGGCATCATTTAACATTGTTCTAATAAATCTTTACGTCGCGTAGCACAAGAAGTAGGCGTTTAAAAAACTTCAGTCCATTCGGCAAATAAACTTTTAAAATTGAAACCTCGCAGAGTTATTATAGTCCAAGAATTATAGTCGCATGACAACGGAAGTCGAGTGAATTTCTATAATTGGGTTTTACAGAACATCTATGACGGTATTGTTGATACACATTTAATCATTTTCTCTGTTGAAGCACGATTCATAGAACAGTACATTCTGAAGTACAGAAAATCCACGAATAATTCCCGAAATTCCTATGCATGATGAAAAGATTAGTGGTAGTGTGCCGTAACAGCAAATCGAATAACTGTCTTTCTCTTAAGATATTGTAAATTCAGAGAAGAACCGTGCACAAATACTCGCACATTTTTTAACAATTAACTGATCTCATCATGAAAGACAATGTATATATATTCAACAATATTCTGCGACAGTTCACACTGCCATCGATTCTTTGGAGGGTATAAGGAAGGTTTTTGAGGACAGAATCATTCTAAAGGTTTATGTCCCACAGGTTCCCTAAATATTAACGCGATTATTATGTGTGGGAACCCTAAAAATAGTCTAAATAAATAATGTATACACTGTAGCCGAACTGGGTAAATAAGCGTAAGAGCATAGCAGAAATTAAAAGAATTACAAAAGAAGACCTTTGCGCATGAAAGCAAACTACACATGTGATGTCGGGAATGCGTGAATGCCAAAGGACGTCACTTTGAGCAACTACTGTAGCAGGTTAATGAAATAAAGGGAAGAATGTATACATGCAATAGATTAATACAGGTTTTTTAGTAGAATACTTGGGAAATTACGGATCTAGAATGCCGCTTTTTATTTTCAGCTCTATCGGCATCCTCCCGGTAGCTTTTTCGGATCAAGCGCGACGCGAACTCTTTGATATACATTACGTCTAGCCCTGTTTAATAAAATAACAGGTAACAGGTAATGTAAAGAAAATTGCGATGCCATTAATATTACCGGGAAATTTATAAAATTGGTCAGTTTCACCTGAAAGAAAATGGCAGTACAACAGAAAACGAAAAACTTCGATAAAGTTTGTTGAGTAATAATCAGATACAGTCTCTCAGAAAATCTGAAAGGAGTTGGAGAAGTCTATGATTTAACTAAAATGTTAGAGGACCAAACAAATATAACCTTCTGATAAGGGTATATCAATATATATATATATATATATGCAGGGACTTTCAACATCAACGTGAAATTTGAAATGAAATTTAATAGGAAGTTTTTTGAAAAAATCCTTTGCTAATGCATCCACTTTTCTATTTTTCAAGCATTTTTTTATCATAATAACACTTTTAAGATTATTGTTCAAAACGACGTTTTTAAATGACATCTTATCCTAATTCATACAGAATCTGAGAAGAAAATTTCTTTCTCGGTTCCTCCATACAACCTTTCATATTATTTTTAAGAAAAATTAAGAGAAATCCTCACCATAAAATATAGTAACAGAAATCTTATACACAACAATTTTAATTCAATACTTAAAATTTACAAAAGTAGTCTTTACTGCTTTTTAGCCACTACCAAATTGTAAGTAAACATTTCGAACATCTAATGAAGTAAACTTTCAAACATATTATTTTATTCAACGAAATATTTATTAACCTTGCTTAAAAGGTAGTAGAGATTGTTGTATCTAGCTCTAAAATGTGCAACGTTGAAACAATGAAATGTTATTTACATTGCAATTGTGGCGTGTTTATTGAAAGTTGGAAAATACAACTTTAACAAAAATTATTTAAAAAGTTCTATTTTGTTCAAATAATGTCGTTTGAAAGTGATCTGTCCGGGTGTTTCCTAAAAACATTTTGTTAATTATGAAAAAACAATATCTATATACAAGTAGAGAATACACAAATTGGTATGCAAATGTTCAAGTAAAGGGGAGCTGTGCATGCAGACCAAAACACATTAGGTTATGAAATACATTTCAGGATTTACAGAACTGAAAAAAATCACAATTTTTCTTCTTGAAAAACCTCGTACCAATAAATGTGTGATACTCTTATTGAGGATGTCTAAGAGTGAAAATGCATTAAAACCAAGAAAGAATACATCAGGTAAAACAGATTTCTAAAATAACGAATAATATAATTGTTGTGAATTGCAATGATTAGCACTACTTCTGGACTCATAGCCGCAGTATATACATCAACATTTTCCATATTTTTGTTCGTATCAGGCGTTCTTTCAGATCACTCGTGTATTGGCATACTATGATGTTACATTTTCAGCACTCCATAGCATCATTAAACATACTTATTGGTTTTCCCGCCTTCGTTTAATATTATTCACACACAGAAAATTTATCTGTTATATAATATATGTGATTTAGCTTTCCTTTTATCTCTCCCTCAAACTGCAGTAACAAAAATGAATAAAATAAGACGCAGCAGAAGTATCACATGAAGATAAAACAAGTGTACTTTTTATTATTATAGCTGCCTTAATACTGGCTACTCCCACAGCAGGAAGGGTTGGCTCTGAAAATGCAAACAATGTGAAAATGATTGACTGCAAAACAGGTAGTTGTTTGTTTTCGTTGCCCCAACAGCCTTTTGTAAAAATGTGAAAATCTTAGCCTATAATTTCCTATTTTCGTCTTTTTCTAAAATCACAACATTTTAGCCTATATTTGCCTTTGCGAAAAATCTGAAGCCTGCTTTTGCTTTTTTCAAAATCTGAAAATCTGAAAAATTTAACTTATCTTTGCTTTGACTCTAAGAACAAATACGAACTTAGTTCAGTGTTGCGGTAGCTTCAGTTCGTTAAGCGTTTTCAAGTGCTATAAACATAGTGAAGTTTTTTTTTTTTTTGCACATATATGTGAAAGAACTTTGTTGCTAAGATAACTAACAACAAAATAGTTTGGCTATCCAGAAAAACTTTAATACACTTGTATGATTTAAAAAGTGAACCAGCGAGCTAGAAATAATCTACTACAGTGATGTTATTTCAGTTATGGGCCTCCTGAAAGCGGTTGCTTACTGAAAAAGTACAGCTGCTGCAAACGGAAAAACAGAGTAGAGTTGGTACTTCTATTTTAGAAATGGTTTTTTACTGAAATCATAAAAGTATAGTGTATTAAAAATTATAACTGCATGTATTACCTATGTCATAAGAGATGTTGAAAATGATGCCCCTCAGCGGAAATACATTGCCGACATTTGCGTAGGAAATTCCTGCACATCATCTAACTTTTCTTTCTCATGAACATGGCAATTCGGAATACGTTTCTTGTCATTTAGACTTTCTGTCTATCGCAACTGGTTAACAAGTTGCCAGATAGTCAGGACATTTTCTTGCGAATTGTTCATGGCTTCTCTGCAAGAATCCATTTCACATATTTATTGTACATAAAAATTCGCTCAAGTTTATAATTAGTGGAGAATAAGCACACAATTTACACACAATGAAAGCACAGAATAACACACAAACGCACAACCAATTGATACCAAAGGCTCCCTGAAATGAACCACAACCTGCTACACGGCCTTGACGAGTGACTTCTCACTCGCAGACGCGCTCTTTAGCCCGTAACTTAAATAACCTTACTGTGTATAAATAAACTGTAGGAGTTCAGTTTCTGTGAACCACAAAGAAACGCAGTATACTTCATTTTGTCAAATATTTCATGTGATTTTAATATAAAACTTCGAGAATAAGGACTACCTTAAAAACATTTGCCATACTCCGCTGTCTTTTGTTCTAAAGAGGCAAATAAAATTAACAAAGAGAATAGCAAGGTAGTAAATTCAACAGTTTTATTAGTAGCTTCGTTTAAAATATAAATAACTGTGAACTCATTATTGTGTTTTCAATTCCAAATATGGTAATATTGTTTATAAAGGTTGAAGCTTGTTGAGTATTAAATATTTTTCCGAATAACCGCCGTAGAACATCCCCACCTCGAAAATAGCCATTTATCGTACTGCGAATGCTTTTGTTGCAGTCAATCTTTTTCACGCTTTCTGCATCATCAGTATATTACCTTTAAGAATAATGTTTGACCGACATCTTCAACTTTTACACAAGGAGAATGTCATAAGCAGACAGACTGTTGGAAAAAATGAAGTCGAGTTGGTAAGGAGCTGGTAGTTACAAACGTGTCACACTTCTAAAAGGAATGTCATTTACACAATGTCTTGACAAAACTACCTGCTAATTCCTTACACCCGAACCGTAAGTAATTATTAGAGAACGAGTAGACCAAAGAGAAAATGGGAAATTTGTGACAACTTCAAGCAGAGACGAGACGAATGTTCCGAGTGTCATGTCCAGAGCAGAATACAAATCCGTTCACTTCCAAACTAACAAGAAATTATTGTGTAATAAATGTAAGTATGTACATTTGAAAAATTCGTTTTTTTTTATTAAATTAAATTGATATTATATTTCAGATAATAGCTCGTGCTGCTTATCAACCAATAGTTTTTACTCACTTTGAAAATCCAAATACCATAAATCCCCAAACTGATTGAGCCGTAATTTAAATCTTCCTCAAAAACTTGGTATTCTAAGAACAAGATCGCCAAGTTTGTTCAGAAAATTGTGTAATATTTGTTGTTTGATTGCGAATAAATTTATCCTATAGATCTGTATTTAGCTGCCTAAATTATCCTGACATTTCGTTGGAATCTCCAAATTCAGAAGTGAAATACAAAAATAAATTCACCTGAGTGAGTTGGAAACATCAAGTAAACATGAAGTGTTAGCAAGCAAGGCACAACAGTCCTTAGTTCCTTAACATACTATGCCAGCTGCGTACCATGGAACGCAAATTAAGTAAATAGGACGCAGCTTAGGTGCAACGAAGACGCTAGTTCACATGTGCGGGGTAGAAATCCTCTCTCTCAGGTTAAGCTAGAACGTATTTGAATTCAACAGAGTGCAATTAACAAGTTTAAAGTATTTGATGCGCCAGGAATAAAAGGTTATACACAGAAATAATATTATGGATGCATTTATATATAGCTTCCATAAATTTCTTTTCCTATTCCGAGTCTTTTTTTTTATTTGGAGTTAATGTAGTGAATGTGTTATTACGCTATTCGTAAAGAACTTCATATGAATTTTAATATTCAGCTACTTTTAAGCTTGGGTTGCCTTGCTTATATTTACTTAACTGGGGGAACTTTGGCAACCGAGAATATTTTGTTTCACTTAATGAAGCGACATTGCCAAGCACTTTTTCTCTTTTTTGTTTAATGTTTGCATGTTTTAATAATAAATAGAACATTTGTGAAAAACAAACTAAATTTGAATGAAAACTTTATATTTAAAAAGTCTCAGAAAAAACAAAAATGGAAAAGAATTTTGTGCTAAAAGTAGATTTTATAAACTATTCATTCTGTGTCTTCAGCACCTATATGAGTGAGGGTCAATAGTTGTGCTGGAAGTGTCGAAATGTATTTTATTACAATTATCTGTTTAATATACAAAATTACTTATGGGGGATGCCAAACTACAGTATTTACAAAATACAGAACTTGTAGTTTCTAAGCATTGACGTCTAGCGGTACATGGTGGCGGGATAGTCCAGCGCTGAAGACATTTCGGCAATTACTGTGGACTGACTTTCTTGCTATTCTCTGTGTACGTACAGACGTGTTTCAAGGAGAGGGGGGCAGAACCGTAGTGGTTAGCTATTGATTATTAGAATGGAAGACAAGCAAGCCACTGTCTCCAGTCATTGGGGAGGACAGACTCCAGGCTTTGCAAAGGGATTTAGAATTAAAACCGGGCAAATCCACTTCCCGCAGAACCTCCCAAGATCTTTGAACCGCAGAGATTTTCTGTCATTATAATCCGCCGTTCTTTTCTTCATCATGATGTACAAAGTCTAGTCATAACCTACCAATGATCAATTGTATGTCATTTTATGCATTGTTACACATGTGTTTCATTTACCAGTTTAATGAATTTAAAATCGTAAAGAGCATTACAGATTTATTCTGCTAATTATGAAAATAGATACCAAGATACAAAGATGTGCAGCAACTTTTGAACGGGAAAGTTGCTTGTAAAATTTCAAACCGTTTCAAACAAAGGTGATATAAGGTCATCTTGAGGTATGATATGGCTGATAGTAATAGCCCTCGATTTTGCTCACCACGCAACAGGAAAACTGAAATCATTTTCAAAGTGCTAGAACACGGAATTCAGAGAAATCCACGCCGGCTCTGCAGATGGAAGATTTTGCACTAAACACTGGGAGAACTCGCAAAGAGGACTTTAAACTGAAAGCTTCGATATGTGGTACATGCAAAGCAGAAGACCGCCACGGGTGGCCGAGATCGTTAAGGCACGGACTCGTGAGCGGGAGGTCTGCAGTTCGAATCCCGCCAGGACCGTCCTCCCTGACTGGGTTTTTTTCCAGGTTTTCCTCAGTCTTCATAACTGGCAAATGCCGGGGAGGTGCCTAAACTTAGGCCTGGAACGCTTCCTTCCTTAAAAAAAAAATATCCTTTCTCAATTTATCATTTCATCTCATGTATCATCAGTGTCCACCGCCTATGGTGCCTCAGTAGTGAAAACGGGCGTTAAACACTACTCAAAAAAAAAAAAAAAAACAAACAGAAACACAATAGGATGAAATCCTAGGTACAGGTTGAATTTTTTCTGGAAGTCGTTTCAAACCTTTCAAACCATCTGAATGGATTTTCCAGCAAGTTTCCACTCCTTCACATGATGGTAATAAACATCAGATCTTGTTTTCTCGTATGATAGGAATCCGAAACCGAAGTGCTGTTTGCGTTTTCTGCTCCCATTTGCAAAATTTAAAGTAGTATATATTTATTTGCAATATTGTTGAACATGCCATAGATTTGGTTTGCATATTTTTGCATTTATATGTAAATGTACTGCTGGGAGCTGGAGAGATGTCTAGTTGGAGGAATGTGTTGCAACATTTAACTGCTCACTGTTAAATATTTCAATAGATGATGATACACATGCAGTACATAATGTTTTACTTGGCAGATAAACCTTCTCACCGCATACGTCGCTAGCCATCTCTTCAGCTCCCAACAGTAAATACAGGATGCTCATTCCGCTACATAATCGGGAACTGATTTTGCCGACGGGAAACTACTGCGTAACGGCCTAGTCACCTGCCGAGAAAAGTCATGTCGCGCGATCGAAACTAATAACGTGTATTTTTGTTTCTTTCGTTATTTATTATAATTAATATTGTACTCAACGTCATTGTCTAAATGCCTGTCCTATAAGACATGACTGAATCATTTTGAAAATACTTTCAGACATTCACCGTAATTGGAATATTGCAAACTACCTCATAGATATTTTGTTTCAGCGCCTACAGAGTTTATTCCAGGTACTGCAGGGCAAATATGCAGAAGCTGAGCGGCTCTATGAACATTGTCGAAAGATACACCAACTTGCTGAGCTAATCATCGAGGAGAACTTTCTAATTGATAACCTATTCCATCAAGCTTCTCTTCTGTTACGTGTTGGCTTCTTGTCAATGAAAACGCTTTGGGTTCGGACTTTGTTCACCAATCAGAAAACTACTCTTTGCGAAGAAGATATTACTCCTTGAAATTTAGCACGACACTCTCCCCTACAGTGCTTACAAAATTTCTTTTGCACATAAATCATGTATAAATATTTTTCTAGCATATATATCACTCTCGGCATACACCACAAAACAAAAATATGTATTTCCTAAAGCAATACAACTGACGTCATAAATTGGACAGATCAAGTTCAATCGCCTGTGTCAGCGGAACTTTTACTGGGAATCGCGCGCTCACTGAAGACCAAACGGTGTCCACTAGTATCTACAAACTCCAGCTAAGCAGCGGAATGAGCGCTTATTTTGCACATTTTAATGATAAATAAAACCAATATTCTCTACATATAAGAAAACAATGAAAAATATAAACTTTGATCATAGATCCATCAAATATGCGAGATGGGTTAATGAGTACAGGGCATCAGAGTTCACAACTGATGGCAAAGCAAACCATACTTTTTGTCAGCTGTACAAAAAGGAATCGCATGTGAAAAAAAAATTAAATGACATAATCACAGCTTCAGTTTAGTAAAATGGTGGACAAAGGCCGGTTGACGCTAGAACAGAAAGTGAAGATTGTGTTGTTTTACGCGGAAACGAAGAGTGTAGCAGAGACGCAACGACGTTTTCGTGTTCATTTTCGTACGAGGTGGTTCCCCTGCAGACAGACAGTGTATAGACTAACCACACAATTTGATAATGACGGTAGTATTTTAGAGCAAAAGCGATCTCGTGTTAACACAGTCCGTACTGCAGATAATATCGAGGCTGTGAGAGTGGCTTTGATACGAAGTCCCAGGAAATCCACCAGAAGAGCTTCAGCCGAATAGGGGCATCTCATGTCGTTCTCTTCAAAGAATACTTCATGCTGACGTGAACTTATTCCCATACAAAATGACAGTGTTGCACAAACTGACGGAAAATGACAAGGTACGGCGATTACAGTTTGCGGCTTCGGCTCTTGCAAATGATGATGCCATGATTCGTACACATGGTTTTCTGGAGAGGTCTACGTTCATTTGAACGGTAGCGCCAATAGGCAGAATGTCAGATTTTGGGCACGAGAACCTCCTGGTGTTGACGCGAGATTGAAAATTACGGAGAAAATGTTGGTGTTTGGGGTGCCATTTCCAGCCACGGAATCATTGGGTCAATCTTTTTCAAAGGCACAGTCAACAGTGCGCGCTACATGGACATGTAGCAGAATTATTTTCTTCCGCAACTTTATGCAACTGGGTTACCAATGGAGACACAATGGTTCATGCAAGATGGAGCTCGTCCTCATACAGCAAACGTTATTCTGGATTTCCTGCACCAACATTTTGGGCTTCGTGTGATATCCCATTGATATTCAGAACGTTTGCAGGGCGGTTTAAATGGCCGCCACACAGCCCGGATATTAATCACCGTGATTATTTCCTATGGGGACATTTGAAGGAGACAGTCTACCGCAACAAACCACGCAATCTAATGCAATTGCGAGCGGCTGTCACAAAAATGTTCCAGGGAGTAACAGAAGACTCGTGTCGTAGAGTGGTCGGAAACGTCACAGTTCGTCTCGAAGAGGTGGTACGTCAACAAGGTGGACATATTGAACATTTACTGCACGCTCGCTGAGCATACACATTCTGATAATTAATGTAAAAAAGAAAAAATTTGAAATTTTTTGTTTATTAAAATTTATATATCATTTTCAATGTATGATATTTCGTGCACCACTCTGTTCTTAGATCGCTGCTGAAATGCATTGTAATCTGCTGACTGTCTCCTCAAGGATGTGGATGATAAAACTACGGACTCCTAGCTGGCGAATGTGAGCCAGAATAACCTTGCTGGATAGCATGGCGTGCTCTGCGACTACTGTGACCAGTAGGTAAAGAGGACAAATTTTTATATTTTATTTCAGATGCTACAGCTTACATAATATGGGATTGCTTCAGCTTTATAAGTATTTTATCGCATTTCATGTTCATTGGGCATTGGCTCGACAGGCTAGCAGAAAAGATACGGCTGAAAGCACCTATGTGAAGTTTTGAGCAAGTTTAGTGTAAAGTTATGTGTGCTCCTGCAAAATATGTTTATAATCTAAATGAAAAATTGAGCAGTGATTGCATAGAAATGATGGTTTTATTATCTTGTATTCCCTGAACAAATGCTTACAAGGTGGCAGTGTAGATCTTTCCGAAGAAGCTACTCCTGAATTTGTACCTGCTTTCAAATTCTACCCAACAACGTGTTTAGATGTCGAAAGATCGTTCTCAGCATACGAACTTATGTTAAGTGACAAACATAATTTACTTCCGAGTATCTGGAAAAGATTGATGTGGTCTACTGCAAACCCAATTACAATTTTGTCGTTTTCGCAAAATAAAAATCTCTTATTTCCTAAAGCCTTTTTCCTCCCTCTTCCCAATACCTTCAGCCCAGCTACTGAAGGAGGCGCCAACCAACATTTGTTTGCCATTTCTTTAGTCTATCGAAAGTTCTGAGAAGCGGTGGTGTAACCATCGTGCTGGAGTTTTTTCTCTTCCTTATTCTGGAGGTGAAGTAGATTTTGGGACGACGGGTGAACTAGTTTCTTGTGGCATTTTGTTCTAAATTGTTAGGCCCGGAACCTTCTTCAAGGGGTAAGCCCTGTGACCCAGGTAAAATGTGATTTGAAATAATTCTATTGTATTCTTATACATTCATTTTGGTAAATTGGAGTAAAAGATTCTTTTGCAATTTCTTAAATAAGGGAACTTGATTTTTTTGAAAGACAACGTGTTAACAATTTTAACTGTAATTGTTGGGTAACATTAAAAGTCTTTTATTCATTACTCAAGCTGGAGTTTTTATGAAATGCTAACGCGCAAGCAATTTAATTATTGCACATTTATTGTGACATCATTTCGAGGCTTCACGTTTGTTTAAATGATATATTGCCGAGTTACATTTCATACAATTTTATATTTTAAATTCGAAAATGTATTTAATGTGTCCATTATATTTATATATATTATTGCCAAATAAATTATATTACAATTGTAAACCATTCTCTCTTGTATTGTAAAGCTACCTTTCTGTGGTCACATCCTGGGCGTTTTTCTTCCAGTATACTTGTTCAGGCATCAACAGCAGTACGTCGAATTCTGGCTACTAAGTTACAGAACCGTCATACGTATCACAAAATCAGCTTAACGACATTTAACGGGCACGTTTTGATGCGTGTCTATCTACTGTATAATATTAGCGCAAATTAAAATTTTGGTATTTTTGTAGTAAATGCACGCATATTTTAGACATTTTTAGAATATATAAATCGATGTCTACTAGTAAATCAACATTAGCTCAGGCTTCTTCAATTAGGAAAATCGGCTCAATACAAACTGCAACATACGGTCAGGATGTGCTAGAAGCTTCAAACAAATATGAATGAACTAAAAGAAAACTTTGGTAAAAGAGTGGGTACTGTGTCTATAATTGTCGTGTTGAGTGTAGGGAAATGTCATTTCCTGTATCTACAAGTTATCTGCTAGACGTTGCACATTTCTTGTAGAAGTTTTGAATCTTATTGACAAGTCATCTCTTAAACGCACTACATTTGTTTCGACAACTGTTCCATATTTGCGAGATTCACACAGCTCACCAAACAGTCCCCAGCAAGAATAAGACAAGTTTTTAAAATAACTTCAACATGACAAAATTCATCTATTAATAAATATTATTGTATACTTTTAGAGAGTTCAGAGTTTGGGAGTAACTTCTCTGAAACTTAAATAAATGATCGTTCTTTTCACTTCCAGCAACAAATTTTGAGCTATTCACATCTCTAATTGATCAAGCACATCAGAATAAACTGAATTCGTTATCTAAATATACGCATTTAAAACTCCATAACAAAGATAAAAATATAAAAAACCTTTATCAATAAATATATAAATATGTGATAAATTTTGTTTTTAAAATTTTTCTTTAAGCATTTCAGTTACTATTGCTATAGCTCTGTAGACGTAATAAGCATAGCTGTATAATAAGAGAATCAATAAGTCTCTTCTTTTAGTCATTTGCTGCATTTTGTAACATGCAATTTTTCATGTTCCCCAAGGCGAATGATACTTTAGTCCATCGAATTTGCAGACGAAAGCGAAGGAATCAGATGTAACACAAATGTCCGTGTACATTTCAGGGTGTTTTAGAGTCCATACAAAGCGGACGAAGGCGGTCAATCACCCTCTTTCCTTTGCAATACTAAACTTTGGCTGGGAAAAAGCCTGCAGAAGTTAAAGTTATTATTACCTTCACACTTCCATAATCCTTATGTGCAAATAATTCTATTTTTCTCCCCCAATCATAATTGTGCATGAACATACCAATAGTATTTCAATGCTCAACTTCACATAATGCATTTATAACATTGCAAAATACGCCTTTAAGTCGGTAGCTGTTGATATCAACAATCGATAAAATGTAATAAGTACTTGAAAATTAACCAAATAACACAATGTGCATGAACTTTTTACTGAAATTTGTGAAAATGAAATATATATATGCTTGTTTATTTAGTGCTTCATGAAGTTTCAGATACAGCACAGTAAACAAAAGTTAAGTACGACTTTGTTATACTGCAGCATGGGAGTTTAAATATCTACAAAATTGTATGTTGTCTTTCGTTTTCAACTTTTCACGTTTTTCATAGAGCGTTTTGATTGGTGTGGCTTTTCTTTCACATCACTCAAATGTTCACTAAGTATAATACATGATTCTATATTTCATTTATAGTTTATATAAAATATATATGCTAGGTGTGTTCTAATGCTTAAACGCTGCTTATAGCTCTTGAAACAGATTTTACCTCTCGTTCCGACTGGTCGACGCACTTTAAAGCTTAAGTACACAAAGAGTGAAAATCTATTTTACATCAATGGTTTCGTGCTCGCCTTCACAGGTTCATTACATTAAACATCTTCGGTATACAACATCTGCAGCTGCACATTACCCCCGACTAGATAGTCCAACTTGTCCAAGCTCATAGATAACACTTTCTATGTTTCTTCTATTCATCTCTTTTAACATATGTCTTTTTATCTTTTTCCATATTACAGTAAAATACACAGCAAAGCCTAAATGTCTCTAATACTTATAATATTTAGACATTAATATTTACCAAAATAGAAATAATGTAATAACATCTTGTATGTAGTAAGACATAAACATCTTTAATGTTTCTACAAAAATTCAGAATGTCATTCAGTTTTACAAATTTAGATAACAGTTAACTTTCGACACGTCTCCATTTGCAGGAACAAATTACATCGTTGGAATAACATAAATATAGTTCAGGCAGTACTTGTAGGGGCTATTTTTATTTAATGAAAGTTTTTATTTATACTCCAAAACCGATCAAAACATATTTCCGCATTGTAGTGAGAAGAAGTTCTAAATTTAAGGAGCATGTCTCATTCTTTAGTTCTGCTCGCACATTTCGCGTATTTATCTGGCAAAAAAAAAAAAAAAAAAAAAAAACCCAGAGCCTGAGGCTAATACTTGTACTACTAGACTCTTCACACAGCTGCAACTCTGCTCAGTTCTACGCTTTGTTTGCAAGATTTTCTGACTATGTCTACTTAATGGCATTTCAAATAAGTCTCAGAGAAATAAAACTATCTGCTACTGAATTCAAACTACTTTTCGTTCCACTTCAGCTATTGACGGCTAACATTATACCGATGCTTTCAATACACATTTTCCATTTTCTTTATGAAGACGTTTCTTAAAGACATTTTAAGTGGGCATCGCTCGATATTTTAAAGTAGACCTTGCTTAGTACCTTAAGCAGCAGAGTACTAGTATAAAAATCTGAGCAAATGTTGCAATTATGCCATCTTTTACTTTTAGAGGACAATATATGCGGTTGCTTGTGTTTAAGTGTTTCAATGAGAAAATATACTTAAGGGTGAAAATAGAACTGTAAGTATTCGGTTCAGAAACGCTTCGTGGCGAAAATATTCAAAGTGAACTTAAGGTAAATTTTTTTCTATTTCTTGTCTCTATTTAATCTTCGTTTTTTAGAATCTACTGCAGCAATTATCATGTTACTCCATTGTAAGATAGATTTCTTTACGGCCAATTTACCCTGTTTGACTGGGTTTATGTATTTTTAAATAAGTAAATGTTTAGAGGAAATCATAATAATTGCCTGAAATCTTTCGTATAAATTTTAAAACAAATATTGTCCAAAACACAGCGTGTCATGCTCGTGATCCGAAGAACCCCAAATAAAACTTTTCACTGAAAAAAGAAAATATGGGATCCTCCATCTTTATGGGACAAAGTTATAAAAAAGCAAGTGCCATCGTGTAATTTAGTGCTGATTAATGTTCACAACCATGCTGGGAAGGAATTGTCCACATTGATAGTTACGTACTATGAAGCAATTCAGTTACACAGCTTCAATATCGTTAAATACAAACAATTGATATAATTATAGATGAAATAGCGCCCAGCTATCTATAGATTGTTGCAGTTAATGTTCTGCTCTCTTTATAAGTAATTTCAATACATATGTCAGCAATGTTAAACAATTATGTTATTAGATCCTCTTTCAAAAAATATAATTAATTAAAGGTTTGTTCACTGACAGTAGTAAGACGTAGGTTGAACCCTTAATGATTTATTTTTTCACACACAGTAATTGCTGAATGCAATTTTAATATAAGCTGGACGCTTGAGCAACAATTATTTAGAGTCCGTATCCGCAGCAATTCTTCGTAGGAATAAAAGTAAACAGCACTCTACCAGCACTAAGTATGTATCTTCCATTTCTATGTAAGGCTGGTCGGTGGTCCTGGTTGGTGTAGACCCAAGATCGCGGGCTCAATCCCAGGCAGGGTCGGTGGATTTTTTCGGGCGCAAAAATCCCGAGTATGTTTTCTTTCTGAAGTGAAGTAAAGCTGTGGGTCCCGTGTCGTAGTTTTACGGCATGTAAAAGAACAGCAAGTTTGAAAGAACAGATTTCTGAGCAAAATTTATAGACCGTTTCACACCCTAAATTCAATGGCTCACTGAAATGTTTAAGAGAATCCCCAAATAAACTAAATGCGTAAGTGCTTCGATTTTTCGAAATATGTAATATATGTATATTATTGAATTTTAAAATATTTTAAGTTATTGTTACAAATTCTGCGGTAACAGGAAATGAGCTTGATTATAGTAAATTCAAATATTAAAAGTTATATTTACAGTGGAGTTATTTGAGTTACAGCCTGCAGAGTGCGGTTGTATATTGGCAAACGCTTAAGGCCGTAATTCATATACAGGTAATAACTTTTGGTTAGTTTTAAGGAGATTTTGTCGGCTATTGTGTTGTTCGTATATACTTCGGTGCTTTCAGTGTGTGAAAACTGTGTGTTTATTGTTCTTTGTTAATTGTGCCACTGCATAAATATAGTCTTGAAAAACAGGCATTTTTTCTGTACATATGTGAAAATGGAATCTGTTAGAGTAGAAAATGTCTCGGCGATCGTGTTCCAGATAGGGAAACTATTCCCAACATGTTAAAAATTACGAGACAGGAATCCTCAATCGCTCAATGACAATCCAAATCGCTGTGTTCTTACGCAAAAATTAAATGATATACAGAATTTTCTACCCACATGCCGACAATGTAATGCCACTGAGAAGCACCATTTTCAACATATCTGGAACATAGGTTAGTGGTTATTATCCTTTTTAAATTATGCAGTATATAACCCAAATAACTTAATTGTATTTCTTTTTATATTGCATTCAGGGATATTGACATACAAATATGGCATAGTGTTCATAGAATTATACTAGAAGAATAGTGCATATGTAAAGTATAATAATGCTAATGAGGTTAATGATCCATGTGAAATATTGATCTTCCTCATCTAGTTGATGCGACAGATGAGAATGGGCCATCTGAACTTCCTGGACTAGTGCAAGTATATATCTTCACTCCTTCTGAAAACATTCACTAAGTGGCCTAGCTTCAGACCTGAACAATTAAGTAAACAAGAAAACTCTGCAACAAAATCAGGGCACTAAAAATGTACACCTAAATATACAAACATGCCAGATAAATGATCATGCTTCAAATAAGATACTGGAAGAAATGAAAAGAAATTGAACACCACTTAAGACAAATGAAATGAATTTCTTTCTGAATCCTATACATGTTCGTATAAAAGCATTTTATTATTCTCTATAACATGTTCTTAGGCATATTAATAATGATTGTATTGGGGGCTCGAAGGATATTTGTGTGTACTCTCCCAATTTAGGTAAGTCAGAGAGGAAGGAATTGGGAGAGGGAAACACCGGGTGGAGAAAATCCAAGGCGGTTGAGAAACGGTACCTAACATTGTTTCCAAATGGAACACCCCGACGCAGGACAGCCTCCCCACACCAGACGCCGAAGCAGAAATATTTACAAAGCGCAAGCTACCGTAACAACGCAATAACCCATCTCACCAGAGCACTTTCCTCCCAGTAACAAGACCATGAATATTCCATCCATGCATTCGCCTAAGCGACTAGAGAAAACCATGATAAAACTGAGGTGAACCTGGCAAGCATTCCTTCTCTGTTCTATACCTTTAGGACACCGCAGACTAGAAAGGCACTACTGATCAGAGAAAGCTGATTTTAGTTTTACATATCTGGTAATCAAAAGCTGGATTCATTTCAGCGATCAGAAGCTAACAAGAGTTTTCAAAACGAGACCACTTATATCCGTACTAAGTGCTTCCCTCCTACATTTCGGTACATCTTGCTACAGAGGAATTGATAATAATGGCGGTAAACCGATCTTAGGCTCTAATGCACACTACTGCGTTACAGATGCGCGTGAAACAGTACACCTTAGGTAGCAGAATAGCGCTGAGCATGCTAGGGAGTGAACTGACCATACCAAGTCTAACGAAACAGTACACCTTAGGTAGCAGAATAGCGCTGAGCATGCTAGGGAGTGAACTAACCATACCAAGTCTAACGAATGAATGATGTTTAACGCCCGTTTTTGCTACAGAGGCACCACAGGCGATGGACACTGATGATACATGAGATGAAATGATATATTGGGGAAGGATTTTATGGAAGGAATCGTTCCAGGCCTATGTTTAGGGTACCTCCCCGGCATTTGCCATTTATGAGGACTGAGGAAAACCTGGAAAAAACCCCAGTCAGGAAGGACGGTCCTGGCGGTATTCGAACTCAGACCTCCCGCTCACGAGTCCGAGACTTAACGACCTCGGCCACCCATGGCGGGACCAAGTCTAACGAAACAGTATACCTTAGGTAGCAGAATAGCGCTGAGCATGCTAGGGAGTGAACTGACCGTACCAAGCCTAACGAAACAGTACACGTTAGGTAGCAGAATAGCGCTGAGCATGCTAGGGAGTGAACTGACCATACCAAATCTAACGAAACAGTACTCCTTAGATAGCAGAATAGCGCTGAGGATGCTAGGGAGTGAACTGACCATACCAAGTCTAACGAAACAGTACACCTTAGATAGCAGAATAGCGCTAAGCATGCTAGGGAGTGAACTGACCATACCAAGTCTAACGAAACAGTACACCTTAGATAGCAGAATAGCGCTAAGCATGCTAGGGAGTGAACTGACCATACCAAATCTAACGAAACAGTACACCTTAGATAGCAGAATAGCGCTGAGGATGCTAGGGAGTGAACTGACCATACCAAATCTAACGAAACAGTACACCTTAGATAGCAGAATAGCGCTAAGCATGCTAGGGAGTGAACTGACCATACCAAATCTAATGAAACAGTACACCTTAGATAGCAGAATAGCGCTGAGCATGCTAGGGAGTGAACTGACCATACCAAGTCTAACGAAACAGTACACCTTGGGTAGCAGAATAGCGCTAAGCATGCTAGGGAGTGAACTGACCATACCAAATCTAACGAAACAGTACACCTTGGGTAGCAGAATAGTGCTGAGCATGCTAGGGAGTGAACTGACCATACCAAATCTAACGAAACAGTACACCTTGGGTAGCAGAATAGCGCTGAGCATGCTAGGGAGTGAACTGACCATACCAAATCTAACGAAACAGTACACCTTGGGTAGCAGAATAGCGCTGAGGATGCTAGGGAGTGAACTGACCGTACCAAGTCTAACGAAACAGTACACCGTGGGTAGCAGAATAGCGCTGAGCATGCTAGGGAGTGAACTAACCATACCTAATCTAACGAAACAGTACACCTTGGGTAGCAGAATAGTGCTGAGCATGCTAGGGAGTGAACTGACCGTACCAAATCTAACGAAATAGTACACCTTGGGTAGCAGAATAGCGCTGAGCATGCTAGGGAGTGAACTGACCGTACCAAATCTAACGAAATAGTACACCTTGGGTAGCAGAATAGCGCTGAGCATGCTAGGGAGTGAACTGACCGTACCAAATCTAACGAAATAGTACACCTTGGGTAGCAGAATAGCGCTGAGCATGCTAGGGAGTGAACTGACCGTACCAAATCTAACGAAACAGTACACCTTGGGTAGCAGAATAGCGCTGAGCATGCTAGGGAGTGAACTGACCATACCAAATCTAACGAAACAGTACACCTTGGGTAGCAGAATAGCGCTGAGCATGCTAGGGAGTGAACTGACCATACCAAATCTAACGAAACAGTACACCTTGGGTAGCAGAATAGCGCTGAGCATGCTAGGGAGTGAACTGACCATACCAAATCTAACGAAACAGTACACCTTGGGTAGCAGAATAGCGCTGAGGATGCTAGGGAGTGAACTGACCGTACCAAGTCTAACGAAACAGTACACCGTGGGTAGCAGAATAGTGCTGAGCATGCTAGGGAGTGAACTAACCATACCTAATCTAACGAAACAGTACACCTTGGGTAGCAGAATAGTGCTGAGCATGCTAGGGAGTGAACTGACCGTACCAAATCTAACGAAATAGTACACCTTGGGTAGCAGAATAGCGCTGAGCATGCTAGGGAGTGAACTGACCGTACCAAATCTAACGAAATAGTACACCTTGGGTAGCAGAATAGCGCTGAGCATGCTAGGGAGTGAACTGACCGTACCAAATCTAACGAAATAGTACACCTTGGGTAGCAGAATAGCGCTGAGCATGCTAGGGAGTGAACTGACCGTACCAAATCTAACGAAATAGTACACCTTGGGTAGCAGAATAGTGCTGAGCATGCTAGGGAGTGAACTGACCGTACCAAGTCTAACGACATTCATTTTTATATTTTGCTTCACTCTCAGAGTCTTAGTTACTGGGCTATAAGAACTGTGAGAGATAGCAGAATCTCCCATCTAAGAGCTCACAGAAAGCGTGTGTTAGGAACACACTGAAAACAAACGCCCAGCTCTATTTAGCCCGGATGATTTTCGGCTACTGATGCACGGTGGGGGAAACAAGAAATGTTTTTAATTTCCTCTAGACTGAACTTATACATTTTATATTAATTGTTCTTTTTCTTGTTTTAATAATATTTGGGCTGTAATGCGTTGAGAGCGCAAGGAAAATTTATTAAAAATTATTTAGAACAATAACTGAAAAAATACTTTCTAAAAAGCAACACGTTACTCTTAAGGCATGTTAATCACCAACTGCATCTTTGCTATTATAGAAAATCACAGTAGAAATTTTGCTAACGATTTTTATGCTGTAAATATGCGTTTGTTATGTACATTTCTATAAAAGAAAGCAATTCGCATTCAATTAGAGTAGCGCCAAGTTTATATGTGAATAAAAATATTAAAATGAAGTGAAGCAGTGCTAAACACAAAGATATAAATCTAAGAATACTAAAGGACTCTCTTTGTTACTCTGCTTAATTATTCTTTTGTCGACGAGTCTGTGCTAGAATGACTAGATTTTTAAATGAAAATTACCTATATTGTAGGGATTAATTTTAAATACATTTCTGTTCGCTGATGATCAGATAGTGTTTGCTGATTCAGAGATTAAATGCACAGGAATATGAACAAAGTACAGCAGGAAATAAGATACAATTTTAAAATCTTAAAACAAAAAAGTAAGATATTTGAACTTAGAGGGTACGCATTTGAGGTGAAGTACATGGTGGAATAATGCAAGTCTCCAGTTTTAATTACTAGGAATGGACAGTTTTATGCACAAAGGAGAATGAAATTACAAATAAACTAAGCAAGCACTAAGTGCTAAGTAATAATTGCTCATTTTAAATTTATGTGTTGTACAAACAAACAGAATATGAAAACAACCTAACAAAACGTAGCCAAACTTGTACTGCACAGTTAAAAATTCATTCGTTGCAAACTTAGGCTTCTGTTCACAAGATTATCATAAAAACTAGGAGAACATAAATAAACGTATCAAATTCCAATAACCTTTACGGTTGTTTTCTGAAGTCCCAGCCAATGTTCACTTCCAGTCAACAAATCAGTAATACATTGCAGCTTCCCTCTGTTCACTACGTCGCAAGTAATGTCAAAAATATTCACAATTTTTGCCAACTTATTCATTATATTTCGTAACATACTGTGGCTACTACTTAACTACAGCATTTGCTACACGAAACTCTATTAACTTGACTCTATTGACCAAAAATTAAAAACATAACGGCTAATTTTCTGCAGACGACGTGCTAACTTTACAGTTAAACTCCGACAAAAGAAGCTGCCCAAAAATCTGCAGGTTGATATTCTGATCTTATTAGCTAACGGAAGTATTGGGCTTAAGTTATAAAGCTTGTCCGCTCCCGCGGTGTTTTTACGTCTCAGCTACTAAGCATGTCGCAGCCGTTTAGCTCTGCGTAATCATGTAGAACATGCTGGGATTTTCCTCCCTAGGCTAAACAAAAACTGTATATGGAAAAGGCAATTGATACGATTAAGTTAAGTCAACATAATGTTTCTGGTTTCAATGTTAATATTTTTCCGAAACCCCCACTTGTGGTCATTCGGGAGCGAGTTTGTTGACAAACAAAATTTTCATCAATTTCGTAATCTTAAAAGTATACACGTTCGCAAGTGCTATTGGTTTTGCACTGAACCAGTAGACTCAAAATTGTGCACAATATCGTGAAGAGTAGTTTTGGAAGAAACGTGGCTAATATAGTTAACCGCTCCTGAAAAGTACGGTGAATGGTACTATCTGAACGCGCATGCGCATGGACATGGGGAGGAGCGACACCTAATAAACCCGCTATGGTCAGTAGAACGCAGTAGGTGAGAGGTAATGGCTGCAATGGTGCTGATGGTGTTCGCCGAGAGCAATTCCTCCACTATCATTTTAACCGCTACGGGTGGCCGAGGTTGTTAAGACATGGACTCGTGAGCGGGAGATCTGGGTTCGAATCCCGCCAGGACCGTCCTCCCTGACTGAGGTTTTTGCCCAGTCCTCATAAATGGCAAATGCCGGGGAGGTACCTTAAACTTAGGCCTGGAACGATTCCTTTCTTAAAAATAAACCCTTTCCCAATATATAATTTCATCTCATGTATCATCAGTTTTCACCGCCTGTGGCGCCTTTGTAACAAAAACGGGCATTAAACACATTCATTCATTCATTCGTTCCACTATCATTTGTAGAGTCAGTCGCCGTACTTGTGCCAGCTTTTGTCGCACTTTCTCGATCTTGTCTGGGGTTCTGCTTGGCTCATCCCCAACCGTTTCCGTCCCTCCGCGAAAGTGTTTGAAGTCGTAAACACATTTTTTCTCACGACTTCTCTCCCGTACCTTGCACCAACATTCCATGTGTCTCCGTGGCCGTTTTTCCCAGTTTGTAGCAGAATTTGCTGTTTATGCGTTGCTCCGTTGCACTGTAACACGACCTCTTGCACCGACTACGTTCTACTGACTGCAGGGGGTTTACATTGTCGGTTACATGTAGTCCACGCTAGGCGTCGCTTCTTTCCACGTCTCCGAAAATCCGTTCACATGCGCGATGTTGCCGTTCAGATGTGACATCATTCACCGAACTTTTCAGACACACCAGGTATATTGCCGTGAGACAGTCGGAGAACATATTCAGAAAGCCCAACCTAACTTCAAGGACATGGCAAAGGGCAGCCGAGGCGCAAAACACACGTCAGCGAACAAGCTTTATAATTAAATCCCTAAAGACTCTCTGCTCATTAATTATTGGTTTAGCGCAACAAAATTCTGAGGGGAAGAAAAACTTGGTTCGGTATAAAAAAAACACTGCTGTTCGGCACATCTCACAGTTGTTAAAACTTTTTCAGATTATTGTAACTGTTTACATTCTCATACTTCTTATTGCAGAATTTATTAGCCTTTTTACGTTAAGTTATCACCCACTTTCTATTTTTATTTCATTCCACATAAATCTTAACGTACTATTAGTATAATTTATTTTAATGTAAGATTTACATAATGTCTAAGTGTACTTTAGACTTTTTTTTTTTGGCCTATGAATCATAAGCAAAGGAAATTGTTTCTCTTCAACGGCAATAACGACTGACACAGGTTCATACTCTCGCAATGCACTGCACTTTTAACTCATTAAACACTATTTTCTCATCTCCTCAAATTTAACGTTGTATCTTTAGCACTTTCATTTCAACGCAAAGTCATTTTGCAGAAATTTAATTTCGAAAACAAATTTGTACTTAGTAAAATATTTTTCGATACATTTGAATGCTATCATTGTTTGTAAAATATCATTATGAAAATAAGAACTGAATAATTTAGGTAGGTGTCGAAAAGACGAGAATGCGGATTCCACATTTTTAAGAGACTTTGAGAAACAAATGTAAACAAGTTCACGGAATATGATGGACATAGTTCAACTTAGCTTCTAGCTGCAGAATTTTAAAGTTTTTTTTGTGCAAGATTAGGCAAGATTTAAAAGGATCACCAAATTTCAATTTTCTGAAGTAGTCATGTCCTGAAAAGAAGATGCCCGTACACTCTGCACCAGGAGTTTTATGAAATAAACGACAGAAAAATGTGCAAAAGAATAAAACAATTATCGGGCGAGCCATCAGCTGGTAAGCAAATTATATTATCTAAAAGAAAAAGGAAGAAATCCTGAAATTTTTAATGTGCTTGAAATTATCAGAAAAATCAAAACTATAGCACACCAGTTTTGCATTGAAGTTCACCTAAGGGCTATGACTTTTATGAGATTTGTTCATTTGGATTGTAGGTGAATGAAAATTATACAACGATTGGTGATAAAACTTTTACCTATTCAGGAGGATTGTATACAGGGAATATCTGAAAATTATAATCTGAAAACAAACAAAAATCGATGGGTGTAAAACCACAGGCAGCGCAACAAGAAGCAATTTGTAACAATAATGTTGAATACAGTTTTGTAGAGTACTAAATTAATATACACACTAACTTACCATGAAATATGAAAAATACTTGCATAGAATAATAAACCTGGTTTACAAAAACGTGTTCATATAAATAGGAAAACTTCCGTGTGCCCTAAGTAAGGATATAAACCAATTCCTGATAAGCAAACTTTTGGATAATAAACACGTTTTCAGAAATATGACATAAATTGCTTAGTATAAACAAGGAATTGCTTGTAAAACTGAACACATTTATCAATAAAATACAAGATATCCCGTGTATAACAAACTACAAAATAAACAAAGCTTTTTTTTCAGCAGCGCTACTCGCCTTGTGGCAGAATGAAATAAATGTAACGGACGTAGCCACATTTACTACACACTACGGATTTAAGTACATTTTTAATAAATTCTACTGGTTATTTCGTCTATCAAACAATTAAAACAACATATTTTGCCATCTGTGAAGCATAATGCATCCTTATATCCGAAATATGTTGATTTAGTGCATCATTTTATATACCAATAGCTGTTTTATTCGCCATTAATAGGAAGTGTACAAATGTGATAAAAATGCATTGAAAGAGTTCCTGTCGTAAGAATAGTTGGATGCTATAAATTCTATTTTCAAACTAAGGGACAAGAGAAATTATGCATTTTGAAACTTAAATTTTACACTCCATATAAACTGAATCATTAAAATGTTTTGCAAACGTCATTAGAACAAGGGTTTTGAAAGAAGACTGCACAATAGTTTCTAATTTTGCAGCAAGCCGCCCATTCATGAGCAAGAGTGACTGTCAGTTGACAACTACTCACAAGTGTAAACCATTTTTCCCCAAAACTGGAATATTAGCTAACTCTAGGTATATAAAAACATGTGACAAGCTTTCTCGTGCTCCTCTGGCACTTAGCTCGCTTCTCGTTAGGTGCACGTGACGTAATTTGAGTACAACACTTGATCTCAAGTTACAAATTGCGGTTCAGTGTTTTCAACTCAAATCCACATTTATCGCATCTTATGCCGATGAGCGTTACAAATACTTTATGATTATTGGTTTTTCCCATCCATCTCTACCACACCCAAAGTTAACAAGTGGCATTCAATAAATAATGCAACGCACTTTTTCCCAGAATGTGCTGTATTTTCTTTTCAAACAAATTACAACACGCTGTGTGTGTTCATAATGATGTTTGTCTTCCGTTTGGTTGTTTGATGGGGCTGTTTAGATCCTTCACGTCTGTGTATTCGTCCTACCCTTATCCACTGATCTCATACTCGTTTCGCTGTGGACGTATTTCGCTCAAAGCGAGCCCGTACTCTCGGTACGCCACAATGCTCCCTTGTTCAAATTCAGACATCCGCTGGTATTGCTACCATATTTTCAATATAATTTCTTTGCAAACGTGTGACTTTGGGCCACATAAATGACAGCTGTCACATTCTCTCAATCATCTTGTTGCGGCTACAACTTCCTCGTCATCGTCAAACCTTCTCCCTCGGATTGTATCTTTTAGAGGACCTAAGATGCAATACCCGGGCTTAGGGTGGGCGAAGGACATTTCACCAGAGTTCAATGATTTCCTCTTGAACGCGCAGACTTGTGTGCGTTGTAGTGTACAAGAAGAACCTTGGTCACTCTTAACTGAGAGGTCAGGTGCACCGGAACCTTTTCTTCAGCTTCCTAAGTATTTTAACGCATACGTTGGAGTCCTTTCATCACAGGCAGCACAGAAATAAAAGTCAATGAAGAATGTAGCGTTTACTTTCACGGTTTAGGGTGCAGTCCTGAAATGTATTCCGAATGTTTTGCGATGTCACTCCATGGATTGTCTTTTGGTCTCAGTTCCAAAGTAATGAATCCTTGTGTCATATCCCGTTACGAAGAAGTTCCGTTCTGCTTCAGCTTCGAAAACAGCAGACAACTCTGAACAGAATGTGGTTCTGTGATCACATCGACAGTTATCCTTTGAGGGATGCATTTAGCACAACTTTTGAATAATCTGATGATAAATTTGTTTACACTGTCGACAGAGATGTTAAGTTGAACGGGGGCGTTGTTATCCCTAAACATAGCGAATACGAATGCCGGCATGTTGTCATCCGGAGCTTGAATGATGTGAGGGACTTCTTCCGATAATGACAGTCCCTCACCCAATAAACCGATAGTGATGTTATCCACCGTCATTTCTCCATTAAAAATGTTCACATGCTTCTAAATGCTCATTTTTAAGGACGCTCTGTTTACATTTCTAAATGCTGTGGTGACGTACTCATTTTCCACCAAGGTATTCAAATACCGCCCTTACTGCTTATAGCGCAAACCACAATAGAGATTCAATTTGAAAGAAAATAACAGCACTGTTACCTAGCGGAAGCAGATGAGGTAGTATGAGAAAGATCAACGATAAGTGCATATAAACCACTGTATTTTCCAACATAAAATATCATCCAAAAGTGGTTCAATAATTATCAATTACCCTTTCTGCAAGGAACAGATATGAACTACAGAAATGGTTTAGTTCAATTATTTATTATTGTTCCCAAAGCATTATCCTTCTCTTCGGATTACCATTTTATACTGTATCAAAGAGTTTAGCGCTGGTGAAATGCGCTCATTCAAGTCTTACGCGATAAAGCTACTCAAACGTCATCAACCATCTGCGTATATTCAGGCAAAGTACGGAACGATTCCAAAATTCTTTGACAACGCTTAGTACGTTGTGTGGGACGACTAACAGATAGACCATTTTTCAAAACGAGACTCCTGCCACAACGTTGTGGGGTGTCGAAGTATGCCAACGCTTCCGATATGATGGGCGTGCATCATATGGAACTTAATGAATAAACAGCCACACACCTATGTAAAGCATTGCATCGTGCTTTTATCGTCAAAAGCGGTTCGAATTGTGGATCTCCAACATGATTACAGAGCGTATATCGGCAGTGCAGAGATTGGCGCACGCGGTTAAAGACTTGTGGCTCTGTGGGAAATATTTCACACGCTGTATAGATCCGAAAGATCCCCACCTCACATGTTAACAATGAACCTGAGTTGATTATTGTGAGCTACTTGTGCTTTCGGGTTTTCTTCCGCTCACCAAGCACGATGTGCAAGTTCACGATGCCGTCACGATACTCCTGTAACGTCAGTGGAGGACCCATGTAGCCTGTGAAATACTTCTCACACATTCACAGTCTTTGACGTCGACAATCGAACCCCTTTTGTAGTTGAATGAACGATGTGATGTTCTTGTTGCGTTCGCAGAGTTTTCTTGACAGAATGTGAAACGCATACCCAACTTCATATCTGAAGCGTTGTCAACCATGCATTTCCGGACATAGGTTTCAGCTTGAGAAAATATCATTTTGCCATCCCGCACAGCATACTAAGGTTGTCCGTGTTTTGCTTATCACCAGATTGACGTCTGCACACACTGCCTGCTTAATTAACCCAGAGATTTGCTTTTTAAATCTGATTATGCCTTTTATTCTCATTAGTATTTTGGACTCTGCCAGTAGGAAGCTAAGCTCATATTTAGAAAAGTAGAGCTCCCCAGCTCTGAGATTTCCTTGGGTAACTTTCGAGCAAGGTGGCTCAACCGGTAACGTTTGGGATTCGGGTTGTCCTTGGGACGACTTCCTGATCTTGGATTTCTTTAGTGATTTCTCCTGGTCGGTTAGGTGAATACTGGGATGCATCTCTCCTTTCTGCTCTCCTCATTTCATTCCGTTGGGTCTGTTACAGGGTCGGGAGTGCGAGGACGAGATTGGCAGGTGCTGTGTAAGGTATGACGGTGGTTTGCGCTTTGGAAAGGATTCTGCCTTGGCGTAGGGATGGAAGCGGCCCTCTCCGATACTCAGACTTCTTGAAAGGGGAAGCTCCGTCGGCATCCGAGTGTTCTATCTGGAAACAATTTTGGACATCCCGCCTAAGTCTGTGGATCTTGGTCGCCTGTGTCTCCCTCACTTCCTCGGAGGTTGTCACACACTGCCAGCTGTTGAGCAAGGCCGGTGTACCGAAATATCCTCCCCCGGCTCTAAAATTCAAACCAGTGTTTAGATAACAAAGAAGTTGTCCGTATGTTTTCTTATTAATTAATACACCTTTCTCCCTGTGAATTTGTTTTAATACTGACCTTAATCAAATGCACAGAAGCGGAATATGATTAGTTGCCAAGCACTCATAAGGCGCAAATGGTTCATCAGGTATCCTTTGAGTCAGTTGCTAACACACCTTTGAATTTGGGGGCCAATGCAGAAGCCTAATACCAGTTCAAGCGAAAACAATTAAAAACACAAAACGCAGTGGAAATTAGGAGATTATTGGAGAAAAGAGGGTCATAACGCTAGTCTGGTTTGCAGTTTTTCATTTACATATAAGACATGTTATTAAAAAATCCAATATGCTCTGTTACAGTGAGTAATTAAGTTTCTAGCCATCTCCGCAGGCTCATTTTTACCAATATTTAAGAGTGCAAATTGAAAGAGCCCTCTTAATGGCATCTACCTGCAAAACTGTCAAACATTTACTTTAACAAATTTAACAATGAACCCTTTACTCCCACCAAAATACTAGTGTAATAATATTTATTTCATAGAACTGGCCTTTCATTTTCAAGTGGTGGTCGTTAAAGCATGGACTCGTGAGCGGAAGGTCTGGGGTTCCACTCCGTCAGCACCGTCCTCCCTGAATGATTCCCCCCCCCCCAGGTTTCTCTCAGTCCTTATAAATGGCCACTGCCGGGCAGGTGGCCTAAACTTAGGCCTGTCTTAAAAATCCTTTCCCAATTTATCATTTCATGTGATGTACCATCAATGTGATGCCTCAGCAGTAAAAAGAGCGTTAAGATATATTTTTTTAAGTAGCGCAGCACACAGAAATAACTTACAACCTGTGTTTGATACTACAAGCGAATATAACCCGGCGAGTGCTTTCAAATTACGATATAGAGAATCACCGCTAATCTGAGTTGCTGTAGTGCAACGTTGTTTCACGTAATTATTTAACGTTTGTTTTATAATGTCTCTAGAATTTGCATTATTTGCTTTAGCGTTAATATATACGTATGAAAGTAATTTATAGTAAAACGTTTCATTTCGCATATTAATTCTAATTTATAGATCGGGAATTATTCTTTATTTTTACATCCCAATACCGACAGGTTTAAAAATATAATAACATAGCGTTAATTATTGATTTTTCTCAAGAGACACCATCAATGCTTCTGAAAATGATTTACGAGCACCAACCACATCAACATTTTCAACAGTCAAAATGAGATCCTCATTATGAACAAATATATCTAACAATATGTTGTGTAATTATTAAAGTTTACATTTAACAAAACATTGTTTTGCTTCTGATAAAAATATTGTAGCAGCGCTCTTTAAGAACTATAAACAAATTATATAAGAAGTCAAGAACAGGCTAGGAGGGTGTGGGTAGTTTAAACAGATAAATATGAATACAAAACATTTAATCAAAATACAATTTAAATACTGAAGAGAAACAGGATAAGGTAATTACAACTCAAACTCAGATAGCAAAACTTCAACTGTATAAGGAAAAAGAGTGGTAATGAAGAATAGGATAAGCGGCACAAACTCAAAAAAAAAAAAAAAAAAAAACTGAAATACATAATATAAAGAAATAAAAGAAGCAGCAAGCTGAGATGTATATTAGACAAACGAAGATAGGAAAATAATGGGCGATTTTTGCTTCGCAGAGTTGCTCCACGCGTTACGGTTCAAGTTGGTACCGCGGTGTACGGGAGTGTAAGGGAGTCCGCAGCTATGACTGTCGTGTAAGTTATTACTAACACTTAAACACTTAACAGGTACAGTTTCTCACCTTTATCAAGCAAGAAAGTGCTGGAACTGCCTCTCTTCACTTTGCATACATTTCTGACATCGGTTTATTAACCATTACCTCTGCAGTTCCTTCTGAGAAATGGAAGACATTTCTCCATGAATGTTATTTTTCAGTTCGTCTAATGAATATAGATTTGTCTTTTACACTTTTTCCTTTAATGAAACCCAAGTGTTAAAAATTGTAAGGCGATTAATCGATGGATCGAGAGGGCTATATGCTGTTAGCCATTATTCGTCGAATATTTCATGAATTGCATGCAAGGAGACACGTGACGTTACATAATCCTGTAGGAAACTCTCGATACGTACCCTGACAGTTAATTTTTTTTAAAAAAATTGAAGCAGTTAGGTTTTCTGAATTCCAGCATCGGTTTGTTTTGTGATTTATTGTTGATTTGGTTTATTTACGGACACTCTTTAACATCTCAGGTCATCAGCATCCCATTCTATTCAGGGCGTGAAACGGCCGAAAATTTGCTCAGAGGTCTCTTCTTTCAGGCTTGACGTTTTTTCGTTCCGTAAATGTACGACACGGGACCCACGGCTTTACTTCTCTTCCGAAGGAAGCCATACTTTGGATTTTTATGTCCGAAAAAATTCATCGACCGTGATCGGGATTGAACCCGCGATCCCGGGTCTATGAGGCAAGTATAGTTACCACTAGACCACCAGGACCGACTATTTTTGTGATTTAACATACCCACTTAGTTCGCCACAAAAGAAAATTAGATTAAGGTCAATGTCTCCGTCATGCACACTGTTCAAAATCCATCTACAAAATCTACCTCTGGATGCAGGAGTCACCCGGGTTAAGTTCGTGCACAATAGTCATTTTATGGAATTTTAACTTCAGTAACTTTGCGGCCGTTTGAAAAGAGATATAGGAAATCCCCACTTTCAGAGAAAGATGTCGAAGTTACTTTTAGGGGAACGTTTCAAAGCATATTTAATGTCTTGAATATTTGTTGTCATTATTTATTTATTTTGGCAGAGCTAAGACTATTAGGCCTTACTGCATTGGATTCCTTTACATTTTTAATTTTAAAAAGTGATACCTATAGATTCTTTTGTGAGCACTGTACATGCCTGAGTAAGCATTCTATCAAGAATACTTTCGGTTTCACGAAATTTATTTACCAATCTGTTAATCTAATTTCGACTTGGAAGTTGGATATCAGGGTATCTTTCTTGAAACAATCTCCGTACATCACGAGCTGATTTTGTACGCACGTACGGGTCGTAAATAAATACTATTTGGGGAGTAGAATAGCTGAATTGAGTCATTTTAACGTAATTAATACACTATATTACGCCGCCTAATGAATACCTGCCACACAACACACAAAAATACCTCCGTAGGTTTCTTGAGTTAAACTTGTACTGATATCTCCTCCGGCTCCCCGGCCGTCTTTCAAGCTTGGGAACGAGAGAGAATTGAAGATCGATCAACTGCGGTCAACTGCACGTAGGACATTCCCGTGAAGGAAAAATCACCCAGTAGAATTATAAATATGAATAAGTAAATTAAATCATATGGATGAGAGAGAATAACAAATTGTAAGTACAACTCGGAGAAACTAACAATTAATTGTAAGATAAGCAAATATAAGAATTTGAAAAAATCAAAAGAACAAGAGAAACTAAAAACACTTAATAGCTTGGAAATTCAAGATATATAAATTTCAATTAAAATATTGAAAAAAATGCCAATCAAAGACACGGGAGAACAAAGAACATGCCAGTAGAGAATGGAAATAAGTAATTAAAAACAAGACAAAAGTAGATTAATAAATTAAATTGAAGCAACAAGGCAAGCAAAGAGAAAGGAATTCTAGGGAAAAAAAGAAAGAAAAGGAAAAGATCCGGTGAAAAATAGCAAAGATAGGCAAACGTAAACACAGAGAATATATTAATTAACACTAACATACATAGTGTGGGCAAATACGAGTTATTTCAATCCCTTGCGGTCCTTATTTGTTCTTAACCTTTAAGCGGGTGAGTTTATTCTTTTTCCAAATGAGGGTGCGAGCGGCGTTCAGTTCAGCGCCTTTATCTTTTGCAGTTTTTTTTTTGACTAGTAATGCATTGAAATAGGTGCGATTAAAAATAACGAAAAAAGTCAATAAATGTTAAATTTTGGACTTTTTAAATAAACACCAATTAAAGTGATGATAAAAATATACTGTTTGTTAAATATGTAATAATTTGTTTGTACAATATTTACGTGTTATCTTTTGGCAGTTTTTTACTCGTGACATGCCGATCGCTTTGTATTCTTGCACAGAAGACAACGTACGATGGTTTTGTTGTTTTTATGTGCTCCACATTGTAGACATGGACCGCCGGTTCTTCTTTCATCAGGAGCCCCAGATTCCAAGCGGTATTTTGAAAGCATGGGTTTCTAAAAATGTGATGCCATTTTCATGAAGATGCTCTGCCAAAGGATAGCCGCTGTAATAGTTATATGTCAAGATTCTGTGTGAATGGGTTCTATTAGTCTTTTCACCACGTCAAAGGTTTGTTCGACATAAAGTAGGGCTTCTCTTCGCTTACTCAAAATTGTAGATATGGGAAGTACGGCTGTCACACATTGCGTACAATTTTAGATCATATTTCGTCGGTTTTCTCGGCACTTAATTAAATGACACACCTCGAAAGGGGTGTAGCATCTCATCTGTAGTCACAAACTCTCCGAGGCTATCACTGTGCTTAACAATTCTGATTGCTGCTAGATCATAAGTTTATAGGCGGTCATTTCTGTTTGTCACATCATCAAATCTGATACACCGCAGTAAAAATAGAAGTCTTTTGTAGCTGAAAGCAGCTCTCAAGATGACCATTCCAGTGCCATCTGTGTTCCATAATTCCAAAACATTTGCATGCCTGCCTTTTTTTGACAGCTATGAGGAAAGTACGTCAAAAAATGCAACAATTTCTGCAGTATCTGCAGCTTTACAGTCCCTTTCTCTTTGGTAGTTGATATCTGCTCTTCTTTTATACATATTAGTATATTGTACAACTTTATCAATAATATCAAGAGTTATGAATTTTGGGAAGGCTTCTAAGTAAGTGGCTTTATTTCTAACAATCCTTGCATGTCCTAGCAGGGTTTCATTGTCTTGCCTGAAATTCCTCTCGGAGTACTAATACAAATAGTTTCACCTCCCTTGCCCACGAAAAAGCGATGATCTACATTTTGCTCCTCGACGTCTTCAAAATCACATTCCCCAAATTGTTTTGGGTCACTATCAAGGTCATCGTGATGAACTACTTCATCTCCATCAGATTCGCCTGCGAAATCAGCCAATTCTTCCTCTTGCTCCAGTACCCAATGATAGCTGCTTCCATCTCTTGTGAAGTATGCGAAGTCTTTTGAACCTCAAAATAAAAAAAAAAAAAAAAAAAAAAGTTTTTATTACAACTTTTATTACAATATACAAACTGAGTATATTATAGTAGTGAATACCTCACACAATTGATATATGTCAACATGTAAACTGACATTACACACTCAAAAATACGTCCATATCCGGGCGCGTGCGGTACAGTGTTCACTTTGTAGATCAATTGCAGCTGCGAGCGACTCTTGAAAACGACAATCACCATACACACATTCGTTAAATGCCTTCAAAGGAGAATACACGAGCGGCCTTCCGGAAATGTTCCGTGACACGCACCCACTTAACGGTTAATGACTTTTAAAATAATAAAGCTAATTCAATGATAATTGACAAAAAAGCGATCCTACAGCAAATGTAGAAAGTGGCTGCCGTTTGCAGCAAAGTATGTGTGAATACCTTCCTCCGGATTCACTAAGTATTCACATTCATAACTCCAAATTTTCCGCCAAAAATGTTCTTGCAGTTCCAGGAATTTCTCTTTCAGCATGCCCTATGGGGATAAAGAAACGGAACCTTAGTGGCCAAAGACATTTAGAAATTACACGATCTTCAAAAAGGAAAAAAATTCGGCGATGTTGACACTGAAAGTGTGGCAGAAGGCACCATCTTGCTGAAAATAACCAATGCGGAGTTCCTTGTAGTGCAGCTGATTCACAAACTCGCGGAGAAAGTTTATGTAAATTGCGGTATCCCCAGACGTATATGGTGCCACACGTCAGAAAACTTCATAAAACACGGTACGAGGATTCTCAACTACCCCTGAACTGAAGTAGGTAGCGTATTCCACAATCACAGAAATCGTCGGGAGATACGCATTTAACTTTGTGTGAGGTCTTCACAGGCTAGAAAATAGCAGCACTACCAGTGTCCTTCCGCTTCTCATGCTTGTCAGTGTTAAGCTTCAATGAGGTGTGTTCAATAGTTTGAAATTTACAAGGGAATATCACACTATAACTAAAAACATGAACAAAGTATGAAGAGAAAAGAAGCATAAAGAGTTCCTTAGTACGGTATGGATATTCTAAAATTGGCAAAGTTAAGCTGAAACATTTTAAATTTATGCATAGTAAAAACATAAAAGAAAAGACAACGGGTAAATACAATCGAAATACTGAAATACATAACATAATAATAAAATAAAATACATGACAAGGAAAGTAAAAACTGGCAAGGGCATCCAAACTAAAATAAAGGGATAAGAGAAGGCGAGAATAGGCAGAATATAAACAACACAAATTAGAATGTCTGCTGACTTATGAAATACTGACTCAAGAAGACTTAGAAACTTTAACCAACTCTTAGTACATTCAATGTATAATTTTATGTTTAATTGTAATGACACGATGTAGAAGATTAACAGTACGGGTATTTGAATTAAATATGCATGGTGTGTGATCTCAAAATATCGTAGAAAAGTTCATTTTGTGTTTCGTTTTATTGATGTACATTTAAATATTATGGTGGAAGAAATAATAAACATATTAATAATAAATAGTGCAATTTAAATTACATATGCAATTATTCATTAAAATTGACCAGAAGATCACTAGAATTATGCTTTAGAAATATCCACAACACTAGTACATACAAATAAATAAAAGTCCAAGAGATAAGCTTCAAGTAAGAAAAAACGATAACGAAAAATAGCAGACCGCATAAGAAATGAACAAATGAGATCAAAATTACAGGCGGAAATCTTTATGAATTAAACTACGTTATCGATAATCTTAACAAAATGCAAACAAAGAACAGAGGTCTAAAAACTGACATCCAGATTGAAAAATTTCTCTCTGAAGTCGGAACCGAAAGAGAATAAGAGAAATAAAATACAGAAAAATGTCTGACGGACGAATTTTAATAGATAATCCAATTTAGTGCATTAAAGTGGCCAATCGATGCTCTGACTTAGCAAAAGCGTAGAGATGACTTATTTGTAATTTTGTCGGAAAGATTCTCCGTGAAGCCCCGATGATGTGCCGCAACTATCCATCGCACGTGCTATACGACAGTTCAAGGACACATACATGAAATACACCAGAGACTGTACCTCATGCAAATAAATAGAATGCGCATGTATTTTACAGAGAGTAAAAAGAAGAAGAGCAAAAATTTCTCACGGAATATCATCTGGCATAATGTCTCTAATCCGGGGCGCATGATTATACATTGTGCCAGAAACAATTGAACCGTAGTACACGCATGGGCAGAGAGGAGGAGATATCCCACGATCAAGGCCTAGGGCGCCCCTAACAGCTCACTATATGCTGTCTCTTATTATTTAATATGGAATGTAAAACAGAACATTTTATAAGAAAGAAAAAATCACCTAATGTAAATGTTTGATAGTGACGGTAAAACAGGAAAACAAGTTTTAGGAGAGAGAGGGATATAGAGAGAGAAAAAGAAAGAAAATTCTAATAAATAAAAGGCTGGCAAATAGGAATAATGAATTACAGCAATATATTGTTAAATAAATATATCGAATAATGGCTATGGATATAAAAAGATACCTTAAAGAAACTGTGGTATGTACATACTTAAATACCTACATATATATTTCAAATATTGAACATTGTATCCAAGGATTGCATTTTAAGTGAGGGACATCCAACCAGCTTCGTGATGAGTACTCACATAAAGATCAAATATGCAAATCATAAATCCCCCTGTAAACTACACTCTATCAATGACATCGCCAGACGGAGACAAAAGGACGCAGCGTTCAACCAGTAGTCTCAGGCCCTCTACAGGTATTATTATTATTATTATTATTATTATTATTATTATTATTATTTAGCATATTTAAATTTGATTAATGATTCCTATGAATTAAATATAAAGACATAAGAACAAGCAGAAACGTACCTAACTTAAAGTTGAACTTTTAAAAATATTTAAGAAGAAGCAAATCTTAGATTACATAATTCAACAAATCAGAGATGGATGCCATTGACATGGAAGAAATCACTAATGACTCTCCATTCCTTAAAAAAATGGAAAATAATGCGAAAATTATTGCAGTTTAAATCTGGTAAATTTATATGAATAAAATCATTACAAAATAATAACAGGAAGACAATGTATATCAAAATCATATAATTATAAACATATAATAGCTTCAAAAAGAGACAGTCTTTTGAAAGAAAATGAATAACAAACCATGACAGAACAAGAGTCCATTAATTGATATAAGTGTCGCTTAAAAAATAACATTGCACACCCTTTGACAAAATAAAAAAATGAATCCTACCCAGATTCTACGTGTCGATCGGAGAACTTTGGGGCCGCTCGTAAACGCTGTATTACAACTCGCATGCAGCGACTGCACACTGCAGTAGATACTTTGGGTGTAAACGTGATGGTGATAACCGTAAGCATCTGGAAAGAGAACATGGGAAACAATATTACAAAACTAATTTGTCCTAATTTGTTACAAAGGTATATTAAAAATAGTACTTCATGACTGGAGGTGAACCTGCGCTCTTAACCACTGCACACTCTGCTATACAGCTAACGGAATATATATACACTAGACAAAGTCTTTAGTGCATGCCATATAACACAACTGCTGCAGTGGCTACCCAGCTTTGCTGATACCTTGTGAACCGCGCGCTGTGTCGAGCGGAACTTAGAAACATTTTGCGTTCAAGAGATGGCTAATTTTTTCTTATCATGAACAAACATGACCTTCAACTTATTATTTCATCATTGTACTTTAAGTATATAAAATGTTTGTAGCACAGCTGGGGAAAACTTGTAGGGATCATAAACATACACTGTGTCGTATACAACTGTTAGAATGACAGACACGTAAAATACGACAAATTTTTAGTTCCTTACACAATTTAGAATTCAAAATCCCTTCACCTTGAGCGGATGGTGTTGTGTGATCTGGGAACAGCACGTGGTTAGTTTAACAGTAGTCAATCGCTGAGTTGGCAATCCGCTATTTTTCCTGTTTCGATTGAATTAGTGGGAGTAACGTTCGATTGGGGGCACTATCACTGCATCCACACAGTATCTTCGTTTGAAGTAAATGTGCTTAAGGGATAGAAAGCTATTTATGTAATAAAACACTGAATGTATTTTAAAATTTTAGTATTAATTGCCTTAAGCTCGTTTTTTTAACAAATGACAAAATTATGCAGGAGTGCCGGAAGTCCTCAATAAAGCAGATTTTTCATTTATATGCTGATAATACCCTTGACAATGTGCGTGTACTCTGAAATTGAACTTATTTCACCTGGACACAGTTTGTGTAATTCAAATATGAAAAGTTTAAGTAGATTAATGGTTCACCTGTTCTACATTTTCTTCAAATCTGAAACAAAATGAACAACTTTGGGAAGGTTTAGAATGGTAATATGCATGGCATTCATTCGAGAGAACATCTCTTGCTCATCATTGGGAAACAGGTAAGCAATTGTTTCCTTTAAAAATCCAAGTGGTATAACGTGTACGGACGCGACTATAATGGAGATTGAAAGTACGATAACAGCAAAGGAATAAGCTTATCCCCTAACTGTTTGCACAGCACGAGTTTGTTTGTTCCTTTTTGCAAAATGTTAACAAAATTAGCAATGTTCTAATTAAGTGCACTCATTAAACTTACTGTACATGAAATGAAATCGAAAACCTTTGTGCTTTGACTGAATATGAAGAAATGTCTTTCTATTTTAATAATATTGCTTTTTTTTCACTTGGCAGAGTTAAGGTCATAAGCCCATCTCTTACACTCAACCGGGTCAATACACACACACACACACACACACACATAAAAGACAGGATTTTGATTATACACGCACAAATTGATAAGAGGTAATAAATACAATACAACACTGATGAGAAACGCAAAGAAAAAAAAACAAACATTAATAAACATATTACGTAAAAATATCTAAATGTATACAGCAAGAGCTAGCCAAATATATATAAAGCATTACATGAAATTATAAAGGCACTAGCAGAGTTAAAATTCTTCACCATTTTAGCACAGATGCGTATTATTATTATTATTATTATTATTATTATTATTATTATTATTAGCAAGATTAAATAGGTGTCTAGTCAATGTCTAGTTCTAGTTACCTGTTAAATATCTAAAAACACGATTTCATTGCATTAGCAGCACTCCATAGTTCCTTTCTAGTTTACTCTACATCTCATAAGCACGTAACATAAGTAGTAGTCTGAGAAATCGATTTATATATTTTGTGCCAAGTTCCTCCTCTTCTAGCGGGTTAGAGGTCATTAATTCAATCCAAAATAAACCGTTTTCTTAACTGTATGTGAAGTAAAACTATTTTAGCATGCGGCACTTTTGACACTGCTGCAAAAAAACTGTAATTTCTATCTATCTCTTGACGGGTATTGTTTCTATTCTTGTGTGTTACACTTTAAGAATCATAGGTACATGTTCATAATAAGCCATAACACGAATTGCAACCAATGAAGTTTTCCCTCACAGCAGTTGCCTCCTCAACGAAGTTTCCCTCACAGCAGTTGCCTCCTCACTTGTTATTGACGTGACTTTTTAAACACTCAGCGACAATGAAAGTGCTGTTCAAGTGGTTGATGCTTGTATAGCTCAATCCATTTTTAACTCGCTTTACCGTAAGATATTTTTAGCTATTTTCTCTGTCACTTAAATCTTTTATACCTATCATTAGAACCTTGGCAAATGAACATTTGAAACACGTTTTCCATCTATGGTCAGTAATTTTATTTATATTACTTTCAATATTGTTGGACCATTAAAATAGGTGCTGTGATAAGGTCAGCGATAAAGCATGAACTTTGAGCATTTAGTGTCAAGAGTATAGCTGCTAATGCGTCACTGAACTAATCTTGTAGCTTCAAGCAATCAGAGCTGTCTATCCTGCAGATTTTATCCTCTTTGTCCAATTGTTTTCCCAATATAATCGGCTTGACGTGCAGATGGTTTTCTAAATTGTTCTACTGATCGCTTCTCCTAGATGATCGTGTACAGGCAGCGCGCACACTCCAGCATAGAAATAAAATGACTATGACGCTTTAGCCAACTTATACGCTGTTTTTATAGGCCCCTTAACTTCACAGGTTGAGAGTGGAAGAGAAAAAACATTATTAAGAAAGCATAAATAAATTCTTATGCTTTACTCTACTCTCCAAATAACACGAGTTTAACCATAACCCCAGGCCTGAGATTTTCCATGCCACATCTTTCGAGAGAAGTAGGAAAATAAATTCTAGTCGCACCACAATATATATTTTTAAATTCCTTTGTTAAATGCCTTAACCGATAACACTTCTCTTAAACGGGACGCTAAGACTTATAATACTAAAGAATCACTTAAATCAAAATAGTGATCCATATATTATATTCCGCGTTTCCACAAGTATTGATTTTAGATATCAGTATTAATTGCATCATAAAGCGTTGCTCTCTTATTTGCTATACATTTCACCAATACCACCATTTTCTTTTAACCTGTGTTCCTTTGTTTTC
The DNA here is from genome assembly GCA_030762175.1 of Metallyticus violacea. Lineage (NCBI taxonomy): Eukaryota > Metazoa > Arthropoda > Insecta > Mantodea > Metallyticidae > Metallyticus > Metallyticus violacea. The sequence continues at coordinate 15,162,631 of CM060846.1, read as the reverse complement.
ATTTTAGTCCGCATATTTTCTTCATCTTTTTTCAATATCCTTTACAAATTGTAGTCTTGCAATTCTTCTTATATTCTTTTTTACTTTTTAATTAGCAAATTCCTGTCTTTGGGTAGCAAAGAAGTTCAACCAATTCTCAGCCATGACATAATGTGTCACATTATTTTCATTCAGAAATTTAATGACTGTTAAATTTTAACATGAAAACATCTTCTAGTGTTGTTTCTAGATACTGAAAAAAATATATGCTACTAGAAACTAATGTAAAATGTATCAATGAGAATGTGAGAAGAAATATTTTGGATCCAAACACAATAATATTGCAATATTATTTGCAAAGAGTTCTGAAGTGTGACTGCTTGAATCATGTGAATAAAATAGTTAAACAAATATTACAAATTGCAATAAAAACTAAAGACCCTTTATAATTAGTGAGCACAATAGAAAATTCAACGGTTAAATAAATGAATATGTTTGATAGGTTGTTTGTTATTTAAAAGAAAAGAAAATTCAACAACAAAATCGCAATAAGCTCAGAATGTACAAATACATATTCACAATGATATAATACACACAAACATCTTCAAATATTATATCATATGAAACTAATGGGAATTATCAACAAAGTAATTGTTGATAATTTTATACCATTTTTTTAAACTAGTCAGAACAAGATAAAAAGTTTTCAGGTTAAAGAGCAAAAGAAAATATACTAAAACAACTATTCAAAATTTCTGAACAGCGTGACTCAATATATGGACATAAAGAACAATTGTAGAGCTAGATAGACAAAGGAAAGGTTTAGAACATTTTATCTTTGTGAGATAGCAAATCTAAGAGTATCGAATAAAGATTATTAAATCTTCATTCGATTATACTATTAGAGAAGGCTGGAGAAGGAAATTTATAGACACAGGAAGAACTTAATATTAACCAATTGATTAATAGTAATGTAGTTTATTAGTGAACTTGAATTGGGAAACAAGTTGAAAACAATTTTTAATACTAATTAAAATGTAAGTCAACAAGGACTAACATACAGTAGAATGTATAAAGAGAAAATCATTATGCCCAAAAATGAAATGAATATTATCAACAGTGAAACAAGGGCAATGTCCTTACAAAGAGCAGTCATTTTAAAAGAATTGGCCCAGTAGAGAAAGGTCAGAAGGTATCCCGGAACAATGAACAATGCGTTTAGTTAATTTGACGATGGCTACCAAAATGTACCTCAGAAATGCATTACGTTTAGGCTGGTTACTGCTTAACTTTGCTCAACAGTAAAGAGAAACACTTTTTCAATTGTAACCGCACTACTTTACGGGCTTTATATGTCTTATAAAACAAAACATATTGTTAGAAAAAGCAATTATTACTCAATTTCTCCATCTATTGTACAGTGTTCAGTTGTTAGAGGGTTGTAATCAGTGATGTTATTGACGTATTTAGTGTTCCGCGTCCCGAAAAATCCCAGAAGTCAAACTTCATTGAGAAATAGGAGCATGGAGTAGCCCCCAAATCGTTAAGACAAGAGCTGTGTCATGTAGCTCAATATCCGCATATTCTAAGGTATAATTTCGTAATATGGTTCAGATTGGTGGAACACTCGAAAGTTAAATTAGGATGAATTAGGAGAAGGGGAATTGAATAAATGTTTTAGTTATACTCGTAGAATTAAAGGCACAACTTTTCTTCTACTCAGTCACTCTTAAATAACTAAACAGGCGGGCAGACGGACAGACGGATGGATGGATGGATCGAGAGACAGACAGACAGACAGACAGACAGACAGACAGACAGACAGACAGACAGACAGACAGACAGACAGACAGACAGACAGACAGACAGACAGACAGACAGACAGACAGACAGACAGACAGACAGACAGACAGACAGACAGACAGACAGACAGACAGACAGACAGACAGACAGACAGACAGATAGATAGATAGATAGATAGATAGATAGATAGATAGATAGATAGATAGATAGATAGATAGATAGATAGATAGATAGATAGATAGATAGATAGATAGATAGATAGATAGATAGATAGATGTAAATCCTCTGGCCAATATGCACAGCGATCCACGCCTCGACTAAATCTCTTTATGCACGTTAACATAATCTAGCCAGGGTCAAAGGTCAGACTGGGAAGAACCAGTTTGATAAATATGGAAACCAAAGGTAAAGCAAGAGCATTAATTGAGAAAGGATTTAGCACTATACAATCTGGAGTGCTATGGGCTTCAAGAGAGAGGCAAATGTGGTGGAGGAAGATATCCACACCTTTGTTGCAGACATCGAGACACTTTCCGTTTCATACATCCAGAATGCTTGAGGCTGAGAACGATCGTGAGTGAGTTGTATCGCGAACAGCAGCTAACAGTTAGCGATGACGGAAGACCAGCGAGTTGATCGTGTTGCACATGTACTTTGAGTATCCATGGAAGATGTCGTATTCTCCAGTGAGAAGATGTTTGCAAACTGTAGCTCAGGTTCAGTGCAAATATATTAAGATTCGATCCACAGTGTTGCAGTGTAGGGGTGAACATCGGCTCTTGGCGGTGGTGTTTTCTGGAGAATTGATGGCCATCTGCAAAGTCCTCAATATATCACCATCCTGAAACATTTGACACTGCCCAGTGTTCGCATGATACATTTCAACATGACCACACTACGGAGGTTTCATTAACATTGAGGTGATATCGAGGAGGCCCCATGTGTGTCTATGAATCCCATGGACCACTTATGGGCTGAGGAGCAACATAATGTAAACAAACAATTTTCAGACAACGTAACGACTTAGAAATGAACAGGAATAAATTGTGGGAAAACGTTTTAGAGGCCTGCAATGATGCAACCTCCAGCCGTTACATAAGACATTTGATTTACTTTGTGTGGGGACGTGAGAATGAAGCAAACGGCTTTTTGACTCGCTACTATGCCCCGAATATATTGTTGTGCTGTTTCCCTGTACTTGTATTTTATTACCACTGAAAAATTCAGATTTTTCGTTATTTCTGTTTTAATGTATTAAAGAAAGTGTATTTATCTGCTTGGTCAAATTGTGACTTTAATCTATTTACATTAATAATGTAATACGAAGATAAAATTATATAACAGATATAGAGTGAATATTTTTCAATTATTGCTTATTTGTAAATTTTGAAAGAGGAACGTTTGTGTTTAGCAAAGATTTAGATATTCTTTATATCACATAAAATATGTTTTTACTGTTATCAAAATTATATTTAACAAAAATATGCAAATAAATGATTTTCAATTAAATCTATATCTCACTCTTTCTTTATAGACTACAAAGCTAGTTGGGATTTATGCTTAAGAAAAAAAGATGTGAAATATAGCTTTTAAAAAATAAACAGCTTCTTACTTTTCTTCCACTTTAAATAGTTGCTTTGTTTTATTTACGGGCGCTATTTAACATCTCAGGTCATCAGCGTCCCATTCAATTCAAGGCGTGAAATGGCCGACAAATTTTGCTCAGAGGCCTCTTCTTTCAGGCTTGAGGTTATTTTTGGTGCAGTAAATCTACGACACGGGACCCACGACTTTACTTCCATTTAGAAGAAGGTCATACTTCGGATTTATACTCTCGAAAAAAGCCATCGACTTAAAGATGTGCATATCGTGAACTTCTAATAGTGTATAATTGTTTCTCCTTCAAGTTAATTCCATTCCAATTCTCTTAGCTGGAACATTCATTAAACTGACAATAAATATCCTACATGCATTTACGTTTCCTACTTATATACTGTCAATGATATTTTACGATTCAGAATGATTCTGTTTTTAAAAAGAAACAATCACTTGAAAATATGTAGTGGGAATATTTGCTTTGCCCGTTCAGAACGAATGAAATATTTCGTTTATTTGAACAGATGAAAATGCAAATGGCATTTATTGATATAAGTAAAGGTTTTGCCTGGTGTTTGAGTGCTTGTTTACTTTCCGCTCCCACTCAGCTGTTCTTCTTTCACGCTTTTACTTATTAATATCAATGTTGACTTACACACTGAAGAAGCTATACGTTACAAAATGACAATCAGCAATGAATTTATTACTTTCTTTGTATGGTTTACTGAAAAAAAATGGCATGTAAAATCCCTTTAAAATACCAAAATAATAATTCAAATGTTTTAATGGTATTTGTAGGAACAATATGCGTACGACTACAGTCACAATTACTAGTACATATGCTCATTATTAAAAAGTTTAGATTTACTTTCGTGATGAACAGCACTAGAAGGCAAACCAAATATTTATAACACTAAGATGTTAAGGCACACCTGAAAGTGGTAACAAATCAGCTCAGGTTTTGCTAGCTTTAGATAAAAATGTGTTCAAGTCACAATGTACAGTAGTAGTATTTGTTTTATTTACGGACGCTCTTTAACATCCCAGGTCATCGTGAGATGAAATGTCAAATTGCGAAAAGATGTTTTTATTAAGGAAGGAAGCGTTCCAGGCTCAGGATTAGGGCGTTTTTCCGTCATTTGCCATTTATGATAACCGAGAAATACGGGTGAAAACCTGACAGGGAGACGGCACTATCGGTAATCGAACCCCAGACCTTACGCTAACAAGTCCGTGCCTAACAACTTCGACCACCCAGGTCGGTAATTTTTGGGCGTTACCTATACCATGCTCGCATAAAATCTAAGTAAATCGTTTTAGATCCATAGCACAAAAATAATTCAAGAGTGAACAAATGTAAGTAACACAAGGTCACGGAGCACTTTGGTCACTTATTCTTGTTCACAGTTACACAGTAAAGCTTCTTTACTGACCACTGGCGATGATTTAATCATAAGCTTACAGCCCTGTTCCTCAAATGTTAGTAATAACAGCGAACATAGTAGCTTAAAGGTCTAAACCCTCATCTGGCTATATGATTTATTTTGGGGGCATTATTGGAAACAAGAAGGGTTTAAAATTTTCCAAAATATGGCATCAGAACCTAATCGGATTATCATTCCTGCTCGTTTTGAAAAGGCTTCTTATAAAATTGCATCCAAGCAAGTTTTACTTAATGTTTCTCATAAAATCTTGAATTCTATTATAATTTAATGTAGTTCGGACACAAAGAATCACTTGTATTGTTTATTTGCCATGAAAGACTATTTTTATGCAGCGGTTTTCTTTTTCTGCCAAGTAATAAAAGAAATTCTACATTCAGAAGTTTATTCTGCAAAAGCAAACTCGCTTGACATTTGATTATCTCACACGACTATTTGCTTATGCATGTCAATTTAATTGCGAATGATCGCACATTCTGTCCCGTATTTATTTCTTTTCTACAATCATTCGCTTGTGAAGATGTGTCCATTTCGACCCCCCACCCCGCATCATTGGTTAGCTGTCTCCATAACGATCTATTGCTTCGATATTATTCTTGCATATAGGCCCTAAGTACATTCATTATTCTCTCTTATTTCTTCTGGACAGTGAACAATGCAAAATGTTCTCAGAACGTTAAGAAACTGTTTGAATGTCAAATGTTTTACATAACCATCTTTAAGAATTAAGCACCACATTAAAAACTGTAATTAAACAGTTCTATAAATGTGTGTTTAAGCTTAACTCTCAGAGATCGTGTTCTACTTTCTTATGGCAGAGTATTGTTTAAGATTTTCAATTAAGAATCTTTTGTGACATTTTGTTCCACACGAAACCACAGAAAGGTCTGCTGTGTATTCAATAATCAAGAATGTAAGTTTTACTGTGCCCTCACTCAAAGTTTGTATGCAATAGTAGAAACCGACTGACCTTCATGGGAAGCACTATTCCCAGCAAGACTTGGGTTTCAGTTCCGCTGACACAGGTTACTGAGTTTGCTCAGTCGTGTTTATCACGCCAGTTGCATTTCTCCTGTGTATGCACATATTGAGGAGTATGCTGTCGGTGAAATATACGCAAGAGCATTTTTTTTTATTTATGATTTTCTGTGCTAAAGAAATCGCATTGGCCCTTTACCAGAGAACTTTTTGTTAATTTTTTAGACATAACATAGGTATTAATCGAAAAATGCCATTTTCACATTAGCAAAAATAGTTCGAGCCCAATGCGTTTTCATTGACAAGCAGAGACAAAAAAAAAAAAAAAAAAAAAAAAAACGGGTTTAACAGGGGAAAAATTTGATGAAATAGGTTATCGATTAGAAACCTCTCCTCGATGATTAGCCCAGCAAGTTAGTGTGTCTGTCGGTAGTGCGTATAAAGTCACTCAGCTGCTGCATTTTCATTTATATAACATCTTTACAAAAAGATTAAAGACACGTCTCACAGCGCAGGGCAAACAAAGTATTTGCTATGATGATGAGTACAATATTAATTACTATTTACCATTAATAAATAACGAAAGAAACAAAAGCAATGCTAGCTATGAATGCAGACCGCGCGACATGATTTTCATCCGCAAAAGACGAGATCGTTAAGCAACAACTTCCACTCAGCAAAATCAAATTTCGGTTGCATAACAGAATGAGGTCGTTGTATAAATGTTTTGTATTCCTTCTTATACACATTGCATACAGTTACTTTCTTTTAATTTATGTGCCATCATGAGAGAAAATTATCTTGCCTTCTGCAAAGAGTGGCGAATGTAGTGTTTTACTGCTCTTTCCCATATGGGAATATTTTATTGCAAGTTTTAAAATCCAGTTCAAGCTCAAATTATACACATTCGCGAATAGACACATGGGTGTTACAATTTCACCCATTAATATTTTTGCCTGATTACTTATGTTTCTCATTGCAAACATTTTTGTCATGATCAATCTTTTCCAAATTAACAACTCTGCTTATCGTTTCCTTCTTTGTATTTTAATATCCATTGTTTCAACAAAACGTACTATGCATTTCGGATAATATATTTTAAAGGACGTTATTCCGAGTAAAGCAATTTTCAATAATATAAGTTCACTTGATCATTTAAAACTAAATTAATCTGATATAAAAAGTAACCTTAATAATTGTTCATTTTAAGTTCATGTTAGCTTTTTAAATATAATAAATAGCAATTGAGATGATTGGAATATCATAGCACATATAAGAAAATAACAATTTCAACTGCTCAAAATTTTGACACATGATAGCACCAGACATTTAGATGTTTAGATGTTTAAGAGATCGTGTACTGCATACCATACTCCTTAACTTGTTCCTCAAACTTGTTCTTTGCGTAAGCTTACAAAATGTATACAGTGAGGCACATTCAAAACCGTACATGCGCAAAAACTCTTCCCCTATCACCGGCATTGAGCGACAAAGTACTTCACGTTTTAAAAATGAGGGCACTAAAAATACCATGCATGAACTCAATTTCCCTTGTTACTGGAAAAGAGTGGATTTAAGTAATTTGTAATTTCTAAAGAAGAGGTAGATTGTGAAATTTATAAAATGGCTAATATTTGCAGTAAGAAAGAACAGATATTCTTTTTTAACCGAGTTCAAGACACCTGGTGCCGGCGATGGCAGGAGTGGTGATTGCTCACTGTATTTACTGGATCATAATAAAGATTATGGTTATCCCTGTTCCGTCTCCATATATTTATTATCAATTTGAAATTTGTCACTCCATATTTTCGTATCCCTTCTTCCTTTAGGTTTATGTTGATACAGCAATTATCCCATCGTATTTATATGTTCATGATAATTATCATGAGGTAGTATTTTTTATAATTTGTTATTAATATTCAATTCTTGTTGGATGTGTCTATTTCTTTTCTGGTAGTCGGCCAACGATCACAGGAGTCTTTTATTTCTGTGGTTTCAATTCTCTTTTGCCTTTACTGTTAGCGTGTTTATGATCCATAAATTAAAAATAAAACAGCCATCACCTTATAAATTTTTAAAACTGTAACGCTCCAAACATTTCCACTCAATGTTCTTTTTATTAGCTGTGGAAATTTGGGATGTTTTATATCACGATATTTCGAATATCCGCATGTTATTGTGCAACCAAGATAAATCTATTCGTTTATCTTACTATGTACTCTAATCTTTGTTCTTAGTGGCCCTTTTCCCTGGAACACCTGCCCCCTTTCTGCTGCTATTGATTGAGAATTTGTGCATTTAAATATAAAATAATTTATATGTGAAACTTTTGTTAGTATGCTACAATTCCTTTTTTTTTTTTTTTTTTTTTTTTTTAAGAAAAATGTAAGCTGTTCTAAAAATGCTATAGATATCACTATAAACGTTTCAAATATTACTGAACCCTTCCTCTTTAAGCCTTGAATATTTCGTTTAAATTGTTAATATCAACGTACACATAATTTGATTAAAATATCCTTATTGTGTGGAAATAAACTAGCTTTGCCCCCAGCTAATAGATATTAAAACTACATTTAGATTAGACTCGATATACGAAAACTTGATTTAAGGAAACATTTATAACTAAAGAATAAAATTCATTCAAGAAAATTATTAATGAATGACAAAATGTACTTTTTCAGCAAGGGCCTATCATTTATATAAAAGGCTAACAATTAAATCGTAATTGTATTTTAGCCATTAAATGCACCAATACTTAAACCATAAGCACTTCTAATAAGAAGGAAATAATTTAAGTTGTTGTCATATAAATTGAACGATTTTCCAGTACGTTAAGAACATGAAACTTTAGGTAAGCAGATATTTTCTGACGTATCTGCGTTCATATGGCAGCGCTGACAACATGGGATGGACGATTCCTGTTCTCATGCTCGTGAGATGTGCGTGTTGTATGTGATGACCGCCCGCCACTGGACGCCCATTGTTCGTGGAGCGCCTCCGCAGGTCGTGGCGAAAGTACACGACCCCACTTTAAGTAGGGTGATTACTGCTATTATGTTGCGGGCATGAGACTTTGCGAAATTAGAACGGCAGCACGCTCTGTTCCTACTCCGTGAACACGACTGCCAGCCTTCGTCTTGTTGAAGATGGCAGGCGCTAAGATTCCTCAAGCCAATATCGGCACACGTCGGAGTTCTCTTCCTAGAACTGAAGCATTTCATCCACAGGCAGGTCTTTGTCAAGTGAGCATTCCAATCAAAGTTGACATGACATGTTTGAAATGCCATAAGAAAATTATGAAAGTACGAAACTAAGTAAAAAGAGGTTAGTTTAACTAACAGCAAACCATTAGAAATTTGAAGTATTCATTATAACTAACGCTGACCACTAATCTTTCTATATACAGCATAACTACATACGTTAAATTGTCATAATTATGAAACAAGAAGTTAATATTCCCAGATATATATTATAGAGCAAAATAAATTATAAAAATTTGGCATTTAAAGTGTCCAACAAAAGTCCAAGAGAATTGTTTTCACCAAAAAGGATTAATTTAAAAGGTACAGCTATAGTGGGTCATTAATTTTCTCTTTGAAATTAAATTAGTTTGTAATTTTAATTTTAGTAAATATATATTGTCCCTTTAATAATACGTGTTCAAAGATTACACCAACGGAAAAATGAACAAAAACCTTAGCACACTCAGTATTAGCTATCCGTGTTCTGATGAGAAACTGCGTACCAAGAGAAACTGCGGTAGTTTTCGCAATGATGTTGATGGAGCAATGGCAGAAGAAACCGGGAGTATCCGGAGAAAACCTGCCCAAGCGCCGTTTGTACGCCAGAAAACCCGCAGTCTAACCGCTAGGCCACGGCGCCGCCTTTTACTTCAGCAATAAACCCTGCCCGCTTACGCAGCGTTTTCCTGAACAACCGACTATTGCAGAGCTGCAATTCGTGATATTGTGCACAAATTTGAATTCTAGGTTCAGTGCAAAACAAAAATAAGAACAAAAACGTACGGAAGAAAACCTAGATTAAAATAAGCGACGCAAATCTTAAAATCACTTCCATAATTGACCAAGCGAGTGTTCAAGATATGAAGGAAAACAGCAAATAAATAAAAACATTCGCGACATACACGATGCAGTTATTGAGGCGACAATTTCACCATCTTCCGTAACGTACAACTGCATACTTATTGAGGTTGAAGTACGAACGCCACCGGCTGCAGCACGCTTAGTAGCCGGGAAGCAAAACCCGAGTGATCGGACAAGGTTAATAGCTAAAGCCCGGTATTTGTTTTGATTACACAGATAATATAAAACTCAGTCATCTGCTTCATTGGTATTGTAGAAGGAAAGAATTTAAAGGTAGCTTGTTACCTTAACCAGAAAATTAATTTTAGAAGGGAAGGGAAATGTTCTTGCTTCATACAAAAGTAAAAATGAATATTTGCGGTATTCTGAAGGAGTGTAGCATGTTGAAACAGGATCGTTAGAATTAACTATTGCATGTCGTTAATGCGCACTTCATATTTTTCCATTTCCGCTTCAAGATATTTTGGTTGGGTACTGATATATTTAATTCGAAATGGTTGAGGATAGTCAGGGCTTGTGCTTATGTGTTTGAAAGACATTTAGTCACTGCTAAACAGGTCAAAGGAGTCTGTTTCCCAAACTTAGCACCGCTTCTAGCTGTTTGAATATCAATTCTCTCGCTGAAACTTCGTGGTAACACGAAAATAGGTTAATCATGGCCACATTGATTGTTACCACGGACGATTAACTTCATTCATGTATAAATCTATTTCAGTTGTAAACTGATCTCACGTCTGGTCGTTTAAAAGTGAGCCGAGAGACAGAATTCAACGTTTTCTCATGACTACCCCGAGATCTCTCTGTGATCTTATCTTCCCCCCAATTGAGTTATATTCATGTTTATGATAATTGGCAGTTTGATAAAATGAGCTGATCTCTGTTGCTTGCCTCTTCCTGTTTTATCCACGTCCATTAGCATTAACATAATGAAATGCTGGAATCTTTGGGGAACATGCGTATCTCTCTGGTGGTCTCTTCTTAACTACCGTGGACTGTTACAAACACAACGGTGCGTTCCCAGTGGGCTGAGCACAGGAAAGACACGCACGAAAACCGAAAACTACAAAATATTCACTTTGATTCTGTGCAACTGGTGGGAAAAATATAAGATATATACGGCAGTCTGAATGCTGCCAGAAAATGCCATCTTCATAACTGTATGCAAAACTGTTCATCCAGAAATTAAAAATGTTCATCATTTCAGTATCGGATTCTCGTCAGGAATATAACCAGGGCGAATGATCAGGTATGTTCGCAATTATTTGTTTCTCGCCCAAAACCAATCAGAGGTAAAAGACAGATAGTTGACTATGGACTATTTCACGGCCAAAACCATGCCCTGCTTTAAATGCAGTTTTAAAAGTACATATATTTCTTATTCTGTGTGTTGTAAAGCATTCATCTTATGGCAAAACGTATACGGAAAAATAATATATTATGCAAAGTACTTCGGCCAACTTTCACATGACGTACAGTGCGTGGCCAATCTATTCTTTTTATTGTGGCGAGAAGGTCTTCTTAGTTAGCCATACTTTGTAATAAAGAACATTGTGCTCTTGCAATACTTCCTCCTGCAATCTTTCTCTTTAGTGATTTTAAATATTTCCGTCCGTTTCGACAGATGCGCCACTTTTTACAGCTTCGGAAGCAACTTTTACATTCTTTTCTTCGCACACTCCACACCATATAATGCGACACAAGACTTCAGGCTATTTCCCGAAAATATAATTACAGTTATCAAGGTTAATATGATATGTGTGAGGAATGCGGTTTGCCAGGAAAAAAAGGTTGCAATAAACGTTTAGTAATAACAGAAATTCGGCGCGGAAGAGAAAATAAATAATGTATTCATTTATCCTCATATTTCTTAATGTGAGAAACGGGAAATATTTATAATTTTTGCTCAATCTTTGATGTGCTAAAGTAACTGTGGCAACGCGGGAGATGGACCTCGCGACAGTCTGTTGTTGTTAGACGAACACTAGATACTCAGAACTCGTGCGATGAGGCGACATTATTAAGTACTGTATTCGTCTTAATATTTGCTTCATATATGAAAAACGAATTAAAAATAAAATAATAATACAAACTGTACTATTAGCCATACCTTGCATTATTCCGCAACTACACTATAAGCACACGAGGGCACAAATGTACCTGAGCTACCCAAAGCATTCGTATATATGAAAACAGTTAGCAGGCAGCAAACTTCAAAATGAAAAACTGTTTTTTCTACAAGATATTAAATAGCTTGGTGCGCACGGAACTAAGATCACCACAGACTGAGTGATAGAAAGTTAAGAGTGACTGTCCCTCTCCTTCCTTTGCCCTTATAAGCGCAAGTCAACGTACCCCATACCTTCGCCATACTCCGTTAATGTTGCGTTTCCTAAGGCGGTTTTAAACATAAAACTGCCTGGTTTACTTAGCACAGCCGTGTTTTTGCGCATATACACTACTTTCAGAGATGGCAGTCGGCATTTAAATAACTATAACACATTCCTTCTTAATTCGCTTCAGGGCAACCTTTTGAAGACATAACTTCTATATTCTACTTTGAGCAATTAATTCAAATAGGCAGAGAAAATGTGCATTAGTTACACTGCATCATAGTGACCAGTGCCATCAGGTTCGTTTATTATTTCTTTGTGTATTGATTTTCCGGAGAAGATCGCATCTCGTCATGTACTAAAAGAGATGATTCGGCCAATATGTTGAAAGATTCTTCTGGGCTGCATTTCGCTGTCAGCTGTGTCCTGCTTGTGAAAGTGGTAATAGTAGTGGTAGTAGTAGTTGATCTACTTTTATTGTTATAAAATTCCATATTCACATTACAATTATATTTTATGCATGGGTCGTAGACCGTAAATGCTTAAACATGCTTTAATATGATACAGAGTTTCAAAGAGAAAGAAATAATAATAAAAAATAAGACAATATTAATAAATATTTTTAAAAAATGTTTAAAATATGAAGAACGGCATTTACAGGTATATGAATTGAAACGTATTACGTATTATTTATAATTATACTAATTATTGGTTCTAAGTAGCAAATAAATACCTTCGCAAGGAAAATGTCCATACTCAAGCAATTAACGTGGTATGCAAACAGGTCCCTCTAATTGCCTTAAACAGTTTTGGGGGGAACAGAGTTTTTCTCATTTGTTCCCAGTGGGTACATTCATCACTAACCTGTGTTACGCAGATAGTAATCCAGAAGAAGCCCCCGACACGTTGGGCGAAACCTCAGTTTTGAGATTAGGCTTTTTACGCAAGCCCAGCACAGCAATGACACAATGTCTAAGCGTTCTTCCTTATTTCTTATTACATAAAGCGAATTATAAAAATGGTTAATGCACAGTGAATGCGAGATAATTAATACTTTTTAAAAGCACTAAACTGTTTAACTGCTCTTTTAATAGCGCGACAGTCAGCTATTACCGGTGTGGCATTTGTTAACTGTTCCAAGTGCATGCTTACATTCGTATTTGAGCGCCAACCAGCATTCTGCAGCTGTCCGTTGGAGAATGTAATTTAAACAATGAACTCCTTTTATGTTAAACGTTTTAACCTTTTGTAATGTTCAACGTAGCAGTAGGGAAAAATATTGCACAAAATTAATACGATATTCTCATAAGTAACTTCCCATGCTACCACACATTAATAAGGTTGACTTTAAATCTTCTTAATTTACTAGTAAATTATTATATCTTACCTCTAAGTAACACAAAACTTAACTTTATTATAGGAAAAGGGGAGATAGGGGTCGCCGTCTGTAAAAATAATATTCATACTTTTACTGAAAGCATAAAATGGTACTGCATTTAAAACTGAAAATAATAAGTACTGACCTTGTCATAACAGATGTTGAAAAGGATGCCCCGTAACGGTAACTGCTTTTCTCCCGTAAGAACAGTGCAATTCTTGTCATTGAGAGATCCTGTCTGTTTAACTTTTTAACAAGTTGGCGAACAGTTTCTCTCTCTGGAACACGCCTTATCACTTGACTCTTCAAGAATCCGTTTTTACATATGTATTGTACCGAAAATCCCCTCAATAGGGTTATATATATATATATATATATATATATATATATATATATATGTAGTGACATAACTAACATTCGATCACGAAATTCGCATGATAGGCTACCAGCGATCACACGCCCTCCTGCAATACTGCTCTCTATCAATGAAATCGTAAGACGGAGGCAGAGGACGCAGAGGTGGCCGCGGTAGCCCAAGGCTCACCCCGGGCTGTAGCGCCAAATGAGAAGAAGACATACGAAGAATAATCAGCACACAATTAAAGCATCGAGTAACACATGCACGCACATGCATTATACGGCCTTGACGACTGGTTTCTCATGTTACATTCCTTAGTTGTACTTCTGCGTTTCGTCTCTTTGAACCATGAGAAGCTAATGTTTTTACAGTAACGTATAATGAAAATATTCTTATACTTTTAAACTGGCTACAATTCTATGCTGTATTCATACCCGAAAATTTAGCTCAAAACAAACAAATTCTTTAGTCGTTTATTATAAAGGTGACACGAAAACACTCTTGTTCACGTATACTGACTAATCCGGTATATGAATTATATAATGAGTTTATTTGAGTTATGAACCGGCAGAGCGTTTTGGGGAAACCAGTCGTCAAGGCCGTATAATGCACGTACAGGTACCAGCTTGCAGTTAGTTTGAGAGAGGCCTTATAACAATGAAGAAGTTCGTGAAGGCCCCACAGAGTATAAAGTTAAGAAAACAAAGACGAAGCGTTTCTTTATGGCAGGAGACGAGAGAACGTGGACGCTTAATGAACCACAGAGAAAATTACACAAGGACTCCGCAAAAAAAAAAAAAAAAAAAAAAAAAAAAAAAAAAGATATTCAAACCATCAGCTTCTGGAATATATTCATTCCGTTGCTTTCCTGGAATATGCGACAACAATTTGACTCCTGCAATTTCCATCTTTTCCAGAAGCTTAAAGAACACATCCAATGAGGTAGTTGCGATCTTGACAGAAATGTATTAAGTAATGATTCTAATATTACTTTTGGCTTATTAAAATATTCCCACTCCATCATGATTAATGCTTAGTTAGGCATTACTTTTCATTCAATCCCCGTATAAATATTTATAATTCTAAAAGCCAAAAAAAAAAAATCCTAGTATTTTATTTATTCATTAATTTTTTTACATACGATTTGTCTAAATGGCAAATACTCCCATGGCAACTTTTCACTCTTTTTAAGTGCTCTAAACATTCCCCATTATAAGATTGTATAAAATTAGCATCTGGTTCTTTACACTATCCAATTAAGGGCAGTGTTTGCACTAATTAATGTTAGTATTTACTGTCTTGATAGAGCATTAGCCTGTGAAGAAACTATGTAAGTAATGGCCTCTTGAATTATGGCTGCAAATAGCTTTCTGCACTTGCCTCTTTTTATGAGTACCGTTACACCGGAAATATTTAAATGCAAATGCAAATTAACAAACGCATGCGTTTGGTCTCTGTAGGCCATATAGAGGGCAGACGTGTTGTCTGCTTAACTCTAGCATATACATGTTAGCAATCCCGCCATTGTGAATAAGAAATTTCAGAGTTAAATCATTGGAGTAGTGTAAATATGTGTTTTAGAAATAACCTCTCCTATTGCTAATCCTTCTGCTGTCGTAAAAAAATGTGAATTAGTGATGGCGCAAATAAGTTTTGAAGCACCTTGACTCCAATTTCCGTCCTTAAACTTTGTAATGACTTCAGTCAACTTAAATTATGAAACAATGAAAAAAAAAATTGTCATTTTATTTTAAGGCAAGAGTGAAAATTTCTGGAAAATAAAGTCAATGACTGTGAAATTGGTAATCGAAATCAGGCCTTCAGTGGAGGTAATCTAATAGCTGCACTTCTGAGGTTTTAACACTTTTTAAACATCAAAGTATTGTTACATCTTACTGAACATTTGTGAAAACATTTCAGATATTTGTTAACAACTTGCACAACTATTTTTTCCTAGAGGCACTGGAATATATAACTTCATTATTATTATTATTATTATTATTATTATTATTATTATTATTATTATTACATTGATAGGGATATCATATCAGATTAATACTATATTTATGGTGGAAATGGCCTAGTATAGCCCAAACTTGGGTTTGGTTGTTTCAAATAGAACTTTAAAGGTGAAATACTCCTCTTTGAGTCATTTTACGCCGAGAAGCGTACACTGTAAACCTGGCGCGACGCACTCACTTCACCTATTCACTACATTAACAACGCAAGTCACATAATGTGCGGTTAATTGGCAGATGAATTACTCTATTTGTTTGGCCGAGAAGAGGCATTCATCTTGACAAGGTGCTCTGGTTAATTAGTGACTTGGAAAAGACTGTGGAAGGAAGAGGTCTCTTCTTACGCACCATGGCTTTGGATAATTATACCAAAATTACGCCAGAATCATAAAACATTAACGTGACTAATTTTCACGAGAAGCATAAGCAACGAAGCACTCAAATACTATAAGAGCGTCTGATCATTTTGAAAAATGCAACTATCACTTTGATATTCTGGCTGAATATATCCGAACGTAAGATATGAAGTGACGGTCTTCAACATGAATACGTAATCACAAATGAAGTGGTACAAAGTACACTTACTAGAAATAGAAGAGCTTTCTTTGCACATTATCAAAATATATGTAAACAATGTTGTTCATTTCACACGGAAGTGTGCCACTCGCTTCAGTAAACAATACACCTACAAAGAGAGAGAATTTTCCTATAACAATAGTTCAGCAGCTACAGGGCGTTCAAAAACGAACAGGTTTCAAAATAAACTTTTATTTGCAATTGAAAATACTTTTCTTGCAGCTTTCAGAAAGCAAGATATTAATATTATTTCTAAACTACGCCTTGCATTTTGCTTGTTGTAAAATTTCTTAATGTTAATATTTAGACATTTCCAGTTGTCCGTCTCATAAGTATAGATTTGATTAAAATTTTGCAATATCACTACATGTGCAGTCATTCCTACTCAAACGTTAACTTTCATTTTTTATTTATTTGGTTTATTTATGGACGTTCTTCAACATCTCAGGTCATCAGCGTCCCATTCAATTCAGGGCGTGAAACGGCCGATAAATTTTGCTCAGAGGCCTCTTCTTTCAGATTCAAGGTTATTTTACATGCAGTAAATCTACGACACGTGACCCCCGGCTTTACTTCCCTTCCGAAGAAAGCCATACTTATAATTTTTACTCTCGAAAAAAACCGTCAACCCTGGTCGAGATTGAAGCCGGAATCTTGGGTTTAGGAGGCAAGTATGGTTACCTGGACCGACCCAAACGTTAACCAATGCCTCAATTATTGACAGACAAAAATTGGGTTTCAAAAATGTGGGCAAGCTTAAGAGAAACGGAATGTATATCAATAAATTTAATTTCTAACGTACAAGGTTCAAATTGTGCTTCTCTAATTCTTCTTCTTCTTCTTCTTCTTCTTCTTCTTCTTCTTCTTCTTCTTCTACGCGCTACAGCCCGGAGTAAGTCTGCCGTAGCGACCTCTACTTCCGTCTCACAACTTCATTGATAGAGAGCAGTACTGCAGGGCACCCCACCATTCGCCTAACATACGGTTTCTAGATCGAAGTATCATACAGATTCCCAGGTACGCTCACAAGGCTGAGTGCACCGCATTCCAGACCTCCCTAACTTAGAATAATTCCAAATAGGTACGGAAATCGAACCCAGCCAGCATCGCTAACCATTAGACTGAGGAGGTGGCCTCTCACATCTAATTGCCATTATGTTTGAAACATTTTAGATTTATTGGCAGAAACAGGAACCCACCAGATAGAATCCTTAATAGAGTCACCGATAAAGCGACGTCTCAAGTATTATCGGAATATTTCCACAAGAACATCAGTCTTGAATTATGTTTCAGATACTGTGGTACATGTTGCATAGCCAGCTAATAGCCGTTTAATTTACTGAAGAACAGCCTAGCAGGCTTGAAATATATATTTTCTTAGTTGTGTCTTTTTAGCGCTTTGTCTCTCTACAATTAACACCTATGTTATGTTATATATACGTAAGTGTATTTTATGATGAATCTTACTCCTTTACAAAATATATGTAATATTTCTTTCCTTTTTATCAATTATTTGTTTTTAAATAACTTACAATTTCATATTCTGGTGAAAATTTTTGAAAATTAAAACTATAGTCTTTAATTTATCTTTAATTTAGAGGAAGGGCCTAGCAAAATTGATCTAGATTTGCTGACGGCCAGTAGTCTAGCCATAGTCTTCTGCCTAAAGTAGCGTTTATATAACGTGATAACCCCTATCACAACAGCGAACTTCTCCTATCTAAGTCGAACGATATCTCGTGAAGGAACTTTGACCTTAGGAGACAACTCGGTCATATTGCTGGAGCTTACCGAATTAACAGAAATAATCTCATTCCTCATGTTGATAGTTTATATTACTTGGTTGTACGTCTGCATTTCGTCTCTTTGAAGTTAAATGTTTTATAGTAACATAACATAATGTGCAGGTATAATTATTTTACTTTTAAACTGGCTATAATTCCATACCTGAAAATCTAGCTCAAAACAAATAATGGTGGCACAAACACTTTCGTTCACTTATGCTGACTAATCCGTTACATGAATGCGTTGAATTTTCAACTAATCTAATTATGAGACTTAGTGTTTATTGACTTGCTTTGTTTCCTGTTTCGTTGCTAAGGATTTTTGCGGCATGTAATTTATTTTATGAAATGAAATTTTCATCTTTTAAGTCCCAATGTGTTAATAATATAATTAAAATTATATCATAATCTTTCATTCATATGTAATTTTTGGCGTAGAGGGCTTTATTTTTAAATACGTATTTCATAGTTTTTAATACTATAATAAAGTATTCCTTCTGATAAAATTCGTTGTGTAAATAATGCTATTTTATGTAAAATGATAAGAATTGTTTATTATTTTACTAGCAATATTTTGTGTGTTCCATTTTTGCCAAATAAATTAAAATCTGTTGTGATAAGTTACCAAATTGCTACATGATAATTTATTTACATTTAAAAAAAACATTTCTCTGTGCTGCATGACCAATTCTCATATTAAAATGGTATGCATTTTCCTGGTAATTATTATTGGTTAAAATAACATTCATCCTTGTGAATTTTATTACTATTAGTCACTTATACTTTCTGGGATTTTTTCTCAATTAAATACTTTCCGGTGTATAGTTTCTCATTGATTTGATTTTGAATTTAAGTAAAATTTAACTAGAAAACTTAGCATTTAACACATTTATCTCCCGTTTACTAACTTATAGTTTCTAAAAAAAACATTAAAAGCTTATTGATTAATGTGTCGATTATACAATGTTTTTTTTTCTAAAAAAAAACCACAATAAAATTGAGAACGAACAGGAACTAAATTTTCTTTCCTGCAAATTTTGAAGTATTTTCTAAAATGGCAGTAACCAATATTAGTGGATAATACTATCATGCTGATGAAATTTGTTGATATTAAAAATACACCTCTTGCAAATAAGAAAAATTCTAAGACAATGTCTTCCGATTCTAAATATTTTAATAGTCCCAAGTGATTTTACATTTTCATAAATTATATTGTATTAAATGAAAATACTTTTTGCAAAGTTTACAAACCCAGAACTCTAAGGCTAGATAAAATAGAAATCTGCAACCTCAAAATGTTATAAACAAGTGATATTATAGTTGTGTCAAAAATATTTAATGCATTGCCCAAACGTGTTAAATATTTATGTACCGATTGTGTTTATTTAAACCCGTTCTAAAGAAAGAGCTTTGTAATAAGGAATGATTTTAAATTAACAACAATCATATAACATTTTAATTTAGTTAATTTTAAATATAATTTGCACATTTTACAGCAATTATATTATTATTGTTTTTGTTGTCCACCACTTTTGGCCGAGGTCGTTAAGGCACAGGTTCTTGAGTGGGAAGCCTGGGGTTCCATTCCCATCTGGACCGTCCTCCATGATTGAGGTTTTTTCCCTCAGGTTTCCTCACTCATAAATTTCAAATGCCGGGAAGATACCCTAAACTTAGGCCTGGAACATTTCCTTCCTTAAAAAAAAAGTTTCCCAATTTATCATTTCATCTCACACATCATCAGTGGCCACCACCTGTGATGTCTTAGCAGTATAAAATAACGGCATTAAACACCATTAAATTATTATCATTGTTATTATTATTATTAGTATTATTATTATTATTATTATTATTAATTCCGTCGGTGAAATAACTTTAGAAGTTTCCACATTCATTAAGTGACAATTTATAAAATTATGAAACTTTAAATAGACTAAAGTGCAGTGCATTGCACAGTTTTCGGGTGTCACGGTGACATTGTCAAGAGCGTTTAAAAGTGCTTCAACTCTAATGGGAAAATTAGTATTAAATAAAGGTAAAGAGATAAACAAGAGAATGGCCTGTAATTGTAAAAAAGGTGCTCTCAGTTACTATAATATAAACAAATAAATATATATACAGTGCGATAACAAACAAAATAAATACATTAACATACACACGATTATATTTTTATGATTACATTTGGCTATGAATATTATTTTTAGTCGTTACATGTCTTAACATAGGTAATATCACAAGAGGTTCAATTTTATTTAGAAAAACTGATAAATCCGAATAAAGCTAGGTGTAAAACTTTTACGAATATATTCTATAAAATAAAGGGAAGTTTTTATTTAGAAAAATATCTGTTAGTCATGCAATGTACTGGAAAAATAATCTAACGCCGAGGTGATAAATTTGTAATAACAACAAATCTTCAGAATAGATTCCTTTGATTGGCAGCACTTTTACTTTTCATGTTTAATAGTATGGAAGATAACATTATAAAACTGGAGAATCAAAATAGTTCTCAGGTCTATTAAGAAAACGTACTCACACAGCACGTGTTGTTTTAAAGAAATGCGCGTGGGAAACTGGAATCTTACAACAATGGGCAGGTCGTTATTGTTTGCTCTCCCCGCCACAATATGGCAGCTATTACGATCAACTCTTCTCGTTCTCCCCTTTATCTTCCCAGTTCGTGCATGAGAAGGGTGGAGGTTCTGCGGCGAAATCGCAAAGTTGCTTTCTTTAAGAGGAAAGAGAAAGGTTATTTCAATATTTACATTTCACAAGCACCAGACACAACCATCAAATGCCTGTTACCTCTGACATTATCTTTGATCTTCGCAAATATATTTTGACCGGACATGAGTCGGTCCATTTCTCGCCTCATCCTCTTCATTTCGGCAGGAAGTAGGCAAATATTTTGCCGAGGAAAAATTACAAAAATAAAGTTTTTGTCTTGTCGCATACCATCAACTCCAACTTCAAAACAAATTCATCCATTGCAGAAGTATGGAGCAGATGGCCGCAAAACGGTATGAATAATATTTTTAAATGTTGGAAATTTGAAATTAAAAATAATGGATGATATGAAATATGTGTTTATTTGTTTAGTGTCCCGTTCATAAATAGTATATCGGGACGATAGGGTAGTGGGAAGAGTCGCACTTCGTGTCAGGAACCCGACTGCTAACATCTAATTCCTTCATTACATTTGATCAAAGACAAGGTGTTAGTGTCAAGCTACAGTTAAACATTCTGTAAAAGAGTTGATAACGTAAACTGTGATATCGTGAAAGGTGCTTAAAATGTCATGATCACTTTCTAAAACATTGCTTCATATGCACCAACATTTAGAATATATGTGCCACGGTTGAGTTACATCTGTGAGAGCCCGTGTACTTTAATAGATTTCCAAAGTACGGAGAACATTTCTCCAAAAATAAATGGAAGTCACATGTGCAATTTAAACATATATAAAATAACTACCGATTAATTTCTTTGCAAATGTACACCTGAAACACTTTGATGTGCTGTTCCTCAACGTAACAAAACGAATATCGAATATTAGTTCTCTTTAACTCATTTCATACTCATTTACCATCTTTAGTCGTCCTGCAGTGAACAGTGTCAGTTAATAAGAAAACAGATTAAACTCAGAAACATATGCAGTTGTTGTATGTTCTAAAAGTCACTTCCATATAGAACTTAAAATTAACAATAATCAGTTAAGGGTTACTTTCTTGGCTACGACGTTGATAGAATGGAGCAGTGCATGAAGAAACAAAACTGATAGCCCGTGAAACCATCTCTCCACTTTATTTATATTAAGAATGTTGTAAATAAGAAAAAATGAACATGGGGAATATAACATGGGACTTAAAGGAAAGAATTCCTGTTGCATTTGTATCTAACAGGAAGAAGAACTTTTGGAAATGGAATCTGCTGTCGAAGCAACTGTAAGGTGTTTAACCAGCTCTATGCCATTATGCATTATTTCTCTCTCAACTTTTTTTTAGTTAACAAATAAAATTAATTCCCAGTGCAGCCGCTTTCGTACAAATGTTCCTTTTTTAACCGGTTTCTTGAAAGGATTCAGTTTAATAAGGAAATGGTATACTTTACCATCTCCGAGTTTGAATATTAGGTCATTACGTCATGAGGAAATAATAAAACTTTAACGAAACCTGTTTATTTGTTTACAAGAATCTGTTTTAGATATAGAAGCATGTAAATGTTCTTGCCGTTCCAAACAAGAAAGTGGCCGCGAGCTAGTCAAGCTGCTCGATTGAAGGTATATAAACACTTCGTGTGCAGCCAATGTTGACATTTGAAAGTATTTGAACGTACACAAATAAGTACAGAGTTTCAAAGATTCAAAGTGGATACACTAACAAGATCGGAACACTAAGCAGAGTTCACTGCTACGACTCCGAGTCTATGGTAGATAATGATCCATCACAACACACGCCTACAGAACTGTACTTCTTGTGACGGCTTTCACAACTACTAAAATAAAATAAAATCAGAAATTATAATAAAAACAAATGTTATGAAATAAGTAAAGGAAAAAGTATTTAGGATGAACGGACTCACATACATAGAATCTACAGATAGATTCTCAATAAACTAAATTAAGAAGAAACGTCTTTTAAATTACACAAATGTTAAAATTTAAACAGTGTTGTAAGTTGAGCAAAATAGGTCAAAAGAATCAACTGAGAAGAATGCAGATATATAACCACAAATATGAAGAACACAAGAGATAGAGGAAGTACCGGGTGCCTAAACAAACTACATTAAATGCACAGAAGGAAAACCTAGAGCATTAGGAGTTCATTAACTTTTACAAACACAAAGAGCCTATCACGTTGAGTAAATGCTTTACGCTGTTGCTTCTTATAGGCTTAGTATCTGATAGGAAAATAAGTTCACCGATTTTGCTGACAAACTTTCGATACTTGGGTTCGTGCGGCGTTGCTCCCACTTTCTTACTAGCTGTACATAGAATACTGTTACTGCACTCATTGCCTTCAACACTATGCTAGTTTAAGGATATATTTACTACACTTTTAGCAGTTCTCAGTATGATGGCATGAGCTACCGTAGTATACATGAGCTGTCTAGTGTTATTTCACACTGTGTGTTAGGCAGGAAACCTTCGTAAACGTCACTTGCTCTAATAAGGCATTAGAAACAAACCCTACTGAAGTTAAGTTGTTTTTCTCGTAGCAACAAACGACGTTGGACGTTTTATTACCCTTTAATCAATAATTTCGCTTTCTCAGCAGTATTCCTAAGATCTTGGCGCCTTCTTGGCGATCTTGCGGCCCGTTGCTTACAAATTAATTTTCCAAACTTTCACACTTCAGTAAACAATCACGTCATAACGTATAAAATATTGAAATTTGTAGGCGTTCCACTTCTTACACGCGCGTCTTGTTATAATGGCTTCTTAAGGATGGATGTATGTGGATCTGGAGTAGTTGTTGACATAGCAACCAAGCGTTTTACACTCGCGTGCAATGAAACTGGACAAAGCTTCCTAATTCTGCAAGACCTTGGCCTTGAATCTTTCTTTCAGTAAATTGCAATGAAAGTGCTTGCTTATTGACCACAATTCTACTTAAAAGCAGTATAGCAGTCTTATATATACATTGTGTTTAACGCCCATTTTTAAATGCTGAGGCATCACAGGCGGTGGACACTGATGACACAAGCGATGAAATTATATATTGGGACTTTTTTTAAAAGGAAGGAAGCGTTCCAGGTCTAATCTGAGGATACCTCTGTGGCATTTGCTATTTATGAGCACTGAGGAAAACCTGGAAAAAACCTTAGTAGGAAGGACGATCCTGGCGGGAACCGAACCCCAGACCTCCAGCTCACGAATCCGCGCCTTGACGACTTCGGCCACCCGTGGCGATATATACACAGAATGAATCCGAACTCCACCGACAAACTTTCACAAGTTGTTCAGGGATGTTTTGTGAGTGTATTGATACAAGGAACCCATGCTCTCCGATGGTTCTTTACCGGGCAGTTTCATTGCCTTCGTTTTGTTTAACTCAACTACGTTTATATCTGTTTACTCGGAATATCATTGTTTCCTATAAATAACTAATCCTGCACACATAAGTAAGGCTTTAAACAAGGCGTGAATCAACAAGTGAAGTAAAGCTAAATCAAAATACCCTTCAAACAAAACGCAATCGTTCACTACTTAGTAGAACCGTTGTTAATTCGCAGGCACACGTGGTTTCGGCATGATGGGGCGCCAGCACATTTTACAGTAAATGTTAGGAAATATCTTAATGAACAGTTCGGATACAAATGAATTGGTCGTGGTGGTCCTGTTCCATGGCCAGCTCTATCACCATATTTGGAACCCATGACTTTTTATTCTGCGGTCACATGAAGAGCCCAGTGTATGTGACTCCTGTCGAAACCAACATGGAGCTGGTTATTAGAATTGTAGCACCGCTGAAGATGTGCGCCAATGTACTGGGACGCTGCAGCGTGAGGCGTCGCTGCGAAGTTTGTCTTGATCATGGCAATCGACATTTTGAACATTTACATTGAACAATGTAATTTGGGTTTTTTCATGTCATTTTTGTTAATGTTTGGTCATCTGTCCTTAAAAATAAATTACAATTATCAGGAGTTGATGAGTAAATTAATTGGTAGCGGACCGTAATGTAAACAAGCTGTAGAACAGTCAATTGTTGTGTTTTGTTTGGAAACAATCATATCACCTGAACAACTTGTGAAAATTGTCGGTAGAGTTCTAATTCACCCTGTATAAGTAGGTGTAATGGAAACTATTCTATCCTAAGATACCCTTTTTGCAAACACTGTTTGAAATCATTGTTTAGAAAAGTTAATGCAATAGACCGAAGGAATTAATAATGAGATAAACTATGTAATCTGAAAGCTACCAGGCATTTCATGATTTTATCGCCCATTTCAAGACAGCTGGTCGGTCAGCAGTCAGAGTGGCAACTCCCGGTAAAACGGATGAAATATCCACGCAATGGATTCAAGTTCTCGCTATTATAACTAGACTTACAATGAAATTAGCACGTGCTTTATAACAGGAGATATTGGAAACGTTCTGCTACATACTCACATTTATTTAAAAAAAAAAACCTTCATTTAGGGGCATCGGACATCTTCCGAAATTGAGTAAAAATAAACAGGGCGTGAATTTCAGGCAATAATATCTGATCACATGTCAAATCGTTGTAGTATACAGATCATTGTTAATAATAAGCCGGGGAAAAGTTGTGGGATTTATTGCTCCGTGTACACATAGAAAACACACTGACCACTCACACATTCGAAGAAGCTTAAGTTATGAGCGGCTCTGTGTTCAAATTTTTGTCACGTAACGCAGCCTATGTACATTGTTATGACCACCAGCCTAACTTAGTTATGACATGCTACTTCCATTAGTTCAACAGTGCCCGTATATTTTTTATTATATATACAAAATTTGCACACATTTTTCTATTTCTTCGTAGGGAATTAAGCTACCAGATGATATTGTAAATAAACGATCACCTCGATCTGTTCGCACAAGGTGAACTTTTCAATCTAGAAGTGTAAATATTGTATGTGAGCATCGGGAAGAAACAATTGAATATCTAAAAGCAATTCAAACCTTATAACCATTTCTGAAGCCTTAGGCTTCAGAAAAATGCTAAAAAGAAAATCATTTACCTTCTGGCTTTCGTTCTTACATTGGTCAAATGCAAGAAATGGTTCTTCATTCTACATCTGTAAATACATTGTTAAAAAAATTTCGGAAGCAATCACAAAAATATGTGTTTTGTATCCACAGAACAAGAAAAAGAGGCAAGATGGCGTTATGCAAGGGAAAGAAAAAAGATCTGTATTCTTATAATGCTGCAAGATTATATGGCAGATGTTCAAATTTAATGCGCATTTTTCTGCAGCGCTTTTATTTCTTCCGGAAACGTTTAAAGAATATTGAAACAGATTTAATTATCATTATTTTAAAGATGCTTTACAAGTGTATTCCATCCTAGAAGCTAAATCGCCAGTTCAATCTAAACCATCGTCGATGGTAATTTTCGTGGGTAAAAATCTTAAGTATGGCTTTCTTCAAAAGGAAAATAAAGTCGTGGGTCCCGTGTCATAGATTTGCGGCACTTAAAAGAACCTCAATCCTGAAAGAAGAGGCCTCTAAGCAAAAATTATCGGCCATTTCATGCTCTAAATTGAAAGGGAAGCTTATGATCTGAGATGGTTTTTATTAGGTTTATTTACGGACGTTCTTTAACATCTCAGGTCATCAGCGTCCCATTCTATTAAGGGCGTGAAACGGCCGACAAATTTCAGATGCCTCTTCTTTCAAGCTTGAGGTTCTTTATCGTGCCGTAAATCGTGTACGACACGGGACCCACGACTTTACTTTCCTTTCGAAGGAAACCATACTTTGGATTTTTACGCCCGAAAAAATCCATCGGTCCTGGCCGGGATCGAACTCGCGATCTTGGGTTTACGAGGCAAGTATGATAACCACTACACCACCAGGACCAACTCTGGGATGTTAAAGAATGTCCGTAAATTAACTAAATCAACAACTGGAAGTCAAAAAAAAAAAAAAAAAAAAAACTAAGAAAGGAGTTGACAGCAATTTATGAAAAAGATGTTTAGAAATTGAGTTTATTTGAATTCATCAAAAGAGGTCAACTTGGAAAAACTTTTTGTGGGCGAGTAAAACTACCTAAAAGTGTTAATTGCCATTCCCAGGTCAATATTATAGGCTGAGAGATTATTCTCTACTCTTAAACTTTACTGAGAAACCCTTAAGTGCAAGGAAAGTTGTGAATACAGCACTTGCATGTAGAGCTCAGGTTCCACACTTTAATCAAAGAATCGTGCTGGAAAACCAGCAGAATGGACCTTTTGTTTTAATTGTTTTTAATTTGTGCATTATTAGTAATTAATTAATTTTTATAAAACTTCTCTCTCTCTCTCTGTCTTGTGCACGAGTGAGTATTAATTGCATTATCAAAACAATAAACTCTTGCGATCTATATTTAGTAGTAGCGATAGTAAAACTGTACACGATCTGTATTCAAGAAGTAGCATATTTTTGCTAATAGAACACACATGAAAGAGCGGCATTAAACATACAATCCTCACACGTTTGGCGTTATAAGTGTAGAAAGCTGTCATTTGTTTTACGTACACATCTGTACGGAAGCAAGAAACTGTGGCATTCCTTTGCGTCTGCGTTCAGCGAACCTCGTGCGTTATAAAGTACTTATTAATGGGTGCTGTGTTCCACGGTCATTAACGGTTCAGCCGCAGTGTTGTTATAAGAAGTAATCGTCGGGTTTGGCAGAAAGTGTTCACATGAGCGGTGGAATCGTTCTGCTCGTTATACTTGCGTTTCTTACCCTGCAGCACAAGAACACGTCGCTTCTGTGAGTAGCCGAATTATGTCACACACACTAAATGTACAGTGGATCTAAGAAAATATTTTGGAAGAGCATTTTTGGAACTAGATTCAAAATACCTATGACCTCTGCCGCTTGGATGATCTGAACAACGTCCGTTTGCATTTAAACTCAAATTGTGTTTTAAAAATCCGTTAAGAATGTTATTTATTTATTCCGATAGGACTAAGGTAATTAGTCTTTCTCTTCCTCTCTGCCAATCTAATGATAATTACATGAAGATCTAGCGACAAAATTACAATCAGAACAATGACAGTAAAATTGACAATACTCGTACATATATAAACCAATCTTAAACCTGAAGTAGATAAATAAATATATGCTAATACATAAAAATTAATAATGAAAAATGAAAAATATTAACCTAAGAAGAAGAAAAAAATAAGAAAATAAAAGTGCAATAATATACAACAAGCACCAGCAATGACAACTTATACATATATCAACCTATGTAAATCCTGAAAGTGGAAATAAAGATACAAGCAAAACAAAATTAAACCCTGACACTACTATTAAGAAGATAGGAACATTTATGATACTAATAAAAATAATAGAATGAATAATTTTACAGCAGGTTAACAAGTAAATACATGCATTGTAACAAATGTAATCTGAGTCCAGGGTAATGGATTATTTCTGATAATATTAAACCCTTTCTTATGAAATTCTCCTAAAGATCGGCAGTCTCTGACATCCCGTGGCAATGCATTCCAGAGACGGGCAGTGATTACTGGGAATGATGATGAGTAAAGTGATGCTCGGTGCATTGTAACAACAGTATGTGCTAGGATTCAAAACGTGATAAGATTATGAGAGGAAGATAGATTTTGTAATATTATGTAATAAATCTTACATATATATTCTATAATTACACAAATTCTGTGCAAAGATTCTTTTACTACGTGCCATTAATTGTGGAACAAAAGATCCACAAGAAGGTTTTCAACCACGGTGCACAAGTTACACGATTTAGATTACAGTGACAAGAACGTCTATATGTTGTACATGCAGTTATGAAGGAGTACCTGGCACACAAAGGATGCGGCAAACATCGCTACCTTTTTTGTTAGTCTTTTTCTTTTACTTACCCCTGGCTAAATACAAACTTAAAACGGTCAGTACTCTGAAACAGGCTTCCAAGTGCCACTGTCTTAGTCCCTCGTATATGCGGGCAAAGAATTTCCATGTTGTCAGCACATCTAGTCTTTAAATGACCCCATATGTAGAAATGTATTTAAGGCTCGATTCTGGTCCCCCGAGAACTATCTAATTTATATGGTGATTGCTGACGTACCATCTCTCTAGCAACACGAGGAAAATGGGTCAGTGCCCCATCAGTATAAGCTAAATATGGGTTCTTAGTATAGTACAACTTTTTCAAGAAACATTTAATTGATCTATTAAAATGTTGCAGTGTGGTATTGTTGTCAGTGTTCTAAAACGACAGACCAATGAGTCACCAACTATTGCAGCTTATACATTAATGCTAACCTCTCGTTGGTGTCTTGTTTCCAAAAGTGCATGGAGATTTTTGTTAGCCCACATATGATATATTGCGAAAGTTCTGTACGCCATGGCAACTGTGGTAGAGGACTACAAACCACAACACAGCATCAATTTGTAAAGAACAAAAATACCTGTGGCTTGTTTATCACCACATCACAAAAAATGACTACAACTAAAATTCTAGGCGAAACTGACCATATGTTGGATGCTTTTTTGCGGCCCATTTGCTAAACGACGTCGTAATTTTTCTGCTTACACCACAATAAACATAAGGGTTGAAGTAACTTAACGACATAACTTTCACGTTACCGAAATAGGAGTAACTTACAACCGTTCAAGAAAATTAGTACGCTGTCCACGTCTCTGCTGATATTTCGCACAAAGTATCGTGTGCCTTCTCAAAACAGTTTGTATGAAATATCACCAGTCCATAGACACCTACCGCGGAAACCTAAAACAATATATATTTTATGTTACTTGTTTATTTCATATGAGAGTTCATTATAGAACCTACTGTTCATGTTGCTGCATGATAGATACAAACTGCTTCATTTAAGAGCGCACACGCATTTCATACTTTTACAATGCTATCGGATGGGGTACAAAGCGCATTACGCGCAGAAACACAAGAGTGTATACTCCCACTGTTAGGAACAGGAGACATTTTAGTGAGCAAGCGGCTACAGTAGGAGGTCGGACACTCTGATCAGTGTTCCTCTCAATGATCTCTGAGCGGTAAGTGACATCAACATTTGCGATCTGGTACAGACAGGAGTCTCTGTCTCGCAACCTCCTGCGATGTTCAATAAAGAGATACTTAGCTCTGCAGCGTTGCTAAAGCTAGAAGATATTGACTACATTTCAGATTATAGGTAATTGAATATTTAATGTCATGCATTTACGCACAAAGAAAAGACAAATGTTTGCGCAATACACAAGCAAGGGAATTTGCCGTATTTTAAATATTTGGTGCACTGTTACATATCTCACACATAAACGACTTGGCACGTTATTAACTTTTGTTTTAAGCTGATATAACTCACGTCGTGCTGCAGGATTTTCATGCTTTAAACATTATTACGATATGACTTGTTGTCACATTCGAAGCGAAATTATACTTGTGGGCAACAATGACTCCTTTCAAATATTTTCCTTTCTTGATCCTAAAACAGAATTTGCAATGTCAGTTTTTAAGGGACTCCGGAATACCACACACCTGCAATGTCAAAATGGAAGTTTTCTCAGAACCTTTATAGATTTTGAGACGGAATATTTGCATGTCTTCACTATAACTAACACGGCATTTTTATCCATCCTTTAATGAGAGAAATATTTTTTATGTGTAATGATTTTTACTACACTTTTCTATACGTAGATTGGATCAAAATAATTTATTGAAAAAATGGCGTGTTCAATTAAAAACAAATGTTTGTTGAGCATATCTTGAAACGTGAAACGTTTAAGAAAATTGGTGGATTAGACTCTGAGAAAACGTTCATTTAGTATGATAAAAAAATATTTTTGGTAATCACGCGATGAAGTTTAAAATATCCTTCAGCGCATCCCATCCCCAAAGGTTGGAGTAAGTTGTTGTTTTACATCTCCTAAATAGAATTACTAGAGGCGTCTAGGTGTTGCATGTATTTAGTGAGCTGCCACATCATTTAGTTACATAAAATTTATCAAAACGTACCTCGTGAGCGTGAAGTTTGGGGGAAAAAAAAAAAAAACATTTGTCTGTACTTGACCGAGGCACCCCCAAGTAGAACATATGCTTTTTTTTAAATGCTTACATTAAAAAAAAAATATATTAGAGATTTCATAGTTTGTTAACATCTAAAAAAAATAATAAAGTTGAAAATTTCACCGTTTTTGCATCAGTCGTGTTGCCCAAACTGAAAAAAATGGTTTCGTATTGGCAACGATAAACACTTAAATGACATGGCCTGGCTCGTGTATCACATCAACTCCCGGAAGTAAATAAACCAATATCAGCAAAGAGTAAACTTGAGTGCTACAAGCAACAGACACTTGTAAATCAGCAACAAACATTTTGAAGCTTTGAAGTCAGATAGAGAGCTACAGAGTTTGTGGGTGAATCTTCGTCGGCATTGAGTAGTTCTAAGGTGCTTAGTTTTCATTTTCATAAATCACACCTCATGCCGACATTATCAAGAAATTGCAGACTTCAAGAAACTATGGAAATATTGCAAGATACAGTTCAAAGTTTTGTGTTGTACCAGATGAGGTAGGTGGTCAGTTTGTACTAAGAATCCTGGATATGGAATTTTTCTTACTGTAGAAACCCCTTAGAATATTATTGCTAGCATAGTTATTCTGTATAAATGTGCACCGATAATATCTTGCGATTGGAGGATAGGTCCATAAGTTTCCGGCCTCGCCGATAAGGATTATTGCCTTCACAAAATCCTTATCTGTTGTCATACCTCATGTGTTAGATAAATACTTGCAGCTGTAACTTCCGCTCCATTGTGTTCAGTTGTTCAGATATAGATCCATAAAGAAGGCTATGTGTAGAACATTGTGACAAGTTTACATGGAGTATCGAGCTGTATTTAAGTTCTCCACAAAAGGAAGACTTACTCCAAATGAAATTAAACAGCGATTGGACCGTGTACACGGTGAAGCATTCCTCTCATATTCTACCGTAAAAGAATGGGCCAAATTTTTTCGAATGGGTTGAGAAAGCACCGAAGACGAAGACCGTGCAGGTCGGCCCTTGGAGGTACTCACTCCTGAAAACATCGCTCTTGTGGAAAGAAGAATTATGGAAGACCGGCGGCTTACAGTTACAGAGATAGCAAGGTTGGGTCTTTCTAAAACAACAGTCGTTGGAATTATTCATGAACATTTAAACATGAATAAGGTTACTGCAAGATGGGTGCCCATGCTTATTTCCTCAGTCCAAAAGCAGCAACGAGTCATCTGTTGTCAGGCATTTTTGGAGCTCTGCCGTGGCAACGAGAGAGAAGTTCTGCAAACTATTGTTACAGGAGATGAAACTACAGTCTTCTACTAAGATCCCTTGTCCAAAAGAGAATCAATGAAGTGGCGTAAACCTGGCGAAGCACCGCCTCTAAAGGCCAAGGTCACTCAGTCAACCAAGAAGATATGGCCATAATCTTTTGGGACTGTGAAGGAATACTCTTCATTGACTTCAAGGAGTGGAACGCCACAGTAAACGGGGAGTACTATTCTGGCCTACAGCACAGACTACGTGCTTCCATCAAAGAGAAAAGTTAAGGAAAGCTGAGTGGTGGCGTGCACCTTCTTCACGACAACGCGCCTGTGTACACAGCTCTTGTTGCAAAGAAAGCTGTGAAGAAATGTGGCTTCAAGGAGGTCGGCCATACACTCTACAGCCCAAATCTAGCTCCCAGTGACTATTTCCTCTTCTCAAAACCGAAGAACGACCTTCGAGGAAGGAAATTTAAGTGTGACGAAGAAGTGATGGATGCTGTTTATGCCCATATTGCAGACAAGATTTCTGACTACTTGGGGGGGGGGGATTTAAATGTTTAATTCAAAGATGTGAGAAGTGCAGTACAATAAAGGATAAATATATTAAAAAGTGAAATATATTTTGTTGTCTTTATCATACCTAGAAAATGATTAGGCCGGATACTTATGAATCTATCCTCGTATCTGTATATAAAAATCTAATGTGCATGACACCAGAACATTTGTAAAAGTAATTTTAATAAATTGTGCATCTCCCTCCGACAAAATGGGTGACATTTATTTTTCAACACTTCAATCATTTATATAGTAATAAACAGTTTGTAACAAATACTTTTGAAATGGAATGTGCGAATTTCTCAGTTTCATTCGCTGTAACCTGAATAACATTTTCTAATACGTACACACACTTATTTAATGAGGAAACTAAATGTTTGATGTTATATATAATTGTTTCATTTCATATTTATCTACATGTGTAACAATGTTGGCTAAATAGTAATGAATATATTTCTCGATTCGATATCACATAAAATCCAGCTCTACTGAGAGTATTGCCTACTGAAATGAAAATGCAAGACAATGCAATAACATTTACTACTAGGACCACCATTCATTTTTATGCGATTTCCATCGAAAACTGAGGGGTATAGCAGACGTTGCAACAGTTTGCAGTCGCCGTTGTTGAACATTGCGGGGGAAAATGTCGACATCGCAAACTAATTAGCAGTCTTAAAGATGTGATAGGATGGACATAGAAGATACTGTAATGGTTTGCTATAGTGCAGAGGAAACAACCAAAGAGATTTCATTTTAACATAAGATATTATGACATACTTCAGCATAATCTTTGTTTTCACTAACTTGATTAGTTTATGAACTTGTATAAACTCATTACACTTATTAAAATTTATTTTTAGCAATGAAAATGTTTTCATAGGGAGATGTAGGCATATTATCACCTCAAAACAGTTGTATCCTTATATACGATTATATATATATATATATATATATATATATATATATATACTAATGAAAAATAAAAATAAAGAAACACTATTAACAATGTAACAAATTAACACTAATAATAAAAGTAGATAAAGATAAAACACTGAGAAAGAGTCACACTTGAAATTGCTGTATTTCGAACTACTGCGAGTTCTCTAATGGCAAGAAGTAGTTATAGTAGTTATATAATATAGCAATTTCAAGTGTGACTCTTTCTCAGTGTTTTATCTTTATCTACTTTTATTATTAGTGTTAATTTATATATATATATATATATATATATATATATATATATATATATATATTCCACTTTTATGTTTCACAAACCATTCTAAACAGAAATATCCGTGATAAAGCCAACTTTTTTCAACTTTAAAATAATAGGGAATATTTTAGACGCACACCTTGGATATAAGTTGTAAAAATATTTAATATCTTAGTTCGTTGCTAATTCAGAATATCCCCACTTTGGCATGCCTTACAAATGGTAGTGATGTGTGTATAACAAGTACTTGAACCTTCAAATGTATTGTTCTCTTAAAACTGAGCAGTAAAGTGTTATAAAATTTTTCATTTTCATTTTGAAATGTGTATTGTACAACCGAAAAAATTAAACAGAAAAAAAAGAACATGCTAAGAAAATTTTCAAAATCATTTGGATAAAATATTTATTATTCATTTTAAATTTCACAGTTATCTGTGCTATTCTTTCACACGTCAATCTTTCAACTACAAGCTGCAGTATTTTGTCATTTTACCAATCTTTGATTTTCAATTACCTTTTTATTTATTTAAATGAGTTGCGATATAAAGTACCTCTTATGTTCATCACAGTCTGATTTGCAGCAAGTTAAAAGTCCCAGAGTAAGCGTTAACCTGAATTCTGAGCTTCTATGCCTCAACATATTGCTTCATCTAGCCACCTATGATTAACTTACAGAATTGTATTGCTATTCCAGAAGATTTAATATTGGAACTAAGTAGCATTTGAGTATTATAAATGTCGTTACTCATATTTAAAATAAATAACAATACACCATTGTTTGATGATTTTAACAATTAATATAACAGAAAACGAAATATTACTTTTGTTTGTGCTTACTTGTTATAACGATGAATTTTCTACCCTTGTTAGCCTAGCTTCTCAATGACAGCATAAATACGAGATAGAGAGGACTCTATCGTAAGAACCAAGTGTGCGAGGTGACAGAGCACGAAATTGGGTTAAACAATGTTTAATTCCATGATAACAAATTGTAGGCCACACTATACAATTTTCATTATGTATCGGGGATATCGTCCAAATACGGCTGTCAGATGAAGACCAAATTTTAACATATCCGTGAATAACAAAATGTCAAAATGTGGCCATAACAGTCTTACATGCTGCCGTGACCGATTATAGTGAAGCATTAATGCTGACGTTTACACATCTTGAAGTTCACTGGGTAGGCACCATGTCTTTTTTTTTTTTTTTTTTTTAATCTGTCATCTGCAGAAAATGCCTCTCTTCGACAGCATCCGCTTTCAATTCACTTCTCCGTTTTCTCTACATTATTTTAGGTTTCCTTTTCAAACTAATGACAATTGTTCACTTATGCGCTCATTGTTGGGATAGCAATAAAAATAACAAGAAACAGCAAGTGATCGTCATTTTATGAAAGATAACTTAACAATATGAATAGCAGATTTAAAAATATTCCAAATGTCTTGTCTCTTTAAATGGATGTTGTGCTAATTAATATCCACAAATTATTATATATTTTTGCTATGTGCAATAACTCACAGCGACACCTTGCCGTTTTTACTTTTTTGTTTGCAGGTATACCCTACAGAAGAAAGATCAAAATTGATTAAGCTAAACGTTCAATTAAATATAAAATAATGCTCAATACAGTTGTAGGTCACTCTTTTCATATGTTTTTAGCTCGTCAAAGAGTAAATTGACCAAGCAAAGTGCCCTTGTTAGAGATCCAGGCTGAGTGAGTCACAATTGGACAGCAAATGCTGACTGCTTTGATCTTCTGTTAACGATTTGCCAGGTAGATCTCTTCATGTGCACGATAACGGCTGTCTACTAATTCGAAGGTCCCCGATACGATTCCCAGATGGACGCTATAGTAGCGCAGATCTGTTGGCTTCAACACAGAAAAGCTTAGGCTCAAAGTTTCAAAAAGTACTCACCACATTAGCAACTAATGCTGCGTGTTCTTTGAAGGGCTTACAGCAGAATAATTAACTCAATACTTTGGGGAGCAGCATATGTTATTCAAGAA
The DNA here is from genome assembly GCA_030762175.1 of Metallyticus violacea. Classification (NCBI taxonomy): domain Eukaryota; kingdom Metazoa; phylum Arthropoda; class Insecta; order Mantodea; family Metallyticidae; genus Metallyticus; species Metallyticus violacea. The sequence continues at coordinate 15,126,540 of CM060846.1, read as the reverse complement.
AAATGTTAGCTGATCTGTTGAAAATTCTGTTAGTCATTGGTGCCTTTAGAGAGAAATGCGATTGCAGTCTGTATTTGTACGTTCTAAAGGATCAGCAACAAAGACTGGCTTTTACACAAGTCGGTTTTCTTTATCCTTTTACTCCCTGGCTTATAAATAAATATACAATTTTATGTTTCTATTGCAATTCATTCTTGATGGATGATTTTTCCATTGAGTCATAAACCCGTGATGTAATTTATTAATAAAGGTCAACTATCTTTAATTTTTCTCCTTTATATATGTATGTGTACAGGATGGGGAAACTAAAACAGGCCACCTTAATAACACAGTTTAATTGATGGAAGAAAATTCGCAGATAAAATTTGCGTGCCTTAAAGAGGGACATAATGCGTATTGTTTTTTTTTTTTTTAAATCAATGGAGGTTTCGAGGAGACGTGAAAATCAACTTGTTTTCTTTTTAATGTTTTATTCATCTTTTAATAGTCTTTTTCAAGACACATGCGATGTATAAGTTGAAGTCGTTGAAGGTCAACGATGGTTCAAGAATGAACTTATGTCATAGTGCATAATAAATAAAGTGACCATAAGCATTGTAAAGCGATTGTGCGCGGACAATATTGCGTCTGGGCTTGTAACATAGTAAGCTCGTCTTTCCTGTCTTGGGGATCGTCCGTACTTCTTGATTCACTTACTGTTCTAATTTTCCCCTAAAATGCAAGTCCATTGAAGTTACGTATGATGAATATTCAGGCCATTTAGTTTACGGAGCAACCAACCTAACGATTTTTAAATGCTTGTTTAATAACACTGTACCTTTCATTGCAGAATGAGCAGGACGGCCATCTTGTTGGTATCACATAGATTGCCATATATTCAGTGGAACTTTTTTTTTAATAATTGTGATAGCACTTCTGTTAAGAAATATTAATACTTGTCACTATTTAATGCGACGTCAATACCTATAAAAGAAAAAAACAATTATTCCACTATAAACAAGCCCGCACCACAGATTTAAACACCAGGTCTTTGTTTATCCATTTCTCGGCCACTTTTGATTTTCCATGATTTGCAAATGAAGCTTCTTTTGTAAATAAAATCTCAAGGTATGGACATGTAATCGATTTGCAGCTGTCATAAAAATTTCAACCGATTTCGAAAATGGTCTCCATATGGATGATGAAGTGCAAGTATTCACAGAAACTAACTACATGCCCACATTCAATCTTTCTCGTGCTGACATGTGGAGTGCCTACCATACCTGCTAAAATGTTACTATATTGAATCCACGTTTGCAATGTCTTCATGCTTATTATGTTTGCAAAGAAGAGATAAGGATATCTTTCAAAATGCAATCTGCTCTAACATGGCGACATTCGCTTTAAGTGAAACTATATCCAAGTTATGTGCTTTCGTATAACGTATTATGAACATCATCTGATCGCTCGCTATAACATAAGCATTGAACTTTATTTACATTCGATTTGTGACGTTTTGTGTTTGTTGCGGATGCAGTACGACAGTTCTTGAAGAAAATTAATTCTCTTATTTATTGACCTTCAACTATCAAAACACAGTCGTTACATATGTCTTCAAACGCACTATTAAAAGGTAAATAACAAAACAAATAAATCAATTTAAAATAACGAAGTTGACATCTGCACGTATGAAAAAAAAGCTAACAATATCACATTGTATCCCTGTTGAAGCCAAGTCAATTTTATCTCAAGATTTATTTTCCTCTATCACTAAAAATGACATTGTTATTCAGATGGCCTGTTTTAGTTGCCTCATTCTGTATACACATGTAAGAGAGAGAAAAAAATTGAAATTTAATTTGTGTATTCTCCCTTATATTTTGTACCTACAATCCTAATAATTATCTTTAAAAGTTTCAAACATTTAATGACATATAACAATAGTTATTAATTAAACTTTAGAACCAATATAAAACTGTTTAGTGTGTCTATTGCGTGACACGGCCCATTTGCTCTACTGTACATAACATTCAATTTGTATCTTAACATGTATATTTCCTTAATTGTATGCTTATGGTATGTAGGGTGTGAAACAGGATCAAGTTCACAAGTCTAGCACTCTGTTAATGCATAAACTAGATTAAATGCGTGTAAGAGATTATATTTCAGCAACAGAGGAATCTTATGCAGCAAAAGTTACAAAATTGAACAGATTTACATACGCTGAAACCAACTGCTCCAGCTTGCTAGCTCAGATTTGTGGTTATCGTCAAGTTTACATCCAATGGAATGTCTTTATGACGCTGGCAGGGAAAAGCAGTGACAGTGCACTATCAGCATATTTTCTCAGAGGAGAAACAAGTGAAGATCGTGGCTACAAACTACATGCCGACCAATTTCAATTTAATTTTTGTCCAATTTGAATGTTCCATTGTTCCTAAAACATTCCATTTCATATTAATTTATAAGTTTTTTTAATATTCTTATAGGATGGCAATTATTTTATATTGAATTACCTTGCAAATCTTTTTACATGGGGACTGAATGTATAAAATATTTCTGATACTGTTTAACGCACTTACTATTCTTTATTTTTACATTTTTGGCTGCACATTGGAAAGACATGCACTGTATTTTTTTCTATTCTTCAATATAAGTTCGTGTTACGATTTCAGTTTTTTGAACTATCAGAAATAGAAATTAATGCAAGTTAATTACAGGTTAACTATGGATGTAATTTAAATCCTCCACACGGGAAAAAGTTTATGATATGGAAATTAATTAAAGTGTTAAGCGCTACAATATTTTTATGTCTAAGCATCGTTTTGTACACGACTAGTGAAATAAAACTTATTATCTGATTAGGTACTCCAACACATAATGATAGATAACAAAGGACACCCATCTTGCATTCAACATTCAAGTATGGTCACATATCAGAAGGAGAGTTTTAAAGAAGAGCCCACTATATTACACGATATGTTTAAATACAAGAAATAAACTTCTTAAATTTACAGTAATATATGTCAAAGTTTCCTCAGCTACTATAACTCTTGAAAATACACGAAGATTACAAATAGTGTTAAAATGAATAGAAAATAGAACTTTGTAATAGGTAAAGGATTTTTATATTAAAACATTTATCTTTATCGTATATTGTTAAGTGATTTATTATTTTAGTTTGAGCTGAAATATTATGAAAACTAAATCAGTGAAGGTACAGTAGGTATTTTGAATGTTGTTCCTACATATTTATTTATTTACTTATATTTATTCTGGTAAAAGTTAAGTACGTGGAACCTTCTGCTCCACTCTACCAGCGAATACGGTTATATAAAATACAAAAATAAAGTAAAATTTAAAATATATATTGAACATATACACAGGGTGTCAAAAATGTATTCACATTTCAAGCAAAGAAAAATCTGTGTTAACATAACAAAACTGAATTCACACAAACAGAAAATGATGAGCACTAATCATCTTATACTTTTACAGTTACTACAGTTGCTCAAAATGCCCAGCATCGGCGTCGATACACTTCTGAGTACGTTGAACTACAGATTGAGCAACATTTGCGAAAGTGTCCTCAGCGATTACAGCACATGTCGTTTCAATTTCTTCCGGAAGTGCTGTCAGTGTGAACATCGCATACGGTACCATGAGTTTCAAATTTGTCAAGAACACTAGCAATTGTTACTCGCGTTGGCGATTCTGTTCTGTACACACGTCTCCATTGCCTTCGAACTACAATAATATTCTCGGTTTTCCAATACCACTTCAAAATTACTTTCCGTAATTCAAACGATAATCTTGGCTCCATTTTGTTGTGGCAACGCTACCATAACGTAATGGGAGCCACATCTCTTTACAGAACATCATACGATAATCTTGGCTTCATTTGTTCATTGTTGATTTACGATAATCTTGACTTCATTTGTTCATTGTTGATTTACGATAATCTTGGCTTCATTTGTTCATCGTTGATTTGCCTGTCACGTAGTAACGCTATCATAATGTATGTGAGTCACATCTGTTTACAGAACATCATACTACACGTTACTGTTGCTTTCCGTCCAACTTTGAAATATATGAAATAGATATCTACTATGAATGTGTGTCTACATTTTTTGGCACCCTCGGTATATGACAGTTACTATAAAGTTAAAAGAGTAATAAAGATAGTATATTAGAATTCCACTTGTTCTTCAATAACTGTTGCTAAGAACAAGGAAAAAAAGAAAGTAACTATTGTGATTGCTAGAGTTGAAGAGAAGATATTTTAACCTATGCTAAAACAGCATTACTGTCCTGTAATAATATATATTTCTAAAATTAAGATGGGCAACTTTCTCGTCGTAATTGCAGTCGTGTCCATGGCGAGCAAGCACATATCATTTGACTAGAAGCAATCCTGTGGGACACTATATCTGTATCTTAGGTATTAGACGGAACATAAGTCTTCATTTATCTTAGCCATAAAGGACCGCAGGCTCTTAAGACAAATGAGCATCAGTTCACGTGTAACACCGTGCGCATCAGCGTCACGTTTCTAGTCTGTCGTGCACGTGTGCCATGCAGTTATTGTTGTAGCGTTCGCAATAACTCACCTCCTCGAGGCTTCGCCCACTATTAGCGAAATTTCTGTATTAATTGCACTTAAAGAAGACACCAGGCGCAAAGCATAACGGGATAATATTAATTGGCACTGTGGAATGTTCCGCGCCATTGACAATTTCTTTGTCTTTTTCCAGCTGTGGGAGAGAAATGAAAAGTTTTAGGCCGGCGGGTAACTTTCAAGGAAATGCTGTGTCGTTTTCCAAGGTATAAAAATAAATTACAGTTGTGATTAGTGTGGGAATAAAAGATTTTAACCGAGGCTACTCAACAGACAATCACGACATAGGGAGTTTATGAGTTTGCGTTAACAAGACTTATTCCCTACGAGCAATTAAGTACATTAAATGCTTAGCAAAGAGGATGAGGTTGGAAATATGTTTTATTGTAATTCGTGGTGAGTTAATATTTATCCCTGCAACTAGCCAAACAAACAACTTCCGAGACAATTTCAAAAAATACAAGTATTATTTATTTACTAAATGAACTGAAAGCTTTTCGTTGCTACATTTTATATTATTAGCTTGCTCTATACTTAGAAATAATGTGTACTTGCACATTACGAACATAACAGTAGAACCTCATTATAAGATAGATTGTAGTTAAAGAATATTACAGAAATGCGCGTAAACCAGTAGTAATGTCTTTGTGTTTCTGTAAAACTGCCATTCCACAATCACACTTGCTATGCGAGAAACTTGCATTACTCGAGAGCTGAAATATACACTCTTAGGAGGGAAAAATCATCTGTAGACAGAAATCATGTTCGCTTCGGAAAACTCGCTGACGCTAGTTTAAAATGCAACCATTAGTTCATGTTTATGTTGTGCTAAAAGTGTTTACTCTGACCATGTGCTCTGATGGCGGAGCGGACAAAAGAATGACTAATAACTACGTAGGTTCGTATCCACCTTATGCTTTAACCTGCAAGTAAATAATGTTTAATATGCGGCAATAATTTATATTTTATTGAGCAATATGGATTTCAATTTTAAGGCATATATGTTCAAACAGAAAAATGTAAATTAGTCATCTTCGGTTTCAAAATAAATGATTTAAACTGAAAAAAGAAAAAGAAAATTTGCCTATATTTCATTTAAAATATATGAATATTTATTTTTTGAAAAGTTTTTTTTAACTCTTTTGTGAGCATAAATGCCTTAAAATTCAAACAAATCTTTGCAAATGGAAGTTAAATTGTGATGAGTATAGTAAATATTATTTTAACATAGAACCGCGGGCACATGCATGCCGTGAATCCAAAGGAATTAGACAAATTAACACTTCGAGAGTCTGCAGGTGCACAACACAGAAATACATTTACTTTTTTTATAATAGCCTATAACACTTTCCTCGAAAGTATTTCAAAAGTATTACTAAATAGTTGTAATATTTCCCCTACACATGCCACAAATCTTGCCAACACAATTATGCAAACGACTGCTTTCAGGCATAATACTTGCTATACAAATCGTACCCTTTTCACATTCTACGTGAAGAACTTTTTGGCTTATCCATCGGGTTATCCCATTATAGTTATAATAATGACCTTTATATACAACACAGAGATTATCACCTTTCTCGTGGTCTTGATCACTGTAGCTAACAGCTGAGAGATTAATCACTAATAAACAAGAAAAACCCTTTTTCCCGTTTTTCTGAGTTCTTCGTAAGTTCCTCAGCAGTTTGGCTTTTTTTGCCATGTTATTCAAGATGGATGTGTTCAAGACGTTTTCTTGTTAATATTAGCATCAGCACTCGCGCAACGCATCGCAATGTTGCCACCTGTGATTATGCTCGTAGAAGAAACGTCGAGGTTAAACAACTTCGCTTCTAATGAAAAATATAAAGCATGCTACAGAATCGTGCCCACACTTGATTCGCACAGATGTTCTCGGATTTTTCAAAGTGAACGTAATAAAATTGCTTCACTCTCTTTACGACCGACTATTAAATATTAAGAGAAATGAGATACTGGAAGCTTACACCGAGATAATTTAGTACTTAAGTCAGTCTCTTTGCTACAAATGAGTATCAGAAGTATAAAAAAGGGATAATGTAAGGAAAAATAAACCAACTACACTATATAAAAAGTTTCAAATTCTACAAGTCTATTTTGAAGAATGGTTCCATTTTATTCAGATACGTAGAAGTTTAAATAAACTATTTCAATTACTATGTTATTGAAAATATTGTATATAATGAATTTTCAAAAGAAATAGTTACAAAAACGCTGCAGTTTTACAATTAAGTGCCTTAGTAGTAAAACGGGCATTAAACGCCATTACAGAAACCAATCAAATACAATGGTTCTTTCTATTACAGCAGTTAAAAACTTAATAAATTTAAAAGAAACTGTCACCAATAGTGAACTTTCACTTGTTTAAAAAGTTGACCAGAGATATATAGTATAAAATTCAATTTGTATCATTATTGTAATGCTCAGTTTGGCTACAAAAAATGAATGGTTGTATTATAACTGATGTTTAAGGTGACACAAATCACTAGTTTTAATACTTGCGTATCAAGTAATAATTAGTAAAACTTAAACAACTCAAGTGACCCTTTATTTATCCCAGATTTTCAACTTTTCTCTAAAATAGAAAAGGGAACATTCTAAACCTTGATCGGAATGCAAAGCTAAGTATTCTGTTACTTACGAAATGTCAACTACATGAGCTGTTCAATAATGAAATACCATACGTTTTTACAAGCACAATTTCTTGCACAAAAGTTAAAATTCACCTATTTTGTTAGCTTAACGCATAATGTACAGGTGGAATTAATTTCATTGCTGTCAATTTCGTTCCCGCCTGTGAGAAATGTGAAAGTTCAGACATGTTCAGTTCTTGCTAAAGCAAAATGGAGCTGACATGCGCGACAAACAATATGCTGCTCTTAAATTCCACTAAAGTCTTAACAAATTTTGGCTGAGGCCTGTACAATGTTACAGGAGGCCTATGGAGAGTTCATTCTTCCCTACAGTACAGCACGAAAGATGGTTAAACATTTTTAAATTGGGAAGGCAATGAATTTCTAAGGAAGGTGGACCCGGGCTACAGTTTGTGCTGTAACGGAAGAAAACATAACGTCGCTGCTGTCATTGTGAGAGAGGATCGTCGTATAACATAACAACACTTTCAGAAATTCTTAAAATTTCACTGGGTGCCACCTTATGTTGGTAACTGAAAAGTTGCACATGAGAGGTGTTTGTGCACGGTGGGTTGATTCCGAAACAAAAGGACTTTTACGTGCAGGTTTGCATGCAGTTGAAGATGATGTTCTAGGAAGATACGGGTTTTCTTTCAAAGATAGTAGCTGTTGATGAAACTTGGCTACATAATTTCGATCCTGATAGCAAGCAGCAAAGTTCTGTGAGTAAATCTCCATCATGACCAACATCAAAAAATGAAAAAGTAGTTGCTTCTGCCGGGAAACAGGCTGGATGTGCAGAACGATAATGCACGGCCACACACCGCTAATTTTATTGCTGAATATCACCTATGATTAATGTAACGTGTGTCCCTCGTGTTCCTTACAGTCTAGGTTTAACCCCATGTGACTTTTTCCATTTCCCAAATTGAAGAAAAACTTTCGTGAGAGGCATTTTTTTTTTATCATCAGAAGCAGCAGTGAAGACTACGGAAGCGATTCTGAAGGATCTGTCAAAAATGATCTCCAGCGTGTTTTTGAAGACTGGCAGAAATACTTGGATAGCTGCATTGAATCCTACGGTACTACTTTAACAAAGACCATCGAAATTATGATAATGTATAAAAATTTGTTGTGAGAAAATATGACCATTCTTTATTGGATAGTACTCTAAAAGATGTTTTAGGAAGAAAGAGTTGGTATGGTGAGGTGGGAAAAGACCTACAAATAGGAATGGGGGATATACAGAGAATGGGTGAAAGTAATAGAAAATAAGTATGGACTCTGGAAGATAATACAGAGGATAGGATATTGAAAAGCAAGAGATTTGGGCTAGTTTGGATGATAAAAGTTCCTAGGTCGATATGAAAGAATTAAAAAGAATAGAGGACGAGAGAAATATATTGAAACTTGTGATCAAATTGGTACAGGAGTAATACTCTTGAGAGGATTAACAGGAAGTGATAAAGAAGGATGTAACATGTGTGGGGGGGGGCAGCTACTGTGTTCCATTATTTATTGGAATGCCAAAAGACTAAATGGTGGCGAGAAAAAAATTGGGACAGTAAGTCGTATAAATTACAGAAAGACAGTGACATTAACAATGTTAAGGAATAAGAGGGTGGAAAAATGGGGGAGTTTTTAGGAAAAGTTAAGAAGTGGGAGAGAAACAGGAAGAAAGAGTAAGAAGATAAATATAATGAAGGAAAGAATCCGAGGTTTCTTCCGCTCACACAACCAGGTGGTTAAGAGGTGGGAAGCCAGGATTTAGACGGATACTGCTAGAACCTAGAGAATAAAGAACGATGTAAACTAATGCACCTTGAATCTAAAAGTTTCTTCCGGGTTTGGAAGCCGTGGTCTGTTGGAACTAACATGTCCAAACGTTTCGTCCCCACCTGCGGAGGACATCTTCAGTGGCACGGTCTGAGTCTTCTAGGAGAAGGTTCTGGCACGACTGAAATGCCAGTTTCAGGTTCAGATTTTCTTTATTGCATGTTAGGTACCTTGGCCTACACTAGACAGCCTTGAGGTACAAATAGTTTACATTAGTGTACAATTTGTGGTGTTTGTGACATATATACATTTAGGGTTTTCTTGGTAAATACATACAAGAAATGGGCAGGACCCATTCAAGAGAAATTATTTACCATCGTCCTGAATATGAGTTTTCTATTTTTGTTGTAACTTCCTGTGTATATTTCATCATCATCATCATCATCATCATCATCATTATCATCATCATCATTATTATATGTGTTTTTAACAACAACCATACACATTGGAACACTTACATCTAACTTAAATCTAGTTAACAGTTACACTTATATACACTATGTACAGGTTGACGACTTATGTCGCTTGCAAACGGAATATCTTTATTCGCTTATGTTTGCGATGAATTGGTTGACCACTACCGATATTTTTCACTACCACATTCGGGTGGACTTGGATTTTTGCCCATATTTTACGAGCTTTATTGGCAATGAAGTTCGTCAGTGGCTCGATCCTCGTCTCCCGATGTATGGTGGCGTTTGTTGTCAACAATGGAACGCACAGAAGCTTCCGGAGACTGGCGTTTGTTGTCAACAATGGAACGCACAGAAGCTTCCGGAGACTGATGTTCTGTAATGTTTGCAATTTTTGTAACGTCGTGTTTACTGCATTTGCCCAGACCGTGCTGGCATAAGTCAGGTAGGCGAGGACAAATGCTTTGTACAAAATTATTTTTGTTCGCAGCGTGACCTGTTTACTTTTAAAGATGGGGGCACACATTTTCAGGCGCTGCCGGCCACTGTTGGCACTGTTTTGAATGTGGTCCCGCCACGTCATTTTAGAGTCGAGTGTGACTCCCAGATGCTTCGTACGCCGTCGATACGGTAGTATTTGCCCATCAACTTCAATTTCCAATTCGGGAATTTTGGATTTTTGAGAAAAATAGACCGGAATGCATTTTTGAGGATTAATTTTAATTTTCCATTTCTCTAACCAGGCCAAAAATTGATTGCTCTATCGTTGAAGCGCTTTGATAGCGTAAGTAAATTTCTTGTGATGGGTGTATAGTACCGTATCGTCGGCGTACATAGCTATCTTGCATCTGGTATCAATATGGAAGTCTTTCGTGTGGATGGAAAAAAGTAGGGTGCCATGATGGCACCTTGTGGCACTCCTGCGTGAATCTCCGTTGTCGTTGATTTGTGGCGGGAAATCTGTACATAGAAACGGCGCTCTGTGTTTGGTTGGTTGATTTATTTATGCACGCTCTTAAACATCTGAGGTCATCAGCGTCCCATTCCATTCAGGGCGTGAAACGGCCGATAAATTTTGCTCAGAGATCTCTCTTTCAGGCTTGAGGTTCTTTTTCGTGCCGTAAATGTACGACACGGGACCCACGGCTTTACTTCGCTTCCGAAGGAAGCCATACTTAGGATTCTTACGCCCGAAAAATATCCATCGCTCCTGGCCGGGTTCGAACCCGCGATCTTGGGTTTAGGAGGCAAGTATGGTAACCACTACACCACCAGGACCGATAAAACGGCGCTCTGACAGATAGCTCTGCAGCAGGGGCAGGAACGGCCGAAGGTCGGGTAATTGGTCGTGAATCTTGTAGAGAATACCTGCGTGCCAATCTGTCAAAGGCCGCCTCGACATCCAGAAACAGTGTGCCTCGTTGATAAATTGCTCGGTGACGTCATCAGTAAATGTTAATAGTAGCAACTCAGTTGAATGGTGCTTCCTGAATCCAAACTGAAATTTTGACATTGTTTCATGGTCCGAAACGGATTTTTGTAGACGAGACAAAATGAGGTTTTCGAGCAATTTACCAACTGCAGATAGCAGACTAATGGGTCGAAAATTTTGTACTTGCCGAGGACTTTTTGTGCTTTTGGTAGCATCACAATGCGAGCTTGTTTCCACGCAGTGGGAAAGTAATTGCATTTCAAATAGGCATTGAAAATTTTGGTAAGCTGAACAAGCGCCTTGTGTGGTAGGTGCTTCAGGTCCTCATTAGTCACGCCATCTGGGCCTGAGGCTTTGCCGTTCTTAAGCGGTTTAATCTGATTGAAGACTTCCTGAGTCGTAAAGAATTTTGTGTGTTGCTGTTGCTTCGCTGACCTTTGCTCTTGGAGCCAGGTGCTGGAGGTGTTATATTTATATACGGGCTGCTCCAAGGGGATTGGTTCGGCTGGAGCAGAGAGTGTGTACTAGGAGGGCAGGGTATCTTCACTCTGATAGGTGATTGGTTTGCATGATTATTGCATGTTTTGTCTTGTTTTATATGCGCTAGTATCGGATGCCAAGTTTTGCTCAGTTTGAGAGCCTCTCTCTTTCTGTTGAAATTGTTAGGGTGCTTGTAGATTTCTATTGCTTCGCGTTGTTGTAATCTAGCGTGGTAGTATGGTATCGAAGAGAGAACAGATGTTTCATTACTGGATAGTGTGTTCTCCGTCTGCCCACATTGCATGTTCTGCGACCGCGGACTTGTCCGGCTGGCCCAGACGGCAGCATCTCGTGTGTTCTGAGAGCCGTGTGTTGACGTATATAAATATAACACCTCCAGCTGGCATTTCAGTTGTACCAGAACCTTCTCCTAGAAGACTCAGATCGCGCCACTGAAGATGCCCCCCGCAGGTGGGGACGAAACGTTTGGACACATTAGCTCCAACAGACCATATCTTCCAAGCCCGGAAGAAACTTTGTTTTGGTATATCGTAAATATTTGGGTATATCTAAATTTAATGTAATGTTATTTGAGGAAACGAATTCATTCGAACAGTCCTCTATATTTCACACTTGCTGTATTTTCTTAATGACCATAACACCAACATGTGAAATAACTAACCGTTATTCAAATATGCTGAACAGTTTCTGAAACAAATTTAAAATGAATGCAAATATGCTGTTTTAGAACAACATTGTAGCGGTCAAACTCTTTTTCTGCCGTTAAAGTTTTATAGCTCTATGAAAGCAGAGATTTAACAAAATCACACACTCTATCTTATGTTATCTATTTTGAAACGTACACGTTAATATATTTCTGACAAATAACTCTTTTCAACGTTCGCACTTTGTTGTCTCTTTATCGTAAACTTTCATATACACATTGTTTTATTACACTTTACGTACGTTCATTTTCACGATTAGTCATGTCAAAAAGTGTCATAGCACATTAATTGCTAGTAAAGCTTTTTACTTCATTCCAAATGTCAAGCTCAGAAGTGAACTCTGAAGCTAAACTTTGCATTATATTTTCTCTCTTGGTTATTGTTAGTTGATTATGGTCAAGAATAAAGTAAAAACCCTAGAGCAGCAAATTCTGCTTCAGCAAGTTCCTGGTTCCAGAGCGAGTAATGAAGCTGCCTTTCCGTTCTTGTTGTATACTAGACATTTAACTATAACATTACAAAATTAGTTTGTGTTGACATACAACTGTACTTCCTAACAAAAAACGAATTCCATTTGACCGAAAATAAATTGTGTTTGCATTTTTTCTTGCTTAAAAAATTGTGTGTGATAAAACTGATGCAATGTGCTATGTAACATAAAAGCAACGCTTTAGTGAGTAATATGCCATGCTTCCAGGGCACCCATCTGCCTGTAACAACCACAGATCACAACGGCCTGTCGAACAACCAAAACCCCGGTGTTGTCGATTTTGTCACTTTTCAGGCACCAAGTCAGTTTTTCACAAAGTCAGTTGGCACATTGCTTGCATTGCTTTGGAAAATGTTCTTAATGTGAATTGATTTCATTAAATTTACTGTATTGAAATGCCACCCCACAAGATAAAACTAGAACAGAAAATATTTCGGTATAAAACAGAATGTTGTGGATAGTTTAGAGAGAAATTTTCTGCCTTTCCGTATGATATAGAGATATGGAAAGAGAATTTATTTTTAGATTTAAGAGAAACAAGATCGATAAGTGATAGAATTCCTAACCGAAAACGACGTATCCTAATGGAAGATAAACTTGATGACGTTGAAGAAGAATCTATCACAGAAAACAGGCATTGCAAAAAGCTCAGGATATGGAGTCGCAATTGAAATCTTACAGGATGGCTAAGACCAAGAGTTACAACCGCTTCACGACGTAAATTGTGTTAATTTTGGTAGTTACATTTTTTAGAATATTTCTGATCCATATTATTTTCTGCGATGAGACTTGGTTTCATTTATACTTGCAAAACTATAGGCACTGGCGCATGCAAAATCCACAATTAATCTACAAGATCCCTCGTATAATGAAAAAATTGGTTTCCAGTATAGAAGAAAAACATTTCTAGACTGCAAAGCAAATAATAAAGACAATGCTTTATCAACAATATTCAAAGAGGTATTGCAAAGAAAATTTCACATAAATTTGGCACAACTATTCAATAAGCGGAGATCGTGGATATTTTTAACAAGGTCTCTGTTACAGCACACACTGTCTAGTCTTATGGAGGCTCTAAGGGAGACTTTTGATAATAAACAAATTCTATAGGATTATATCCCTCACGTTTTACAAATTTTGTTGTGTGTAACTATTATTTGGAGAACTTTAAAAATGGAGTCTACAGAAACAGCTCTCAAATGAACTAAAACACTATAAGAACAAAAATTTGAGAATTTTTGGGTGTGAATGTTTATTTTATCAGAATATATAAGAAATGCCTGATTGCAAATTACATTCTAAATATTTGCTATAACACAGAAAAAAGTAAATTATGTGCATGCTTTTATTAATAAAAGTCTTAAAGATTTCATATACGGGGAGATTACGGGTCGACATGGCCGGGATCCAATAATTGGCCAACCGTCATGACCATCGCACGTGGCCTGCAACTTTCTTACTGAAACACGGTCAGAAATAAGTTCATTTTTCTAATTGTTCTTCGAACACTGAAAAAAAGTGTGCCCTGTAAGCAAAACCAGACATGAGCGATTATATAAAAACCGCCATTTACCTGCTTTCATGCATTGTACAGGGAGTAACACTCTGCATGGTAAAGTTTTACTGGCGATATCTCTTTACTTAGCTATTTTCGTTCTTCTTTGAATATACCTATGCTCCTGTTTATAACTATACAACTTCTGATTTGGAAGGTTATTCAAATATAAACCGCATTATTAATACAAAATTATTATTATATACAATTACAAAACAAATTATATTACTTTTCTACATAGCTTCCTTCAACAGAAATGCGTTTTCTCCACCGGATGGGTATTTTTTTTATTCCCTCGTTTACAGTCATTGAAATTGTTAGAATGCTAAACAGGATCCGCACATTCCGTAAGACGACGTGCCTTAAGAAGTGTTTGTTAAACGTTAGCTACAAGTGTGTTCATGTCGTTAGCAATCCTATGGCACGCTTCTTTTGTGTTTCATATTCGGACACTGTTCTTTAATATACTTGGCTGATTTTACTATATACGTTTCACCTTTCGTAACAAACACAATTGTATTTATCACACAAGATAGCCAAAGCACAACCATGACTGTATAAATGCGCGCATACTTAACAGTACATAAGTGTCCAACAATTTGCATATTGGAAGATGGGGTGCACGTGCACTTCTGCATTCAACTACATCCACATTGACAGCATGAGCCTTACAGAATCTGTGGTTTTGTTTGTTGCAATTCAAAGTTCTCGTTATAAATTTATTTCTAAGTTTACTTACATGATTGTCATATGTACATTACACATACAGCCTTGCATTCATGAGAACAGCACTGAGGGAAAATCTACTGTTTACGCAATTCTGGCACTGTGTTACACTCCACGGACACGGCTAGAGCACGCATAGTCTGATTCATCACTATCGTAATAATATCCACTGTTACCGTCCGGACTTCACTGTGAATTTTATATTCCTAACCAACTGAAACTGACACCAAGCATTTTATTAATATCATCTCAGAACAGCGAGTCTATTCCCTGGCAAAGGTGTTCTTGTACAGTAGAGAACACTCTGCAACGTGTCTTCAAGTGTTTTTCCTAACATTTAGGCAGTTTAACATTCTGTAGTTTGCTATGAATTAAATTTTTCGCACATTCTTCAAACAACTCAGAACGGAATAACTTGCAGAAAAGATCATCTTCCCATATTTATGTAATAGATATATGTCGTGGGTACCAAAAAAGTAACACACTTTCACAGTAGATATCTATTTAATATATTTCAAAATTGGACCGAAAAACAACAGTAATGTACATTATGACGATTTGTAAATAGATGTGACTCACATACATTATCATAGTGTTGCTACGTGACAGGTAAATCAACAATGAACAAATGAAGTCAAACTTTACGTGACAGGTAAATCAACAATGAACAAATGAAGTCAAACTTATCGTATGATGTTCTGTAAACAGATGTGACTCACATTACTTTGCTATAACAAAGTGGAGCCGAGATTATAGTTTGAACAGCAGAAAGCAAATTTGAAGTTATACTGGAAAACCGAGAATGTTGTTGAAGTTCAAAGGCAATGAAGACGTGTGTACGGAACAGAATCGCCAACACGAGTAACAATTGCACGCATTCGAGACAAATTTGAGATTCATGGCACCGTATGCGATGTTCACAAGGGCAGATCTGGGAGACCTCGCACAGCAACAAGCCCCGCGTCCTCGGCTATGGTTTTGGAACGTGTTGAGCACTCAGTGCAGACATCTACAAAGCAATGTGCACGTGAGTTTCCAGCGCATTTTCCGGATCTGATCCCGTTGGACTTCTACCTATGGGTAACTCTTAAGGATGTAGTATACCGTAGAAAACCCAACTACACTAGCAACACTTGGGAAAGAAAATGAAACGACATGTGCTGCAATCGCTGACGACACTTTCGCAAACGTTGCTCAATTAGTAGTTCAAGGTACTCAGAAGTGTATCGACGCCAAGGGTGGGCATTTTAAGCAACGGCTATAGCTGTTGTAACTGTAAAAGTCTAAGATGATTAGTGTTCATCATATTCTGTTTGTGTTGAATTCAGTTTTGTTATCTTAACTCAGTTTTTTCTTTGCTTGAAGTGTGTATGCATATATGTTTTATCTTCTACCTACGCCATTATATGCAATGTAATTTCAAAGAGTATAAAGAAAGACGTCGCGGACTTCTGGAGGGCAGCAGCATTTGGTAAAAGATGGGAACCGATTGTATCAAAACCTACTCCCAACAATCTGCCCCGCGACTACCTACAAAAACATTTGCATAGAATTGGTGTAGTCGACTCTCCGATCTGCCCCCTCTGCTCAAAAGAGGAAGGAACGGCTGTTCATCTTCTACACTCTACAGCACTTCAGAGCGACCCAAGAGAAGACTCATTAGAAGGACGAGCACGGATGTACTGGGTGGCACGGCGTCAAATGGCTGACCAGTCAAGAACGGGCATGGCTGAAGAAGAAGAAGAAGAAGAAGAAGAAGAAGAAGAAGAAGATATGTCATGTTTGATTTCTGCTTCGGTACTTTGAAGAAAGCAGAGCGAAAATAATCGTATAATGTTAAATTCTGAATGAACTGTAAGCGAGCTATCTGCAGCTTTGTTTGTAAATATTGGACACATGAATTACGTACTAGCAAGGATGATAAAAAAATGTTCGTTTTGAAAAAATAACGCTGTTGGTATAATTAAAACATTTCAGACTTATTCATTAGTGTGAACATAATTGGAAGATATGGAACTTAGATAAGAATAGGAAATGTGCAACGGAGTTTATAGCATCGTTTAGAGAAGTGGGTATATCAAGAACTAAGATAAATAGTAAAATAAAATGAAAAGGCATATTTGCAGAATGTGCAATGAAGTCTAATGATCAACCCCCGAAATATTTTCTCACGAGTCCACAAATTAAAAAAAAAAAAAAAAAAAAATTGACAATATTTTACATAGATATTAAAGCCATGTATGCATTATTTACCAAATTGTTATTACATAATACTATTATAGATGTATTCAAATGGCGTATGTGGGACAGAGCAGCTTTCAAATTAGATTTTATTGTCATTTAGTTATTGGCTGTTATTTCTTGTGCTGTACAAGTTTTCACGCAGTTAGAATACTGAAGTATAATTTGGCGACTAATGGCACAGACTTACAAATTGATTTTGTTATATGTTGATACCTAACGTTTAATATGGACGTTATAAATTGAATGATATGCTTCCTTTACCTATCAATTGTTGCTGCTTGAATACATTTTCCAAAATAATTTTAGTTATTACACCTCATTTTCTACAGTTGAAACCCGAAATAATTTAGAATTGTTCATAGTGTCTTAATTTTATACTTAACATTTTTTAGCACTTGTTTAGCTTCATAAAAATTACAGTAATAAACTTCTAAATGTGAACAACTTTAGGTTTTTAAACAACGACATTGTTGATTATTTTGGCTCTAGTTTAGTCGATCTGAGAAAACAAAATTTTAATAGTGCTGTCCAGTCAATTCCTTCATAAAGTAATGTAATAATTCACCTTTCAGCAGTTTGATGTACAGCACGCGAGTACAATAGCAGCCGCACTACTTTGGGGAGATGTGAAAATTACCATAGTTCAGGATAAAGTAACAGCTTCAGTTAAACGTTTGTTTGTGTTTTACGTTAAAATAGTTTTAATAATCCTTTAATCATTCTACGCATAACTTTTATAATTGTTGATATTACATTCTTTTTGAAACTTAAAACAAAAAAATGCACAGTGATTTTCGTTTTACTTAATATAGAGTTTAAAAATCAACAAAAGTGCATTAGATAAAACCTACCTCAAGAAGACAAAATATATGAGCTCAAAATTTGAAGAAGCGGATGAGGTTGAGAAAATGTCTGAATGTTAAAGCTGTAAAAACATCTTTGAGTATTTAGTCAAAATATAAATTTGTCATATCTTACAAGTCCATCTTATGCATTTTTATCTACCCTCATTTTGGCCATCATTATTCCTTTTTCTGCCCTGTACTATCACTAAAGTTACGTCTGGTAATCAGACCTTATGCAGTAAAATGCAAATATTATTTAAGGGAGGGATTCCAGAAGCCTTTTGAGCCCCACCACTACTGACTCCACTTGCCAATTGGAGGCAAAATTACTTCGAACACATTTTCGACATTAAATGAATACAGGCTGTCATTGTTATTCTGTGTTATCATGTTGCTCCTTGACAGAAAAAGCTGTTTAACGGGGCTCTCTATGGGAAGAACTGTGCATTAAGATCCTTTTTAGAGACAAAATGTTAAAGAGTATTGATGACAAATGTCAAGTATTAGTTTATATTGCCTTGCCTTAAAATATTGATATCTTTGTTCATTCAGAGCGTGTTTGAAATTGTTTAGCACGAAACACTTTAACTGTCTACAGTCTAATTGATGTAGAATACGCTAGCAAAGCTGAAATTAAGCACTGCAAACCCAAAACAATATAATAGGCACATGATTTTCTTCCTTTCTAAAACAAAGGCGGTAATGTACACAGAAAGAGAGAGTAAATATAGGTAATTAAAAGGAACTTTTCTACTACCCTGTTAAGCGTTATGTACGAAAGCGATTTTGTTCTTCAACGTTGCCAACAATGTTTCTTTGCTTTCATATATTACACCTATATCACACTTTTCCTCTTCCTTTAACTAGCAACAGGGTTCATGATTTCGTTTTATTCCCGCCGGGAAATTTTTCAAAGTTCATCAGAAAACAAACATTCACTTTTTAGGTGAGTCCGCCGCAAAGATTTGAACTTTAACGTGCTTTTACAACCTACTACTGTTTATTTTCTGTCTCCTAGGACACCATTTCTCCTTTGGAGACCTAGTGCGCAGATGTTTTATTCTGGTCTACATGATCCATAACTGTGCATTTATTATTAATGGATAAATTATTATATTGTTGTGAAATTTCATGGCTATGTTGCGCAATGTAGGTACTAAGATTTGCTTTATTCTTGGTTGTTAAACAGGTATTTTTGTGTCAATAAAACAAAATAATGTATTAAATTAACACATATCGATTAAGTGTTATATAAAAACTAGTTTTGAAAAAATATAAATTATTAAAGGATAAGGTTTGTATTAATAAAAGCAAACATTTCTTAAGAAATAAAAAAAAATGTGGTATGCAGTTTGCGATCTTATTGACCTTAAGGAAGTTAATGCAACCAGGAACTTCATTATTTTTACCTATGGTTGGATTGCTAAAACAGGAAACTGAATGTACACAAAGAAGCCAAAACTTTCATATTGAACTATCTACAAAAAGTATACAGCTCTCTGAACTGTAGTGAATTTTGTTTTAAAGAATACACTCAGTTTTACGCTAATTAATTAATTTATTTATTTTCCCTGCTGATCAATATAGTCGACATAAGAGATGTCAGTTCAGCATTTAGATAAATTTTTATGTGGAAAAATAACTTACGAAAGCTAACAACAAAAATGCATACATTAATACTAAAGATGAAAAATGGACCATTGTGAAATAAGACAAGTAACAAACTGACAAAATCATTCTTTTCAAGAGCAACATAAGAAAGCAAAAACGTAATCAACTTCTTTACAAGAACAAATGACAACATTAAGTGAAGTTGTGTCAATTCGTCTATTGAATAATATGACTGCTTAGTTACATACATTCTTATACTTTATTTCAGAACCTAATACACTCCATATTTGTTGTTTAAAAATTAACAGTTTGCTATTGCTTGTTTACTTTAGAAAACCAAGTTATATTTTTCAATGATCGTTTTGATTTGGTTTGTTTACTACTATTTTTGTAAACATATAAGCTAAGTCTGGGTAAAATGTTACACCTAATAAGGGAACTTTCTCAAAATTTACAGATATTGATAGGAAATATGTAAGTGCAAAATATGAAGGACGTAAAATGCAAAGTTGAACGATGTATCATCAGCTAGCTGCTCACAGGATGGGTGAAAGGCAGGCAAATATGAGTAACTAAAGTTTTGCATTTACATATCCAAGTGTGTGTAAAGTTTGACAAGAGCTTCTTTACAACCAGCATTACATTAACTACGCTTTGGAATGTTTATGTGGGATGTTTAAGTTTTCAGACAACAGTGCTGAAAATTGCCGTCCTAAAGGCCTTTCATAATGCATTTGCAATTTGAATATTTTAATGCTACGAAACTTACATCTAAACCTGGGTGAGAAATGATTGCTGTGGGGTAAGGCATGTAATCTGCGCGCTTGAAAAATGAGATGTACCTAAAATACACAACATTTTAAATCGTTGTTAAATATAATTACCTCAAAATGTTGAGGATTGTTGGAAAATTAATTTAACTATTGAGTGCAAATGTTCCTGTTTCTATTTTGGAAAAGTTCAGTAAAACAAATTTTCCCATGTTCGATTACGAGACTGTGGATGGTGGGGTTGCTTCCGGCCTAGCTGTACCCACTCCTTAGACAAATTGTCTTTACTATGTCTTTTGAGTTTTGCCTACCTACTGAACTTTCTTGTATGACAAATGAAAAAACATGCCCTGTGTTTTGTATGTACTAAGCGAATAAGCAATGAACTGAAACAAGTATGTACTAAGAATGACCCCGGGTCTCAATACTGGCAAAGAGGGCGTAGGAATATACACACACAAAAGAAAAACTGCATTGATTAATTTTCATTTTGGAAACGCAACGAACCAGGAGGCCTAATCGAACAGTTCAAATTGTGATAAATCTTACATCTTAGTTTTTGATAAATAACCGTGTAAGACGCGTCCCCATTTAGAACGCCACAGGGAAAAATTCAGACACTGAATATTGTAATGAATCTACAATATTTAAATATATTTTCTTTCAAAAGCTATCTAATGTTAACTAGGAGAGAATGCTTTTTAATCTTCTTCGTCAAAAGCCAGACATCTGCAGGATCCCACAAGGGCTCTCCTCTGCGCAGTATTAATAGCACACATCTTTAACCTGCGTCCCGGTTTTCGCAAACTCCCATGAATTTCTGACCGATTCACAAACACATTCTTTCCGAAGGGTTAAGTTAAAAAGCTGAAGAATGCATCCCCTTCTTCACAAATCCCTTAAAAGTTTGTAATGAATCCACGCATTAAAAGTTTTCAATTCCATGTGTTTATTTATAACGCGAAAAAGAGCAGGACAGGTTTGTTCAACAGCCCACCTAGACCAAATTTTACCTATCAGTCCAGCGTTTGGCATGAACACATACAAACACTCCTTTAGGTACTATTTTTTTCATAAAAATCAACAGTATTGGCAATTTTGTCCCATTGACTTAACAACATAACATAACATCTGCACCGCCACGGGTGGCCGAGGTCATTAAGGCGCGGACTCGTGAGCGGGAGGTCTGGAGTTCGAATCCCGCGAGGACCGTCCTCCCTAACTCAGGTTTTTTCCAGGTTTTCCTCTGTCCTCATAAATGTCAAATGACGGGGAGGTACCCTAAACTTAGGCCTGGAACGTTTTCTTGCTTAAAAAAAATCCTTTCCCAATATTTCATTTCATTTCACGTATCACCAGTGTACACCGCCTATGGTGCCCCAGTAGTAAAAACGGGCGTTAAACACTATTAAAAAAAACTCTTTGTAGGTGAGTTTTTTGTGCCCTGAAGTTGTAACATATTTTGTGTTTTTGAAATGTACAATTTTGTTTGAAGGTATTAATAGAATCTTTTCCATGTTTCGTATTTGTTCAAGTTTAACTTTTCTACTTTTCTAGTTTAACTTTTCTTTAATGTCGAATCGACGAGATTCAATAATCCTATCTTAATATTCACCTAGCATCTTTTGCTATATTTTTGTTTTAGTCCGCATACATATCTGGTTTTTCTTCAGTAAAATTGGGAAACTACTTATCACTCGCCATCGATTTCGCTTGATGAACATATTCATTTTTATAGATACTGAAAGTTCCGCTTTTCTGCTGTCTAAAAGCCAAGTATTTAGCTCTGCCTCAAAGTTCCAGTCATTTTACAGTTTCACTTGTAGGTTGTGTTTACTGTGAATTGCTTTATTTAGATCTTCTTCTGCTTCTGCAAAGTTATATTAATTTTCTCAGTTAGGGTAGTCCGAAATGCCTCTTGTAGTCCTCTTCCAACATATGCAATCACACATAGCATGTATGCAATTTAATAACGATGCCGAAGTTATTTTGAGCCATGCTTGCTTAAACATGCAGATATGATCGTCGATGACAGCGCATGTTCATCCACTGAACGCTCTCACACACCGCATGGACGCAAGAGAGAAATCGCATAACTCAGAAATGAAAGTAGGTAATCAGAAACCGAGTATCGGCGTATAACACGCACTCTAATTTTAATAGGAAAAAGTGCGTCTTATGTTCAGGCGTTACACAAAAACACGTTAGTCAGTTTCTTACGCCGGGTAAAGTTGCATGTAGTACACCGGGTAACGTTGCACGTAATACACCGGGTAACGTTGCACGTAATACACCGGGTAACGTTGCATGTAATACACCGGGTAACGTTGCACGTAATACACCGGGTAACGTTGCACGTAATACACCGGGTAACGTTGCACGTAATACACCGGGTAACGTTGCATGTAATAATATTTCATACTGTTTAACGCTCGCTTTTTATCACTGAGGAATTACAAGCAATGGACACTAGTAATACACGAGAGGAAATGATACATTTTGAATTGGAAAGGAATTTTGGAAGCGCTCCAGACCTAGGTTTAGGGTACTTCGTTCATCTGAGGAAAACCTGGAGAACACACCAGTCTATGCCTTAACAACGTAAATCACACCGGGAGACCAGGAACTACAGGGAGTCGGTAATATGTTTCCAGATAGAACACCCTGACGCCAGTGGATTTCCCCTTCAACAGGTTTAGAGTCCCTCAGAAGCGCTACTTCCACACCAGACGCCGAGGCAGAAACCTTTCCTACGCGCAAGCCACTGGCATACCGCACCAACACACCTCGCTCTACAGTTCTGACCCTGCAACAGAACCAACGGAATGAAATATGAAATAGAAGAGCGGAAAATTCGTAGAAAGGAAAGATCCGTTTTGCAATATTCGCCTAAGTGACATGGGGAAGCCGCGACTAAACCTAAGGTCTAAGGGATCCCAACTAGAAACATCTAAAATGCAAGTCGTAGGAGTTACCACTCGAGTCACCCTGCTCAATAAAATGATTTGTATCACTTAAATTCTATCTGCAAAATCATAGAATTATGCATTATTTTTATTTTTTTTTTCTGTTAGCACTTATCAACATTCATCCCAGTTTTTGCAGTGTAGCAGAAAAACGAGTAAGCCTTAAAATGGCGTTAAATTATAATAGAAAAGTAATTAAAATTTTCTTATTTATGTCAGGAAACTGTGAATTTAAACAATTGTTCCTTTTCAAGGCATTTTCCTAAAGTTTGCAAATGTACGATATATACATAAAAAATCACATAAAATTTTTAAAACTTATAAATACAACATTTTGGAGAAAAAAGTTTTATTGGCAGTTTTCCACTCCTTAAAAATGCTTCTTGTGATAAATATCCTAAAATTTAAATCCTTTATGACAAATAATTTATGGTTATTTTTTCTTTACATTTTAGGGCAAAATACAAATTGAAATATTTTTAGAAATGCAATTATTAAATGAATGGAAAAATTCCTACTATACTTTTTAACTTCTTATTTAGGTGCAGGAAACGTTTCAGTCTGATTGTCATAAAACTTCTTCATGAGAAATAAAAGTTTAAATTTATAATATGTTCTTGTTTATTCCGAACGCATTTTTGCTTTAAAATTGTCCAGTTTCACAGAATGGACCTTCATCTTAGCTTTGGATATTGAGTTTCATCACATGTGCTTTTTCTTCATAAATAATTTAACTAAGGGGTCACAGAAATTTCTGTGAACAAGGGTTCCATGTTGAATTTTACTGTTGTCAAATCAACTTTTTTCTTGTCACAAAACCTTCTCTTATTATACTGTGAAACAACGCATTAGTATCTTGAGTTTTTCCCCAGACATATCAGAGAAAGACTAATATTCCATTTAAACTATTTATCGGTAGTGTCAAACTTAATTTTTGCATTAGTAGGTTTAAAAACGATCAGGTCCACATACACGTGATCCATTTTAATGCTGCATGGTAGACATCCCAAAGGAAAAATAAAACCAATATCAGGATATTCTGAGATGTTAAATAATGTAAAAAACAGAGAAAATAGCTCATTTTTTGGCCTCTTGGTTTGGTTGCGATAATTTCACGAATATCTTCTCCTTCTCTTTGACCAAGATATATTTTTATTATTTTTTTTTTAATTTATTATGCTGTATTTCAAAATGCCACACATATAAATGCTTACAAAGTTCATTTTTCTGCTTATACTTAACCATATGTGCTCAAATGTAGAGAATTCATTCATTTGTTGACTTGGAATTTCTAAAACGTTGCAATACTTTTGTCCACCTCTGCGAGTGAGATACAAATACGCTATGGGCGATGCCCAAAGAAGGTAAGAAAAGGCGTGAAGTCACATATCAGACTGCTAGAGGAAGTGGACGGGGTGTAACAAATCTTTCGGTCTGGTGGGCTTAGGAATCACGGCTACCACGTAGAGGGAGTGCATCGTTTGCACGATCGGATCTCAACTGTTTTTGTTGGTGGTCGGTGTGACGCTCGACTGACTGCCCTGGGCGTGTGAAACCAAACAAAGACCCGCACCGCACAACCCACTCAAAGGTCATTCACTAGAACAGCCGCCACGTAGTTGGTACAACTTCACTGCATTGTGGTGAACAAGATTACTGCATGCTTGCCAAAATATTCGCTTAATGATATCAACTTATCTGTTAATATGTGCCCTGCAAGTCCTAGATATTCCTTTATTGTAAGACAATATCTTAAGAAATTGAAGCTAACATATAGCTGAGCATTTCTTACTAGCCAATATCTTGCATTATTAAGTCGTAGAAATTAAATACACGGTTGCAATAATCACTCATTTGGCACTTGAAACACCTTCAGCACAATCAGTTATATATTTCCATGATCAAATAAAAAACCAAATAATAAACAAATATAAAACATACGACATTAGGGACACTCCGGATAAAAAAAAAAATAAAAAAAATAAAGCTGAACGGCAAAACTGCTTCAGTTGTTAGGGGGCAGGAATAAAGAGTTGTTAGTATAATTTGAAAAAATAGTCATATTCGTGATGTGCGTTTCAAAATAAATGAAATACCATTGAGATACGAGGGCGAGAAATGTTTCACCCTTTCAGCAGCACAGCACTCCCTTGGGAGGTGAGAAGCAATATGTACTAAGTAGTAATTTCATCTAGATTAGTTGTAGTATAAATTATACCATATGTAGGTTTTTATGATTTTTCACAGATGAATAATTAACATATGTCCTTAGACTTAAATGAGCACACCCTATCAACAATATCGTTGATTTTTTTTTTCTGTCTGAAAGTAACAGATATGCGCGTTTTCAAAAGTAAGAGGTAACTTTAATTGCTCATCAAAAATTTAAATTTTGGCACTTATTACATAAAAATAAGAGTTTTGCATCACCACCTGATGTTTACCTTCACTTTTTATACAAATAATAAGCGCTCTTCAATGTTGTATTCAGCTGCTCTTGAATATATGCGGCTCATCAGGTTTGTTCAGGATCGTTCTATGAACAATATCTGGTGATAACTGGGCGCGAAACCAGC
Source organism: Metallyticus violacea (assembly GCA_030762175.1). Taxonomy (NCBI): domain Eukaryota; kingdom Metazoa; phylum Arthropoda; class Insecta; order Mantodea; family Metallyticidae; genus Metallyticus; species Metallyticus violacea. Next base: position 15,100,623 of record CM060846.1, on the reverse strand, counting down.
GAGAGGCTGTTGAAAAACTGCTTCCACATTCATATGCGAGTTTGCAGAGGTGATTCCATTTATTTCCACGATCAGTAAACACGCTTTTACTTAAGTTAAAATTAGAAAGAAACAAACTCTCTGCCATAACGATGTAAATGATCATATTTATTATAAGCCAGTGATAGAATTTTTAAAATCGTACGGAAAATGAAGAAAATATGAGCAATTAAAGTTATTTCTTATTTTTTAAAAATCTAACTTAACAACCCAGTCATGACTACATGCGAGTCAGTCCTGGTGGCGTAGTGGTGACCATACTTGCTTCCTACACCCAAAGATCGAGGGTTCGATCCCGGCCAGGACCGATGGATTTTTTCGGGCGTAAAAATCCTAAGTATGGCTTCCTTCGGAAGGGAAGTAAAGCCGTGGGTACCCTGTCGTACATTTACGGCACGATAAAGAACCTCAAGCCTGAAAGAAGTGGCCTCTGAACAAAATTGGTCGTCCATTTCACGCCCTGAGTTGAATGGGACGCTGATGACCTGGGATGTTAAAGAGAGTCCATAAATCAATCAATCAAAAAATGACTACAGGTGAGGAGGGTGTAATTTTTTTTATTTCCTATGCCTTTCCTGTGCGAGGATGTATATTGTAGTATTGCTTAGTGAATATTAATCATGATTTGTAATTGACATTGATATGACTGAGAGGCCCGTATCATACCATATCTTTATTAATATAGTATAGGTTTGTGTGACTATAAGATACAGCTTTTGTTTCTATTTACAATATGAATTATTAGCAGATTCTGAGTAAAAACACACATTTTCATTTCTATGAGATCTGAGACAGAAATATTTATTCCCAGACAAAACATTTACGAGTGAAAAGTTGTATATTAATAATAAGGATCTTTCATTTAATATCATTCCTCCATTTCTTGATGAGGGAAGTGATGATGACAAGTTCCTGAACATCATAATGGTAAAATAAATGCATTTGCAAAACTACAGAACCAACATGTTCCAAGGCATTTCAACATCCAAGTACACAGAACAAGTTCAGACCATAAATGTGATTACTCCATGACACATTATAGATCAAACCCTGATATACACCTAACACAAACATCATTTTAATTTTCTTTACAGTAGAACTGTGCAAGTTCGTTGGGAGTTCTTGGCTCGAGAACGTGAGTAATATAGAAAATGTGTCGCAGTGTACATCCTGGCGTTAAAGGAACACTCTTTCTAATGAAAATTTTAAAATTGTAAAATTTGACAAATGCCATTGTTTTAAGAACTAGCTAATAGAACATTATGAAATTTCAAGTTACAGTTCAAAAATAATTGTTAAATATTGTTATCAGAATTCGCTTAAAGTGTACATGAATAAAAAGCCGATAAACTTATGATACAAATTGTAGATACTCGTTCCAAACTGCAAGGTATCAGAGGCAACGAGACATCTTTCTCTCTGTACTGGCATCCTAATCCTATATCCCCCGTGTACTGTCAAGAAATCTTTTCATAATAGTCAATTCTCACATCCTTTCATTGTTTTTGTAATTTATGTATTTTAATCGAGTAATATATGATGAATACTTATCCCTACAAGTCAGAAAAACACATGTTCACAGCAATGCTTCACCCTACTTGTATGTAAAATTCTAAATGTTTCTGTATTGTTTCCTCAATGTGCACAATTTATTTTAGTATTTTCTTCATATTGTGGGTCCAAATGGATTAATTGAGCACTCCAATCATAACCTTTATCATACTTAAGAAAGGGGCCTTTTATTCTAAACAGAGGCTGCACAAAATTTCAAACAAAAGGTTTAGGATTGCGTATAAAAAATCAAAACATATACAAACATACATATCTACCTATATACATACTCACAGATACAGGAGTCCTCATTCCGCTAGGCAATCGGAAATTAGTTTTGTCGACGGGGTGGAGGTTACTGCGTAACGGCCTCGCTCGCCACTTGCTGAGGGAAATAATGTCTTGTGTATAAAACTCGTACCTCAAATTTCTTACTACTTTCTTTATTTACTAGTAGCAAATAGTAATTGATATTGTACTCTCCATCGTAGCAGATGTTCAAAGTGCCCACCTTCCGCTTTGAGACGTACCTGAATCTTTTGAATAGTTTTTGAGACACAACGCTATTCATTCTTCTAAATATGTTAAACTCCTTCCTGATATTATTTTCCGCGCCTCGACGGGTTTTATTTCTGGTACAGTGATAATTTATATGGATGAAGATGCAACAATGAGTGGCTTTATCGGCACTGTTGATAGATACACCAAGTTGCTGGGCTAGTTGTGTGAAATACTTTGGATGAAAAGCCTGTTTCAATAAGGATCTTCTCCGATAGAAACCCGAGTTTTGATCTCGTTTTTTTGTCAATGAAACTGTCTTAGTTTCGAGCTTTGTTAACGAATTGGAAACATGTCATTCTCGACGGGGATGTTAACCCTTTAAATTTATTAATAAATGCTCTTTTACAGTACTTGTATGATTTCTTTTTCACATAGTAGTAGTAGTAGTAGTAGTAGTAGTAGTAGTAGTAGCAGCAGTAGTAGTAGTAGTAGTAGCAGCAGCAGTAGAGGTAGTAGTAGTAGTAGCAGCAGTAGTAGTAGTAGTAGTAGCAGCAGCAGCAGCAGCAGTAGTAGTAGTAGTAGTAGTAGTAGTAGCAGTAGTAGTAGTAGTAGCAGCAGTAGTAGTAGTAGCAGCAGTAGTAGTAGAGTAGTAGTAGAGTAGTAGTAGTAGTAGTAGCAGTAGCAGTAGTAGCAGTAGTAGTAGAGTAGTAGTAGTAGTAGCACCAGTAGTAGTAGTAGTAGAGGTAGTAATAGTAGTAGTAGAGTAGTAGTAGTAGCAGCAGCAGCAGCAGTAGTAGTAGTAGTAGTAGTAGCAGCAGCAGCAGTAGTAGTAGTAGTAGTAGTAGTAGCAGCAGCAGTAGTAGTAGTAGTAGCAGTAGCAGTAGTAGTAGTAGTAGAGGTAGTAATAGTAGTAGTAGTAGCAGTAGTAATAGTAGTAGTAGTAGTAGTAATGAATGAATGAATGGATAGTGTTTAACGCCCGTTTTTGCTACAGAGGCACCACAGGCGATGGACACTGATGATACATGAAATGATATATTGGGAAAGGATTTATTTTTATGGAAGGAATCGTTCCAGGCCTAAGTTTAGGGTACCTCCCTGGCATTTGCCATTTATGAGGACTGAGGAAAACCTGGAAAAAACCTCAGTCAGGAAGGACGGTCCTGGCGGTATTCGAACCCAGACCTCCCGCTCGCGAGTCCGAGACTTAACGACCTCGGCCACCCGTGGCGGTGTAGTAGTAGTAGAGTAGTAGTAGTAGTAGTAGTAGTAGTAGCAGTAGTGAAGTCTAAATATTCTATATTTTAGCGTTTATCCCACTATAGGCATATTCCACAATACAAAAATCCACATTGGGAAGTATAAAACGCACTTTCTAAAGCAATGCATTTAAACATTTACCGCAGTAAACACGACTGAGTAAGATCAATGGCCTACGACAGCGAAACTTTAACTCACCGGGAATCGCACGTCCACTAAAAGTCAACCATTTCCACTAGTGTACAAATAAAAAATGTGTTGAATGAAGCAACTATTTACACATGACTGCTAACATATACCATCCTCAGGGGCCCAAAAAACTAGCTCAGATTACCTTTAAATTGGTACCTGGTCCTCTGACTTGTATGTAATGTAAAATACAAAAAAATAATACATTACAACAGATCATCATTCAAATAACTTAAGATGGATGTTTATTACAATTATCACATACACTAATGGTGCTTGATGATGATGATGATGATGATGATGATAATAATAATAATAATAATATGCAGTATCTGAATGACTTGTCGTTATTATCAGCCACAAACGCAGCTGACATTTTCCCCCCGAGTATCGGGAACCGAACATGTTATAATTCCATAATTAAGTTCATAAGATGGTCATAACACTATCTACAAAATGTTTCTTCCTTTTACAAGCATAAAACAAACTGAAATATAAATTAATTTTCATGCTGATAGAATATGTTTTGAGATTGTTTATCAGTCAGGGGCTTTAAGACATACTTTTTAAGTATACCTTATCAAACTGTACTAAATGCACTTCATTCTTTCTTGTCTAAAATGTTGCATATGTTGCTTTTCAGACATATTTTGCCTTTTGGACCAATAATAGTCATTCGCCTGGTACGTCATTTCCATCTTAAAAATATGTCAATGAAAATGGTGATCATGTTCACCGTTAACGAATGCAATATTTTCCATGAAAAAGTCCAGAAGTGAAGCTTAAAAGACATGTTACATCTTGTACCTTTTATTTTCATGTGTTTCATATCAGCGGCATACACTACAGATATTGGTGGGAATTCATTGTCATTGTGAGAAGTATGGCCTTCATATTATTTTTTGATGAGTTTATGAACAACCGGCACTCATCCGTCCGACTCTGACATCCAAGAGTCTCTATATAATTGAATAAAATTATCACAAAACACTACACCATTTTCTCAGTCTCTGTGGCGGCTACAGTAAAGCATATACTTGTAGATTCCGTCTTTTGAGTTCGGAACTTTATCTCCGTCTTGCGATATCACTGGTAAAGGGCATAATTGCAAGACGGCATGAGATCAGTACACTCACACCTCGCCAGTCGCCATCACTAGACTTTGGTCATTAAAGTACGCTATCTCTCTCAGGTAGCTCTCCAATTGTCCTCACAAGGCTGGTTGTATCCCGTTCCAGACCTGCCCTAACTTATAAAATTTCTAAGCAGGTACCGGAGCCTGGAGCCTAAAAGTTTAAAAAAGTTTAAATCATTGTCTATTGAGTTGATAAGTGAGGTTCTGATGAAGAACCTGCTAGGAATGCAGGATCACTTCTCAAGTCTAAAGAGTCAGAGTTGTGACACTTAAGTTCACGAAATCTGGTACAGGACTGTAGATTGCAAATCTGGATACTTGCCCATGTGATTTTTGTAATGTTAGTTAATCAGTTGAATGGTGTTCCGACTCCCTCTAAACCATAGGAATTGCAAAGGCATATATCCAGCAATATTGTACACAGTATATATTTGGAACCCAATTTTTATTAACCAAAACGAAGACCAAGACACCTTCTTGCATGCAGCGTAAAAGTTCGCCTTTAATTGAATAACAGAAATTTCCAGGATGGTTTAAACACTTTCTGGTATACTGAATTTTTCGAAATACCAAAGTGTATAAACACAACACGCAACAGAAAACCCTAGGACTCAGAAGAAACAAATACCGGAACTAACAGGCGAACTGCAAGTTCCAATACTGGGTCTCTACTTACATAACAATGCAACATGTAACATGATTTAACCTTTACAGTTTTAACATGTTAAGTTAATTACATCTCATAACATTAAATTTGAAAAAAATGAAAGTAACTAAAAAAAAATCCTGATAGGACATTGTTTACATGTGCGAATTCAGGGGAAAAAAGAAAAAGAAAAAAAAACTGCACTAGAAGCACTATTCAGTTTTCTCGCGAAAAAGCAAGTTGGAATGTGCAGTAACTATTCGTGTGTAAGAAACCCAGACAGAACATGTAAAGTAAATAGGTAGAAGCAGTAATGATTTTCAGTACATATTGATACATTTAATGGAACAGTTGTTCAGCATAGCAATACAAATCCATGAATTCTATGAACAATTACCTAAATTTGAGCAATTAGACCGACCATATTAAATTATTTATAAAAGTATTTTCGTTGCGAATTTCCTGCGTTTAACTCTATAAAAAGTACTTAAACGCTTGTCATGTCTCATTTCCACGTTGCTCTCGCTTTTAGCTGAGAGACTACATTGGTAACGCCATCTCTCCAACTAACTACTTTCAAGTGCACGTCTTAAGGAACGAAGAGACGTCAATTCTATTTCAAATTTTGCACACTTCAGCATTAGACTCTACCGCCACGGGTGGCCGAGGTCGTTAAGGCGTGGATCGTGAGCGGGAGGTTTGGGGTTTGACTACCAACAGGACGGTCCTCATTGAGTTATTTTTTCAGGTTTTCCTCAGTCCTCATAAATGACAAATGCCGGGGAGGTACCCTAAACTTAGGCCTGGAACTATTCCTTCCTTCCTCGTGTATCATCAGCGTCCACCGCCTGTGATGCTTCAGAAGTTAAAATGGGCGCTAAGCACTATTAAAACAAAAACCAGACTCTGCTTTTCGCTCCTTTATACTCTTCATCTTTTACCGTTTCATTACGAAATACTGTGTCTAGTGACAGTAGGGATTGAAGACGATATCACTAACACAGAAATAATTGCATATTACTGTGCAGCATAATCATTATGTTTTAACATGTTTAGAATCCAATGAGCGCCATTTTATTTTCATATTTCATAATTATTGTCAACTTTTTCATATATGAACAAATATTAAATTTTGTTTATATATTCCAATTTCATATTTTTAATATATTTTCAGTACTCCTGTAAGGTTTTAAACTTTTTCAAGTATTATTTTACATTTTTTGGTAAATTTACTAAAATATGTGAAAATCTAAATGGTATCAGTTCTTTCATTTCCTAATCATGTGTTTCTAGTTCCTTGCTGCATTGTTAGCACTCAGTTAAAAGAAGTAACCGACTCTTCCTGCTTTGACTCTGTTCCGACCTGCAAGTTTTGGAGAGTAATCCGAGTTTCGCTATTTTTTTAAATGCCACGCACAGAACCAAAACATGTTCAATTATATTTTGAGTTGGTTCTTTTCAACGTATTTCTGTATCGTGTAAAATAATCAGAAACATGAATTACAGTTTTTAAAGTTTTGGGAAAAATTTAGCTCCGAAGTATTAGTAATATAAGGGCCAGTGACTGGCGATCAAACTTTTCAGACTTTAGCGCGAGTCATTTTAAGTGAAAGAGTCACTGTTTTATAGCGAGTGTAACCACTTGATCTAGTTCTAAGCATTTTCTTTATATGTATTTTATACAAATATACGAAGGCTAGTCAAAAAAAAAAAAAAAACCTGAGAGTTTTTTTATCACGCAAAACATTGTTGAAAAAATGTTAAGTGATGAAAACAGATCAGCCCTGATTGGTGGACAAAAACAGAAGTTCGCTCACGCATGCTTCTGTACATAGGGGTCGAGCAAACCACGTCAGGCCTACATACAAAGTACAATTTATTTGTGAAGAACAACATGCTGATTTGAAGTTTAGCTTTCATTTGCAGAAAATGGGCATGGAAGCTTACAGATGGTTGCAGCAGCATATGGTGATGACGTTCTGCCACAATCCACAACACTTCGATGATTCAAGGAATTTAAGGAGCGTCATGTTTCAACAACAAAGCAAGGCGGTCCGGATGCAACAGCAGTAAACAAAGTTGACGTCATTGTTTGTGAAGACCGACGAATAACAAGTGACAGACTTGCAGACATGTTGCACATTTCCCATAGCAGTGCATTTTCCATCCTGCATGATCACGTGAACATGAGATGCGTTTGTGCGAGGAGGGTCTCAAGATTACTGACTCCTGAACAGAAGATGATGCGAGTGCAAGTATGTAGGGAACTTCGAATGTGTACCCTCATCCTCCATTCTCCCCAGACTTAACCCCTTGTGACTTTTATCTCTTTCTCTGTCTGAAAAAGGAGCTGATAGGGGGGAGCGTTTTGGTACTTCCGAAGCCGTCGTGAAAAAGGCTGAGGCGGTTTTGAAGATGTCAAAAGTTGGCTTCCAGCATGTTTTCCAGACGGGTTAGGCAAAGCGCATTCAACCCAAAGGGGAATACTTTGAAAATGACCACACCAATCTGGACCGAGCCCTGTATATTCCATGTAAAAAAAAATAATTCTCGGTCTTTCTTGACTAGTCCTCATAACTTACACGTTGTGAATTAAATTTGTTTACTAAGAAAGGCGGAAGTGAGCCTCAGAGAGACAAAGAAAGTTTTAGTTATAAGTAAGTTATAAGTTATGTTAGTTTTCTAAATGCTCGTTAGGTAGCAGATGCCGATACCCTTAAAAGGGTACAGTGAATAGCAATTACGTCACCCAGTACAGTATCTATGCCCTTTTCCTGCCTTATTTTTTGTAAAACCTTCGGGCATCATAAGATGCCGAAAGAAAGTATATATGTTCACGATGCTATACAACTGATGGAAACTTCGTAATAGCAAACGCTATCACAAGGAAATTAAACACATTTATTTATTTATGTGCACATTAATGAAAGTAATTTTAATGGAAAATACTGACATTATGCTAATGTAGAAGTGTTTGTACCAACGAATTTCATCGTAACATACATCACTTTTGAAACTTTCAAAAAAATGCATTTCGAATATGCCTAACTAATAAATGATATTTTGTCGGCACAAGTTACATTCTTAAGAAACACGACAATGAAACCGCGCGATATAAACATGACATCAGCTGTGTGAAGCTCATTACTTGGGGACTAAATGAAACTAATGGCTAGAACGTAAGGCAAAATCCATAGCACGACATAAATTCAGTGCTGTCACATTATGTGATGCACAGCACAATTTTTCACGTACAAAAATATTGTCAATATCATGCCAGAAGTTAGGGGAAAATGCTTGTAAATTACTGTCAAACAGTGTATTGTATAGTTCTAATTAATAATTTCATATTTTTCATATTTTAGTGACGTGCATTTCAAATTTCGTTAAAATTTTCATAGTTTTCCGATCTATTTATCACAATTGAAAGAAAATCTTGAAATTTGTTTTATCGCACCTTCCTTTGTTTTCAGTATCCAAATTTATTTAGGACTCTAAATTATTACTTTTCCGTTTTTTTTTTCAAACAACAATGTTGAACTTTCATATATGCTAATCTGTGCATATATTCCTCTTTATTTCTATGTATTTTTTGGGAGGCAGTGTGAAAATGAAGACATAATGTTTTTTTTACAACATTAAATAAGCAAGTAAACAAAAATAGGTGAGAATATTAGTCCCGCTTAAAAACAGATTGCTTGATTCTTCATAACAAACTTTTTGAAATATTTAATGCACTATTAGGAGGGGTATTTCAAAAAGGGAACACGTTTTATCTCTGCCAATTTAACTTGGTGAAGTATACTATTTTATATGTAGTTTTTTTAATTTTTGTAAAATATTTCATTTATTTTACTCTCCTTCCGTTAAATGGCCGTGTTGAAACTACCGCTAAGTTCTGTGCTTGATAATCAAAGAGCATTTTTTTTGGTGGAAAATGAGAACATGAACATTCACAGAGGTCCGAACATGGCAAAGTTCGAACGGTTGCATATTGTAGTCACACCTGCATTGATGGAACATACCGAGTGATCAGCAACTTCAACTTGATATCTCGTGAATATAACTATCCAGCACAGAGAACATTAAACAACTGTCCCAACGCAAAGATCATTGAATTTCGGTAGACTGTTCTTTCTCACGCACCCTGCAGCCCGGATCTTGCTCCTTCGTAGGAAGTCACACACACCGCAGAGTGGTACCACGAATTACATCAATTTCAAAGGAGATTATATTAAAAATTGTAGCCGAAGAAATGCAATATATATTTGAAAGTGAAATAAAATAAACCCTATGTGAAAAAGAAGTATTGAATGTCCCGAATGGCTTCAAAGATCAGCAGCGCTCTGGGTGCGTAACACAATCAAAAACTTCGTTCTCTATATTTATAATAAAATGCAGTACATATCACTGCTAGGATTAGAGTTCGCATTGTCAATGTGACCGACCTCTGAACAAATTTTAAATGATGTTCTTGCGATAAGCAGCCAGCACTGTGTTTAAAGTTTATTCCCGGCTTCTTAATGCTTGGGGTTATTGTTTGTTAATTAATATACGCTCTTGGTCATTAGCTTCTTTCAGAAATGCTTGTAAACTCTTATATTTGAATAGATGAGTTATTTTAGAATGCATTTCTTTTTATTATTAATATAATAAAGAGGAAAAATATCAAATGAGAAACAGCCTAACAAAAACCGCAATCTTCAATAAACAGCGAGCAATACAACTGAACACTTTCGTAGTAAATTAAAATTTAAAGTATAACTTTTTACATGGATATTTCTGAATTAATTTGGCATTTAAACTTCTGCAGGCTGTTTGACGAAGAGTGCATATAACAAAGACGTGTTTTCTACTAACTAAGAGCAGTAGTTTAAAATGTGTCAGAGGTAATGGGGAGAAAAATCGTAAATCTGTCACTGCATGACAGAGTGAAAAGGCAAAGCAATTCCAAGGACACGGTAACAAACGCTCCCCAATTGAGGAGGGCATGTGTTTCAAATTTCTCCCTTTCAAACAACAGCTTGGGTTGGGAAACGCGACTAGGCAGTGGTCAAGTGAGACTGCGGAAGTACATGTACATATTGTGAAGCTATGCTGCAGTTCAGAAAACAAAGTTGGATTTATGAAGGATATTCATCTGCAGTAAGATTACCGTTCTTTACAGAAATGATTAGAGAATTTTATTGTAACGTTGCTATCTAATATTTCCAAACCCAAGAAATGGACACTTCCGGGCTGTAAGTAGAACCATGCTATATCCAATCAATCACAAAATACTTTTTTTTTGTTGCGAGATGCCACTGTGTGTGTTCCCAAATTAGCATCTTTCGTAGCTGTCATATGCACCATATTTTATCGTTTCCATTCCAGTACTTGAGTGCTCAAGAATTTATCTGTGTCTTCATATGCCGCAAGTATAATGCTGCAGAGAAAGGAAGTCAGGATGCACGCTCAGAAGCCAGCAGATGGACGCTGTGAATAAAATAAAAATTCCACAATTCTTACACGCTGCTTAGTGCGGTTAGTAAAATGTGCCCCAGAAAGCGTTGAAAGTGTTGGGGCAGCATTTCCTGTCACAGGTCATCAATAATAATAAAATAGGACAATTATCGGACAATCATATGAAAGCATGAAATTATACTGAACATGGCACCAGACTGTGAAATAGCAAAATTTAAAGAAGCTCTAAGATGATTAATAAAAAATTACAACTACCTAAGTTTTTAAATAAGTGAAAGTATAAGTTATTCTTCAAAAGAAATGCAAAAAAAGTATGTTTCAGTAGAACTTGCTTACAAAACTGACATATGAACTGCCAAAGACAATGGAAGACTAGAGACATTTAAATCCCTTAGATACATGTAGTCCGAAAAGTTAAAAAAGAAGAAGTAAAGAAAAGAAAATGCAGCTGCAATGTTTTGGTAACACCGGAAGTGTACAGATGTTTATATGCGAGACAAAATGTAAATAAGTTAATGGGATGTTTGAGCTTGGAGGCCATGATATAGCTGATTGTATGATACAATCCTACAAGCTCTAAAATCGCATCAATTTATTCACAAGTTGCCGGCCGTGAAAGTTTCAGTGTTTATATTAAACAATTTAAAGCATGAAATCTTAAGTCAATACTGAATAATATGAGAATTTCTGTGAGTCATTCGAGAAATTGCCTAGTTTTGTTGGTTGATTTTAAAGTTATGTTCCGTTTGATGTCTTATAATAGAAGGTTAATGGAAAAGAAATTTTGTTCAGCATAAGCCATCGTCAGTTCAAAAATAAATATTCTGTATTATAATTTAACAATGAAGTTCATGTAAATTTTTATTTCTACTAGAACAACTAATTTTCTGTCAGATGAATTACTCCAAGACAAAGTTAGTTTAATAAATACAGCAACTGATATCAAAGTCGACAACTTCTTCAAGTTATATGACGGTCAAATTTAGAAATGAATAAGTTGGCACGCATAAACAGGTAGCAGTTTTGTGCTGCACATTTCATACGAACAAAATGCAAACTATAAGAAGTTTACATATTTTTTTACTCTTGTAATAAAAAATGTGGAGTTTGGTGAACTGACAATGACACATTATAGCTGTTCTTGCGGAAGACACACACCCTTCAGCATCCAGCATAATTTGCGAGAAAGCACTCAACGGTCAGTATATGTTTAGATTCAATATACATGTTATGTATAGTTGTACAATATCGCCAGAGCTGGTTCTAAGGTCTTAATGTGTTTTATTTCACATTTTTAAGCAAAGCATGCTTATCCTCCGCATATGTTACATTTATTTGTATGCCTGTGGCATCTCAGTAGTAAAATTAGTCGTTAAAATAATATTAAAAACTTATTTATTTCCCAAATTATTTCTTGAAACTATCAAAAAGAAGGAAAAGAAAAGCATAGCCTTATCTATTTGTTCACTTTGTTTTTCGACTTGCAAGGGAATTGGAATTAATAATATTTGTAAAACTTTAATTCCATCCAGTTTTCTGAGTTTACTGTAACATATTGAAAGTGTAAATGTTGTTTGTTTTAAGTGTGAACTAGAATTGGTGTTACAGTGCCAAAAAGAACGAATTGTTGAAAACGTTTTTAGGCAAAAGATGGTGAATATCGTAGACGTATTTGAAAAGTTAATTTTATATATTCATTGGCTATCCCATGATAAAGTTGCTTACGTGGTTTATTGATCGACAATGGACATTTTATATATAAAAATTCAGATATAACATTTTATTACCCCAAAATCTACATTACTCATTACTAGTGAGAGCAATTTTTTCACATACAAAATGTGGAGGGAAAAAAAAAAAAAAAAAAAGGATTTGGGACTGGAAATTGCACAATGAGGATTTGAAAGTTAGTTTGTTGCGTTTAATCCCTTGTGAAAGGCATATGTAATGAGTAATTACCTAAGAGGTCGCTCCCCATTAATACAAGTAGGGAAAGAGTTGCAGCATCTAACGTTTATTTACATCAGGTCAGAGCTCCCTTCATATACCAATGAATTTAGGCCTGTCGACTTCGTTCCCTAGTAATGAGTAATGTCAGATAAAATACAAAATTCAAAACTATTTTAGTAAAATTTAATGTAAATACGTCCTTTTAGAAAGTCTATAATAAGTACACACATCTACACATTCATATGTAGTAATATAGTAGCTAGGCGCTATAGAAATAATAATAATAATAATAATAATAATAATAATAATAATAATAATAATAATAATAATAATAATAATAATAATAATAATAATAATAATAACAATACACTGCTGAGACAATGTAATGCAAAAAATATGATCGAATGTTGGCTAATCACTTGGGAAGTGAAGGAGGGTATTACCAGTGCCTGCCATTAAGGTGGTTCAAGTTTATCTCTAATGTCTCAACTAAGCGAATACAATATTTGTCATTCATTGTACTTTATCCGCATGTTGAGCTGTACTAAGACGTATGTTAAGTAACGTTATCTGAAATTCTGAGTACTCAGATATTTTGGGTCGGTGAAATGCCGAAAGTTAAAACTAGTTAACATCGCGTTTTTAGCAATATGTAGATGAATTTAAACGATGTTTAATCCTAACCGAGCGATAAAACAATACGTGCAGAGCAGCGTTTACAAGTGATCCAACAATCTTGCTGCTGTGTTCAAGATAGGCGAATCACTTTCTTCAAGATCAGGATAATCAGAATTATTCGAACATTGTTTAAATTTATGCAAGGCATTTGTTGCGGCCGACATTCTACTTTATAAGGTAATCAATGCAGAAAATAAAAATATCCTATCTTTACCTATTATTGTTCAACCTGCAGAGTAATCTAAATTAAGAACTTGTTACTTTCATCCTCACCACTTACCGTACTGCTAACCAAACTGTTATGAGCAAACTTTGAAAAAAATTCGACCATTATGGGAAATGAAACTGTGTGGGCGAGCACTGATGAAATCATTGATTTAGGTACCAGGAAAGTTTTTCTGTTTTGAAAACTGACAAACTTTGTTGTAAAACAAGGTTCTTTGCTACTTGTAAAGAAATATTTACCTCAGTGGTTAGGTTATTCAACAGTGCTAATGCATGTACTATGGCCAACTACAGTGAAACACAACAATGTCTAGCCTTTACTTATAGATGGCGCAGCACAGGGCCTGTCATATAACGCATGTGATTCGCGATATGTGAAAACATTTGAGTATTTGTGCCACAATGCGAACAAACTAATTTCCAATGGAAAACTTTTTTATATAAAAACTTCCTCAAGAGCAAATGTGATCCACTCCCTTCTTTGCGAGCGCACGAAAAGGAGCAGGGAACTGCAGCTCCACTGAACTAAACTCAGCGCTCTCCTACCCCCTCGTCTATGTGCTTCACCGGCCATCTCTTTGCGCGCCTACAGTAGGCGCACTTAGTTCTCTAGTGCTGATCTTCATACTCCCTGCTAGCAACTGAACTCCAGTAGTAAGTATAAATGCACTTAGCTTTTCCACCGCATAACTTGCTGTTATAAGTAGTAACATTTTTTAATTTGAAAACATATTTCATTATTTTATCGAATAAAATAAATACTGAATGCTTTTAGCACAAAAATACACTTCCTTTCTTTACGCACAAACGTGAAATGAATGATCATGGGCGGAAATCGAAAATAAGTGGTCCTTGAAAACCAGTTGTGTGGTTTCTTCTAAATTTATATAAAGGAGTAAATATACGGTGAAATATAATTTTGAAATTTACGCCGAAAAATCCAGGGGAACTAATATGCACTTCTAAATTCCTATGCTGGGGGAGTAAAAAGCCGTCGCAATGGTGAGAGTAAATAATGAAGAATAAAACAATTATGGAATAGGAATGTAGAACATTTACTCATTCTTTTTTGGTCTAACTAATTATTTCTGATGAACTTAAGTGAATTTTATCAAATAATATGACAATTTTTTCGTGCTACTTAACTGGGTTTTTAAATCCAGGTTTTAGAGAATTTTCTCGAATTGTATCACCTCATATCTAAATCTACATTCAATTAAAACGTTAATTACATGGAGTGTTCGCTTATACAATTTGGTTTTTTTTTTTTTTTTTTTTTTTTACTGCATACAGAGCAACAATGTCTTTATTCCTGGATGTTAAATATGTTATCATAAAGTCCTGCATAATCGTTGCGGGCTCAAGAGTGTCCAAAATACCTTGAATACTACCGCTTTTGTAAGCAATTGCAGTTTAACACACATTTCATCCAGCAACAAATTGGCAAAATATTCGTAATAACTAAGCATTTTGCATTTCTCTGAGAAATATTTTCAGTGGGTAAATCAATGCTGAGGGTTAGGGAAAGGTGTCTTAAGCTAATATGGCGGCAGAGAAAGTACACTGGAATCACATTTTTGTCTTCAGCTGCTGGATTAGAAAAAATTAATTGAGCACGCCAATAACGGAGTATCGAGTGTACGTCTTACCATCTTTTGATTTATCAGTTTTCTATAAAGTTAGTTGCTCGTATTCTCTGAAATCTTCCTTCAGTTCTATGTTCTCTTAAATCATTGACAGCCTGAACTGGTTTTCTGTAGAACTTATATGTATTCAGATAGCTTACAAGAGTGCACCATTTATCAAAGATAAATTCTTTGTCAAGAACCCATTTGAAAATTTAATTTACTATTTTAATGTTACCATATGAAACTGTATAATAATAATAATAATAATAATAATAATAATAATAATAAAAAATGGGAGTTAATTTTCACTATTATTACACTTCCTGCAGATTTAATTTTCAGCAAATTCTCATTTATGATGACAGTGAATCCCTTCTAGTTTCGTGTCACACATAATATTATTAAAGCTCAGAAAATGCAAAATATCTTCTTTAAGCCAATTACAAAATGCTGTTGTAGCTCTTTCCTCTCCCTTGCTCTGGATTCTTACACTTGACAGTGATTTCCAAGAGAGGTAGGAGGTTAGGTTAGGAAATACTGATAGGCATGCATCTTTAGAAAGTTAAGGAGCTTTTCAAGTGCTTCTCACACCACCTAACTAAATAATTATTCAATTATCAACCGCCTCATTCTCATTTCATCTGAAGTGAAATGATAAGCATTGGCCTCTAAATACGACATAACAAAAAACATTTTAATTACTAAATAAACTAAATAAACTAAAAACTTATGGAATATGTAATACACATTCTCTTCCAAATTCCCTCACAAAAATTTACTTCGCAAACATCCACTGCAGAAAATAAATCAACATTCACTCCAACTTAATTCTAGCACAATTCCAAACAAATTATGATAACTTCCTCCATTACCTGATAAAATTGGCAAATCAACAAGATGACTCAATCCACTTTCAGCTTCTCTCATCTACATAAAGAGGTCCTGTGTGATTCATGCAGTTGGCAGCGATCATAGTTCCCAAGATCGTTACGTATAACATAACAGCACAACACGCCAAATAAATGCAGGATGCCATCCCGCCCAAAAAAGCATAAAAAACAAAAATTCTTACGAAATAAATGGTAATACGTGAGCTGGAGGAGGAGCACGTGTTATATTCAATATGTATCAAAATGCTGACCATCTCCAAAATCGGTGATGTGCGACTGACTGACAAAGTCAACAATCAAATTGCTGTTTTCTGTTGGGAAAAACCGGATGAATGTGCACAAAGACATTCATTCGGAGAAAGCGAAAATGTGGGCAGGTGTCTTCCCACGACGTACTTGGAGCAAGTTATTGAAAGTATCCGCGAGAATTTGGACAACAACCTTGCTATGCACAAGCAAGTGTTTCAACAAGATGGGGCGATCTCCCGTACTAGTCATGGGAATGTGCGCCAACTCCAACAACTGATTTCCAAACACTCAAATTTTCCATATCCTTTACGAAGTACTAATTTTTTGTTGTGTGATGCGTTTTTATGGGGGATATTGAAAGATCTACTTCATACCCGTTGAACCCCGTAAATACATGGAAACAGTTCTGCGCAGTGAAACAGAGGAGGCTTGTGATGACAAACCGTGAGAAACACGTATACAATGACAGAAACACTTAGATGTACGTGTACAAAATGTTGCTCAAGCATTTCCGCTACTTTTATTTTAGGGCCACCCCGTGGTAGCATGAACGTATAGGAATGAATTAGATGGCAAATTAAAATACGTGAATGTGAGTAAAATATTCAGCTATGATCGAAACGTTACCGTTTATCATGGGACAGGCCTTTTAGAATCTAAATGCATTTTAATTCACATGTTTCTTCGGAAATGTTGAGCAATTCTTCTCGTATAATTTTTGTAGATCAGCGGATGTTCGTGGACTTGAATTTCCCGAACATATAGGTCGGAAAAGTTTTACTAACTTGTCTGTAATCTAAGACGCGTAGTGCGCGCTCGGCTCCCTCTGGTGCGCAAAGCAACATTTTAGAACAAATATCCCACTACTAAACATGGCATTAAAATAAGAAACAGGCAAACATCGTGCATTAAAGAGAGCGAAAGGGAAACAGCACTCTCTGTCTGTGCAAGAGAACTAATCTGCTCTGTCCCAACTCTCATAGACCTTCCCCGGGGATCTGGGACAGAGATGGCGGCATTTCCAACGGTTAGTGCGTTTCATTCCTGGTCTACCCTAAGTTTCCAAGGTAAGGTTTGACTGTCCCCAGGGATCTCAAGCCCGTTCACTGTTCAAAAATAAGTTTACCAATTCCGTGGCGATAATGCAAATGGGTCACCGTCAAGACGTCATCCGAGAACGCACCCCTTAGATTGTCACCACTGTTTCCCCTCAAGAGGTAGTGTGGGCAATTTGCATGGCATTAGCCCCTCACACACGCGCACGCGCGCAAGTGGGCAAGAGAAGCAAGCCCAACTACTTTGTGAGCCAGCCAAGACGGTATATGATGGTTCCTTGCGGACTCCTCCAAGGAAGCAAATTACCAACTAACCCACTCACTCCCCACCCTCCTGCTACACACACCGGCCAAGCATCGCAGTACAAGTGCGCTTAGCTAAAGTGATAGAGCATGCCCCATCCCACCTCTTCTCTAACTCTGACGAGGTATAAAGTGAACAGGGAACACCCTATCTCCTTCTCCTTTTATTGCACACAGGCATACTTGTTACAGCCTAGTTGAGTGACCTTAATAAGATGTTAGGGCTGGGGAGCGAGTACAATGCGGCATGGGATCATTACTGAAATGCTAAAATTAGCTCATATAATAGCAAGTGTTGCCCTTTAGATATTCAAGGAACTGCTCCGGCCTTACTAATCTGTCATGAGTACAGCAGCCTGTAAACCTCCAAAAGACAATGTATCCCTGACTCCCCTTTTATTTATTACCATATAGCTACCACTAGATGTCAGTATTGCGCTGTATGATGTGCCAGTCATCATCTGACAGTTAAAAGCAAACAAAGTTTAATTAAAATTTTTCTTGAATGTTCTCTGGACACCTTTCTTCCCATAGTAGCGATAATTCATTCACGTGTTCTCCTCACAGAAGTTCCTTTTAAATCTCATTCCCTACCTTAAAGCAAAACTCAAGCAGAACGTCACCAGAGTTATTTATGCACTCATACTTACAACATATATGTTCTAACCATCAAAATTAATTATTTCGTATATTAGTTTTTAATAGTGTTTAATGCCCGTTTTTATTGGTGAGGTATCACAGGCGGCGAACACTGGTAATACATAAGATGAAATGATAAATATATAATATTTTTTGGAAGGAAGCGTACAAGATCTAAGTTTAGGGTACCTCCCCGGCATTTTCCATTTATGAGGGCTGAGGGAAATTGGGATAAAACCTCAGTCAGGGAGGACGGTTCTGGCTGGAATCGAACCCCATACCTCCCGCTCACTAGTCCGCGCCTTAATGATCTCGATCACCCGTGGCGGTCATATACAGAGGATGCCAAAAATGTACACACACTTCAAGCAAAGAAAAAACTGTGTTAACATAACAAAACTGAATTCAATACAAACAGAATATGATGAGCACTAATCATCTTACACTTTTACAGTTACAACAGTTGCTCAAAATATACATTTCTGAGTACGTTGAACTACTGACTGAGCAACGTTTGCGAAAGTGTCCTCAGCGATTCCAGCACACGCCGTTTCAATTTCTTCCCGAAGTGCTGCCAGTGTAACTGGTTTTCTACGGTATACAACATTCTTAAAATTTGTCCATAGGTAGAAGTCCAATGGCGGTTCTGTTCTGTACACACGTCTTCATTACCTTTGAACTTCAACAACATTCTCGGTTTTCCAATATCACTTTCCGCTGTTCAAACGATAACCTTGGCTTCATTTTGTTGTAGCAACGCTAGCATAACGTAATGTAAGTCACGTCTGTTTACAGAACATCATACGATAATCTTGGCTTCATTTGTTCACTATTTATACACGACAATCTTAGTTTCATTTGTTCATTGTTGATTTACGATAATCATGGCTTCATTTGTTCATTGTTGATTTACCTGTCACGTAGTAACGCTATCATAATGTATGTGAGTCACAACTGTTTACAGAACACCATACTACATATTACTGTTGTTTTCGGTCCAACTATGAAATGCATTAAATAGATATATACTGTGAAAGTGTGTATATATTTTTGGCACCCTCGTTATATATCGGCTCTTGGAAATCCTGACACTTTACAAAATTCATTACTAATAAATGAAGGGTATCTAATGTTCTCGTTATTAAAATTTGTGATTAATGCAATGAGGTAACTTAAGATAAGAGCAGCTTACTGCGGAGTGCAGCCACCTGAACTGCAAGAAGAACAAAGTGTAAAGTTAGTTTACTAAAAGTACACAATGCAACCTCATTTAAAACGCAATAACCTGTGCTATGAGAGATGTCGAGGCATCGGTATAGGAAATTCAAGTAATTTTCTTCCAAAAGAAAACAGCGGTTCCGAACACTTTTCTTGTAATTAAGAGATTCTGTCTATTGAAACTTATTAAAAAATTGGCAAACATATTCTCTACTTGAAATACGATTACCAAAATATTTACTTATGAATCGCAAGAATCCTTGTTTACATATATATGCGTAATGGCATAACTAACGAAGAAGGCAATTAGACAGAAACCAGCACAGAGTAAACATAAATACAAAAATACTCTCTTTAACTAACTACGAGCTGCTACCTACACATGCATTATACCAGCTTGACGACTAACTTCTTCCTGTATGCAGCCCTGTCGGTCCGTAACTTTAATAAGCTCGTTTAGAAACTATTCTTGTGGTATGAATGTCTCTGATTAATGGAAATCCCAATGCTATAGAGGAGCTTATTTTTAAATGCTCGTTTTTACTGGGAGGTGGACTTTGAAGATGAAATGAAACGATAAATGATAAAAGGAAGTTTTAGAAGGAAGCATCCCAGGCCTAAGTTTAGGGTACTTCCCAAGCATTTACCATCGAAGCGGACTGAGCAAAATCAGGGGATAGGTCCTGGCGGAAATAGAACTGTAGACGAGTTCGCGTCATAATGACCTCGTTAGTCTGATATATTTCTCCGTTGTGCACACGAATTATTACGCATTAATGTCGTGTTATCCCAAACACGTAAGTACCCTGGATTGCTCATAATAAAAATAAACCAGTTTATATTTAATTCAGCTCAAACAGGACATGCATTCAAACTGTAACTTACTTCAAAATTGAGCTGCAGCACTGCCCTTTAGTTCTGCATGTTATTCAATTAAAACATTATAATACACGAATAAATAAAATATTTTATAATTTGATTACTTTTATAGAACAATGAAGTATGTACTTATATTTTGGGGTGACTCGGTGGAAGATAAGTATACTTTCCTTTTACAGGAAATGGTTGTGCAAAAAACTCGTTCTAAAAACAGTTGCTGATTTGTTTTAGTTACGGGCGCTCTTTAACATCTCAGGTTATCAGCGTCCCATTCAAGTCGGGGTGTGAAACGGCCGGCAAATTTTGCTCGGATGCCTCTTCTTTTAGGTTTGAGGTTCTTTATCGCGTCGTAAATGTACGACACGTGACCCACGGCTTCACTTCCCTTCCGAATGAAGCTATATTCTAAGAACTTTAACGCCCGAAAAAAGCCATGACCCAAGCCGGGATCGAACCAAGTACAAAAAGGTACAAAGACTTCCTTACATATTATCTAATCACCCAAAATATAAGTGATGCACAATTGTCTTCTCAACCGAAATATCTTATTCAGTAATGACAAAACCTTTAAAATTGCAACTAAACAATATTCTTGAAAAATAGACAATTTTTAAATTCGAAAGTTACGCACTTGTGCAAATTTGATCTGGTCAACGGAAATAAAGTCATGTTATTTGCGATACATCACTTCATTCCCGAAACGGCAGTTATTCTATGAATCACTTTATTTTATTTTACTTTTGAACTTCATGTAACTAAACGTGGATATGATTATTGAGAGACGGAGAGCGTTCAGAACGTTCAAAATAAGTATACAAAAAGATTTTCTAGGTATTTTAACCCTGGAGTAGACGCGTCCTTTTTTATTGCACAGACGCATGGAGTACAGCTGTTCTCATTTTGTTGTTGGCGTGAACCTGTAACAAACGAGGTTCTTTGCTTTTCCCCTATGCCTATCTGGGTATTAGGAAAGCAATAATATATTTTAAATGCATCCATACATTCATCACGTAATGATCAAAGCACATTCACCTTTCGGATTTTTAACACTGCTACCTTATTGATTGTCTTTCTGCCTTTACACCCTTTAGACCCTTTTCTGGGATTCCTTGGTGACATTATTTGTATATATTAAATAATGGTTATATACGTACATACATATGAATTAAAAGTTATCAAAATATGCAATAAAATATGGATTAAAATGTTATATTAAGTCAGTTAATGGTGTTATTGCCAAGAAAGAATAACTTTCTTACACTCATTTTAAGTTATACAAGTTAATTAATATTAAACTTTCTATTACAGTGTTTTATATTTTCAATTGTGGAACTGCGTCTATTGTCTCTTAAAATTACTTTGTAATATCTAAAACTCCGCTCAACATCACAGAAGTAAAGGAGACCACTCTAGGCACAGCAACATCTCTTATCTAGTTCCACATTTGATTCGTCACTTAATAATGACACTGACAAATTTCCAAAGTGCATCAATACTTGGATTCTTGATTATCAACGCATTCAACTTCTGCGATTCTTCCACTGCTGTGGTTGAAACATTTGTCACTTTCCTAAGGATGTTAAGGCATTTGGATCAGGGAGTGTGTTGCTTTAGGAGAGCGTTTAGCATTAAACGGCTTTATAGATTCAGTTGAAGAAGTGCTGTCGAGAGCATAAAACACTAACACATTCTAGTATTCTACCGTCTCTAACAGCTAGTTATGGTTGGTATTCTGGGTGCCATGTTTCATGAAAAAAAAACAAACAAACGCTAACCAGTTTTGTAATAAAACAAAGCTTCTATTAATAAATAACAAGAAAGAATAAATTTCAGGCATTAAATTTGTATATATTTACAATAATATGTTGAATTATGTAAATACATGAAACTTTTCTCCAAATACGTAAAAATAAGTAGCTACTGTACTAGAAAATTTGGACAAATATGGAATGTAAAATATGTTTCAAATCATTACAAAAATACGTATTAATAAAATATGACAAAAGTATAATTTTAATTAATTAAAAACAAATATGTATTAAAATATAATTTCAATTCCTACTTACACTCAATAAAACACGTGCACAGCAGTTTCGCTAATGTGTAATCATTTCCCAAGTCAATCACTGCAGCAAATCATTTTTCATTTATCTTGACTCGTTCCGTAGCGCAGTCAGCAGTACACATGCCTTTTGTACTTAAGGTTTCGAGTTCTATTGTTGGGTGAACACAAATAATTTTCTTTCATTAGGAAGGTTCTTGTCAAGTCCAGAATTTGTTGTATGAATGCGTATATCGATTATTACATAAGCAATTCATGGATTTTCAGAACTGATATTGGGCAATTAGTTGAAGTGCAATTATATATTACTGATATATGAAAAAACTGAGTATAGCTACATGATACCCATCAATTATCTTCATAATTTTTTTTGTCTTGATGTTTAAAGTTTGCTTTATGTAAGAAAAATGCATTTATACCTCATACATTCAGTATATTAATAAAAGACAACTAAAGACCATCTATTGTGTATTTCTTAATACATAAGTTTTAAGAAGCAGAGCTACCCTAATCTGAAACATATTGTAACATGTTTCATTAAGTCTTTTGTATCTTTATGTATCCTATTATCACAGAACAACTTGGCCCATTTTAAACAATACGAGACGCGTATATTTATTTTGAAAACGAAACAAGGAAGAGTGTTATTAGCTAAAACTTCCTTACAAATATTTCTCTTTTTTTCTAAAGGTACCAACGTTTATCATTTCTTTGTCATTTAATTGCTTTAGTCAATGGTATATTGCTGAAGCAAACTGCACTGTACAATGCTTAAATTTGTTTCTGACTAAACTGTA
Organism: Metallyticus violacea; assembly: GCA_030762175.1. Classification (NCBI taxonomy): domain Eukaryota; kingdom Metazoa; phylum Arthropoda; class Insecta; order Mantodea; family Metallyticidae; genus Metallyticus; species Metallyticus violacea. The sequence goes on along the minus strand of CM060846.1, from coordinate 15,077,266 downwards.
TTATTCTTGTATACTTGCATCACAATGACGCAAATATGTCCGTAAACTTTCGGAGATAATAGGCAATTTATATTTTGAATATGAGAGAGGTTCCCTGCGGTGAAAACAGACCGTGTGTTACGTACATGTCACAACCGGCTCTTGTCTTGTGTAAACTTGGGTAGATCTCACTTCTAGCAATGCAGGGTGGTTTCACAAATTTTGTTATACTTAGTCAAGCTAAGGAGAAACATTATTAAGTTAGAGAGTGGCCAGTAAGGCTTGTTTGACCATGGGTTAAGAAGACCCTAAGTAGAGAGTGTAAGAATTTCCAAAATTTGAAAGAAAAAAAATAAGTGAAGCTAAATTGAAGGAGGGTAGTTTTGTTGAGCAACAAATCCATGAAGATCAAACAAACATGTGTGCGGGAATATAAGGGTTAAACTACAAAGAGATAATTGAAGTAAACTTTGGGTTGTACTATATCATGGAAACTATATTTCCTACAGGTGGATGCCATAAGTGATGAGCACGGGACATCGGTATCAAGAGATTATTGTTGGAAACTAATTAAAGATGTTTCTGATTCGTTTTACAAATGGAAATCTTTGTGAAAATGTGAGTAAAATCAAACATTTTTATATTATTGACGATAACCAAATAAAATTATGACTGCAGTTAATTATATAATTTTTGAATTCTTTACACATCTTTATGCTAATTAATGTTTTTATGAAATCGAATTTCAAGCATAGTTGAAAATACTTGAAACTGAATATTTTATGAGAAAATAAAAACGGACTTTTCCCGGAAAAATTGTACATGATAGAGAGCTTTGAATTACAAATGTGAATTCAGCACGTGTTAATTATATTAAATCGCTTATTTTCATTCAAGTGCAAAATTAAAAGTTACAATTTATTGTTTAGTGTTACCACGAATCCCACAAACAGGTTGCACCGATCTCATATTTTCATCTATGTATATTACTTTGCTTTTCTGCCTAGTTCTTACATGAGCTTGTAAGCTAAAAATTGGCAGCTTTTACATCTAACAAAGGAAACTTTTCACACTATATTTGGTTGGGAGGGTGCGAAGGGAGTACGGTATAAATTTACATCTACCTCGAAAAAAGAGCTGTTGTTCCTTGACTGCTATGTATACACTTGCAACATAATGAGCCCAATAATTGCAAACAATTTTAAAACCTCTAATTAACGCTAATTTATCGATTTCTTTTCTGGTACTCCTGTTCCTAACCAAAACTCATCTAAGAAGATATCTGAATGTACTGTCACTCATGGTTAGGTTGCAAGATTCTAAGCCATTTCTTTTTAATTGTAACAAAGTTTAGTTTTTTTTTAGAGCTATTCAGGTTCCCCATTAGTACAGTAGGCTCAAAAGTGTTCTTTATTTCAGTCTCATTAGTAGGGGTAGAATTATTAGGCCTATGAAATTCACTTTTCAATATTTTATGTTCATATTTCAACAATTTACTATAATTTATAAACATAAACTTGTAGACAAAGATCTAGTAAACTATTGTTGATGACTGTTTCTTTGTACATGGAAGATTATTCTGATCTTGTTCTGACATTTCCGTTAGGAAATGATTTAATGTTTCGTTATGTTGTGTTTTCTAAGGTAATAAGTATTAATGTGCTGATTTAAAGTAATCATCACTTTCTGCCAGTTGGTTGTCTTCTTTGAATGAAATTCTTCAAAACCAATTGGTCTCCTGCACTGCTTTCTAATTTCTCCTCTAACAATTTTAGCCATACATTAGGATCAGTTGACATTTTCACATTTCTATTCTATGGTTCTGACATCACTAAACGTTATTACGATCATGTCTGTTTATGTGTATTAAAGTATTTATTTATTATAATGAGCTGTAGTATATAAGTGGAATTTGGTAATAAAGAAATTTAAAATATAAAAGAAAAAACCTTATAATCTTAGCATTTGGAATACTTGCATAATTAAGTACAGCCACTCCTTTTCCTGTCGCACGAACGTTTTATGTAAGTGACGTTACAATACAACGCATCTGCAACAATTAATTTCTTTGAAAGATACTGAACACGAGAATGCGTCATGTTTGTAGCTGTAACAAAATGTGATAAAAACATAGTACTGCACACGTCCTCTCCAGGGTAGTGCAGTAGACAACACGTTGGAAACAGCACATTCTTCCTCTTGAAAAGTTTTACACGATCCATCTTTTAATCTCGTTCGATGAGATAACGACAATGTTTAGCAAGTTTTTAACTACAAAAGAACTGCATGAAAAAAGAATTCATTATTATTTTGATATTTTCTACAACAATGCATTTTATTATAACAGTAGCTGGTGCAAAATAGAGAAACTCATAACACTTTTACGAGGGGAGTCTGAAAAGATTGGCCAGTAATATGCAAGATAATTGTTTTTATATTGATAAATCTACCTCAAGGATTAATTTGAAATATCAAATTATTATGTCAAATGGTTTATTTAATACAGCTCCTAAAGCAGATGTTTTGGGGATATTCCATAATATTAATCAACTTTAGTGTAATGCACAATCAAATTCTTTGTAAAAGTTTAGCTAACAAATTTATTAAATGTTATGCAGACCTTTTTCCTCCATTTTGAATGATTAAAATAATTTAAGCATACCCTTTTAGAAGACCCAAGTGAAGTACATCCAAAGGTACAACAAAACTTGATATGGTATTAGAGTGATTGGCGAGGCAAAATGCATGACATTTCTGAGGTAAGTGCAGATTATATTTTCCCTGAAGAGTTGTATATGAAAATGATTTGGGCTAATAGCAAATGAAAAGCACATTCGTATTTGGAGCGCTTTAATAGGAACAGGACTGACTTGTAGCTCTAGATAAGACTTGAATTCGCCAGAACTGAAACAGTAGTCGTTGTTCAGCGCCAAAGTCACAAAGGCTGCACGAAAGAATTTTAGCACGCTAAAGGAATTGTACTAATATACTAGTTCAGTGATATTGGAGAGCAAAACACCTTCTACGTTCATTTTAATAGAAACTTTTTGACCTATAGAGATAGGAGAGAGTTTGCATCATGCAAAATATGAATAAACCTTTACCATAATTTTCTATCCTAGGAGGGCTTTAAGTTAGGATTATTTTTGAACTTTCAAAATAATTCAGATATAGTTTGAATATAAAAACCAAATTCATATTAAGACCCCCTGTGTTTATTGTAAATAACTTTATTAAAATTATTTCGTTATTAAAAGGTTGTTTTTTATTTAAATAATATCACAATCTTCTAGTCGCTTTAAAACATGAGGGCTGTTCAATCATCCTTTTTACAGACACAATTTCTCGTGAAAATTATAATTTTTATAATATTTTGTTAATTTAATGCGCAATCTATACGTGGAACTAATTTCATCGTCTCACTTAAGGTTCACGTCTGTGAGAGGTGTGAAAGTTGAGATATGTTCAGTTCCGTCTACAGCAAAAATGAGATGACAGGCAACGAACAATATGCTGCTTTAAATGTTGCTCTCGTCTCTTCAGATCTTCAGCTAAGGCCCAGTAATGTTACAGGACTATGGAGAGTGTGGTTTGCCCTGTAGCACATCTCGAAGATGGTTTCAAGAAAGAAAGCAATCAATTTCAAAGGAAAGTGGACGTGACTGCTTGTTTGTGCTCTAATACAGCGCAAAACATTAACACTGCTGCTGTCATTTTGGGAGAGGATTGTCGAATAACGTTAACAACATTTTCAAAAATTCTGAAAATTTTATTGGGTGCCACTCACACATCGTTAGCTAAAACACTGCACATGAGACGTGTTTGTGTGCGACAAGTTCCAAGACTGCTGAATTCCCTCCCAAACAAAATTGTTCGCAGTTGAAGATATGTTAGAGGAAAATGTGGAGTTTCTTTCAAAAGTAAACACTGCTGATGAAACTGCCACGGGTGACTGAGGTCGTTAAGGCGCGGACTAGTGAGCGGCAGGTCTGGAATTCGAATTTCGCCAGGACCGTCCTTCCTGATTGAGGTTTTTTACAGGTTTCCCTCAGTTCTGATAAATGGCAAATGGCGGGGAGGTACCCTAAACTTAGGACTGGAATGTTTCCTTCCTAAATAAAAAAAAAAAAAAACTGCTGATGAAATTTGGGTACATCAATTCGATACTGAGAAAAAAAACCAGCAAAATTAACGTGAAAATCATTACCAACTATCCCCCTCCCCCCAAAAGTGGTTGCTCCTGCGGGAAAGTTATGATCATCGCATTTTCGGATATTCAAGGAATGGTTTACTAGCATGTCACACCTGCACACCCAACTGTAACTGGACAATACTACAGAGTTGTCCTGAAAATTCTCTGACGCTACATTTCAAGCAAAAAGCCACATTTGTGTGCTGCACACGATATATAGTGCTCGGACACATCGTAAATGTTCTTAGTGAATATCTCACAAAAATCAATGTGTAGTGTGACACTCACTCTCATTACAGTCCATATATTTAGCCATGTGTGACTTTCCCTTTTCCCCAATTGAAAAAAAACCTTCGTGGGAGATATTCTTCATTATGGAGCAGTGTTGAAAGCTACGGAAACGATTCTGAAGGATCTGTCAAAAATGGTTTCCAACATGTCTTTGAAAACTGACAGAAACTCTGAAACAGGTGCATCGCATCCAATGGAAAATACTTTGAGAAAGAGCATAAAAATATGAGGATGAGTGAAGGAACGTTGTCAAAAAAAGTATTAATTGAACTGCCTTCCTATTTTTACAAGCCACGTTGATTCCTTCCTTGCACAGAATAAGGTAAAAAAATTATATCACTGGTATCCAAAAGGAAGCAGTAAAATAAATGCAGAATGAAAGGAAGTTGTTTGAAATCAATTCTGCAAGTCTGCTGTATCCCCAGTGAACGCTTGTCAATGGTCATGCAGCGGGAGTGTGCTAAACAGTTAACTACAGTGCAAGTCCACTTTCTCAACATGAACTGTATGCTAACAACCCTTCATCGTGATCTAAAATACAATAAAATTTTATAACAATGATTAATGTTTCTAACTAATTCTGTAATCGCACTATGTTTTCATAATTTACAATTTTTCCATTTTTAAAGTGCACTTTTCATAATGTACTTCAAAGTGATTCCAGCTCTTTAAAATGCGTTACCTTTTTGATAAATAAATAATCAATTTTATATATAATTAAAAACTTAAAACATGTTTCTGCAGCACTAAATTTCACTTATATTTTATTTTCATTTGTGCAATTTTTCTTAAAAGTCAAACATTTAACATCTATTACAAAATGAATTGGAAACAAGTGTTCCATATTTTGTAGAAATGTTATCTCTTGGTGCTTCATATATTTAAAAATGCATTGACTTTAAAAAAAATAGGAGGCCATTTTAAAACCTCTATTCCAACTTGAAATGGAAAGTCCTAATCAGCTTGATATTAAGCGATGATTAGGCATCTGAAAGTCTAAGCTCTAAAACCAGAATGAAGTTATGCTGGTACTTGACTGTACACAATAGGTGGGAGGGGTACAGCAGGTCACTAGCTACAAAGCACCCACCCTCTTTGGTCTGTCATTCATCAGTTCTTATTACTTGTCGGGCGGTAGCTCATAGTTTGTGTTCTTGTTTTGTTTTATTGATCTAGTAGTTTAAGTGTATCTTACTTGATGTTAATTGGTTAAGGATTTCAATGCGTAATAATGGTGATCAGATTCATGATGTAATAGTTAGATTGTGTGTGTGTGTGTGTGTGTGTGTGTGTGTGTGTGTGTGTATATATATATATATATATATATATATATATATATATAAATGTGGAAATTGTGACCCGAGTTTAAAATGCAGGAAGGCTATGTAGAATTGGTGAAACATGGTACAATCAACTTTGGGAAGAGATAAGAGAGCTGCTTAAAGATGTGTGAATGTGAACAGTCATAAAGAAAGATGGAACTACAATAAACGAAAAGTAAAAAATAATTGTAAATTTATTCGGGATTGGCTGTTACATGTACTTTTAGTCCTAGGAATGATTGAGTATTAAAATAATTAACAGAAAAAGTCATTATCGATAATCTTTTCTATTTGAAGCAGAAAATTAAAAAACTGTCACACATAATCAAAACGAATACACATTTTTTAATTGAACTTTTGAGTATTTGTCTTCAAATGGCAGGTTTGCAGCGTTACGCATATTCCCCAATCAGGAGGACCATTGCTTTGTCATCAGAGCATCCTCCTTCTGGATGCGTTCCTTGTCTTCACTAAGACATGCCAGTCACCACCACCCGCTATGGTTTCCCCTGTGCTAGAATAAGGGTTGAGGCTCAAACGGCAAAGAAGAACAAATATACACTTTTTAGATTTGGAAAAGGCTCATTAAGGAAAACTTTAGGAATCTTTCAATAATCCTGGTATTTACAAATGTTTAATTACATCAATAAACATTTAGGGCTATTTCATTTATATGACATCATCATAAAATCGGCCAAAGGAATGAATTAAATTTTTGAATTTTGACCAATCACAGCCCGATATCGCAGGGAAATTATAGTTATGTTTTACGAAATCCCTTTACCGAGCGAAGTGCATTTGTCTTTGGGTCAGTGTAGCCAACTCTAGACCTTCACAATTATTCCTGAGCACCACCTTTGCTAGTAGGCGGTAGCAAGGTATTGATAGCAATAAAACTATCGACTATCGACAATTATAACGCAAAATGGAGAGTTCTTCAAAGGATAAAAAATTGTTTTGGGTCTGAAATCATTTTGTAAATAACGTAACAATATCTGCCTAAGCAATTTTAATTAAAACGTTGTTCAGAAATGCCATATTTGTTTTGTTTTTCTCTGTTGGTATTAGTAATTCGAACGGTAGCGAATGTAATAATTTCAGTCTCACGGTTTCTGAATAGGTTGGTATTCATAAGTAAGCATACCATTTTACACAATTGTTAATATTTTGTGCAATAATTTGAAATATGTATATGTAGAAAAGCAGAAAAGGATAAAACACTTAGAAAAAGTCACAGATTTGTAATCGCTATATTATTTCGGACCACTTGAGTTCTTCTATGGCAAGAGAATGACTTTTTGTTCTTCTATGGCAAGAGAATGACCTTTTTTCTTATTCTATTCATGAAATAGTCAAACCCAAATTTGGCATTACTGACAATCGACATTTGTCTATTGCTAGGTGGCTTGAAAAGGTCAAGTATTCATAATACAAATATACAATTCGTATACTTTTGTTGGCCAAGTGTATGAGAATTATATTTAAATTTTTATTTTATTCATGAAATTGTCCTAATAAATATCAATCGTGCGTATGAGCATTCGCTACGTTAGTGAATTTATCGGCAATCTCAAGCTAACTTGTGATATTACTAGTAACAACTCTATGGAAAAAACTAAATTAAATAAAATAAAAAAGCACCACCGGAATTACATAATATCAAAGAATTACGTCAAGTATGCTGTGTATCTCCAACATTGTTCAAAATTTATTTACAAGAGGATTTAGAAGAAGAACAAATGTAGTTATGTACGTTTGGGATTATGATAGAATGCGTGTACTTTACAGTTTGCAAATAAAATCAAATTATATGGTAATAAGAGGAGAAGAACAGGAATTAATTATTGAAAATAAATGAAAGTTTAAAAATTGTGATGTTACAATTTGGAGGAAAAATTATTAAAACGGAAGAAAGTATACAGAAATTAAAGAAGGTATAACAAAAGAAAAATGTGCTATATAGACATTTAATTCTATGTTATGGGATAAAAAGATTAAAAAATAAATGAAACCAACTTTAGAAGCACAGTTTTTGACGTGCACAAGTCCGGCAATTTAAGAATATTTTAAAACAAATTTTTGTTATGGAGATTCTCAGCGGGAGTTTAAGGAAGAAATAAAATCGGCAATTATATAATAAGACAAGTGGGAATAAAAAAAAAAATACACCGTAGAGGATATATCAGCAAAGCAGTATATATAGTAAGGACATTTAATGTGAACGAATAGATTGCATAAAGGAGACGGAAAAGGGAAGACCACAGATAACTCAAGCAGCGAGGTAGGCACTTAGAGACCGAGCAGAATGCTTTTCACTGTTTATGCCTCCTATACGTATATGTATAAAGTACTTCTTACATATTTTATTTGTTAATTGTAATTGTCAGTATTTTTGTTGGTGGTTAGGGTACTTAAAATTATTTTGCAATGGATTTATTTATAAATTGTTCAATTATATTTTTTCATCATTATTGTATTATTTTGCATAATATATACTGGTAGTGCGGAAGAGAAGGCTGATAGTCTTGTTAAATAAATGAACAATGTAATCTAATACATGGTGTTCCAGAATTCCCGTACATCTCTTCAAGTCATACCCTTGTGTACTTTCACAGTATTCGAGCCGTATCAGTAGCACCATACAAGGGTTTTAGGGATGGACATAATTAGACCTTATATAAGTATGTTGCTTTCTTTTAATTCTCTCTGGAGCATATTCATTGCCAAATAAGCTATATAACCAATATTCAATCGATGCATAATTAATAATATACGTTTATTGCCCCCACCGCTAGTATACCGGTACAATAATAGTATCTTTTAGCCAGCAGTGATTCCGACCCGCTGAAGTTCATGGTAATGGTAGCAGTAACAGTCCTTTGTCATTATAGATACACAGTGTGAATATAACAGACATAAATCAGTGGCAATGTATGCACAGATTACAGATCAGTTTCCATATGTTAATATTAAAGAATTAAAATGCTACCTTCCAAAGAATGCATTCAGGCAGGCTAAGAACAAACAATTACTTCAGTATATTCAGATTTAAAGCTATGTACAAACTAAAGTGTGGATTATTGTGCAGTGATACCGTGAATAACAGCAAAATGAAAACATTTACATTTAGTATCATCATTTATAGGGAAACTTTACAATAATGCAGCGGTAATTATGAGAGCGATAATTTGCACAGAAAATTACCTTGCAGCAGAACAGTATGCGATGAAAAAAAAATCAATAGAAACCTATTTGAAGGTAACAACATGCTGGAGTATGAGTAACAGGATTTTTATTATCTATAGCTTCACGATATTTTAAATGGGCTTTTCAATTAGAAAACGCTTTAACGCCTTGAGAGTTCCAGCCGAATTTATCCACCTGGGAAAATATTTTGTGCAAAGACAGTAAGTGAAACAAAGAGAACAATTGTAAAAGAAAATATACACGAAATGACCGTAGTGAGTTCTGAGTAATCTATTAAACCAACTGCTGCTTTACCCACCCTTACAGCTTACTCCGAAATATTATGCGGCGATTGAGGGACATTCTGTATCCTTGCGGAACTATAAATCTGTGTTTGACTCTAGATAGATATTTAATATGTTTTACTGAATTAACAATTATTTACTTTCCTTAATTTTTCGTGATTTTGCGCTTTTGATGCGTTTAAAATATAAGTAATAACTGGAAAAGAAAATATTGAAAAATGAAAATGATAACTGATTAATGTGGTTTCCAAAACCACACAGAATGTTGTGAAATAAAAGTGATATCTCTTGAAATTATGCTTGTCATATGTAAGTATTTTAAAGCCGTATGCTCACACTTGAAATTGAAATAGTGGTATCTGGAATATGGCTAGTTCATAAAACCACACAGCTGTACTCCTATGTTTACATTTAACCGAAAGTTTCTGAACTTACACAGACAAAATATGAGTGATTTTCACTATAAGTTTCTATGATACATGGATATTAAGTTAAGAGTCTTTTTAAACTTTCGAAATTAATAAACCTTATAGGTTTTTGAATATATATATATATATATATATATATATATATATATATATATATATATACCAAATTAATATTAAGTGAAATCTCCTGACAATCCGTTTGCCGTAAATAGTTCTTTATTAAATATTATTTTTTCTTACATGGGTTTCCTTTTTAATTAAATAATTCCATTATCTTGCAGCCATTTTAATTATTTTTACAACCGTTACTTATATAAGATAATATAGCACTTTTCAGATTACTGATATGTTTTACAGGAAGTTAGAAATTGAAACGGAGATTGTTTCAAACCATTAGGCTTGCGCACAGTTTCCCCAGTAAACGCAATGTCTGCGGTCGTACATTGGAAGAGTGCTAAACAGTTAATTACAGTGCAAGTCCACGTTTCAACAAAAAGGTAGCGCATATGCTCTCTCCACCGCGCGCATGAATAAATTGTTATAAGAAGCTTGAATTTTTTTCAAGCTTATTCTGATACCGGGCTATATTTTTCAAAGTTTATAATTATTCTACTTTTAAAGTAAAATATTTAAACGTATATTTTAATGTTTTAGGTGATTGCAGCTCATTAAAATACATTACAATAAAATCAAAACTCCTTTATTAAATAAATAAATAAATAAATAGATATTCGTTATACACCATTAAGGAAGTTCAGAAAGCATTACAGTTTGCATTTTTGCACTGCATAATTCTCAAAGGCGCAATTTCACATTCATTGTAACGAAATTTATTGGGCACAGGGGTTTCATATTTTGCACATATAGTTATTTGTTGACACCTTATGTATTAAGCAAACTTACTGACTTTAAAAAAATATGGGGTTGCTTTTTTAAAAGTCTTGTCAGATTTCAGATGGAATGTCCCTGATTGATTAGCTTAGAAGGGTAAAATATTAACTAAGGTAATATGTCTATATTTTAAAAGAATTAGATGAAAAATTGGTGAGATAAGACCCGATTTACAAAATAGAAAAAATATTCTTAATCATGACAATGCACAGCTCACAAAATTCTTTTAATGATGGGCAAATTGAAATATTAGAAGTATGAGGTGTTGGATCATCAACCATACTATCCAAACTTAGCTCCTCTCACTTTCATCTTTTCTAAAGCCCAAACTCTTCTTCGATGTTGAATGTTTTTATCGCTTCAAGGGGAGATTGCAGCGATAGACCTTCCGTAAACTTTTCAGAGACGGGATAATGACTTCAAAGCATCGCTGAAATAAATGTATTGATCTTAAGACAGCTTATGTTGGAAAAGATATTAATGTTCAAGTTAAAAACTCGTTCACTGATTTTCAGATTACCTGGGTTAACAATCCCAGTTCCAGAAAGCCCGCAATTTTTAGTGACAGCACAAGTAATCAAAAATTGTGTTATTAAAGTCAGCACTGAGAGTTTAAGCAACGGGTAATTTTAAAGTTTGTCTGTACAACATTTATTTAATAGTTTAAATGTAATGTGAAATAATGTTAAAGTTGATATTGGAGCATTTTGGCATTTTATTAATTTTCTATGCATTAAATGCACAAACACTCACCTTAATTAGAATTTAACCTATTAAGCAGAGAAAAAGGTTATAATATGGTTATAAATAATAGGACACAGTTGGTTTTTAAACTAGTGGCGCTGTTATTCTTTGAGGTACGTTTTCCTTTGGAAGGGAAGCAAGGCCATGGGTTTCGCGTCTTATACTTATGTACCTAAAAGAACCTCAAGACTGAAAGAAGAAACCTCTGAGCAACATTTATCGGTCGTTTTAAGCCCTGGTTTGTATGGGACGCTGATGATCTGAGATGTTACCAAATACTATACGTACTACTTGAGGTACTTTATCTTCAGCGGCATGCGATGAATCAGTCGAGTTCGTGTGAGAGGGTCCAGGTTGTTACGCCATTGTTATCGGTCCTGGTGGTGTAGTGGTTACCATACTTGCCTCCTAAACCCAACATCGCAGGTTCGAACCCGGCCAGGACCGATGGACTTTTTTCGGGCGTAAAAATCCTAATAATGGCTTCCTTCGGAAGGCACGAAAAGGAACCTGAAGCTTGAAAGAGAGGCCTCTGATCAAAAATTTATCGGCAGTTTCACGCCCTGAGTTGAATGGGACGCTGATGACCTGAGATGTTAAAAAGCGTCCATAAATAAATCAATAAAAACGCCATTGTTAAAAGTTTTAGCAGTTTTTTTTCCTCGTTTGTTGCTTAAAAGCAAAGTAATCTAGAATGGATTTATTTCTATATAAAATAAGTAGAAAATATAGACGGCTAATGCTGAGCATCGTGCAACAGTAACTTTCACTTTTTCGATGTCATGTTTAATGGTATTATATTGCAACCCTGTAAGTTTTAGAAGGCGCTGTTCAACGCCTGGATGTGTTGTGCGGCTTACTCTTGAAATATTCCGAGGACAAAACTAGGGCCTCGCCGAAAGAAAAACGCAGTAATTTTGATAATAAAAATATGTTAGGAAGAAGAAATTCACTGTTGAGAAGCCACGCTTAATTTCAAGATTCTTAAATGAACACTTGACCTTTTTTCCCCTTCTTCTTCTTCTTCTTCTTCTTCTTCTTCTTCTTCTTCTTCTTCTTCTTCTTCTTGAAAACCTGCATCTCCAGAGAATTGGTTTAATCCTTGAAGAATTAATGATCCGCTAGTGCCATCATTTGTAGCTTGTTAGCCTTCATATTTCATGGGATGAAATCAGCTTTAATGAATACATTTCTTCAAAGTGCAGATGCCCGTAACACGGAATTAGATGCCTGTAACACGGAACCCGTTCAAAGAAAAAATCGTCAAATAATTTCAGAACTAAAAGTGTGATCCTACTATACTACTAGCAGGTTTGCAGCTGGCAAACATAAAATATCCAACCAAATAATACAAAAGTGTAAACCCAGAGAAATGAAGAGGACAATAAACTGGAATTCAAAGATCTAGATTCAAAATCAGAAAAAGGATCTGGTATTTCCATTTCATCAGGCGGGTAAAATTTCTCTATCCGAATTTAAAGTTGGACATCATGTAGTGAAGGTATTGAGTGCATGTTTTGTAGTGAAGTGCGGATCGAATGCATTGTTGATTATAGATGATGTCCGTGTGCATTTTCTGTGCCTACAGAGAATTTCATTTTCCTCTCAGCTACAGTTGCTTTCATTTCCCTGTCTAATGCGTTACAAGAGTTGTATGTCATTAAATTTTAATTTTTGGAGCGTTTCGTCTGTCCCATACAACCCCATTTTCCATAAGTTCACTTTATGAGTAGCACTTTGTACACATGAGAATAAATGATTGTCAAATATGATTTGACCTTAAACCTCATTTATAGCTTTATTGCTTTCAAATTACATACTGAGAAAAAGAACAGTTTCACATTTCTAAATTCCCTTCTATTTATTACGAATAAACCGGTCAGTGCTTTTAAACTTCAGAAATTGAACCATGAACTGATGATTATGACATATGAACGACAGTGGAACTAGAAATGAAAAACGCTTCACCAAGAAAATGAAATAGAACACAAATAAAAGTCAGCCCTTGACTAATACAGACATATTTTAGATTTACTGAGCATTCATTAAACAGCATCATCAAATTACTAACGCATGCTCTCGTCCTACAAGTACATACAAGAAAACCAAAAGGGTGTTTTTAGATTTTATTTACGGACGCTCTTTAACGTTTCTGATCTTTAGCGTACCATTGAATTCAGAGCGTGAAACGGCCGATAAACTTTGCTCAGAGGCCTCTTCCTTTAAGCTTTAAGTTTTTTAATGAGCCGTAAATCTACAGCACGGGAGACGCAGCTTCACTTCCCTTCCAAAGGAAGCCATACCGAAAAAAATTCATCAACTCTGCCTGTGTTTGAACCCGCGCTCCTGAGACTATGAAGCAAGTATGGTTACCAATTGACCGAACCGACACACAATGGAGCCGTCTTCACTTTAGTTATCATGCTTTCTTGTGATAGACCTCTTTATAAACATCTCTGTAATTTCTGATATTTAAAACAGAAAATATGATAGCAAACATTTACGTTACTTCTGAGAAAGGCATTTTTTTTATTTAGATATTTTGTCGCATTTGTCACTGATCTGACTGTAATCTTCAAAAGCGAGTGTTCAACAATGGCAAAAGCGTATGAGAAATTATTACAATAACTTGCACACTTTACAACTGAGACTGAAGAAGTTTACATTAAGAAATGTGCAAATGTACAATTTTAGCTCTGTGTGTGTGCCTTTGAAAAACGTCCGTCTTAACACTAAAGCGCTTTGAGCTATGTTTCTGGAACAGTGAAATGAAAAACATATGCATATCTGCCAGTGAAAAAGGCAGTTTTCTGATAATATGTCAGCGCAAATTTGTGTGCGTTTTTTTTTTTTTTTATTTATTTCTCATTACAATGTAGTACTACATGTTTAAAGTTCTCTTTTAGCATACATTGGAAACTAACATGACAGAATACAGATATTCAAAATGACAGATATTCACTATGACATTGACATTTATTGACAATCATAAATTTGTTGTTAGTAGTTTAACAGTTTTCTGCAAGTTGTGTAACGACACTCCTTCGATTTTGTGGTAATATGCAGTTATAAGCTGGGTGTTCCGAGGACTGTCCTGCACAGGTCGGTTGAATGACGACATTAGCAGTATTTACAAACAACAACAAACAACAACATTCATATTGCAATAGTTAGGAAATGCTGCACAGGACAAAAACCATTGCAGGTAACGAAAAGGTAGGCAAACTGGCGAAAGAAGCTCCCAACAGCAACGAAACAACAAAATGCGAATAGGAACTCAAGAAGAAAGAGTGGCATTATGTTGTCTGCAGATCATTATTTCCAGCTATTTCACAAAGGCTGAAGTGAAACACTAACGTTTTAATTGACATATGGATTGCGAAACACTAATAAATATGATAAATAATATAGAAAATAAATTCTTCAGTGCATTAATTATATAGTGTAATGTTTAAAATAGTTCCATTGTTATACTGAAATACTAAATATTTCAATATGCTGTTTAAAACATAAAGCCTCGTCCTACATTCTTTTCTGCCAATATACAGCTATTCATTTTATAATATTCATAATACAAGTAGCCTTTTTGTTATTAAAATGTCATACTGTTTATCCCCTATACCAAATACAAAACTGACACCCCCTCTTCCTTTGGGAAAATTCTGTTACGCAACTGTTTACATATGTTGTTATGGCAGGTTCGACCTTAGCTCCCGTAAAAATGCCTATGAGATACGATGTTGAATCATTAATTAATTCGGATATTTCTCTTCCCGAATGAGTAGTAAGTGACATGCTTGTATTTCACTTCATGGAGATGTACATTTTCCTGTAATACAATACTGCAGCTTGTATTACACTGCTCCTCGGGAGAAAAGCCAACAGCGGATGGTTTCAAATACTCTACACTGAAAACTGAATATGATTAAACATTTAAAAGTTAATGCTCCACAGTTTTGATTCAAGGGCAGATGTGAGATATTGTAGATATGGTCACCACCATTTTTGACATTCTTCTTTCAATATGGAGCACTCTCTAAGCTAAAACCTCTGGGGAAGGCGACTCCAATTCATATCTGTTAGGAGGCAGCACACTTTTTGTAAGCATCTACTAGTTTCTAAATCAGCTATTGAAAATGAAGTTTTGGGGTTTATTCTCCTCATTTGTTGTCAACACAAGTCCAAAAATTGTGACCTCTCTCTCGTCTTAAATCATCCATTTCGTGTAGAACGGACCTCAAGAAAGTACTAGTGAGAATTGCATCAGAATCCTAAGGTAAACATTCTAAGTAAGGTTGCCACAGAAAGAATGGCGAGAGCGCAAATGCCATGCGTGCGTGGCTTTCACATCACCGAGATATGAAATGTATTGATGTTCCTTTGGCTCGACCTATAGGAAGCTGATAAAAAAAGATGCTTTATTAAATTATTTGAAAATACTGGGAAAACTGGTCAAATATAACTTATCAATTTCCAACATGCACAAGAAGAAAATATTAAGTATCTATAAGGGCATTTATAAAACTGTGCTAGTCATTTAATATACAAATAGTGACCCAAACGTGATTTACGAATACCCTCATTATCGATAATACAACCCAAAGTCATTTTCTCTGTTAATGAAATAATTACTTACAAGTTTTTTTTTCTTTAAAAAAAAAAGATGCTGCCAACTGCCCATTATCGTTGTGCACACATTTTCACTCACTTGTACCAGTGTGGGAGAGTTTGTTTTGCATTAATTTTCTTTTAATTTACCCCAGAAACAGATTTTTGTCCAAAGTGAACAAGCCGACTCTTGTCGCTATATACGAATCATAAATACTTGTGCAATAGATGATAATACCTTCTTTCTAAACACTAAACTGGTATGCGTCTGTCGGCCGCAGGGGCAAATGTTACGATGTAACTAATATGTTTGTCATCATGAGATGACCAGCCTCTTCTGTAGCATCTCGTGCTAATTTATGTTAGAAGTCAACTTCCTATAAACAAATATGCGAAGGGAAGCACTTGAAAGTCAACCTTTAAAACATGGCTTCCTCTTTTCAAATTATGAAACCTTTCTGATAAAGAACAATAGTTCATTCTCTGAAGCGGAACTTGGTGAGAACACCAGCTATGAAGACGAGAAAACGAAATTAAAAATGTAAAGAAACCTAAAGGCATTGCCTATTATTTGACTGAAGTTGTGAAATGTAGCTAGAAAAGCGGGAAAAGGTAACATAAAATGTGCTAATTAATGGAGGAATAAGAGTGACTTTAGGGATAAACCATTCCTGCGTAAATTTACCTTTATTGATGATGACAGTGTCTGAATTATCATCACCATATCCCTTACTGCCTAAATGTTTACAAGTAGCCTGACATTTCATAGCTGTAAATCTCAATTTTCAGGTCTTTAGTTAAACGAAGCCAGGATTTTGCATGAAACACTTCCTTGTTCAGTTCAGTGCTTGTCTTTACGGTCCTGTAAGAATCTAGACCACCTTTTACAGATCACTTAATTTTGCCTGTAATTAGCTTTCTCTCCACACTTTTTACTTCTCTTTTCCTTGTATCGTTTTCCACATCATCACACAATCCTCTACGGTTTCCGACTTCTCTCTGCCTGTCTAACATGATCTGCAGTTCTCCATATGCCTCAAGGATATACCGACTTTGTTTCGCCATTTTGCGTCGTTCGTTTGTTTCAGCCGCTTACGATATATATTGTATCTCTTACATTAGGTGCATTAACAAACATTATGGAGTGCTAGTCCTTACTAAATAAAGCTCTTATATGTAGGGATGGTTGAAAAGTAGCGCCTACAAGAGTAATTGACTGGAAATGTTTTAGTAAATATAGCGCAGAAATAAACAATATGCATTTAATGTTCGCCACATTCATCACATAACCTAATGCACTTTTGTCAACGATGAGTGCGTATCGCGGAGTTGTCAAGGAAAATGCCCACCTCTGTTTATATTACAGTCCATAGCCCATCACTCTGTTAGGTGTACAGTGACGTCTATGAACTTGTTCTTTAAGTCCAAGGAAGAGATAGAAAGTCAGGGCCCCAAGCTTGAACTATACGGCGGGTGCTGCGTGGTGGCTTGGCATTGTCGCGTTGCAGGAAAAAATGTTCTTCTCCTCTGAATTATCTTTAACCGTCGTTTTAAAATTCGAAGCATCAAAAAGTGACCTAATCAATTAATTGTTATTTCATACTCTTTTGCTTCCTTTCCTAAAGAAACTTAATTTATATTTACTTCAATAACTCATTTCTCTTGCTAATGAGGTGAAAACAAACATTTTCAACTTTAAATTATTAAAATATACTTAATACAGAAATGAATATATATGCTGTGTTTTGATAAATATAAAATGTCTAAAATAATATTTAAAAAACATTTTATGTAACTTCTTTAAGATATTAGATTTTTATGAGCCCATTCTTGGATGGAAGAATGCAGTAATAGCACATTTTCTGACGATGTTTTTATCTAAATAACTAAAAATATCGCAAATTTGCAAGTTTGGCTTAACCTTTCTTCAGGCGTACATGTATATCCAAAACACGAGGGGGCAATTTCGTTTTACTTAATGGTGTGACAGTGCACGTTTGTTATTCTTATACTAAGCATGAAGATCAGTCGATCTTTGCGGGTAGCAGCTTTGCAAAGTAAGTGGGTATTTGCGGAAGGGAATCTACACCGATAAACAATTCATGAGTATTTGAGAAGTGGACACATGTTCTTTATTTGGTACAGGTTTATTAATTCTTACTCATACGAAGCAGTTGCTATGGCCATACCCACTGAGATATAAATAGAATATATATGTTGTAAGCCTAATCATATTTTGTGCATTTGAATTAGTAACGTAGATTTTATGTATATATGTGTATCATGAGGTATAACTCTAATATGCTAATTGTTTATTTTAATAGTGTTTAACGCCCATTTTTATACTGAGGCACCACAGGCGGAGACACTGATGATATGTGGGATGAAATATTGGGAAAGCACATTTTTTTAAGGAAGGAAGCGTTCCAGGCCTAAGTTTAGGGTACCTCCTCAGCATTTGCTATTTATGAGGACTGAGGAAAACCTGAAAAATCTCAGTCAGGGAGGACTCCTGGTGGGATTCAAACTCCAGACCTCCCCTTTCACGAGTTCGCGCCTTAACGACCTCTGCCATCCGTGGCGGTAATTGTCTGTCGTTAAAAGAGAAAGTTTTCTGGTGTAACTGTCTACAGTAGCCCAGCCAGAAATGTGGCAGAGCCAAGGAGCAATAAACCGTTATATAAAGGAATAGTAAACCTGAGGGAGAAGTGTTATGTCACTTCTTAAGAGCCCTATTGTTGGCGAGAGTTAATAAAATCCAGGCTTTTCAATACGTTACGGGAATGATCTCGCCAGCCATAGACCAACAAATGTAAATAACTGTTTTAAACTTTCAAATAGTAGCGGGTGGCATGCATTGGCAAGTGAATTTATACTAGCCAATAGTAAATGTATATTTTAAATTTTCAAAGCAAGGCGCGGGACTTGCGCGTGGTTGTTTGACCCTCTTTGGCTTGGTGAAGCCAACGTTTAGTTAGTTTGGATGTAATATATAAGGAGGCGTTTGCTCTGTTGGGGCATCAATGCAGAAGTTCAATTCAGAGAGATTCAGTTCAGTTCAAGCAGTTTAGTTCACATAGTCAGTTCAGATCGTCAGAGAGAGTCAATTCAGATAATCAAATAATAAGATTCAGTTCGTCTCCTAGGAGTCATGGCAGCTAAATTTATTCTCAACGTAGCGTTCTATCGTACGCAGAACACCAGAGGACGCGAAAGATCTTGCGAATAATAAATGAACACATATATATTATGTCGCATCGCGTGATTATTAACACAGTTGATATCCACCCCCAGTGCTGTTAACACTCATTACTCACAAAATAGCTAAACAAATCCCTGAGCTATTGTTGTCATGAAGCGTGCGCAGCAATACCAAAGCGGTCAATAGTCAGTTAACGATACACCGCTACAAAATATGACGATCAGGAACTAAATCACTTCATAATTGGCGACCAACGTGGGACTGCCATACACTAAACATGTTCGTTCAACCAGGCAACATTGATGTGTAGACAAAGCACGTGTACCAGGTTATTGTGACACAGACGCGCACTAACACGCGCTTATCTAAACACTGTTGTAATGCAGGGCTGTATTACATCGCTTCGCTTATAATTCGTTTACTGCTGAGTAGGGAAACTTCAGTGTGAATTTACGATGAATATATTACTAGAAACTTGTACAGAACGTTAAGAGCTATCTAATTATGTATTCTAAATATTTTTCGAGCGAAAAATAGAAATGCTCCCCCTTAGTAATTGCAGGCAACAAGTAGGTATGTAATATAACGCAGAGGGACCGAGTTCACATATGATTGGACGAAGTCTGTGGCATGCTCCGGCTTCATATGCAATTAAGTTTTACATCTGTTTGAGTAAATATTCTTTCTAAGCAATATATATATATATATAGAATTACTCAATAAGTGGTTCAAACTAAAACAAACTCTTTGAACCGAACATACTATAACTGTGTTTGAAGCGTAAGGAGAAGTGATTCGTCTTGGATGCTCAGACACAGAGGCGTTATTTTATAAACTTTCAATGCAGGATATGCATGCACCTACGTGGAGTTGGTCCTGGTGGTCTAGTGGTTACCATACTTGCCTCTTAAACCTAATATTGGGGGTTCAATCTCGGCCATTCTGGCGTAAAAATCTTAAGTGCGACGTCCTTCGGAAGGGAAGTAAAGCCGTGGATCCCATGTCGTAGATTTACGGCACGTAAAATAATCTCAAATATGAAAGAAGAGGTCGCTGAAAAATATTTACTGGACGTTTCACCCTGAATTGAATGGGACACTGATGGCTAGAGATGTTAAAGAACTCCCGTGAATAAACTAAGTCAACACCCTACGTGGAAGACTCACCAGAGAACTGCTAACAAAGTGAAGCAATGAAGATATTACAACATAAACACGACAGGAATTTTCTCTTCAGCGAACCTAAGGAGAGTTGAAACTAAACAGGAAGACAAACTGCATCGAAACGAACTTTTGATGACTTTTTTCTATATGTGATATTCACATGAACTGATCTCTTTATTGCAAATGCAAAAGGAAAGTATTGTTTATAGAAAAGCAGCGGTCGTTTTTATGATATAATTATCTCTTATCATTCAGTTTAAGTCCGAAACTTTGGCGCGGATATCTAAGTTTGAAAATAATGATAGTGTGCAAGGTGTAACTCATGCCAGTCCAAGAGCCGTTGGCATGTGCAGTTTGCGAAAGATTCCATTTTCTTTCTATAAAATTCAGATCGCTAACAAGTTGTTTCCTTGAGACAAATTAACGCGAAAAAGGTTTTCAATCATTGTTGATGACTGATAAAGCAAGTTGACACACAATGAGTGTAAATAAACAAATCATGTCATGAACCCTAAAACATTTTCCTTAAGTGACGCGTCGGTCCTGGTGGTGTAGTGATAACCATACTTGCCTCCCTAACCCAAGATTGCGGGTTCAATTCTGACCAGGTCGATGCATTTTTTGGGCGTTAAAATCCTAAGTATGGCTTCCTTCGGAAGGGAAGTAAAGCCGTGGGTCCCGTGTCGTACATTTACGGCACGATAAAGAACCTCAAGCCGGAATAAAGAAGACTCTGAGCAAAATTTATCGGCTGTTTCACGCCCTGAATTGAATGGGACGCTGATGACCTGAGATGTTAAAGAGCGTCCGTAAATAAAACAAATCAACAACTTAAGTGACCGTTGCGTGAAGTGACAACGTTTCAAATTACAGGAAAGAATGGTAATAATGAACTGTTACAAACCATCTAAACATTGCTTCAAGTTCTCCTTTATGGACATTTGAAATCACTCAGGTTTACCTTGTACTTTCTGCAAGGTGGAGTTATTGCTTTCATGGCTAAGAGCAGTTTGAAGGTGGTTCCTAATTGATATCACCAGCTGAAGACGTTCCTGTTCTAGCAGATTTGCCAACTTCCTTTTTGTGGAGAGTTTTGTAAAAGAACGTTATTTAGAAATCACCTTCACACAGAGCAAGAATCAAAACATCCAAAAGAAGTTCAGATTTTTCTCATTAGTCAGGATCTAAACTTAAGTGGAGATTTTGATAACTTTGTTTATAGTTTGATTTGAATTGCTTTGGTATATGAGCCTTGTTCACTTGGCCTTTATGTCTACGCCCCCAATGCGAACACATACTGGAGGAAGGGATGAGATGAGGGCGGTAACTGCGCGCAAGCAGACAAGTTTTCAAATAGAACCCCTCAGACGCCGGCTTAGAAATCTTTCCAAAGTACAAGCCGCAGTCTCAGCGCACCAGCCCACCTTGCCCTGGCACTTTCGAGTCAACGAAGTGATCAGGATGCCCAACCCAACGGGAATAACACGCGGGACCTCCGGAATGCAAACCTTGGAGCCTGAGCCTCCAAGGTTTTATGTAGTTTTCATAAATAATGCAATGATTTACTCTCCATGCACCTCTGTCTTTTCTAGTTGTTAAGTTAGCTCCAAGGCATTTTGTTCTTTGAATGTTCATGTTATCATTTTGTTTTCGGAATTCTTTTATCCCTGAATAAATATGAAAAGAGGGTGGCATGGAAAAGGATGCTAAAAATAATGGAGGCAGTAACGTTAGCTACCCATGTTAAAGGATTTGACAACAAAAGATTTTTCTTCATACTGATATAATGCACATCCCAGCGGGAGATCCACTCACGATCTTCATTAGCCCGACCCACTTGTACTTGTGCTCTTTTTGTTTCTCCTCAGCCGGTGGCCTTCTGCGAGGTGCTCCAAGGACTATGTCTTGCCGTAACTTTGACGTATCTTCAAGAAATATTCCGGTAATGTTATTATTAGCTACCTGTATGTTGTTTAAAATACCTAAAGAACCCGCTTTATTTCTTCTTTCAAACGTTGTTTTTATATTCCAATCACCAACTACCCATCATCCAGAAAAGACAGACAGAAAGTTAAATGCACTATGAGAAAAACATGGAATATTGTTATTTAATTTAGCAAATCTTAAGTTAACTTCTGTCAAGTTCTATATATAAAAATCGCTTCAATACGCTTTCCTCATATAACAGCACATTTATTTTTTAATTTTTGTTAACCCCTAGGGCTGTCTGTCGTTGAAACTCGGGTCATGTTTTATCATTCTGCATGTGAAACAACTTAACAAAGCATATCGATAGAGCATCCTAATAGTTCAGAATTGTGTTGTTTAGAGAACCTATTTATTTTCTATTATAATATCTTCCTGATAGTTCCATGGTAGCTTACGATGTGTGCATGAACGATAAACAGCATCATATTTTAAAACGAAACATTTTATTAGATGGTGAAATTAGTGAAATAGAACATTAGGCATATTAAAAGAGCAGTTATGCCTGCATGAAAGAAATTAAATTTATGATTTTCAATATCAACAAGCAGAAGAATTGTCTTTGCACTTGAAGGATTTGGCAGGTACAGCAATAGCCTTAGCTCTGCCACGTTGCTGACACACCATTAAAGAACTATGCAAACGAAAATGGGACCTCCGATAACAGAAATGAAATTCAGTATTTCACGCATTTTGTGATTATTTAATATATTCATTTTGCACTGTGAGTTGAGTAACGTACACCATACTCTCAACATGACCACAAGGAGCGTTAAATCTGGCGACCGTGCTGGCCATGTTCTTCCTACACGCTCCCCGAATTCTGCGGCTTAGAGCCGTAATCATAGTCAACACTTAAGTTCTAAGTGATAAGTAAATCACTTGTAGAAGTTGAGTGATACTTATACTGCATCCCGTGTTGTTACGGCCCGTTTTTCGTAGATTACTGGTCAAGCAGGTTATGAATTCAGTTATTACTGGCACGCTATTTATGTTCGTAGTCAACGTGCCATTTATTTCACCTTAAATTATAAGCAAAGAAAATCATTTTATACACCAGGAAAGCTGCATTTGCAGAAGTTGGTTTGGAATTCAAGGACAGCATTGAAAATAAGCAAACGAATAGCATTTTTATTCAAAAAAGAAAGAAACGTGGAAGAAGATATGCTTAATTCAATGTCAATTCTGAAAATGCAAACGTAAGTAAATTTTATTATTTGTGTAGATTTTTGTGTCTTGTGTAATTATTTGCAGGTTTGTAAAACTATCAAAATGACAAAGAGTCAGGATCCTGTACCAATTTCTTTCTTGCACGTGATATAATGCAGCAAGCAGAATTCAATGCAAAGTAGGAAACACGCGAAAGCAATTGCTTTAGAGTAACTTATTTTAAATTTTTAATGGAATTTCAGATAAAACTCGAGTAAGTCTGATAAAGCTATAGAAACCGAAATACTTTGAATACATTTATACTTAATGTTGTTACAACTACATTTTCATGATAATTGTTTGGAGGTGTGATGTTACTCATTTGATATGTAGTGTAACTCAGTTAATGCCTTTCGTGTAGTGCTGGCCCCTCAAACCACACGCGAATGAAACTGTGCAGCCCTGCAGTGCGCATGTGTCTTAGAGAGTGTAATTGCATACAAGAAAGCCATGCTTCCTATCATTGTCAAACCAAATTAATTATTTATTGATTGCTTTCTTTCTTCTTTCTCAGAAAGAAATTGTGGGAAAATGTTAAATTGCGCACGGAGGCAGAACTTCCAAGTGAAAAAAGAAATCTGCTGAAGATAGGTGGTGCCTACTAATAAACCTGCGGGCAAAACCCAGAAGCTGTTTAAATATACAGCTGCAAGGTGTAACTGATGCTATCGCACTCAGAAGGTTATCAGCTGGTGTATGATGCACTTGTATGCAATGAGTCAGGTAATAAAAAACAGAAAGTCACTTTTTGTATTTTATTTTTAAAAGAAATTAGCTTCAATATATAACAAATGAAATCATAATAGCAAAGCACTGCGTATGCAGAAATAAAATATTGTAAGCCCCCCCCCTCCAAGTGTACAATCTCTCCGGCTGTTATAGTTGTTACGGTTTCGTTAATATTATGCAAGGAATGGTAAAGCTCCGAGCCTTCCATCAACAAGTTATTAATTGATAGTGAAATCAATATACATAAAAGAAGAATCTCATCAGAGCAGTCTAACTGTGAAGGTAAGTTAAACAAACCAAATACTAGTGCAATGGAGTTTCAAATGTTTACGTACACCTATAACCTAAGTTTCTATATTTCTCTTTCATTTCAGGAACCAAGAAAATGAAAGCAAATACTTTTATAGAAGAAGCCGAATTAAGAATCGAAAAGGCTAGGTATTTACTGGAACTGGAGAAGCACATTGGAGAAATGAGAAAGGAGGAACAGACACTTAGATGTCAACTTACAAAACATGAGCTGGAGGTAGCAAAAAATACTGAAGTGCATGTTAAAGAGAAATGCAATTTAGAATTAACGATTTTAAAAAATAACTTGTAACTTGAAAATATATATTTAATTGTTGGAATGTCTTTCTATGAATCCTTGTCTAATTACATCTCCTCATCTGTTTTCTACAATAGGTACTGCTGGAACCTCAACAATGTGTCTATCCCCTTCCAGGTCTTCCATTTCCCAGATATCTCCAGCTTGTAGCCTAATGTTTTACGAAAAGGTTGTATATTGTGTGTTCTTATTGTGTTTCTTACTTATTTTATAATTCAAAATACAGCCATGGAAATCATCTTCTCCATTTCCCAATTAATCTGTCTACTGAGCTGCTGGTCCTTGTATGGGCCGTGTAAATATATATTGTGTTGGGGGCAACCACTATCCCCAAGCAAACGACCAGATATTAGTCCTTCACTTAATCGCACTCTAATGCCACTGTTGTCAAACATTCTGCTGGCCACCTCACAATTATGTCTAACATTTGCTCCTCCAACATTCATAGAGAAAATGGTCTTTATATTTCTAAATATTTCGGCATTATTACGGGTATGCGCGTTCCATCTATAACAGCAACAACTCCC
Organism: Metallyticus violacea; assembly: GCA_030762175.1. Taxonomy (NCBI): domain Eukaryota; kingdom Metazoa; phylum Arthropoda; class Insecta; order Mantodea; family Metallyticidae; genus Metallyticus; species Metallyticus violacea. The sequence continues at coordinate 15,051,897 of CM060846.1, read as the reverse complement.
GGAAAACTTCATAAAACTGAACTTTTATGTTGTTCAAAGACATTTGCCATGTGGAGAAGTTTATTTACCTTTTAATATGCGATGCTAACATTTCTGAAACTTCACAAATAATGCGACTAACTGTTGGCTGGTTCACGTTATATAAACCAATTGCAAAAGTAAACAAAATAAACAGTAACACACTATACACATTTTAAGGTTATTTTAATATAAAACATTTTAAATGCTCAACTTGGAATTATTTTCTTTAAAGGAGATACTGGCAAGCCTCCGTTGGAGACATTCTCTATAACAAATGGCACCAAAACATTTACAACAGTCCATTTGTTAAAAAGAAAACGCTTCTTGAATTGCTCCTCATACACATTTCGCTTTTCTTTGCGCAGCATAAAATTCAACATATTCTGCAAATTCATTGTCATTTTCCATTAATGCATAAAGAGTACCTAGCCTGCTTAGAAAGCAAGAAGTAGCAAATGAGCAAAACTAAAGTGGGCATCCTAGCACACATACAAGTGAGTGCTCACTCATTTGCGAATGAGGGGCAACTATGAATTGGAAAGGAGTATAAGTATCACTTGTTTATAAGTGTTCATTATGAATACGGCCCTTAATTTTCGCGCACATCAATGCTGAAGTGCAATGGGGCTCCATCATGCTGGAAGCACATGTTCCTGTGTACAGCAAGTGGTACATCGCCGATCAGGTCCGAAAGTGTTTTCTTCAATAACGCAGAACAACAAACCTACGTACCAATGCTCACTAAATCATAGTTGCAGTGTGAGAGGGGGAAACTACGGTAGTTTAACAAAGCGAATTAGAAGAACTTCATGCTCGGAATGCACTTCTAAAACCCATGAGCGAGGTATCAACGAGCACACTTTCTCAACCAAATTATGCTGTGTGTGAGACCTATCATTTTTAATACTTTTTTTTTTTTTTTATTTACGGACGCTCTTTTACATCTCAGGTCAACAGCTTCCCATTCAATTCAGGGCGTGAAACAGCTGACAAATTTTGCTCAGAGGTCTCTTTTTTCAGGCTTGAAGTTCTTTATTATGCCATAAATGCACGACACGGAACCCATGGACTTACTTCCCTTCCGAAGGAAGCCATACTTAGTATTTTTAGGCCCGAAAAAATCCATCGGTCCTGGTCGGTATCGAAGGCAAGTGTGGTTACTACACCACAAGGACCGACTACTTTATCGATGAGCTCCTGTTACGGGGCATACTCTTTGATAGTAATATTGTGTTGTGATTATTACCATCGTACAAGGGAAAAAAAAAGAAGAAGAAAAAAAATTATTGAAAACATTTGGCATTTATTTGCTTGTTTATGTCTTTAAATAGAATAAATCAGCGATACTCCGTGTGTAGTACACACCAATGCCTGGGTTAGATTTCTGTCGGGGGCACATAGAATACACATTCACTCTGAGGGGTGATGTGCCCTACGTCAGGGCCGCCTCGATGACATCACAAACACAGAAGACGCAGACATGACATGAAGATGAATGATGAAATGGAAAGTGAATTCATGGCACATAAATACTAATCCGACCATCGCTCTTGAGGAAAACCAAGGAAAACTTCATTTAGGTTAGTCGCCACTGGATTTGAACCCAGGACTTGCGAAGACAAGTTGCAAGCATTACCGCATGAGCTAAATCGCTTGGTTTAAAGAATATATAGGATGCAAATTTAGAATTTGTAACTTTAGGTTAAATGTTAGGGGTGTTGAATCAAGGAATGTGTGAGAACCGCTGCCCAAAGGGTTTGTCTCCTTCTATGCACTCAACTTTTGTAAACAAGCTGGATGTGAGCCCCTCAGTTTTAGAAATTAAGACCTATAAGAAAGTATTCAAAAACACAGAAAGAGGAACATACAGAGGAAGAAATGAGTAACAGGGAGCCGAAGAAGTGAAAGGAACTAACAAACGGAAAAGCATTGAGGACGGAGAGAACCAGAAAGTGCAAATAAATGTGAGGGGAGGAGGTTACATTTCATGTAATAGAGGAAGGGGAAGGTTACGGAATGGAGCCGAACTTAGGTAAGGCATTCAACTTCCATTTCCCTCCCAGATTCTCCACACATGCCATCCTTCCTCGCAAAAGAAGATGAAAAAAATGGAGAACCGTGGAAAGACGCATGTTGCCTTCCTTTCTTAAGCTGATTGACGTTCTCATACTGCTTGCTACACGAAGAAATGCCCTGGTAATTTGTTCCTTTTTCTGGCGTTTACTAAACCCTTCATTTAACCCTTTTACTGCCCTACATATTCATGTAAACACTGCTAAAAGAATTCCATTATTAAAATTCATTCAAAGTATGTATTTGACATTACACTCTACTATTATTATGATGCAGAAATTTCAAAACAACGTTAAAGATTTTACAGTAAAGCCTTTATAATAATTACATACCACGACCAAAACCTCCATTTTTTTGCTTCTCTCTCTCTCTCTCCTCCTTTCTAGTGATAAATAATACAGTTCGTTATTTGCTTATAATTAATGTAAATTTTTAAACAAAAGACTGAACACAGCTTCAAATAATTGCCCATCTTTGAGGGTTTTTACTTTATCTGAGCACAGATTGTGGTGAAGGTAGAAGTATTTACACATTTTTTTTTCTACAAGAACATGAGGTAATGCTTTCGGATAGGTTTTTCTTTTATTTTTATACTTTCCATTCCTAAATTTAAGACAATCCAAAAAAGTGTTCATAGACAAGCCCAAGACCTCAAAGATTCAAATAATTGGATAAACTCAGTACATTTGCCTCTTAAACTCAAGATTGCGGGTTCAATCCCGGCCAGGTCGATGGATTATTTCGGGTGTAAAAATCCTAAGTATGAATTCCTTCCGAAAGCCACGGGACCCATGTCGTATATTTCGGCATGTAAAGGAACCTGAAGCCTATAAAAAGGGGCCTCTATGCAACATTTGTCGGCCGTTTCACGCGCTGAATTGAATGGGACGCTGATGACCTGAGATGTAAAAGAGTCAAACCAAACATCGGTATTTGGCATGTTGGTGTCTGTGATATGGTGCTGAGCATTAAATGAGGGGAATATATTTTTAAGTTTGGTGAAAAAGTTCATTATTTCAGTTTTGTTACTGGAGTTTCCTTTTTTTGTTACGGGAGACATGGCTCGTTTTAACACTTTGGTAACAATTTATAGAACTTGTTGGCACTCCGTTAGCGCTTTAAGGAGGTACGATGTGTAAATTAAGCATTTGAAGAGCCTTGGAAAGTAAGAACCGGATAACTTAACATTAAAATGTAGTTTCACATGAAATTATACAAAAGTAGAAAAATCCAGACATTAAATATCAATATGCTGAATTTTGGAATAACAATTAAGTAAGCGTACTGCATCATTGGAAATAAATATTCAACATAGAAACATTTAACGTATTACCCTCATCAGCATTTCTCAAAATTGTCAGCCCATTTAGTTATCTATAAAGCTCGGCACGACAACAAGTGCCATTATCTAAGCTATAAAATAATTTCGTGCATAGCTCAAAATATAAATCTTAAAAACAAACATTAACTGTATGACCATACAATGATATCCAAGATAACACTCCAAGCCCTTTAAATGTAATAAACATTACAAGTTGCTTACTTTACAATATAAAAATTTAAAACAGTATATAAATATGAGTAAAACTACTGCCAGTTTTACAATATGTACTTGGGTCACTAAATACAGGCAAGACACTCCTTATAATTTCTCATTAAAATATTGAAAGAATTACCCCCAAACTCGGCGTGTCGTGTTCTCAGACGGAAAGCTTATAAGTGTTTGTCTCTGTAGTCGGTACGTACAAAGCCGGCTGCCTCACGTGTGCGTTAATCGAGAGGCGTATCAGCCAATCAAAGTAGGCTTAAAACATGAGGTGGTCTCCATCTCACGACTCAAGAACATAAAAAAAAGTATGGACTTAGATTAACGTTTGAATGCAAAAGCGGCACAGCATAAAAGCATAGCTAAAAGGAGGGGGGAAGCTATTAGGGATATGGTAACAGGAGCAAGACAGCAGAAGAAAACACAGCTAAAAGTAAACGGGTAGTCACTTTGAAACCCATTCAGATTTTCAGGATACATTCATTAGAATTCTGTGCGGGGGGCTTCTAGGTTGTTTTTATTTATTTCAAAGAAGTAAGCGCTCAACATTGTTGAAATATGGAGAACAATTTGGACATTTTCTCTTCAATGTACATATATTTAAATTTGAAATTGGTAAATAATTTACCGCGTTACAAATTTAAGTAAATAAGAAGTTTCAATATACAATCCGCTCTTTTCACGTTTGTATCGCTACAGCTTCACACAAAAAGTGAATGTTTTTATACAACGTTCCCTGTCCTACAGCTTTTTGTGATGTTATCAGACTATGGCACGCTAATACAAAACAATCCTAACATTTAAAATTACTACACGTGCACTACACCAGCTCAGTGGAATAATTCTGTTGTTTTAAATGTGATAAGAAGCAATTTTCATGCCAACTCACTTGCCACCCAAGCATTTGCTTTAACTGTTTCGCTGTGCAATACTTGGGCACTGTTCACAAATTCTGCTACTCGGGTAGCTTCACGTTTGCATACTGAAGAGTTATCATGTTTAAACCGTGCTACGCAATGAGTGTACTGATTTTGTCCACTTTCTGATGTGATTTGACTTCTTCCAGTGTTACTGTTCCGGCATGAATTACCTTGCTGTGCATGTTAGCCCCGTCTTTCAGGCACGGAGTCTGTAAGTTTAAAAAAACTCAAGCTCTGAACTCTCTTTCATTAAGGAACCATTGTTATTAAAATGGGACAGGTAAATAATTAAATAACATTTGATATTATCTAGAGACAGTAATTCTTCATTAGATTCACAAATAAAACCTGCATTATCGTGATAAGGTTAGTATTTTAAATGTTCACCAGCAGCGAAAATGTTCGTCTAAGAAGAGTAACGATTCATTTGGATGATATACATGTCATGTGTTAATATTCCATAGTTTTAGTCAAGCTTCCTTCTGATTCAACTAACCCTACGAGAATCTTCTGTCTTCAATGGACGCTTATTAAAATACTTTAGCTATTACCTGCGTTTCATTCACTCCCGGCCCCGTAATTTTTCTTGTAACTTGCAAACCAATAGTTGCAATTCAGCGAAATTTGATACAGAAGTATCTTGGAGTATGAGGAGCATGCTTACGGAACTATAAATGAGGACGGTGTACCGCGCGTGCTCAAGAGCGTTGTGTGTACTCCATTTCTGCTGTTACAGAATCCACCTTTGTGTTGGGACCAATGCACTGCGCACAGTATGAATTGCTATACAGCACATGCTTATTGAAAACGAAAACAATTTATTGCGGAGTCTGGATTTAGAAAACCACCGAAAAAAACACCATGAGTGATGAGGAAACTGAAAACCACGGTAATCTTGTTGCATGTCCATGAAGGAGGATGCAGAAGCAACGGAAGTCCATGCATGTCACGTGGGAGGAAGCAGCCAGCATTCAGTATCCTGTTACAGCTGTACTGTCACGAGAGATCCAATGCTGTCAATACAGATCGTTGTTCTAGCTAAGCCAGAATACCCATCTTTGAGCTAATGAGCACCTCTTCATAATGAAAAAATTGCAATGGTGTGCTCTGCTTTCTTCCAAACTGGGTGGACAGATCAGTCAACTCTGTGCTGATTGTTTTCAGCACAATGGGGCCACTTGTCACGCCTCCAATGTCAACATGACTGAAATTATTTTCCTCTTTAAAGAGCGTGTAATTTCTAAATAAAAAAAAAAATTAGCCACAAGCTTGCTTGACCATGCGCATCAGATTTATTCCTATGCGACATGGTGAAAGGACAACTGTATCACGGACCCTCGTAGAACTGCAAGAAATCATTTGGCGGGAAAATGAGACTGTAACTCCTGACGTTTTGCTGAATGTCTATTGTAATAAAATGCAGAGACGTGTTCAGGCATGTTCTGATGCTAACGGCAACCACATTCAACGCTTTCTATTCTTCTCATATAACCAACAGTTCCCGTGCCAAATGTTACTGAATAACGTCCGCATGAATTAAAACTTTAACGGCAAAATGAGGACTGATTGTTTGATTTATTTATGGACGCTCTTTAACATCTGAGGTCATCAGCGTCGCATTAAACTCAGGACGTGAAACGGCCGATAAATTTTGCTCAGAGGCCTCTCTTTCAGGCTTGAGGTTCTTTTTTGTGCCGTAAATGTACAACACGTGACCAAGGCTTTACTTCCCTTCCGAAGGAAGTCATATTTAGGATTTGTAGGCCCGAAAAAATCCATCGGTATTGACTGGGTTCGAACCCGCGATCTTGGGTTTAGGAGGCAAGTATGGTAACCACTACACCACCAGGACCGACGGCAAAATGAGGAGCGGTGAGCCAGTGATACATTCTGTATTTTATTCATCTTATATGCCTATATGTTAAGAATCATCAATTGCTCAATAGTTGGAAGAAAGTTGGATTTGGCAAGAAAATATTTTTTAACATAAGGTCAGGTATTATATATACGAGAAAGTGCTTGTGCAAGTGAATTTTAGTTTGTTTTCCATACAATCTTAAGCCTTTTGACTGATTCGAACGAAATGTTATACAGGCACTTTATAAAACAAGGAAGAAATATAGGTAATTTTATCATTCTTCAGAAAATCACAATTCCCTTAAATTTGTCCACTTTATACATAAAAAGTTGGTTTTGGTGGTCCTTGCCTCGTAGACCAAAGATCGCGGGTTCAATCCCGGCCAGGGTCGATTGATTTTTTTCGAGCGTAAAAATCCTAAGTATGGCTTTCTTCGGAAGGGAAGTAAAGTCGTGGGTCTAGTGTCGTAGAAGCTCAAGCCTGAAAGAAGAGGCTTCTGAGCAAAATTTATCGGCCGTTTCATGCTCTGAATTGAATAGGACGCTGATGACCTGGGATGTTAAAGAGCGTCCTTAAATAAAACAAAAAATATGTATAAAAAGTAATAAAGTGCTTCAACTGCGCATTCAATAATTGCCAAATTATAGAATACGTTTAAAGTTATAGGATATTTTCACCTGCGTTCACCTTATTTCATGCCTTCAGAAGATTGGGAGGTATTGAAAGAGGTGTAAATTCCATATCTTGCTATCCAATAAAACATTATACAAATCTTTAATAGAAAAACATAATATAATTTACTTGTGTTAATATAGCTGCATATCAAAACAAAAATAATATCTATTTATTGGAACTAAAGGAGACTCTAGTGTTTTGAAATCTTGCTACAGACAACGTTCAATTTTGATTGAGTAAAAGATGTAATTTGAAGCAATTTTTTCTGTAGATATTCTCAAAATCAAAAGCATGTCAATTATGTATATTTTTGCTGACAAATGTTTCGCACGAAATGACAACTAAAGTAATGCATTTTCTCCAAATAAAATTCTCCCTATTAAACACACGCATAACAGAAAGGATAGGGTTTTCAGTTGGAGCACGTGCCTTTCTATAATATAAATACACTGTACTAATTTAATTTCCTTTATGAGATATTTATATTTAAGCACATTAGCAAATGTCAAGTCCAGGCCGCATAATTTCTGCCCCTCTCTTTCTGTAAATTGTATTGTGTGTTCGACATTACACATAAATGCAATGCGGTTAAAATGATCTAAAATTCTTCGTTGATTGTTTTATGAGATAAGGTACTTTACTCTTTTAAACACCAGAGGGGAATCGTAGTCAAGGTAATGGCGCGCTGACACGCAGGCTCGAAAAAATCACTTTGTACGTTTGTATATGTTCTAGTTGAAGCAAAATTTCTACTTCAGTATTAAACGGCAAGCCTATACTAATTATATCAGCCTTCTAAGGGACATTCATGACTCAAGTTTTAGCTCATAGTTTTACATTGGGGTGAACTTTTGCTTGCGTAGAAAAATTATTTTGAAGTACCAACTTTGATAATATCTTTACGAGTTCTTTGCTTCCTTTTCATTTCAATTTAAGCTACGTTTTAAAAGTGTTTTGTGACTTCCTCCTACAAAACGGAGGTTTTAATATATTAATTGACACAAGTTTTGAGTATATCTGATCTACCACGTATCTTTTAGTTGCCAGTAAAGAGAAAATCTTGATGAAATATCATTATTCTTTTCGTTTTTCAAAAGCACCCTAATCCAAAAATGTTAAAAAGTTGTTTTTTGTTCTTCACACTAAAAAGATCTGAATTTTCTAACTGAAGAAAATGAACGTTATTGTTGTAACAAATATGTCATATAATGAAATTCCTTTTCAAATGCTACTAACACCCTCTTAAGCTAAAAAATATAACAAATTAAAGAGCAGTAGGGGAGGAACCAAAGTATAAATGTATACATTATCCTGGACATGAGATGTAATATTTTGCAAGGCGTCTCTATAGATGAGAACTTTCAGCACTACAGAACTTGACACAAGCATTCCATTTTCTGTGCTATTACGGAGAACATCGCTCCCATTTATAGTGCTCAGGTAAAGTGGTTAAAGTGCTGCCTCTCACCGAAGCGGACCGGGCTCGATCCCTGCGGCCGCAAGTGCAGTGGGACAGCAGTCGATTGTGTCACGTTCACTTAGCTGTTCAATCATCAACTAAAGAAACGAGAACCAGGAGGAGACATGTTAAGAATATGAAAAAAGTGCAGGAATGTAGGGACTGCTCATCATGAACCTGGAAATCTTCAAAGTGATTTTTCTGACAATTATGCCCAAAGTTATTTTACACTTGCAACCGCAGTCGAGAACAACACTAGTCGTCTATCGTAACAGATACTTTTCTGCTAATAGCTTCAGCGCTTTGCTGTTACGAAGTTCAGAATAAAATGCAAAAATATATTAACATAAGTTTTAATAGTTGAAACAAAACATTGGTCTTGTATACCAAAAATAATAAAATGTTTATATTATTAATGTTATTGCAGACTACTGGTGCGCCATCCTTATTAATTGCAACATGTTTTGAGTAAATGTTACTGTAGTGCATTTTATTGAGGTGTTAGCACTAAAACAGAGAGAAAGAAAACTCAGAAATAAACGCCATACTACAGAGGAACCTATGTACAAATGTGTGAATGCAGACGGGCACTATTTGTAACAACATTAATGTGCAAATTTGATTCACATGCTATAAGTTATGCGAAAAGTCAGGTACTACCGCGACCATGATCCGCGTTACTCGAGTTCAACTGTCAACGCGAGCCAAGAATGTCTTTGTATTTTTGCATACTGGGGTAGCTGAGAAACTATAACAGACAAAAATGAAGATTCATATTATACGAATATCACATTTTAATTTTATATTTTTCATTAGAGGATAATTTGTACTTAACCATTAGACAAGATAACTAAATATATTCAAATAAAGCGTAACTTTATGACTCGCAACTGCAAGTGGTTTCTGAGAAAAAACAATCTTTTCTGAGTAAAATTGTTAATGATGGTACTTATTTTTATAAAGATATAGTAACAAATTACAAACAAAAGTTGCAGAATGTTTGCAAGTCGTAAATATTTCAAGCAACTCGTGCCTGCACATAATGTAACAGTCTCCTTAAATGTAATTAGTTCATTTCTATCTTTCTGTTTCAGTAGAGGTAATTCAATGTATGTCAAAGTTTTCGTTTAAAGAAAATAGCTTCTTTTAAGTAATTCGAAGCAATTCTGTTTCCCATTTCTTGAGGCTTTGGGTGACAAAGCTGCAGTAGTGTATTCATTTACTTCTTCTTTGAGATAGATGAGAAGCAGACCACATTTCGTTATTTGAAGTGGCTAAGGGCAGAAGTGTAAGTATTCTGCCGCAAGTTTATTCTTGCTATAAACATTCATGATCTACTCGTTTATGTTCCGAGAGAAGTGAGGGTGCATGATGCGATAGTTTCTCTGTGCTAGGCAACTGAGCACTGCGTGAGTCTGTTTATGCTTGACCGCATCTCTGCTGATACATATCTTACTCACGAGGGATGAATGATATGGGTATCAAGAGAATGAAATTTATGCACCTCATCCTCTTCTGCAAAGAGCCACAAGATGTGAGCCGTGACGTACATAACCGGGTAGTTTCATTTTTTTTTCCCCCAACTAGAGTAAATTAAGACAAAATTTGCCATTAATCACGCCCGCAATTAAAGTTTCGCCGTTTGAGGACATTTGCATTTAAAGCTATTTATAGGTAATTAGTGGTTATGGAATTACCTGGGCATGCGCCGAGTTAGAGTGCTGTAATATATCACGTGGTAATAGTGTGTTTTAATTTATATTGCCCACACTGACCACTCATAGGCTGGCAAGGGTGACAGTGCTATACACGTCACAGAAATGTAATTGTTTCCAAGTTTGCTTGACGTGTGATCGATTTTGTAACAAATTTTATCAGAATAAGCGATAGTATCACGTAAATACATGAAAGCTGAGGTCTATTTACAAATTATACTCAAAATTAAACACCTTATATTTCGGCTTTATGGCACCATGACGTATAACAGAAGTTGTTTGCGTTAATCATAACATTATAATAGAAACAAATTGCCCACACAGTAACATTGATACGCATGATTCGAGAATTTCCTGCAAAATTGTATTATTTTCTAAACCTGATATGCTGAATTCAAAACTATTATCCATTTTTCCTACCACGCCAATTTTTACAATTAGCAATGTTATTCATTATGGTTTCAATGTAGTTGTGTTTATAGTTCACGTTTGAAACAAAGAAATACAATGAACTTCATTATTTGACAAAATGACCCATTCTAACATACAGCAATATTTTTTCTTATTTTCATTTCAATCCATTGAAATTTACTTGTAGTTTCTTTTCAACTAGTAAGCATGTATTTTTATAAGTGACTTTTGCACTTCATAGATCAGTTTCTTTTGAAATAATATGTTTTCCAGAAAGTGAAAAATATCCTTATATATTTTACCATATCTATGGTAATTTTGTTGTTTGAAAGAGAAGACAACATTACAAATTTTGATTAAAAAAAGCTTATGAAGCAAAATTTCATATGAAGCTTGGAGACAGGGGAAAAATGGGCTCAAAAATAGTTTAATTCATTTTTATTATTATCAGGTATTATGGCAATCCTCATCCTTTGAACTGTATGCAATACTTGCGTAGAACAACTAATGAAATGGGGTCAAGGAAACAAATCTAGAATACCCTTGCTATTCCACTGGTCTGACATGAACCTCGAAGACATATGGGTGATTGCTATTTTTGTGTATTTGATGTTACAGGATAAAACACAAAAAACGAGAACACTTATCGAAATTTGTTGTCAGCAAAAGACTCTTCCCTGCGTCTTCTCCATCAGAAACATTTGGAAAGCAATCATCATCAGATTCCGAAACGAATGCTCAAGACATTGGCAGAGATTTCGATACAGTCCAAGAACAGAATTTTCAACAAATCATCCGTTCACACAGGCAGAACTTCACGATTTGGTTAGGGGCTTAGGTCTTGCAAATGCTTCTGCTAAAATATTGGGATCCAGACTAAAAGAAGAAGCAGGAGAATCCTCCTGGTTGCGGGAACGTTATTTTCTTACTGCAGACATCTTGAAGAAGGATTTGTCCATGTTTCTCTCAGGAAGAGAATCTCACATATTGTCACGATTTCCCTGGTCTAGTGATTACCTTGGGAGTTGCAGAGTACATTCCACGTGATTGGAGACTTTATACACTTCCCAATGATTAGTCTGAAAGGTGTGTTGTTCTATAATGAAAACAAATATACGTCAGTTCCAGTTACCCGTTCAGTTCTCCTGCAAGAAACATATCAGAACTTAAAATTACTTCTAGAAAGAGTCAAATATGAAGAGCATAGGTGGCAAGTGTGAGGAGATTTAAAATGTATCGCCACGCTGCTAGGTCAACAATCAGGCGTTGATAAAATGCCATGTTTCATATGTGAATGGGATAGGAGAGCCCGATCTGATCAATGAACAGGAAAACACTGAAAGCAGAGGGACAATCTCGTGCCAAGAATAAGAAATGTAACTCTCGAGAGTCTTGAGAGCCCGAAAAACACGAAGAAGTTGATTTACGATACCTTAATTGTTGAACCACAGACAAGGATGTTGATTTGTTTTATTTACGGACGCTCGTAAACATCTCAGTCACCAGCGTTCCATTCAATTCAGGGCGTGAAACAATCGAAAAAGTTTGCTCAGAGGCCTCTTCCTTCAAGCTTGATCATCTTTTGAATGCCGCATATCTATGCACGAGATCTACGCCAGAAAAAATCCATCAGCATTGACCGGGATTGAACCCGCGAACTTGGATCTACGATACAAGAATGATTACCACTAGACCACCAGGAAAGTCAGATTAGGAGGTTAATTTATGATTCCTTATCTGAAGAGACCATGACAGATACTGAAAAACGGGCATGAATTGTGTCATCAAAAACTTTCTAGGAAATTACATAAAATTATAAATAAACTTGAGAAATTTCGAACGATGGGGTGCAATATGAGTGTGTAACTACATTTTCTAAGATCTCATTTGGATGTTTTCCCGGAAAATCTTGGTTATGTCAGCAAGAAGCAGGGTTAACAATTTCACCAGGACATTCAAGAATTGCATTCTAGGAGAGAGACTGTATGAGCAGCTGCACTATCCTGTTGGAAAGTCGCGAACATACGTTTCCTCGCAGTTAATTCGGGGAAATGAGATTGCAAAATATTCTGCACATACCTACCACTATTAATTGTTTCGTTAAATATAGGGCCTATTATTTTCTCGCCGCCAATGGCGCACCACACTTCTACCTTTTGATCACGCAGGGGTTCCTCGTGAAGCAGGTTAGGGTTTTCTAAAATCCATTATTGGTTGTTTTGTGAATTAACATATCCACTTAGGTGGAAGCAAGATTCGTCCGTAAAGAAAATTATATTAGGGCCAATTTCTCTGTTTTGCATACTATTCAAAACCCATTCACAAAATCTACTTCTGCAGGGTCATCCGTTTTAAGTTCTTCCACTACTGTAATGGTATAGGGTTTAAACTTCAGTAACTTTGTAGCCGTTGGAATAGAGAAAGACGTTTTGCTGAAAAAGACATCAAAGTGATTTTTAAGAGGAACGTTCCAGAGCATGTCCAGTGTTATCAAACATTTCTTCTGTAAGTGCTGTAGGTGAATGTAGTTTTTATCAAGAATACTTCCCGTTTCGCGAAGTGTATTTACAAACCTGTAAGTCGAACTTCCACATCAAAGTTGAATATCAGGGAATCTTTCTTGAATCGATCTCCATACATTACGAACACCCGTATGGATCATAAATAAATGCTCTTTGGAGAATAGAATACCTGAATTGAGTTATATTAACATAATTAATACACTGTATTATGCCGCCTAATTAATATTTAATACACTGTCACACAACACTCAAAAATATATCCTTATGTTCCTAGAGTTAAACTCGTGCTAACCTCCCCTCCGGCTCCCATGCCGGCTTTAAAGCGTGAGCATGAAATGAGAACTCTGGGTCAACTGCGGCCAACTGGACGTATAGCAGTCCCGCGAGGGGAAAAAATCACCCAGTATTTGTTAATGACACCATTGTAATAGTGTTGATAATCTTGTAGGAAACAAAGTAAGGTTAAATGTACACGAAACAAACATCATAAAATTCATTAAATATAACTCACCTTATTTCATATCATATATAAAGTGATAAATTCCTAAGTCTTAAGTTGACCGATACTTAAATTGGAAAGCACATACAGGTACAGAAACTTATTCGTTTCGCTCATTGTACAACCTATAGTTTCGTATAGCTTATTATGCATATTTTTCTTCAATTATGAAACATGGTTTATATCCTGGGGAAATTGTGCTGAAAGCTAACATGTGATTCTACTGTAAAGGAAAACAATATGAAATAAGTATTCAATTTAATATAACTATACTTTCTCTGGAAAAAGTGTAATCCATATTAATCCACTACAAATTTATGTTTTTACTAAAAAGTGTTGGTTACGAATATATAATACTGTTCCAATTAGTTTCAAATTACTATCATCCAATGATAGAGGAATATTCATTCTTTTGATCGATTTATTTATGGACGCTCTTTAACATCTCAGGTCATCAGCGTTCCATTCAACTCAGAGCGTGAAACGGCTGACAAATTTTGCTCAGAGACCTCTCTTTCAGGCTTGAGGTTCTTTTTCGTGCCGTAAATGTACGACACGGGACCCACGGCTGTACTTCCGTTCCGAAGAAAGCTATACTTAGGATTTTTACGCCCGAAAAAATCCATCGGTCCTGGCCGGATTCGAAGCCGCGTTCTTGGGTGTAGAAGGCAAGGTATGGTAACCACTACACCACCAGGACCGACAGGAATATTCATATCTGATATAACGCCTATTATTTCATTGAGCTTTTCACAAACAAACACTTGCTAATGTTAAAATAGCGTTCATTTACATGAGTATTGGTAATATAATGAACTGTTTTTTATTAAATTTCACCAACTTTTATGAAGCAACTGAAATCCTTTTGATATACAGATCCAAATATTGATTACTTGTATTTATGTACTGTAAAATATTTTGAAAGTCCTGAATTGATATGATGAATGTAATGCAACGTTGAAAACTTGAAACGTTTACTTGTTCTTAATCTTCTTCATATTAGGATGTATGGCGCAAACGTGAATGTATGTGCAGATGTTTTATTTCGGACTTCATTTTAGAAACTTTTAGCGTAATAATGCAGGTTTATAAAAAAAGTAATCAAAATGTAATTAATACGTAAAACAAGTGTCTCTAAGACATTGTTGATTTAATCAAATTTATATTAGTGTTAGTGATTTAGAGCAAACATTTCATTAAAAAGCAGCTTAAATAATTGCAATATTTATGGCAAAAGTATAAGGAATAAAGTAATGCTTCCAAAGCTAATGAAAAGAAGTGAATAGACAATTATAGAAGCATAAATACATCTTCAAAATATGCAACATTTCAGAAGGAAAATATTTTGAAAATACACAACCAATGCATAAGGAAAAGAAACATTTTTCCGGAAACTGAATTCGCATACTCATATTGAAACTACACATAAACTGCAATTTTATTTATTATACTACTATTAAAAAACGCGATGCGCCAAAAATTCATAGTATAACTTATAAAAGTATGTTTTGGGATACAACCTGCAATGTGATATGCACCAAGTAAACATAGCTAAATTAATGATAAATTAAAATATAACGTATCCTCGTATAAGTTCCGTGCTACAATGATACATACTGTAATTCATTTTATGGGGATTTTTCCTTGGCTAGAAAGATTCCCATGGTCTTGTTAGGTTAGGTTTCACTAGGTTAAAGAGTACACTATAATCATATCATCTCAAACGCATCCCTATTGGGTTCATGAAGCTATGCTCAGTCTCAGACACAATTGCAATACCGCCGCGCCGGGAGAACGTTCAAGGGAACAGGGACAGTTTTGCAAAAACATTTAGTTATATCAGAGGGGCATATAATAATGACATTTGTCAACAAGATACAAGAAATCAAGGTTTTTTTTTTTTTTTTTTTTTTTTTTTTAATGTCCGATTTCACTGCTGAGGCATCACAAACGGTGAGCACTAACGATACATAAGATGAAATGATAAATTGGGAAATGCATTTTTTAAGGAAGGAAGCGTTCAAGGCCTAATTTTAAGACACTTTCTGTGCATTTGTCACTTATGAAACCTGAGAAAAGCTTGAAAAAAACCTCTGTAAGGGAGGGCGGACCTGGTAGGAATAGAACCCCAGATCTCCCGCTCTACAAGTCCGCGCCCGAAAGTCCTCGACCACCTATGGCGATCTAAGAAAGTAACAATTGAACATAAAGTTGAAAATATTACTTAACTTTGTTAAAAAAATTGAATGAATGAATTTATTGCTGCTAGCGGGTTTTAGCATCCTGTGGCAGAAAAGAAATACAAAATAAATCAGCAGAAAAACGCAAATAAGTAACAGGAAACACAAAGAGCCAATACTAAATATTGTAACACCTCCTTAAAAATAATCGCTAATGTATTTACATTGGTTTTTAATTTCTTCAAGGTTACAGGATATCCCCGAAATGCGATGCAAGCTGTGGCTCTGTTAATGAAGGAAGCTTTTCTAACATCAGTTCTAATTTGAAAGTCGTGGTCGTTTCTTCCAGAATAGAATGTCCGCCCAGCTTCCATTATGTTCTAACAGTGCGCATGTCTTTTCTGTGGGATTGCGAATGGTTCCCACTCTTAATTCTTTCAGCTTTTTGGAACCCCCTCCCCATTTTATGAACTTGGATCCTTCTCTGTACTTTCTCCATAGCATCTACATGACAACCTGTAACGTATTCCATTAAATGCCGCACTAATGACACAAAAACTGTCTCGTTTTAATTTGTTACCCATGAAACTGAAGAAAAGAAAACATTTAATTTATTTACAATAAAACACAATGCATTATTTCACTTTCGCCGTTTTATATGTTGAAGAATTCAGGAAATAATGGCTTCGTGTTTTCACGATTACCGAACATAACAGCCTCCATAGTTTTAAAGTAGCGTTTTATTCGCTTTAGAGTACTAATATAAATTAGTAGTTTCTAAGACACACACAACTAAATCAATCTTTCTAGAAATAAAATTTTATTCTTCTTGGAATAGAAAATGTGTTTTATTTTAATAACACTAAAGACAGGCGTAATTCTGCTGGATATTCTTCTTAAGACGCAAGCTCAGAAAAGTTGCCTTAAAAGATTATAAAGAAGCATTACATATGATACAGGAGTCACAAACACTGCGGCGTCCTAACATTTGAAATGAAGTTACTTCTCTTATGCGATGTCCAGAGCGACATTTTACTTAATGCCAACATTTTAAATGTTAATTTTTATATTAATAATCTTCTTTTATGGACATTTATCCACCTCTGTTTGGACTTTGCTTGCAAAGTTCATCGCATTATCACTGCAACGGTGCTCTTCATATCCTTCCGTTCATTTTTAAAAATCCGCTCAGAATTCCTTAATACATTGCTGACCATTGTACGTGTTCATAATACACAGGTAGATATTACGTCGTTCGCTTGTTTGATAGGGCCATGCATTTCGTCCAACACGAGCACCGTTTACTGAAATGATACCCCATACTCTCGGTCTCCATCGACACCGCTGCTCTATTTTTGTTCCTGAGAGAATGTGGGGTTAGTTTAACGTATCTC
This sequence comes from Metallyticus violacea, assembly GCA_030762175.1. NCBI lineage: Eukaryota > Metazoa > Arthropoda > Insecta > Mantodea > Metallyticidae > Metallyticus > Metallyticus violacea. Next base: position 15,034,624 of record CM060846.1, on the reverse strand, counting down.
TTATGGGCGTTACACTTTAATGGTCAGTAGTGTGTATAGCACTAATGTAATGAAATTTGGTGTGACATCAATTTACTTACTAAGCATTTCAATTTTTTAATTCAGAAAAATTAGCTATTGGGAAAATATACTTCTTTTAGAAATTTATACATGACAAATATCAAACACGACAGTTGTGCTCAATAACAATAGTTTCTAAAACTAATAGAAAAATGAGTGGGAAAAGGACATACGTGACAGTTTTTAATATAATTTTACACATTTTTCACAACATAGGTCATAAGAGTCGCTGTTACAAAGATCACATTTTGAACAAGTAGCAGACATTTATTAGAAGTAAAGCCTTTTATATTATAAAAATGATAAATTATTTATAATTATCTTGTGGGTAGCATCGTTCATTTACTTCTGAATTAATTATATATCAATTGAAACAGTTTTGTTAGAATTGGAGATAAACTTACTTTATGCGCAACATCAGCTATTTGTGAACTTTACTGTTTAGATGTAGCTACAATGAGGCACATTTAAAACGTTCCGTTCGTAAGCCCACCGCTTATCGCCGAACAAATAAAATAAATGATTTCTACACTCACTCTTATTACAGAAGATGCTGAAAAAGAATGGACCTCTGTGTAAAGAGTGACAGATCTCAAAATGTAGGTACTGTTGGCGATTAGTGGGGTTTATGTGCACAGAAGTGAGGAAAGATGAAACACGCAACTCTATATCAAGATCAAGGAAAGTGACAGTGGTGGAGGATATTGAAGAAGTGAACTTGATAGGGAAATTCGTATTGAGTCTGTTGAGGAATTGCTGAAGGACTTCTGGACTAGGGATCTAGAGAACACTCACATCGTCAATGAATCTCACAGAGTAGCGAACTAACGGCTTCAGAGTTAAGGAAATGCTCCTCCAGACGCGTCACAAAGGAGTTCAGTGGTTTTATCCTGTAAATGAACTGTCTTCTAATGTGAACGCGTTGTGGGTGAGGACCACATAAGTTAATTAATGGCTTAGTCTATGAAGGGAATGTGAGGTTTTGACCGCTAGAGTAATGGCTACAATTCCTTCCGTATCGGGAATGTTGGTAGTCATAAGCACATTAAAAATAATAGCTGTATTTTATGTAGGAAGATGTGGAAGTTACGAATAGCCGCAACCAAAGGTCTACAAGAACAGAAATACGCACGGTGGGGGAGTTCAAACTTGCAATAATCGGATGGTGTGGGCAATTCTCTTTATATGTTTTAGGAAGGAAATATATAGTGGGGGGTCCAAGAAACTTTGGGTGTAAGAAGTGTCTTGGGGGGGGGGGGCAAGTCTCTCTTTAGGACCAGAAGAAGCGACGAAAGACGATATCTTATTGTTAAATCTTAGCGTGGGGTCTGACTGGAGTAGTTCATAATTGAGTTGTAGGTAAACTTCATTCCTGTAGCATGTCTTGAATTCAAGCGAGAAGCGTTCGTTAATCAGCTGAGAGAATGATAAGATTATGATTACTGGTAAGTATCCGAAATGTAGCTTTTCACTAGGCTTCACATGGCTGAGAAATGTGTGATCGCCAATGTCTTGATAAAGGGCTCCAATGGGTGACTGGAGAGCAAGGAAGAAGCCCAGTGATTGGAGGGTAGGCCAAATTTCAGCAGAGAGGGCATGGTGTCAGATGTGGGCATCATTGTTTCAAAAATGGTTATGGCAAAACTTCAGAAATAAATTCAAACTGTTGAATTTGGAAACAGGGCTAATGTTAAGCGCTCCTGTAAAAGATAAGTTTCAACATGAGTAAGAAAGAACAAATTAAAGCCTGTAGTTTATTGGTCAAGGGAATTTACTCTTGCGATTGCGAACTTGGATAAGAGAAACGGGGTAAAACACATGCAACAATCGGCGGCGCACTTGATGGGAATTTCTTGCTGAGCAAGTTCTTTGTTAGAAGAGTGAACAGATGCGAAACTCGCACATTATCGTATTTTTAAAATATTTTAGGAGAGAGAGGGAAATTGAACACCTAAAGAGAAACAAAATTGCGTGTGGAAGAGAATAATCTTCAGATACCGCCTTTTCAACAAGAAGTCTTCATTTTGAAGACGAGGGTAAAGACAATTTAAATGAAACTATTGTGCACTGAGCGAGAGTCTTTTAGGCAGTCTAGGTGTTGAACATGAACTTACACTCACGGATCCAAGTGACGTCTCTGAAGAAATGAAAACAGCAGCTAGAGACGCTGTGTTTAAACTAATGTTGTTTTGCGGAAAGATATGCTGCTGGAAAAAATATAAATCGTGTTGGACTCGAGACAGTTGCCATTGTATTCCAATCGGCAGCAAAGATTGAATAAGGCTACCCAACAAATGTCAATCGTTTATTAAAATATTTTGTATGTATTCTGAGATTGATGTTCTGCTTCTCTTCAGATATAACACAAACATTTAACTCAACAATCGTATGCGTAGGATGTTGTGAAATGTCAGAATTCCATCCACAGAACAGATGAAATGCCTTTAGTGATTGGACTCCCCAGTATATTGTCTTATAAAATGTAATTAAACTGTTAGAAGAACATGCAATAACTACACAAGTTTCTGCGAGTACATCTCTCCAATAATTGACGAAAAGGTATAAAAATCCAAAGTGGATAATTTTTATTGATTATTCTGTTTGTTTTAGGGCTAGTTTGTATAATGTTAAAGTGATACCCAGTCCTTTCCCCCGACATTACTGGCTACATAAGTTGCAAGTATTCGTTCCGTTTAGGGTATCTTACAGGTTCACCCCATCCTCCAATGTCATTTTTCTTCAGAATAATATTCGTATTCGGCATTTTCGCCCATGCTATTTTGCATTATTATGTTGATACAATAATATTTGATATTTAAGTCTTTTATTTGCAAAATTTTATTGCATATCAAATTAATTTTTTATGACTCGAGAATAAAGAGTGATAGTGTAAACTAAAATTAAACTGGTTCTCTATTGCTGTTCTGCATCCCGGAAATCTGCATGTCAAATTTCATTGAGTTACGACAGGATATCTTCCGCTATTATGGGTACTTTTACACCATCCCCATAGGGGATGAAATTGGGGCACATCAGGGGATGATACTAAAAAGAAAGTCTACGGTTTGACCCATATCTGTTTAACACTAGGGCAGAACTTTATTTCATGTGTCAAAGGAGATGGGCTTAAGAAAAGGGTGATTTGTTCAATAAATCGATTCCTTAGACTAGTGCATGGTTTTGCTGACTGTAGCCTGAAAGTTCCTGGATTCTGTTACCGGCACCTACTGGAATAGTTCTGAATTAGGGAATTTTAAAACAGGAACCTTCCAGACTCGTGAGGACAATTGAGAAGCTGCTTAACAGAGAAGTAGCTGGCGGATTGTCAGGCCCCCTGCAGTATTGCCCTTTGTTACTGAAGTCGCGAGGAGGCGGCAGAGGAAACAGCAGCACCGCGGCTGGCCACGGATCTTCATTTGTCCAACATACCGTGTGTTTCCGTAATCATAAAAAATTGGAAATGATAAAGAAGAGCAGATATATCAATTTGAGATAAGGAACTCTCATCCGAAAACGCTTCAGTTGCAAGATATAAGCTGTAGATTTCAGAATATGACCTACATGTGGGCGTACATCATTAGGAGTTGAGGAAGAAACTTCTCACTCAATCATCCCGAGCGGAACTTGTCTCTGCAAACAAAGTTTACTTATTCTACTGTCATAGGTATACAAAAATAATTTCGCTTATAACTTGCGACTGAGGCATTTCCTGCATTTTCCCTGAAAATTGTATCATCATGCAAACACCCGCTATGCTAAACCTTCATAATTATTGGATCTGCGAGCGTTACAACTTCTGTATAGTATATTTTTTTTTTTAAATTTCACAAAAAGATATATAATATGCTAAAAAGTGCATTATCAGCAAATGAACACGGTTAGCTTTAGAAAACTGATTTAACTCGTTTGGAAAAGTATATAAGTTACTAGCTTTTCTTCCTAAATGTTTGTTTATTTACTACTATCCTGTTTGTGTTGCAGGTAATTACAAGGATTATCCGATAATTTTTTTTATGATAACATCGAGTGCATAAAGTTTTTTTCGTTTTACACTGATCTCCAACTCGAGCTATCCTGTATAACATTTTTACACTTCACCAAGGCCACGGACCTCCATTTGTGACTTTGTGGCTTTGACCATTAAAAGATTACTAATTTTAATTAAACGCTAAAGTATTTTTAAAAATGTAATATAAGACTCTGAGGCATACCTTGCCTTTTAGTGATAAACAAGCGTGGTTTTAATCAATCACAAACGTTTTCATGTGTAATTATAAACATTCAGAGCGCATTTCCTTGCTTTGAACTAAAAAGTTCAACTTACATAGCTGAAACAAGAGAAAGTTTAGTGAGTTCAATGCGCCAATTTGTTCTTACCAACACCTTGGAGTTTCTGAATAGTGTTAAAGTGCAGCACCAATCTTTAACTAGTATAACAGACACTCTGTTTCAAGTCTCCATCATGTATTCTTATATGGCGAGATCAGCTTATTCCCTTCCGCAAACCAATAACTCTGCTTTCCACTGCCACGTTGTAACCCCAGCCACTTTATTAACGGAGTTCGCGTGCGTTTTTATTTCAATGTGCTGTAGGAACACATGGATTCAGTGTTATGTTAACACATTTTCATAAACTTCCAAGACGAAGAAAGGTGAGAAAGAGATCCACGTGTCCTGCAAAAACCGCCGAGGTCGTTTGGGCGCGAACTCGTGAGCGGGATGTCTGGGGTTCCATTCGCAACAAGACCATCCACCCTAACTTAGGTTTTTTTGGAATTTTTCCTTAATCCTCACAAACGGCAAATGCCGGAGAGGTACCCTGAACTGAGGCGTGGAACGTTTTCTTCCTTTAAAAAAAATCCTTTCCCAATTTATCATTTCATCTCATGTATCCATCAGTGCCCACCGTCTGTGCTGCTTCAGCAGTAAAAATGAGCGTTAAACACTATTAAAAAATCCGGAAAAACTACAACAATCTAGAAAACGCCCTCTTTATTCATTACGGGGAACCGCATTTCTTGTGCACGAGTAAAATAATTTACAAAAAATGTGGACTGTTCAATATCTTTTCTTAACGAGGACACATTTTATTTTAGCTTCATGCATTTAACAATATTTTGTATTAAGAGTGTGTAATTTGTTATATCAGTATTACCGCGCTATTTATGTTATCAGTATATGCTAGCATTAATTAATTTACCGCCTCTGTGGCGGGAATACAATTCGATTTTAGAATATTTAATATAGGTGACGTTTTTATATTTAAAAGTGTTTTCCGACCGTTGATCCTTAGCTGGGGATTTCTTCTTTCTTTTAGAACTGAACTATAATAATTAATAAAGAGGTTGAATTATTTGCTCAAGTATCAAACCACTGTAATTGCTTTAAAACAACATCATAATTGCTGATTGGTTTATAAAAACTGTACATGTGCTTCTTGCTATCTAATGGTGTATATTTTCAGTTATAAATAATTTTAGTTTTAATTTGCCTTTCTGCCTCGAAAACTTTCAGCATTATTTTTGCATGGTGGTTTCTCATTTTTATAATGAGCATTTTCTGCTTCGGTTTTCAACACATTTTCTTGAAGCATTCTCCAAATGAATTGAACAGAATTTAAGTCAGGAGAGTTCCGTACAACGCAATTCTACTCATCATCTTTTAAAATGGTGTAGCTGCATTTTACTTCTGCTTGCTTTAGAATAGAAGAATAGAAGAAACATCCAAGTATGTTAAGATAGCATTTACTGCTTTTCAAAGAATTCTTTGCAACTCTTGAATTTGAACTTATTTCCCGCAAGCGTTTTGTTGAACTTGCATAGCAAATACAAAATTCAACAAGATCAAAAGCCAGAGTTAAAAATTCGGTTTTAAACAGTAATAATAAGTAGTTCATTTCCTATCTCATCGCTGAAGTTTCTAAATACAACGCAATCTTCCAAAGAGTTTTAAGGCACAGATAAACATCAAGCTTCTACCTCAACACTAAATTACCCTTCAGCACACTTTCATAAGTTTATTTTCCGCTTTGCCTACTTCTATTTCAGCTTTTAGCACTGCCATTTCACAACTTATTCCTAAAACAAAAAGTCTTTGTTATATTTTTCACAAGAATGTATTTTACTTTTGTGTAATATATCCAATGCACAATAAAAATACCTAAATCTCTACTATCCAGCTTGGAAGCAAACTCCGCACAATATCAAGAAGGAAGCAAAAATAAAAGAAAGTAGGAGTTTGAGGGACTGAAGTATAGTGGATAATCGAAAATCCAGACCTATGGTGAGTGTAATGCTGATAATGTTGAACAGTAGTGTGGCCAGTTCTAATAATGAGAAACCTCAACACTAACTCAATCCAGGCGCGATTTAATAGTTCTGTAACACTCGTCTTTCTTTCCATGCACTAAAATCGCTGAAATATGGCATTCAAGCCAGTGTTTGGGCAATTTATATGCGCTACCAGTTAAGTAATTTTTTAAAATCTACACTCACCTCAGTCTTGTTCGCGTTCATTTTTTCTATTGCACCTGGTCACCACCAGATGTTTTAGGTTTTGCACGGTATATTGCTTCTTAGGATGTGAGAAATTTGGTTCAAATTCGCATTATAAAGGAGCGTATATAAAAATTGCGATTATTTTGCTTGGCATTACATAACGTGATTCTTTCAAAATTGATTATATTTCATATATGTGTTCATTATTTTTGGAAATAATGATCTGAACATTTTCTTTAGCAGTTTTGGGGTACTGAAAATGTTGTCTTAAAAGCATTTAATGGTGAGATATAAGGCCGTGGAACTTAGGTTTTCGTTCACTTCTGAGTTTGAGGTACTTCGATTTATGCAAAACAATGCAATACATTTCTAATTGATTGTGGGTGTGTAATAGATAGCGGTTAGCAGCAACAAGTCCTAGCGAGTTAAAATTAGTTCTGGGGTAGTTTTAAAGACGTGTCGTCATGAAAACTATTTTACAGAAGATACAAGTTTATCAACTCTCTGTGATACACGATGCATCCAATATACAAGATAAGTTCGGATATTTACTTGTAAACTTTTACCGACCTTAATTGTGTGAATAAAACTATCGCTCACAAAATGCAGCTGTTTGAGACCTCGACTTCTTGTACTATTTTTTCCCCCCTTTTAAGCAAATATGTCCTTCGAAATCGGTTGTTTCGTCAAATGATACCCTTACAAAATTGTCTTTAACGTGTATCCGAAAATTTTCAGTTGTTTCATTGTAACACTGCATCACGATTTTTGCGTGCAGTTGATTCGTTTGGTACCTTGTGTTGTGTATGATTTTCAAAGAACTTACGTAGAGTTGAGTTTGTAGTTTCCACAGGGGACAAACAAATGCCAGAAAAGCTTCATACGAGCAATGGGAAGTATGAGAGAAAATATTACCGGCAACCTGTAATATTCACCAACTTGTTTCTGAACAGAAATAAATTTTGGGCATTTCTTCTTTAACATTTTCTTGTTCTGGTTGTAATAGAAATATTTGATCCCTTGGTACGATTTCTCAGTACAAATGATTTGCTCACTTGCTTGGCAATGAGTCTTTTCCCATTGGTCCTTAACGTTTCATTTTTAATTCCTCTTGAAAATGCAGTTATTTTGCAATTGCGCTTATGTAAAATTTTTGTCAATTTTTTTTTTTTTTTTTTTTTTTTGAAATATGACAACTAACGTTTCTGAATAAAATAAACTTCGCACGCTTACAGGTCTGAGAAGACCATGGCAAAGAACTACACTTAAAAACAGCAGGCAAATGATGGAAAGGTTTGGATTTGAACTGCAACATAGGTTTATCTTTTTCTCGTCGTAGTTCTTGCTTGACCGGAGTGACTCGCACTGCAATGAAAACAGATTGGATTACAGTGCATGTTATAATTTTCCTCTTCCTGGAGCTTTTGCTCAATCTCCTAAAGAATCAGATATTGTCTTTGTGCTGCAATATACCTTCATTTATAGGAACCAACTCATTTCTAAAATCTGCTCAAAGAAATGAAGGAAATGTGCATTATAAACCAAGAGATTAAAAATGACGGTACTTTTAATAATATTAGCAAAATGTATGTTTATGTGAACCATAAATTATGCTTAAACTTTTACAAATGGTGTGATATGCAAAGAAAGTACAGCTAACGTATTATTTGACCACAGAAAAACATGCTTAATGATTGAGTGTATCACACTCAACATCATCAAACAGGAAGTCAGGACCAAGAGCAGACGTGGAGGATATTTAAATTATATCTCTGGATATTTATGTGCTGACATTCTGTGCACATATACTTATGGAGTTTGCTAACCTATCCACAAGTCTGTTGCTGAAATAATGGATTTTAGAGGCATATGGGACAGTTTCTGTGGGACCTATACTAAAAGTAAACATGGAAAATTTGAATCTCTGCTACAAGTGGTTGCCTAGGAAAAAGTATTCTAGGAAAATGTTTAATTATAAAATAAAGCAGAATATTTAGTGCAGGTGAAATTCAAAGACTTGGGCGACATCTGCTGACCACGGGCTGGTTTTCCGCCACCTGACTGTCAGGGTAGCGCACAGACAAGTAAGAGGGTATTCAACGGGGTTGAATGCTTACTAAACTCAAGTATCCGCAAGATCTACTTTGCTATCTCCTCCTCCTGTGGCTGGGGATATTCTTAGACGTCCCCCCTCTACCTTCCATTCCCCTCCCCTACTAACCGTTCTCGCCCTCTCTTTCGCCACGCTGCTTTTCCTCAAACTTCATCATTTGCGTTCGCCATCCTGCTCTGTCCACGCATCGTGATGCCTTCCAGAATGCCTGGTTTGGACCTCTGTTAGACTCCCGTAAGACCACCTCCTTGCTGCAAGACGGAGACGGAACGAGGGTCATGCGCGGGTGCGACAGAGAGGGTGCGGTAGGCAGGGACTAGATGCACAGTTCCCCCACCCCCGCACCCGCAAGCGCTCGCCTGTCCGTTCGACGTGTCTTAGTCGCAAGAGTTCTGTCTTGCCCCAATCGCCCGCGTGTTCGCATCACGTGCGTTAGTAGAGGAACAGCTGCCACCGCGTGGTCTTGGCCGGCGCGCGCTTTTCGAAGTCCCCAACCCCAAAGACAGTGTGTACATCTTGTGTGGTGGCCGAAGCTCATTGCGATTTTGTTGCGATTTGCCACCCCCTACCCCAAGAGAGCGTGCGCGTGTGTGTATGTGTGTGCGCGCTTGTGAGGAAGGTGGAGGGGTAAAAAGACACGTGTAGCTACCCCCTCCAGCACCCCGTGAAGGGTCGCGTGCAAGATGGTGGTGTAAACTGGGCAATCACGTGACGTATGCCATAGAGCAATTTGTTAACTCTACAGGCATCAGTCGCAGCACGCTCTAAAAACGAGACAATAGTGGGACGGGCAAAAGTCTCTGTTACTCAATACCCGCTTAATTATATGTCTGTCTTTTCTCTAAGCAAATTAAACGTTTGGCCAACTCTCGTTAAACTGGGTGTGGGTGTGTGAGTGTGTGTGTGTATGTCAGTGGACCGTCGTCGTGATTGGAGGAATTTCTTTTCATCTACACCATACTACGCAAGTCTCATTGTGACCAGCTTCTGCATACGGACTGAAAGAAAAAGGCAAGAAACGCGCTCCCAAAAGTAGCCGTTGGAACAAAAAAAAAAAAAAAAAATCAGAAAAGCAAGGACTTGGCCAATCAATTATCAGAGCTGTTTGGGGAAATTTCCTGCCTCTCCAAAGACTCCAAGCAAAGGGGAACAGGAGGAAAAAGAAAACAAAACCACCGGATCACCAAAATTGCTGCAAGAGCGGCGGGCTACTTCAAATAACACGTGGTCTATTGGTGGATATGTAGGTGAGTATCGTTATGCAGTTTTACACTACACTTACTCACAAATTAACACTTGTCGAAAATCACTAAGTGTTTAAATAATGTCTTGTTTGTCGTTTCCTATTGCACTAATAGTGAACCGGGTTATAGCTCTTGATAAAGGTCGGTCTTTATCGGTGCAATTAACATAATCAGTGTTTAACGATCGAAGTTTCATTATAAAGAAAGCTTTACATACGTTTTAGATAGCTGCTTCTATAGTTTATAAAAACGAAATGTTGCTAACTTGTTTTCGCGCACTTGAATTGATGCTTTAGAATATAAGTGATAAAGAACGTTTTAATATTATGCTCTGGAACAACATATTAGTACTCAATGTTAAACAATTGCTTGCGAACTGACTCGGACATTTTAAATTACTGCTTAAGCTGTGAAAAATTTTCTTTCAATTTCTCTCGCGCATAGGTATGTGTGAAATTCTTTGTTTGATATCATGTGGGAAGAAATGTTACTGATTTAAGTGTTTCTTTAATGTATTGCTGAAGGGTTTCTTGCAGAAGATTACTGTAACTATAAGAGAAAACGCATTCTTATATATTTACACGCTAAAGTGAAAGGGTTCTGCATTCTTTCTTTGTTCCTTCAACGTTAAAGTAAAATAATAGCTCATAAATTGAGCTGATCACTGTTTCCTATAAAACCTCATTAGTATTAAAAATAAATCAGATACATAGAATTTCCTAAATGGAAACTTGCCATTAGCACTTTATTAAGACAACATATTAACACTTTAATACTTTTGCTATTTCATTATTTTAAAAAATTGAGCTAACAACGCTTCTTTATCTAAAGAAGAAATAGAATTGGTGCATTTTTTCTCACAAAAAGTATTTGTTTCATTTTTTATTCATAGAGAAGGAATATTCTGTAAGAAAAATTAGATTATTCTTAAAATTATCGTATTTTGTACCTGATTTAAAAGAATACATTTTGCACTTTTCTGAACACATTAAATGAAATATTTTGAGGAACGTAACGCACACGAGAACTTCTATTTGGGGCGAGTCTGTTTTGTGTGTGTTTTTATTTTTTTCTCCAGAGGAGGTTGGTAGATTCTGTGTGTTTTCGTTCACTGTTTCCCTTGTTTAAGTATGGAAACAGTTGAAATGTATAATTTGGAGTGGCATAAAAGCCATGAAAATATTAACATTGTATTTGCAACCGTGATCTGTAACAAAGTGTTTGAAAGAACATCTACGCCCACAAATATAACTGATAAATTACTACAATTTTAACTGGTTGTTTATATTACTGCTTAAAACTCTTCTACATATAGATATATAGGAAACTAAATTACTAATTAAATTAAAACGGTCATCTTGTGACATACTAGTTATAAACCCGTTGATTTAAAAATATTACTCTTTTTTCCACAGCTATGTTCACTTATTATATCTAAACTTAATTGGTTTTTTACTTATTTAGCGACTGCAGATCGAGAATATGAATTACAGATATTAACGGAGTTGTGTGTTACAACAAATGAAATACATTTTATATACTAAATGAATGTAAATAATTTCCTTTGGCAAGTGTAATATTTCGATACAGCAAATATACTGAAACTTATAAATAAAAAAAACAAACGAATGAAAAAGAAAAACCGTTGGGTGTTTGTATTATTTTGTAAAGAGTTTTCAGTCGGAAGAGTTGCAACTTGAGTTTCAATTTATGCAAATTAAATAATTCACCATTTGAAATGCCATGGCATCCATTTAATATTTTTACAAAATTAAGCTTTACTAGCCGAAATTGTTTCATTTCTTAAATTTCATCCAAATGCACATAAATATTGCCACTTGTTTAAATCTATGATTGCTTATCGTTGTGTGGTCATGTCTAATACTGAATGCAACATTGTGGTATATTACAGGGAGCGTGTTAGGAGTTGTGTGAAAAGAATATAAACCCATTAGGGGGTAACAAATGTACGTGTGCAACTTTCCCGAACCATGTGTTACCAACACTTGAAAGTGTGGTAAACAACGGTGCCACCGAGGCCAGCTCGGTTTCAATGTTGCCAAGTACAGAAGTTCCACTCCTTAACCATTAGGAGTACTTTCCAACGAAAGTTGCCCATATTAAAACTCGTATAAACATTTAGAGAAATTACTCACACTATGTATCAGAAATGTTCACACTGCTCCATTACAATTGTTTGAAACACTTCTTGGAGCGGTTTAGAATACGCTAGACTGATAATACTTTCGTTTGTACTGTGATACTGTTAAGAAATAGTCACTTAATACACTCAATGGCACATTTCAGTTCCATATAAACATAAACAAATAAATAAAGAAAGGAATGTTATATATTATAATAAGCACAGCTTATATTACCGGTACTCTACCAGCACACCACAATTTCACCTTCTTCAGCGAACCGCAAATTTTGGATGTTGTACTGGAAGTGCACCTGCAGAACACGTTTTTCTTTTTATTTTCACTATAGTTAATACAAATTAAAATACTTAACACATTTTTGTTTCTTACTTCCAAAAGATGACGACGATTGCGTTATGAAGAAATAAATAGTTTTCATTTCTCAGTAAAATAATTTCAGTCATAGAAGGTTACTCTCGCCAATGTTTTTGCTTCCCGCCTAACACATTGCGTGCAGGATGAAATATCTTGAAGGAGCAGAAATTACTATTTATAATTACATCTGGCGAGCACCTATAAAAAGTGTGTTGAATTTTGATGGAAAGCCTCAGGAATGACTAGAGTGAGGAACATGCAAACCAAAATTGAAATGGATTGTTTTCAACTCTACATCTGCAAAAGCTGACTGGAAAACGAACTCAACTATTTTTGGGTCTCATTACAAAATATTCGAAAGTTAAGGCAATTAGAACAAGCATAAGTATGAATTTTAATCTTTCACTGCAAGATATGACAATACGTATGAACTCCATATACAGAACGAGGAAGTTTTTCTTTGCTGCAAAAAAAAAAAAAAAAAAAAAAAAAAAAAATAGATGACAGATTGTTGTTGTGATGAAAAATAATTTTTTATTTATTTTAAATGTTGGCATATTTTTGGTTCAGAAAATGTTATTAGAAAGATGTTTAGGGAATGTTCACGAAATAATAATGAATTCCATTCTTTTGCTCACAAAGGCATATATAGATATAGAGGCATCAATACAAGTAACAATTGAAAGAAGGAAGCAAATATCAATAAAGAGAAAATAACGACATTCGTTTGACTCCTCATTACTGGTGCTTGACTATTGTGTAAAGTAAGAAAGAAATCGGAATAAAAGTACTTTGAAACGTTGGAACTTTGCGGGCTTTCATTAAACGTTATTGACAACTCTCATTAACTGTTTTCTCTCGTTACTCAACGAAAACTCCTAGAAATACTTTTTTTTTCTGACTAAAGGTTTGAAGGTAAAGTTAGCACACGCTTATGCATTTCTTATATTCAGAAGTCGAATGTAAAGAGGACATCCATCGAACGAATTATCTTCATATTGAATTAGATGTAAACAAGGATGAATAAAGATTAAATAGATTAAAAATTATTTAGTAGGCGAAATTTGTCATTAAAGACTGTATATCTATTGTTTCTTCTGTCAGGAACAAAACTTCGTGTTGTTTGGTAGGTTCTTTCATTTCCTCACTGGGATCAATCAAAATCTATTGGGCCTTGGCTAAATCTGCTCAATTTCAAGTTGTAGCCTTCTTTCTGTACCGATGCCATTTTAGCTTCACTAAATACCATAGCTCTTGCTATAAAAGTATGAGGTTTATGCTTGATAAGCGTATGACCTAATTTATACTGGAGATTTTGGTGTTATATTTGTTTTGGAAATACGCAAGCAGAAAGGTCTTAATTATAACTATCCTTGCGAGGTACAAAACTACTTCAATTTCACTTTTTGCATTTCAGAATGCTTTATATTAGTTTCTTCTTTTTAATTACACGCTAGCACTTTTTATTCAAATACAGTTTTTGTTACCAAGAAATGTTGCGTTTAACATGGCCGTACCTTTACAAATATATGAAATGCCGAAACAGTCATGACTGCCGAGACACTTTCAGCGTGTTAAATTGGTCCCGTTGTCCTCTAAGGCATAGACTCCCATCTTATTGCAGTCTTCATTACCTCAAAATGTATACATACTTATTTTAATATTTTACACTTATATATAATCTCTTTATATTATGTACAAACATATTCTCAAAATGGTTGGCATTTCTTACCATCTTTGGGCAACATATATAAATTTGCCAGATGTTAAAGTAAGGCAAAGATACTGGTGGAACCTCGATGAAGTTCCATTTTAATCACATAAAGTCATTAAGAGTGATATAAATTGGATCATTCACAATAAAATAAAAAATGATTTAGAAAAACGTCTTAGAAATATTTTGAATAAAATTATGACAGTGAATTTTCTGGAGGAATGTAGTATATTAAAAGTTAACCACCCGATGAAGCCGAAACGGATGATACATTTTGGACATATCTTTTGAGCGATGTGTTTCAATTGGATAAAATCTTCCAACACCTCATCTGTGTTCTGTGATCCATATTGCTGGCTCTCTGTAAACTTCTAATGTTCCTGCCAACACTATATTCGAAGCAAGTCTACTCTGATTATGCATGCCGCTTTTGAGAAAGTAATTTCCACAACTTTCAGCACAGATTTATTTATTCTTATTAGGTCCTTTACCAAGTCGTAGGTTGGAAAAAGTATGCATTTCTAAATATGCATTTTAGAGCATTGATGAAGTATTTTATGTAATTTTATAGCTGTATAAAACTGAAGATTTGCTTCGCAGAACTACCAGTCACTTCTTTCGCGAGTTTTTAGACAAAATAGCATACAAATCTCCATTTGCATTTTTTTCACAGCTGTTTTGTTTTCTGTGTTTAATTGTTGAGAGCTGATCAAAAGTTACACCTAGTGATAGCATTTTGCTCTCAATGTGATGATGTGCATGAGACAATATGACGTTGGGCAGCGAACAAACCACTTTTCTGTGATAATGCCGAGACGATGATGAAACTCATTGCAAGACATTTGCGCCTACTCATTCTGATTGTGACTTGCACTTTACAAAGGTGTGTATATCAACAGCATGGAAGCTTCTTGTGCGATAATGAGGCAGTTGGTTAAGTTCTGTAATCGCGTCCAACGTGGGATAGAAATGTCACTTTGTAGCCCACATTCAAAAGTGGCGGCCACTCTATCTCTGAGGTAACGAAACTTTAAGACAACTCAAGTAACTTAAGTGAGTTTTATTTCTGTGATTTTTTTTCTGGGGTTTAACAGCCAAAGAAAATTGGTAAAAACTAAATCTTTATATAGAACAGATGGTAGTCGTTATCTTTGAAATTCTATTTCATAAGTAATAGTTCTATTCCCATTCATAATAACATGATCATATTTTTTAACGCAGTCAAATAATTACTGGAATAAGAATGTATATTATTAAGTCTTCTAAAACTTCTTCCATACAATAGGCCTTTCCAAAAAGAAGTTTCGTCACAATGATTCCCGTACTTGTGGTTTAGCATTTTTGATGCAAGTAATATGTTCTTAAATAATTTAATAGCAATATATACAGTTTTGGGGTTCAAAAAGCTTTAACATCGCTATTTAGTCTCCTGTTATAATTCCAGATCAAGTGATGTCTTGATAAAAATTAGATGCAGGGCACAGTTAAGAATGTCTTCTACATTAACCCATTTAGTAATTTAGTTAAAATCTCACAGTTCTTTTCCTCAGCGAAAAAAAAAAAATACTGAATAATTCACTATTACGAGAGATGCGCGAGTGTATTCAGATAACATTGGGAGGCATTTGACAACATTTCTTGGGTTTAATTTGTTTGTATGTGATTTCGGGACGGCCTTTTCAAGAAATTATTTTTTTTACCCAATACTGTTCTAAGATATTTCTTTCTTTCATGCATTTAACATTGCCATTTTGTATTATTTTATGTTTAAAATGCTTTGGTTAAGAAGAACAATTAGAAATCAATTTTTGTTTTCAGATTTGTATTAAGGAATTAAAACGTATACACATTGTTGGAAGAAACAATTGAAACCATATTTAATATACTTAAATGTAACATCCTCATCATTTGTTACAATATTCGGAATATTATTTATATTTAAAATTAATAAGGGTTCTAATATATAGACTAGAGGGATCTCAGATGTTTCTGTATTTCTGAAACTGAAATTCGCCATTTTAAGTATGTAAAATTTACATATCTCATTATAATTTCCTGTGCTGGTTCCACTAACTTTAATTTTTATAACAACTTACACTTTAGATATTTTGAAGGTCAAATAATACGTTAGCCGTCAATAATTCACCATACCCAATCACAAAATTTTGATTCACGTAAGTAATAACAGTGTTGTATCAAAAGCATTTTAAACATTTAGATAATGTAATTAAAATACACTTTATTTATTGTGATTGCAAATTTATGCCTAACGCAGGGTTCATTCACGGACTAGTTTCAAAACTGGAGGTACACGCATATGATTGTGAGATTTACTCTCGTGAAATTAGGATAATGAAAGAAATTCTCTCATCTAATTATAGATACGTGTTTCTGCTCTCCTGTTGAAGTTCTCACGAAAACTGATAGGCAATTATTCTTTAGTAATGTACACCTTGAGAAGACTATCTCTCCCATTAGCGATTTACAATGCATACTTTATGAAGAAAGCTAATAGCTGATTATAGACCCCTCGTAGTCATAAAAAACGACTTCTTACTTTATTAATATTATACAAAAAAGTTCCAAATATTTCTTTATTAGCAGTTCAAGACTACTCGACTGTTTTCACTTCGTACACAGCTAATCAAAACACGTTCTAGAATTCTAGAGGAAAAATTTACTTAATTTGGTGTGGGCTTGAATTAAACTGTTTTCTTATCATCTAATGAAAATGATTTTGCATTTTTTCCTCTACATCTTTAATGTCTGTTTGCCTGTATGATCGTTTTATTCGCTTACAGAAAATGTTATTTCATCGTTATATCACATAACTTTTACTGCATATTTTATGGGTTTATGGGGATAAGATTTGTATAAACATCTCTGTTGTAGGAACTTTAACATGAGTTATACCTAACGCGATCTTGTTCCTGTTTGCTGTTGTGTATAATGAAATAAAATGATTCTTTTATCCTTTCGGAAATATAAATTTTCAAATGAGAACACAGTTCAATTTTATTTCACATTAGAAACACTTTGCAGGATAATTGTACATTTTAAGCAGATAAAACATTCCCCAAAACAGCCACAGTTAAGCTTGTCACATTTATTTTATTGTCGATGCCCACAGTCTGACGAGAAAATAAAATTAACGGCGTACTTCATATCTGAGATGGGATATTTTGGAATTTCTGACGCTCAAAGAGGAAGTAACGACAATTTTGTTCATCGGTTTTAACCTCGCTCAGCGTGCTCGTCATTTAGTTCTAAAGGAACTATGCTTCATCTCAGCCATCCCACCTATTGCCACACTTTCCTGCAAAAATCTTCCCCGTTTTTATTCAACCGTTTTCAGGTTACCTCAGCTTGCTGATACAAACATTTGGCCAGTTAAAGCTGATAATCGGAGTTAGAAATGTGAATCCAGTACCCATAACTGAAAGCTAACGAATACAGAGAAGGTAACTTTGGGTGGAGGGGAGCGGTGAAGCATCGTTTCTTGTAGTTTACAAAAACAAAAGGAAAAGGGTCACATTAGGACTGCACTTGCTTTTCACTTTTCAAATTAATGTCCTTAATTTGGTCACACTTGTTACCTAGTGCCAAGAGCTGGCCACGTAAGAAACAAAAACTGAGTACGTGGGTGCTAACGTTACTAACTCTTGGCAGAGAATATTTGTATTTCGTCAGTCACACGCTGCGTTTTTATTTAGGATAACGCGACTTTGTTTTCTTTCAGGCAACAGGACGTTTAAACGTTTTGAACAACAAAGCAATCCTTGTTCACTGTAGTTAATGCGATGAAACACATTTGACGGCGACAAGTATACATTGACATTTTAAATAATTCCCCTTGGATTCTCGTATAAGTAACATCCGAGAACAAATAATTCTTGTTTAACTTTGTATTTATATATGAAAACGGTAGACATTTTCTGGCAGAGTGAAGAGTGGATTCACGCTGCAGCTAATAGTGCAGTTTGCGAAACACTCTTTGATCGTGGACGTGCCCGTAACTTGTAATCTCGTCGTGGATGACGTGTAGGGGAGAGGCGTTAAGACACGTTTCATACTACATCACTAATATGAAGGAAAATCAAACTTTGCGAATCAGTTAGAACCTTGTAATACATTTCGAAAAAAAAAAATCCATTACAAATGTTTACTGTGTATGGATGACAGGGGTAAAAAAAAACTGCAATATTTTTCATTAAAATCTAAATATTTCTCATTCTAATAATTATCTAATTTAAAAGTAAGCAAATTACTTTTGAAAAATTTAACTATGTGCAAACATTAGGTAAAGAGAACATCAGAATAATTTATAGTGTCATTGATTTAATTTGTACAATGCTTACCAGCTTGTCTTCCTGTAACACAGTGACAAAGTATATTTTACAGTTAGATAATCGAAATGCTTGCACGTATAAATTATGTTGTATTCTCCGTTAAATTATAAGTTATCATTACTTTTTTCTTAAATGTTTAAAAACAGTCTGCATTCATGGAAGGATCACCTCCGTCTTTCGGGAGAATTTTATTCAAAAAGCTTTTAAATCCATGGACGAAAGCCTGTCACTGTGTGTATACGTGAAAGTGCCTGTTTCGCAAAAGGAAAAGGCGTTCAAGTAAATGAGAGAAATGAGAACGTGCTCTTTGCAAGTTCCGAACCAAAACCTTCTAAATATAAGTTAAAGCTTATTATCTTTTGCTTGACAGTTATAGCTCCTAAATTGCTGCAACTCTTCCTTGACCAAAAAGAAGCTGAAAAAATCCCCTTCAGCATATAATTGGGAGGTTAAGTTTTATACGTTGAAGATGATTATCTTCTCACAAAGAAGCGCATCAATCTCTCTCTCTCTCTCTCTCTCTCTATGCTTGTACTTATACGACCACTGACGTGCGAGCTTTTTTTTTTTTTTTTTTTTTTTTTTGCAGAGAATAATAACACAACAGACAACGTAAATTTTTTTATTTATTTTCTATATTTCCTGAGTTTACTAGGCTTGGCTTGTATGTGGAATTAAACCGGTGAATTCAATTTGAAACGTAAAAGTTAAATAACGAACAGTTCGAGGTTTTAAGATGCAAGTGTAACTTGGTTAGGGTGGCGACAGAAATGTTTCGCAAAACAAAAGAGGTCTATTTTCTGCAGTTATTTTCCTTCTTATGTATCGACTTGAAATTCTAAATGTAACCGGTGGGGAAATTATTTTACAATGTGTAAAGTAGCCATATCTTTCGTCTTTGAGTTTGTGATGGGAAACTAACTTCACTATATGGTACGCGTTAAGTATTACATTTCAGTTTTACGGGAGCGGCACACTTGCTTTACTCTCAATGGCTATTGCAGAAGCGTAGACAAGCTTCACTGAGTTCAGGTTTACAAATGCGAAACTCTTCAATAGCGGGATCTGCAAGTCACGACTGGAAATCGAAACACGCATCTCTGACGTACCGTGCAAACGTTTAGTGTTCTGTCACAAGTTGATGTTTCGGGGAAATGCAAAAAGTTTCAGTGCCCGACGTAGCATGGCATCTCTCTCAAGACAGCAGTAGGTATGCAATGACATGAAACCGAAGCAGTACCGAAAACATTTCGTTCGTCTCAACTTGGTGGCAGATGAAAGAAATTCTCTTAATGGGGCTCCAAATGATTCATAATTACATCGTCCTATTCGCTTTGGCAGCAGAACGATTCCAAGAGTCAGAGATGGAGCTGCGTAACAAAGAAGTTTCATCAACACTTACAACTGGGCTCCCGAAATAATAACTATTCCTTCCAGTACGTTGACTCCTTCGTGAATTTCAGTAGTTTTACGCAATTGCAGTTTATCCATTTCCGTTCTCCCATTTTCTTGATTAATGAAGGCTTATTCATTCTATTTTGCCAATCGCCTACAGTGGCTTCACTTTTCGGTATAGCACATTTTCGGCTTTGGCTGTCCTGAGTAAAACAAGGCTCAAATAAACTTTTCACGCTTTATGTAATAGTACAATAAATTATTTTTGCTACTTCCAAAAGTTAAAACGCGCAGAGGAATTCAGCAGAATCAGCGAAGATCCCTAGCAATTCTAACAGTGGCAACCAGCGTTGTTTTTCTAAACGTTTTACGTTCCTGCCTTTCTTTTTATACAGTCCACCGATGTGGTAATAACTCACACCGTACATCAGAACTGCTTATTTTGCATTCATAATTGAGCGTCACGTGATTCTTGTTCTTTTACATAATTATCTTCCAAAATTATTGATCAAGCAGCTCAGTGTCGCAGCTGGTACAAACAGAAACTGTTCCTGAACTCTGCACATTGTGCAAGGTTCACCTGGCATTAAGCCGGTGTTTTTAATTATTTTATTTATTCGTGCAATTGCGACTTCTTCGGAAAATTCCAATATTCGCTTAACTACTTTTTCTAGAAACTGTATGCATATCTTGTTTTCCACAGATGATCGTATTCGTGTGAACATATTTAATAGTGGTGTAGTGGCAGTTGTCGGGCGTTATCACGTTTTATGCTTGACAAGTTCACCATAAAGCACCATAGTTTTCAAATATGAAGTTTCATTCATTGCTGCATTTCTTGACTTGACCGCAAAAAACTGAGACGCGGTAGTCCCTCAGGTTTTGTTCTCCCGTAAAAGCACACGATTGCATATGTTATCCTAAAAGAACTCAAATATGTATCGTTTATAATGTTTGAATGATTGAACTTCCTTGTATACATTTCAACATTTCATTCAACTTACTTTCCAATGAAGAGAACATCAAATCTTCTTTTGTTCGCCACTCGTCCTAGAAGTAATGACATAGTTGCCGTAAACCTTGGGCAGAAAATTAGAGGTAAAAAGAATTCAACTGCCAGACTATGAGAGATGTGAGCAAAAGCCGGTTTTGTCAATAAACATCACGAATGCTTTGTTTGGGTTGACATGTTCACTTCTAGGCAGTCTCTGTTTTCAAGCTCTTCTCATTCGAACATACGACTAATAATTGTTCTTATGCGGTGACGCGCCGTAACTGGTTCTTATTAGGCATTTCCAAGCAATGACCAATATCATCCCCCCCCCCCCCCCGAGAATCTCTGACTGCATTCTCCGCTTCTATTTCGAGTTTTAACTAAACATTAATGTGGAGATATTGTGTTTGAACTTGCTAGCCGATTCCGCAGTACTATGAATCATAAATATTCGTTAATGAGCCGTAATAAAGTAATGGTTTTCTGCTAGCTTGATTAGTAACTGACGTAGCCTTGTTTGCTAAATACTTGCGTCGACCTGGAAGCAATGCCCGCGCAGTTGGTCGATACTTGTTTCTCTTCTTTGGTGAAGAAATATTCTTTTAGAGAACTTATTGCTTCCATTTGTATTTTAATTTTGTTCATCTTTATTAACTCTTTCGGTGAACACTTTTACATATCAATGCAATATACATAACATTTTAATTATTAATGCCCCGTTATTTCATTTTATATTTTTCTCCCTTTTATTAAAATTTGGCGAGAGCTTCATCTTTCGAGTTGTTAATCTGATATTTTAATGACAAATATTTGCCGTCTCATTACTCACCCCCCGATGTTCAATAACAGTAGCCGAACATGAAATCAACATAGGGCCAGGTTTCCTTCGTTCTTTCCCCACATAGTCATGTCACAGTCCTAAAATAAGAATCAGATACAATGTTAAATTTCGGTATTATATCATTTTGAAAACATGCTTTTCCAAAATACATTTTCAGTGTACCTCAAATAGCTTAGTGGAAAGAAACAAATGTAGTTCTAAACATTGTTGCAAATATAAGAGCTAAAGGAAACGTTTTAACTTTTTTATCTTTATGGAACTATTTAAATCAACCGTCATGAACATGAGCTAATCAATATTTCCAGAATAAAAATTTGGATTATACCATTTTTAAATAATTTAGCTGCTCAAAATCACCATGCTAATAGAAGTTGCAGCACATCATACCTGTGTTCAGAATAGCTAACGAGTTTTGACAAAGGAATATCTGCCATTATTACTGCGTCATTGACACAATTTTTGCTGAGAATGTCTCTTCAGAAACTCTTGTGGTGTTTTGGGAAACAAACGCATTACATTCAAGGAAGTTATTAATCGGCAGAAACCATAACCTACTTTGAATCACATTTGGTATCAAAATAAATCGATTTCCGAACACAAATATATAATTAATTAAAAATAGTAATGGAATTCTTAATGGGGTCATTAGCTACTCCTAGAAAATTCACTGCCAAAAACCCTCGTTTGCATATTTGGAAGTGAAAAAACCACAATGGAATAGATGTCAGAACACTGCGTCATATTTACCAAACATTAGTCAAAATGCACTTCCCGAACAGGAAAACAAAGACACCGTTTTACCTTTGGCTTGGCAAAGCAAGGGGTTCCACTTCGAGTGTCTCAAATATAAGAACTCTCAATTACAAGAGCAGACTGTGTCATAATAGCATAGCCTGCTTATATCACAGACTACCTACATTAAAACAATGAAAGTGCACGATTTGCACATATTGTAAATGAGTTCCATATGTAAGTAGATCATATTTTCTCTACATAGTTCCAAATTCTTTGACCGATTTGGGCAAAATTATGTACGTTAGGTCCAGGGGAAAAAGATTCGATAAACTCCCACCTTATCTAATTTCATCTCCATTGAAACATAAGATGAAAATTCTGCTACAAGTGCGTGTTCGATAAATTTGAAACAAAGTTTGCCATTGCTCTTTAGAACCATGTGGAAAATTTAGCTTTGCGACTTATCTCATGTTTTCCTTTGATTTCTTTCTCTCAAGGAGTAGAGAAGTAATAAAGTTGTACGAAATCCCATGTCCTCTCATATGAATATAAGTTGACATCAGGGACACGGAGAAGGAATATATTCTGCTTTTAGTCCCCAGCAGGAAGAGCTTGTTGTCCGGATTGCTGCTAATACTGTATATATATATATATATTGTTTTACTTAATAAAACACAATTAAATGTGCTGAATGCATTTAAAAGGTGTTAACGGTTTTACGGAGAAACGTATTGCAGGTAATTATTACATCTTCTTCTATTTATTGATTTTGTAGCCCGGGAAATGGAGCTACTAAATAATTAAATGTAATCAACTGAAGAAGCAATGTTTGCTTCTCAAAATGTCTTAGAATAATAATATTTTAGGCCGCATAAATAAACTTTAATTTTAAAAATATACATTGTATTTATATGACCTGTCTTCTATAAGTTGGCCTCTTTTTTAATTCTAATGTTATTTTAAAGACAATTACGTTTTTATTGCTGCTTTTCACAGAACTGTCCCAGTTTATCTTTTGCAGTTATTGAGTCTTGTTATTAATTTGGCTGTTCACTGAGTTGCAAAACGCTCAAGTTTACAACCCTACTTTCATATATATGTGTGATTTTTTTTTCGTGGCTAATTTTCTGATGTCACCACGGAACACCCTATTCAAATTATTTTAAACAATAGATGAACGTGAAACTAGGCAGAATATGCAGTAGAGTTCAATATCTAATCCATCTTGAAAACTTAACATTTCGTCCATTTTTATAGTGTTTAACACCCGTTTTTACTACTGAGGCATCACAGGTGGAGTCTTTGGACTGAAGTTATTTTAACGTGATACACTGTTTCGTTAAATATTATTTAATTTGTTTTATGTTTCTAAACTATTAATATTTGAGTGCACAGAACTACAGAAACCACACGTTTCTATAAATATTATTTGATATTTGCTAACATTGAAACTGAAACCTTTCCCCTAGAGAGAACGTGGCATTTCAAGACATCAGAACACTTGCAGTGAAATGCAACGCCTTTTAATTGCAATACACAAGCCCCCCCCCCCACACACACACAGAGTAACCTGCCCAACATGATGTGTTGACGCGTGCCACACATTCGCCCCTCTTTTCCTCTCCCTCGCACTATAGGGGAACCTCGAGATTTTGTTTCGCACCCTATCTTTGGTTTACTATTTAAACAAGTGCAGAACCCAGGTCGAGTCCGATGCATACTTTGTAAGGAAACAGTTTGCAGAAGAGAATTTTATTTGTTTTTTGTATACTGCAAAAATGATGTGATACCTTAATCGAAACGCAGTGGTATACATTTTCATCTTCTGTTTTACGAAATGGAAACTGCTCGGCATTGCTCCCACGTCGCCCCTCGACAAATTTGACTGGATCTCATGATAGACAAAAACTTTCCTGTAGACAGCCCAAACAAGCATGATACATAGTTTTTCAGCGATTTTGGAAAAGCTTCGTGTTTTACCTGTAAGGAATGCTGTTGATATTAAGATTGGTTGAAGCGCTGTAAATGTTGAAAGGTTTATGGCATCCCGTTGTTATGTTTTTGCATGTCCTCCAATTGCGGAACTATTACTTAGAAAAATTGGTCCCGTTGCAAGCGATTAAGTGAAATGGATGTTAGTGGCTTTGTGGTTGAAGAGTTGACCGGGAGGCAGTATGGGAATTGTGGCGTATCACGTTCTTCTTCTACAAATAAACCTAGACGAACGATCTCTTCTCGTGGGAAGAAATGTGCATCGATATGTGGCAATGAGGTATCCGCGTGCAACGAACGATGTCGCTGTTCGCCTGGTTAACTGGAATTCAGAATTATCCAACACACTTTTTACTCTCTTTCTCTGTCTCTCCCTCTTTCATTCTTTCTGTTGGGGAAAATTGTTACAATTTTTACTCTGAAATAGCATTGGAAAAACGTTAATAATATTTAAATTACACTTTTCTTTCTCTTCTTTTATAATTATTTATTTTTATAATAATTATTTTTAATAATCAGGTAAATTTGAGGAACCTTCCGATTTCTGATTAAGTTGGTGTTCTTAAATGAACTCTGGCATTTATTTTATTTGTGTTATTCATATTGCTAATAAAACATATTTTACTCTCGCACTTTAGTTACAAATGTTTGGAATACTCATGAATTGTATAGTACGTCATAAACGTTCATCCTAATATACAATGGAAAGTTTATAATGTGTGAGAGCTGCAGATAATTTAAAGTGTTGTGCTTGATGTTGTGAGTGGTCTATGCATGATGGTGCACCCCCACATTTTAGTCGAGAAATTAGAAAAAAAAATTAACAAACGTTTTACTAATGCGTTTACAGAGTGGAAAAATTCTAATATATACATCCTTAGGTATTGTTCCTTTAAGTATGACAAACAAACAAATATATAATAATTTTTCCTTCTTAGATGGTTTCAGTAGAGCTCGTATTTTGAGTAAAATTTTTCTAGAATATTTTACGTACCTTAATGAAAATTATTTTAATATTACACTAGTCACAAAATGTACAGGGCCCGATTCATTGCCTAAAAAGGGATTTGCAAAATTTGCTCATCGGCTAACAAAAAGGTAGGTGTGAAAACTGGCAATATTGCAGTCAAAAGTACTTGACCTAAAAATGCATAATCTAGAAAAAAAATAAACATGATTGTATTCATAAGTTTTGTTTTTCTTTTCCTGGTGTTGTTATTGCTTTGTGTTGTAAATGATCATTTATAATTTGCATAATTTAAAGAAAATGTCATTTTTGACTTGTATAATAACTTAAAGTAAACAGGATACAAAAGCGTGTTGCTAATTAAATTATTTTTCTTTTAAATGGTATTTTCAGTGGTGAAATTTGTGACTGCCTAAATCAGATATTTACAAATCAAAATGAAATTTTCTGTATAACATTAACAAACTATGAAAAAACAATTCTTCATATTTTCTTATTTCATTGGCCCTTTCAGTAGAATTTTTACCAACATTTTAAAGTGTTGTAGAGCAAAAATTTACTAATTTGTTTCGTTCTGTGGAAATGCACGTTTCTGAACAGCAAGAGTAAGTCTCCTAAATTGCAGCATGTTGCACTTTTATTTTCTCAAACAATTGAAATTATCTCAATAAAAAGAAAGTTACATTACAAAAAACCTTACTCGTAATAATGTGATCATAACCTGTGTGAATTAATGTAGTAAATTTTCTTCCACTCTGTATATACAGGAAGGATTTACTAGTGGCCTTTGGGTTATTCTACTTAAATTCATACATCATTTTTAATTTAAACAAGGAATATACTTTGTCAACAGATAAAAGAGTATGGCAACGACTATAATTAGATCATTTTAAATAGTATGGCATACTATAACAAGTCATCCCGTTTGTATTCAGATAAAAGGTTATTCCGAGCTCGTCTTTAAAGAATAATAGTCCCACGCTTAGTACTTACATATATAATATAAATCATCGCCCATTTTCGTGATTTTTCTTATCTTTTAACTAATCAAATATCATGTGCATCACACCAAGCAGATTTTGAATGTATTAATGATGTTTTAATCGAAGTTAAAAGTTCTCAAGGCTAGAAGACGGTACAAAATGAAGCCAATGCGCCCTACATATTCGACAATTTCAAACTCTTGGGAGTACAGAAGCAAGCGTTCATTTTATTAATCATGACCCACGTGAAAAGGAAAAACTTATTACATCAGGTAGTTAAGCCTTGGTTAAATTAATAAGATAACGCGCGTTTTGAAAAGGAATAGTAAAAGGCATATTCTTGCTGTCGTCTCCCGGTCTCTTTATGAACTAGAAAACTGCATGAATAGAGAGCAAGCACTCGGTCGTTTTGTTTTCTCCCCGGGTTGTGTAAGTTAATAGTGCATTTTATTTGTTATAAATATTGTGCAGTTTGTCAATAAATAGTCCAGTACAAACCCTTGTTTCTAACAAATTGAAAATAGTACATACACGCGACAGACAAGAGACCTCAGGCTTTAACTATTCGCTAACATGCAGAGTTTTCATTGGGATAGAAACATAACCACCTTCAGTTGGACATATACCTGCTTTCATGTTCATTTAAGGAAAGTCAAGGTCGTGCCGAAATAAACTTGTTTGATAATTACCAATCTTTTGTAGTTTATTTACATCTCAACTTCAACAGGGGATTAAGACTTTATGCTTCAATTTTCGGCGCGTTATTTATTTCCCAGTGTGCAAGGTAGCTAATTGACTTTCATTTCTGATCAATAATGTTCCATTGGTGCCGTATCGAAAGTTATATGACACAATCAGAGCTACTGTTCTCAGTATGGGCAAGTTACCTTGGCCAAGTTTTCTGTCATCCTGGAAGAATAAATGACAATCACTTCCACATTATTTGCATCAAATTTCCGCGTTTTTAATCATTGCCTCAAAGACGAAGGATATCATAGTTTTATAATAATTAACTTTAAAGGAATGCACGTGGGTTTTCTTTCAGTTATTGTTTAATCCTGTAGTTTTCAGGGATATTAACTCTTGCTAGCGAAATATTGCAAACAGGTCACAACGTTAGGGGTTTGCGTTGAAAAAATTCTGAAGCTTGGAAACAACATAAACTTCACCTTAGTATGATGCAGAATGCAAGTGGAGCGACAGGCAAGCTAATCAGGAAGCAATAAAGTAAATACGCTAATGGTCCGATTTATCTCCCGTCCTGTTGGTTTACAAGAACATGTGTGCATGCGTATTATTTGCTAATTACCAATAGTGTGTCCCTTACGAAACTTGAACACTCGGCTACTCATTGCGGTGTCACTCTGCTGGGTAAAACGAAGCCCAAACAAATGAATAGCATGATTCCATATAGCATTCTGCTATATACTTACCTACAACCTTATAACTCTGAAAGGAAATTATACGGAAGTAGGAAATAAGTTTCAAACGAATTGTGTATAGATAAAATATTATATTTTAACTATTTTAAATCAAAATACACTATCGTGGATTTGTAAATTGTATCATCAGTCTTCTCATGAAATTGGTAACTTTTCTTCGTTTTGCAGTTGGTATTCATAAAGGTATTTTTTTCTGGCATGTGTGAAGACCAGATGATTTCACATCGTTTTTTCCAAGTCTCAGGGTTTCGATAGTTTGTTCCTCCACTTTGTTTCCAATGACAGTTTGCGGGCATTCTTACAGAAATAGTAAAGTTTCATGTTAAATGTCCACGTTCACGTACTTGTCACACATCTTTCAGTTATCAACAAAACACTACTGCTTTTATACCTTCTTGTCAGATTCTTTCTTCCCCAGGAAAAAGCAAATTCTGCCAACTTAACGCTACTGCAAGTTTAAAATATTCTTTATATTGTATTATATAAATCACGGCTAATGGGGGCTATTCTGAACCAAATTGTGTTCTCATTAATAAAAACTTGTGATAATGAATGGAGGCTAATGGATGCACAGCAGAACTAACTTACTCTGAAAACATTAATGCTTATTTTATTCTTGCATTGCATACTGTTCAAATGGATAGTTACATTTATTTATGCCTACTTGTATTTTGGTATGATACACAATAGTCCCGTTATTGTTGTTATATTGGTAGTGATACTAAAAGAAGAAATCTGTCATTTCCTTTTACATCTATTAACATTTCATATTTTGAGGTCAGTTCGAATTCGAGGCAGAATAACCGCGCAGAGCTCTAATGTTTGTGACTAATAAAATGAAAAACAGATTACCAAATTGCTCTTTGTGCACTCCCTTCTTATCTTGGAAGTGAACTTGCCAAAAGTGCATGTTCTATTTCAATAACTGACGGTTTCCGGGATAGAATAGGAACGTGACAGTTTGTTAACTCATGACAGAGGTTATCAATTCGAAGCAAATTGAGGCAAGTGTTAAGGTTTCTTCTCACAAGTCACTTATTTCATAAGCACACTATGGTAAAACGAACCTTAGTGCAACTCCCACGAACATTTATTGCAGCCTTATGTTTGTGTTCCACGCTGCTTTATTATGTTTCCTTTCTCTCTCTTTGTATTTCTTTTCAGTAAATTGTTTCTGATAATGTGCAAAAGATCTTAATCGATCTTATTATTGGCCCCATTTTCGTCTGCACTAACAACAGTATTCTACAATTTTGTTTCAAGTAAATAAATAAACTAAGTATTACACACATTTCATGCCCTCTCACGTGGGTCATGATTAATAAAATGAACTCTTGCTTCTTTACTCCCAAGAGTTTGAAATTGTTGAATTGTAGGCCGCATTGGCTTCATTTTGTACTGTCTTCTAGCTTTGAGAACCTTTAACTTCGATTTAACTGTACCATTTTATCTCTTTTGCCAAATTCTCTAGTTATTATTCAACTTACAGGATAGTTCGCAGTTTCTGTAATGCAATCCATTTGATAAGCAAATCTTTCATTATAGCAGTCATCAAAGGCCTTGGCGTTTTTTTGCAAGTTTTGCAGTTGTTGGCAACAGACCACTATGCAATTTCTCTATTCTGTAATGGCACAGTAACTCACTTCATTGAAGCGTTAATCACTAGTAGCGTTGTAACAAAGTTTGCCGAACTTATCACTTACGGTTTACATCACACCTGCTACTATACCTATTGTAAAACTAAAACACGCAATTAGTGTTATCTCTAGTGATGTCTTTTAGCAGAAAATATTCGAAAATCTGCTTCTTTCTTAAATCAGGTCCAGATATATTGCAGAAAAACATGCTTCTTTTTCATGAGCAGAACTTTGGTGAGAGTCCGTGAGCATTCCGACTCAAAATTTATGCACAATATTGTGCATTTTATTCGCTTTGAGAAAACCACAAAATGACTAAAACTAAACGGGAGCCTAACACACAGAAGTTCTAGATGACGGCTATTTCCCGTTCTTAAACCAAAGAGAGCAGTTAAAACTTTGCTCTCTAGCACGAAAACCATGGGATTCAAACAAATTGAACGGTTATCTGTTAAACATCACATTTGGTGATTGATGTCACTTCCATAAGCATCTGCTCGTTGCCTTACACAGCGTCCTCTCCGTCACATCACAAGGAATTCAGAAGCAAGTAAATGTTGTTTGTTAGAAAGCGAGGGTGTTCCTTGTAAGACAAATGCTTAGTAACCAGAGGATCCGCCCCAGCTGACCACACTGCCTTGGAGTCGTTCATGTTGTTACTGCATATCACTTCAACTTCCCTCCTAGTTAAACTACAGTATTGGTAAGCTCTAGATTTGTACGAGGGCCGGTCAATAAAGATTGAGATTTTTTTTCCTCATCACACAGTGAAGATACTGAGGTGAATTTTTTTTTCGAGAGAAGTAAAGATCTAACGTAATTTATGGAAAAGAAAATGAGAGCGCGTACGAGCATGCGTTTTGGTACAGGACGTCACCAAAGACCCAGTGGCTGCATGAAATGAAGTAGCTTCTTAACGAACAATACGCTGCTAGAAATTTTGCATCCATGTGCAGAATCCAGAATGAAAGCATACCGATGTTACAGCAAGCAGATGGCGATGATGTTCTGTCACAATCAACCGCACTTCGGTGGTTGAAAGATTTTAATGACCGTCGTGTTTCAACAATAAAGTAGGACAGTCCAAGTGTTTCAACCACTGCAGTGAACGAGGCCATGATTAATACAGCTGCCGTCACTGTCCGGGAATATCGACGAATAACATCAGATAGACTGCAGACATGTTATGCATTTTCCCTGCACCATCGCTTACACATGAGACACATCTATGCTCAATAAGCGGCGAGGTTGCCGACGACACCTGAACAGAAGATGGTGCAAGTGGCGTGTATAGCTTCAGCGTCAGGTAAGCGGAGCATGGATCCCATCACTACAGGTGATGACACTTGGCTTAACCATTACGATCCCAAAAGCAAACAGGCGAGCTCAGTCTGCAAATCACCTGGTTCTCCGACACCAAAGAAGGTCAAGGTTATTCAGCCGCAGGGAAGGGTATAGTGATTTCTTTCTTTGACCGTCATGGAATGGTTTATCAACATGGAGTACCCCCCAAACAAAAGTTAATGTGGAGTATTAAAAGACTGTTTTGAGTGTCTTGGCCGAACACATCCGACGAAAACACGCTAAGCTGCATACATCTGGTTGGAGCTTTCACCGTGACAATGCACGCCCTTACGTTTGCAACGTTATTGCTCAAAAATATCGTTTGTTTGAGTAGTGTTTGACGCCCGTTTTTACTTCTGAGGCACCACAGGCGCACACAAATATCGAATATGTGCTCCACCATCCATACAGAGCCTTCGTGTGCATTGTGGGGCCAGTGTTTTAGTTCATCAAAGGCTATTGTGAAGAAGGTGAAAATGGTGCTGAAGATGATGTCAAAAAATGGTTTCCAGCTCGTCTTCCAGGACTGGCAGTTACATTGGGCCAAGTGAATACAACTGAATGGGGATTACTTAAAAAAACAACATACAAAACTTGACCCTACTTAGTGCTCTTCTTAAGTAAAATAATAATAATAATAATAATAATAATAATAATAATAATAATAATAATAATTTTCAGGCTTTATTGACAAATCATCGTATTTAAAAATGGATTTAGACTTAGAGCGTCAATAGTTTCAAAACTAAACAAGCTTAAGAGGAAAATGTGTAAGGCTAGTTCGTTTGGCGTTAGATCCCACATAAATTCAGTTTTGATCCTTTGAATATTATTACCTTCGAAATCTTCTCCAAAATATTTAGCTGTTGCTTTTACAAGTTACTAATGTGTTTACCAAAACCGTCACTTTATATTAACTCAAATTTCTATTTGAAATTTTTAGTTTTGATTCGTTAATTCTAGTAAGAGTTGGATGTCCAAAAATATAAAACACATTTTCTGGAATTTCAATGAAAATGCAAACGTTATTTGTTTTAAAACTATTTTTGATA
This sequence comes from Metallyticus violacea, assembly GCA_030762175.1. Taxonomy (NCBI): domain Eukaryota; kingdom Metazoa; phylum Arthropoda; class Insecta; order Mantodea; family Metallyticidae; genus Metallyticus; species Metallyticus violacea. Next base: position 15,002,749 of record CM060846.1, on the reverse strand, counting down.
TTGTTTCTGTTATAAAATGGGTTTCGGATTAATCTCCTTAATTGACGTGCCCAGGAACTCACAAAACTTTGCTCTTTCTTACTTTTGATACCAAATATTTTATTGAGGAAAAATAACGTACAGTGAAAAGCACGCTATTAAATCGAAAATTTAAACATTTGGGAATGTAATGTCATAATTAGAGATGGATTAATTGGATATTAGCATACACATGACGGCAGAGGAAGGAGTCTACTGTTTGTGGCCGCAATGAAGAAACCTGCTGTTGTTTACATCGAAACGGTGGGCAGAGTTCAGGATCATCTGTACCTTATGATTGATGCTAAGCCAACATCGCGTTTATGCCAGCAAATGTTCCATTACTGTTTATTACGATCTTATTAAAAACAAATGAACTCGTGCAACGTACAAGCCATTTACTCAACATCAATATTAAAATTTGTCTTGAGATTTATGAACATTTCTTTTTACTACTGTGAACCCTTCTTTGGGGTTTCTTTATAAATGTATCAATAATTTTCTTGAACAGTTTACCAATGGCATAATACTCGCATACTTTCGAGCCACCTTCTGTATTAATTGCACTTTCAGCTAAGGCCGAATTTCTAGTTTTCGGAACTATAAACTAGCATTTAGGTTGAACTTGATTTCGAGGCTCTATTGAGACAGCCAGCTACGCAAAAGCGTATCTGGGGTTAGAAGCGACCGAATCATTTACTATCCTTGTACCATTACTACATCATGTTTGCTAAAGTACATCTTTCGATAAGGGCAAAATCTCTTTTAAAATCTAAGATGTGATCTCTTAATAGGAAGAATTGCTCTATTTTCCTGAATCTTTTGTCCGTTACCAAAAGAAGTATTTAAATGATTCATTATACTTGCCAAAGAAAACGTATGCAGTTCAGCCAACTTGAAGCACGAATAGAAAGACATTGCTTGCTCTCTCTCCTTGCAAACAGCGATTTAAATATCTCACGAACAAACACTAATATAAGCCATCAAATGATGACATATCTGACCTTATCAGCTGCAGAACAAAATTTTGGTTGTGCTCTGCCCTCCCTCGTCTGTAATTTTGTGTAGCTTTTTCTGTCATTAATGTACTCCATTGTATTATAACATATATCCTCCATGTTTCCGCATACGTGAAGGAAGTTGTATTCCGAATCATTTGAATACTATCAATAACACGGTATCTGTGGCGAGCGGAAACCTCGCAACCCGATGTTAACCAACATGCAAGTATATATATGTAAAGCGAAGGAAATGGAACCACATGATATATTTCCCCTCTTACATTTGTTAAAATAAAAAGAGAAGAAAAGGAGGTTATGCAAAGGCGAAGGAATAAAAAGAAAGTTGCCAGGGAGTATTTTCAAGCCATTCATCGTAATTTTAATTGGAGCATGCCATAAATTCAATGTTAAAATGTCAGAATATGGTAGAGCACGCGAAGGAGCCATCATGTAACCATGCCGCATCGCGAGTTTCACCATCTGTCCGTCTTTTGCTATATACTGGTTCATAAACCAGTTTGCAACTCTGGGCCGCCCATCTAACAAGCAACTTTATCTGACTTTTAATAATCAAGGTGGAAGAAAGAAAGAAACAAAGAAAGAAATGCGGAAGGGAGAAGTGCGGTTCGGTCTGAATATTTGGGTAGTGCAATCGATAATAACATGCCGCATTGGAAATAAAGAAGGTGGAATAGAGGGATTAATTTCTGTTGCGGAGTCCTCTTCCCGCTTACCACCGACTTGTATCTAAACTGAACTTCGTCCGCAGCATTTGTTACATCTTTCACTCTCAGTCACTGGTGATATTTTAAGTAAAGTTTGTCCGCGCTGAAATCCCAGTAGCGTAATGAGGCAAGTCACGTTTTTAATACTCCAACATGCATGTTTCTTGGTGCTTTCAAAATGATCTACCATATTACCAACATACATGCTTTTGCATATGTATAAAGTTAACTGCCACGTATGTGTTTAAAAACTTCCAAATGCACCGAAACGTTGCAAAAAGTATGTATTTGCAACATTCATTGGTTTTTATGAACTTTGTGTTTTATGCAAAAATACAATGTAACGAATGCGCTCTTCATAGCGCTAGAGTAGACATTTTTAATATATCAGCAGTTTACATTTTGAAAAAAGTTGGTTTTACATTTGTAATAGATAAAAAAAAACTCAGCAAAAGCACCACATTTTCACCATATATTAGAAATCAGCGTCCATAAACTTTGCTTATTTTTGTACAATTTAATTTAATTTATGGCAAAAATATAAATATAATACAAACAAGCTATGCAATATTTTATTAAGAAACTCAGATCAAAATATTTAGAAGTAAATAGTTAATAAATCATCATACAGTTCAGTTATTCCCAGTAATTATACGCAGTTAGTTTATAATTTTGTAACCAAAAAATTAATTTCTCGTAAGCAAATAGAAATAAATTAATTCCAATCTAAAACTTCCACATACACCTATTTAACATATGTACAACATTTCATTGTGTTTCATTCAAAATTTAAACATTTTAAATCGTCAATATAAAGTTGCTTTAAGGGTGAAACATGTGCTTAGTTTTTAAGTTTTAATTCAGTAATTCTTGTCGGCAGAAGTTTTCCTTTTATTGCAATTTTTACGTTGTGTAACTTTTTGGTAATTATGGAAATGACGACTTAAAGGATTTCCTGATTTGCAGCAATTACCTTGGCAAATTTACTAAAATAACTGAATCTCTAAGTTTATAATGAGGAATTCGCCTGCTCAATTGAACACGTAATGACGGAGTCTGCAAACATTTTGATATCATCATTTAAGCTACTTCGCCTTTCTTGTGAGAGTCATCACGACGGATAAATGGAGTACTAAATGTTGGCAGAAATGTCCACAATTGGATTAATAGGAATGTGATTTAGTTACTTCAAAAATTTAGTGATGCTGGTTTGTTGTTTTAGTACTTTATTTACTTAAGTCTTTAATTCGGAAACAGGATGGAGCTGTTCCTCACGGAAGGATTGGATACCATGGAACTATTGTTTAGCTATCGCACCATGGAGTGTTTTCATCATAGAGCAAAACAAAAGTGAAGACAATTTAAACAACTACACACACTTTGAGCTTTTTTGAAGAGCAAGTAAGGTTTTCAGTTCCAACACACCGCCACAGGTGACCGAGGTCGTTAAGGCGCGGACTCGTGAGCGGGAGGTTTGGGGTTTGAACCCGGCCAGGAGCGTCCTCCCTGACTGAGGTTTTCCCAGGTTTTCCTCAGTCCTCATAAATGGCAAATGCCCGGAAGAAAAATTCCTTTCCCAATATATCATTTCATCTCATGTATCATCAGTGTCCATCACCTGTGGTGCCTCAGTAGTAAAAACGGGCGTTAAACACTGCTCAAAAAAAAGTTGCAACACTTTAATTGTGCATATCTACTGAAAAAGAACTCAATTTTTGGCTGCTTACTTGGTTTCAGTAATATGCCACTGTAAATATGAGTGGACGGATGCGACAAGATGTTTGTGATTCCTTTCTCCTTGGTTCCTTCCCTAATTTGGTAATAGATTCCCTGCATTATACATTATGTTCAAGAATGCTAATCGTTAACGTACTTGTTTATAAATAGTTCATAAGCAATAATTAAAATCCAGGAGAAAGTGTAGAAAGAAAAATAACCCCCTTTCCGTTAATTTTCTTCCCTTTCATGTCATTATATATTTACCCATTATGGCTTGTCCGTGAATATGGGAGCCTGTTATTGCGTTCGATAGCTTGACACTACAAGTAGGTCGTTTCGAAACTAATGACGGTTTTGTATATTATTGATTTTTGAACTGCAAATATGAACACATAAATATATTTTAAGACCATATTTTATTTCAAAGTTTATATTTGGCCTACTATATTAGTGCTACCATTGTTGAAATTTGATCATTTGTAATTAAATTGGAAAACAGGAATTGGCGCATACGTTTTCTTGCATGGAGTTTATACTTGAACACGCTGCCGTGCAAACTGCTCGAAACATTGTAAAAACATGGAGAAAAGTTTCAGCCTTGAAGATGAGCAAGATCGAGAAAGTCATAGTAAAGTTGACGATGATCAACTTTAAGAAATTCTTGAAGTAAATACTACAGAGTTTGCTTGTACTTCCAACTAATCTCTTGAAGAAAATAGGAACAGTGAACAAATTGGATTTGTGAATTCCGCACCAAAAACAACGTAGGTTTGAAGTCTGTTTTTGCCCAACAAAAATGATAAATGTTTGCCTCATATTGTGACGTGTGCTGAAAAGTGAATTTTCTATGACAAATGCAAACTATGGAGATAAGTTACAAAAACTACACCAGCAGGTTATGTTGACGGTGGCTGATTTAACGCACTACGATCATATGCACTATGACGAAACAATTCCTTCGGAGAATTAACACGCCGAAGATATCCGAGGTCGATAAGGCACTTCTCATAAATGGCAAATGCCGGAGTAGTACCCAAAACTTAGGCTGGAACGTTTCCTCCCTTAAAAAATCCTTTCCCAATTTATCATTTCATATCGCGTATCATCAGTATTACGAGTGGTGCCTCAGCAATAAAACGGGCGTTAAACACTGTTCAAAAAAAAATTAAAAAATGAACCTGCAAGAAAAACCACTAGCACTATACAATAAAAAAGAATCTATTGTTGGATGTCCGGCCACACGTATCGTAAAGAGCACTTCAGAAGCTGAATCCAGTGGGCTACAAATTTTAGCCCATCCAGCATATTTACCAGCAGATTTTCTCTCGTTAAAATAACTGCACAGTTTCCTGAAGAACGAAGTCTCCAAAACTTAGAAAATGAGACAGCATTTAGAAACTTGATCGTTTGTAGAAGTCAGCATTTTTATCGAAATGGCACGAATATACTTCACTATTTGGCAAAAGTGTATACATGCCAATTGTGGTTATTTTGATTAATTTTAAATTTATTAGTGCTTTATTGAAATTGAAATAAATCAAAACCGGACGACCTAAAAGAACCAGTCCTTACCCACCTAAAACACATGGCTCTTGTCAATGTCTATAGCTTGTTGGCCAATAGTTGTTTTTTTTGGGGGGGATATTTCATTTTTTCTATCGGGAGTTTATGAAACTTTTGTTTTGTTATCGATTATCCTAAAATTATAAGTGCCCATTTACTATACGTTCCATTCAACCATCTGCTAGTCCCGCACGTAGCGGGCAGTTCGAATGAATAAATCTTAACATTATTTATCCTCTGGCAGGTAGTTAACTGGATTGTATGGTATTTCTATTTTAAAATTCTAAAGAAACTCAATAATGATGATGGGGAAATATATCTGATTAGAAGAAGCATCCACAAAAAGTTTATTCCTGTGATAATTATTTAAGCTAAGAAAGAAGAAACTACGTATGAGAAATTTTAATTTTTAAGAAGTTCTAATTGTACTTTAAGTGTTATTTATAAAATAATGTTTAACATTAGCTATCACCAACTTGCCCAATGTAAGGGGTGAGTCCCAGTCGATATGCACCTCAAACATGTGGCATTAATTCCTTTGCACATGTATTCGACATTTTCTGATATTGTTCTGAAAGCTGTATCTCCTACTTATGAATTTTCATTACAGTTCTGCAATTGTCATCAACCCCAATGCTCACTATTGGGGATTAGGCTGGTAATGTCTACAGTAGCCAATAAATGCATTTTAATATAATACAAAATGTATGCTGCATTCAGTCATTGCTTCAAGAGTTCCCTTCTAAGGCTTGACTCAGCAACCCTAGTCTTGCAATTCTTTTATGAGCGCCCTTCCTTGTGCTGTGGAATATACGTTTGTGTTGCTTAATGTTTTAGAGGTAGAAATGTTTGTAAACTGTAAGCTATCTAGTGGATGTATAGAGGAATGAACTGTCTGTTAGTTGTGTTGTCAAATGACGAAAACTTGGCGAATGCTCCTTTCCAACCTTTGTCTTGCTGTTAATTTCCTCTTGAGCGTTGTTCAACTCTTGTTCTGGTATTGTGCACAATGAATTTCTGCCAAAGAGCATTTCTCATGCTGTTGCAGAAGTATCGTGACGGGACTCGAAATGGTACTCCTAGAGGTGGAGTATATGCCTTGAGGGAGTCTGTCACAGTCTGTCGAGTAGCCAGTCCTTGAGCTGCCCAGAAGGGAACGGGCGCTGCTTCGTCACTTCCTAAGATTTGATTCACCTGCCGCTGAGCCATACGCTTTAAAAAATCCAATCACCCACCGACCTTCACAGCTGATGTGCTTTTTTTTCGGGGGAGGGGGGAGAGTGCAAGCGAATGCTCGGCTTTTCTCGTACAGCTAACGTAATAACGCGTTAATTCTTCTGCTGGCACTGCGTACCACGTTCTTCTGCCTTCTGCAGAAAATTAAGAGAGTAAAACATGGCATTTAGTGATCTGTGACAGTATTTTGATATGTTCACGGAACACTTAAGCATCTCCAAATGCTCACATTACGTTAGCACTCTAGACATGCGAAGGAGAAAGCAGTGGCAGCACTGAAAGATTAAAAGTAGGTAAAGGCGTTGCTGTAATGATAGTACATACGCTCTTGACATTGACTGACAGCAATAGCAAATAAAAAATAAATTACGAATGTAAATTTGAAGTTCTCTAGATCCGCAGATTTGTGAACATGTCGAGGAATATGAGTCCCTTTGCAAGAAGGCATGCTCGGCTCATCCATGACACAGGGACCCGGAAATGCAGTAGTTGCTGTTCATCAAAAATACAGCTTCTGGAACATTTTTCTTCACATACAAACTAACATTAACAGACATCTTCCTCGTTTCTTCAGGACTTTCCTTTTATTCATTTCATAATATGGAGAAAAATGTGGTAATTCCGGAAGTAGCAACAACCTAAAAGTTGAATTTCAGAACAGGTTTTACGCAGTATAGAATCAAGAATAATGTTCAGCTGAAGCATCCAGCAATACCTAATGTGGGCCTACCACAATATTAACACTACACCATCTTCTTATACCCCTTCCAAAATCCTGCTTTATATCCAATTTGAAATACAACACATAAACCACTAAAGTCCAAGAGAGAAAGTTGTTTTCTTGGAATAATTTTCACCTTCTGTTGGCTACACTGATATACATGCACAATATTGGAATACATTGTTGCAAATAACGTTACTTGAGTTATGTTACACTTCCATTATCGTCTTGTATAAGAGGACTTGACTAAAGAAGAATTTGTTTAGTTTATGCAAGCGGGTAAAACAAATGAAATTAGTAATAGTTAATATGATTCAGGTCTTCACGAGGTAATGGTGGTGATCAGGCCCGTATTTAGGACTGTCAGCGCCACTGGGCCAAAAATGTTTCTCCGGTTCTTTTTCTATGCTCATATTTAATTGTGAGAAATCCATTTTATTATGAATGCAACAGATTAATACAAAGAATTTACATCAGAATTAAGAGGGTTTCTTCTATAACCTGGAACCAAAAAGCAAGTAATAAACATAGACCACCAACAATCGCACAACGAAACAGACTTTAAGCAGGAACACATTCTTATAAGTTAAAAAGAACTAAGTAACATCAATATACCAAATTATTTACCTTAGCAAATACTATTATACTCAAGTAGAGCATTTGATGCAGTTCCACTGGATATTTTAATGCTCAGTGTATAATTTTATAACATTAGTGATACTGAACTAAACTTATTCAGGCCTTATCTTGATAATAGATATAAAATTATATGCATGGGAAAGCAGAAATCGAATAAATTGTAAATTATTAGCGGTGTACCCCAACAATATTTTTTCTTAAGCATGTAAATCACTTACTAAACCTGTACTCTATGCAGATGATACTAATATTGATTCTATGGATAATGAAGTTGATAATTCAATAAATAAAGCAAGATAATTGAAACTATAGAATGGTTAATACACAAAAAAGCTCATTCTAAATCAAAATTAAACGGAAGCAAGGATTTTTTCTCTTAAACACCTTCCATTAGAAGTCAATAGAAAAATGTTTGTTATTAGGAATACATATGGATGGTAAAATGCAGTGCAACACACATACAAATATCTCCTAAAAATTATAATTTTTCTCCTTAAAAAATTGAAAAGATACGTTAATGAATATTGCAGGTTAATATACTCATCTTCTATATGACATTTATGGGGTGCTAGCAAGGGAGGTAATATGGTGCTTAAGTGACAGAAGAAAGCTTTAGCAAAACTTCTTTTGAACAGGATAAAACTATAACTTGACCCGCATTAATATTTATTATATATAAAATATTCCATCTTCTATTATACTCAATCCGATATATATTCATAGTACGAGATACGTAAATGGTGTTTATATTCCTTACACCAGACTCGCCCTGACATAAACTGTCATTAGTAATTAGAAATCTATAAATGAACCATTTTAGAAATTATCCTAAAGTTCAACTTGCTAATAAGATTTTTATAATGTTAATATACTTGAGGAAAATTTATCAATATGGAAAACTAAATCTGGCAATTATAGAAGCAGAGCTGTTGCAACAGAATACAAATTTCATTGAAAGATGCCAGAAATGTGAGCATTACTTTGAACAAACGAGGTTGGAAGTCGTTATGAAATAAAACTAATATTGTGTGCGCGCTACTATTGATCAAAGTTGTGCTAGTAGAAATGCGGGGAAAACTTGAGTATTGACGGCTTTGGCTCCGCACGCCTTGCGTTCATCTGCGGACGTAGGTCTAAAATAACACTTTATTATTAATAGGAAAACATAGTTATTATAAGAAAATATAAAATTAAGGAGTTTGCAGGGAAAAATTAAAGAAATATTGGTAAAAGCACTGTCTGTAATCAGTAATGCATGTATACTACTGTAGTTTTTGATCTTACATTTCAACACGAGAAACTAACGAAGCATGTACATTAGTTTAGTTTTAAAGTGCATTCCAAATTCTTTACCTGCCTTGGTTAAAAGCGATTTTAAGAAACAAAAACATATCACTAAGAACTAATTGCATTTCATTGTTTTGAACACAAAAAATCCCTTCTTTTAGTTCTAATATTACTTAAAAAAGTTTGTGTATTTTCAAAATGGTAAGAAATAAATTATGAAGGTATTAACCAATTAATATGGTTCAAACAAAAAACATCTTTTTCTTCTTGTACTTCAAAGATTGGGTCTGTGAATTGTTTTGATTTCGTAAGCAACTATCCTGCCATCTATTGCGTGGTCTTCCAACATCTCTTGGTTTGTAGTGAAAAGTCAGTTGTATAAGGTAGCTTTGCATTATTTTAATTTTAGTCAAACCAGTGAGTTTTCTGTTTTTATATTTTTCAAGGAAATTAACAAATTAGGTTTTTAACTGATCTTCGAGTGTATGTTCAGCTGGAGGGCGCAAAAACCTCATTTTTTGCAGACTGAATCATTCATTGCTCTTTTCTGTTTAGATTCCAGTTTTCGTTTGTCAAAACTGTTACCGATTGTGTTTATAAAATTTAATTTGAGTACAGCGAGTACATGCGATATGACATCCATTGAAATGAAATTTCAAATAAATATAATTATCCATATGAACATACATGAAATTCTTCATATTAAATTATTAAAATATAAAACCTGTTTTATTATTTTATTATTAACAATAATTTTTCGCAAGGAAAATGTTATAAAGTAAATTTAATATTTCTTATGCTTTGATAGGATATACGAATAAGTGTATCCTATTTAAAAAATCAAAGTACATTATTAAATACATTTATCATTTGTTCACATCTTTTACCAGTTCTTCTGTTAATATTTAACCATGCAGATCTTCGTAGAACGAAAGATTTTGAAAATTACTTATCATTTTGATTCAGAAGGTAAGTTTTTATTGAAAATTTTCTGAAGACGATAGTAATATTTAATGCCTGTGTTATTAATAACTATTTTCTTATTTTAATTCACTGAGCAATCTTAGTTTTATTTTTTGGCTACTCAACAACTGTCAGTTGGCATTTATAATTATTAATTTAATGAACGTTTTAAATAAATATACATACACACACAAAATGAAAAATGTTCTATATCCCAATGCCATAATATGACCAATGATGAATTATTGATTATGACAGATTTCAATAACAGCAAAAGAGTTTAACTATTTCAAAGATGATCTTGCAATATGAGCAAAGTAAGATAGAAATTCTTTCCAAACCTCATTTTTGGTAAAGTCCAATTTTATTATTATCAAAATATATGATGGAGTACTAAAAACTTCAAAAACTGTTTTTGGCATACTGATAATCTTTAGATCCAACATTCTCAATCGTTCATAGATACTTTTTTCAATAATCTTCCTCCTATGATAAATGTTTCTATGTGTGTTAACAACAGGGCCACTTTTCCAAACACTTGAGATTTCACTGTAAAATGGGCACCAAATATAAACCAAGAGCATATTTCGATATTGTTATCAAGTACAAATCTAGTAATTTTATTATTTCTTGAATATGCTCAAGTGTATGCACACTTTTCTTGATATTTAACCTCATAGTTAAATGTATTCTAGTTGAAAGATGAATTATTAAATATTTTCTGTTAAAACAGAACAAGTTATTAGAGAGGTAATACAATATGGAAAAGTATTATGTGCATATTGGTTACAGAGCTGATATGAGAAGTAAAAGTTTGACTCTTCAATTGTCTAAGACTTTCTATCTTATGTAATGTTTCACATTAAACCGAGTAAGTGTAAGTTTCTAATTTTGGAATATTTCCAGCATGAATTTAAATTACACAGGTCTAAAAATTAAAACCTGGAAGTATTTTTACCATTTTAAACGTGATTCTAAATATTTCAGATATAAAATTACTTTCGTTTTTGTTCACTGTGTCAGGATTTTTTTAAAAATCAAGAATGAAATTTTCGATAAATGTAGATAGCTCAGGAATTGCACCAGAGTTACAGTTGAAATTTTGAGATTTTTATTACCCTGTTTCACATTTTGGTTCACCTTCTATACAGCACATCACAAGAATCTTGTTAGTTTGGTGTGAGATCTTCTTCTATCGTGTATTTTCACACATAGCATCCATTTTGTTGTTGATTTGTTTTATCTACGGACGCTCTTTAAGAACTCAGGTCATCAGCGTCCCATTCAAATCAGAGCGTGAAACGGCCGATAAATTTTGCTCAGAGGCCTCTTCCTTCAGGCTTGAGGTTCTTTTACATGCCGTAAATCTACGACACGGGACCTACGGCTTTACTTTCCTTCCGAAGGAAGCCATACTTAGGATTTTTACACACGAAAAAATTCCACAGACCTGGTCGGGATCGAACCCGCGATCTTGGATCTGCGACTTACCACTAGACCACCAGGACCGACACACCATCCAGCAGTAGGTAGTCCGCACTCATTAATGCATTCTATTGTCCTTGGTATCTCCTTTCCATTTCTCGAATATCTTGAAGGAACATCTCTCCTTGCTCCTCACAGACTGCCCCACGTTTTCATGAAATACACTCAAATGTTAAAATAGAAAGGTAATTTGAGATTCATACTGTATTACAAAGCTCTGAATTCCTCCAGCACGTTGTTCATAATTTGAGCATAATCAGGATATTGATTATTTCCTATAAAGTTTTCAATAACATCTTTAAATGCATTCTAAATATTCTTTCTAATTGCCTGTATTTAACTGGAGCTCTGATTTGCGGACCGAAAAATGTCGCTCTTTTATTTTCGTAGATTAGTTAGTGAGATATGTAAAACAGTCTCCATGTTGTTAAGTAGTTTCACGAATTGTTTCATTACACCAAGTTTGATATGAAGAAGTGACAGAAGAAGTTTCTTAGCATCCACTTGTATTCTTACTACCTGGTGCTAAACTTTTTCTTTCAGGCCATGTTGTTAGTTTCTTGCCTACTATTTCACTCGCACAAATAACATGCAAATGTTGTGAATTCCTGTTGCTGGCCTGATATCATACAGAGCACTTTCAAATGATTACCATGTTTAATTTGCTGCATTTTTTCAGATTTTTACAGTTCTCCTTCAGATGTACTGGATGTGTTCTGGAACTGAAAAACATCATTACCATTATGAAGCGGCACACCCATTAGAATTCTTTTAATGGAATAATTAGTTGTGCGGTTTGTTTACTAGCTCTGGAATATTACTACAGTACACCAGAATTTCCGCTTCACTGAAGAATTTCTGTTGTTCCGTAGAAAGTCACAGCAAGTAAGTTGTTTTCCTGTAGTCCGGTACCTAACATTGGGTAGTTTTAAATACCTTACTAATTAATTTGTCTAGCTTTGTGTAAATAATTGTGGAGCATTCGATATTTTAAGAATGAGTTCATGTCGGTCTCGTATCTGTCTTTAGGTACCTAAGGTACAGGAACACCAGGGCCCTGGTCCACTGGTCTCATAGCAAATGGCTTGTTTTCACCTGCTAGTTTAATTCTGAAGTTTGTCTTGTAAGCTTTTGTCACAAATGAGGTTATATTTTGTCTCTGCTTTTTCATAGCAAAACTAACATAAAACATGGCGGAATGAATTAGGATTATTTAAACAACCTCTTTTCCATTATTCTCCACTTGATTAAATGCGATATACATGTCCAAATGAAAGTACTTATAAATAAAGTTCTGCCTATCAACAACTATTTTAACCAGTCTAATAAATGAATTCACAAAACAAAATGGTGTAAGTAACATGGGATATGCTGTCATCTGTCTTAAAATGGTCAACTAGTTATCCAGTAGATGGTATTGGTATAAAGAACAATATAGATAAAAATATCTTTTGAATATATAAAGTTCCAAAGAAATGGTATGTGATAAAACTAAATTGGCTATTTTTTAAACCAGCACATAAAATAGTATAAAAAGACTTCAAAATCAATATAGAATTGTGAATATAAGTTCACAGTATAAGGTCGTAATACAAGAGAGATTCTAAATGTGGTGACGTTAACATCTTGGTAGATGTCAGCACTTAAGTTACAGCTGCCTCGAAAACACACGACAGTGTACAGGAATCGCCATACAATACTGATCACTCACTCGTTTTGGGTTACAAACCCCTTTCACTGCCAACAAAGTTCAATTGAAAATATAATGTTTGCCTTTTAATTTCAAATTTCGAACAAGACTTGATTCCGTCAGTACGCATGAACTGACGACCAACTGGCGAGAACTTGCTTGCTAAACGCTTCAGCGCGCGTGGAACAAACGCCGCATAACCCCCACTTGTAACTTCTTTCCGAAATGCTTGTGGTCTAACTGAAATGCCATAAAGCGAGCCACGGAGTGGCCTTAGACAGGGAGAAAAGCTGTGATTGGCGTAACAAAATTTATGGAAATTAATTCACACCAGCTGTCTATATGTAATAACCCTTACAAATTTTAAAGGACAGAATTTGCACTAGAGCTTAAAGATGGGATTTTATAAGACTATTTTTATTTTATATGCTTGGCCCTTGTTATTAAAATTTTCATAACCTCCCTGGAGTAAAAAGGTGCGACGAATTTATATACCCCAGAGAAAAAATAACACTAGTCTATGAATTGAACTTTGAGATTATTGCCTGAAACAAATAAAGCGAATTTAAATTAAATTGCTGTGCTATATTGGAACATTAATTTGGTTTATTGGTATTACATAAAAATATTTAGCAAATTCACATTAAATAAATATATAATTCAATTTCGTGTGATTTTATTCAAGAAACAAAATTTTCAACACACTATTTCTGAATACATGCCCCCAAATATAACACAGATTAAATAAAACAGAGATAATAGTTTAAAAAGGCGACTGCACAGTGTCCATAAAGCTCACAAATATTATTTATATTATTTGATATGTAAATGTTTTATATTTTGGTAGTTTTATATCATCATTTTCACCATATAATTCTGTGAAAATTGTTAAAATGTTATGGTGAATACAAATAACGCTAATTACACAATATCTAGAGATTTAATTGAATTCTTTTGCAAGTACATTATTCTTCTACTGTCTTTTCCTTTTATGTAAGGTTTCTGCATTTTCTCGATTCAGCATTCAATAAGCACATTGATGTCCCATCGTTCCTAATGTTTTGTCTCAGATTCCTCTAACTCTTTACGGACAGTTTTATATTGTTCTTTATTAAGATAACCAAGGTTTTCGAGAAAGCAGCAAGAGGATTGTAACATGAATTTTGCAGCCAAGCTCCTTGGATGCACTAGCATTTTTCTCTCATCTTTATAATCTGCCGACTTATTTTGTTATGACTTCTGTATTGGCTTTCTATGCTGTACATTCAAACTCTAGTTTGCTGATATCTAGACCATTAAAAATTACAGTAACTTTACTTTCGAGAGAGCTGGAAATTTGTCATTAACATGCTGAAAACAGGTACCATCTTTGTTTTAATCCAAGTTTGAGTTGCAGAGGTAGAAGGGCTCTCGCGTTTAACGTTCTTGGAACCAGCAGCCGGTCTTTTTGCTGCTGTCCCATTCGCAAATAAAACAAGGGTACCTACTGTAGGCAGATTGTTGGATGGGAAAATACACGATTGCCCACTTAAGGATCTAACCAGAACAGCACAACAAGAGTCTGAATGGGGATTAAGGCAACACTCTCTACTTTTCCTTGTACTTCCTTGCTCCTCCCTCATCAAAATGAATTATCTGGTCTTCTAAAACCTCGCAGCACAATTTCAAATACGTTACTGTCAATGGAGGAAATAAATGGAAATTTTGGTATTATAATTCTCTAAATAAAACATGTATAGGACTTTTAACATTCATAGCCAAATTTCAGCCAGTACGTACTAAGAAGATTCTGGCATTATTTTGGATATAGAGTGACGTCACTATCTAAAAATATAAAGCTCTCTGAGACAATTTTATTGCTGAACAGCATAACACTTTAAAACCTGTGCCCACCTTCGAAGCAAGGCTCCCAGATGATAACCTTCCCTCTTTTGTATACAAACGTAAGGCATCAAGTTAGAAAACTTTTATTGTTTGGCCGACGACAAATCTTTGGTTGCTAATATAAAGCGAGAGACACATAACGGATCTTGTACACGTGCCCAAACCAGAATGGCGAAAGATGTGACTTCCTTAACATTTGGGCAAACCTCACCCCTGGAAAATAAAAACCACAAGTTCTAACTCGAGTTTTTAGATCTGTACGAAGCGTACAATTTCTCTACAAAATTGTGGAGATTTATGGCACTTTTAGTCTGATTTCGTTTCCAAAAGGGTGGTAAGTGTAAATGAAATTAGAATTGTGCGGTTTTTTCGAGATGTACATTATTATACATACAGTGCTTTGCAAAGGTTTTCTTTTAGTGTTAGAAGAAGAATTTAGATTGCCTTTTTGATGCGCGCGGACAAAGCTGATGGAATGTATTTATAACATTATTTTTAGAACGAAAGTAACGAATAAAGGAATGGAAATTGTTATTAGTATTAATGAAAGGATAGAAAAGCTAGACGCTCGGAGTACCAGCTTATAAATTGTCAGTATTTAGAGAGATACACCAGTTTACCTTAAGCAATAAGCATACAGATATTGCTGTCAATATTTCCAGTGAGGGAACAAAGAAGAGTATAATGTTTAAACTGTTTGCAATCTCCCACCGTCCACTTGTCATTCCACTCTTCATCCATTGACCCTTTCTAATCCTCTTCATTTCGCCCCGACGTCCCTATTCTTTTTGTGGCAAGTTCCACTTCTTTGTCTGTTTCTTCTCCCTCAGCGTAAGCCTACTGCAGCACATTCCACCTTCTTTCTGCTTTTCGTGATTACTTGAAGTGCGCGTCACTCCTCGTGGTCAAGACTCGCCCTAAGTCCACTCCAGTTGACTTTAGTTTGCCGAGGGACTTATGGAAGCAGCTTCCTTTCTACCATCCCTGATGTGGTTCATAACCTTGTAGCAATTAATTTGTTTCTTTTAACATCAAGAGAGAAATATGTCAGTGATTTGCAATCTGATGTACACAGTAGACAGAAGAAAGCATATCAAATTGTAACTCATTCCAGCCACAAACAAAACACAACTTAAAATTAAAGAAATATGAATAGAAAACCATCATAAAACTTATGAATATAAAGAAACAGAACAGAAGAAACGTTAACATAGACAGATGAAAATACAGACTCTATGAGAAATTATAAGTTAACAGCATCGTTACTAACTATGAACATTAAAGATCCCCAGGTGTTGATAGTATTAACAGTGAATAACTCAAATATTTACCTGTCTATTGAATACCCTCAATATCATCCATTTTGCAACTTCAGAAGCACAAATGTAGAATATGGAATAGTGTTAATATGCCCAAAATATTGAAATGTCGACATACAAAACTTATTTAATATATGCATAATATTGAAAACCAATCAATCTTAATGTATTACGGAAAATATTTGAGTAACCATAATGATTTTATATTTTATTCCCTTCCTATATTAAGCAAAACAGATTTACAGATTTTGATAATTTCAGCAGAATTGCATTACAAAAACAATTCTCTTAGTATCAGCAATAAAAAATTTAAAGGTTGAAAATTAAAGAATTATTGAAGTCAAGCTGAAACAGCAAGAATATAAGAGCGACAACAATAAATATGATTAAATGGTAGATGGATTTACAAACAATCTGAAAATTCAAGGTACTTTGACATACATTGATCTTCCATTATAATCAGATTTTATATATTATATTGAAAGTAATGCGAAAATGCCCCTTATATTAATAGGATAATATTAGTATAAACCTAAATGAATAGGTCTAAAAATGGAAAAAAAAGCTTTAGCATGGGAGGAAGCAAATTTTCTTAGAAGGTTAATTAATTAAACAAATTCCTTTAATTGCCTCGGTTTTAATATTTCTTATCCGAAAAATGAAATGTCAAAAATTAAATTGGTAATTTTGGTTATTTACGCAATGTTGTTAAAATATTCTTAAAACAGAAAAACAAGTTAGTAAACATTTCATAAAGTCACGGCAGTTTCTACACTTATAAAATTCTGAATTTTAAAAAAAAAATTTAAGTATACAAATTAAAAGACCGTTGCCCCGTCAATAAAAAAAAAAAGAAAAAAGGGAAAGCAGGACGAAAGAAAACAACGTTTTAGAATTTAGTGTATAAAAACATGAGCGTGCCGAAATAGTTGAAAAAATGCAAAAGAATAAAACTCGTGTGAATAATTTTGAACAATTCAAAATTTTCAATTATAAGCTTTGACTTCATATGTATAGCAATTTGATTATCTATCGTACCTTCGATTGTTATGTTAAGACATCAGATTGCATGTTAAAGTAGTGAGTTAAAATCGACAATGCCATCTGTCATCGGTCCGTGTGTTTTTATTTTTCATATTTAGTTGTAGAGTTGAGATTATAAAGTCATTCTGGTATTTTACAGATATTGTCACTTCTTACAGTCACCGGTTTCATTGATCAAGCCACTTTGCTTTATTCTAACACATTAAACTTATACAGGGTGTCATTTAAAATTATCATCGTGAATATTTTCTCAACAAAAGCTGCTATATTTTATATATTTCGTATGAACCTTTACATACTTTTAAATTTGCAATGATAATTGACCTAGGAAAGTTAAAATTATTGTGATCATGACTTTGCCGCATTTTCTAATATAAAATAGTCATGGGTATATAGCTGGATACGTTTTTTTTTTAATGGTATTTAACGCCAGTTTTTACTCCTGTGGCACCACAGGCGGTGAACACCGGTGATACATGAAATGAAATGATATATTGGGAAAGGATTTTTTTTTTTTGAGGAAGGAAACGTTCCAGGCCTAAGTTTAGGGTACCTCCCCGGCATTTGCCAGTTATGAGGACTGAGGAAAACCTGGAAAAAACCTCAGGGAAGTCAGGGAGGACGGTCCTGGCGAGATTCGAACCCCAGACCTCCTGCTCACGAGTCCGCATCTTAACGACCTCGGCCACCCGTGGCGGTGGCAGGATACATAAAGGATAAGTGAATGATGATAAGAGAGCTCGGAATAAGGATCTTATAAGCATGATATATTTAGCACAAATTAAGCACGATAAATTCAGAATAACAGCACAAAGCAGATTTGCATACAGTATCGTGTATTGATTTTATCTTTTTTATTGTTTTATATGAAAACTTGTCTTACTTCTGAACACAATTAAGTCAACTTTTAACACATGAACTTCCACTCATGCTGATAAAATGCTGGTATCCTGCTCAAAGTACAGCTATTCTTAACGAAAAGTTAAAGATTACTACAGTGAACGCTAAGGTCCTGTAAACCAACCTGCCCGAGCTGCTAACATTTTGATTTGGGGTAAAAGTTTCATTATGTGCAACATCTTATTGAAATTGTGGAATACTTGCGTCAAGTGCTGGAAGTTTGTGTTGCAATGAACGATCATCATTTTAAAAAGAATTTGAAGTAATGGCTAGATGTTCTTCTGTTATTTTAAAGATCTTATATGATTTAAATAATCTTGCAAATTTGCATTTATTTTTATAAGTATAAAGGTATTGTGAAGACAATCATTTCATTGCAAAAATTAGACAAAATTTTCTCCTTGCAGTTGGAGTTTCTGCTAAGTTCCTTATTTTGCACTAGCAGCATGCGGAAACGCCATGCGCATACACATTTAATCTAGTTCAAGTTCTACTAGATAAATCAACATTGTTACAGTTATAATAGATAATTTGCCTAAACTCGGCATATGCTAAATTTGTGCACCCTTCTCTTGGAAAATGAGTCATGCAACACTCGTTTTAGAGAAAATCTTGCCTCAAATTTCCTCGCAGGAACACATTGCTTCTTATTTATGTTCGCGCTTATTAAAACTTTCTACATTAAATAACCATGCATCAGAGTTCTCAAACTTACCTTTATCCGTAAGTGTTCCCGTTAATGTACGGATAGACATATATTCTTCAATAATTTTTTTTTCTGAAGCATTTGTCTAAATAAGGGAAAGAAGGAGGCAAGAGTTTCATTGGGTATGTGTCTTTAGATAAAGTGCAAATTTATGCAATTTCTATATTATATTTGATCATTACCTTGTTTTTCACACCTTATGCATTCCTATAATTTATGCATTAAAGACGTATTTTCAATGAATTTCTTTTGTAAATATTTCCTTATTGAATATTTATGTAAACTGAGGGAAGTCATAAAAAGATTAAGAAACTAGAGCTAGGAATTTTGTTTTATACGTTGTCGGCAGATAATACACATTACCCGTAATATGTAGTGACATTTCCAATTTAAGCACCTTCACTGCGATGCTAATAGTAAAATGGAACTACCTAAACTAAAAAACATATTAACTTAAATGTCACCAATTTCATCACTACTGGAATTAATACTGCAAAACATTATTTCCAAATTTTATTTATTTTTATATTGAAAAAGTACTCAAAGCTATGAGAAAACTAGAAAATATAGGCAGTCAACATGAACCTGAATGTGTGTGGCAAAGTAGAGATATAAAAGAGCTTCAGATATTTGCGAAACAAATTCACTACATCATATTCTTCGGAACAGGTTTCTTGTGTAGCAAAATACATGGTTAGTATAAAAATTCTAGAGAAATTAATATAAACAATAACGTTATAAATATAATTAATAGGTTAGACAGTGCAAGGAATGCACCAGGACGATGATAAAAAGAACCGTAGAGTTTCAACTCTCATTTGTTTTCCGATATTCCGAACCGTGGAGGACAAGTTTGGGGCATATCCTGTTGCTATTCTACTCACTGACGCCAAGCTCTACGCGTTGTTTCTTCAGTACATGATTTATTTGCGTGAGTTTGCAAGAATTCACAGTAGGAATCGTTTAAAACTTGAAGACGTGTGAACCACTAGAGAAATGAGGGATAGATTTTTCTATAAGTCACATCGTCAAGATTCATGAAGTGAAAGGTGTGAAAAGTATAATGGATGCTAAGTGTGTTACCGTCTGGTGCACTGATTTAGATTTTCTTAAGTCGTAAGAACACCTCTAAACTGCTTGATCATTAACAAGAACATGCTCTAAAGCTGCATCTCAAATTATTAGTCTTGGACCATGGCCGACTCTCAAGATCGGATACCCGCAGGTATTTTAATGGATGGAAAAGTTTCAGAAGATGCTCGCGTGGTGATGTTCTAGTTGCCCACGTGAGATAAGATTGTATAACGTGTGTGTTAACAAAACTGACGCCATTGAAGCGTATAACGTCGTGAGACTGGAACAGCGTGCAATCTATATTTTGGTTTTAGAATATTTATGGTTTCGCGTGGGCTGAGGAAATGCGAAGCAGCTGGGGAGCAGAATTCCTTAAGAGTCAAAGACAAACACTACCTTGTGCAAATGGTGCGGTTTTGCAGAAATGTAGCAGCAGAGATACTCAACTTAAAACAGTCCATACGCAGCAGTAGTTTTTGAAAGACAAAATCTTAGACATCTCTCTTAAAAATTACAGCACGAAAGGCAATGCCACTGTTATGAAACTGGGAGAAATATGGCAAGAAGAGTAAAATAATCGTGGCTAAAGAACGAGTGGAGGAAATCGCTTGGCCACTGTAAAGAAGAAAGAAAAACAGTGCGCAGTATTTCACATGTGTATTCGCAGGGTAGAAGTGTACACATTTCCGGAAAAATTAACAATCTTCTAAAAACATTATAGATATTTTAATGTGTTATCACTACTGAGGCACCGCCACGGGTGGCCGGGGTCGTTAAGGCGCGGACTCGTGAGCGGGAGGTCTGGGGTTCGAATCCCGCCAGGACCGTCCTCCCTGACTGAGGTTTCTTCCAGGTTTTCCTCATAACTGGCAAATTCCGGGGAGGTACCCTAAAGTTAGGCCTGGAACATTTCCTTCCTTAAAAATCCTTTCCCAATATACCAACGGGCGTTAAACACCATTCAAAAAAAAAAAAACTACTGAGGGATTACATGATGCCTGAAATGGGATAATAACTTCGGATTTGTTTAATGGGGAAGAAGGGGATCCAAGCCAAAGTTTATACCATTTTCCCGTAATGAGTATTTAAAATATTTTAGTCATAGAGGGAGTAGAGAAGCGCAGACCTTTCATTTACGAATGTTGTCTTTAGCAACCTCGGCCACGTCATAACTTATGCTGAAAATGAACATGTGTGCATTACAAAACATTTGTAAATTGTAGCTGATCTGTTAATAAATGTAGAGTTTTCATGACTGATGTAATTCAAATGTTTCTACCCACATATTCAGAGCTATAGAACTTTGGCAACGGAAATGTTCACGAAGGAGATTATGAAAAACAAATGAGTGAATATACCATTCCATTTTATTTTTTGGTTGTTTTTTCTTTTGATTAGTGTTTAACGTCCGTTTTTACTACTGAGGTACCACAGACGGTGACACTGATGATACATGAGATGATAAATTGGGAAAGGATTTTTTTTTTTTTTTGAAAGGAAGGAAACATTGCAGGCCTAAACTTTAGGGTACTTCCCCGGCATTTTCCATTTATGAGGACTGAGGAAAACCTGGAAAAAGCCTCAATCACGGAGGACGGTCCTGGCGGGATTAGAACCGCAGACCTCCCGCTCACGAGACCGCGCCTTAACGACCTCGGCACTCGTGGCGGTCAAATATTTGTTGGTGGTCAGTTACACAAGACATGGAGTATATATGACTAAATAATAAAAGAACCTGAGAAATTGGATTTAAATATTAACTAATTTGAAAATTAATAAAAATTAAGTTATATTTGTAGGATAAAAATCACAGCAAAAATGTAACAACGGAAGGATAAACGTCATACCTTTATCAGTTCTATTCCATATTACCAATATGACAATAAATGACACACCCTGTAACTGAATGTACATCGGTCAATGCTCAGTTTCTTTGTTGGCTACATAGTGATGTCCATGAAATATGTGATATGGTGTTGTGGTTGTCCTTCAAATCCTCCTAACTTGGAGCCTCACCATCATTACAACGCTCTCATTTGCTGCTGTCTTATGTTTTAGAAAATTAACATGCATCTGCATTCCCGTGACTTTTTCACCTTAAACTATTTCTAGGACAAGTCTTTCTGTCCAGATTTCGCGCTCTCTTACAACTCTGTGCTCGATGACGGGTTTTCACTATTAGTGGAAGTGTGTTGTGTTACCTAGCGATTGTTTGTTCGCTGCTTTTATTAAAATACGCTAATCCAATAAGGAATATCCTCTTTTACTCCACCATCGTATATACCGTGCAAATTTCATATGTCTCAAAAATTGGCATTTAAAAGTAAGCACGTATGGTAAAGAAATACATTTCTGGCGTTGTTTAGCAAAACATTTAATAAATGTAAAAATAATACAGTAGAAAAACCGCATGGCTCTGCTGTACAATCTCATGCAAAAACAAACTGATATTTACAGAGATAATAATGATAACAAAGAGAGTATAAAATGTGGACCTGAAAGAATAGAGAACAAAGAAGAAGAACTACAGAGATAATGGGTGCAGAAAATGTAAAACATAAGAAGGGTAACAAATGGCAGTAAAATTACTCATAATCCAAAATTTAAGCAAGACCTGCTTAGCATCTTATTCAGTTAAACGTGCGGCTGTCGATTCTGGTGGTAATCATATTTGCCTCGTAAACCCAAGATCGCGGGTTCGATCCCGGCCAGGACCGATGGATTTTTCCGCGCGTAAAATTCCTAAGTGTGGTTCCTTCGAAAGGGAAGTAAAGCCGTGGGTCCCGTGTCGTACATTTACGGCACGATAAAGAACCTCATGCCTGAAAGAAGAGGCCTCTGAGCAAAATTTATCGGCCGTTTCACGCCCTGAGTTGAATGGGATGCTGATGACCTGAGATGTCAAAGAGCGTCTGTAAATAAACAAGTCTCAAAAAAAGTGCAGCTGTTGTCTGGTCGTGTCAAAGTGCACATCTTCCTGCCTTTCAACAAGCTTAACATCCTCATATTTTACAAGACATCTGCACGTACTTACAACTATAACGGAAACCATTTCTTTTTAGTTATTTCCCCTCAGATTAAATCAGTTATTGTTTCAAAGTTATGATTACTATTTATGAACTATTGTGAACCCTTGTCTCTTGCAAATTACAATAGAAAAGTTTGTACGAGAAAATATGGCGTTTCCCAAAATCTCAATACTCTTGCAACAGTAATGTAAATGAACTAGGTACCTTCTAATGTGAGATAATTTTTACCAATTTCTGATACGCCTACTGGACATAAGACAGATATAGCCTTCCTCCTGTGGCGCCTCAATAGTAAAAACAGAGATATAGCCTTGTGCACGTGTGGATTGTGTTAAAATCCTTCAGGCTTTCGTAGCACCGAAATGAAAACATTAACTTTGAGTTAGATGTTCATACTTATAGAAGAGAAACTTGTTATTTTCAATTTAATCTGATATCTCTTCAAATAATAATTGTTTACTCTGCAAGCACCTTGCTGTGCAAACATTCAAACTCAGCAAGGGTATGATCACTTTGAGGCTTTGCCAAGACTTAGAGATGGGCAGCCACAAATTGCAATTTCTGCGAGAGGAATGCAGAGTGATACGGATTGCCACAAGATTTTTTATTTCACTAATGCGGTGTTTGTTCTACTACAGGAACATGCTCGTTGTCATAAGGCACTACGTTTTAATTTTATTCCATATTTTGTTACATCAATAATTTGTTAAATCACGCCTCTCATCACAATAAGCGGTTGCTTATCCATGTGAGAAGGACAGCAGTTAAAAAGCAAAATTCTTTAGTTTTGTAGTAGATTTGGTTTATTTACAGACGCTCTTTAACATCTGAGGTCATCAGCGTCGCAATCTATTCAGAGTTTGAAGCGACCGATAAATTTTGCTCAGAGGTCTCTTATTTCAGGCTTGAGATTCTTTAACGTGTTCTTAATATAAGACACGGGACCTAAGGCTTCACTTTCCTTTCGAAGGAAGCCATACTTAGGATTTTTACGACCGAAAAAAAATCTATCGACCCTGGCCGGGATTGAACCCGCGATCTTGGGTCTACGAGGAAAGTATGGTTACCACTACACCACCAGGATCGATATTCTTCGGTTGTCTCGACTGAAAAAAACGAAGAGCGTTTCACTGTTTCATTGTGCATTTGTAATTTGCATGTGAGGGGCAGAGATTGTCTGGAGCTGTATACATCGTGCTAGGGTTTCCGCATGAAACTAGATGTATATCAGCCCACAGGTTCCTGAAAAACTCTTCCAGCATGAATACTGTGTCATGTATAACAGGATGACGTATGTCGTCGTATTCCTTTCAGTATTAAGCTTATGGATTACATTCACGACCAGTTACGCTCCTTCGCAATCATTTTTCAGTAGCAATAATTGAAAGTTGGAATCTTTTTCTACAGAAAGAAGCAAAGCATTCACCTCGTGTGCTGAGATGTTACGCTGCTGAACAGTGTTGTTTTATTTAGTTTTCAATTGTGTGTATAAAGTATAAAAGGATTGAATGCCAAACAAAACTATCAGTTAAACTAAGAACTTTTCGTTTGAAATAATGAACTCATTGCTATCTCAATCATCTTTGGGGTGTTTTAATCGTATGCTAACAGAAATAAGCATGTTCATGAAATGCTGCATGGATCACAGCTTGTATAGGTTTATGGTCACCACTTTAACTAAATGGAAATTCTGCTCATCATAAAATTCTTAATGTATTCGCATTATCTGTTCATCACAAAAGGCGTAACACATTGTGCATTACCCTATTCTTCCTCTATAAAGAAAACATGGAACTATCTGGATAATACAGCGGTCATTAAATGAAGAGAAATCCAGAGTTATTTAAGTTGACGCAATTTTAAAATGTTTAATTATTTATAGACGGCAGTGGATTGCTAATGGTAGCATTTCCAAATAACGTCCTGTAACTGTTCTTGTGAGCAAAATCTGTGGATCTCAGGTGCTTTTTCAATTAACCAAAAATGTGAAAATCACATGGAGAGAAATCTGTGCTGAATGCTTCTTGAATCTAAATATATGTTGCAGCATGGCTATTGGTGTTGTTAAGAAGAAGAAATCCCTTAATAAAGAGTTTCTGCATACCGGGCAACGTTAACAAGTATTATAACAGGCAAACAGCGTAGAAAATATGCAGCCATGATAGTCAATTTCTATACTGTGTTGCCCAGATTAACTCATTTTCCAGCTTTACTTCACATTCCATAATTTATCTTAAGACAATCATTAAGAATAAAATGCGTGAAATGTCTATACCAATTGATCAAGAATTAAGACCACATGTCTTGTTCTAATGCAATTCGAAAATTTGCATTTATATATAATGATAAAAAACCAAAATATGCCACTTAAGACCTGAACTGCCAACCAAATGAAGAGTGCAGAATAGAAGGGGTACTCTCGAGATTTTTAAACCGCTTCATTGGGGTGACAGGATTAGTCATATCGGAAACGTGAACGTGTTGAAAATAAACTCGCACGAAAAAAGCGTACGAATCACGGTGAGTTATAGCTGGGACTCTGAAATCCGAACCGAGTGCGATCAGTTGAACAACCAAGTACAGGGTGATCCGCTTAGAGTTTCGAGAATAAGTGATAATTTGAACTGTAAATAATGATTTATTAACGTGTATTTTTATATAACTTGATGTAAAAACTCTCCAGTTGTCCTGCAGACATCTACATTGCATCCACTCCACCAATGCCGTTGTACAATCTCACCTAGCACATTTCTGTTCTGCTAACACTCAGCTGTTTGTAGTGGCATGCATGTATTTGTTGCTCTAGTAAATACGTAGCGCCCTCGCATTGAACATTGGCGCACATATCCACATGTCCTTCACGCCATTGTTGTATAAATGTAGAACGTTTCTGTAATATCTTCTTCTGTTTTTAAACCGTGAACATTTATTTTTGGATTCTTCTAAACGGAGTGAGATCAGAACATTTTACAGAACCTAATTACCTTATTTTGTGATGAAAGCTCCATAATGTTACACTGCGCAAAGTGAACCGTACCGTGTGGGCGGAGATAGAATACAAGCCGTTGACGGGATACACAAGTAAATATGATAATTTCCAAATTTGTCTAAAAATTAAACAGACAACATTAAATCGATTAATTTATTTGTACAATTTATGTAAGACGACATTTATGAATGTACTTTTGGGCCCTTTTTTAATTTTTTCAACAACCTAAATCACTCACCTTTCATTTAGTGTAATAATATATAAATAAGTGCTATATAGATTTGAAATTAGAATGTAATATCTGACAAACATGATCAACGTTCTTAAAACCTCATACTAAAATAATGAAAAAATGTTCTTGTGAATGTTTTAAGTTTGTTTTGGTCGCACTCTCAACAAACTCTGCCACCGTATCTTATGGCCTAAGAACACTTCAATAGACCTGTATTTACTTATCAGTTCTAATAACGTATTTTACATAATTTTGCTGTTCATTTGAATGATGCTAATATCTCATTCCACGTTTAAATGCTAAAACCAAAAGCATTTGTTTCTAAAAGTGTGGCGTGTGACTATTTACTGTAGCTTTTTATTTACACACCGTGGATGGAGGGTAGTTAATTATTTGTGAACATATTTCTCTGTATAGCTTGCAGGATTGTAACGGGCAGACATCGCAGTGTGTTCTGTGACACTCAGCTAGACCAAGACAAAAGCGGGACAGGGAGAAGTAAAGGGCACTATCCAGCGACGGTCAAAGATCTGATCCCAAGGGAATATGTGCGTCTTCCTTCCCGTCCCTCCACTGAGTGCTAAAAGTGTGTAACGAGCAAGGATCTTCCTGGAAATGTCACGCTTCGAGATTACTTGAAGCCAAGCTGCCCTAAACTAAATGATAATAAGTCAGTCCTTTACATTTGTCAAGTGTTATTCGTATTGTCTTCGTTTTTAATTTTAAAGCAAAAGAGCACTTTTATTTACTCAAAACAAAATAATATTAAACTGACAGTGTTCATATTAATATTGCCAGAAGTAAATGAGGAGCAATTACTCCATGATCATACAGCAAAAGTTCGGTATAAAGACCAACTTTAAATAACTTTCCAAAATTTGTAGCAAATCATAACTCAATACCTCCATTTCATTACTCTTCGATCTTCTGTTAGTTTATTTTTGGATTGTTTTTTAATCAATGGAGTTATAAATTGCACTCTTATTTCCAATTTATATTGTTTAAAATAATTTTGAGAGTATTAATGTTTATTAGATCATTATTTGGTTTTATGTGGTCATAACCCTTTGAAAGACATTTTCTTTATATATTCACATTCATATACAGATATGTATAAATTATCCACATTTTACTAATGTTAAGAAGAAAATGTGTTTAGATATCCTGTTGTCGAAAAATAATTTAATTAGACGCAAAAGTTCCATACATAAAAAAGATAAACAAAAAAAACTGATCCCAAATGTATATCGCAGATGCATGACAGTATTTCCTATACAACTCTAAACGTGAATGAAGTTCTGTGCGAGTACTCTATACAACCAGGAAAAAATGCAATATGCCTTAACAAATTATCTCCTCCCTAATTCATCCCCTTGACATAATCAAAGTACTGCTGCCAAGTTCAATCAATCTGCACCAAACTCCAGAATTGTTTCTAGAATTTTCCGATGTACTTACATAAAAGGTTAGGAAATCGTATTTAATTTAAATGTAATATATAAGGTTTTTCCGAAATGCGGAACAAAAATAAGGCATTAACGTTTCAGAGTTCACAATAATTTGTTTATTCATTTCCTCAAATGTTGCATCAAGGGTCGAGATGGAGAAAACACATACACAGAAAATGATATAAGAGATCATGCCCTCGGTAGACAATGACCTTCCCCTTTCAAACCCCACCAACACGGGTGACCGAGGCCGCTAAAGACACGGACTGTGAAAAGGAGGTGTGGACTTCCATTCCCTCCAAGACCGTCCTCCTTTTTCTCTGTTCTCGTCAATGAAATGACGGGGAGGTACCCTAAACTTAGCATTGGAGCATTTCCTCCCCCGCCAAAAATAATATTTCCTAATTTATCATTTCAGCTGATGTATCATGAGTATTCATCGCCCATGATGCCTCAGTAGCGAAAATAGGCGTTTATCATTACTAAAACTCTCTGGAGTATCTCAAATACGATAAACTCACATCAAAATTGTACAATGAACAGAAAGTTTTTCTTAAATTTTCTAGTAATTATGAATGGAATCTCATGAAACAAGTTATGTAAATATTTACAATAACCGAAGTGATATACAACAAATTGTACACAAAATTAAATTGTAATCCTTTTTTAAGAAATGACGCATTTTCTCATTTTAAAGATACTCACATACAATCACAAAATATTGTGACATGTTTCTCAAGTTTCCATCATGGTTTTACCATCAATAATTTGCACTACCACCTCTTGCATTAAACAACGGTCGACACCTCCTTGGTGTGATGGAGGCGTGTGAGTAGTTGATCCAGAGTCTCGATGTTTTCAGTTTTCTGTTCGAGGGTATTCCACAGATACTCGATCACTCGAGTCTTTCTAACCACCCTGTATCACGTGATTTGGCATTATCATGCATTTAAAGGAATTCACAGCCAGACGCTTCAGCGGTAGGAAGAACCACAGACAGCAAAACATCTTGAATGTATCTGTTTGCATTCATTGTTCCACTGTCAAAACGAGATACGTGTTTCTTTTTCCAGATCATAATGGGGACTACTTTGAATTTATGAACCCCCTGTACATGTGTATTCCTTTAAAATCTGGATGCAGACTGAAGCTTGATTCGTCCGTGAAGAATCGCCGGACGACGGAAATGAAACACTCTTTAGTGCAGTCTATTTCCAACAGTTTGGGATGAAAAGTTAAATTGCAGAGCTCTTCTTAATATGGTAGTAGTTGATCTTTCTCTCATGGCCCATAGACACAAAAATCTGTCTCGTGCAGCAGTTACCTGACATCGTTCTTCTGTATTGCAAATTCTTGATGTCATCGTGGATTTATAGTCCTAGTGGCATCAACTTCTGTTCAGCCATTTCTAACTGTTTCCACACGTCATAAACATAACAGATCATTTCGACATAAATGACATTATGTATTAATGTCATTTATTAAAGATGTTTCTTGGTGTTTCTCACAATATCTTAACAGAGATAAGTTATTAAAAACAATTTACACATTCATTCACAATGTAACAATTAAATAAAACAAACATAATAATTTACAACTGTGGTAACTACTAGGGAGACAAATGAACAAAGCACCCACATTTATTACTGTTTCGATGTACCAAGCATTTTATTTAAAACACCTCTTGTTCCGTGCACAATTTTGATGCATTTATAATCTTTATTTACATATTTATGTTTCTGCAAACCTAGTAAAAATAATAAAATATATACTTAAATGTGCTGAAGGTGTTAGCCAGGAAAAAAGTATAATTATTGGATTATATTCCATCTAAAAATGTTTAAGATATGGGACACTCGTGCAATAAGCGTAACCCAGCTAATGCGGTAATTACATCACTTATTACACATTATAGGACAATTAGCAACGAACAAACTAAGTGATATGATATATTTAAACGATTTTAAATTGTGTTGCAAAACCCCATTTGGAAGTCGAAGAACACAAAGGGCTATGGAAAGAAGCAAGAAAAAAAATTATAGAACACATTTTAATGCCGCTAAGAAGCCGAACCTTTAACATTACTGCCCACTGTTTGTTTGAAGGACAGAGAAAATCAATGAAAGTGCAGAATTGCGTCATTCCCTCGGTGAGCACAATGCAAGAAGATTTCACTTACTGTCCTGTTGAAGAAAAACTTAGCAATTTGAACTCTGAGCAGGTAGCAGGCTCGAGCCAGAAAGTGCAACAACATTGAAAATGAACAAGTTTTCATTATATTAATAAGTACACATCTACTGGCGTTTAAAATGAAAAATAAAAGAAACCTGCGTATGGATAATAACTATAAGCGGCTCAGGAGGGTTTTAAACATATAACGTTTTCCTTATTTCTTCTTTCATGGTTATGTGATGTATCCTTTCCGATGATATTAGACGCACATATTATTAGCTTGTAAATTGTTTTTTCAAAACTGTATACTTTCACTATATATACTCAGTTAGAGATTATTTAATTACAAGCCTAGAAGGGATTTAACTTTATTATGAGGAAATTGTTGTTCGAAACATTAATAAACGTTACTTTTTATAAGTTTGACTTATTTATCGTCTTGGTGTTCGTCTTTTTTTTTTTATATCCTCTGCCTTCCGACACAGACTATTGAAAGAATATATTCATGCAAAGCCCCTTGATTAGTTAATCAAGAGCTCCCAAAGTACGATATCCAGAAAAGGGTTTTTGTGTTATAGAAGCATTGCTATAAGTGTACACTGTAAGACAGAGAATTTCTGTAAAAGTTAAGCAGGGGCAAGATAGCATGGGTAAAGCACGCCGACATCTCATCTTTTGGACAAAGTGCATCTTCTCAGTTTCTAAGCGCAACGTTGCCTTAAATTCACACCTTATATTTATTGAAGTGTTGTACACGTTTTAAGACGAAGATTTCATAACCTTTCTATTTCAAAGAAGTCGGGGCCTAAACGTGATGAAAAATGTTTAACATTTAAGGAAAAGTTTCCACTTTTAAACATTTGTTCCAAGGATACAATTCTATAATAGAAATTAAAACACGTGGTTTGTGTTTAAAAATATATTCTGCTTATTGTTCTACATTATTAATAGATATTTTAAATTTGAATATTTCTTAACTGTGATAAAGTTTTAGTAGGCCATGTTCGTAATGCACTTCTTGTAACATAAAGGCATTTTTTTTTTGTCTTTAGTTTGTAAGATCTTTCCAAAGCAACTTTATGCAATAGCGCAAGAAAGATTAAAAATTCAACTTGATTATTTGGAATATTGCATTATAAAATTTAATGAAATAGAATATTTATACATTTTGTTTACAAATCTTATTGTCTTCAGCGATACTAAAGAAGAATATAATTTTACCTCTCTCTGCGTGGTAGGTTACGTGTGCGAGTATCAATATTAACGTCTAATTCTGCTTTCTGGGTGATAACATACTTTCCTCTTAGACCCAAGTTCGCGGGTTCAATCCCCCGAGGTTCCATAGAAGCAAAAATCCTAAATATAGTTACCTTCCGAAGGGAAGTAAAGCTGTGGGTTCCGTGTTACAGATTTACAGCACATAAAAGAACTTCAAGTCAGAAAGAAAACCAACTAAATTCAGACCATAACATCCTATGTGCAAGATATCTCAGTTAATATCAAGTTAGCATTAGCTGTAAAGTTTCCTGCCATTAGGGAAAAGGTCAGCCAATTTTTACTTATTTATTTGATTTGTTTACTGACGCCCGTTAACATCTCAGGTTATTAGCACTCCATTCAATTCAGGGCGTTAAACGGCCGATAAATTTTTCCCAGAGGCCTTTTCTTTTAGGTTTGAGGTTATTTTATGTACCGTAAATCTATGACACGAACCCACGGCTTTAATTCCCTTCTGAAGGAAGTTATAATTGGGATTTTTACGCCCGAAAATAATCCATCAACTCCTGACTGGGTTTGAACCCACGGTCTTGAGTCTACGAGACAAATATGTTTACTACTAGACCACCAGAACCGACACTTTGACGATGCAATGCGTTTCATACTTTTTAATCACAGGCGCTGGAAATTCCTTTTCATTTCGTTGCTTTTCTTGCGTTTCTTACTTGTAGAGTGAACAGTTTTCCCCTTGCGCCGTACTAAATTCTGCGGCATGCAATTCTAAATAAAATGAAGAAAACTTGTCAGTTTAGTGGTATGCCGACAAGCAATGTATCTATTTGATAGCTGCAACATATTTAGCGGATTATTATAAACTGGAGTAGTCTGCATTATTCCTTATTTTGCAACAGCTTTCCTTTCTTCTTTTTTCACGGAAAATGTAAAGTTAAGAAAGGGAAATTTTGCATGACAGAAGTAGAACATATTTGTAAAATTATTATTCTAAGAGAAATTTGCATGGTGCTTGTTGGGATGACTTGCGCCGCGTTGTCCACAC
Source organism: Metallyticus violacea (assembly GCA_030762175.1). NCBI lineage: Eukaryota > Metazoa > Arthropoda > Insecta > Mantodea > Metallyticidae > Metallyticus > Metallyticus violacea. The sequence continues at coordinate 14,970,630 of CM060846.1, read as the reverse complement.
GAACCCCTTTGCGCCCCCCGATTTTGTGAAGCGCGTGTTCTCTCGTTGGCATGCGCGAAATGGCGGGCGCGGACTCGCTGACCAGTATGTCTCAAACTTCACCTGCAGATGAGATAGACCCGCCCCCCTGCATCCACGCGACTACTTCACAAAGTCCATTGTTCATGCCGATTTTGTTACCTGTCCAGTTAAACAAAGAAAGAAACTTGCATTTTTATGTTCTTTAGACGCTCAGTTCGTCCGAATATGCTTCAAAACCGGTCAACGTTTATCGAATATCCTTTTAAACATTTTATTTTTTATTTTAGAAGGAAGTAAAGCTGAGACTTGTACCAATTAGATTTACATGTCATGATAAGAGCCCTGAGCAGATTTCCGCTCAGGACAAATATAAAAGAATTAATTCACAGGTAACAAGAATTTCATGAAGTTTATCATAAAATCAATTATTAAATTATTTTATACGTGGAACACTGCAGAATACTGGATTCAAACAATGAACTCCATTCGTTTTATTAGCATTCAAAACGTTAACCTTTACGGTTTTTATAAATGCTCTTATAACACTAATATCTTTCAGAACCACGTGATCTTTGCATTTACCTCTTTTAGTTCCATGTCTCTTTGGCGATAATATTCCACAACCAGCAACGGTTAAAGATATTTCCATATAAAAACAAGGCAAGATTTCAGTGATGCGTTACATGCATCTTGGATAAAATATTTCTTACTTCTGCAGGATATTTCTTTCTCATCAGGGCAGCTCTGCTGTATAGCGCCAGTTACTACTACAACGAGCTTTATAAAAATAACATTTTCAAATCCCCCCATATCTTTCGTGTACCAACTACTGTGACTTAGATGATTTGATCTTTTGTTTATGTTGCTAATTGTGAGTGTTTTTCATGCTGATTTTACATTTTGCAATATGTACGAAATCATTTAGGGTAGGACATAACGTAATTTCAAAATATTTCAACTTTGAGTTGAATACTCTCAAATTTTGCATAAATATGCTACTGTAAATTTTCAAATGGCGCCTCCCATTATATTTCTAAATATTAACGTTTTGTTACAAAAATTATACAAGTTAACTCTAAATTCCTTATAATAATAGAATAACCCAACATATACCTTTATTCCTCCTTTATTAAATTATTTTAAAATGTCTAATCTTTTATTTTCTTTACACACTATATCGCTTCTCAACAACTCAACTTAAAAAGACCGGGTGCAGTAAAAAAGGGCTAATTTTATGTAATTTTTCTAGGTACATGTTGACACTGTTATTTTTTGTATTTTATTACCATTTTAAATGCATTATATTTAGCTCTGTTACAATTTATTTCAGAGAATTTAAGAAATTTTGAAATGAGCAATAATTAATGTAGCTTACTAAATAATAAATACCCAAAATTAATAAATAATTAAACTAATTTTGATTCACATTGCACGAAAAAGTGGATTGCTTTTAGTTTGTAGTCACTGCAACTGGGTTTGAAAATATTCATTAAACATCTGATCGAGTTTATCACTGGAATACACTTGAAATCCTTCTCTGATAATGTTCAACTAATAAATGCTCTAGACCGAGTTTATGTCTAAAACTTTAAACTTTGTTCGATAAGTATAAAAACATAGGAAAAATGCAAAATAGTACATTTAAGAATAATTCAGAACCAAAAGAGAATGGGCATTCCTTTAATTACATTCTCTGTCACTACACATGCCACATTTGCCTACAGAACACTTCCGTTTAGTATGCAATACTACCCCGCCATTATATGTCCTTGATATTTGTTTTCTATTTCCTTACTGTTCTGATGAAATAAATCTTTCACATTTCACATTGCACTTTCTTAAATGTTCAAGGAAATACCCTTAAGTTTGAATATAAGAAATTCCCTTTCACGCTCGTATTTCAACAAAGCATTTTAAAATTCTATAACAAGTCTTTTGCAATTTGCTTACGTAAGTTCTTTTAACCAAAAATTTAAAGGAAACTCTCTTCAAGCTATTGCCGTCAATTTTTTTCAATCCTTTTTAATTCACTGTTTCCATTAGGTAGCATATTTAAAGGCGCACGAAAATCCGTCTTGATTTTTTTATTAATGATAAGATAGATATGTTGTACAAAATGTTTTAAGGGAATTTGCGAAATTTATTAAATCTAATTGACTATGCAAAGGAGATAGCATGATCATCATTATCGAGCGATGTGTTATTATTAGACTCTGAAGGTTTAGCCCCGTCAAGTGAAGTACCCGAGCATGGAGAGTATGATCTTGTAGTTATGATAATAAACGTACGACTTTGAAACCACCATGAACACTAGCAGACTTTAGTAATATGTCACTGGTTGGTTATTACTGTCTATTATTCAGATAGTCTTCTGAGTTCATAGGGATATAAACACCTAACTAATTTATTAATTAATGTCATAGTTTTTGCACGATTATGTTTTGAACTGTATAAACTTTAAACAAAATAACAAAAAATAATATGAAGTACATAATAACTATACCAATAATACGACAGGAGATTTTAAACATCGTTAACCAATTCGAAGGTGTAGTATTTCTCGATGTTTATCATTAGTTCAGAGATACATGCAATGCTAAACCCTTTGATCAATTTGAACTATATTTTCTATAGTTATGCTTTAAATCAAAGGAAATATTTTAATGTACGTTTTTGAAAAATCATTCTTTTCCTAATTTTAGACTGAAGAAGCGAGGTTGCTCTGAAAATTATGAAAAATTCATGTTTTATCTCAACAGAATGTTTTATTTTGGATTATTTGGGCCCCGGAACACGAATATAAGTCTTGTTGTCTCCAGTCCCGCGGGCACTACTGATTTTAACTCTTATCAACTGAATACTGTGCAATTAACACTGCTATGTACTTAGGATTACAAAACAAAAACACTATACTATTACTGAGTATACTATCATTTATTTCTGCAAATATTGCAACTGAGGAGACAAAAGAAACCAAAGCAGAATCCATGCCCCCAACTGGTCCGCTAGACAAAGCTACAGGGGAACGAATTTCCCCTTTCTATCTCCACCGTGAAATCTGCTCCGGAATATCGAGAATGGGGTATTTTTACATTTTATAGCTTGTTTATTCATTGTTGTATTGCCTCCTTATAGAGACCCATAAAAATAATAAAAAAATTAATGTGTTTTGAACGGAAAGGAAAACGTACGTAATTGTACAAAAAATGACACTTAAAATTTTACTTCTACAAATTATACGAAAGCAACTGTAAGCAATTACTTAGCATTGTTAAAGGTTTCAGCGCTTCACTATATTTGACAGTTTTTACACTGAATTAATTCAAGTCTGCTAACTGTGTAACGCAGGTTATTATTTATATTTGCAAAACTCTAAAATACTGCATCTCCGTCTCGATTTCAAATGCTATAGAATTACTACAACCTGAGCTGGACTACTAATTTTCTAGCTGAAAAGTTCAGGATTGTATGTTGCCTCAAGGATTTAGTTACGCGCCATCTATTAGCAAAATCGTAGAAGTCTTCATTGCCCTGGCTCAATACCAGCGGTTTTGTGCAATTTCTTTAATAACAAGGTAAACAATTACAAACAAACGTGAGCTTGAATTGACTATTCCGTATGTTGTAAATTAAAAATATTTAATCAGTCATAAAATAATTGCAAAAAAAGGAATGTTTGTACAGTGAGGTTATTTGAGTTACGGGTCACCTCAGTGCGCTGCTTACAGAAGAAGTAAGATAGAGCAACGTGTAAAGTTAAGGGTACAGTTTATACTTTTATTTTTTATTTTTATTTTAATATTTATATTATTACTAAATAAACATAAAATGATATATTTAAAACTGATAATAAGCATTGATTTGTGTTTCGATCCTGGTGGTCTAGTGGTAACCATACTTGCCTCATAGACCCAACATCGCGGGTTCAATCCCGGCTAGGGTCGATTTTTGGGGCGTAAAAATGTTAAGTATGACTTCTTAAGTAAAGACGTGGGTCCCGTATCGTAGATTTACGGCACGTAAAAGAACCTGAAACCTAAGAGGTCTCTGAGCAAAATTTACCGGCCGTTTCATGCCCTGAATTTAATGGGACGCTGATAACCTGAGATGCTAAAGAGCATCCGTAAATAAATGAAACAAATAGAATAAATTAATCTGTGTAATAAGAAGAAATATTGAAAATTATGCATCTGAGTAGAACATTTAACTTTACTTGTGCAAGAACAAGGCGGTTCGAATTACGTTTCTTATCATTAAGAGATCCTGTATATCCTGCTTTTTAAGTTTCTCTACCTGAAACACCATTGCCGGAAATAGTTTATAACATCTGTGTAAGAATCTGCATGTTTATGTTGTACATAAAACCCCGTGCTTCAAGACTATATTTATATAGTGTAATAACTAACGAGGAACAATCAGCACATAATGAAAGCACCGAGAATACACGAACGCAAAACCACTCGCTGACAAAGCCTCATTCACACTAACTGCAAGTTGCTACCTGCATGTGCTTTATATGGCCTTGAAGACTGGCCTCTCCCACTGTCGGCCGATAACTCAAATAACTTCACTGAGAATGTCCGTGTAAATATTACAGATCTGTTTATGTCTGTAAAATTACTGTTATATCTAAATTTATTTATAAATTACAATAATAATGCGTAAAACGATAAGATTTACAAATTTATAAATGTGCAGAAAACATTCTTATCATGCAGTAAAACATTTCTTAAAATTAATGGTAGTAATAGCTGCTAACAGCTGCACCATTTTAAATAACACGAAGCTCATCTAAATACTCCACTAATTCCGAATCACTAAGTTCCAATTAGTTGCGACATGATCATGAGTTTAGATTATGATTTCAAGCACTATAACCAGAAATGCGCGGTTATTAAGAAATAATAATTAATAAAAACGTAGATCAAGGAAGATAATATTTTGTCAATTTGAATTTTTATTTGAAAAGACTACCACATTGCTCCCTAGAATTGTATTTTTTTTTTTTGTTGACTTATCAATATTCCCAATGTGAATAAAAATATCTGACTTTAGTTATCAATCTTGTCCACTGACGCAGTGTTTTAAGTCTCTGCTAATAAGGGTATCGTGGTCGGTACTTCAGCTGCGCTTTCTGAAACGTGTTTACAGTCTTATAGGAAATGCTTCTATTCCCCCTCTGCTTCCTATTTGCGCACAATCGCTCTAAATAAACTCCACACGTACATACGATTCGTATTTAAAATATCATTTACACACAATTGCTCTAGAGGCAACTGTCTCACATTCTTCGCGTGTACTATAAGGCCCTCAGAGAATAGGTTACAAATGCAACTTGCAAGAACATGACAAACTGAGAAATGAGTTGAACGGAATCCGCCAGTTGCGGTACAATCAGTAAATCAGACGCAAAATACCTCGCGAGCGGACAAGGTTTATATCTAAAGCCATATAAATATATACTTCATACAGAAAATAAGAGAATGCGTGTTATATCAACAGGCTGTATGTCTGAAAACTTCTCTGGAGCAGTGTCAAATAATTAAATGGTGCCCGCTAAACCTAAAATATTAAGTAATTTTTACCGATATTTTCTTGTGTTAGTAATTGTATTTGAAAACTTATTGGCTTGCTAGGTATTTAAAATGTGCGACTTTCTGAACACTTGTTCATTCCCATCAACATATGAATAGTGGACAGTTAAATATTTTGAGGGTGCGAGATTCGTAAGTTTTACACATGACCATGTAGCTGACATAACTAGCACATAACTAGCCACTAGCCTGGCCCCCTTTATTCAGTATTTAAACAAATAAGTGGGTTTACTTCAACTACTCTTATACTTCTATTTTTCTGTTTTTATTGTTTACGTTCACATTTGCAACTCTTCTCGAACTGCCATCGTTTACTGTTAAAAGCCTGCTCTAGCTGTGCGGGTTAAGACGAACAGAGCAATTCCTAGAAAAACCAGGGTATTGATCTGAAGAAGGAGTACGCGGTATTCAGTTAATGAGCTTTGTGTGCATTCCTTTCGCTCAGTAATCCATAACTACCGATTAAATTACCTTATTTTAAAGCTGTTATAAAGGCTTCAAGCTATTAACGAAAGATTGCGTGTTAATACAGGAAGTTATTTTGGTCTCACAGTAGTAAGTTTGGGAGTACCTTTGTGCCATGGTACTGAAATTTTAATGTATTCCATATTCGTTAATATTTTACGTAAGAGCTTTTGAAAAATGGTAACTCTCCGGAAAATAAATCAGAAACGGCTGTACCGCCACGAATGGCCGAAGTCTTTAAGGCGCGGACTCGTGAGCGTGAAGTCTGGGGTTCGAATCCCGCCAGGACCGTTCTCTCTGACTGAGGTTTTTCTCAGTTCTCATGACTGGCAAATGCCAGGGAGGTACCCTTAAGTTAGACCTGGAACGCTTCCTTCTCTACTGATCATGTGCACCAATGCAACTATATTTTTACAGTAAACTTATAAACTGGCAACATTTGAAAGTATAATGTTAGAGAAAAAACATTTAATACATTTTTAAAAAGAATAACATAAAATTAAATGTTCTGATTGTATTGAAACAGTTTTCAACGATTATATTGAATCTTTTCGTTTCACTGATCAAGTTTCAAAATGGAATGTTAACAAATAAAACTTTCACTCACGGCGAAGCGCTCTGATCAATCCCCTCGTCCTTCAACCGCATCCCGGTGCAGAAAGGCTAACCGTATCTATGTCGCGCATTGAATCGAGGCTTCTTTCGGCATATGTTATGGCAATTTTGCTATCAATGGGCAGGACACAGCGAGCACTTCGTGTTTCGGAAACAGTCTTCAAAACTGCCAACCTTGAGTTATTTAAGTAATGGGCTTTATTTTCGTGTTCTTCATTAAAAATGAAGAAAAACAAAGTACATCCCATCCGTACAATTCTGAGGGAGATTGTTCCCTGCAGACTTGTGTTTTAGCAGAAGCAGCAAGAACACACCATATTTGTGTTTGCATGAAATGTGAAAATATAAAATTAAATATAAAATTAAATATCTCGGAAATCCAGCTTTTGGAGTTGGGTGTATGAATTTAAATTCCTTATAGAGCTCCTTAAGACTTGAAACAATCTTTTTTTATTTTTTGTGTTTTTTTCCCCTACTTCTCTGGCAAATTTGGTTTCCTTCCTACCCGCCATTATCCTATTATTACCGACTTTCTCATAAATGTTTTAACAAGTTATACAAAATCATCTGTTATTTCTGTTTGGAATTACGACTATGTTTGCTTTATAACATGTGCTACGAAAATGCACCCCAAATTCAGAAATAATTTTATATTCACTTCAGTTTTTAGGCAGACAAGTAAAACTCATGTGTTTTTCTTTTGCTATTTTTGAGACTGCAATCATTTCTTTGAACTGGTTTATCATTTCCTGAACAGGATTCTTCTCACTGCGAATATTAAACATTTTTTGTCTTATAGCAAGTGTTAAGCCGTGAGAGTTCACCTTTGAAAATGTGCAGATAGTTTTCATTCAAATTACTGATGTTTTCAGTACTTTAAGAAACATTCCTCTTAGCTTGCCAAAATCTCTGTCTCAATTTGCACACCCTATTCTACATACGTTGACGTCCTGATCTTAGTTCCTGCTTCATTGGCTTCATCATTAAATTTTTTTGCGGCAATTATGACAAATTGAGTAATAACGAGGTACTTTTTAATACATATTCACTGTCACTTTTCTCTAACAAACTCCTTTTGAATATATCTTCAATTCGAAAGAATTATACTACAGCGATTTCTAGTTTTGTTTGTTTTAGGCATTTTATAGAATTAAATCACACTGAATTTCACGCGCACATGTCTAACAAACAGTAGAGGAAAATGTCTAACAATATGCTATCTATCACATGTCGTTTTGTGAGTGTTTAAGTGATTTTGGCCTTTAAGCCTTTTTTAATAATATTAATATTTATTAAACCAATAAAGATTCAACAATGTAATTTGACATGTAAAACAATTATATAGAGAGATATTACTGTTGAATAAATATAATGCATTTTAAAATGTTTGATTTTTAATTATTAATACCTTCATACCTTATTGTCGATTTTCAGATCATTAGAAAAAATTTATCGCATTAAGTGTAATAATGTAAATAAATTTATGGAGCAAGAATATTTTAATTTGTAAACCTAAATGTGAAACCCTAATGGCATACTTCGTGAAATCCAACAAGGGCATAGATCTAACATTCCGATAATTGCTACAGCTATCCTGTAAAAAGTGTGAGTTTCATACTGCAGCAGTCAGCTATTTATTTTAAATATAAACATACATTGAATTATAAAAATAATTGTAGATATCACAACTCCAAAATAACCCCCGCGTCATTTCAATAAAGGCATCATTTGAGAGGACAATACTAACTCAAAGAAGGTCACTAACCGGGTATTTTCGTGGTTGAGTACCAAATGCAATCGAGGTAGCGGAATGAGGTGCAGATGCATTGCGTGCAATAGTATAGAGCTTTACAACACTGCTGCTATCCATTTCACAACGCATTGCATGAAATGTGGAAAGCAGTTGGTTAGTTTCTAATCGCACATCCATAATAAACTTATTATTATTATTATTATTATTATTATTATTATTATTATTATTATTATTATTATTATTATTATTATTATTTTTTTTTTTTTTTTTTTCAATTTTTAACATTCTTAGCAAGTAGAAAACTGCAATTTGCTTCCCCCTTTTTTCATGTCCTTCAATCTCACTTTCTGGATATATTCTTTACCGGCCTCATGGCAATATACTTTCATTAATAAATGAGGTTAAACAATTGAATCCAAAGCAAACCCCTTTTGGTAAAAAAATGATTTAAACATCACAACAAGCTCATTGTGTGAGAGCGAAATTTATTCGAAACGTTTCCGAAAATGAATTCTCTGCTTCCAAACATAAAATGCACTACATTGTGCGCAAATGTGAATATACTGCTTCAGTACAAAAACAAACGAAATAGTAGTTTTAATAGCGAAAAACAGTAGACAAAATTGCTGCAAATTTTGACGTTCTTAAACCAAATTATTCCCAAGATTAGCTTGGGTTTTGGAATGTAACAAAAAAACAAAAAAACATTAGCAATGAAATAAGCATTACGGTGGTCTAACTTAATTGTGTCAATCAGAATACAATACATGTTTAGCTGAGGAAGGCCAATAACTTCAGTATCTTCTGTAAGATTAAAATTATGAAGCGTCGTGCGCTGTGTCACACTTAATAGCTGTCGGTGCTGGTGGTGTAGTGGTAAACATACTTGCTTTCTATACCCAAGATCGCGGGTTCAAATCCGGCCAGGATGGATGGATTTTTTCCGGCGTAAAAATCCTAAGTATGGCTTCCTTCGGAAGGGAAATAAAGCCGTGGGTCCCGTGTCGTACATTTACGGCACGAAAAAGAACCTCAAGTCTGAAAGAAAAAGCCTCTGAGCAAAATTTGTCGGCCGTTTCACGCCCTGAGTTGAATGGGACGCTCATGACCTGAGATGTTAAAGAGCGTCCGTAAATAAAAAAAAAAAAAAAAAAAAAAAAAAACACTTAATAGCCGAGAGTGAGCGGACAAGGTTTATAACTAAAGCGCGTTACAGTGCGGGATACCCGGAATTCTAGACCTTGCATAAAAGATTTCTTAAAATGCACATTGCAAATTAATCTTAATTAATCGTATATGACTACATTGTTGAAATTTCTGGTCAGTCACAGCTAGTTATGTTGACTGAAGAGCAACAGAAAGATTAAGGATATTTTACAGAGCATTATTGCTTGAATGGCTTTGGGGGGCGGAAGGTGCGAATCTGCAGGACGTATTTTCAGAGCAAATGGTGCTGTGAGTTTATTAATCCAAAGCTCAATCTAATACTATATTGTTTTTCCCCCACACTCTCTGTTATTAACATTTTTCTATTATTTAGTTTTACAAATTGATATAATAAATGCATATTGCATAGCAATTTGACAAAATTAACGTTAAAATAAGCTTTATTCAAGAGACGACTAATGAAATACTTAACTTTCCAACACATGTGTCTCTTAAAAAGGCTCTCATGTTGACATTAGTTAATTAATTTAAGTATAAAATAAACACTTGAAGAGCATAAAACTAACAAATGTTGAATATGCCAGGCTTGTTACAAAGCCTTTCACAGTTTTATCGCTCGTTTCATGGCAATTGGCGGTTCGGCTGTCATAGCGGTAACTCCCGGCAAAGCAGATTTAATATTCGCACAACTACAGTTACAATGTAAGTAAGCAAGTGCCTTTTGACAGGAAATGTTGAAAATGTTTTCTTGCTGCACCCACATATTACTTTTATATTTGTCACACGCATCTGGTCATCTATTTCTCACCTGATATTTTCTTTAATTTCTTCTAATATGTGAGGATTTGTTCTACACACATTATTTTTCAACTTTTTCTCTAATAAAATATCACTTATTTTCAGCATGCTACTCCTACATCTTTCTGCATTTATGTTTTTCTCAAAAACATAGGTCCTATTCCTCTGCACGGATTTACTGCACATTTTCTTGTCATGCAAGCGGGCTTCATGCATAAAATCGGAGTTTTCTGTACTCAAATACCTGTTATTTTGCGATAAAATATGATCACGTAAATGGAGTCATGCTTCCATCATTAAGGGGCTCCGAAAAAAATTATGGTAATTTAAATTGTTCATTTTAATTAATAAAATTTATGGAATCTCCTCTTTTTTTTTAATGAAACACAGTTTATGCAATTTTCTTAGAGGATGTTAAAAATTGAAAAAATACACATTATGTTCAATATGAGCGTGCCTCGATTAACAACTGTGCAATTGCTGAAAATTTTCTTCCTTTTCAAATTTCAAGAGGTGCATTTTGATAATTTTATGAATCTAAATAATGTGGCTTACCTTGAAGTACCTTTATAATGCGATGTTGTTAAGTGTTTGGATCTGGTGGCTGCTGTCTAATTTGTGCTTGGCATCCCAGATATTAAACTTCACTATGAAACGACACCTCCTAAAATATCCGCATAGTTCTAAAGAGAAACTTTATTTCCATGTTTCAAAGGGTGAGGTTTGTCAACATTTTAAGGTAACCTATTAATTATTTTACGGTTTAAGAATTGCTCAAAGCGTTCAGAATTGTAGAACAGGTGTAACATCTTTTTACCTTTATCACAATATAATAATGTTGAAGACAAAAGCACCAATAAAAGTGAAAAGCAGTTTTTCATTAAATATTTTGTTTTTAATGATGGAGATGTATAAAGGGGCAAGTAAACACGAATATTCCGGTTTAAAAGTAGAGAAAATACAACGAAATATAATATTTGGTTAGAAATAGAAAGTAAAACTAGAATAAATACATATTTGTAAATAAGTATTGCTTTCATTAGGAGTAGTGTTAAATCTTAACTCAAAGAGCGGGAAGTTTACTGCCACTGGACTTCAGAGCACAAAAAGCTATGGAGAAACAGATCCAATATGACAAAGAAAGAAAGAAAGAAAGAAAGAAAGAAAGAAAGAAAGAAAGAAAGAAAGATGAGCATAGCCAATAGTATTCGTGAAAATAAATAACTCCAAACAAAGTAAATGCGTCACATATAAAACTTCTGTGTTTTTGTGGCTGTTTTGCTTGGGTCCATTTTTCGTTTTTATTGTGCAAAGTTGCATTCCCGAGGATGAGCAAATTGCCGCATGTGTTCGTGCTTATGAAGGCAATTTGAACCGCGGTATATCACTCATTTTAATATTTGTACACCATAATGAGCTGTAGCACACGTTTTTTTGGGGGGAGGGAGGGACGCGGAACACAAATATAACATTAACCATACTGTCATATGAAGAAACTAAGCCCGGGATAATCACCAGTTTGCCATCTATTTAAATTTAGTAGAAAAACAGATTTCCTTATACATCTATACCAGGGGAGGTCCGAAGCTACAAGGTAACTGCCAACTCTACAACAAAGAGCGCAAGATCAGCCAATACTACTAAGCTCAGCGAAATGTACGGACAGAAGTCGAAAATGAGTCTGCTGCTTCAAACCCAGGAACCTTTGAACATCCTTTGACAGAAAAATGGGCCATCCACAGATTCTGCTTGTCGATCGGAGAACTTCGGGGACGCTCGTAAACGCTGTATTCACTAAGCGCATGCAGTGGGCGTTTTGCCTGTAAACGTTATGGTCACAATCATACGCCTCAGGAAAGAGAATATTAGGGTAGAGCAGCAGAGGTCGAGCAGTTTAGAAGACTTTGCTTTCTGCGTTAGCTTCTGGGTTCAAACCCCACACATTTTGTTCTATTTATTATTATTATTATTATTATTATTATTATTATTATTATTATTATTATTATTATTATTATTATAAGTACAAATGTAGAACATGATGTTGTCTTAATATCATATTATATTTTAACGTATCATTCGGCTTTTGTGGCATTACTTATGCACACACAAAAACGTAATCACAAACTAACTATTCTTTACAAATAACTAAAGAAATCCATGAACAGGAACAGTTATCTTCTGAAGTAAAAACATTTATAAACAAACACAAAATAATATTCGGTGTACGAACCCTTACCATGCATCACTACCCTCAGTCTTCGGGGCATAGATGATGTCAGATTTCTACAGTAGTGTGGACGAGAGGCTACAACATCCCAAACTTCTTGAATATTCACTAGAATATATAATATGTTAACGTTAATGCTTGCTTATGGAAAACAATATTACAAAAATAAGTTGTCCTAATATGTCACAAAGGTTTATTAAAAGAGAAAATTGCTCCATGCCGGGAGGCGAACCTGCGCTCTTAAACACGACATCACTGCACACTCTACCACAGAGCTAACAACGTACCCCCACTGGTGGCCGAGGTCGTTAAGGCGCGGACTCGTGAGCGGAAGGTCTGTGGTTCGAATCCCACCAGAACCGTCCTCCCCAATATATCATTTCGTTTCATGTATCACCAGTGTCCATCGCCTGTGGTGCCTCAGTAGTAAAAACAAGCGTTAAACACAACTCAAAAAAAAAAAAAAAAAAAGAAAAAGCTAGAGCTAACAAAACTCGCATGCTAGATAGCGTCTTCAGTGCATGCTGCTGCTTCAGCGAATACACAGCCTTGACATTAACTTGTGAACAGCGCGCCGTAACGTGTAGAACTTAAAACAATTTTGCGTTTAAGAGATTACTTTTTCTTTTCTTTTCTTTCTTTTTTGTCAAAGGGTATACATAAAACAACTTAATATATAAAACTAAGAGGGTTTCAGTTGCGTTTTCATTTATATTCCTCGGCTTTTTCTCAAGATTTTATTGACATTAACCTTGTGGTGAAATGTTTATGTTAACTATCCATTTTAACTATATAACATTTTTCCTTTGCTTAGAAACCATCTACATGAGGAACCAAGCATTTTAATGTTTTTTTCTCCTTTAGCCTTTGGCGAATCAACGTCTCACTGCAAGGCTGCAGGTTGCGTGTTGCCGGCTGGGAAGAAATTAATAATAATCATTTACAGTACATTAAACTTTTTCTTTTATATTCAATGTATGATAAAGAAAAAAACAAATTTTACTTACATTAAAATAATTATGAAATAGGAATAATGCTTTTAAATAAGTGTTAAATCATTGAGAGCTGTAGTCAACAAGCTACCAAATATTAGGCCTGTCCGAGGTTATCCGGCCAACAGTGGAGGTCATGCAATGCCGATGTTTAAACGCACCCTCAACCCATTAGGAAGAGAGTGGAAAATGAACAACTGCATCCAACCTATATTACTTTGTATTGAACATTATTGAGTCAAATGTACATAATTTATAAATGATAGCTGTTCAAAAGCTACTTTCAATCCGAGCAAAATGTTTTTAATGTCATTTCCTCTGCAAATCTAGCAACAAGAATGGACTGCTGTACAGCAAACAGCATCACGAAGGATAGGTAACTAAAATATGTGGCAACAAAAGTGTTACAAGAGATTGGAGTTCAGTTCGAGGATGAGTTCCCACGTGCCCGCAGATAAATAACAGTACGTTATATCAAATACACTGGTTCTTGGGGATTGTGGTTTCGTCATCCATTTGCATGAACACCGACTCTCATACCGATGAATCGAATGTTGGCATTTGTGGTGCAAAGTTGTTCTTTTTTCCGTGGTTAGCAAGTTCCGGGGGCTGTCGTGGTAGAAGTCTCCTTCAGCAAGGTTATTGTTTATTGCACGTTAAAGAGTCAACCGATAAAAAGTACATAAAATAAATATTTTTATATTGGAATGCTTGCCTACAACACGGAGAGTGCCATAGCGCATTTTTAACGATTCCTAGAAAGCAGCTGGAGTTACCATGTTTAACATTAGAAATGAGAGCTCTGGTTAAATATGCACGAACATATCGTTGGTCACAAGTTTGTTTTTATATGGAAATAACATATGATATATTTAGAAGCTTCAAAACTTGGAAACTTTTTAAAATTTTAAAAAATCTTGCATTACACAAAGCTCTTAGCTTAAAAAACTTGTGTTTATGGTAATTAAACGTTGGTATTTAACAAATAAAAGTATAATAACCCTCTTATTACATACTTTCGTTTATTTTATTCCTTCTATCGGGTAGTACAAAAGCAGCCTCTGTAGCCACCGCCATGGGTGGCCGAGGTCGTTAAGGCACGGACTCGTGAGCGGGAGGTCTGCGGTTCGAATACCGCCAGGACCGTCCTCCCTGACTGGGGTTTTTTCCAGGTTTTCCTCAGTCTTCATAACTGGCAAATGCCGGGGAGGTACCTAAACTTAGGCCTGGAACGCTTCCTTCCTTAAAAAAAAAATATCCTTTCCCAATTTATCATTTCATCTCATGTATCATGTGTTCACCGCCTGTGGTGCCTCAATAGTGAAAACGGGCGTTAAACACTGCTCAAAAAAAAAAAAGTCTCTGTAGCTCTGAAACCAGAATTATACCTTCAGAGCGGTTGCTTATTATGGAAGTACAGACGCCGCAACTGAAATAGAATCACGGTGGGTAAAGTTAATATTTATATTTTTACTGAAAGCACAAAATCATAGTCTATTTAAATCGGAAAATAATAAGCCCTAACTTGTGTTATAACAGATGCTGAAAATGACGCCCCTCCGCGGCAATACATTGATGGCTTCTTCATAGAAAATTGCAGTACTTTATCTGGTTATTCTTTCGTAAGAATATGCGGTTCGGTACAAGTCTGTTCAATGAGAGATCCCGTGTCTCGTAACTTTTGAACAAGTTGGCGAACAGTTTCCCTACCTGGAACACGATTGTCAGAATATTTTCTGGCGAAAGGCCTTGCAGTTTCTCTGCAAAAATCCGTTTTCACATAAGTATCGTTCTTAAAGGCTATATTTACTGACATTACTAACGAAGAACAATGAACACAGAATTTACACACATTGAAAGTACCGTGTAACACACGAACGCACAAGCACTCCTTGTAACGTCTTTTTCCAACTAGCAGCCTCCTGCACATGCATTATATGGCCTTGATGGCTGGCTTCTTCCTATACGCAGCAGCGATTTACCGGTCTGTAGCTCCAACAATCCCTTGTATAAACATTATACAGTCTCCATTTAAAATACCTGACAAAAGTTTAATGTCTTGTTTATAGAAGGTGTTAACCAGCCCATGACCGGTTTGACAATTTAGGATTAGCTTCCATTGTGGTAGTCAAATATCTAATATTTAAAAGAGTCATTTTAAAATCTGAAAAAAAGTGCATAAACGAATTGCAGGAAAGGCAGAGAAGGAATATTCGATCTTATTTAATAAGAATATATAATTAATTAGGAGTTTAAATAATGTTATATTTGCTTAAAACACAGCTGATGTAAAATAGATATTAATAAATAAATCAATAATTAAAATTTGATACCGAATACTAGCAGTGGTCTTATCGAAGCCCCTGTATAAGAAACTTTAATCTGAAATTTTGGGACAAGAATGATAAGCTAACATTTATACTACTTAGTTACGCATGTCGGTTACTTGAAACATAAACATATCGTCATATTCATTATAACTGAAGTAAAATAATACTGTAACTCCAAACACATGTTCATAATTATTTGAAAATTACCTTCTTTTAATTCGTGACGGAGCAAAGTATTTGCGCCAAATTTCCAAAGCAAATCACATTGTTGATAATTTTATCAATTGAGAAATGCTACCCAAAAAAATGAAAATTCATTTTAAGTAATCCGGAAGAGCTGATGTATCAAGAACAAAAACAACAATTTATATACCTAGAGTTGTAATTCTATATAAATTATTTCTCTTCCTTTGGAACACATATGCGCAGAATTTTACACAGAAAGTTCCAAAGCGCAATTATTGTGGAAAAAATATTTTTAATTGTTAGGTTTGCAATTTTACACTTAATACAAAATGCCATTTTGAAATATTCCACCAACATGTGATAGTGAAATAACATTACACTTAAATGCCTCATTATTAAAAGTTGAGTAGATACTTTTCTATAATAAAGAAATTTAAATACAATTATAAGCACAAATGTGTAAAGCTGCATATTAAGTGAGTAATTGTTGATTTTTGTTGATTTGGTTCATTTAGGACGCTCTTTAACATCTCAGGTCATCAGCGTTCCATTCATTTCAGAGGGTAAAACGACCGGTAAATTTTGCTCAAAGGTCTCTTCTTTCAGGCTTGAGGTTCTTTTGCGTGCCGTGAATCTACGATACGGGCTGATGGCTTTACTTCCATTCCGAAGGAAGCCAACATAGCATTTTTACATCGGAAAAAATCCATCGATTGTTGCCGAGATTGAACTCGTGATCTTGGGTTTACGAGGTAAATATGGCTACCACTACACCACCAGGACCGACTAAGTGGATAGTGAAATACCTTGTACACTTTGATTATTCGCTTCTTATTTAAAGCTGAGTATTGGAAAGCATGTTCATGGAGTGTAGTTTACATAACTTTATAATGAACCTAATTCAATGAAAGGAAAACAAATTTAAATTATATCACTTTCTGAAACGCGTATGTACTACTCTTAATATTTTGCTTTTCCTGAAGAGACAACTTTTATCTCTCTGTCTCTTTCGAGCTGTTCTGAATCCTTTTTCTGTCCTACACACCTCCCCCTCCTTGCTAACAAGGCACGGGTTCAGCCTAAAATGCACTACTGGGATACGAACACGTGCAGCATTTACTCCTCATACCGCGTAATCTTACTTCAATTTTGACATTTTACTATCTCACCTTTTTTTTTTTTTTTTTTGTAGTGTTTATCACCCGTTTTTACTGCTGAGGCACCACAGGCGGTGGACACGTTGATTTGTTTTATTTAAGGACGCTCTTTCACATCTCAGGTCACCAGCGTCCCATTCAAATCAGAGCGTCAAACGGCCGACAAATTTTGCTCAGAGGTCTCACTTTCAGGCTTGAGGTTCTTTATCGCGCCGTAAATGTACGACACGGGACCCTTCGGAATCCGAAGGAAGCCATACGATCATCGATCACGGCCGGGATCGAACCCGCGATCTTGGGTTTAGGAGGCAAGTATGGTAACCACTACACTACCAGGACCGACACGCGGTGGACACTGATGATATATGAGATGAAATGATAAAATGCGAAAGGATGATTTTTAAGGAAGGAAACGTTAGGGTACCTCCCCGGCATTTCCCATTTATATCTGAGGAAAACTTGGAGAATTAGCAAGGACGGCCCTGGCGGGAATTTGAACCCCAAAGCTCCCGCTCACGAGTCCGCGCCTTAATAACTTTGGCCACCCGTGGCGGTTTTCACATTTCTGAAGAGGATTTAGGACAAAAAGTGGTAGAGTATAGCCTCCCTCGATTGCTAGCTTTAATGTTTTGAAACGAAAATATAAACCAGTTACGTCACTGGTGCTCACAGATAATTTAATTTGTCACCTGGTGCGGTAATTATCGTTCCGAGAAATAAATACGAAACATTCTGTAAATTGAGAGTTACCAATTTTAAAATGAGCGAAGACGTGTCAGTGCCCAACCTCAAAAAATGTTAACGATAAATGCGTCTAATTTCTTGAGCGTTGCTGGATTATTTTGACTTAGGTTTCATTTTCTCAGCTGCACTTGGCAAGGGCCGCTGCTTATTGTAAGAGCAGTGGACTGGAGTGTAAGCAAATACCGTACCGTTATTTTGCCCCACCCTAACTTTTCTCTTCCCTTCTTCCGCTCACAGCCATCCGTCCGTTCTTCTTCGACTTCAGACGCCCTCAACCCTCTACTTGAATGTTCAACCCTACCTTTCATCCCTTAACCAAGCTGACAGCCGGAGAGCTCAAGGGCTACACCACACACGCTCGTTCATATTCGGCGCGAGGAGTCCATTATTAATGACTAGGGGGGGTGCGTGTGGGTTGCCAGGCAAGACAATGGACTCCTTCCAACCCTTAACCAACAGCTTCAAGTTTGTGTTCTGTTTTACATCCTTGCGTTTTTCCCCTTTTCTTCGCTCGAATTTCTTGCAAAAAAACAAATCTCGACAAATTGCGACAAATATCGATTCTGACCGGAAAGAGTAAATTCATTCCTAGCCAAAACCATGCTCTTACTTCTAGTTAATTCTTTAAATATTAGCTGCATTGGTCCCAATAGACGGGGTTTATTATGACTTACAAAATAAGTTAATTGCTAGAAAAAGTTGTAAAAGTACCTAGGTTTTTTCCTTAAACTATTGTATCAAAACACCATTATCGCACTTAACGTTTTACTGATATCTTACTAGGTAAATGAACGTCAAGGTATATTGCATTTGCAAAACTTCGGACAGATTCTCATCGGCGTGACTGTCTGTCGAACAACATTCGGTTTATTTAGAGTAACTCAAAAAGCTAATGTCATATTCGCGTTCCTCGTCCCATAAGACCCCACAGGATATCCAACTTTATTGAGATTAGGAAGACGAGAGATGTTCCACCTCTCCACCCCCTTAGGGGATGAAATAGGGAAACGCGGGTTACGTACCCTATGTGTCTAAAATATCTGCATAATTCTAAAGAATGTTCTGTGAAAAAACTAGGAGAAAACAAGTGGATTTTATGTAGAATTTAAAATACTTGATAATGATTATTGTTTACCATCTGTTGCAAAATATAAAGCTATTTTCCATCCCTTGTATTATGACAAGAAAAAGAGAAATAACAATAATAATAATAATAATAATAATAATAATAATTGTCCTATAATATAAACACTTACCACTTCATAATATATGTCGGTCCTAGTGATCTAATGGTAGCCATACTTTCCTTGCAAAACTAAGATGGCGGGTTTGATCCCGGCCAGGGTCGATGGATTTTTTCGGGTGTAAAGCTCCTAAGTATGGCTTCCTTCGGAAGGAAAGTAAAGTCGTGGGTCCCGTGTCGTACATTTACAGCACGAAAAAGAACTTCAAGCATAAAAGAAGAGGCCTCTGAGCAAAACTTATGGGCTGTTTCACGCCCGGAATTGAATGGGACGCTGATGACCTGAGATGTTAAAGAGTGTCCGTAAATAAAACAATTCAGCAAAATCAACACTTCACTATATTGTTTTCAGACAAAAAAATAATCCATATAACAATGAAAATCAAACACTAAAATAATACTAAATACATAAAATATTACACCCAGAAGAATTTTAGACAGTACAGAACCATAAATGCAGTCAGTATCTCTAAGGCCAACTGTATGAAAGTTGTTAACTGTAGGTTACTTTCAACTGTAATTTAAAAAGTAACCAGAGATTAGTCATCGTTTTGTAGCATAAAAATAACCTCAGGTTACGTAATCTCTAGTTTGCATTAACCGTCAAATCTATGTCAACATTGCGACATAATACTGAAATTCCTGTTTAGAGCGAGTTAATCGTTCAACCTTTCAACCTGAGAAAAGCAACAATTATTCAGTTTTCCCGCCTCCAGGACATTTTTTTTTTCCTCCTTAACATGTCTTCAAACATGAATAAGCAAGAGTCAAAGCGAAAGCGAGTGGCGAATTACAACGTGAGAAGGATATTATTGTTCTGTGGTAAAATATCAGGGAATAATTGAAATAAAAAAATAGGTTCGATCTCAAATAAGGATATAGAACGTACATGGGGTGGAGTATTGCCAAAGAGTACAATTATTCGATTCTGAAGACTTGTGCATGATAAACCGCAGGCTGATTTCTGCTGATTTGGCTTATTTACGGACGCTATTTTACACCCCAGGTCACCAGCGTCCCATTCAATCCTGGGGGTGAAATGGCCGATAAATTTTGATAAGAGGTCTCTTCTTTCAAACTTGAGGTTTTTTTACTTGCCGTAAAGGTACGACACGGGACCCACGGCTTTACTTCCCTTCCGAAGGTAGTCATGCATAGAATTTTTACGCCCGAAAAAATCCATCCACACTGGCCGGGATTGAACCCGCCATCTTGGGTTTACGAGGCAAGCATGGTTACCACTAACCATGAAGATCGACATTTTAAAAACTATGATGAAATTACACATTAACAGAGAATTTTTGCCAGACTACTCGACATTATTCATTTGATAACATATGACTAGAAAGCAGTGAAATAATAATAATAATAATAATAATAATAATAATAATAATAATAATAATAATAATAATAATAATAATTGCTATTGTTTTAATTTGTGCAATTATTTATTTTTTGGTTTTTATAAAGTATAAATTTTCCGCACGATATCTCGTGTGAAAGGAGCAGGTAGTTGTTGTATGGACCAAAGCAACAGAACGTTAATGTTTTTTGTTTGTGACAATGACATAATAATTTAATTGAAACAAAAAAAAACAGGTATACGAGTAAGAAAAGTGAAGCGAAATAATAAAATATATACTTATTTATTTTAATCTAAAACGCACAATTTTCCAATTTTGTAAAATATTGTAATAATAAGCAAATTAAAATATGGCTTACACCAAAAATAGTATAATACTACTTATAAGGAAAGGATTCGCTAGTTAGATTTTAGTAAAAATATAAACACCAAAATAAAAATATTAATTTTTCAGGAAGGACTCTATCTCCCATTTACCGGTTGCAGCGGCTGCACTTCTCCAGTAACCAGCCACGTTCAGGCAGCCTATAACACAAATAACCTCACTGAATTTTAATCACACTAGATATTGGGACAAAAAGCTGCAATTTTCCACTGCCAGATAAAGACGAAGTGCAAACGAGATATTGGATTTTATTCAGATTGATGAATTATTTTTCTCGTGCATGTATGAAACCTCGTTTCTTGATTCTGTTTATCGTAATAATCTCTTTAACTGCTTCTGCTCAAAACTATTTAGGTTTGGACGTAGAACTTCAAAATGTTTAAAAACACTAGCTCTATTATACACAGGATGCCGTAAGATTCTACACACAATTTTTAATAGTGTTTAACACCCCTTTTTACTACTGAGGCATTACTGGCAGTGGACGCTAATGATACAATGAGATGAAATTATAAATTGGGAAGGGCTTTTTTGAAGGAAGGAAGCGCTCCAGGCCTAAGATTTGTATTTTCCCGGTATTTCCCATTTATGAGGACTGAGGAAAACTTGCAAAAAAACATAGTCAGGGAGGACGATCCTGGAG
The DNA here is from genome assembly GCA_030762175.1 of Metallyticus violacea. Taxonomy (NCBI): domain Eukaryota; kingdom Metazoa; phylum Arthropoda; class Insecta; order Mantodea; family Metallyticidae; genus Metallyticus; species Metallyticus violacea. Next base: position 14,948,947 of record CM060846.1, on the reverse strand, counting down.
GGAATCGAACCTCAGACATCCAACTCACGAGTCCGCGTCTTAACGACCTCGGCTACCGGTGACGGTCTATTTACACTTGAACGGTATACAATGATATAAGTCTGCATGGTGAATGCAGATAAACACCTGTCATTTGAGTAGGTGGTTACAGTGTGTAACTGCACAAGTATACAAGATTCAATTTGGATGGCAGTCACTCCAGGAATTTAGAACTCTTATAAGTATATTCTGCAAAATTACTTAATTGATCCTAACGGCATTCATAGTGTACTTGATTAATTTATTATTTAAATAGGTGCAAAATGGCTCTCGCGGCGAACTTAATATGCTAGTGTGAGACTGGGCCATGGATATTCCAGTAGGTAGCTGCTGATGAACCGGGGACTAGGGGCTGAGTAAATCAAATTGGAATTTTGATTGGAGTTAGTGCCTTCTAAAATGCCGAAGGCACTGACCGTATTTATTATATTTTAATTTTAATTTTTTTGGTTTTATTTTGTTATAAATATTCTTATAACAAGATGTGAGAAATAACATTTTTTTCATACTATGCTGGAAACTACCACATTATTAAATTTATTTGTTAAAATTGTCAGCCTTCAACTCTACGATTATATTTTCCTTAGTGGCAGCTTTTTCTGTTCTGAATACTTTCTCGCCAGCATGTTACCGTGATGCAACCAAATTATGCACGAGAATATGCTATCTCAGGAAGCTCTAACTTAGTCGCTATATCAACTTCTTGCCACTAAAACCTTGGTGCATTATTTCCTATCATAATGTGTGTGACCTTTCAATTACATTTTGAGGTTTTAACTGAGGTTCATTACTGAACGAGAAACTTTAGAGTGAAAAAGGAGAAGTGTATGTTCCTCTAATCCCAATGTTGATAGTTTGCAAATAAAATATTACCACGGATTAATAATTTAAACAAAATTCCGTTCTGACACTTTAAGGTCTAAAAGTAGTATACGAGGTGGCATCCACAATATTCGGGACTGGTGCTGCCATCTCGACAGTAGTTGCAGTAGAGTTTTGTAGCGCTAAGTGGAAACACTAGCACATCTGTGTTTAAAGTTTCATGCAGCTGGATAGATGTGTTGAGATTCCATAGTACTTTTCATGATACTCTATGTGTAGTGTGTGCCGATTTTTACGATGGATCCAAGATTAGAACAGAGAGTATGCATAAAATTCTGTGCAAATCTCGGGAATAATGCTAGGGAGACCCTCGCAATTATTCAAAAAGTATTTGGGAGACAAAGCATGAGCCGTACCGTGTGTTTGAGTGGCATGCTCGGTTCAAGACCGGCCGTACAGCCATTGAAGACGATGCTCACACCGGTAGGTCCGTCCGCTGAACAACGCCTGACATTGTTACCAAAGTTCAACACCTCGTTCGTCGGGATCGACGTCGAAGCAATGAAGACCTTGCTCATGAAGTGGGAATTGGTTATGGGACATGCCAACGAATTTTAACTGATAAATGGGGCATGCATCGTGTAGCCACAAAATTTCTGCCATGGGTCCTGACTGCTGATCAGAAGGCGCAGCGTGTTGAAGTTTGCAGGGAGTTTCATCAGGCCTTATCCCATGATCCTACCTTCTTATCCAGGGTCATCACCGGCGACGAGAGCTGAATGTACGCTTATGACCCTGAGACAAAACAACAATCCTCCCAGTGGAAGAGCCCGAACTCACCAAGACCAGAAAAAGCGAGACAAGTGAAGAACAAAGTCAAAAGCTCCTCGTTTTCTTTGATACCAAGGGGATTGTACACAAAGAATTCGTCCCACCAAATTAAACAGTGAATTCCACGTACTACTGTGACGTTTTGCGACGGCTTCATGAAAATGTGCGGAGACGACAGCCCTAACTTTGGCGACAAGGGAACTGGCTGTTGCACCACGATAATGCGCCCTGTCACAATTCTTTGTTCACCAGGAACTTTTTGAAGCAAAACAACATGCCGGTTGTCCCCACTCACCGTACTAGCCTCATTTAGCACCCTGCGACTTCGCTCAAATTCCCCAAACTGAAAATCAAGTTGAAAGGACGTCGGTTCGACACAATTGAGAAGGTTCAAGAAGAAACGCTGTCTGTGCTAAACATCCTCAAAGAACATGACTTCCAAGATGCATTTGGAAAATGCCAGAATCGCTGGGACCGGTGTATACGTGTGGAAGGAAACTATTCGAGAGTGACGGCGGTCTTTAGTCTCAAAGTAAGTTTTTGACCAGATGGCAGCACCAGTCCTGAATATTCAGATACCATCTCGTATCTATCGATGTGCCAAAAATGTATACACACGTTCACGGTAGATAACTATTTAACATATTTCAAAGTTGGACCGAAAAGCAACAGTAATGTGTAGTATGATATTCTGTAAACAGATGTGACTCACATACAATATGATAGCGCTGCTGCGTGACAGTAAATCAACAATGAACAAATTAAGCCTAGATTATCGTTTGAACAGCGGAAAGCTAATTTGAAGTGGTATTGGAAAACCGAGAATGTTGTTGAAGTTCAAAGGCAATGGAGATGTGTGTACAGAACAGAAACGGCAATGCGAGTAACAATTGCACGCATTCGAGACAAATTTGAGACTCATGGTACCGTATGCGATGTTCACAAGGGCAGATCTGTGAGATCAACAGGATGGTGCACCAACACATTACCACCGAGATATACGTGCATACCTTGATGACAATGTTCCAAGGCACTGGATAGGACGAAGATATCCGATTGAGTTTCCACCGCGTTCTCCGGATCTCACTCCGTTGGACTTCATCTATGGGGAACTCTTAAGGGTGTTGTATACCATAGAAAATCAGCTACACTGGAAACATTTCGGGAAGAAATTGAAACGGCATGTGCTGCAATCGCTGAGGTCACTTTCGCAAACTTTGCTCAACCAGTAATTCAATGTACTCAGAAGTGTATCGACGCCGATGGTGGGCATTTTCAGCAACTGTTGTAACTGTAAAAGTCTAAGATGATTAGTGTTCATCATTTTCTGTTTGTATGAATTCTGTTTTGTTATGTAAACACAGTTTTTTCTTTGTTTGAAATGTGCATGCATTTTTGGAACCCTCTGTATATGTACTAATTGCTATGTAGCTCGATATTACAAATGGAACAGATTATGAAAGATGCTACAAACAATGTAAAAATTATGAAAAGAAAAAATCATATTTGTTTTAAACTTCTTCCGTTCGTTTTCTTTAAACACTTTAGAATCATTAGGGCCATAACTATGAGGGTAGACTCCAGCCGAATATCTTCTTCGGTCTATGCATCTTAAAGTTTTTGGTTACATGTTTCCACATGGTCGCTGATCACACATTCTGTAGCGGATGTTACACCTGCGAAATAGATGTTTTTGATGAAGACAAAGAAATGTTTGATTTTTAATAAAAGCTGTAAGAAAATTAAATCTTTTAAACTATATTTTCCAGAGAATATTTCGATGTGTGGCAGCATCAGCTTCTAATGCATTATTCTACCTACTTCAGCAATGCGCTGTTACATTTGTTAGTATTGTATTGAAGCGTTCCTCTTTGCTGGCTGCATACTTTGTTCTTCTCTCAAGATTAAGTCGGTGAAAATAAGAGTAACAGATAACTTTATTTTTCAATGTATGATTTTCCATGACAAATTTAATTGAAAGACATTTTGTTCGACGTATAGTAAATGTCATTGATCACCCCAAATTAAAATATAGTTTATTTTGAAAATCCCCGAAATAAAACAGAATCTTCACCATTGTTGATTCAACTCAATAACAGGCAATCAAACGTAAACTTTTCTGTTTTCTACATCCACTAGCCTGAGACTGGTGTACAACTATTATAATATTTAGTCATAGTTTGAGCATTCATTTCATTGGTGAGTTATATATTAATATTATTTTGTAGCATATTGGACATACATTACTATGTGAAAAATACCCAAGGATTTTGGCAAGAATGAAATGCCTTTAATCCTAAAGGAAAGACATTTTCAAGACTAGAAGTTGTGATCAAATCTTGAAAAGTGCTGAAACTTGCACTTCGAGCTTAATTTTTACTAGATAGTTATTTTAACACGTCTGTGTTGTAGTAAGGGGAGATGAAACTGATTACATAAAGTATAACGTGAAAAGGAGTACAAATTGAAGAAAGAATCATTCATCTGATAGTCAAGTTGTGAAAGAATGTAAAAATAACAGGTGTTAAAGAAGTATTTTGAACTGAACTGGTATGAGACCTGCTGAAGTTTTATGTGGGGGACTTGCACTTTAAAGTAAATTATTGAAGAGGATCAAAATGAAGGAAACGTTCATTGTGAGGAACAAAAATGTGACAGTATTGTATAAATATAGTTGCGTGTTTAAAGAAATGAAAAAAGTTTGATTTTTTAAGTTCAGTAACTGCATATTTTAAGACTGGTGTTGATTTTTTTTTAAAAAAATTGTAATAATGAGGTAATTTGTCAGTTTTAAATGAGTTTACCCATATAGTTAAATAGTTGCCCCGGTTTTAAACATCTCTAAATCTACATTTAAAAATCCAAAATCAGAAAAATTGTTATTAAGAATTAAGTTTTTCGTATTTAGCACGAACAGTCAAACTTTGTATTAAAATTACTAACAATAATAAAAGATGTTCTAGAAGTTTCTTCCGGGCTTAGGAGCCGTGGTCTCTTGCAGCTAAGGAGTCCAAACGTTTCATCCTCAACTGCGGAGGACATCTTCAGTGGAGCGGTCTGAGTCTTCTGGGCGAAGGTCCTGCCACTCCTCAGCTCCAAGAGACCACGGCTCCTAAGCCCGGAAGAAACTTCTAGTTACAATTCTGACTCCGGCCGTGAAAGCTTCCGACTACTCCAAAGATGTTCTATTTAGACTTACCTTTATAGGAAAAGTGAAATACTTTAGTAACTTACCGAGTTTTTATTCTGAGCTCTTTATTTCTTTGATGACTCTGTGGCAAGGTTTGCGCCTAATATAACATGTAGTTTTGAATTGTGCTTAAACAATAATACGAATACGCTGCAATTTGTTACAGATAGCACCAAAAGTATCATTCAGGGCGAGCAATCTTGGGGAATATTAACGGTAAGCTTCAATACTTCCATCCTTCTTTAGTTTTCACATTTTCCCATTTGACAATTTGGCTGTTATCGCGATAACGTTTAGTAGGCCATTCCTTTAATTTGTTGCAATCTCTTTCCGCAACACTCAAGTTCCGATCTTGATATGCACACAGTACACGAACCTCTCAATAGGTGTTCATTTTTTCAGCCTATAATTTCTTTGTCCTTTCAGTTAGAATCCAAACTTACACATTCCGCATTTACTGGTATATTAGACACGTCCCTTAAGTATTTCAGAGAGAAGAAACTATACATTTTAAAATCCAAAATTCAACTCAAAAATAGCACTAAACTTTTCTTAATGACATTTTACAAAAGCGATAAATTATATAAATGCAAAAAAAAAATCAACAACAATAGCAACAATGCTTCGTGACTGTTACTTCGTGACCAATGGGGACTTTGGTTTGTAAGCTTTTAACGTCCCGCCAACTGCCAGCGTCTTTCGAGACGGAAAAAAAAAACATTAACAAAGATCGCGGATCGAACATGAGCCCGCCATTTGACCAGCAGACAAAGGCAGTGGATATCAATGAGATGACGTCGAAATGAAATGTGAAAATGCCGGTCTTGATTTCGTATATAATTGAATGAAAGAGTATATCTCCTTGTAATAGGCAACTTTAGTTAGTCCGGCAGTTTTTGTAAGGTTGTTCTGTAAATAGTCAATTAGTATTGATCATCGTCACTGGAAACGCTAAGATTCTCGTATTCGCAGTTTTTGTTTGTATAAAATGCACATTGTGTATAGTGAGGGAGCAAGGGAAAGTAAACAAAGCAGGCAGATCTTATAAATATACTGAAAGCAATCTCTACATACTGAGCAGAGAATCAGTAAAGCAGACTATGCCTCCCTATTTAAGAGTTTCTTAGCCCAACATAGGACAATACCTCATACTCTTGTTTTCAGAACCTTGTTGCTAGAAGCAGAAGTGATTCCTGTTTCTCTACAACCACTACCCCAGGTTGAGAAATTTGTTTTTCATTTTTACTACAAACTCAAGCTTCATTGCTAGTCCTATGAAATTAAATATCGTTACTGTTTTGTGTTTCTATAGTTTCCGTTTTTCTGTACAGGTATGTACAACTGAGTGGTGAATTCCATCCCTGAGGAACGCCTGGCATCATCCTCGGAGGTGCGGCCAATAGGAAGTAGTCATTTTCACGCAGCACAGGTAACTATTCATATTTGCTTCGCCTTGGAGAGTGTGAAGAATTGGCGAGTTCCGTACCCAGAGGCAGGCGTTTACCAGAAGCTACAAGTGACTGCTTATAGTCTTTGCATTGCTCGGAATATTTGCTTCCAATTCCAGTATGTTAAATTGGATGTATTAGAGATAAGAGCGCACCGCGGTTATATATAGATATAAACAACGTTATTAATGACTGTGCAGAACATAGGTGTAATCATTTATTTATTACTGCTGTAAAAATATATATGCACCGTTTACAATACAAAATGATAGGAAGACATTTATTGGTGAGATAATTTCACAAATGAAAAGGCAACAGCACAAAAACTGTAAACTTTCCAAGTCTGGTTGCATATTTAGGGTGCATTCTGTTACTCGGTGAGAGGAAAATTTGATAAAAAAAACTGAGGAAGCAGAAAGTAGGAGAAAACATCATAGCACGAAATGGCCATAATACATAATCCAGCGCTTAGGAACAAGGAGAAACTAATAGCAATTAAGTTCTTTTGCCGCCGATACTAGGACAGTGCTTGAAAACACGAGCTTCCAAGGGAACATTTTCTCTATCAGCCTAGCAGTTACATGCTTTCTTATTGTTTTGCCTTACGGGTTTCTCGGGAGCTGCAAGTAGTCAACTGATGTATTCTTACGGTCATTTGTCCACAGCTGGGCACCAAAAAAAAAAAAAAATGCAAATTGTCATAATTGCAGCATACGTTAAAAACAGTAGAGAATCCATATCGTTATCGAAATGCATAAACGCATTTTTTTTTTCTTTTTAAACTGAGTTAACCCCACAGCTTGTTTAAGTGATAGTTTTTGTACCTCAGAATGTTGGGAGTTATTGTTCTGGAATTCAAAGTGAAGATCTACATGTCGATTTTTCTTTACCTTTGCAGCACACTCAGGCCTAAAAAAAAAAAAAAAAAAAAAAAAAAAAAAAAAAAAAAAAAACTAGCAGAAAATTATTAACAGAACTACATAGTTATAACATATATTCAATAGCTGTTCTGTTTCTACATGTTGCAAACTTTTTGACTTTATCTCAAGCATGTCACACTGAGAACACTGTTCACGCAGGAATTTCATTCCAGACTGGATATTGGAATGCCCATCCTACACCAAATTAAACACTTCGCAACATTTTACTGTGCAGGCAAGACAATTTATTGAAAATTCCTTTGTTGATAAATAATTCAATGTATCCATTCCGTGCCTGGTTGCTGGACAAGGTGCTAAATTTTGTACGTTTTTACATGAAATAAAGTTTTATGATTTGCTAACACCACACTAAACCAGACAGGTGCACGATGTACAAGCTATGACGTTTCTAGAAATGTCCGAGCATACATTCTGTTTCTCACATATACTATTAGAGTTCCAATAGAGATCATTTTGAGTGCAGGTTCAAGTGTTAGAATGCAATGCTCAGAAGTGAGGCAAGTTCTCAATGGTGACAATAACATAAAATCAAAGCACAAGACTTTCAATTTGGAGATATAAACTGTACATTGAACCATATCGTCATGATTATGTTTTTTAAAACGTTTCCATTACAACGTAATTATCATTTTGAATTTATCAAGTTTAAAAGTTTGTTATATTTGAGAAGCTTTCAAGATCCTTATTTCAAGTCTCTCATGGGCATTCATTTACCTTTCATATATAATGTTTCCAGATATTTCGATAAATATTTACAAAGATCATGTGTTTTCTACTTTTATATAGTTGCGGTTTAATTTAAAATAGAATTTTGTATTCAACATTAGTGATGAGCCCCGAACAGGTGATTCACAAGGTAACACGGCATTCTCAGAGGTAACTTGCGGAACGCCTATTGGCCCATGCTAATTAGAGCCTTTTCTGTATTTTGCCCGGGTTTAGCTGAAACAACAAGATTCGATTTCGTCTCCACCCTAATAACGTGATGTAACAGCGCTTCTTCCATATTCTTCTTCATTTCATTTATCTACATGCTTTTTCTTCACTCCGTCACTGTCAGCGTCATGTCTCTTTCTTTCTAATTAGTGACTTCTCTCTCTTCGTTTACCTCCCCCACCCGACTCTACTGCAAAATGTTTCCTCCCCTCGCCTCCCCAACGTCTCAAGTGAAATTAAAGTCTACCACCCCGCACCCCGCCGCCTCCCCTGCCCCTCTACAAAACGATTTCTGCCTTCTTCATTGCACATTACTGTGAGAGAGGCGACTTTAGTCCGAACTGGCGACGTTGACGACAACGGGTGAAAAAGCACACGCACGCCCGCCCGCACGAACACACGTTGCCTTCCATTAACTCCCTCCTCTCTTCTCGCCTGCTCCTTCTACCCCCCTCTTTTCTCTAGGTTTTTTTTTCCGTACTTTTATTTTTAAAGGAGACTTTCTTATATCCAGATCCTTGGCTTTCCTTCAAGGCAGCCACACACACGTTGCTCCCCTTTCCTCTCTCCGTTTCCCCGCTTCTAGCTCGCTTCCCCCGGGTTTTAATCTATAACGATGTGAAAGTGTACATAAACACACCCTTTTCCTTTCCTTGATGAAGAAAACCTTGGTTCATGCGTACTGGAAGAGTGTCGATGGCAAGAAATGGCGGACCGGCGCTTCCTTGTTGCAACCTTCCGATTGTTTCATCACCAGAGATTCTCATAAATATTGCTGAGCCGTGTCCAGATCACATCGACGGATGCCCATCAGTAAATGGAAATTGTTTCCTATATTTCGACTTAGCTGTTTTACTTTATGAAGATGTAACAACACACCTTGGACAATATGCCAACTTGGTGTTTAGTTTAGGTGTATAACGTTTTATACACATTTCAAAAAATATGCACATTCCTCCTATTAAGGAAGTGTTTAAGGTCCCATGCCATAGATCAAGGGTAGTAAACGTGCTGCGATACAAGTTGCGCGCCACCAACGGTTTTCTTGCTACTCGAGATAAAGACGAACTATTCCTGCGAACGCTCACTGAAGACATAAGTAGTTTTCTCCCTTTTGTTCACCATTTAAAAAGCAACTCGACTTATTTGATGGGTTTATTTAGTTTTAGCCCTTAGAACCGGATGGACCTTGATAATATTCCATTTAATGCATAGTCAAGTGAAAATGTGCAACCTCGCATTTTTTAAACTTCCTGTATTTGCGTTTTGGTTCGGCTTATCTAGTCTTGATTTCCTCTGAGCTCCACAGGAAAAAAGGAACCGATCATGCCCATGCCTGGATGACATATTAAAAGGTTGTTTCTTCTATACCGTACAGTATCAACGTTTCAGGTATCTGTTTTAATACGAATAATATACGGTGGCTCCAGAAACGTAACGGAAGATCTATAATCATTACAAAATAAAATGCTATACATGGTATTCCATAAGTTGAAGGAGCCAGACTTCATAATACGAGTTCAATATTGTGCTCCTGTGTATAAGGATCCTGATATCTCCAAAAGTGGTGATGCTCTGACGAATGTAATGTGTAACTGAGTGGCCATGTCAATAAGCAAGATGCTCGTTATCTCAGTTGGGATAAAAGATGAACATGCACAGACATATTGGGTCAAAGTGACAGTGTGAGCAGGTAACATTGTTTCGTACTGCACATGCACGTCAGAAGTGTACAAGATGCAAGTATACAGAGGGAACTTTGCGTGCTGAACAACCTTGATATACACAAGCAACTGTTTCAGCAAGATGGGGTGACCTGCCATCCAGTCATGGGATTGGGCACCTACTCCCTGCCGGCTGAGGTTTTCCGTCTTCATGAACTTGATGTCTGGTGTTTTTTTTTTTTTTTTTTTTTGTGGGAAATACTGAAAGAACGCGTAGTAAAACGGACTTCGTGAAAACACGGAGACAGTTTAGCACAGTATGATGATAAACCGCATGGAACATGTAAACAAAAGACGTTGTTGTACGATGTTAATCCCTGTGTACACAATTTAATTATTTTACATACCTTTATTTGGGGGGATAGGACTTCTCGTATTACAAAATATAAGTACATTTAATTTTGTGCTTTTAATCTGAGATAGAGTGACCCCCTGGCTTCATTTTCTCTTTCATCATGCTTCGTCAAGATCCTTAGATATATACAGACATTGTTAATATTAAAAACCTGTTCGCTGCCAGTCACTTTTGATGAAATTTTACCACCTCACATTTAGTTATTTCAGAAATACGTGCTGATCAGGGATTAAAATCTAGGTAATTTAGGGTGTTTAATAATTGTATTTTATTTAATTTAAATATTCATTTTTATAGTTAATATTTAGAAATGAACCATTGCTTGAGCTTTGCAAAAGAGAAAGAGAAAAAAATAAATTGTGATACAAGGTAGAGAACGGGCACTAAAAACATTTTAATTGCCATCTTAAAAAGACAAGATGATGTAAATAAGGAGAGGTTAGCAAAAGTGGCATATAAATGACCAGCCGAAAACAACGTGAAATAAATTCTGAAGAAATGAAACAAAGACAGTACTTGGATCAAGCATATTGCCCTTTGCAGTTCATGAAATTTATAATTAAATCTGTATCTATAATAAAAATGTGTGTGTATTTTTCACTACCAAAAGTGGCTTAATGCAGTTTAATATTAGGTCGTATTCATTCTTCGCAGCTAATGTTATGTAAAACATGTTTCAACAGGACAGCGGGTTTTCCAAGTTCTAAAAGCGACAAACTACAAGACTGAGCACTCTTAGTCTTTATTTCTCTTTTTTAAAATAAAATTTTGTGTGTGATTTTTATTTCTTGTTATTCCTATAAGTGCTCAGTTTTCTGGAACAACTAAAGTATGTTGCTGTCTACTTTATCAAACGGTTACCTTATGTATGAAACATAAGTTAGTTTTTGTGTTTTAAATATTTCATTTAGAGTGAGAATAGTATTCACCCCTGTCAAGAATCATATTGTTCCAGAAGTATATGTTCCTTTTCCTTCTATTTTAAGAGAAACTCCACGATAATTGCTTTAAACTTTACAATCCCTTATATTAAATATAAACAAACAGATTCACCCGGTTAAATGATTAGTTACGTTATATTGTCACTGTCGGCGCGTATTTTCTACTGTACTTATTTGTGACAAAGTGAGGTACCACTTCGTGCTAAAATCTTACTTAATATTTTTTATTTATAAGAATACACTAACACATGTGAATAAGCCGCCAGTTGAAAATGCAAATTTCAGATCCACAAATTTTGAAATATTAGAGAGGAGCGTAGTTGAGGAGTCTGAAAGAAGGTGGCAAGCTCTGCCAATGTAACATTAACTTGCGTCATATTTAAGTTTACGAGGTTCCCATGAGCATCATTCTTGATAGGGCGAAAATATTTTAATGGAAGAAATAGAAACTACGTTTAGCTATCTGTACTTATTTTTTCGACATAGTTATTAGATAATTGAATACACTTGTGTCAACAACGTACAAGTTTTGTAAATTCTTCACGGAGCACGGAGTTTTGAAAATTAAACTGTAGCATGCACCTTTAAAAATATCCACATCAGGAAAGCGAAAAATCAAAGCAGTTTTTTGAAACACAGAAGCAACTTAGAACGATACACTTCAACATGAATGCTTTCCTGCAGAACGGCGCTGAGAGACACCATACAGTCCAGATATGGCACCCTGTGATTTCCGTCTTTATCTGAACTGAAAATACCTTCGTGAGCATCATCACGCAGTAGATAATGAGATGACTTTAATGGACTGTTAACTCAAACAGAGGGTTAACTTTTCCCCTGGCGAGTTCATCCTGGACATAAGTGTACTAAAGTTATCCAGTAACGAGCACAGATAGATGATAAAGGACGCACTCTATTTCATTTCTGCATTTCATGTATTAATTCATTCACATCCAATTACCATTAATGTTCATTGTTTTTCTTTAACTCGTGTATTAGCTTTACTGTGCGTAAATTTCATTGTATAGCCATGTTTCTTTACATACGAAATGTGAATGAAAATATACTAGGTCATGTTTTGCTAGCAAACCTAGTCACTAAAGAACCCGAAAACCTCACGAGCTGCAGTTCAAATAGGTGCATATTGTTGTCAGCTGATTCGAAATATTTGCGCTCTTATAGTTTCAATAGATTATCCATTTCTTCCCAGTTATCTTTGCGAGTAAAAACTTTCACGTAAAATTTCTAAATAAATTTGTCGTAAATTATTTACAACAAAAGAAATTGGCTTATTCAAGGTGACTATGATTACACCTCTAATGAACTTGACATGATGGACGGTACCTATCTCTGACCATTGTATCATAACAAGATAATAATATGCTCAGTTTAGAGGGAATTTTTTGTGTCTTTGTGTCTTGGAAGCAAAGCCAAGACGCATGCGCACAGATTATATGGCTCTACTTAGCTATTAAACCTGGCGTAATGAAGAAGGGATGTTTCTTACAAGGTCCTGCAAATTGAGAAAGACAAAATCAGACAGGTTATAAATAACAGCTGTCTATACTCATCATAGCTAATTATATTTCCTGTCAAAGGTTTTGAGAGATGCATAAATCTGCAGGTTTATTGTTGCTGTAAGTAGTTTCAATCTAGTCGCCATTATAGTGCACAACTTCTTTAATTAGAAAATAAAACAAAGTAATGCATTTATGATGCGTTTCTTATAACCATAAACTGGGCAGTTTGAATTTTAATGGGCTGATTGAACTGTATAACAAGTTCAAGAAACCCATCTGATTTCTCTTTGTTTCCCATTTTTTTAAGTCGTGAAACTTGGGTCCTGTGTCATTATCTTACTTGAGAATGCGTTTCCGCTAAGATAGTAAATTGAAAGTTAAGCAGACACGATTAAATTTTTTCAGCTCTTTCATATCCAGAGTTGATCTACCATAATAATAAAGTTATTAAAACTTACTGTACAATAATATGAATAAAATGTCCGTGTAGTTTCCTATCGCATTTGTTTTGACTGAAATAGCTCGCATTTTGTTTGGTTAATCTTAATGAATGAATAGTGTTTAGCACCTGTTTTGGCTACAGAGGCACCATAGGCGACGTACGTTGATGATGCATGAGATGAAATGATATATTAGGAAAGGATTTATTTTTAAGGAAGGAATCGTTCCAGGCCTACGTTTAGGGTACCTCCCCGGCATTAGCCATTTATGAGAACAGGAAAACCTGGAAAAAATCCTAGTCAGGGAGGACGGTCCTGGCGGGATTCGAACCCCAGACCTCCCGCTCACAAGTCCGAGCCTTAACGACCTCGGCCACCCGTGGCGGTAAGTTAATCTTAAAACATCGCAAAAGAAGTAAATAATAAAATGTTATGGAAGAAAATAGAAAATTCTGACTGACACGTCCCTGAAGAGCTATATTATTGTTTTTATCTGAAGTTACGCATTGTTTTACGGTGCTGCTTTAATAGCATCAAGGGAACACACCCATTAAAGTTTGTACTCCGTAACTGCTGCCTGAACACGGTTTTTTACCACATATATATGTTATATCTTTCGAGCCGCCCTACCCCATCAAGTAATATATCATGGACAATAGAAGAAAGAAGAAAATGTATTCGACAAAAAAACATTGATGCATTTTTAAAATATTCATATTCTATAAAAATTGGAGAAACACAATAAAATGACATTTATTTACGGTGTCCAAGCGATTATAACCTTCAAAACTCATTTATAAAAATTAAATTTTAACTCAGTAAAATATGTAACTGAATTACCACAGTGAAGATATATTATTTTGTGGTAAATATAGCATTAGCTTAAAATTATATTGCAAGTAAATATAGGATGTATCGTTTTATTTATGGAACACATGGACAAAAATTCTAACTATATAATTGTATGAAACATTTTCGGCAGCTTCCTTACTGCATGGTAGCAAAACCTGGACAATAAAACAGAGAGAAATGCAACACTGCTGACAAATGATATTAAATCTTTAAGAACGGTTTCATGTTACGGAAAGCCAAATAAGAGAAAATTAATATTTTAAGTAAATTATAACATTAAGGAATATACATCTAGATTGATATACGATACATAGAGAATGAAGAGTTCCCGAGATTATTACATACATTTCTAAAAGATGGCAGTTGTACCGGACGTCTAAAAATATTGGTCCAGTTAACTGGTAGAGAGCCTAAAGCATAAACGCAGTGATAATGAATTTAATATTAAATAACACACAAGAAGAATAACGAAATATTTAAGAAAAACTTTCAGTGGTAATAACAGCTGATAAGGTTCAGCATAACGACAATGAACTGCAAAGATATGCTAATTAAGTTTCAACATTTGAAAGCAAGATTTATAATTGAAAATTTTGTTAATTTTAGCATGCCTATGACTTCATTATAACATGCAGGTTCAGCCTAGGAACTACATTAACTACTTAGAGGAATAGCCTGTTTAGCCCACTGTGACGTCACCACATAGGGAGCTGCCAAAGTATTTCGTTACAAATATTTGTAAATGAACTGTCCAGATGAATTATTGATTAGCTTTAAGTGCAAAATTTACTTCCCACGAAACAGCTGTTACAATGAATCAGATTAAGCAGAAAAAATTAACATATGCCTTGAAAGATAAGAACTACCTCTGGATATAACATAGAAAGTACTCAGGTAAGAATATAATATTCGTAATTTACATTTGTGACTTTACAACCTGTCATTTAAATATTTATCTATTGGATTATATTTTCAAAGAAATCTTCATTTATTGCTGAGTTAATTCTTTGTCTCTTTCCCCACTACAGAATTACTATAATTCCTAATGGATTAATACTTTTATTCACAGTATTAATTTCTATTTCAAAATTTCATCATTACATTTAATTGTAACATATAATTAAAATGAATAGATTTTTAGATAAAACACAACAAAAAACTTAGCAATTTAAAAACGTTCTACCAATGCAAGTAGTGTTGTAAAAGCTGTAACCAATTTTATTACAGAACGCCTTTCCAGAGTTTGTTTCTTAAAATATTTATTCAGTAATATAATTAGTGATGCACATATTCATTTTGAGCCTTGTTTGTAAATCTGCATCTCGGGAAAATAGAAAACTCTGGGACATTTTATTAAATAAACAAATTCAACAGTAAACATTAAAATTATTATTATTTTGCGTACCATTTTATTGTTTTGTAAAGTTTCTTTCAGAGAGTTTTGAGAGATTTATTTTGAGGGTATAACTATTGTTATAACAAAATACACCATAACATTATAAAAACATTAATTATGACTTACTCTGAAGATTCAAGCATTGATCTTCACCCACGTTAGTTTCAAAACTTGTAGTCTGCAGATTAAATTTTTTTCAGCCTATATACTTAGATCTAACTGCAGCTCTGTGTTTAACAGGCACAACCAATGATTCCGTAAGCTAAAAGTATATTAAAACTCACAATTATCAATAATTTATAATAGCTGCTATTAACAGATAAAACAAGATACGAATATTCTTACATCATGCACTGCGCGGTGTCCCTGCCTATGCTGATGTCATAACCACTTCCTCAGACGTTGCAAAGGCCTCTCTGCGGTCACGACAGAAAGTCGCATTTCACGGCAATATTACGAAGTAGAATTTTGATAAAAGAAGGGAGAGAGAAAAGCAGAGGTCTGTTGGCAATTGTTTTTATATGTTAATATATACACGCGTCTGCATATTTCTGCGATATATGATTCAAGCGATTTTCTTAACCTACATTTCTTCGAAAGTAAGCAGTCTTCAGGACTTATGTGGAGAGGTGGAAGTCATTTTGGAACGGTGTCAGAAATAGTGAGAATTATCAATTGAATTTATTTCGCGTGGTATTAGATGGGTTTACTTTTAGAAGATGTAATAAATAATTAAATTGCTTTTAAGATGATTGAATATGCTGTTATTCTACAACTATTGCAAAAACATGCACGTTGAGCCATATATTGAAAAAAGAAAAAACAACTGCACATCGAGAAGATGAAACTGTTTTTAAAAAATGAGATACAAACTCATCAGAATAGATAGATTTAGTTGGTTGTATGCAACGGATTATTTCCTGATGCATGAACAAACAGCCAGCTAAAATTGTCCACTCCAATCTCCGTCGAAAGTAATGGTTATAAGGGCTATTTCGATTACTAAGTGCCTAATTTCAAACAATCAGCATTAAAATTCACTTTTTAGACTGGTATCATTTAACAATCACAGCTATGCAGTATAATGTAACTCAAGTGTAAACAAACATGCACTGTTTCTTTGTGCTTTTATAGCATGAGATTGCATGGCATTAACCCGTTAGTGATAAAACAATCATTTTTTCCCTGGTGTTCACAGATTCGATCACTGAATCTCCTAAAGCAGTGAAGAGGAAGGAACTCTCTAGTACAGGATTTGATCAATATAAACATATGTCAAGCTGAGACCAGTTTTCAACACATTATCCTGTTAAGTTAATTCCAGACAGGGAGAAGTTTAAAAATCCCGCTGCGACTTTCTCTCTTCCAATCAGTTGCGAGCGAAATTTCGATAGAATCGGGCAGTTGAGTTGTGCAGTCGATTTCTTAAGTAGTGCAGTAGTATTGTAAAAGTGTGAACGTTTGCTGCATTTGCACGGCATACATCAAGTACAGAAAGTCATGTGGCAGACCCAGACAGGCATTAAGAATTAATTTCCTGGCAATCCGATTTCAACATGAAATAAAAGCATATCACAGGAGTTTAATTGAACACGGTCTTGCCTGAACGAAAATAATAATAATAATAATAATAATAATAATAATAATAATAATAATAATATAATCGAAGACGACATGTGTTCACAAGGGAAAATCTTAATGAAATAACTGCTTCCATTAACCCCTTCTCGTTTCCCAGATATTATGGCTTGTGATTTGTACAGACGTTGAAAGTTGATTAGCTAATGCTCAAACACTGGAGGGACTTAAAAGAAACATAGGAAACGAAGTTACATCCATTAGTAATGGAGTACAAATGCGTGTTATGATAGTTTTCTAAGGAGTGCATTGTGTGTTAGGAAAAATGAACATGTCCAACATGTGCCGTAAGGAGGGCGAGTATGAAATTCAGTTATTTAATGTGATGTACTGTTGGGAGCTGGAGAGATGGCTAGTCAGAGGAATGTGTTGATAACGTCCAATATTTTGTTAACGCAAAGATATGGACCGCCTCTTAAATATTCACATAGATGTTACACATGTTTTGCTTGGCAAATATTGCCCTATCCCCGCATACGTTCAGCTCCCTGCAATACCTACATTTTAAATTGTGAAGCGCTTGAGTGCCGCGAGTCTTTGCGGATCTAGTATCGGGACTTTTAAACTGCTCTCACCATATAATATATGTACAATACTTCTGAAATTATTGCAAAAAAAAAAAAAAAAGTAAAAGAGCACAGCTGCGTTGATTTAAGACATGCCTGTTTTAAACTGACTTGAACCAAGTTGTTCATCTTGTATTTTCACAGTACAGCGTTTTTCTGTTCTCTATAGCCTTCATTATACACATCTGAAGGCCGGGTTCAATTTCGGAATTAAAATATTTTCAAGATGAAACAACACGAGCTCACCTTCAAGCAGCAACATGTAAAACTGTATATTCTTCTTTAACGTGTTTGTTTCTTGACTAGTTCTCATTTTTTACACCTTCCTTACAAATGAGGCTGGAAATGTTCCAGGCATTTCTCCATTTTGGCAGAAAAACCTCAACTATTGCAACAGCTTGACCCAAGCATATTTCGTAACTGCACTCTCCGCATGTTCGAACAGACGTCTTAATTGAGTGAGCCACAGAGGTGGCAAAACTTTGCCGTAGCTAGTTCATGATTGCAGTTCATTAAGTGGCAACACAGTGAAACCAGAAACTCGGTTTTATATGCGCAAGTGTTTCAGCGATTTCCTCTTGTTTCACAAAAAAGTATTTTATTTTTGAGGAATAGAAAATGGCTGGCATTATTATTATGTTACTTTCACAACACCAACGACATAACAATTGGGCCAGCAAATCTCCTCTCTCTCTCTCTCTCTCTCTCTCTCTCTCTCTCTCTCTCTCTCTCTCTCTCTCTCTAAAATGACATGTGCTGTGAAAAACGCAACATATTGAAGAGTAGGACATTTATGGAGACATTCCATTTCAAAATCCTAGTGCACCTTAAGACCCGGGAAACACTAACTGCAGAAGCTTCTTCTAAGCAAGGCATGAAAAGTGACCTGCACACTATTCTGAAAATTATGCGACAGCAGTGTTTATCCGTCTGTAAATATCAGCAATGGACTTTATCGCTTTAAGACGAGAAGACGGTGAAAACAATTAAAAAATAGATTTTCTGATTTTGTCTTCAAAATGGATGGCAAATTCCAGCATTCTAAAATCATTCACATGTTTGCTTTCCCTGGCATGTAACTATCAGCACTGATGGTACATCTGAAAGATTGCATTCGGTTTGCATTCACTTTTTTTTTAACAAATATTTCAAATAAAAAAGCGTGCAACCGTTGGGATAGTTCAGTTTTGTGTGCCTTGCTTAACCAGTTCTACTTTGCTTCTTTATGAGCAATAGGCAGCAGGTTGCTTTCCTAAATTTTCCCAAAATTTTCTTCTTAGTATTTCTTTGCGAGTGAAATAACTATATTGTGCAATTTTATTGCTTTATAATGCATAATTATTTTATGTTATACAAAACTTTTTAAATTAAAAAGTCACGGAATGAATATACAAATTTAAGTACGGTTTCCTCGCATTTAAAATGATCAGCATTTCACATTTGCCAAAAATATCAAATGACAAATTTAAAGTTAGTACAACTTTTTCAATACGTAATGAAAAAAGAAACATTTTTAGTTTGCTCGTCTATACAGTGGTTTTTATTAACGCCTGTTTTCGCTACAGAGGCACCACAGGCGATGAACACTGATGATACACGAGATGAAATGATATATTGGGAAAGGATTTTTTTAAAGAAAGAAACGTTCCAAAAACTTAAATTTAGGGTACCTCCCCGGCATTTTTCAAATATGAGGATTGAGGAAAACCTGGAGAAAACCTCAGTCAGGGAGGACGATTCTGATGGGATTCGAACCCCAGACCTCCCGCTTACGAGTCCGCGCCTTAACGACCTCGGCCACCCGTCGAGGTACCTATACGGTAACGACTTAGAAAAATAAAATGCTTTTTTGGCCAATACCAGCCGCTGTTATCATAAAAACGTAGCGGAATTGTAGCGAAATTCTGAGGCGGGGACATCCATAGGGTGCCACTGCGTTGTCCCTGTGAAGATGGTGAAAATGATACGATATACGAGGGGTCCTGAAACCTAGGGATACCCACACTAATCAGACCATGGTCTCCATAGGGATAGCCCTATGAAAGGAAAATCCCTTATGATAGATCCGGGGATCGAACACGGAACTCCAGGAATAGAAGTCACTAGACCGTAGGGTTGATCGTAAAAGTAATACATACGTATTTTAAAGGGAATATGTTGCCATAATTAGAAAATAAATCAAGATCAGTGAATATGCATATAAGAAACTTTTAATTTTCATTTATTTACATTTTTCGGGAACTTGAATCATTATGATAGTGATAATTATAATCTTATTAATTAAAATAAGGCACATCCTTTAAAATTTGGAGGACAGACTTGAAAATTGGTGCACCAGTTTCTTATACAAACTGTAGTAAATGCTAAAAATTATATTTTGGGACTAAAATCCCAACGATCTTTCGCATTAACTAAAGTCATACGATGTTCGGATTCAAGAGTTACGCCCATGTTTTTCTTGTAATACAATAAAGTCGTCCCAAGAAATCCTGACAATATTAAACACTTTTCAATTTTATCAATTATAATTTGGTCAGTATAATAAAATAAATATTAGAGACTAATTAATTATTTAGGGAATATTGCGGATACTTGGAGTTCGGGAAGGAAGTGTGTATTTTGTTAACAGATAGAAGCATAATTTGCAGAAATCAATCACTAAATTTTACGAATTAGTCGGAGATTATGACAAAAATCTGAGGTAAAAATAGGATACTTGGCCATGATAGGGAAAACAGTCTAGTTGATCTAGTGGTAAGGGTATTTACCTCGAAGATACAAGGTCGCTGGTTCAAACCCTGCCAGGATGGACGGAAGCTTTAGTAAAAATCTTATATATGCCTTTAAATAGAAGGGAAATATTGGTCCCGTCGTAATTTTGCGGCACACACAAGAGCTTGAAGTCTGAAAGAAGAGATATGTGAGCAAAATTTATCGGCTGTTTCACGCCCCGATTTGAATGGCAAGCTAATAAAGAGAAATGTTAAATAAACGCAATAATAAAAATATAAAGAAACAAGGAACTAAAAAAATAAAACTAATAATCTTCATATCCATATTATCTTTAGGAGGGCTTCCTGAAATACGTACTGATGTAAGACTTATAGAATAAGATTGTATTTCCATATATACGAGGATAGATTCAAAAGTTTCCGGTCTCACAGGTAAGGATTATCGCCTTCACAAAATCCTTATCTGGTGTCATACCTTATGTGTTAAGTAAACAATTGCATCTGCAGCTTCCGCTCCGCTGTGTTCATTTGTTCAGATATAGTTGCATAAAGAAGATGTGTAGAAGATTGTGACATGTTCAAAATGTAGTTTCGAGCTGTTTTTCAGTTCTTCATAAAAGAAGGACTTACTCCAAATGAAATTAAACAGCGATTGGACGGTGTATATGGGGAAGCATCCCCCTCATAATCTACCTTAAAAAATGGGCCAAACTTTTTTGAATGGGTCGAGAAAGCGTTGAAGATGAACAGTATGCAGATCGGCCCTTGTAGGTGCTCACTCCTGAAAACATCGCTCTTGTGGAAGCAGAAATTATGAGAGACCGGCGGCTCAAAGTTACAAAAATAGCAGCCTGGTTGGGTCTTTCTAAAACAACAGTCCTTCGAATTATTCATGAACATTTAAACATGAATAAGGTTAGTGCAAAATGGGTGCCAAAACTTCTTTCCTCATTTCAAAAGCAGCAACGAGTCATCTGTTGTCTGGCATTTTTGAGCTGTGCCGTGGCAACGAGAGAGAAGTTCTGCAAATCATTGTACAGGAGATGAAACTTGGTTTTCTACTATGATCCCTTGTTCAAAAGAGAATCAATGGAGCTGCATATCCTGGCGAAATACCGCCTCTAAAGGCCAAGGTCACTCAATCAACCAAGATGATCATGGCCACAATCTTTTGGGACTGTGAAGGAATATTCTTTATTGACTTCAAGGAGAGGAACACCACAGTAAATGGGGAGTACTATTCTGGCCTACTGCACAGACTTCCATCAAAGAGAAAAGGTGAGGAAAGCTGAGTGGTGGTGTGCGCCTTCTTCACTACAATGCACCTGTGCACACTGCTCTTGTTGCAAAGGAAGCTGCGAAGAAATGTGACTTCAAGGCGATCGACCACCCACCCTAAAGCCCAGATCTAGCTCCCAGTGACGATTTCCTCTTCTCAAAACTCAAGAAGGATCTTTAAGGAAGAAAATTTAAGTGTGAGGAAGAAGTGACGGATGCTGTTTATGGTCATTTTGCAGACAATACTTCTGACTATTGGGCGGGGGGGGGGGGTGAAATGTTAATTTAAAGATGTGAGAAGTGTATTGCAATAAAGGGTAACTATATTGAAAAATGAAATATAGTTTTGTTTTTATCATGTATAGAGAATGGTTAGGCAGGAAACTTATGAGCCTACTCTGGTACATAAATAAAGTGAGAACTATGATCCTTTACTACATGTGAATATTAGTACAGTTTACACTTATTTTGCTTCTCTTGAACTTGCTGGCTCGTTTTATGTAGTTGTGGCATTTGTCGACACACAGAAACCACGGTAATTCACACTATCATCACAGTTTGCACACTCGTGAACTGTATTAGCAGTATCTCTCGGTATACAAGCTGTCTTCTACCCACTTTGCGCGGGAAATTGTAATGTTGCATTGACCGCTCGCACTAGGGGATGGTGCGATCGATGGATCTGGAAATTGTTCAGGTAGTGCTAAATCAATATGTCCTCTTTTCTAGTCAAGATGATCTTTAAGCGTTAAAGGAAATGTCAGAAGAAACTATTTACTTACAAAAGAGAAAAGAAATCAGAAGTGACAAGTGATCACCCCTCCTCAGACCGAGTCACAATGTTTGTAAATATTTAAATTTGTTGCATTTCCTAATTTGTAAAGGTCTTGGAAAATGGAAAAGATAATTTGTATAATCACACGCGTTTCTCCCCACCAGAAACAGAAACAGGCAGCTTTGCCACAAAGTGACTAGATAAATAAATGTGCTGGCAGTAACAAAAGCAGTTTGACAGAGAAAATGGTTTATCTGCGCTGCTAGTTCGAACCTCGCACATGAGCAACAAAATACCCATTCTCATCTACAACAGCAACAAGACTTGCGACTGCGTTAATCCATCAGGTTCGAGATTGTCCTTGAGCCCTAGACCACCCTGCTGCTCTATGGCTTAAATTGATTTGATGTATACATCGTCTTAATTCCTACTAAGATACACAAGTTTTGCTCCCCGGGGTGGGGATGGAGGGGGAGGGAGGGTTGCGCTACAGTACAACTCAAATTAGTTTCTCCACTCTGGGACGTCGTATACTCCTTAAGTCCATTCGCTCAAGTTGGACTAATACCCACCACCAACACACACACACACACACACACACTCCGCTTTAACCAAATACACAGCGTTTGCAGCTCCTGGGCCAGAACAAACATGTAGCTAATTATTCCAAAGAGTCCTAACTATAACAATAACAGCAATTCTAAATCATTTGGAGAATGCTTCGTCCTTAGCGGGGGGTGGGGCAGGACGACGAGCAAATCTTGGTGCTGGAAACTGAATTATCGTCAGTGGCGAAGGAAATTCGGGCTCCGGTAGCTAAGTTCAATTAGCAGAGGAGAACGTCTAGCCTTTCCTGTTGCTGTGTCTCTTCCTGCAGACTCTCGTCAACTTTCTTTTGTTTGCAGCTTCAAAAGAGAAAAACGGACAATCGCGCTCATGCGCTAGTTATGTACAAGGCATCCATTTGTATGGGCCTCGTTACATGCAACAGAATAATCCTAGCGCCGCTCAAAACCGCTAAGTCACAGTAATATCGGTGATTTTTATAAACATATTTATTTCTGATTGTGCAATGGTTTACACATACAATAGTTCTTATGGGTATACAAAATAAAATGTTGCTCATCTGTATCCACTTTCTTCATGGTTAACCTTGTCATCGCGAAAACGCAAAAAATGACATATTCTTATACATTATAGAACTAAAGGACGAATGGACACAACTAATTTAGCATTTTTTTAAACTTAAAAACTATGAACGTGTCTAACAAAGCGAACATTTTCAAAATAATACTGTTGACGTGAGACAGTAATTTGTGAAACGTCGTGACCTGCTCAATTTTCATGATTTTTTTTTTTTTTATTAAAACAGTTTTTAAAGAATATCAGCGAAGACTGGGTAAACTTACGACAATAGCCAACATTTTTGTAGCAGGGGGCAACAGGGTGAATTAAAACGTGTTAAGACGCTACTACGCTTTTCTCGCAGTAAACATTAACTTTATGAATATCGGGGACGCGTTCACAATGTTTAAGTTGCAAAAATTTAGCTACCTCCGCTTAAGCCTTATTGCTACAATTTATCTCACGTGTTATCGATTTATAAGAACGCATGTCTATCCTTGGGCAGCCGTACTACAGTGTGTTCAAAGTACTAGAGAAAAATAATTTATCATAACTTTCTGTATATTTTTATATTTATCACCTTTTTAACTTTCCTTCATATTTAAACCTTCGACTTTACATTCATTCAGACTAATGCCGAAATTAATGTTTAATTTTAATCATTATTTATTGAAAATTTTCCGCCTAAATGTAACGAATGCAAGACGCAAGTTAATCTAATAGACCAACGAAGATCTTGTTAAAAGAACTACAGCTTAGAGAAGAATGTACATTTTTTTCAATTTTTATTCACCGATAAATCTTAAATATTTCTGAATATTATTATGTATCGTTGTCCAAACATGCTTATGTACATTAAAACACTTGAAAGAGCACAGCAACTCATCAAGCATCACTCAATGCAATATAAGTACACGTATTTAGCAGGTTACGTTCTCAAAAACACAACTAGAGCCCATTGGCAGCGAGAACTCAGTTAAGAGAAGATCGTGTCGTAATTGTTATTAATTAAGATCATTTCAAAAAGTGTTCAATCTATCTTCTTTAAATTTTATTTTGATATAAAGAGGGTGTCAAAAAATGCACCCACACTTTCACAGTAGACTCACAGTAAATATCTACTTAATATATTTCAAGTTGGATCGAAAAACAACAGAAATGTGTAGTATGATGTAAACAGATGTGACTCACATACATTATGATTACGTTGCTACTTGACAGGTAAATCAACAATGAACAAATGAAGTCTAGGTTATCGTACGATGTTCTGTAAACAGATGTGACTCACATTTCATCATGCTACCGTTGCTACAACAAAATGGAGGTAAGATTATCGTTTCAACAGCGGAAAACAATTTTGAAGTGGTTTTGGAAAACCGAGAATGTTGTTGAAGTTCAAAGGCAATGGAGATGTGTATACAGAATAGAACCGCCAACACGAGTAACAATTGCACGCCTTCAAGATAAGTCTGAGACTCGTGGTACCTCGTGGCAACAGGATGGTGCACCACCACATTACCACCGAGATGTACGTGCATACCTTGATGACAATCTTTCTAGGCACTGGATAGGACGAACAGGTCCGGTTGAGTTTCCACCGCGTTCTCCGGAACTAACTCCTTTTTTTTTTTTTTTTTTTTGATTGATTTATTTATGGACGCTCTTTAACATCTCAGGCCTTAGCGTCACATTCAATTCAGGGCGTAAAACGGCCGGACAAATTTTGCTCAGAGGCCTCTTTTCTCAGGCTTGAGGTTCTTTTTCGTGCCGTAAATGTACGACACGGGACCCACGGCTTCACTTCCCTTCCGAAGGAAGCCATACTTAGGATTTTTACGCCCGAAAAAATCCATCGGTCCTGGCCGGGTTCGAACCCTCAATCTTGTGTTAGGAGGCAAGTATGGTAGCCACTACACCACCAGGACCGACGGATCTAACTCCGTTGGACTACTACCTGTGGGGAACGCTTAAGAATGTTGTATACCTAGAAAACCAGCTACACTGACAGCACTTCGGAAAGAAATTGAAACGGCGTGTGCTGCAATCGCTGAGGTCACTTTCGCAAACTTTGCTCAATCAGTAGTTCAACGTACTCAGAAGTGTATCGACGCCAATGGTGGGCATTTTGAGCAACTGTTGTAACTGTAAAGGTCTAAGATGTTTAGTGCTCATCATTTTCTGTTTATGTGAATTTAGTTTTGTTATTTTAACACAGTATTTTCTTTGCTTGAAGTGTGTATACATTTATGGCCCCTTCTGTATATGCTTCTCTAATTTCTGCACTGGGATTTTATATGTAATTATAATAAAAGGTACATTTATTTTTGAAACTCCAAATTTTGGATCAAAATATTTTAGCTCTACAGATCATATGGGATGATTCTAAGTCATCAGATTTTAAAACATGATTTTTTACTGTCGTTCCTATTCCAAAAACCTTAACGCTTCATAACTTCAGAATCTCGTTTTTTTTCCAGTATAAATAGTCTTTCTCAGATGCTATAATAAACTGCTCAACGAAATTTGGAAACAATGTTCAACATTGCATAAATAATCCCTTCACTGCGTTTCGTTTTAATAAAACAAATTCAGTATTTTTATCAAATTTCTGGATTTCAGAAAATTCAATTAGCTCATCTCATATTATATTTATTATTCTACTATATAAATAATAAAGCTGAATGTTGGTCAAGCACAAAAAATTGGAACAGCAGAGATAAGGATTCTCAAAAAGTAATAATTTAGCATTGGTAACTTAAGAAATATATTATTCTATAGTTTTAATGGATATGTTGCTTTATATTGACAAAAAATACAAAAAAAAGTATTTTGGCCATGGGGAAGACTATCAATAGGTGATTAAGATGCAATGAATTACACGTCCTCGTAGGTTATACTGCTGGGATCCAAGATTGCAGAAATGTGTAACAAGAAATATTTAGTTCTACAGTGAGAGCAGTCTACAAGTAACTCGGTTGACCCCTCCAATCGCCGAGATTTCACACGCCGCACGCGCAGCGCCATTCCATCTTCAAGTCAATTGCGAGCGGGATTTTGATAGAATCGGGCAGTTCTGTTGTGCAGTCGAGAGTAAGATTTATTAAATAGTGCAGTAGTATTTTGCAATAATGAGGTGAGATATTTACTATGCCGTCGCATATTAATCTTTAAGGCAGATATCAGGTACAGAAATTGTGCGGCATTTAGGCGTTAATTTCCTGGCAGCTCGTTTCAAACACGAAAAATAATATTACAGTTAGTACAAAAGTTTAATGAAACTGGCTCTGTGACTGTGACTACTCTGGTTTATGTCCTCCTTGTTTGGAGACATTGAAAGTGTATTCAACTAACCCTCACACACTGGAGGAATATAAAGAAATATTAATTGGTGATGGGGAACTGATGCTGTCGGTGATGTGGACTGTGTCTGGGAAAATGTGCAAAAGATGTGGAGTATGTTACAAGTTTTAAAATGGCAAAATGTTTGAGAGCCGTGAGTCAGGCGGGACTGTAGATGTATCGGGACTGCTCTCTATGTATCTGCTCAATGAAACTGTAAAAGTTTTTCTATAATAACAAGAGTGCACAATCATTTTTATTCATCACTCACTTTAATTAAAATGCTAACCAACCCTTATTGTACTGGTATAGCTTCTGGATACATGCTTATTACAAGTATAAAATTTAATATGTCTCTTTCAAAGCTAATGCTTCAATAAAGAAAAAAATGAGAATACCCTAATTTGAAAAAAAAAATTGGAAAAAACAGTCAATGTGCCCGAACTTGATTATATGTAAAGAGAGAATAAATATCATATGTTATAATTGTAAAGACGCTGGTTTACTGTATATTTATCATGAAGCATTATAAAATTGTTTATTTACCTATTTTATATTTATTGTTATCGTTGGGGGGGGGTTAAGAGCCTCTAAAATACCAATACGGTCATATCTTTGCATTTTTATTGGTTAAAACATAAACACTTGTTTCAGGACAGCGCCCGACTCAATAATTGTGCAATTTCAGAGCTTTAAACACTTAATCCGGTTGCTTTTGCTAAAAGCGAACTGAAATACTATCTTATCGATTACGTTCTATTGCTTAATTCAAGCATGTAAAGTGGGATTCTAAAATAAGTCAAAAATCTTTACCAGTTACAGAAGACGTTCTCTCCATTATGACATTGTGTGGAATGAAGGATTGCATGTTACAAAGCTATGATTCATGCTACAAAATGCTTTATATTAATGGCAAAAAAGTGTACAAATTTCAAGGCATGTAAATTAATTTGTAGTGTTTTATTCGTTTCCTTGATTCCGGTAATGTGTTTAAAAGTTTGTTTTTCTTTTCGTTTTGGGGTAATGGATGGCGTATTTCGGACAAATTTCGTCTGCTTCATGCTTTCGGATAAAAGTCCCGTTGTGTCTGATCTTTCCACCGCCTACTGGGTCTACCCGGATCTCTTTTTCCTCTAGGTACAACATTTAAATTAGATCTTTTGAGGTTCTAACCAGTTTTATCTATACATATTCTATCGTTTAAACTTTCTATTTGAACTTTTTTCCCCTAAGTATTTGTTATTTGATTTCCTCATCGATCTTAAAAATCTCATCTCTTGATCCTGAATTTCACTTTTATCCTTCTTTGTTTTCGCTGATTGCCACGGGTCTTCCTTAACTTTTCTATTTGTTTAATTTTTATACTTTATATTAAGCATATATTTTCATAGGGTATGTATGATATTTGGCAACTTCAAATGTTATAGCATTTGGCCGTTTTAATTATTTTATCTTCAACCATCAATGTCGACCTTATAGACAGTTTAACTTTGGACTTTTTCTGTAGATATAGTAAGACTATTTAATTCATACAGAGATTTCTGTAAACTTGATCATTTGGGAACATAATTGTTTTAAATAATCGTGGCTATGAGATCCGGAGATGTACTGCACCATTTTAAGGATACTGGCCAAGTTTCCCACATATGCACTTAAAGAACTTAGCAAAAGCCCCTGAAAAACCCACATTCAGGATTTGAACCCGGGCCTGCCGCTTGGGAAGCGCAAATGCTACCGCTAGACTACAGTGGTGATGTTGCAATTTTCTTCATGTGTTTCCTATCTCTGCGCTATACTCCTACTCTGCAATATTTTATTGTCCGTTACATTTTCATGTATTAAAATGGCCAGGCTCGTGATTTTATCACCATTGCATTGCATATTTTAAATTAAAGAGAATATTTTAGCGGTTTCTCGACCCTTTGCTTCTTTCAGTTTTTTCCCTCCGCTACGTGTTTTAGATTATATGTTTAGGAATGTAGCATGCCTACCAACTTAAATAACTACTGTAGTGGGTTTTCTTACGAGGGACGTGAGAGTCCAAGTAATAGCGCTAATCGATGAAGGAAGCTGCAGTAGAGAATGTTATGGGGTAGCGCCTAGCAGTATCAAGAAACCAAACCTGTAAGCGGAAGATGCAAAGCACATCAAGTGTTAGTGGCCGAGACAGCGTTGCCAGTTTCTGACAGAACGCAGTGAAACATCGGACAGCCGAGAATGCTACAGTTTATACTCAAACAGCATTATCCCGTTACAAAATAATTACCATCTTTACGTTTAACTGTAAAACAAAAGGCTGTTCAAAGCACTAAAGCTTTTTATTGATATTTATTGTCTAGTTCTAAAAACAATATAAAGATGTCATCAAAATATAAATACGCACGACGCTCTGTGTTCAAAGAGTAAAAGGGGAAGGCCTAGTGGTTCAGTGGGGGACTTTTTTTTGATCTATAAATGACTTGTAGTGCTTGCTCCTTCCAGAGACTCTCTGCTTTCGTTTCCATAGTGCAACTATCTTAAGATTATGTCAACAACTTAGTACATCCACATTTATGTATACTGCCGCGGGTGGCCGAGGTCGTTAAGGCATGGGCTCGTGAGCAGGAGGTCTGGGGTTCGAATCCCACCAGGACCGTCCTCCCTGACTGAGGTTTTTTCCAGGGTTTTGTCAGTCTTCATAAATGGCAAATGCCGGGGAGGTATCCTAAACTTGGGCCTGGACCGTTTCCTTCCTTTAAACAAAAATATTTCCCAATATATCATTTCATCTCATGTATCATCAGTGTCCACCGCCTGTGGTACCTCAGTGGTAAAACCTGGCGTTAAACACCATTAAAAAAAAACCTTATGTATGTACATATTTTTCACATGTTCTTCCTCCGTTTGCATAAGAGATGTTAAAATTAAAATTTTTTTTGTTAACGTTTAAAATCAGCTCTTTAATATAAATTAAGCAGCTTTACCATTATTAGAAAAATTAAAAAATATTAATTGTAATCATATCCATTGTTATATTTACATAAAAATTGACACAATTATTCCCAAAATTTTGAACTTTTCTAAATATTTTTCTTTGTTATATCTGCAACTGCAAACTGAGCCTCAGTAGTTGTAAAGGGCACCTATATGTAAATGTGGTAACTTTTTAAAAACTAACATTTTTTATTTTATTTAATTGTTTATATTTAACATACGATAAAGACTTAGTTCAAATTGTTGACCTTTATAAGAAGAATGACTATGCAAAGTGTCATTAAATAATATTGAAAACTGTAGAAGTTATGATGTAACCAGTTTTGAGAAAACGAACGAAGACACAGAATGACGCAATGAAATTTCAGTACTAACATTCATTTTTCAGTTTTATTTTCCGCAGCACTTTTGGTCTATTTATTATCTTTAAATTCACAATTTTTCTTGCACCACTATATTCCCCCTCCTCTTTAGTGACATTTCACTAAAGCACAAAAAATAGAGATGGTATAACGTGCTTTTATTTTTAAAATTAATAACAATAAACAGTTGAATAATTACATACTGCTATCAGGGTTGCCACAGTACTAGAATATTACGCATATTGAGCGACAGCATGAAGTATAACTTTAAAAAGTCCTAAGTAGAAAAAAGTGTATGGCTGATTTCAAATTTCAACTTTGGTGCCATGCTAAAATGTTTTAATGCGTATATAGATTAATTAATAGACAATGAAAATACTGACATGAAGTTGACATTTTATTTAAAATTAATACGCAGAAATTGTAAAATGTATTCTTTTACCCCTAAAGGTGTATCCCGTTAAATTATCCAAGCGAATAGCTTAAAATGTACAACAAAAGCCTCAAAATAATAATTAAAATCAACATGATAAATGTTGCCAGAATGAAGTCATACACACTTCATAGCTTAAAAGGAAAATAACCTTCATGAAAAGAGCAAAAGGCACGCAGTACGTGGCTATTTCATCAAGGGTAACACACGCCATCTCTTTCCCACGTAATAATATCACAAACCTTTAGACATCTGAATACAGGCACTCTTTACAACCGCTCGACCAACAGATGTGGATAAATAGCGAACATTTTAGTTATCCCTAACTGAATAAAACGTTACACGCGCACGCGAATCATAAACACAACACAGCAACATCTCTATTGATTTTAACAATTTAATGATGATGTTGACAACAAAAACAACAACAACAACAACAACAATAATAATAATAATAATAATAATAATAATAATAATAATAAGCACCAGCAAAAATAATAACAGGCTATAATTAAACTGAAGCTGTTTTTAGCCGTTTCCATGTTAAAAGCACCGACTTCGGTTATTATTGCGGGTTATTCTCTCTCTCAGCAGAGCAACCCAGTTAATGTTCATGTAAATCCTACATATCAGAGTTCTCTTTTGTACTTAGAGTGTACAACTTGCATGGGAAATGTGAATGTTTTCAGCTATAAAAGTTAGCGCCATGTATATTTTATTTTCCACGTTCATAACTAAGATACCTCAAAGGATATTCAATGATAATTATTGTTTTAGAAATGAAGTTCAATTAACAAAGCCTTCGATGTTGCAAAGTATGAAAACAATGTCGTATACTCCCACACTATGTAGTCAGACGTATTGAGAGTCGGTCCTGGTGATGTAGCGGTTACCATACTTGCCTTCTAAACCCAAGATCGCGGATTCAATCTCGGGCAGGACCGATGGATTTTTTCGGAAGTAAAAATCCCAAGTATGGCTTCCTTCGGAAGGGAAGTAAAGCCGTGGGTCCCGTGTCGTACATTTACGGCACGGTAAAAAACCCCAAGCAAGAGAGAAGAGGCCTCTGAGCAAAATTTATCGGCCGTTTCACGCTCTGAATTGAATGGGACGCTGATGACCTGAGATGTTAAAGAGAGTCCATAAATAAACAAACAAAAGGGCATATTGAGCTGGTGTTTGCGGTAAGCATAAGGTTTCATTGCAGAGTTCAATATTAGACCAAATTAAAATGTGCACGTTTTGAAATGCTCTTCAGGAGCGTGAAACAATTTTACCCTTTTCTCTAGTTCTGGAGTGACGTCACTATAAGACTTATTTTGCCAAAAAAATTACGTAGCAGACCTATTTCGCTAATAATAAATATGTATAATACATTCTATTGTTAAATTTTCATTTACTTACGTATATCTCATATTAAACTGGCTTACTGTATCCCTAAAGAAAATAATTCAAATGTTTATTTATAAATACGACCCGGGCCATGTGCCCTAAGCTAATAAATAAATAATAACAAAACATTATAAATATTAATTTCTATTATAAGCATGGTAAAATATAAGAAAGAGCATAAGTGTTATCAAATGTTTACCAATATCTAAGGAAGTTATAACAATTTAATATTTAAATAATTTATATTTTTGAAACACTACAATAAAATATGAAATAAATAAGAATTGTGATAAATGAAAAAGCATGAAAGGTTTACATTTTTAATAAACGTAAAACAATGTATGCTGCATGTTGCGGATATTTAATTACATAAAACAGTTTAAATACAATTATTACAGGAAGTGTATAAGAAGCAGCTAATGCCTTTGTGTACATTAATTGCTCATTTCAGATTGTACCGTTCAAAATTAAAATGCTTTCATTGTTCAGTAAAGGCTGAACTTAAAATATGTAAATTTAATTAAATTATTAAAATAATTTGAAAATTACATTCAGTAAGCTTATTTGGTGCATTTGATTTTGTGGAAATTAGTGTATATTAATTGTTTTATTTTACTGCTATTCTCAACTTAGTAATAATAGAAAGTGTATGGTAAAAATTCAAATCACTTTTACATCTTATATTCATAAATTATTGGACTATATTGTAAGATATATATATATATATATATATATATATATATATATATAACATCCTTTAATGCACCCTACATGTGGCATGGCAGATTTCCAAGTTGTTTCCCATTCTCGTCAAATTCACTGAAAGATGTCTTGTGTAACGCTACAGACGTTGGTGTCAATGTGCCGTAGCAATTCCTTTGGAAAATCCGCAGGAAGAAATCGCTGAGATGCGGTGACCATGTATGTCTGTGATAGTAACGTCCGAATGTCATGTTGGTAAATATCCTCCTGCACCCCTAATCCGAGAGTGTGAGGTTTCTAGACTGCAGTCCTTCGTTCAATTTGGGCTGAACAACGTGGGGATTTTGAATCTGCATATATGGATATTGAACCTGTTGGTCTTTCTGTGTAAAATGTTGCTTTATCATTGAAAATAATTTGGTCTGTTGGGGTTTGCCGGGAATGGGACATCATTCCTGTCACATTGAAGCTAACTTCGATGCATATACTGTAAATGTTCCTCTTTCAAAGGTCGGTGATATTAAGCACTTCTGTTCAATATTGTGAAACATGATGTTAAAAACCATCTAATAATTTATGAGCACCCGGTATATGAAGAAACGGTCATATTAAAAAATTGACATTATTCAACGTATTGCTTAGTGAGATAAAAAGTGACCGCTTTATTTCATTTTATTTTCTTTACTTATTATAATTTTGGAAATATCTTCTTTAAAATTTACTTTTTATTTTGCCACTTTCTTCCAGGTTTCTAACCGCAGGCTCTATTTTATACCTACCAGGTAAATAATTGTGCTGCATTGTCACCAACTGTTATACGATGAGATTTTCTGGTCTGCACAACTCAAAAGATTCGATTGCACACTCTTTTAGTTTAAATTGTTAATTTTAAATAGACAATTCCCTGAAATTCCAACCACTTTTATTAATATAATTCATTTCACGTACAAAGTCGTAGTTCTCTAATTGTATCCCTTTTGGCGGTACGCTTAACTTAAATGTTTTCTTTTCCAAACAAAAGTGTAAGAGCTGCTTTTAAGTTGCTGACAGCCACCGTCATGCACACAGAGACAAAACATCTCGGAGTAAGGGTTAAAGTGGTACCTTGCATCACTTTCTCCATATATTCATATTAGCATCTATTTTCATAATGTATTTATTTTACAATTTACCGCCACGGGTGAGCGAGGTCGTTAAGGCGTGGACTTGTGAGCGGGAGGTCTGGGGTCGAATCCCGCCAGGACCGTCCTCCCTGACTGAGGTATTTTCCAGGTCTTCCTCAGCCTTTATGACTGGCAAATGCCGGGGAGGTACCCTAAACTTAGACCTGGAACTTTTCCCTCCTTAAAAAAAAATCCTTTCTCAATACATCATTTCATCTCGTGTATCATCAGTGTCCACCGCCTGTGGTGCCTCAGTAGTAAAAACGGGCGTTAAACACAATTAAAAAAAATTACAATCGAAATTATTCTGCCGCCTACAACGGGCTGATACTAATGCGCAGTGGTTCTAACTCAGCAGTTTCTAAAACTATTTCACTCATGTGTCGCCATATTAAAATTGACCAATGAAACGAAACAAAATTTTGAATTTTGACCAATCACAGCCGAATTTCGGAGTGAAATTATCAAAAAAAATCATCAAGTCTGTTTTATCACGCGATGTGCATTGTCTTGTGATCAGTGTAGTCAACACTATACCTGCACTATATAATTCCTGACACGCATCACTGATCACTTTTGCTAGAGACGGTAAGGAGCTATTGGCAGCAACAAAAGCATGGACAATCGACAATCATAACGCAAAATCCCCCAAAGCGATTTGGTGATGGGTTAAATGTGCAAATTGATCTTATCATTAAGAATTCCAAACCACAGAATACCAAGAAAAATAGAAACACCGTATCTTGTCTTTTTTTCTCAGTTGATTTTAGAAAATCGAACGGTAGCGATTGTAATAGTCGACTTTAGTCTATTTCAGTATCACAATTTGTGAACAGAATAGATATTCACAAGTATAACATTTTATACAAGTGTTAAATGTTCCGTGCGCGAATTCCAAATATAAATTACTTTTATTCTTATTCTATTCCTGAAATAGTCCTAAGCCCGCATTTAGCTCTTCTCTATTGGCATTACTGATAATCGGCATTCTTTTGTCGTAAGATTGCTTGAAAAGGTTAAGTATAAATACACAATTATTACAATTTTGTAAACCAAATTTAGAAGAATTACATTTAAATTCTTATTTTATTCGTGAAATAGTCCTAATAAATATCACTCGAGGGTCTGAGATTTCCAGATAACTCACTCTCTACGCTCTTGAATTTATCGGCAATCTCAGACCCCCTTGTGATGTTACATGTGATAATATAATAACGGAAAGAAATCTCTCCCCTGTCTGCATTACATGTGAGCGAAAGAAACTGAACAAATATTTTATCCTGGGCCCTATTTCACAAAAGAGAGGTATCCTTGTAAAGCAAGCAATTTAACTAAATAATGCATTAGTAAATAATTACACGTCACATCATAAAAGAGCTAGATAGAGAAACAACGACATACCTTTAATTAAGTTTTGTCCACATCTTAGTGATAAATTCACATGTTTTAATATACAAAACAGATTATTATATTAGCATGATAAAACGATAAGTGCATTTGTCAATTTAAAGCGCAATCTTCTATGTTGAGTATATAGTACATTTCCGTGCATGCGCGTAAATCATTGCATCAATTTTAGTCGAGAGATGGCACAAGAATCGATCTTCTCGCTTGCACTCATTCATTTATTTATTATTCCGTTTGTTAATAACATTAATAATTTTGTTTCTATTATTTCGAATAACATTTTCGTTACCGTACAAATTGTGAAAAAGGTAAAGAGAGATTTACTTATTTAATATACAAGAGAAAGAGGCAAGGAAGGAAAATATTTTCGAAGCATGTACTGAGTAAGCAGATTATGAGTTTCGCATGCATGTACTCACAACAGTAGCTCAACACAAAACTACAACTTCAATACTGGAGTCACCGGCTAACAATATTACAAAAATAAAAACATATGCTCACCCGTGTCACCCAACGCTAAGTTGCCACCGCTTTCCTTAATTTTCCAAACATTTGTGGCATCGATTAATGAAATTATCCATCACTCTTCTTAATTCCCTTGAGAAAATTGAATTTATTTCTTGATGGAGGCTCGTCTTCAGTTCCTCTAAGGTACGGGGATTAGTTCTATACATTTTATCATTTACTGAACCCCAAAGATGACAGTCACAGGGGGTTAGATCGGGAAACAAGCAAGCTAAATGTTCTTTCTTAATAATTCTGTCTTCAGGTACTTCCTCAATGCTTGCATTGAAATGTTGGTTGCTGCATGAGCCGTTGCAGGGGCTAATTTATGAATCGCAGCACGACTTAAAACACAATGATAGGAAATTTATTTTCGAATGCTCTGTTGACTACAAGGGCCAATTCTATACCCATATACAAATTGTGGAATAGAATACTTAGGCCTATTATTACCCACGTCTTTCTTAGCAGTTTAGCTGAACCTGATAACGCGTTCCCACGAAGGTCGCGATTCCCGGCCATTGCCTTGGCCAACATCGCAACTCCACTGACTGACGGACTCGTGCGCGTCCGTAAAATCCATAATCTTCTCACCCAGCAGAACAGCCTTAAAAAAAAACCTAAACTTACATGGTGGACTGAAGTATCTATTTGAAAAGGAAAGGCCAATGTTGGTCATGCCGTACTTTAATTATATTTATCATAAAACAGTCATTGTACTGACAATTATTTTTCTTTATATACACGCATTATCACTTCCGCTACTACTGGATCCCACATGTAGATATATTAATTTCCTAAATTATTAAAAAGATACTGGAAATTGCACCAGTATTGAGGTTATTGAAGTTCCTATACTTGTAGATAAATCTATACAAATTATAAGAGCATTACCAATA
Source organism: Metallyticus violacea (assembly GCA_030762175.1). Taxonomy (NCBI): domain Eukaryota; kingdom Metazoa; phylum Arthropoda; class Insecta; order Mantodea; family Metallyticidae; genus Metallyticus; species Metallyticus violacea. The sequence goes on along the minus strand of CM060846.1, from coordinate 14,912,224 downwards.
CTGTTACTTCTAAAAAGTTACTTGTACACTTGTAAGTATGGAGTAGTAAATTCTATGTGTAGAAGAACCCTCTGTGGAATCTCTGATATTAAATTACAAGTTACTTGCAATTAGTCCATCATTTTTTGGAACGGGGCCTTGATGTTTGCGGCACATAAAGCGATCGCAAATGCTGTTTGCTTTTCAGGAGCCAAGGTGTCATTTAAATATTCTCTACTCTTTAATCAAAACAAACTTTTTCTATTAACCATTTTTATATTATGAAGGTCTCCAGTACTTGTCGTAAAGTGCTGATTTTGGTGTAATACTCTAAAAAATCTGTTAGAACTACAACTGGAAAGGAAGTAACCTTCTATAAGTTTCACAAGCGTATTTCATAAAATGTTGAATATTTTTAGATTTTCCTTGAACTTTTCCACATTTCTCAGCATATCTGTATTTCTTTGAAAGCTCTCGTATTAAAATAAGCATCCTGTAAATCTGAATCAACAATTTGAGAAAAGGTACAATTTGTAGAAAATATTTTTCAAAGTTGTAAATATAGCACAGCAGGGTAAGACGGATTATCAGCTTAACTTTTTGATAACGGTCTCTGCTGTCTTTACTTCTAACTGAAGTTTTCCCATTTTCCTTGTCCACTTTGTTCAAATGATAAACTATTTTCTCCAACCTTTATAACATCTCATACTCGTCTTTAAGTATTGCCACTGCAGCATCATACTCACAGAAATACCGCAAAAATAAATGGTGTCTTGAAAGTTCTTTCCCGCATTATGCTATTGATCGATTCATTTGGATTGTGAATTCGGTCACAGATATTATTTCGGGAGTATTTTGTTGAAAGAAGGAAAGTATGATATATTTAAAACAAGTTGCATAAAAACGAAATGGAAGAAAAGTGTGCAGTATCACCAATATCTCCATTGAGACAGTAAATTCCTTAAAATGCAGTAAAAATCCCTAAACACGAGTAGTTACACACTTCAATTGCACTGCCCACGTAGTGATTTTTTAAACATTTAAATATCTCTAGGAAGGACAGAACGCAAATCTCAAGGTTTGAACGTTTACTGAGTAGAAGCAGGCAATCTGTGCCTTCAGCATACAAAATAAGATATGAAGCAGTCATTTGCAATGCAAAGCCAACGTTTAATATTTTTTCAACGTTGTCGCGCTTATAATCATTAGAGGATTTCCAAAAGGTATACAGGTGTCCCATTTATCTTCATACCCAAAATACTTTTTTCTCATGCGTCAAATGAAAAATTGTTTCAAACAAACGTTTTCAACGTCATAAGTTATTTTGGGTGAGCAAGATAAATGGAACACTTTTCCGACGGACCCTGGAAATACATATTTCCAATCTGCTCAATTTCTTGCTTCAACTTTCAGATTTGAATAACATTCTTCACTTAAAACCAAACAACGGATCATCTCGCACTTGAGTATTTATTTAATTGTTCTAATTAAGTCCCACAACATAAATATGAATTATGAACTACTTTAACTTATGCTTTTCATCATTTGGCTTGTACTTAGCTTTTTCCATTGTATATTTATGTTCAGTGTTTTATAACTATCCATACCGAATATTTTTTAACTTAAGAGTAGCACGATTTTGTTAAAAACAAAGAGAGAGAGAGAGGACTGAAGTGTTCTATTACATTTATATTCCATGTGCAGTGGCAGTTTGTCTATCATACTCATACCAAAACGCACTTAAAGTAACTCACAAATTCAAATAATATGATGCTAAATAGTAATTTCTGAGAATTTCTGCTTACCATATGAAAATGTCTTATCAAAGCTCGCACGTGAATTTCATGAATATCATCTTTTTTTTTTTTCTTTTTAAATTATTCGTCTTTTAAGCTGAATCATGTTCAACCTTAATAGCCGAAATTTATCTTATTCTTCTCAAAAATAACTTATTCCAGTTTCAGAATGCGCCGGCGTTTTCCTTTTGGATGTAAAGTAGTAGCAAAAGCAATAGGTGCCAATTTCATACACCTGAATTTTTAAAACGTTAAGAAAAGTTTCCTCCTATTGTGTTGCATGTTTTTTACAAGATTATTTATTCTTCATTATCTCTCTATTAATGATAGATGTTAAATGTAGTATTCAAAATTTCAGAAATCCTCAATACGCCTGATTAAATGTTAAACTTGACTATTTATTCAAACATTTGTTCGGTGAGAGTTTTTAGAGTTAGGAACTAGTTTTTATATTCCAAGTAATGGTTTTTATTTTAAGCAAAGTAACATGACTGTTTCAATAAGGAAATACAGAATAAACATAATGTTTAGCCATTTTTAAGAAATAATAGTTCGTCGTAAATGAAATTTATGAAATGAAATGAAATAAATTTATATATATATATATATATATGTGTGTGTGTGTGTGTGTGTGTGTGTGTGTGAGCGTGCGTATGTGTGTATGTACATATGTGTTTTCTAATATCCACCTGACTGCCGTCATCACGTACTGAAAATATTGATGTTCTTATTTTAATTGTTTATTTCAGATTATCATCTATACTGTTTATGAACGATATGCCATTGTCAGTGCTCGATTGCAAGATTTGACATGTGCAGAACTTCAACAGGAGATGTCTTAGAAATTTTGAATGGCATTATGGACAACGTCGTTTTTCTAAAAAATGGAACACCCATTCATTTTGCGTTGGATGAGAGAGAATATATTTCCTAACGAACGAGGTTTTATCAAGTTACGAGTGTACAAAACCGAAGTAAGAGATTTCAAACACCTGAAGTATGTACAGCGATTTCAGGCGACATCTTTTCGGGTGCATTTCAACGTGAACACAATGACGGCCATGTTGAATTTAGATACCAAGCAGGGTGGCTTAGGTCGTAACGCTTGAGTTTCTCATTGGGGAGGTCCTACACTGCCTTTAGGATTTTTCGTGGTTTTACCTGGTCACTTAAACGAATGCATTTCATTCCGTTAAAGGGTCGAAAGTGCAGGGCAGGCGCTTCTTCTCCGGCATCTGAAATGGAGGCAAACCTTCTGAGGAGCTTGAATAATTTGGGGGAAGAGCTACAACTGTGTTGGGGTGTTTCATGTAAAAACATGTTAGGGGTCCGTCTCGGTGTCTCTTTCACCTCACCCCTGCCTACCATTGGGGGCGTAGGCGCAAGTAGCGATACACTCCTCCGTCCCAGAGTATCCATATATACGACAAATCACTCTTTCGTGAAAGTGGATCCATACTTACGTACACTCTTTATTATAATTCACAACTTGATTTTACATAATTTTTCATCTATGTAGAATAGAATTATCCTTACTTAGTACTCCATTACCCAAAAAAATGAAAATCTGGAAATGGTGAAATCCAATAACGAATAATAAAAGTGAAACACAGAAAGTGGTACTTAAAAACTGAGACATAAACGTTTAAGAAGGTTTTAAGGATAGCCTGTAACGTTATTTTTACATTTTAGCTTAGAGCCTTTTAGGCTTAAAAGCAAACAGCCTACTTCAAATAGATTTCATTCTCGGAGAAGACTTTCTCCCATATTCAGAACATGAGATGCAAATAAACGTTCTCCTATTCAACAGAGCTAAGTCACGAGGTTATCAGCATCGAATCCTCTATCAATGAAAATGGCGTCAATAATTACAAGTACATTGTAGGACTTGAAATTTGCCAAGCAATTTTTCGTTATGCACCACATTTTCAGGTACTGAGTGCAGTATTGAAGATAATTTATTAATTATCAGGACTGATTTTGTAACATGGCAATATCAATTTAAAGCATTGAGGGATGCGTGTTATGCACATTAACAGAATATAAATGCTGTACTGCTCCAAATGAGGCAGGAACACACGATTTTGCATCACTTTATGTTTCCAAGAATGTTTATCGTACATGTCCTTAAATGTACTATTATAAGTTGCTTCTAAGTCATAGTGAGCAGGTTCTAATCCGCCATAGGAAGGTTTAACTGCAAGATTGGGTATACAGGAAACCCAAAATGTTAGATTAACAAGACCCCGACTCTTTCGTCTGCAACCATTTCAAAGCTATTGAAGAGGGCTGTTTGCACTAGGTTGCACAGATATATTATATCATATTTTAAAAAATTCCACATAGAATGTTTTGCTCACATGACGTTCTTCAGTCAAGAGACCTTTCTCTTGAGCGTCCGCTAATGTTAACTGGATAAACACTACATTGTTGTTGATCAGTGTTTAACGCCCGATTTTACTGCTGAGGCACAACAGGCGGTAAACAGTGTCGCTCCAAACAGCTATGCAAAACTATAACCAATTTGACTACATCTTTTATATTTCATCATCATCTGTTCGATGTACAGAGGTCGTGTAATGCTATTTCTGAAACTCGGCATATTGTTAACTGTGTTTTTAGTAACCAAGCAAATAACGTCACTTTTCATAATCTAAAGACAAATTACAGTAACATCAGCAGGATAAAATTATAATTATCAGATAACACACTCCTGCCTGATCGACAAATTGAATGGAAGATTGAAAACCAAGTTCAAGAAGAGTGGCATGTTCCAAATAGGGTTTTCATAAAGTTCATCATGGTATAAAATCAAATCGCTTGTAGTGCATGCGCAAGGATTATTTATCAATCACCTAATTAAATATATCATAACTGTTTGAAGTTCTGTAAAGTCATACCTGCATTCATAATTAATGGAACTAGTGAATTAATAAACACTATTTAGAAAAGATTGTGTAAGTTACAAGTTATCAACAATTCACAATTTATTCCTAGCGTTATATGTTCCCTTCCAAATATGATAACTATGGCCGAATTGCATTGGAAATAATTTACCGTATGATAGGTGTAAATATAATATTCACTACAGATGCATTTCAACATAAGATTAAGATAATAATGGCATCGTAAGCTTAATTTCTTACAGCGGCTTGTACATTAAAATAACTTTTGTGGTTATGAAGCATAACCTCTAGAAAGTGCTGAAGGAATCAAATATTAACTAGATTATTACCAAATCAACGTAGTGTCTCATAACTGAAACCTTATAAATGTGCAGGAAATATGCCCAGATGCAACTAATATGGCCCTATTAAAGTTATTATTTTAAAACTATTTTATAAAAATACCAAGGTGTGATGTTACGTCATTAGTAATCTTCAGTAGTTTTAAAAAGTTTCAATAAGGAAGAGACATATACAGTTTGAACAAAAGGATATTTTCTTATAGTACCTAATACGTACCTAATTATTTCTACAAGTCCAGAACGTTGAATTGCTGTTTTTATATACCACACCTTACTAGTTCAGAATTAATGTTGCGTTAGATGCCTACGATTATTTAAAAGCGAGTTCATGTATAAAGCTTTAAAGAGTATTTATGCTTATCATATTAAAACGTTTAAATGAGAAGAACGTATTCATTTTATGATGCCAGTCTCTCGTTAAAGCAAAAGCAGGAAAATGACGGTTTTTTTCTATTGTTTTTCATACAAACGAACTCCAACGGAAAACAATTGACTTTCGGGCCTTCCAGTTTTTGTGCTAGCAATATCCCTTACATTGTAATCATTATAACAATTCCAGACACTTTTGAGTATATTATATGCTTTGACTTTATTTGTATCGGATACTTTATTATACGAAAGTGTATATATATTCTTTAATTATTATTAAAATTTATTTATTGATTCTTGATTAGTGAAATTAAGTAAAATGACTACTGTAACATCATCTAGTAGCAAACAATACTGTAGGAGTCAAATACACTTAATATTTCAACATTACATTGGATTTCTACCGCAAATTAGACATACAAAATCAGCTGACTGAACTATTCTAAAACTACAGTTGGTAATAGTGACCATATTACTATAGCACTCAGATCCATTATCTGGCAAAAACTGCATCTGTTCAATTGTCCTGGCTGTTAACTATTGAGAATGGCATATTCTTTCTATATTTCATCACATTGTTTATCCCCAAAACGCGGGTTCGAACCTGGCCAGGATCGATGGATTTTTTCGGGCGTAAAAATCCTAAGTATGGCTTTCTTCGGAAGGGAAGTAAAGCCGTGGATCCCGTGTCGTACATTTACGGCACGAAAAAGAACCTCAAGTCTGAAAGAGAGGCCTCTGAGCAAAATTTGTCGGCCGTTTCACGCCCTGAGTTGAATGGGATGCTGATGACCGGAGAAGTTAAAGAGCGTCCATAAATAAATTAATAAAAAAAACATTATCATATATGCACACAGTGTATTTGTGTTATTGGGCTATGCTTATCAAATCTTTTATACAACTTTTATTTACTTTGCAAGAAAAATGGTATCCAGAGAAAGACACAGAGAGAGAGAGAGACAGAGACAGAGACAGAGAGAGAGAGACAGAGACAGAGAGAGACAGAGAGAGCTGTAACATTAGCATGAATTACAATCCTCTATAACTATGTCAATACATCATCTCAGAATGTATTATCTTTAATGGAAAAAAACCAAATAATATGCGTTTTACCATATAATCACAGAATATTTTAAAATATGTTTCGTGCCTATAAATAAATATTGAATTTTTTATTTAATGCGCTTTCCATTATTTGAACAACTGAAAGTTATTTATTTTTCACGCCACAAGTTGGTGTTGCATCTTTTGTCAATTGTCTGCACAGCTGAATGTCGTGAGTGCTCAAGAGACTGAAACGGTTGTATCAGTAACAGTTATGTCGCAAATGTATATTTATGGGAATCAATTGAGCATGACATTATTTTTTCAAGTCTGACACACACTGTGACGAGTCAATCTTAGCTATCGGTGTATTAGAAACTGCGTTATACAAAAAGAAAGATATTATATAATCTATGTTGCATAACTCTAAATGTCGCTGTGTGTAAACCTCGTCAATATGTTGAGCTACCGTACAAAAGGGCCTCTTTTTGAATTTTGCGATTATAAGCATACCTAACGACAAAAGCCCAGTTGTGTACATTGCTGTAGCAAAACGCTATGCGCTGTATTCTACGTTAAAGTCCGCATATAATTATCAGCACGATTCATTGTTGTTCATTTGCATCTTTCAGGAACAGCGCTACCGTCACTTTTTTTTTAATTCTTCTGTAGTTTCTTGTTAGCAGCAACTTGAGGGTGCGGCGCGTTTGAGAGGACACGCACATAAAAACCACCGTTTCTGCTGTTTCGATTCTCAAGTAAAATGCTGGGCCAGTTTATACTGCTCACTGGAGCAAAGGACTTACGTGAGCGATGCAAATTCTCTCTAGAGGCTTTTGGGATTTTTTTTCCTTCCTCGTGCTCCCCTGATTCTGCAGACATTCCAGCCGCCAAGGTTAGCAGCACAGACCGCCAAGACGCTAAAAACTTAGTCATACATGAACGTTGCGGTTCTCGCGCCAGTAAAACATAGAAATGGTGTGGCAAAGGAGAACACAGAAACACTTCTATAACCTACATTCCAGAAACACGATACTAGATGAAATAAAAACACAAGAAATAAATGCGGCATTTTAATTAGTCTTGTGCATAGGACTGTGAGGTTTAGGTAGTATCGCATAATGAACATTGACTTTTTAGGTCAAGGACAAAGGGGTATCAGTAAGACGAGGAATTAAAAACTAAGTTATACCAAAACTCAGTATGCAGTTATTTCTAAATTAAATAAAGTAATTTAGTTTTATGTTCGGTTATACAGCTTATCATCTAAAATTAGGAATGGCAAGAATACAAATAACACAAGAAGCTGCTAAAGAATAGCATATCTGAAAAAATGAACATCATTGTAGAATTATTCAATCTGATCAATTACGCCATCTCATTTCAACAGATTCAGTGTGCTCTATACTGTAATGACTTTTATTAATGGCTGTAATAACAGCCATTGCCTTGTAAAAGTTGAGGACTCTATCTTTACTCGTATTCCTTGCCAAATTTCGTTTTCACAGCTTCTGCCGTAAATCACCATCGTTACACGATATATCTCATCCCAAATAATAATCTACCCTAAGATTTTATTATTTCAAACGTTTTAGCATATTTGCATTACAAATTCCGTTACTTCTGTCTTCATAGCCGAGATTTTTAGTTATACTTAACGTTATAAAACATGACTGTTCAGAAACTGTTGTGAAAACTTTTATGTAAACGTGTAAGTTTGACTGTAAAATATTCTAGTGCTCAAAATCATTCGCTATGTAGCCAAGAGCAGAATTAGCATAAAGAAATGGGTAAGAAAATCCTAGATAGATGGAACAGAACCTTAAAATGTAGTTTGACTAATAAAAATCTTCCCACGAAAAAAAAAAATTCAGCAACGATCAGAATCCGTCGTAAAATGACTGAACTTTGAATTAAAGCACAAAGCTCAAAAAAAAAAAAAAAAAAAACCAAACCAAACCAAACCAAACGAAAAAAAAAAAAAAAAAAACGATTCACACAACAGTCTCAAAACATCAAATGAAGTACAACATTGCGAGAAAGTCCGTGTACAGCACGTAAAAGCATTACTTTTACAGAAACTTACATCCAATCGCACAAAATTTCAAGATTTTGCGAACTATTTGCAGTCCAGGGGGAGCTATTTCGCACCAAATGAACCAAAATCAACTGGTTCGGTCTTTGTTCAATTATTAACCCAGTGTGTAAGAATTAGACAATTTGCCGATACACAGGAAACAGCTGATTCCCAATATTATCGACAGACTATTGTTGCTCTTTAGCGAGAATATCGTAAAGACTGTATCATATTCCCTCTTTAAGGAATGCAACTCTAATGCACAACTGAACCAAAAGTTAAACAACATAAGCTACAGTGCAAGCGAAAAATTGGGACTGCAGTATAGGTTACAAAAACACTCCGGACATTCACGTCATTAAGCATGTGTGATCTGCGTTACAGAATCAAAAGCTCGGATACAACACGCCAACACAGCAGGAGCGTTTCCAAATTACAATCTTGCACAGCTTGCAATGTCTTGAGTACTGATCTTGTGTAGTCAAATAAATCGTTTCTGTATTGTTTTCTAGGTCCGACTATATGTAGGCGAGTTAGAAAAAAGTTTACATCCTGCATGTACGCTGCCGTTGACACTGTCAGAAGTTGTCACAAAAATTTTAGAAAGACAACATTGGTAACTTTGATCTTTCGCAATTGGCTGGGACGCTAAACACTTGTAAAAAAAAGCAAGAGGAAGAATGCAGTGAAAATGCCTTTGGTGTAACGTTACATTACTGATGTCTGAGAAAACAAAGAGCACGCAAGTACACACAGAATGCTCCAAGAGCTTTTAAAACAGCTGTGACGTAAGTAGTTTACTTGAAAACGTTGCTATCCTCAGCCCAACTCAATATACTTCAGAAATTGCAAATAAGTGACAGAGATATTGAGCTTCACTCAAATACTTCTTCCTTGATAGCTTGTGAAAGCATTAAGAAGGCTTTTCTACATCTGCATAGCACAAAGGGCGCTTCAGTCTGTTATTCTCGCGGCTGAACATAAGATGTGTGATAAGCTGCAACGAGAATGATAAATGACAGCGCATGTGACGGACATGACTCATTGTTTCCTCCAGAATGTTTTGAGATGTAATGTTGTCACCTTGACCAACATTTCCTTGCTCACGCGCCGAAGAAACAAAATTTATATCACGGTGCTCGGTCCACAGTGCCGCAGTCGCACGTCACACGTGTGGCAAAAACTTGAATCACAATGCACGTAGGTATTTATTAAATAACCCACAAGGATAAGTGACGTAAGTACTTCATGGGTTGATGTCCATCAAGGTGAAGGGAATTGTTTCCAAATGGGCCACTCTTTGCTGCTTCTCACAGCTAACACTCATAAGGGATTAAGTCGTCATTCTAAAAAAATTCATAAACGAGCAGAAAATACCTAAGTGGCGATAGTAGCCACTCGCTGCAATATCAACTTCATATTATTTCACTATAGGTTAAGACATGTCCATTGTTTCGTGTGTAAATTTATAGATGTGCTATTTCGCACATGCATCACAGAGTCAATGCAATGTAGACATGCTGCAGCTTCAGTCTATGGCATTGTCACCTCGGCTTGCCATTGTATCGGGTGAGGGTTGTTATGTAAGTCTGAATAAAAATGTTTTGCAATTTATGTTCGAAATGCAATTAGCGTGGAAATAATTTAGCGAATTAAACTCTCTTTCATTATTTGGTACTAACTTATGCCCAGTTTGATATTTTGGGATACTAAAAATTATTATGCAATATTTATAGCTTTTTATTTATTTATTGAATTGCTAGGAAAGGTACAAGGTGTCCTCCACCTAACTGGCCTAGGCCATTCTTAGATGTAATCTACTACCTATAATTATTACTTTAACATATTATGAACTGTTCCTTACTCCAATTCTAAGAGCAAAACAAAACATAAAAGAACTCCTCACTAACACTTACTACCCTATTCTAAACCTTCGCCTGCATTCTTCTACTTGAATATCGTGAAGACGCAGATACCCCCTCTCACATTGTTTTGTCACAACTGAATATCCTTTCTTTGTTTATTAATTTTTTCAAATGTTGAGTTCATTCTCTGTATTCCAAACTTCGATTCTTCTTGCATTCATTAATTGCATATATCTTATCAACTCCATCTCCATTTTATCTACTTTGTGCCAACATTATGCCTTCGTTTCTGACCTATCTTCAAAATTTTTCTACATGATATTTCTTTATTCATGTTGAACCATTTCTATTTCAGTAAACGCAATCTACATAGTTTTTTTTCTACATTAAACTAATACGCACTTAACGTTTTCATTATTTCTAAAAGTTTAACAATGCCGCTGTTGTGCATATCTTCAATCTTCATACCCCTAATCTCGACCATTCAATCCCTACCATTTTATTTATATTCACATACTCTTTTTAGTCACGTCAACTATCTGCCAAAATCTTCTTGCAAATCCTTAACATTATCCATTGCATTAATGTGTTGCTGGAAACTTGTTTATCCATTCTTACTGTTCTCGTGATATTTTCAGCAATATTATATCTATATTCCTCAGAGAGTTAAGTCCTGTAACAGAATTTTGGTATATCGTCCTCCGCATATCACATTTACCGTTCTATATCATAGCACAAACATTAACAGAATGTTGTTTTAACGGCAATTTTACACCACAAGGCAAACATTTAGTTCCTATACTCACACCCTTCCCCTACACCCCTAACTTCTATTCCATACGTTCAACTAAAGTAACGTAAATCCTCTCCAGTCATCTTACTGTATTACTGGTGCTATATGTAAACATTTTTCTACCAATTTCATGGCCGACCTTCATTTTACTAGAACCGAATTCTTTGTTTCTCGCAATTATCTGTAATATTCATTATTAAATGATTAACAATTTTAATTTTTCTAATATTTTAAAGCGTTCTTACACACTGTTACCTTTCTTTTCTTCAGATGACTAACAACATATTCCTTACATTAGAGATAGTGTACCAACCTTATTCAAACAGATCACTGTGAAGAAACTAACAATCAAATGGTAGTTAATGTCGCAATAGTTGAGTACATTAAATTTGATTTGATATAATTTGTGCTAAATGATGCTGTGTTTCATACATTAATGCACTTGAAAAATTTTGTAGCATTTACAGGTTACACTGGTGTGTATGATTATGGAGTTTGCTTAAAAATATGCCTCATTTACTAAATCTGATATGTTAATTTCAAAGTTGCAATTTGTTTTTTCTTACCAGGAACCATTTGCAATAGCAATTATATCCATAATAGTATTCGATGTAGTTGTTTGTTGTTTGAAGCATAGAAATACTCTACATTTCATTGTTTGAAAAAATGACACCAATCTAACATATAACAACAATACTTTTCTTATTTTAATTTCATTCCCTGTAAATTTAGCATAGTGAGCATATATTTTTGTAAGTCGCAGTTTTATTTCATAAATGCATTTCTTTCGAGGTAATATATCTCCCAGAAAGTGTAAAAATAACCCTGATATATTTTTGCATTTCTGTGAAATTTCGTTGTTTGAAAGAGAGACAGGACAATTACCAATTTTGTTTAAAAACACTTATAAAGCAAATTTTCATGCGAAGCTTGGAGACCTGAACAAAAAATGGGCTCCAAAAATGTAAGTCATACTTGCGTAGAACAACTAATGAAATGGGGTCAAGGAAACAAATCTAGAATACCCTTGCTGTTCCACTGGTCTGACATGAACCTCGAAGGCATATGGTGATTGCTATTTTTGTGTATTTGATGTTACAGGATAAAACACAAAAAACGAGAACACTTATCGAAATTTGTTGTCAGCAAAAGACTCTTCCCTGCGTCTTCTCCATCAGAAACATTTGGAAAGCAATCATCATCAGATTCCGAAACGAATGCTGAAGACATTGGCAGAGATTTCGATACAGTCCAAGAACAGAATTTTCAACAAATCATCCGTTCACACAGGCAGAACTTCACGATTTGGTTAGGGGCTTAGGTCTTGCAAATGCTTCTGCTAAAATATTGGGATCCAGACTAAAAGAAGAAGCAGGAGAATCCTCCTGGTTGCGGGAACGTTATTTTCTTACTGCAGACATCTTGAAGAAGGATTTGTCCATGTTTCTCTCAGGAAGAATATCTCACATATTGTCACGATTTCCCTGGTTTAGTGATTACCTTGGGAGTTGCAGAGTACATTCCACGTGATTGGAGACTTTATACACTTCCCAATGATTAGTCTGAAAGGTGTGTTGTTCTATAATGAAAACAAATATACGTCAGTTCCAGTTACCCGTTCAGTTCTCCTGCAAGAAACATATCAGAACTTAAAATTACTTCTAGAAAGAGTCAAATATGAAGAGCATAGGTGGCAAGAGTGAGGAGATTTAAAATGTATCGGCACGCTGCTAGGTCAACAATCAGGCGTTGATAAAATGCCATGTTTCATATGTGAATGGGATAGGAGAGTCCGATCTGATCAATGAACAGGAAAACACTGAAAGTAGAGGGACAATCTCGTGCCAAGAATAAGAAATGTAACTCTCGAGAGTCTTGAGAGCCCGAAAAACACGAAGAAGTTGATTTACGATACCTTAATTGAAGAAACTGACAGATACTGAAAAACGGGCTTGGATTGGTTTTAAAAGCGTCATGAAAAACTTTCTAGGAAATTATAAGGAACCAAATTTAAAAAAAAAATGTTGTACAAGTAATACTTGGAAATTTCCAAAGCTGGTGTGCAATATGAGTATCAAAATTCCCTACTCTCTCATTTGAACTTTCCCTGGAAAATCTTTGGTTGTGTCAGCGAGGAGCATGGTGAAGGATTTCACCAGGACATACAGGAGATGGAAAGTAGAAAGTAAACATTGCTAGTTACTAAACAGAGATGAACCAAAAGTTTTTTTCATAAAAGGAACTAAAAAGCGTTTATTTCTAGATAGCGGATAACTTTTTTTAATGTTCAAATGTAAGTTATTAATTAAGAACAGAGATCAGTTTTTGCTATAAGAGTGTAGTAGAATAATTATCTTACATTTATTAATAGAACATAAATTTGATTATTTCTTATGTTGTATAAAATTGTTTCGTGATGGAGGGAAAATGTGTTCATATTTACATTCAGCATGATCAAATTAGGCACATTCATTAATTAGAACAGAAACACCAGGGGAAAAAGTTAAAATTTGCATACCAGTGTTATGAATGATCAATAACAAATGTTCAATGTTTAACATTATTATTCAATAAATTTTGGAGGAAAAGAAATTTAATGCTGAAAATCTCTTGATATTTCTAGATCCCTTATTGCTCACATTCTTATACGAACACACATTATTTCATTTCGTTTCATTATCGTTTGAGCATCTGCTTGCACCTCAATTACGGTCCAGATCATCTTTATGTAGTTTTCTTAAAGCGCAATGATTCAAGCCAGTCTTCACTACTCACACCCCAGACCGTTGTCGCACTGCTGCCAATAGCAAACATCAACATGTTATGTTTACAAGATGACATTATATATCATTAGAAAATATTTCGACGATTTTTAAGAACATGAAATGGTTTGCAAACAAAACTATGTAAACGAAATATAAAATAATACGAATTTGACTTACATAAAATCATCCAAAATGGTTAGCTAACTACTGCCCATTACTGTTTACTGCAGTTGAATACGTAATGAAATATAAAAATTATGAAGAAGAGGAGGAATAAAAAGAAGACATTATAACCAAACCTGGATAAATAATAATAAATTAATCAAGTAATTAATTAATGAATCATAAACCCCCTTGTACCTAAATACCGGTTTGCCTTTCAACTTTTGTAAAGCAGTACTAATATAAAATAATTAGCCATTTATACCTAATTATAACGCTCTCTATAAGCAGAACAAAAAAAAAAAAAAAAAAAAAAAAAAGAACTTTACCAAATACCGGAAAAGAGAAGATAATGCAAAATACAGTTTGCCTTATATATGTGTGAGAAAAAGTTGTAGTCCAAATCAAGAGCTCGGCTGAATATATAAAAGAAACCTTCAATTGTTCTAATGCTACACCAGTTTCCTCTATATCCAAATCATGATCTAGTGATAAACTTTCCTCGACAAAATGCATTAATAAAGTCACTCTTTTAATAACCCAATTATTATTATTAATATTATTATTATTATTATTATTATTATTATTATTATTATTATTATTATTATTATACTGTTGTAAATGTAAGACAAGTTTCTCACAAAGTTTTCTATTTCCGCCCGCAGCCGTAAGAGCGACACAGTAGTAAAATGGCGACAAACAGTGGAAAAGTGTATTCTGTCCTGGAATTTCACTCAAGCCAGTCAGTCACAACGGTTTAGAGCGAAATACCGTAAAGATCCACCTAATGCCAATTCCATTCGGCGATGGTATGAACAGTTGAAAGCTACTGGATGCCTTCTTTAAAGGGAATCGATGAGTCGTCTTCTTGTCACTAGATATGAGCCATTTTCGTGCATAGATCACAAGTGTCAACTCGCATTCCACTTGGAAAATCTTAAGAAAATTATTGAAATGTCGCATTATCGCTCAATAACCATGTGCGCCTTCTTGACTTTCGCACAGATTTCGAGAATTCTATCACAATGCGCAAATTTGAGTAACCCTAAAAATCCCCATGCCAACATGAAGTACGTTCGTGTCTCTTCAAAACACACTGATTTCTGTACAATCTCAAAATTTAAAACTTACGACTACTTTTTCATTACTGTGTCAATGAATACTTAAGATTTTCTATGCAACGTTCAGAAATGTGATCATGTCCTGAATAATACAACTACAGTAAAATCATGAAACCATTCCAATCATTTGTAACACCCTGTATAATTCTAAGAGAATTATTGCATTTTCTGACACTAAGTTTCGAAATGCCTCCGTAAATTATTCACTAAGGATTAGATTTAAATATAAGAGGAAGAAAAAATCTATAATGGTTCATTTTCACGTGGAATAAAACATGTAAAGATCAACTATATAGGAAAATGCATAAAAATAAATTCATTGCATTTTCCAGAGTAATATAAACGAAATGCTAATATTGATATTAAATAATATAATAGAAATTTATTGTATGAAACTAAGTCTCGATTCCCTAAAATGAGATGTTTAAAGTAGGTAAACGATTGCACATTATTAGGCCATCTTAGAAATGGCACTAGCCGAAAAGTTGGAAAAGTGCAGAATGAAATAAATGAGAATAGGAATGTCCAATGAAGTGATGCAAAGGATTATACTTCATTTCAGTGCAACTAGAAGAACAGATAGAAAATGCAACTAGTGAATTCGAACTGCTTACCCACTGAAGTATAGAAGCACGTCATTCTGTAAATAAAGCAATTAAAGAAAAAGAGCGGAAATAATTGAAAGTTGAATATGATAAAAGCCACAGATGTGTACTAATAACTCCGTGAATTATAGTGGGTTAACTTCAGAATGAACGTTACAGATATCTCACTTTCACTTATCTGAAGCACATTCCCCTTTCGCTTTAAAACTTTCCTAAATCAAAGTTGCAAATTATCCTAGGAGGAGAAGTGAAACAGGATATAGAAACAGAACTGTATTCTTTGAATTTCAAAGTAGAGCCTACAATTTCAAAATTTCTATGCGACACAACAATTATAAGTTTCACTTTATTATATACACTCAAAAACGTTAATTATTTAACGCTTTCAAATTTAAAAGTTTACGAAGGACGTTTGAAAATGCATCAAGAAAATAATATTATTATATTATTAAATATATAAATGTTTATATTAATACAATAATTTGTGATGTGCTGTTGTTGCAAAACTAATCTTATTTTTTCAATTTTCTGTGCCAGAGTTCAGTTAAAATGTGTTGGACATATAGGTATCGGGATTATATGTTTGTTCTATTGTCATTTTCAAAACATCTTGTCAGTTTTGATACTGTATTACTCTGCTTGTTACAGACACTCGTCTCGAGTTGCACAGTGCAAGAAACTGAATTTTATGCAAGAACAGATGTATGTAAGTGGCAGAATTTTAGCACTAAGATACTATTCGTGTGCTTCAAGCTAACCAAAACTCAAATGATTTATCTTTCTGTTGTGTAGGCATATCAAACCAGAAACGTTTTCTTTATATCCTGAAGCAAATTCCAAGAAAATGTCTGACACAGCAAGCCACATACACAACGTTTTATGTTACGACGTCAATGCTTGACGTCATATCGTTAATGCTTTATAAAACCTTGTTAAAACCGGAATGTACATTTTCTTTAGTTTGGAGAGAGGTTTTCATTTGTTTAACTACAGTGCTTCACAACCTAGAAGTAAGGAAGCGAAATCAAAACTATTTCTATGGTTGCTTAATTTCACGTAGCAAAAATTAGTCTTGGTGCAACCCTGAACAATGGTTTTTGTTGGTTTTAGGAATAGTAGATATTTTAAAAAATATCTGTAAGCGTCACATCTACCGAATTCCAGGGAAAAATCTATTAAAACTTCGTTTTATTGTTAAAACACTTCTTATTCTTGGAAAAAAATTACTAGTAACTACGATGCTCAATTGTTTACCGAACAGGTGTAGAATCAAATGGCAAAAAAGCAGTAGGACCTGATGTTATTTTTAGTATTAAGGACCATATTTACGACATTTGGTTGCTAAGTAAATAAGCGATCATATTTTCTGCAACTTTGGTAGCTGAATATTTTGATTTGGACAGTTGCTTGTCTGTAGCAGACCGAATACATTAGGAAGCTGAAAAGGTGCATTACTTTTGCGAATTCAAAATAAACGTAGAGAAATACAGTGCATACGTTTGTTTGTTCTTCCTATGCTCACGTAAGGCCTCTGTACGAGCTGCCATCCAAGTACGCATATAGTTGTCTGGTATTTTGTACAGCATTGCGCTGAATTTCAGAGCAGCAAGTCGGTTATTTTATAAGCAGTTTAAAAGACAGCATATAAATTCAACCAGCAAACATTGCATTAGCTATAAATAGTATTCGAAAATAAATAACCACTATTTTGACAACTGGGCTGCAATGTGTGATTGTGCGCTACAAAGTGACACTCTCAACAAACAAACATTTTCAGCATTTGCTTTGAAAAGGTAAGCACTACTCTGCACTTAGCAGGTCGCGATGCATTGGGGTGTTGCACTTTCTACTCTTCCTCCACGAGATGAACTAACATATACTTCAATTTTAAATTTTATCGCCATCACAAAATGTTTATCTGGTGTCATACCTTATCTGATAAGTAAATAATTGCAGCTTTAACTTCCACCCCACAGTGTTCAGTTCTTCAGATATGGCTACATAAAAAGGCTATGGGTAGAAGATTGTGACATTTTCAAAATGTAGTTTCGAGCTGTTTTTCAGTTCTTCATAAAAGAAGGACTTACTCCAAATGAAATTAAACAGCGATTGGACGGTGTATATGGGGAAGCATCCCCCCTCATATTCTACCGTAAAAAATTGGCCAAACTTTTTTGAATGGGTCGAGAAAGCGTTGAAGATGAACAGTATGCAGATCGGCCCTTTTAGGTGCTCACTCCTGAAAACATCGCTCTTGTGGAAGCAGAAATTATGAGAGACCGGCGGCTCAAAGTTACAAAAATAGCAGCCAGGTTGAGTCTTTCTAAAACAACAGTCCTTCGAATTATTCATGAACATTTAAACATGAATAAGGTTAGTGCAAAATGGGTGCCAAAACTTTTTTCCTCATTTCAAAAGCAGCAACAAGTCATCTGTTGTCACGCAATTTTGGAGCTCTGCCGTGGCAACGAGAGAGAACTTCTGCAAACCATTGTTACAGCAAATGAAACTTAGTTCTCTACTATGTTCCCTTGTTCAAAAGAGAATCAATGGAGTGGCGTAAACCTGGCGAAGCACCGCCTCTAAAGTCAAAGGTCACTCAATCAACCAAGAAGTTCATGGCCACAATCTTTTGGGACAAGAAGGGGAACACCTCAGTAAATGGGGAGTACTATGCTGTCCTACTGCACAGACTACGTGCTTCCATCAAAGAGAAAAGGCGAGGAAAGCTGAGCGGTGGTGTGCGCCTTCTTCACGACAACGTGCCTGTGCATTCAGCTCTTAGTGCAAAGGAAGCTATGAAGAAAAGTGGCCTCAAAGAGATCGAGCATCTACCCTACAGCCGGATCTAGCTCCCAGTGACTATTTCCTCTTCTCAAAACTCCAGAAGGACCTTCAAGGAAGAAAATTTAAGTATGAGGAAGAAGTGATGAATGCTGTTTATGTACATTTTGCAAATAAGACTTCTGAATATTTGGGGGGGGGGGAGTTGAAATGTTAATTCAAAGATGTGAGAAGTGTATTGCAATAAAGGGTAGCTATATTGAAAAGTGAAATATATTTTTTGTTTTATCATACCTAGAACATGGTTAGGCCGGAAACTTATGGACCTACCCTCGTACGTTCTTGCTCTAGTTCTAACCACAACAAATAAGTGGAGATCAGAACGTGTTCTCACCGCAAACCAGCAGTTCTGCTCTCCGCAAGGGATGTCCAGATATAAATATATATTTTTGAAAAGCGTCAGAAACATTTCAATCTTATTTTTGTATAATGCTTACACATATTTTGCATATTATACACAAAAGAACGTTGAATAAGTAAGGGCAGTTTAAGTGCATTTCTTCTGATACCTCGCTTTAAGCGCCTTAGCAGGTGAATGTGCAGTATAAAGTGATACAATAACACCCA
Source organism: Metallyticus violacea (assembly GCA_030762175.1). Classification (NCBI taxonomy): domain Eukaryota; kingdom Metazoa; phylum Arthropoda; class Insecta; order Mantodea; family Metallyticidae; genus Metallyticus; species Metallyticus violacea. The sequence continues at coordinate 14,892,990 of CM060846.1, read as the reverse complement.
CCTGCGCTCCTGCATTAACTTTAGAAAATTAGACAATGGTAAAACACGTGGTCCGGTATTTATGCCTTTCGTGCAGGCGACACGAATTGAGTGCAATGTGCGAAAGATGCGTGCAGGCTATTGCTATTTTCTATAATACGATTTTATTTCTCATCTCGTTTTAAAAAGGCAGCAGATCAAGCTAAAATAAGAAAGTATTTATAGGCACAGAAATGGAAATATTTGCAATATGTTCGTACATAATAGACGTTATGTTAGATCCCATGTAGTAACATATCACATCTCCCCATTTGAAGCAATCTTATTTTTCGTTTAATTAGTTAAATTCGTGGAATGCTGGTACCTCTTAAGAAGCACAAACACAGCGTTGCAGTTTTCAAGTGCATACAAGAAAACCATAAGTACGGGACATGTCATCAGTAGTCGGATGAAAAACAGCAATGCGCAATTCACCCCATCTTCAAACTTATGTCACTGAAGGTTGTGTTGGGCTATATCATTAATTAAAATTGGTGTATAAAGTTTCAAGCCGATAATGCAAAAGTAATTGTGCAGGAGCGGTTTATTAAAGTAGGTGAAAGTGTTGGTACTTTTCTTATGTCTAACTGCCGTTTTATCTTGACATGACGCGTGCTCTTAAGACCTGTGTATCAATTGAAATTGAAAAGTCGCTGTTCCTTGTAAATACATGTCTTTTCCTGAAATATATGAAAACATGTCTTCTAATTATATCCAGTATGGCAAAAATGTTTTCCTCCGCCTTCTTATTTCGCGAATTCTAAGCAAACCCAGAGTCGCCTCTTTTGCAAGGGTAGTCCCCCTTGAACCTACCTTACCGAGCGAGACTAAAATTTAAGCCAGACTAGGACGTTTACACTCGAGACTATCACAAGTTTCTATTTATGAATGCAACAAATGTTAGTCCGTTGTTAATTCACCGAAAGCCTCTAGTTGGCCGGCACGTAGAACTTGTATGAATATAACCCAGAAACTCCATTTTGAAAGCTAACTGCATCGCTGCCACTTTACTGAAGAAGTTGAATCTACAGCAGATAGCGCAGTATCAAGGATATTACACACATACAAAAAGATTTTATATCACTAATAGGTGGTTCTTCGTGTCATATTACTGGTAAGTAACAGCACCCAAGCCGATATTAAATTACACTCCGCTCGGAAATGTAATTACTTCTTGATAGTGCACCAGATCCATTTTCATAGGACAAATTATATTGATACATCATTTTCATTAATAATCAAATTACCTAGTTCTCTTGAAAAAGGAAACAGAACTGAAGATAATAAACATTAGCTTCCATCTTGGACATTTTCGCTATATTTCTCATTATTTTTACCCCTGTCTCAAAATCTGCTTCGCATAGAAAAATTGCTCTAATCTTTGGCACATTGGTTTTGGAAAACTGATAAAAAACCACATTTTAAGATGCTTAGTTAATTCTAAATGCAATAGTATGATCGCGTGTATTTAACATTAATAGTTAAAGTAATATTTAATTTTAAGTATAAAACGTAGTTCTATTACGTTTGTAACAAAACTGTATGTACTAAAAATAAGGACAAAACCTAAGGAGATTTTATTCTTAACTATTGGATCTACAAAGACAAAGTTTTTCCTTTTCCCCTGGTTCCGCAATATTTCCAGTGATTTACGGAGCGTTTAAATGCTCTGCTTCCCATTAAAGTTATATGAGCCTTGATAAACCACAAATAATTACATTGACAACAATAGTAATAGGCAGAATGTTAAGGTTAGCTGTAAAATAAAAGGTTGCGATTGGAAAGAATATACATTTTTCATATGTAATATAAATCTAAATAAACCAAGAATGTTTGGACAAAACAGCAACCTGCAGCCGATGATAAAAGAGTTAAATGCTAAAACAGGCCCTGCATGTACAGTTGATATCAACACACAAATACTAAGAAACAGCCGCCCATGATGCTTCCATACAAATAAAATAATCACTTGTCTTCATGCGTGAACATTGGTAATGCGGAAAATTCGAAACGTGCATTTCATAATGGGTAATATGTGCTTGCATGAGATCCGTATCGCTGGACCAGGAATTGTAGTGGCTACTTCCGTCTGGAATGGATATTAGCTGTGGGAACACAACTACATATCAAGGTCGTGAATAATAGCGTTTTCAACATGGAAATGCACACAATACCACGTGTGAATACACATTATAAATGAAATAAACACGGCATTCTTAAAATTAAGTACTAAAGTGCGAGAACATAAGACATAAAAAAAAGGAAATGTTGGTATTTGTTACATTCACTTTTTTACTTTTAACGTGATACTGGCTTATTATTACGAGTGTATAAAATACAAATTTTATAGACACAAAAACATGCTTTAAATATAAAGAGTAAAACTTGAGAGGTATTGAATGAAGATGTCACAGTCTTCTGTACTGTGCCAATCTGCAGAAACATTCTTTCGTTTTTGCAACAGGTGGGTAATACAGCAATTGTTTCAATGGAGCAAATAGCGAACATACGCTGTACAGCAACGGCACGTGTTCCTGGGGCGAGAAAATTCCAGGAAGGAAAAAATTGGCAATGATACGCGTCTACCTCAGCTCCAAAAGGTCTTGTCTGGCGAGAACATTTTAAAGTTGATCAAAAACTTGCGTACATGCAGGCCAGCCTTAAAAACATGCACAAGTTAAAAATATGTAATTCACTATGTAAATACAACCCAAAATATTCAGTAGTCATCTATTTCATTTTCTGACGATAATGGCTTCTATTTTATCTTGTAACACTTCCACTTGTAGCATTTAATTACATATAATAGCGCCAAAATAATCATGCAAGTTATCTGTCACTTTATTTTTTGCCTTTAGCAACCTTTTACAGTTTCCTAGACAATCCACTCACACCATTTGCACTCGTTCGTGAGACTGCTGGAAACCCAGGAACCGCATTTTTTTCTTGATATGAAGCCTTTAATCCCAGATCGTTTTATTTGATGTCACTAATATTCAACGCTTACAGACACTGAGCGTGTGCATTTTTTTTGTTTGTTTGTTTAATCTTCTCATCCCTCCACGAACTTTCTCTCAAATAGTTATTTCAGGTTTTCCTTATTGGCAAATATTCGGGACATATACCTAAGGCTTAGAACACCTTCTTTCCAAAAACTGCTTTAAGCTCGTGTATCATTACTCTCTTTATTTATGCAAATCTGCTAAAAGGCACTTTGCAGAAATCGAAGGTATCCAAATGCACTGACTCAGCCTGATTTGTGATACATTTGTGTAAACTTTGGCATCAAAACTCAACCTCAAAATAACAACGTGTTCAAATTTTCAGTGACCTTGTATTGTGAACAAGTTTAGAGAGCTGGTTGTCAACACAGTTCTTAGAACCAAACCTCCCCTCTTCACAGACGAGTGACTTCTTTGTCACTGACACATTCTTCTACACTTCCAACATGCTTCATTTGTTTCTCTCTATGCTGCGTTAGCCTATGCACTCAAATTACATTTTCTTGCTAGGATTTCACTTTTATAAGGGAGGTTTTATTTCGTTATGCTTAATGTGCCAAAATGTACGGTAGTTAAATTTAATATTTGGGCACTCTCTTGCGCACACAAATACATCGACTTAAAACCTTTAATATTTGTTCTGGAACGTAATTTCCAGTAGTTCTTTGCCTTCTTAGTAACAATAAAAGAAGAAAAACCCAGCTGGAGGCAGGAACGTGTTAATGCACCATGCACACCTCTCCAAGCAAATCGAAATCTCAGAGTTAAACAAGTTCCCCTTTCTAATGGCAGGGGAACAAAATGATTTTAAAGTCATAGTCGCTTCTGCGTTTTTTTCTTTCTTTCTTTCTTTTTTCTTTTCTTCCTTTGCTGCTACGGGACGTATGTAATTTACAGGGGGCTTATTACCAGTGGCGGGTAGGCGGGCAAATGCTTTAAAATACACGTGAGACTGCGGTTATAGCTTGGGTGTTCGGATGTGTGTCTAAATCCTTTTTTCTGCCTTCATTTTTACTTTATTTCATTATGTTTCTCTCTTTCTTCATGGACAACGGTAACAGAATAATGCACTTTCGACTTCCACAGGGTGGCGCGCACAAATTGTCAGCTTAGCGCGTTCTCAGTTATTCCGTCCTTTAATCGTTCCCGTTCCAAAAATAACAAGAAAGGAAAAAAAAAAAATAAATAAATAAATAGCACATCCTAATTTATTTAGGGATACTTATGATTGAATTGAGACGTTTAACAAAAAGGACATGTATTTTATTACACTTCAAATTTTCCTAAATAATTCAAATGCATAGTTAAGTCATTTTATGCCTTAATATGAGCTATGTTCTTTTTAAATGTTTAGCATATTCCTTCCTATAAAATGGAGAATATTTTTATAGACTGTAAAATTTAGTACACAAAGTGGGACATGTGTTGAAACGAAAAATGTCCATAGACTTTGTTCAAAATAATATTAAGTATTTATAATTCCCAACTTCAAAATTGTCACACACGTTAGGTAAGAAAATATGAATATAACATTTTCTAATTAGAAAAATGTCAGACTCAGTGAACCCAAGGGAAATTTAAAGGACTACATGTGATAATTTGTTGATAAATAAGGACAATTATGTCGCAAAGGATCTTTTAGTGACGCGACAAAAAAACAAAATTCTATAATTTCTAGACCACAAGGAGCACCATAATTATATCTCTGAAGATGTCTAGTGGTAATCTCGAAAAAATAAATTGAAAGAATTACTTTTCCTAGTTTAAATTTTCAAATGTTTACCAATGGATATTGTTATGAAGTACATTAACAGCGACGGTTTTGTAGCAGTCTATCTTTTCTTTGATTTTTTACAATCATAGGGATAAATTTAAATACATTTCAGGCTGGTTTAGTACACGTTGTGCACAATCCATTTTAATGTTGTTTTCTGTTATGAACACAGCTGACTTAAAGATGTCAAAGCTCTATGTTTATTTTCAAAAGAAGATAAAGCAATAATCAATTCATGTGATGACCCATTCACAGAAGGGTATGTGGTTTCAAATACCACGTACATCACAAGATATGCTTTATTTTATAATTTTCTGAAAGAGAGTTTATATTTAAAAATAATTTCATTTTATTGGTACACTGCAGTAACGAACGACATAAAGGAAATTTCATTCTTAAAGTCACTTTTCAATCTGGGTAGTTAGCACTATTGAAATGTAATGTGCAATGGTAGCAAAACTAATCATTTTCGTATTTGGTGTCGGTATATCGTTAATTACTTATTCCATAGTTAAGATTTGGTGCAGGGCATATAGCCAGCTCGAATGCAGTCTCAATAGAGCAATCAGAATACGTTTTTGGTTTTACGTTAAATAAAAAATGTCACAATATTTATTTGGTGCATGATTACTGGTTTTTTTCGAAACAAATGTTTTAATATATATTTAAATAATAATGTAAATTGTCAATAAGAGTATAGAAAATGCTTTCTTACACATTTCGAATGTAACATAAACATTTCTGTGCTTGGGAACATGTTAGGGCAACAATGCTTTCTATTATGTTAAATATAAGTGAAAACACTTGAACACTATGCTCCGTTTCCAACAAAAAAAAAATGTTAGTCTCTCTGAATGCATTTGGGAAAAGAGTGAATATGGATGGAAAAAAGAATGAGAAAAAAATAAGACAGAATGAAATAAAATGAGGGAAAAAAGAGAGGGAGAAACAAAGAAAAGTGAAAGAGAACTAGTATGGGAAAAAGAAGCGTTACTAATAGAAAACAAATTGTAAGCGCTTTGGAAACAACTGAACTACGAAAAAGTGTTCAATTTACAAGTTTCTAAAATGTATTTCCTCGATAACGGAATTTCAGTATAGTCGTACACTAGTGTGCCGTAATTCTGATGGTCTTCAATACTTCCTCTCTGGTTATATCAGTTCTTTTAACGATAACGCAACATAATTGTAAACAGAAGTGATGTAATTTCATATGTGCATTATACATTTATCGATTATTTCAGAATATATCTAATGAATATCAAGGTAAACAGAAAGAAAAATTCCATTGAATTAGGATCATTACATTTTATCCTGAAAAAACCGAACAAAGGCTGTATATCAAACTATGATAAGAATAAACGCTCCTAACTTGTATACTTAAAACTGCAACGCAGGTGGTAAGCTTAATAAAAACATATAAAACTTCCTGTACTGTCACTTTATGTACTCTCACACATTAATCAAATAGTTTCCCTTCTTTTTTTAGTAAACTGCAGAATGCAAATTGTGCACTAACCTTCAACTTAATATTATACATTTATTTTAAGTCTTTACACGGTTTATTTTAATCAAATATGAAAGCTTTAATATGAGCACCACTTAGATTATTTGTGGAGGTAGGAACTCACTTTGCTTCTGTTATTTACAAACAGATGGGAGAAACACTTTGCTATTCTTTTCTTTCCATTTTTCGCCCTCAGTTTGATCAAAATGTTTATTAAGGCCAGGAAACTGTTGCACTAAAAATGCACTAAGAATTTTTATAGCAGGAATTGCCTGCTATGGTCAGTTATTGCTAAAGACTTTCATTCATAATGATCTGACCATAATGACCAAATTCGACTGACAATTTCCAGAAGCAAGGCAAGGTGTGTAATTTTTATCACAAGTAATATCACAAGAGGGTCTGAGATTGCCGATAAATTCCGAACGTAGTGAACTGAGTGATATTTATTAGGACTATTGCACGATTAAAATAGGAATTTAAATGTAATTCCCGTAGACTTGGCTTATAATACTGTAATAATTGTATATTTGTATTATGAATACTTACCTTTTCAAGCCATTTAGCAACAGACGAATGTCGATTGTCGGTAATGCCAATAGAAAAGGGTCAAATACGGGTATGGGTATTTCATGAATAGAATAAAAGTAAAAGTAATATATATTTGAAATTCGCGCACGATTTATTAACAATTGCATAAAAGTTATACATACTTATAAATACCTAGCTATTCAGAAACCATTTGAATGAAATAGACGAAAGTGGACTATTATAGACGTTACCGTTATATTAACCAATACCAATGAGAAAACAAAACGGAGAAAATGTTTTCTCATTCTGAACAAAGTGTTTATTAATATTTATGGTTACTTAGGCAAATAGTGTTACATAATTTATAAAATTATTTCAGACTGCTTGGCTGAATACGCAAAAACAATTACTTGATTGAATACACATTAAGTTAGTTAAATGTACAACATTACTGAAAAAACAGAAAAGTTATCAGTGATGTGTGCTCAGGAATTATATAGCGGAGGTATAGAGTTGGGCTACACTTGGCACAAGACAAATGCACGTCGCGTGGTAAAACGCCTTTGATAACTTTATTTGGTAATTTCACTGTGATATCTGACTGTGATTAGTAAAAATTCAAAATTTCGCTTCGTTTCATTGGTTGATTTAAAGATGATGTCACATAAGTGTAATAGTCATTGTAAACAAAATACTATATTGTCGTTTGGATGAATTTGTTTAATGAACAGAGAATGACATTGGTCACGGAACTTCAGGTACTGCACACATGGCTAAGAGCAGTTTGGAAGTGTTTCATATTTCATCAGCTGATTTCTTGTGTATTCAAATATTGCCCTCCCATACAGCAGTAATTAAAACATTCAACCAAAGCTCAGATATTGCTCATAAACCAAGCAGTGTTTTCATCATTTACACCAATTTTCTTTAGCCTAAAATTTGAAAAAACATACAAGGGCTGTTCAATAAAGAATCTTCATAATTTTTTTACAACATACATTTGCTCATCCTAGTGTTTCCCCAATTTGGGTAAAAGAAACAGCCATTTGGGGCTAAATCTGGGTTATAGGAAGAGTGAGAGACAAACTTCACGTTGAATTTTGAGAGATGTTCAGCAACAATATATGCAATGTGCGGTCGTGCATTATTGTGAAGCAGCACCCAGTTTGTTGTACGGAAATGTGGCTTTTTGCCTGTGATATGGCTTTGCAGGGTGTTTAGGACATCTCTGTAGTATTTCCCTGTTACAGCTGTATCTGTAGGTACGACATGCTGACAAGCCTTTCTTTGAATATCGAAAAATGAGATGACCATAACTTTTCCAGTAGAAGCAGCCACTTTTGCTCTTTTTGGTGTTTGTGATGATGAAGATTTCCACACAGAGCTTTGCTGTTTGCTCTCAGGATCAAAATGATGTATCGAAGTTTCACCAGCAATGAAGGAATTCTAACATCATCTTCAACTGCAAGCGAACGTCAGCATTCTACAACCCACCGTGCACAAACACCTCTCATGTGCAATTTTTCAGTTACCAACGTGTGCGTGGCATATAGTAAATTTTAAGAATTTCTGAAAGTGTTGTTAATGTTATTCGACGATTCTCTCTCACAATGACAGCAACGATGTTAATGTTTACTTCCTTTAGAGCACAAACTGGAGCGTCGGGTCCACCTTCCTTTGAAATTCCTCCCCTCTACAAATGTTTTTGATCTGTGCTATAAGGAGGATTAAACAATCCATAGGTCACAGCTGAAGATGTTGAGACGAAAGCAGCATTTCAGCATAGCGTGTCACCTCCATTTTGATGTAGGCGGAACTGGACATGTCTCACTACTGGTAGCGACAACGATGATGAAACTACATGTACATAACGCAGACTAACAAAAGATTGTAAGGTTAAATTTTAGCGCGTTCTTTATTGAACAGAATTGGTGCATTAGCACTCACACTGCTATATACGAGTAATACAGGCACTGGAATTTGAAATGAGAAAACTGTTCCTACGACCATACGTTTGAAATTCTTATTCGGTATGTTGTGAGAACCACGACTATATTAAACACATGTTTCTCGTTCGTCTATTTTCGTGTAAACTTTTGTATTCGAAATACATAGTACGCAGTTATGTTTAAAAACATAAAATTTTTGTGAAGTTGTTCAGTCAAATAGTCTTCCATAGAACAATATGTCAATATATTTTTAGTTCAGTGTATTATTTGTATAAAAATTACAAAAAGGTCTTTTGTGTGTAGTTCTTAAGTTAATGTGAAGGAGCAGGCTTCTGCAAATAAGGAAAAAAGTGTGATTCTAACAAGATAAAATGTATGCTAATATTTAAATTACATATACTACAAAAATTTTATCTGCAGTTAAATCTTCAATTTATTTGTTTAGGCATCGAAATACTGTGAAATGTGTTGTCGGTTTCTTACTGTGGACATCTCATTCTATGTATGTAAATGTGATTTCTGCAACGATGTCACTGCGGATCACGCATTGTTTTGGGTTTGAATTGATAACGTGCGTAATAACAATTTCACATTGCTACACGGTTTCATTGATTATTCTTTCTACATATTTGTTATTTACGCTCATCCAAACAGATACAAACATTCTGTTCTCATAAAACACGTAAAGAAAAATTTATTCTGCTATAGTTTGAAATTTCTATGTGCTTTACTATTGGCATATTGTTCTATCATTTGCGTATTGATAGTCAAACGCGTGGATTAGGCGTAAAATAAGAGGGTCAAACAAAGAAGCAATTGGTCCTCCTTTAACGTTCTGCTCCAATTCCAGAATGCGTGGTTTGAATTTTTCTTCACCTTGCTGCATGTAAAGCGGTTTTAATACAATTAAAAATTAAAAGAATTGAATTCCAAGGAATTTGCTGGACGTCATGCTAACAATAGGAACAAAAGTTACGTTTTCCTGAAAATCTGCTCGATCTTTCCGAAAATCATCGCACTCTTAATGGTTGAATAATACTTAATGAAATGTACATAACTGTATATACACGGAACATAAAAACAAACCTTTCATTTAACATATATATTCATTTACGAGATGCTATTCTTTTAAAACTCTTTGTAAACTATGTGTTGAGCTTCACAAGCTATTCTTGTTTCAATAATAATACAATTGTGGGGCATTAATGTAAACCACAGCTACATGTCGCATATTCTTGCAAACCTCGCAGTAACCACACAGTTAAACTTTGATGTTTTTACATGCAAGGTGAAAATCATTAATATTGTTAATATTAATATTTTAGGTGTTTTCTGCTTCCACTTTAAATAGCTCAATATTAGATTAATGTAGCATTTAGACTGAATGAAGTTAGCGCAATAAAGCAAAAAGTAAATAGATATTTCTTAAAATTGTTACTTTTATTTTTATTTCAAATTTATTTAGTAATGTTTTAATAAACATATAATTTAAAACAAATCCACATTTTTACATCTTCTTATACAATAATATATGCAACTCGAGTTAAAAAATTTACAACTCGTGAAACATTAAGTATTGGTCTCTTCCACAACTTAACATTTAAAAATATCTGAATGCTTTAACTATACACTGTGTATGGAAATAAGTTATATAACATGCTTGTTCTTATAGCCTGAAATGAGATTTATTGTGAATTAAAACTGGGATCTTGTAAATCACTGCATCATTTTTTCAATAAAATACCTTGACACGAGGTAATGTTGTGTTAAGCATCTTTTACTTCTCTTTCAGAGTTATGCGAGGTGTGTGTTTTTGCTGACGTCTGTACAGACTAATGCGAGGAAGTCATTTTTGCTTGCTACTCACTAATTCTTTAGGTTTACGTGAAAACATACGAGAGCGGCGTTCTGGATAACCACAATTATTAACGCCGGCATTTGATAAGTGTAGAGTGCGCTTCAGTGTTTAGCACCATTACACGAATCATAGGATTGTAGAAAAATTACCTCGTGCAAGAAGATACGAGAGAGGATCTATAAGCGTGCGCTCAGGATACGTTTTCTAAATATTCATTTTGTTTTATATCGCTTTGTCACGAAACTGCAGCCACCCTCATACTACATCCAAACTCTCCAAATATCCTGTCACTCTACGTAAGTGCTCTGTTGGTAGAGCATCGCTGTATTTTTTGATGGTGCAGTGAGGTTATTTGAGTTGCGGGTCACCTTAGTGCAGCTTCTTGCTGCTGAAATGCAGCCGCCTCAACTGGAAAAAGACAAATATCATCATGCGCAAAGTTAGTATTTAAATTTGTACTAAAAGCATAAACTGAACTGTATTTAATACTGATAATATGCACTATGCTGTGTTGTAACTAAGAGTTGTTGAAACTGTCGGCATGTGCGTAGGAAATTCCTGAGAGATATATAAACAGTTCGATATTATATGTAGTGATATAACTAAGGAAAAATAATTAGCACACAATTTATATAATGAAAGCAACGAGTAACAGATGAACGCACAATTACTCGCTGGCAGCTGCTACCTGCATTATACGGTCTTGACAACTGACTTTTCGCAGTACGCATCCGCGCTCTGTCAGTCCGTAATTCAAATAACCCCAATGTACATATATAGGGCAGATATTTTTCATTTCTACTATACTAGAACAGGCCAGCAACAAATTCTTTATTACGAAAACATATTTTTGTGAATCCATTATTTGCGTTTCATAGAAATTTTGCTCATGTTTGCGAGGACTACCAAACCTAGATAAAAAAAATAAATATCCGGTGAGAAGAGAAATACTGCCTCAGTTTTGAGTTCTACAACTCTAAAACAATGAATTTTAGAGATATGATTCTTAGTGAAAATACAGATTAAAAGTTTTACAATCAGAATATCCATAAAAAGTTGTTAACAAAATGAATGTACCATATTGCAGTATTTCACTATTAATTTTCTTTTAATAGCCAAAACTGCCTTCGGTATTGCAGGATATAATCCGAAACACCACAGAACGGTAAAAGTGTATTTGGTGGTATTCAAGGAGGAGAAACGCCAAGTAATGTATATTGCCTATTTTGGATAATTTTTAACGTTAATAAATGTATCCTGAAATTAGCCAATCATATAGCAATATAATACTTTAGCATTTATAACAACGCCCCTATAAAAGATATCAAAATTCTACTTGATATTCTAAAGTTGAAACTTTAATCTAAATTTATTCTAAGAAACGCGTTTTAATACTCGTCATTGCAAATTTTCAATCGGAAGCAGTAATTTTTGAAAGGAGTACCCTGTATGCTAAAGGACAAAAATTTTAAACGCAGCAATAAACTCAGTAAGAAGTCTAAGGTTAGATCTTCTGTATAAGAAGAAACTTTTGGGGCTCGACAAAGGCTTTGCAGTAAACATGGACTTTAGTGGGTAGTTTTGAACCTTTAGAATTAAACGCATAAAATTGGATAAGCAAAACAGCATTATTCTTAAGTTGTTTAATAATTATAAATGGAAGGCCATGTTAAATTTTGAGAAAAATTATTACATTCTTACACTGGTAAAGCACAATTGCATGAAAAAGCAAAATTTAATCATTTTTAACGAAAATAGCGCAAGTTTAAACTACTAACACATAATCACAAATATATGCAAACTTTCCGCTTTTCTCGAATTTTCCCTAATGTTTGTGCCATCACCTCTTTCATTTAGTACTGTTGGACATCTCCTTGGCATTGAAGAAATATGATGAATTTCATCTTGTTCGATATTTTGCCAGTGAAGATGAAGATGCATCATCCTCTAGCACAAATATCGTTCGAATTTAAATCCGGCAAGTGAGTTGACCACTTGAGTCTTTCTAACACACACTAAATCATCAACCGCAGGTTGCACTATCTATCCTTCAGCGAACTTCTTGCTTGTCTCCAGTCTGGATGCCGAGCGAAGGTGTGAAGAGATCATGCTCCCGGCACGTGTTCAAATTGCTCAACGACCAGAATGAAGTGTATTACTAACAGTTAAAAGTGTCAACATTCTGCAGGGCACTTCTTGACATGGCGGTCGTCCTCCTTTCTCACAGAAATCCGTGTTGTGCAGCAGCTGTAATCCTTGATTGTCCTCAATGTTGTTCTTCTTGAGCCTGGATAAAACGCATCTTCTGGCACTCAAAAGCTCTAACAATATCTATTTGTATCCCACCATTTCTAATTATCCCCGTCGTCATAAATATTTCATCTCGACTTAAATGACGTCGAAAAGCATTCATTTTATTTTTTAAAAATGTCTCCTGCCTTTTCTTCCAATATTTTAACAGGACAAACATGCTAGTCCTACATTAAAAATATTTACTAAATAACAATTTTAGAATTAAGTTAATAAAATAATAATGATAATTGACTACTATGGTAATTAGTAAATAGACAAATCCATATTTAAGCACTGTTTATAATTTGTTTGGATATACAAGAAAGTATTTAAATTGTGTGTTGCTGCATAGACAATTGTGATGTATGTACAAAAAACAAAATTGTCATTTTTTCCATTGCAAATTAAAATAGACAACTTGAAAGCTGCGTTTAATAAAATATAGTTCAGCTAATGTAGATGTAGTCAGTCTGTGTAAAAATGCAGGGAATTGGGTAGCTGTTTCCCTTGCTCTATAATGCTAAATATATAACGCGGATAGCTTTAATTTATTTTAACACTTGCCGTTATATGGGGAGAGTTTCGTGGCCGATATTCATGCTCCCTGGGTGCTTAGCAAGTTAGGTCACATCAGTTACAGGTCATCTGTCAACGATAGCTGGGTGGGAAAGTTCAAACAAAGTGCATTTAATAATGTTTAATGTCCGTTTTATTCCTGTTACCTCACAGGCAGTGGGCACTGATGATATTTGAGATTGGAAAAGGAATTTTGGAAAGGAAGCGTTTCAGGCCTAAGATTAAGGTATCTCGATGAGGAATGAGAAAATCCAGGAAAAGTATCTAAATCAGGGATGATGATCCGGCAAGGTTCGAACCGCAGACCTCCCGTTCGCGAGCCAGGGCCTTAGTGAGTTGGTTACCTGTGGCAGTCAGCAATATTTTCCATATTTGTGTGTGATATAGTCGGCTCTTCAAATTCGAATACCATCTGAACCAATACACATTTATTACCTGATCAATACATTTCGGAAAACGAGTGTTCGGAATAAGAAGTGAAGAATACCACTAAGAACAAGCTGCAGTGACATTAACCACAGCTTGGAAAATAATTTTCAACGTACAGGGTTTTCTTATTTTTCTCTAGGGTAGTAATTACATGTTTATTTCTTAGTCTGGTTGGCTGCACGGTTCGCAATACAGGAAAATACCGCGCAAGTGGTCAGTACTTGTATGGTTCTCTTTATAGAAAACAGCATGGCTACAACCGTCCTACGCACATAAGAGAAACTAGTTCCATTAGCACAGTCTACTTTTACATTGACACCTATGAAACAAGTTTTTAAAGTTCCCTGCATCAAAATAAAGCGCCTTTTAAATTAATATACAACAAGGTTATAACATATGAAGTGGCCTCTTACATTTATTTATTATTTTTTTTATTGAAGTTGGGATAGAATGTGGGTTAATCATATCTACTTGGAAGCCAACATCTTTAAAACAAACATAATAAAAGCAACAATGCTACCAAGAGAAACGGCGAGTATGCAATGATGAAATGGATGATCAGCAGTTACTGAAACAAGTTGTAGATGTCTATTGGTGATTTCTTAATAACTGCATGTTAGACTTGTATCGCAGCATCTCCAGGTATGTGACCAAAGGAAGAAAAATACAGAATTCTATGACTTGACTTCGGACCTGCAAAGCGGGAGATTTTATTGCTACCGAGTTCGTCATGCATGGTGCAGCAGTTTTCCACGCCCACTTTCCCACTTCCCCCTCCCTCAGGTGAGAAACGGAACCTTTTCTACATGCCCAAACACCGGAAAATTACAAAGAGACAATCCCTCGCTCCCGAATGTAATAATAATGATTCTATTTCTTCTGACTGCTGCTTAAGTTTGAGGTGATAGGAGTCGAGTTCCGAAGGACAGTTGAATGCAAGTTACAACATGACTGAAAACATAGTTCACCACTGTGGCCCTAGCAAGAGCTGGCGGGCTTGGGTTCGATTCCTGTTAGAGAGTAGTTACTTGGGTGGGTTTTTATTTTGGAATTTCCTATCACCATGTTAACGCCGACCGACGCCGCACCTATGTGCACAGTGCATTTATTTGTTTCATCGCCTCAAAAACCTTGACATAGGATGTTAAACGCCTACAAGAATAAAAAAGAAGGAAATCCCATCTTTGGCAAAATAAAAACGCCATGTATACTAAAAGCATTATGCTTTTGTTTAGTGGACTGTAATTTGCTAATTTTGGTCTCCAAGTGAGATCTAAATTAAGAACTATGTCTATTCTGGTATTCTTCATTCTATCAACAATTGTTAGATGAAACAATATCCTCATACACCGAGCGAAATTACTCTGAAGTCCGTACTTGGGAGGCACCGGATTCGATTCTCGTGCTGGTCAACTTGGTTAGGTTTTTATTTCTACTCTTTTTTGTGGAGACTATTACCGGGTTTACTATTTTTTGCCATAAGAACCTAAAGAATACTTACTGTTAAAAACGTAATAAAAACAAGGTACGTGCAAAGCTACCATGCAACTAAGGCCATCCGCAAGACAGAGAACAGAAATGTAGTCAAGCGACAATAAACTAACACTTCTGTCAACATAATCCATGCTACTGTTATGAAGACCAACCTATGTGGCATAAATTGTAAATTTACACGTATTACCAGATGAAAGCTTTAACGCAACATTTTCGCATCATTTACTCCTAAATGAGGTTTATATGAGATGCGGTATGTTATTCAAGTTAGGAGGGTCTAAAAGCATCCAAGTATGAAGTTCTGGAAAGCATCTTGTATGTCGAATGCATTACGTGAAGATTTTTAATTAAAATTTTGCACCATCGTCACTAGTATCCAAGAGAACTGCAGCCCATTTGTTTTTATTAACTCTGTTGTAACTGCTATGATGTCGTGGGCAGTTTGCTCCCTGTGCTAAACAATTGCATCACTAAGATAAACTCATCAAATGTATGGGCCTTCAAGTCACTTTTTAATGCAAAGGAACCACACGCTGACGTAATATTGAGTAGTTGCTGGCAATTGCAGGGTCGCCCGGCGAGAATATTGCTCATCCTGTATATCGTATAGATTTGCAGGAAGATGTGGAACAATATTTTTATTTGACATCAATAGTAGCAGGATTCCCAGATATCATCCCTTTGTGACACTACACTGAGCCTCGCATCTATTTATGGAAATGTAAACAAACTATGGTTTAGGATAACGGAAACAGCTGCAGCCACAAACAGTGATGTGGTTCTAGAATTTGCGAAAACATCACTTATTAGATATCTGACATGGGTCAGGAGGAAGCCATATTGAGCTTTAGGTTTTGTTAACCTGTTTATTGTGTTATTCGTCACTAGCTTCTGTACTTCCTTTAAAATTGCATGCTATTTTTTGTACTATTTAATAAAAAAAAATCCACTGTGTTTTACCATTAGTAAACATTTGCTTGATTCCTTCTACAATAATTGTGTGCTAACGTATTCATATAACTTGATTTTTAAAAGTATATCAACATGACACACTTTATAAATACAGTAAGTGCAATTTGAATGTCCCGATACTTAGTTCAGCCGGTCGGCGGTTAAGACTCCGTGTTGCCGCCAATATTTTCTTGCGGGGCTCAAACACTTTACTATTTTAAAATTTAGATATAACATATTAAATAAGACTATTTTTTATTCATTCTCCTTACAGCAGGTGCTGGAAATGTCCATTATTTCCTAACACACACTTCACATCTTCTTAAGAAATTACCACTATCACGCATCACCTAACTTTATTTCGAATTTTCTTCAAAGTTCCTCCTGTATGGGAGAGTTAGTTGAATTTGCTGTTTTTCAATGTCCCCCAAAATAAAAATCATAAACCGCAAAATCTGAGGAACTAGGAGGCTATATATCAGAGCGTATAATTCAGGGATCAAATATACGGCGCATTTCCGACATGGTTAATAGTAGTTTTCGATTTGTCAGTGAGTCACAGAACCTGTTTCAATAAATTTTTGTTAACCTTAGTATTGATTTTCGTGTTGGAGCCCGGCTACCAGGAAATTCACGCCTAAATATCTGTCTCGTTCTTCCACACGATAGTACCTGATGCATGCCAAGAAGATGCAATTAATATCTGACCACTACACTATTTTATGAACTCTCAGTCTCGACTGCACAACACAACTGCCCGTCTCTGTCGAAACCCCACTCCCAACTAATTACAAGATAGAGTGTCGCCGCGCGTACTGCGTGGAAAATTTCAGCGATTGGAGAGCGGTTGCGGAACTTTTAAATTACTCTCATTGCTTAATTATGGCCAACAAAGGAGCCACATTTATACATCTAAGTATCCTGTAGACCCGATTCCTGTTTATCTATATTTACCGGGATTTAGTTATAAATCTTGTTCGCCCACACGCTGTTTTGCTTCTCGGCGACTAAGAGTAACATATCGGCAATTCCTGTACTTCCAAAAAGGTGTATATAATCATATCTTATAAAATATACAACTGTCGTTCTTCCTGGAGTAAACAGCTATTGTATCGGAAATACACATTCACATGCTCAAATAAGTTTGATCACCCTTATGCTTCTGATTTCATTGCTAACACTCCAAAACTGCCAGTTATGCTCATTTCGGTAGTGATTTTGTTGAACGTTCAATATTTGTACCAATATTTTCCGACTTTTTTCTTTGTTTAAAATGCAAGTTATGTTAGTATTTTTTAATGGAACCAGCATGTGTATATTAAATTTCTTTGCAAATTTTCGTGAATTGAAACCTTAGAAGGAGGTATTTGATGGAAAATTTTCTGAACAAACAGATTCACAGCACACAGCAAACAGATTCGTACTTAAAATAACGTTTACACACAAAGGTGAGGTGCTCTACAGGTACTGTCTAACCATCTTCGTGAATGAATGTAAACTGCCGTGGAGCCGGCAGAGACAGTGAAGTTCAATAACATGACAAAGGGAGAAGTGCGGGGACATTAAACACCCAAGTTTTATAACTAAACTCCTATAGAATACACTGACTTCTACTTTACCAGAAAATTCTACAGCATTGGACTGGAAAAGAGCCCGACAAGAAAAACAAAAGTTCCAGTAGCAAAATATTGATGTGAACAGCCCTGATAGAAGGGGTGTTCAGTAAAGAATAATTATAAGTATTACGGTTCATCCTCCTCAAAATTATGTGATCTTTCTTATTGGATTCTGTCCCAGGGTTTCTGCCAGTTTTCAAAGATGCCTTGCAACCTTCAACACTTCTTTTGGTGATGGAAAATGCCTCCTACGATGGTTTTTAATTTGAAGAAAAGGCAAAAATGACACGGAGCTAAATTTACTATAGGAGATTGAGGTACACACTTCACATGATTTTTGTGATATATTCAGCAAGAACATTTGTGATGTGCGACTGCAGCATCACTGCGGAGTTTTCTGTAGTATTGCTCAGTTACCCTGGTGTGTGCAGCAGATAACTCATTCCTGAATACCCCCCCCCAAAAAAAAATCTTTTCAGAAGGAACAGCTACTTTTGCTACTTTCGGTTTCGACTGTGTGTTGTTTGCTCTCAGAGTCGAAATGATATATGCAAGATTCATCAGCAGTGATTGCCTTTGAAAGAAACTCCGCATTTTCCTGTAACGTCTTCAGCCCGCAGCGAACGTCAGCAGTCTTGGAACTTCCCGTGCACAAACACGTACCCATCACGTGCAACTTTTCAGCTATTAACGTGTACGTGATAAACAACAATTTCTGAAAGCGCTCAATGTTATTCCATACTTATTTTTTTCACAATGACAGCAGCGGTGCCGGGTTGACCTCCCTTTAAATTGATTGCCTTCCCTCTTTAAACCATCTTCTAACGGTGCTATGGGGAAGAAAAGCTCTACATAGATTTCAGCTGCAGATTTGCTGAGGCATCCATATTGTCCGTAGCTGTCACCTTCATTTTAATGTAGGCGGAACTGAACATGTACAGACTTGTACACCTCACAGGCAGGATTCTGAAGTGTTAACAATGAAACTAGTACCACGTGAACATTAACCACTGAAGTATTATAATATTGTGAAGTTAAACATATTATGATCATTGTGTGTTAAACAGTCCTCGCTCTGCACACATTCCGCCCGCCTATTTTTTTCCTTGAAAGCATTATCTATCTGTTGTGTTGTCAAAGCACTTTTCTTTATACACTTCCAATTTTTTATTAGGTTTAATATTTCTCTCTTCTGCTGTAATACCTCATTTTACATTTTGTGTTTTAACGTCCAATACAGACGCCTTATGAAACTGGTCAAATCGCAAGTTTTTCTGAAATTTATTCGTTTTCTTTTCATTTTTCTGTTAAGTTTACCAGTAAGAGAATATTAACTATATTTTAAAGGTAAGAATTACAGTTTTGAGAAGGTAAAATTAATTATTTTGGCGACTCGCTTCTAATTCGGTTGTCTGTTGCCTACAAGTCGCAACTTGAACATAAACCCTCTTCACAATCAAGTAGTTAACGATACAGCGGCATCAGAAGCGCCCAGGCCTTTCGTTGCTTTTGTGTTTTATGATTTACTGCTTTAACGGCTTTCTTGCGTTATCAGGTATTGGATAAGCGCTTTTCCTTTATCATATATTAAATTGTACATTTGAGCAACTAAATAAATGTTAGCAGCTTTGATTAGGCTTCTACTAAGGCTTGTACAGTTAGATTATTTGAGTTGAGGGCCGCCTGAGCGAAAGTGCTTTCTGGGTAAGTGAAGCTGCAAACGGAAAAAGGGTGCCTAAAATTAGTATTTTCATTTTAGTATTTATATTTCTTGTGAAAGCGTAAAATACGGCTGTCTCTTTGGTTTAGTGATTAGTATTGCTGATTGCTAGCCAGGAGATCCGGGTTCAATTCCCGGTAACTGCTTAAAAATTTTCTTAGTTAGGGAGTTCAGGAACCAGGCCTTGTGAGAATAATTGGGAAGCTGCCTGATGGAGAAATACGTTCTTCTGTCTAGGAAACTGTGTGATAGGCGACCGGCGGAGTGCCGGGGCATACTACCCTCTATCAATGAAGTCGTGAGACGCACATACAGGAAGAAAAGTTCGCTGTGGCAGGCTCATCCTAGGCTGTAGCGTTAATGAGAAGAAGAAATCATAAAACGATACTGTGTTTAAAACTGAAAATAACCTGTATTATAAGATATGTTCGAAATGATGCCCCTCAGCGGTAATACATTGCCGAAATCTGAGTAGGACATTTTTGTATTTCTGTAACTTTTCTTCCGTAAGAACATGTCGATTCAGAACACATTTTTTGTATTGAGAAATCCTGTCTCTCGTAGCTATTTAAAAAGTCGGTGAACAGTTTCTCTACACGATATTTTCTTTGGCGTCTCCTTACCATTTCTGCGCAAGCATTCGTTTTTACATATTTGTCGCAAAAAAATAACTGTTCAAAACTGAATGTAGTAGCATAATTAACGAAGAACCATTAGCATACAATGAAAGCACCGAATAACATACAAACGCACAACAAATAGCACACAAACTAACAACAAGTTACTACCCTCACATGCATAACAGGCCTTGATTGGATTTTCCCAGTACGCAGTCTCATTCTGCCGGCACGTAACTCAAACAGTTTGACTGTATATGGGAGAGATGGCCCAGTGCAGTAAAAGTTTTAGTGTACCAATTTTTGTGAATGAGTATCTCGACCAATCGAAAGGGTTATATACTTCTGTTGAGACATGTGTTTTTAGTATTCTCGTGAAACTAAATCGCTAAACCGATAAATAATCATAGCATGGTTAACAGCCCTGTTTCTTTTCTTTACATGACCCAGTTGGAGACAATTGTTTAAATCAGAGAAGCACAAATGAAATAGCTTGATACAGGTATAGCATTACTTTTCTTAATGCATAAAGAGGTCTCCGACACAAGCAAACGTTACATTAAAATACCAACAATTAAGTAAGATTGTTTCAGTTTGCAGGTGGGTGCAAGTCACGCGGAGTCAAGTAGAGCCACTCGCAGACTCCGTCGGAGGTAGTCATTCATTTCAGTCATCTTTCAATTCAAATCCCTGATATTTTCCTTGAGTTTCCGTAGAGCCACTACAGTAAAGTTTTTTTTTTTTTTTTTTTGAGTAGTGTTTAACGCCCGTTTTTACTACTGAGGCACCACAGGCGGTGGACACTGATGATACATGAAATGAAATGGTATATTGGGAAAGGATTTTTTTTTTTTTTTTTTAAGGAAGGAAGCGTTCCAGGCCTAAGTTTAGGTACCTCCCCGGCATTTGCCAGTTATGAAGACTGAGGAAAACCTGGAAAAAACCCCAGTCAGGGAGGACGGTCCTGGCGGGATTCGAACCGCAGACCTCCCGCTCACGAGTCCATGCCTTAACGACCTCGGCCACCCGTGGCGGTCACAGTAAAGTTTACTTTACTATCACTCAGTAATGTCTCGAGTTGACCAAAACTGACATCCATTATTGTCGCAGGAACTGGCCTGATCTTGATCAGCTACGGAAAATTTGTTGTTCATTTGTTTTATTTACGGACGCTCTTTAATTTCTC
Source organism: Metallyticus violacea (assembly GCA_030762175.1). Classification (NCBI taxonomy): domain Eukaryota; kingdom Metazoa; phylum Arthropoda; class Insecta; order Mantodea; family Metallyticidae; genus Metallyticus; species Metallyticus violacea. The sequence continues at coordinate 14,871,470 of CM060846.1, read as the reverse complement.
AGGTCATCAGCGTCCCATTCAATTCAGGGCGCGAAAAGGCTGACAAATTTTGCTCAGAGGCCTCTTCTTTCAGGCTTGAGGTTTTTTTTTTTTCGTGCCGTAAATTTACGACACGGGATCCACGGCTTTACTTCCCTTCCGAAGGAAGCCATACTTAGGATTTTTACGCCCGAAAAAAATTCATCGACCCAGGCCGGGATAACTCAGTATATGTACGTGTACATATATTTAATGCGAAATGTATGCACGTAAAGTGAATGTCTTAAAATATGGATAAACGACCTCCTGTCCTAATTTCATCCTCTTTACAGCTGAAAATTTAAAGTTTTGCTTCAAATGCTAGCTGGACCAAACTGTGAAATTTGCTATGAAACCCTCATGATACATTTCCTGTTATTTCTAAGAGGAAGGAAAGTGCCAAATTCTTACTCTCTCATTTACTTTTCCTCTTCACCTCTGGGCAGTTTCAATAATCAAACTTAGAATTTCCAATTTAATAATTATTCAATATGCCCTTGTACGTTTTTTATTTGAATTGTTGTATTAAACAACAGTACATTTTCTATTCATCTCGCTTAACAAGTGCTCTTTGTTGTAAATTGATATTAAAGGGTAGTGACAGAGTAACGCTCTGAACTCTTGGAAGGGAAGATATTCTCCTTTGTATTGTAAATCGTTGTGAGCTATTTTCTAAACAAAATAGCAGAATAAAAGTATTTAACGGTGTGTTACCTGAAAAAGATACAGGAGCGAAATTCCCTTAAATATAACGCAAATACAGTGTCTTCCACTCGTCAATGTTGAAATACTATTATAAATATAAAGATACTTTCATCCTGTTTATTAGACGTAAATGCAACATATAAAGAAGGTTTCTCAAACATGTGTGTCTACCGCCGTTTTCAAAAACACAAAACAATATAATCGTGTTAGTCTGCATCTTCAAATGTAGGGGCTTTGCTAACAAATGATATTGAAAATAGATTACTTTACTAATTAGTAAACCGTCATTGCAACGTGTTATCCTGAGCTGTTTAGCGAACTTATTACATAAATTTAAACATCAGATTTCGCATTAAGTACCAGGTTTCAGATTTACAGAACTCTAAACGTATATGTCTTTAGGCTAGAACCTTCAAGTGTGCGAGGTTAACATGCAGAAAGCTTTCATTACCGAGATAGGTTTCATGGCTACAATTGAAAAGCTGGTCGCCATTCAGAATTGTGGGTAATAAACACGCACATACAAGGAGAACGGAGAGAGGCACAGTAAGTTGTTAAAAGCATTTTATTTTTTAACAATTTTACGTTATGATGGAACATATCCTAAACCAATGCACGTAAAAGGGCGGAGTCCCGTAAGATGGTGACAAGAAAAAGGAGGTAACTAACGAGCTAATGTTTTATCACCCTTTCCATTTTGAAATTTTCATTAACGCTACATACACCAAGTGCTGTCGTGATTTTCACGTTATATATTTTAAACTATGTCAATAGTTTGCCTTTTCAACTCGGTAAAACATTCAGAAATGGATATGCAAGCAGTAAAATAAACCAAAGTCTTAAACACGTGAAAAGTATATTTGTATTTATCCATACAGTGAAAATGAAAGTTGTTCACTAGGAGATCTGTTGCTGGGTCGCTGTCAACGCACACTCTTCCCCACCCTCTATCAGTTGCACATTGTGTTCTGCAAGGAAGAGTTATCACGCGGGGAGGAGGGAATAACTGAGTGCGTCGTGAAAAATCATTACTTTGTATCAAATTAGCTTAAATAGTAAGCATGTGAAAATCAACAGAAAAATTTAGTTTCGCGATAATTTATTTAAATGTCCTTTAGTTTTAGAGGGTGTAGTTAAGGCACAGTTAATTTCCATGTGTAGTAAAACGTTAAATTATAGAACGTTATTCCTCACTATCCGGAGATAATATATTTTTGCTGTTTTATTATTCTAATTTTAATTTCCCTCTAATTAGTTTATAAATATTTATAATTTTATTGATTTATAACTGCATTTTAAAAATTGAGTCAAATTTGTACATTCACGCATGTAAAATTCAACATGACAAATGACAATGTTTGAAGTATTTTAGGCTAGCTTTGATATAGCAGTGATGTGCTGTTTTGTAAGCGCTTTAAAGCTAGTGTTTACCCCTTTATCATCGAACCAGCAATTGAGCGTATCAAGCGTTGCAATACGTTTAAAGTGCCTATATACCCATTATCATTTTAACCTCCTCTGAGTTCGATCCTGGTAGCTATTGGTAACCATATTTGCCTCCTAAACCCAAGATCGCGGGTTCGATACGGGCCAGGGCCGATGGATTTTTTCGGGCGTAAAAATCCGAAGTATCGCGTCCTTCGAAAGGGAAGTAAAGCCATGGGTCCCGTGTCGTACATTTACGGCAAGATAAAGAACCTCAAGCCTGAAAGAAGAGGCCTCTAAGTAAAATTTGTCGGCCGTTTCACGCGCTGAATTGAATGGGACGCTGATGACCTGAGATGTTAAAGAGCGTCCGTATATTAAAAAAAAAAAAAAAAAAAAAAAAAAAAAACCTGATACAGCATTCTTTGCCGTTTTTAAAAAACGTATTGTTTATGTATAAAACACAATTTGGTTGATTTTTTATTTAATTTTTTTCAATAGCTTTTAACGTCCGTTTTTACTACTGAACACCACAGGCGGTGGACACTGATGACACATAAACTGAAATGGTATTTTGGGAAGGGTTTTTTTTTTTTTATTTTAGGAGGGAAACGCTCCAGGCCTAAGTTCAGGGTACCTCCCTGGCATTTGCCATTTATGAGGACTGAGGAAAACCTGGAAAAAACCTCAGTCGGGGAGAGGATTCGAACCCCAGACCTCCTGCTCACGAGTCCGCTCCTTAATGACCTCGGCCACTCTTGGCGGTACTATTTGGTTTGTAAACAATTATTCTTGTTTGAGGGCGTACTCATTTAAACGGACAGTTGAGCATCTTACCTATTCCTGTTAAGAAGATAAGGCACTGAATACTACGATGTTGAAGTTGATCATTATAGAGGTAATATAATACCAACACAGTCCTAAGGAAGCTTGCTGCAGAAAAATAAAATTGATGGTAAAGGTAATCTAATGATACCAAAATATACAATTATTTTGGCATTACACTTAGAGAAAACCTTGCCACCATAGTTGTTCAGAGTGGGAGACAAGTTGGTATGCTTATCTTGAAGCAAAGGCCAAATGGAAATTACAAAAACAAAAAAATCCTCCTATGGACCTTATTCAGGCAGCAAAGTCTATTTCTGAGCACCTTACATCGCCAAACGTAAGACAAAGAACAATAATGTATACATCTATGGAGCCATCTGCCCATGTTGCCCCAAAACATCATTCGTGGAACTTACAACCCTCAAACTAGGTGTGATGGATGCAGTGTGTTATTATTAGTGTGGTAAACAGTCGGAAATTGAGATTAAAGGCAGGCAAGTTTATGGAAGAGTTAGCAGAGAGATACGAAAATTGGGCCAAGTAATATAAAGATCTGAAAATGAGGATTCAAGAAGGAGAACACATCTTGTTCAAAAGACAGATAGTATTTGAGTTTGGTTTTTGACATGGTATTTTGAAAAAGATAGTCGAATATTTTAACTGTGATTTTCTAAAATATATTTTTTCAAATGTTTCATTACAATAAAATTGTAATAACTTTTGTAAAATTTGAGTCATTTGGTGATTTTTAAATTTAAAACTAATTTATTCAGTAGTGTACCCTATCTATTAGAATAATATATCCTTGCAGGTTTACTTTTAACATTTTCTTCAACTATTTTATTATTTTAAATTAAAATTAGCAGTTAATGTAAATTATATTACACAAAGTTTACACATCAGATAGCAATTAAAATTCCAGGGAATAATTCTTGTTTATTGCAGAATATTTTAAAAAACAATTAGAAAAATATATCACTAAATGTAAGAGCACCACTCTTGAGCAGTATACATTAAATTGTTATAAACAAATAAAAGTAATGTTATACACAGAACATCAAGGAAAGTATTAGTTTAAATTAATGAAATTATAGAAACATTCTTATTTGACTGCAGTTTGTATTATAGGAATGCAAAGTGAAGCCAGCTTAGGAGAGAATTTTGAAAAGCACTATTCCCTCCTCCCTACAATTTCCTGCCCCGTGACAAAGTAAACAATCACATTGTCTGCTGGATATAACGTTCGTTGCAGTCCACTTCCAAATCCTTTGATCGCCGGAAAAAAGGTGCAGAAGCGCACGGGTAATGTCATAGAAAAGGTCGACCTCGCGCAACAAGTGTCGGCATCTATTGAAAGAAAGCCTTTATCCTTAACCTGTGAAAAAATGTTTTCTATCCACTCTGGCAATTCGTCTCATGGGTTGATGTGGAAGAGTATTCAGGCGATAAATACAGCACTTGTCCTTATATCGCCATTTGCATTAAAATGCGAATGAAATTAACCAGCACAAAATATCAAGAGATTAAGAAATTTACTTACTGTCAAAAGCTGTTTCCAAGCCAATAGTAAACAAAATGACTCACAGCCCATTGAACTTTTTTTTATATATATTTTTTTCAGCAACATAATAAGAGAGTATTTATGCTACTTAGTTGAATTTGTTTATTACAAACAAAGAATGCAGTATTCTTAGCAGCATATAGCTGTTCATTATCTTATATGCTTACATCGAGCGAGATTTTTGTGATGTTAGATCCGATTTCAGATTCCCCCAGCTGTAGTTTTGGGACAGAACCATGACTACTCACGTTGCGTAAATAAAATAAACGACGGTAAAGCCTAGAGCAGGGTTTTCAACCTACGATACTTGAGTTACTGTCTGGTGGTACGTGCATTTTAGCAAATAAGATAAATTAACGTTTGTTTTACAAACAACAAATATTTGACACTTCTTCTATAACTAAACGCAAACAAGGGCTTTTCCATTATCATAAAATCTTTTTTGTGATACTGTGAGAAGTTCAATTTTAATCCTACAACAATGACAGAGCGTAACTCGAATATATTTATCAGAAAACAATGCGATATATTTTGTCGTTTGTTTAGTTGCATAAAGCAAAATATGGATAAATAGTTAATAATTAAAAGACTCTGCTCGAAAAGCTCAAAGTGATAAATGAATGTAAGCCGGGTAAATAATTCTACTCTGCCACTACTAATGCAAAACAACCAACAGAGGACATCATTGTACAAGAAAGGAACAAAAAGCCGCACACGCAGGCAATACGTAAGTACAATATAAGCTATTTATCTGGTTTCACATATATTGCAGATGGAGAGAAAATCATCCCAATAGCGCAGTATGAACACTTTCAAATCATTCGATGAAACCTTCGCTTTTAAAACGTCATTTTGACACCAGCATAGTGATTTGAAACACAACCCGTTGGATCAGATTTGTCATCAAGGAAAAAACAAGTAACTTCATTTGTAGGATCTAACACGAAGAATCTGCAGAAATCTTAAGAAGCAGTTTAAGAGCAGTTAAGGCACATCATTGCAGAATCATTAATATTATAGATATGGTTAAAGTAATGTTGGGGACAAGGCAGCAAAACAATTAGAAGTAATTTCATTATCCAATGGCATTATATGCCGAAGAATGTAAGACTTGTCTGCAAATGTTTAGCAGCAGTTAACAGAAAAATTTCGTGCTAGTCAATATTTTTTCATACAACAGGATGAAACTACTGACATTTACATGGTCCATCTAAGATTTATAGATAGGGAAACAGCAAAGAAAGAATTCTTGTTTTGTAATCACTGCCTGTTCGAATAACCTCAAATGAAATATTTTCAAAATTAGACAAATTTACAAGCATTAATGGAATAAATATGTTGATGGTTGTTGTGGCGGAACACATGCAATAGCTGGGAAACACAGTAGCGTTGTTGCAAATGTGTACATTGTAGCATTCATATCGAGGCCACAAGAGGTTGCCTGTAGCTCTAAAGACAGTTTTAAATGAAAGTGTCAAAGTTGTCAACTTGATTAAGTTCAGAGCTATGAAATGGGCGCTAAACATCACTTTTTTACTTCACATTGAAGTCAGAGGGGAAATGTATTGAGTCCTCTATTTGAACTTCGGGTTACTTGCCAGATGTGCTTTGGCGCCTTGAACAAGAATTTGCAGGGTGCGCCTACTTCCATATTTTAGGTAAAATATAAAATGGTGGCTCTTAAGAAAAAACTAAGTAAGCTTCATGATAACAGAAATCAATATTGGAAACGCACCTCCCTTTCCATTGTTGAGTACTTTCTTAAGTGAAAATGAAATTCATTTTTATTGTGAACTGGTAGTAAATATTAAGGAGCATCTTGGGAGACCAGTTTTCTGTTGCTGACATCTTATCAGAAACCTTAATTCCTTCCGAAAAATACGAATTGTCATGTGATGGAAGTATCAGGCAAATGATAAAGCACATGGATTTAACACACCTCTGGCTAGCAAGAAAAAACGAACATCCAATGGTATCGGAAAAGTACTGTACATTTTTGTTGCTGTTTTTACTAATTACCTTTGTGAATGTGGATTTTCATTTCTAATTTATATAAGAAACAAGTATAGAAAAAGTTTAATGTTAACCCCGATTTAAGATTTAAAGTAATTAAGATGAAACCAAACGTTAAAGAACTATGTTTAGCTAAATAAGCATAACCTTCGCACTGAAACAAAGATGTAAGTCAGAAATTAGTTAAGATTGTGTAGTTAAAAGCTTTAAATGAATGAAAGACTACTGTAGTATCAGTATCGGGAATATGTGTTTGTCGAAGTTTATATATATATTTTCATTCGTTATATTTCAACCTTAACAAAATTAATTTTAAGGCACTTCACAGAACAATCCATTACATTAAGATAGATTACATTTTTTCCTCCAATGAATATCTAATTGTAATTACTACATACAAGAAATAACTAAATAAATCACAGTATTATGAAAAATGTAGAGAAATGCCTATTCTGACCCTTGTATCACCAAATCACAAATTAAATTTGCTTACTGGTACATTTAATGTCGTATTAGATAACAATGTAAAGACACGTTACTGTAAAAGGTTGAGAAGGCCTGTCCCAGAGAATAAAATTAAAAAATTATACTCTTGTAAAGTGGAGTGGTAACGTTTGTGGTTGTAATAATAATAATAATAATAATAATAATAATAATAAGAAGAAGAAGAAGAAGAAGAATTTTATAATAAAACCGTGCAGCTACACATTTCCGTCATGCAAAACGCTTTTATTCCTCATTTTGAAGCACTTGAAAAGATGTCTAATACCAGCAGGATGGAGCGCCTACTCACACCATCACGGTCACCACATTTTTTCATGTCAGCATATCTGAAGGAACGTGTCTGCAAAATTCACTACGAGAATTAAAACGTAAACAATGAGGCTAAGATACTCCTGCTGAACCGGTTAAGCAAAGCGGTCGATACTTAATCATGTAGACCAATGTATTGCATCTTTCGGATGGAATGTCTCTTAAATAATGAAATGTTTTATTACGCGTACGGTCTGTATCAATGAAGTATTTGTTTCACTGTTAAAAAAAGCTATTTTAGAAATAAAAATATATTGTTTATTCTGAAAACAAAATTATTGAATTAAAATATTACATTGCGCTGAAAAAATTACAAAGAATTATCTGCCTAATTGAATAACGGCAAAACAACTTGTATATTTAAAGTCTTTCAAAAATAAAAAGTCTTTCAAATACTCCGTTAGTTTCTGGTTTGAGTCTCTATCATAAGTATTGCGGATTAGGCCTCTCGTCTTCTTCCATCTCCACATATTTTATCAAATTAATAATTGATTACTCCTGTTCTTAGGACGGCCTGCATCTGGTCTTCCATTTGGTTTATATTTTAGTTATTTTCTTTAATTTGTGTTCATACCAATTCGTACCTGAAATTCTATTATTAATATGCAGTTTATGCGTATTATCTTCACTGCTTTTATGCCATTGGTCTCATTTCTGCTGCTTCCTTTATCTTTTTGTTATTTGTCTCTGATCCATAGATTAAAGCAGCAGCTGTCGTCTTATAGAATAATTGCTCCATAATGTATCTTTAATTGTACCCAATAATTGTTGAAATTTGTGAAGTTTTACATCAAGGTCTTTAAATATCAATTTATTTTTGTGCAGCTAAAATATAAACCTGTTCGTTTATTTATTAGATATTACAATTTTTGTTCTTAGTGGCTCTTTACCTTAGAATCCCATTACATTTGTTTTTCTGTTTATATATATTTTATATCATATTTTTTTTCTATTTTATATAGTTTAAAAAGTGCTCTAAGTTCTTGTAAGTTTTCCAGTTATAAGTTAATAATAATGATGATAATGGTGATAAAGATGATGATAATGATGATGATAATAATAATAATGATGATGATGATGATGATGATGATGATAATAATAATAATAATAATAATAATAATAATAATAATAATAATAATAATAATTTCAGATGTGTTTTACTTACTTTAAAGTTAAAATATAACTCTCGTAACAGTGTAAATATATAATGTTGGTAATAATGAACATCCTTATGTTACAACTCTTATTATTTCTTTATACACTGTATTTGTTTTATCTTTTAATTTTCTGTTTAGTTATAAACTTTGTGTTACTCCTATTAAATCACGTGATTGCTCTACCCATTGCAATTTCCCATAATTTGGTTCTGTCAACCAAATCAAGAACTTTTGCATAATCAATAAATTTCATATAAGTTGGTATTTTGTATTCCCTGTGTTTTGAATCAATTTAAGTTATCTCTATGTTTAAATGTTATTTTTAATAGTGTTTAACGCCCGTTTTACTACTGAGGCACCACGGACAGTGGACACTAATGATACATGAGATGAAATCATATATTGGGAAAATATTTCCAAAGAAGGAAGCGTTCCAGGCCTAAGTTAGGGTACCTGCATGGCATTTTCCATGTATGAGGATTGGGGAAATCCTGGAAAAATCCTCAGTCAGGGAGAACGGTCCTGGTGGGGTTCGAAACCCAGACCTCCACTCATGAGTCCGCGTCGTAATGACATCGGCCACCCGTGGTGATAAATGTTAAATTTATATATCCACTTAAAAATTTAGTTTTGCTTATGACACATACCTGAGATGAAATAAGTTCAACCTTTTCCAGTACCCTTCAAAGCCTCTAAGGTACAGAACTAGTCATAGAAAATGATTCTTTTCTGATTATGGGATCTCTGTATTCCTTTCGTCCCTGAAAGTTCGGAGACATAATAGGCGCGGCTTCGTATGGTTCAGTTCCCCGGCTGGGCATGTTTGTTCGTACGAACGAATTAACCTTGAAGAAGAAAATAATAAATTTAGTAATAAAATGCAGACTGCTTTTCAACTATTCAGCAATTGTTTCCAGACCAGAATTCTAAGCATTGCAAGTTCGCTCAGACATTATATGGTATGCTGGCTTGCACGTGGCATGTTTGTGACAAATGACGACTTTGCATGGGGCCTCACGCTCGGCCATTGTTTGTCCTCCATAAAGATAACACTAACGGCGGGGGGTTTAGGAACGAATTCGCTGTTCGTTACCTACCACAACAATACTAGCAAATGTGGAGGGAGAATTAGGAAAGTCAACGGTCAGAAATGCGCCCAGATCTCGGCTCCATGTAGGCAGTTACTATAATCAGTTGATAACTCTGCGCATTATGAAAATGAAAATATAAAAGTCGTTCGAAATTTGGTAACGTTTTATGACCCGAACTAAGATTAAGAAACCAGTTCATAATTAACTTCATTCATTAAACCATTTATCATCAACATTCACTATTATGCCATTCACAGGCTCCATCCTTGCTTTGTTTATGTAGTATACAGTTCTTCTTCCTTTTTTCTTTTCAATTTTCTCGAAGTAATCACAACTTATGGAAGGTACAAGCCTCAGTTCTTAACACTTTCCCTTTGTTGACCATCAATCGCACTCGAGATTCCCCCATCTTTCTCGTCCTCAAGGCTTAGTTTAAGCTTTCTAGATCTAAGGGTGAAATTGCAAGACTTCCTTCTTCCCGATCTTTCACCATATTTCGAGCCATTTACCTATCACTGGAAAAAGAGAATGTTAATTCCTGCTTTGCAACTAACAACACAAAACGAGTAGAGTAAGTGTTAACTTTAAAGTTGTGGTGCATTTACAAAGAAAATATATTTCACAGCTTCAAATTGATCATACGAAACAGTAATAGTTTCCAAAACAACCTAAAAATGTCAAATCTATCAAGAACACAGAAGCAAACTGCTATGATATGAGATTCATAAAAAGCAACAGATTGCCCATTTAACTCTGGGTGTATATTTGATTAGTAATTAATCAACTACTTGGTAACAAATGAAGCGAAAATTTTGTACATGTATCCTCAAACGCAAATCTCTTAAAGGAGACATAAAGACACTGTATAGAAACTTTAAAACTTGATTGCAACATTTCTTTCAAACAGCAATTTGTAGTTAAATCAGAATTAAGGATGCTGTTTAATATTAGGAAAAAGTGGGAATTGCTCTGTTAATTCAACAAAAGTTGAGAAGTAATGCCTGCATGAGTGAATGGGAATATTTTAACGAGAGATAGTAATCAAAGTAGAAAACTTTCCTAAAATGTGTAAGAACCCCTTTAGCATTAATTGTAGCTTCATGAAACCTGGATGTGATGCATACCTAACATGAGTAGAATGCGTTACCATTTTCAGGAAAGTTAAATAAGTATTTTGATCAAATTTGGTTTAAGTATTTTTTTAAAAATTTGCATATATTTATGTGTCTTTTAAAACATTGGTGCTAACTATATTAAAGTTTGTATATTCTTAAAACAAATATAGCTGAACAATTCTATATGAGGCTTTCATTTATTGCATTAGTTTAGAGAATATAATTTTTTAAAATAATTTTATAAAATCAAAAGCTTTTCTCAACAATGCTTATTCTTGTTTTTTTGGAGGGTGAGAAATATCCCATCTATCCAAATCTTGTTACGTGGAAATATACAGAGGGTGCCAAAAAATGTATACACATTTCAAGCAAAGAAAAAACTGTGTTAACATAACAAAACTGAATTCACACAAACAGAAAATGATGAGCACTAATCATCTTAGACTATTACAGTTACAACAGTTCCTCAAAATGTCCACCATCGGCGTCGATACACTTCCGAGTACGTTGAACTATTGATTAGATCCGGATAACGCGATGGAAACTCTGATCTCTTCGTCCTATCCAATGTCTTGGAAGATTGTGATCAAGGTACGCACGAACATCTCGGTGGTAATGTGGTGATGCACCATCCTGTTGGAAGTAAAATTCCTCATTCCCATAGAGTGTATGAATGGCGGGTAAGACGGATGTGCGTATCATGTTCAGGTACACTGGGCCAGTTAATGTTCCTACAAAAAAAATGATCCAATTAGACCCCTAGGTGACAACCCACACCAAACATTAATCCCAGTTGAATTAACAGACTTTTCCAAAATAGCATGTGGATTGTTTTCATACCAACAAACACAGTTATGCCGGTCAACAGTTCCATTTAACTTAAATTTTGTGGTTATCGGACCAAACAACTTTCTCTCGGAAGGCCTCATCCTCTTGCACCATGTTCTGAAACCACTCACAGTGCTGCATTCTCCGATCGGGGTCATCTTCATTTAATGCATGCAAAAGTCTCATGATGAAAACTTTCAACTTTGCTGTTTTAATAATATGACGTACGCTGGTTCTGCTAATTCCAGTCTCACGTGCACGTGTTTTGTAGATTTCTGCGGTGAGTGCTCTAAACGTTCCAAAACCATAGCCGAAGACGCGGGGCTTGTTGCTGTTCGAGGTCTCCCTGATCTGCTCTGGTGAACATCGCATACGGTACCACGAGTCTCAAATTTGTCTCCAAAGCGTGCAATTGTTACTCACTTTGGCGGTTCTGTTCTGTACACACGTCTCCACTGCCTTTGAACTTCATTAACATTCTCGGTTTTCCAATACCACTTCAAAATAGTTTTCCGCTGTTCAAACGACAATCTTGTCTGCATTTCGTTGTAGCAACGCTAGCATAGTGTAATGTGAGCCACACTTGTTAACAGATAATCTTGGCTTCATTTGTTCATTGTTGATTTACGATAATCTTGGCTTCATTTATTCATTGTTGATTTACCTGTCACGTAACAACGCTATCATAATGTATGTGAGTCACATCTGTTTAAAGAACATCATACTACACATTACTGTTGTTTTTCGGTTCAACTTTGAAATATATTAAATAGATATCTATTTTGAAAGTGTGTGTACATTTTTTAGCATCCTCGGTAATTATACAAGTGTGCAAATTTTCAGGAAATTCCATCAAGTAGTTTCTGAGATAAATGAAATTTTCAGAGAATTAATTGCAATATGAGTTATCTTGTTAGAAACCCCCATATGAATATTAACAGTTGTTTTAGTTGTCGTTTCAATTTCAGTAGCGATTACACGTTTTTCATCAATGTACTTTTCTGGAACTCATCTTATCCATTGAAACCAATCATTTAATATTAGAATAGCATTTTTCAACACTATTGGAAAAGCAAAGGCGGTGTTGGGGTAGTGTTGAGACTCTCCTTGCTATCAGTGCATTTTGATCTGAAAGCTAGCTTTATGACAACTTCAGTTGACTGGTATTTCCACCAGTTTTCTGTGCAAAGAACGTGAAAATATGTGGCCCTGACTGCTTTTCTCATTTTCTGCACATATTGAATAATAACATTCATTGGAAGCTTTGCATTTTCTTTATTGTCAACCATCCCCCCGCTTTTTATTTGCCAATCTTTCACCCATAAAGTTAGCTTACTGTTTTGAACATTAATAGCTTCACCATAAATACCATACAAGCTCACTGCTTTAAAGATTAACTAATTAGCAGTTTGCCTGCTCAGTACACCTAATATTCCGCCTTCTATATGGAATAAATCCTCAAAAGATTGCTAAACTTCAGTCTGTTGCTGTAAAAGAGGATGTGGCACATTGGGAATTCAAATATTTTAGGCCACGTCGTAACGTAGTTGGAAATAAAATTTTGGAAACTTATTGTTTAATCATCACAGAACAAAATAAATTGAAAATTTAACTTTTTGACCATTTTATTGACTTTCGCATTTCATTTTTAAGGGGATATATCAATAAGTGTCAAAATGTGTAGAATTAAGTTAACACGTATTTAATTACTTGGATATATTCAACTAGGTTGATTTGTATATTCAGCTAGATTGCCTTGTTTTTAGCTAGGTGAAATGTATTTAAATAAGTTAAAATGTGTAAAACTAATTGACATGTATTTAATTAGATTGACGTATTTAATTAGATTGCTTTGTTTTTAGCTAGGTGCAATGTATTTAAATAAGTTAAAATGCGTCAAATTAATTGACATGTATTTAATTAGATTCACATATTTAACTAGATTGCTTTGTTTTTAGCTAGGCGGAATGTATATAAATAAGTTAAAATGTGTCAAATTAATTGACATGTATTTAATTAGATTGAGGTATTTAACTAGATTGCCTTGTTTTTAGCTAGGTGGAATGTATTTAAATAAGTTAAAATGTGTCAAATTAATTGACATGTATTTAATTAGATTGCGGTATTTAACTAGATCGCCTTGTTTTTAGCTAGGTGGAATGTATTTAAATAAGTTAAAATGTGTAAAATTAATTGACATGTATTTAATTAGATTGAGGTATTTAACTAGATTGCCTTGTTTTTAGCTAGGTGGAATGTATTTAAATAAGTTAAAATGTGTAAAATTAATTGACATGTATTTAATTATATTGAGGTATTTAACTAGATCGCTCTGTTTTTAGCTAGGTGGAATGTATTTAAATAAGTTAAAATGTGTAAAATTAATTTAAATGTATTTAATTAGATTGACGTATTTAACTAGATTGCTTTGTTTTTAGTTAGGTGGAATGTATTTAAATAAGTTAAAATGTGTCAAATTAATTGAAATGTATTTAATTAGATTGAGGTATTTAACTAGATCGCTCTGTTTTTAGCTAGGTGGAATGTATTTAAATAAGTTAAAATGTGTAAAATTAATTGACATGCATTTAATTAGATTGAGGTATTTAATTAGATTGCCTTGTTTTTAGCTAGGTGGAATGTATTTAAATAAGTTAAAATGTGTAAAATTAATTGACATGCATTTAATTAGATTGAGGTATTTAACTAGATCGCTCTGTTTTCAGCTAGGTGGAATGTATTTAAATAAGTTAAAATGTGTAAAATTAATTTAAATGTATTTAATTAGATTGACGTATTTAACTAGATTGCTTTGTTTTTAGCTAGGTGGAATGTATTTAAATAAGTTAAAATGTGTAAAATTAATTGACATGCATTTAATTAGATTGAGGTATTTAATTAGATTGCCTTGTTTTTAGCTAGGTGGAATGTATTTAAATAAGTTAAAATGTGTAAAATTAATTGACATGCATTTAATTAGATTGAGGTATTTAATTAGATTGCCTTGTTTTTAGCTAGGTGGAATGTATTTAAATAAGTTAAAATGTGTAAAATTAATTGACATGTATTTAATTAGATTCAGGTATTTAACTAGATCGCTCTGTTTTCAGCTAGGTGGAATGTATTTAAATAAGTTAAAATGTGTAAAATTAATTTAAATGTATTTAATTAGATTGACATATTTAACTAGATTGCTTTGTTTTTAGCTAGGTGGAATGTATTTAAATAAGTTAACTGACATGTAAATTTGTCTAAAATGAATTAGACATATATTTCAGTTAAATTTATTTATAGTGTGGCATGTATTTAAGTTAACTGATTTATTTTTAAGTATTTTGCTGTAAATAATAATTGTGTTTACATTCTAATTGTTAAAGCAAATCCGGACTTACTACTCACACAGTCACCAGTTCTGCCAACAATGACAAGTTTCATGAATTATTAGAATGAGGATGAGGATTTTCATCACAGCATTGTGCCAGGATACGAATATGGACACGCCCACTGATCTGCAGAAATAGGAATTAACAGCTGCTATGTCAATTTCAGGCTTCAGAAGAGTTCCAGGGGAAGGAGTTATTTTCTGTACAAGCCACCCAGTTGTGCAATTGAGATGCTCAATCTCAGCACACGTGGTTCCCGGCGATTCCCATCTTATCCTGAAATTTGAAGAGCGCATTTGTTTAAGAGAGCAGCAGAAACGTCACTGCCACTTGCTCATTGTTGAGAAGCGTAATCAGTTGTGTACTAAGGATTCTGCATTCCCTTCCGATCAACAATAATGCTCTACAGAAAACCTAAATGACTAGTAATTACGCTTCTATGCTGGGTTACGTATGCATTTCTTCTAAATCTCACATATAAACAAGCATGATTTTCATCGGCCGTTTTTACTGTTGAGCCACTACAGGCGGTGAACACTGATGATACATGAGATGAAATGATATATTGGGAAATGATATTTTAGGAAGGAAACGCTCCAGGCCTAAGTTTAGGGTACCTCCCCGGAATTTGCTAGTTATGAGGGCTGAGGAAAACCTGGAAAAACCCTCAGTCAGGGAGGAACGGTCCTGGCGAGATTCGAACTCCAAACCTCCCGCTCACGAGTCCGCGCCTCAACGACCTCGGGTACCTATGGCGGTCAGTACAGTATGTTAATTAAGAAACTTTGTATTGGTCGCTCGTTGCCGAATGTAAACTTTATTCGGGAAGAGATTACACCGTTTTTATATTGTGAACATGTTTCGACTTCACAGAAAGTTAGTGGTGCATATCTTTATTTACCAGCCTTTTCGTACCAAAAATTCATTATTCTTCGTAATTGGTTCAGTATTGACTGATAAAACTATTTCAGCATTTTTTAAATACATTTGAAAATGTGTAAACTCAATTTTTCCAGCTGTGCAATAGATGTTGCGAAAAGTCCAAACGTGCTATTAATAAACTGCGGGGTTTTCTCTGTTGCTTGGGACATCGTCTGTAACAATGAAAACGTAAGGCCCCTCTTTGCTGCAAAGTACATTAACTATCCTGCTGATTATATAGTTGTAACATTTAAACAGCAATCTTACCCTACCACTGCTAGAATTTGTGCCATTTTCTTAACCTTCAATATTCTGGAGGTGCTTTCCGAAATAGCACGTTGGCTATGGAGCTGTTGGTTAGACAGGTTACATGTACCGTACTTCTGTAAGGAGCTTGTTTTGACTGCTTTGGTAATGTATAATGGCGCAGAGTTAGCTATGAAAAACGGGGCATCATATTGTCATAAAAGACACATAAATGTCTTAAAGAATTCAATTGCTCCACGTTCCACCTTTTACAGAACTTCTATTAATAAGCAATTTCTGCTCTGCGTTCTGCATAAATCCTGCAAAACGTTAATTGCTGCTGGCCTATGTATGAGCTACTCTCAAAGACTTTCATTGTCCATATTTCTTGTTGAGGTGTTCTTTACATGCAGTTCAATTTCGCATATCGTACACATAAACATTTGTTCATTTACAGTATGAATATCACTTCCATATTTCATTTAACTACTAGCAAATTGAACGCATATCTTTAGATTTATTTCTAACTAATAGCATATAGTTTATGTTTACCATTGTTTAATATATACTTATAATTACATACATTACATACATTATCCAAAATGGTGGAATTGCTATGGAGAAAACTATGAACTAAAAATGTGAGGCGATTGACATGCTATGCGGTGTGGTTGAAAATATATTAACGATGGTATAAACAAATATAAAATAATTATCATTTACAATAATGAACATTGAAATTATAATAATGTTGATAACCGCTGCAAGCAAAATGCTAAATTGTGTAAATATTTTATTAAGTTACCCTATAAACATTTTTGGGTAGATGGTGGTAGGAAATGTGTTTAAACTCTAAAAATAAGCTATTAGGATGAAAAAGAAGGTGAATATATAAAGTAGCGTTTGCAAATAATATTGCATTTTAGCAATATTGCATTAGCATTTTATTGCAGCGTTTATCAACATTATCATTATTATTATTACTATCAACAATATTATTATTGTTGTTGCTGATATTATTATTGATGTTGTAATTTCAGTGTTCACTATTGCAAGTGAAAATTATTTTTATATTTATTTATGCTATCGTTAATATATTTTCAACCACACCGCACATGTCAATCGCCTCACATTTTTAGATCATAGTTTTCTCAATAGTAATTCAACCATTTTGGGTAATTTATGTAATTATATTTATAATAAATAAAATAATGGTCGCTACTTAACCATTCATAGTAGTGAAAAATGACCCTGAGAGTTTGACCTATATTTGCTCTTGAAGGTATGGTCGTTCGTGAATGTATACTTAATCCTGAAAGTATGCTTGCCATTGATTGTGTACTTACCCATGAAAGTATGCTTGCCCCTGCATGTAAACTTACTCACAAAAGTATGCTGGCCACCGGATGTACACATATACACATACAATCCATAAAAGTATACTCTCCCATGAAAGTATGCCTGGCACACAAATTTTAATAAATACTTTTCATAATATTCCCCACCTATGCCATAAAACATGTGTATGTAATAAACATTAAATTGCCACCATTTTGCAATTAATATTTTGTATAATGAATAAAATAATTGCCCATCTTACCTGATTTTGTAACGGGTTACTTACCAAGGTCAGTAAGGAGACAGAATCTCGCCATTTTAATTATATGTATATGGTTTGCACCATTTTGTATAATGAATAAAATAATTTCCTTTCTTCGCTTATCCTTGTTGCGAATTACCTACCAAGGTCGGTAAGGAAGCAAATTCCCACCATTTTATAATTAATATTTTGTATAATGGAAAGAAATAATGATGCTTTTTGCCTGATTGTTATTACGGGTTACCAATAAAATATGGTAAGGAAGCAAATTCGCGCAGTTTTGTGATTAATATTTTGCATAATTATAGGTATAAAATATCCATCATCTTATATAATGAATTTTGTAATCAATAATTGGTATAATTACATGTATAAAATTCCCATAATTTTGTAGTTAATATATTGTATATTCAATAAAATGGCACCGACCTGTGCCACTCTTGCTTGCTTGCTGTGTGCAAGGCCACTGGTGGTGCTAGCCACAGAAGCTGGTAAGTGGGACAGCGAGGGGTAAATACTACTCGCCGCTCTTAGATCTTCAATGAATGTCCAATTATGGAGAAGCTGAAGAAAGAAATTTTCTACACTAGCCTAGTATATACTGTACTTTATGTTAATTGTGGAAGTAGTGTTGGCCTACTTTTTATCAAACTATTGGAAAAACGATAAAACAATTGTGCAAATGTTTAAGTATGGTCTGTGTTGGTGTTAATTGCCACTCTATAAGCATCGATTACAAAAAAAAAAGTATGAAATATTAGAATAATGCTCTTGCATATAAATAGATTGAATTCTGTATTTACAAGGATGTTGATTGTACATTGTACATCAAAAGTCGATAGAAGACTAAAACAATTTAAACTTTTAGAAAGATAATTCCCTAATTATATAAGATTTAAATTTCGTTTATAAAATCTAAAAGTCTGAGCCTTATTATTAATATCTAAAATTCATAAACCGAAGAGACTACCAGTACAATCTTTTGGACAACACATTTCACTTGGATATCCATTCCCTGAGTTGTTCTTTACTGCCGTAGTGCAGTACAACTGTATTCTAAGTTCAACGCTCCTTTAACTGTGTCATTCTTACAGCCTTTAGCTATATTCTGTTACTACCATTCACAGAATTCTCAAAGGCAGATGTACTCCGATAGTTGAGCGATTAAAAGCAGCTGTCTAGCAATGAGAGCTACCCACACATGCATGAATTGTTTCATTTGCTATTTTTTGCAAGTAAAAACAATATTTAGTATATTGATAATAATTAGCTTCCAATTTCAATTTCAAGGAACTTATGCTTTGGAAATGAAGAATCAATTTGGAAAATTCGTGTCACGGCCGGAATTTGAACCAAGGATTTTCAGTCTTTTGGACTAATACTAACCACTGAGCTACCTCCTCCAAGCACGTAACTGCGAATGTCACCCCTAAGGTGTCTCTACTATGCGAGATATTTATTCCTAAAGAGGGCTACTCGTAAGGCTACGTTGTACATATAATCAGATGAGAGAGGTTAGTGGTTCCGTACTTGGAGAAGAACACGGTAGCTCAATAGGTTAGAGTATCAGTCCTGAAGCCTGAAGGTCTTGATTTGAATGCGACTGTGACCCGAATTTTGCAAGTCTGGTTTCCAACTTATATCCTAAACACTGCTAGTGTGAAACAGCAATATCTACATATAAAAGTGATCGTTTTAAAAATAAATGGAGAATTTATAATAATTAATACTAAATTATATAAATGCAAATTATTTTTACTTATTTTTTTTCAGATTGCAATATTTTTAATGTGACATTCCCTTAAAAAAATACTAATTTACGTTTTTGTGTTCTCAGCATATATGCCTTAATATTAAAATACAGATTGTTTATTAATTCACATATTATTTCCGTATATTAAACATAATTTTACTGGCAAAATGGCAAATAAAAAGTTCACACTTAATGAAGATTTGAAACTACGCAGTTTTTATTATTACTAGATCCCTGTTTTATCCCGCTTACCCACGAGTTCACACGAATTGAGCAAACGCAATTCCTGTTTATGTTATAACTTGAACATGGATTGAAGAACCGGGCGTTAGCGAATGCTTCCGACGTTTTCCGAATCAGAGAGGACGTGCACACATCCTTCAGGAGTGACGACACAGCAGTAGTAGTGATATGACCGCAATTGTAGTTCAAACAGCTGTTTAAAAGTTGTATATCGCTAACTGTTAAGACATTTACACCCAATAAATGCAGATTAATTGAAGAATGCTGAAAGATGTTACATTTGCTTACAGAAGGTTTTTTCATATTGTAAATAGTTTCTGAGTTTGGAAACAATTTGATTGAAAAGAAAGTTTATGCTAGTGCAAAATTATTATACTTTTTTCTAAGACAATGATTTTGTATTTATTTTCTCCATGGCATTCTTTTCTGAGGTAACATATTCGTAGAGATCTTTGCCAGAAATATTTAATACTGCTTCTGCGATTTTAGAGCGTTGCTATATATCTAAGCTCAACGTAATTTCAATGTTGCTCTTATAAAGTGGGCACTTTTCAGTCATTACAACATTTTGTAATCTGTTTAAGGCCTCTTCTCCATACTTGTTGAAGTTGTTGCCAAAATATTCTATTAGTTTCATCGTTAACGTTACTGTACAAAATATGACCTCATGCACATTGAGCAGGGTTCATAACCGTGACAACCTTTCGTTACTTGCTCGGTCTACGACAGTGCAAGACGGTGACATGATGGCTGTAGAAGAGCGAAGTGCAAGCCAGAACGCGGGGATTCGGTCACACATAATGACTTTACGTTTGTTCATCGTGAGTCAGACAGGCGAAGATAGATGTGTTCATGGCTGGGGCACCTGCAACGTAATGGAATGTAAGTGGTATTCACGTTTTTTACTTCTCTCAAGCTACGTTTTCTGCAGAATATTCTGACGCGGTTTTTTCCGTTCCCGTACGTCAATTACTGCCGACCTCTGTAGCATGGTACCGTTTTGTGCATAATGTCCCACTTGACTGCAACGGCCTTCGAGATCAGTAGCTTGCAGGGCGGCTACCAAAAGTCTCTCGAGGACTGCGTGATTGCACACTTCATAAAACACGAAGGAAACTGCTAAACTGTGCGAAACACATAAAATACTTTCTGACTTTTCCTCTCTATCATATATGACAGGCATTTAATAAGCCTCACGTTGATGACTCAATAGTTGCAAAAAAAAAAAAAAAAAAATCGTCCATCTTAAAGAATACTACCGTATAGAGATATCGGGCACATAAGTCTTATTACCTAATGTCAGGCAATAGCGAGCAATCAAACTGTTAATATTATGTCATTAATCTACAAACTACAGTCTGTCTTTTCAGATGTCGAACAAATACCTACTTATAATTAGAAGAAGAAGAAGAAATTAACCTAAGAGATTCCGAAACCCGCGGGAAATACCCAGAAAAACATAAAGAGAAAAATCAGCGGATAATGTGACTGTAAAGGTCCAATATATTCCTTTAACTAGACACTTTCTCATCACATTTAAGAGACAAAATTATTCATTAGCCTTTGAAAAAGTATAATGCCAGAAAATGAAAATATGATTAGATTTCGAGGACATACCTTCTTTTGTGGTGTGCAGCAGTTGTGAAACACTCACAAGAGATAGCTAAAGCACGGACTTGCGAATAGCTCGAATCCCACCAGGATCGTGCTCATTGAATGAGGTTTTTCAGATTTTCCTCAACCCTCAACAATGACAAATGCCAAGGAGGTACCCTAAATTTAGGCGTGCAACGCCTCCTGCTCAAAAATTCCTTTGTCAATTGATCCTTTCATTATCAGTGTCCATTGCCTCTGATGCCACAATAATAAACAGGGACGTACTAAAACAATAATGGAAAAACAGTATAAAAGTAAATGTTTTTCTCAAAAAAAAATAACCACTTCTATAAATAACTTTAGTTCATAATATTATTTCTTCCTCCTCAATTTTACTTTATAGGGACATTTAACTCTGACCAACAATCCATGTACTGACAGCCGCCTCACACACGAGAGTTAGCATTTTTAAAAAAATAATGTAATATTGATATGCGCTTAAGCAATGTTTCTTAAAACAAAAATTAAAATAAGCATAAGCTTCAAAGTGATAAAGTGAGCACGATTTGGCAGCCAAACAAACAATGAATGTATCAGAGATCTTCCATATGGGTCTAAGGACCAAATCAAGCACAAAGGTGACTCCTTCACCGAGCTTACCTTTAACCGAGAGAATGGTTTCTTTGTCCGCTTCGTATCTCTTAGGGTACCGCATTGGCGAATGTTTCGCATTCCAAATGTGGTTTTGTGTTTCCCAATATCGCCGTAATAGAATTTTCCCTGAATGACCGCCTAGAAACACGAATTTATTAAGTCCAAAAAGTCTGATATTTTATGTTGCTCGATAAGACACATTTCCACATGGCTTTCCACAATTCGTGACCGATCGAGAACTTAGGACGGGTACCAAGCATCACTCCGTTGCTAACTCTGAGTTAGTCGTACCTGAAAAACTTGGGAGATTACGGCGAGTGTAGAATAATCAAAATTGGACAAATAAACGCCCGGAGAAGTAAACAAGTGATGTCAGAATTAAAGTAAACTGCAGAACTGAGGTTAGACTTATTATACATTCAGGAACCTTATTCCTTTAAAGGCAAAGTAGCACATACCCCAGTAAGAGCACACATAATTAGTCACGGAGAAAGTCCTATGGCATTAATTATAATATATAATCCAAATTTACAAATAGTCAATATAATATAATTAGGAGACACACACAAACTGTATTGAAGTAACACATGACAGAGGAAAGTTTATTCTAACAAATCAATATTTTCAACATAGCCATCCAATCGATCCATATATAGCAAAAATAAAAGAGGTCAGAAACTTTTTTAAAATTAGTGAGCAAATCTTTACAAAAGATGCGAAGTCAAATCTGACTGGTGGTATAGTAACATCAAGAACAAAAGAGGAGAAAAACTGGAAGAAACTTTTTCTGAACTAAATCTATTTGTCAATAATCAACCTAACAACCCTCCTACTTTCGAAAATAAAGCTGATGCTACTGCCAACAATGACATAACTATGTAAGTTAAGCTCAAATAATAAAATAATAAATTTGAATGTAGGTTAAGATATAACCACTAGTGATCACAGATTAATCTATTTCGATTGCTGTACACGAAAACCAAATTTTAAAGAAGGAAGAGGAGAGAAAATTAACAATTATAAACAAGCAGATTGGAATCTTCTGAGACAGAAATTTGAAAAATTAAAATCACAACACGAAGGAGAGTCCATTGATACGCATGCCAATAACCTTGTCCAAACAATACGAAGGACGATAGACAAATCTGTTCCCACAACCATACTCAAGAAATATTATGACATTATCTGGACTGATATACTGCAAAAAGTAAGAAGCAAAGTAAGGAAAATAAGAAAAAATTATCAAAGATCGGTAATTTTGGAAGCAAAGGAGACAAACCCAAATAAATATAAAGAAGCTAAAAAGAAATATAAAATCACTTTAGAAGAAACAAGGGCAAACTCATAGAAAACTTTCGTAGAAAAATAAATAGACAGCAATATATGGGGAATGCTCTATAAAATTATTATGGAAAAACTTAAGAAACCGAAAATTCTAAATACAAAAAAGAACACAATGGAGAATTGACAACAGATTGGAAAAACTCTGTAAAAGCTCTTTTAGACAAGTTACTTACCCAGGATGATAAGAGTATGGATAATATTCAACAATTTCAAAAAAGAGTAGATTTGAACACAATATATAGAAATAATAGACTAATCCACCCCTTTGACACTTTGAAAATTAAACTAGCTATAAATAAGCTTAAAGGGAAAAAAGCTGCAGCTTCGGATGAAATAATTAATGAAATTCTGATAAAATTGGAAGATAAGATTACAACTTTCCTATTTCAAGACGATATATGGATAGGGGGCTTTCCCTATTGCTGGAAAGCAGCGAAAGCTATTATCTTAAAGAAAAGTGCCGACAAGGATCCTAAGGAACCGAAATCATATAGACCTATATGTTCCCTAAATACTCTTGAAAACATTTTAGAAGAGCTCCTTTGTAAAAGATTAAAAGAATTTAGGACCATGACAGGTATGAACAACAATCAATTCGGCTCTAGAAAATGAAAATGGACTCAATACTCAATAAACAATATATTGGAAATGGTAAATAACTCAAATTCAAAATACTTAATTGGAATTTTAATTGACATTTCCGGCGCTTTTGATAATTTACAGTGGTAGGTACTATTTGAGAGGCAACGGGAAACAGACCTCCTTAAATGCCTATACGCAATATTAATAGATTCCTGCAAAGACAGAAGGGATCACGTAAAAGGTACTGAAAAACAATTTACAGAGATCTAAGGGATGTCCACAAGGCTCGATTCAAGGACCAATTTTTGGAACAGTTTTGGAGACTCTTTTAGACCAACTAAACAACGAGGAAAGTGTGGCAAAAACCATCGCGTATGCCGACGATGTTTCATTTCTAATAGAAGTAAACAATAGAGCAAATGTAGAAAGAAGAGCAAATAAATTAACTAATAAATTAAGTAACTGGTGCAGTAAAACTAAAACTGAAGTCCAAGTCGCTCCAACTAAATCAGGCTACATTCTTCTGAAAGGTAAGCTTAAAAGAGATCCATGTATAAAATATAACAACCAAAATATAAGACGCCAAAAAATAGCAAAGTACCTAGGAATTTATTTAGATGAGAAACTAAACTTTAGGAAACATATTGAATAAGTACGAAAAAAATCCGAAAACGTTATGATAAAATCAGCAAGATAGTTCGGTTAAATTTTAAAATTTCATTAAAAACCATTACAACATACCATATAAGCATTTTTGCTTCAATAATGACTTATGGAGCTGGGGTCTGGGCTCTGAGGATGAAGGATATACAAATAAAAGTTCTACTAAGAAGATTACAAAGGAAGAGGTTGCTAAGATTTACAGGGGCATTAAGGACCTCACCCACTATGGCCTTTTAGCAGTTACAGGAATATGGCCATTTGACTTATTGATTAAATTAAGAGGCGCTGTTTATTGGTTGAAGAAAGGTAACTTTGAGAAAGTAAATTTAATAGTTGGCAGTCAATGCAACAAATTAAGGGAAATAAAACACAAACTAAAAGCACAATGATAGCACGAATGAGAATATAGCGAGGCAGGCAGGAGAACTTTCAACTTATTTAATAACATTTTTGAGAGATTAAAACTAAAATTTATACAGCCTACCAAAGGCATGGTACATTACCTTACAGACCACGGACCTTACAAAACTTACCGGAAAAATTAACGAAACACTTTGCGATATTTGTAGATTTTGTAAAACAGGTTAACCCAGAGCACGTATTATTTGAATGTACAAGCTATTTAGAACAGATAAGAGAAGAAAGAGAAAATTTAAGTGGCCATCAGGTGGCACATGTACTTAGAAATAAGGGCCTATATAAATGCCTTGAGCAGGCTGCAATTCAAAATAAGAATCTGGCATGGGAAGAGGTGATATCACAATAACAGATAATAAAAAGTAATGAAGTAGCAGAGGAAGAAGTAAGAAGATCAGAATGCATGCGTATACAAAGACAATCCCAAAACACAAATAACTTAACAAGAGTAGAAAATATTCAAGAAAACTTTAATTAAATCAGCAGGAAGAGTGTGTTAGAGGAGAAAATAAAGGCAAGGAGGAAGGGAGTATTGAAGGAGGGAAGATACCTAAATTTATAATAGACGGGAATAATTTTGAATTACAACCTGAAGTAGAGAATGGGGAGGAAGATGAAGACGTTTGCCTATAAGAATGATGGTACCGGAAGGAAGATTACAGGAGAAAATTAAAGGGTTTTGAAGAATGAGCGGCGGGAGGAGATGAAGGACGGAGAAGTGGTGTCCGGAGAGGAGGAGCAGAGCACGATAAATTGTGTAACCAGGGGTCCAAGAGAACCAAGAGAGATGGAAGAATGCACGATTGGGAAGAAAAGATGGAGAGTGAGATGGTGAAATCGAGGTGGTAGTGTTTAATGAGTTAAAGGTTAGGATACATAAATAAAATGAGTAGGAAAGATTAATAGTGAATAATGAAATTTAAGGGAAGTAAGTTGTTAAAGAGAAGGTGATTAATATGATTGAGATGAATTAAAGAGATTTGAAAGATAAATAAGTGTAATATTTAAATGTTGAGTGTAAATTTAAGAGAAAGTACTGCAAAAGTACTGGATACCGCTCGTAACCAGTGGTTAGTGGTGTAGTAATGTAATAAATTAGGACAGGATAACTGATTCCCGGTAATTTTGTACATTATGGAATTTTAAATTGGGAAGTAGTTGGGAAGTACATTAATATTTTGGTTTAGTTTAATTAATTTTGAGTTATTTTTATTGTTTTATTATATTTAGTCTAGTTATTAGAAAAATCTGTAAAACAATGAAGTAAAGGGATTATTATATTGTATAGTTTATAATAATACATAGAGAATTTGATATACGCACCCTGGCTTAGGAAACCAGGTACGAGGGGGGCGTATATATAGATTTTATTTATTTTTTATTTTTATTCGTGAGATAGTCAAATTTCTTATTTTGCATAGGTTTACCTAAAGCTCATTCTACGGCAATGAATGCTATTTCACCACATTCTTGTCTCGTAATGGTTTAATTACATTTTTTCCCAAATACATTTTTTGAAAATATACTGCTTTGAAACCCAAGTTCAACTAGCTTTAACAAGTATCAGACGGATTTTAATCCGTTACATATTCTAGAGAATTTATTATTTTCATCGATAATGGCGTATTCACAAAAATTGTGAAACTGCTCAATTATTCGTCTTTGAGGAATTTCACTTTGTGTAAACTTTTATTCGATACTTTCGTCTTCCGAGCTGACTCCTGTGAAATATTCCCATGCCCAATTAACAGCAAAATGCGTGCATGAAGTTCCGTCACTGCACCGCATTGTGGTGTGATGATGGAGTGGCAAAATTTAATGATGAGTGCTGCAAGGTGTAAAAGTTTGAAAATGTTGATTGCTAAATGTGGACAAGAGAGAGAGTTTCAGAAACAGCTGTTAGAAAAGAAAACATAACGAGCAACAAAAAGAAAAGTGAAAGAGGATATTAACAGGCATAACTGTTGACAGTTAACACTACAAATCAGCATCCCTAACTTCAGAAGAATCCGTCTCTTTCTGCTGTAATTTATTTGAAATTTCATAAAGTTATAAACAATTTAAAGTAACTCCTTAAATATCAAAGAAGGGAAAGAGAAATGCCTCATATTAAACAGCACTGTCCATTTGTTTCGGTCTCGCTTTACAAGACATAAATAATTCTGGAAGTGCGTATAGCCCGTTAAAGGCTGCTAAGTTACGCTATTGGCATCAAAACAGAATAGAAACACGGGCATCTTATATATCGAGAATAGGCCGAGATAATGCTTATCATCAGCTAATGAACAGACACGATTATACAAGAAGAACTTGGTCATTTAAAAGTAGTGAATGTACAAAAACTTTCACGTAAAATGTTCACCTTTACCTGCGTTGTAGAAGTTGGACGAACTTTCGTTCAGATGCTACAGCAGGAACATTTTCAACATCTTTATATGCATGTTCAGAATGTTTAAATTGCAAAGTGTTCTTATCTCGAGAAGGGACGTTCAACCAGAAGGATGCCATTTTGCACACTTTGATGACACTGGTTCTTGTGCACAATAATTACAGCATCTCCTGCTTTGAGTTCACCTGAAACTTTAATTATGACGCCTTTTTGGTGCTGGGCATTTACTTTTGCCATTATGTATATCACAACATAAATCTGACATTTTTTTTATCAAGAGCAGCTTCAATATAGTGAATGAGTGCAGGTTTAAAGCAGGATTGTGTATTGAACCCAATTTTATTTACCTATGTTTAAGGACATTCCTCGTCTTCTTCTATTTCTTCTTTTCCATTTACGGTTAGGCATTAGCCTAATTCCACATCTTACCATCTAGTCAGTGAGTGACCAAGGCTTCTAAAGCTTTTAGTCTGAAATTCAATAATTTTCGTGAAGTCTGCCATCTGGCACTCTTTGTATATGTGTAAACCAATTATCTTTCAAATTATTAAGTCTAGCCTTGGGTTAATTTTACCTAAAGTTTGTGATATTAATTTACACTTCGATGTTTATCTACAATGGTCAATCCCGCAAACTGAACGTAGAAACATCTGCTCCATGCTTCTATTCTTGCATTATCGCACCTTTTCACTATTAAAATTTTACCAGAATGGGAACGGCCATCTCTTGTAAAACCTCATTTGCGTGCATCTTCTTGTTTTACCTTTCAGTGTACACAGGTCCAATCGTATCACACATTCTAATAAATGTATCAATCTTAACATTACTGTCTTCATTGCTGTAATGTGATGCACTGTATCCTAAATAATTAAAATTATCAACTTGTTCTATAATTCATCCATTAATAAAATGTTTCTATCTTAAGTGGCGTTTTCCCTAAAATGCCACAGTTTTTGTTGTGTTAATGTTCATATTATATCGGGGCAAGAGTTTCATTTAATTTGTTAATCGGTACATTCGCATTGTTCTATAATTAATTATTATATGCCAGGACGCATTTTTAATAATCTGGTAGCAGAGTACATGAAGGATTGGATTGGTAGGGGCAGAGAGGGACATTTTCGTTCTTCGCCCTCAATGGGAGTACCTCCGGAAGGAAGGGAGTACCTCCTCAGAAGGGCCGTTTTCATACTTAGACGCCGAGACAGAAATCTCTCCAAAGCGCAAGTTACCATCACAGCGCACACACCAGCCCACCTCACAGTGGCACTTTGGGCCCTGTAACAGAATGAAATATGAAATGGGAGAGCGAAAGAAAAGAGGCAACCCAGCATTCACTTAAGCGAACAGGGAAACTCCAGACAGATGACATGTGCGAGTTCGAAGCTTTACCGCCTGACACATTCCCCTCAATCCATAAAGAAGCTGTGAAAGCAACAAGCAGATATTGCAATGAATGAAGCCTGAGGGCAAACGAAAGCAAATGAAATTGGAGCGGTGAGGATATTTATATATTTAGTTGTGAGACTGAACGGTAATGGGCGATAGTAATGTATCAGTCACATGAGTGGTATAGCAAAAGACTAGACTTTTGCAAGATTGTTTTGGGGTTGACTAGAGCTACTTCAGTTTAGTACATAAAAGAGGGTATTTAAATATTCATTGCAGAAGGGTAAAGGCAAAATTACTTCTTAGATTCAAAAGTTACAAGAAAGTGGAATGGAAGGTGAGAGTTTTGGAGGAAATTTTGTTTATAACATTAATTTAACATACTAAACAGGGGCTATTTAACAGTTTTACAAATGAAAACTCTTTAAGATAATATAGAAGTGGAGTAGAGAAAGGAATACCAAAATTTACAGGGAAAAGGTATTTTACATGGGCAACAACTGGAGCATAAATGGTGTGAAATTAATCGCATTCCTTATATGTAAGCCCATTCTGAAAAGTTAAATTGTGTTGTAGAAAGTAAAAAATAATTGGGGATAAGGCACGGCACAAAAGAGAATAATATTTGGCAAGGGTTGTTTATAATATTTAAGAACCATGGGAGGAGGTAAGAGAGAAATAGCTCAGGAAGGAAAAGATGTAGGGGATGTAGTTCAATCGAGAGAATGTAATTTGTTATTATTTTAGGGCGTATATTTCACTATTAGACTTCTAGAACATGTCATGACCACTCCCATGGGGTTTTGCGTCTCGGCCAAGCCACCTACTTGTCCTTGAACTTCCAAGCAGTTACCAGTTCCGTTCGTTTGCGAATATGGCATAGAGCAAATATTTTTGTGTAAATGTCCTTATAAATACGAACTCTCTCATCGCGTTCGTGAGCAATTTATTCTGAAGTTCTTTGGACGATTGTCTCCTTCCAGAACTGCAACTCAAGATCTTGTAAATAAATCTGATACTGCAGGTTAAGTGCTAAACAAGAAACACGCGAAGATAAAGTTTAACAGAAGACAAGTTACACAATTGGCGCAAATCTTCAACGTTCGGCAACAAAATCACTATAGAAATTAGTACAAATTGGGATTTCAGTGTCTTCTGTACATACAGTAACAAAATGATCAAAACTCAAACCTTACAAGTGTACACGTGTCCACTGTCTACGACAGGGTGATCCCGTAGCACGTGTGCGTTATTGTGAGTGGTTTCTTTCATCAGTGACTGAAGGGTTAATCGACTCACAGCTCGTCTTTTTTTTTTTTCAGACGAGACGTGGTTGCACCAAAATGGCCTTGTAAACACAACACTCGCTATGGATGTTTGGAAAATTCAAATTGCATATATTTGTTTATTTATGTGGTTTATTTACGGATGCTCTTTAATAACATTTAAATCATCCTCCTATTCAATTCAGGGTGAGAAACGGCAGGTAAATTTTCCTTAAGAGGCCTCTTCCTTTAAGCTTGAGTTTCTTTCACGTATCCTAAATCTAGGACTGGGGACACACGGCTTTACTTTCTTTCCGAAGGTAATTTGCAATCAAGAAAACCCTCTTTGTGACAGAAAAATTGCGAGTTTGGTGTGCGATTAGGCAAGCGCATAAGGCGTTGCCGGCTATGGTATGTCAAGATTCTAATATACAAAACTACTTGCGAGCCGTAAGAACTTATTCTAAAATCCCTGCAACAATGTATGTAGCTGAGATTGGACCATGTTGACGCATCGTGTGTGAAGACATAAATAAGAGAAATTAAGAAAGAACAACTTATTTTGTTTTAACATAAATTTACATACCTGCAACAACATTTAGAGAAGCAACAAACGGAAATTAAAAGTAAAGCACGTAAGTACCATTCCAGCTTTCCAAAAGAGCAACGAACCAAGAAGCCTCAGAGAACCATTTTCCCTACAAGCACATCTTCACATGGTTGGTATTTGCACTGGCAGTGGAAGTGTTTTAGTGATGTACCCGTAGATAACTTAATTTAATTTTAGTGACTTTAATAGCGTTGTGCACGTGTACATCAGTAACCAAATGTGACCGTAAAAACGTCGGTTATGCGAAGAGCAGCTCTGCAGTGGAGCAAAACCACTACATGATATACATAGCCTATGGGTGTTAAAAAGTTGAAATTGTAACCACAATGGCAATTTGGAAGCCACATTACATGTTGGTCATAATTTCAGCCAAAACCTTCATAATGTGTTCCTTCTCTACATGTTCTCATTTACACCTACCCAAGAAATATGCAAAAACTCAAAAGAAACACAAAAAAAGTCAACCGTAGCAATTCAATAAGGCATTTAAAATACTGACTTGAACATTGGAGATATTTAACCTACGACACTTATGAAAGCCACATATTATATTGAATTCATTTCTTAAAATATCATTTTCGCGTTTGCTTCGGAAAGTTGCACATATTTGCATAATAACCTTGCCATATTACTTGTTTAATAATAAACATTATTTACAATGTTTAAACATTAACATAATCAATAAACCTAAACTTAAAATGTCCATGCATCGTTATGAATATTTTAATGCAGATAAGAGGAACATTTAGAAACTAAGTTAATAATTTAAAAAAATTAAACACAATTAATCTTATCATTTAATAGTAGTTTTTAGGATAAATTTAAATATAGCAAGATGCTCAGAAAACTTTTTCTAAATTATTCCGATTGTTTTAAAACACGTAAAAGATGATATAATAATTGTAATGTATTTTGTTGAATATTAGGAGACAATCCTTAAAATCAGATAATAAAAAAGCAGAGCTGTGTTAAACATTTACGTACCTTTCTCCGTAGGTACCAAAAATCTAACAAAAACATTTTTTTTCAATTTTCATGTGTCAATACCCGCTTGTACACTGTCGTTTATTAGTACTACCGCGTCAGAGCCGTTATCGACGTGAAATATTATCGTCTTACGAGGGCTTCGCTTAGGAAATAAAAGACGTGGCGATAAACAGAAGGCTTTTTTTTAATAGTGTTTTACGCCCGTTTTTATTACTGAGGAAATTGATGATATATGAGTTGAAATTAACATATATTGGAATTTTTTTTTTGAGGAAGGGAACGTTCCACACATAAGTTTAGGGTGCCTCCCCGGCATTTGTCATTTGTGAAGATTGAGGAAAACCTGGAAAAAACCTCAGTCAGGGAGGACGATCCTAGCGGGATTCGAACCCCAGACCTGCCGCTCACGAGTCCTCGCCCTAACGACCTCGGCCAGTCGTGGCGATAAAATAGAAGGTATTGTGTGTGAAACCTAATATTGCTCTTTTATCGAAACATCACATAGCTTGTTTGAGTACGCTTTCGATAAACTATACATTTTAGAAAACCACACAAGTGACGCAGTCTTCTTACAAATGATATAGCAAATGCCGTCCAGAGATGTGAAGAATGTAAACCATTGGATTAGACGTTTCCCAGATCAAGGGGAAGAAGGCCTTAAAACGAGATTGAAAACAGGACAACCGAAGAAACCACACCGGAGGAAGAAGCAGCAATCTTAAATGCAAATAGGTGTTACACTTTTAAACCTGCAACGTCATTTTGAGAGAACTAGATTTTAATTGCACCGTTGTTACTGTAAGAAGACGCCTACAGGAAGGCGATTGTACTTAAATGATAGTCGCAACATTTGTATCCGTTCTGTCCTGTGTAGTTAAATGTTTCAACAAGATTCTGTATATATAAGTGTGCTTTACAGTAAGAAAGGTAACAGACCCTACAAATCATGGCATCTATGCATAATTAAGAAGATCGTGGTATAGTATGTAAAGTGCAGTTTTACTATTTTAGTGCCTATTCTTATTGATGATATAAAATTGTATGAATAATTTAAAACCAATTCAATAAAATAATAACTTGAAAATGTAATAAAATCGTATTTACGTGTTTTAAAACAACGAACTTCAAAAGAAAACTTTCTACCTTGCCAAGTTTCATAAAGTACTCGGTAAAAGATATAATATCGTATGGGCAATACTAATGAACGACAGCCAATTTTATAATTAACTCTCAGAAGTTGACATGGTTCATTTCTGCGACTGCATAAACTATTCTTACCCCCAACTGTCTTGCTCAACAGAGACATCATATATATATATATATATATATATATATATATATATATATATATATATATTAATATCAGTACTGGTTTGGTTAAACTTTCCAAGAAGTACGGACCTCCTTTACCATATTCTAGAACCTTCAGATATTGTAAACTAGCTCTACTAATGCATTAACGAAACACTAACATTTCAGGTTTTTTTTTTTTTTTTTTTTTTTTTTTTTTTTTTTTTTTTTTTAAGTAAACTGACGAATGTATTTCTCTGCAATTTAGATGAACGTAATGCACTAAAACTGCATGTACAGAGTATCCGGAAATATACACGACAAAACTTCAGGAATAAGTTCTCATGTGCAGCCAATAAACATGCATACCTGATATGTTGCCTATTGTCTGACAACTTGCCAGAGAATGACAGTAGAGAGTTTCCGCATCATCCGTTGGATGATTCACCAACATTTTAAATGGCCGCAAAAGAAGAAAGCGAATGGGATTAAATCAGAATTGCTTTGAAGCCAAGCAAACGTTCACCTCTAACTATCCATAGATCAGAAAACTTTCAATTCACAGCCTGCGAGAAGCAACGTTGCATAAAGTGCGCCTCTCGACGAATGTACCACTGGGTCAGCAAATCAGCTACATTCGTTTTTTAAGACAATTGTGTAGGGGTCATCTTCGCGGAGCAAAGAACTTTATATGAGGTTTGCATTTAGGTAGGAGGTGAGAATTTTGAACGTTAATTCCTAAGTGCTGAGTATCGTAGAATCTCGGGAACGAAGCAAAATTAATAAAGCGAGCTTATTTCTGAAGTTATGACCTGTATTTTTAAACATTGTGTAGAACATGGAGGCTTTCTTTCATGAGAAAGATGTGTGTAGGAAAAACGTTAGAACTGTTACAGTGTAAAATAAAAACAATAAACAATACGTTACGAACACAAACTCGCTCGAAAAATAAAACCAAATTGAGTTTTAATTGACTGTAAGAGTAGAGACTTGTTAAGCCTTCCAGTAGCGGAAGTAACAATCTAAAATCTATAAAGAAATTAGCTCTGTTGTTTGGGGAGTGCTTAAAACTGACTAAAACTAAATGTTCACATGTCCTTTCCCGTTATAGTGCTTTGCAGTCTAACAAAGGCGAAACAAACTACGCGCCAACCCCGTTTAAATAGTAAACGTGCCATTTCACTTTTCATTTATTTATGGACGCTCTTTAACAGCTCAGGTCATCAGCGTCCCATTCAATTCAGGGCGTGAAACGGCCGACAAATTTTGCTCAGAGGCTTCTCTTTCAGGCTTGAGGTTCTTTTTCGTGCCGTAAATGTACGACACGGGACCCACAGCTTTACTTCCCTTCCGAAGGAAGCCATACTTAGGATTATTACGCCCGAAAAAATCCATCGGTCCTGGCCGGGTTCACTTTTCAAGTGATCGAATGTCGTATCCAACACGAGTTTTCCATGGCAGTCCGAAGCTGTGTTGATTATTTGTCTAATATTAAGCTCAGTATTTCTTGTGCAAATTCAGATTTGTGGCAACTCTGTAGAGTATTGCGAATGTTATCCGCCCCATTCATCGAGGTTAATAAACACAAGTACTGCAATGCATGCCATGATATACTGAGAATGTCTTCAAACCTTCAGTTGTGTACAACGCCCTCTTCGAGTCGGAGCAGGTATTAGCCTCAACTTTTCCAACGATTACATAAAATATGTGTGGAATTTGACTTCTCAAGAACAACTTCACAATTCACCTTACTGGCAATAAATTTCTCGTTTGTATATGTTTTGAAATTCAGGACATATCGCAGCCAGAAGCACTCGCACTTCAACCCCTCCCCTTCCTCAACTTGTTTTCTCAGACTGCTATCGGAGCTGCAATTCGCGATATTGTGTCCAAATTTGAGTCTACCGGTTCAGAGCAAAGCAAAACAAAACACTAGCAGAAATGTGGAAATACTTGACGAAATTGATGCAAATCTTGAAAGTTCCCAGCAAAATTGCTCCAGAAATGAACACCAGAAGTGGGGACTTTGGAATGTACAGAAAATTATTAGCTACTAAATTAGAAAAAAAATAAATAAATAAATAAATAAAATGGTGGTCGGATATAATAGTGTGAATCAGAACGTGTTTTCGGATGTTTAGCTGAGGGAGAACGACAGTTCCACCATCTTCTACAAGGTGACACTGTATACAAGTTTTACGCAGCAAAGTTGAAGTGCGCATGTCACGGGCTTCGGCGCGCTTAGTAGTGGAGACGTAAAACACCGCATGGGCGGGAAAGATTTATAACTAATGTATGGAATATATAATTTTTCTTCCTGTAAGCACTCAATCTGAAATTAATTTTAAATACATCTCCTTTGAACCAAGCCTACCTTAAATTTGAACAAAGCACCTCCTCTCCTAATCCCACGAAGAGTAAAACTTCTGCTCCCAGAGTTCTAACACTATCAACTAAACAGCAGAATAGTTTTTGAAGCAACGAGTAATTACTTTAGGTTTAGGTTATATCCCTTTCGACCCTGATTTCATTCTCTAAAAGGATGGGGGTATCCGACTATCAGAAATTAATATGTGAGGTATATTCAGAAAACACAAATGTGACAGTTCCTACGAATTCTCATTGGTGCCCGTGAGTATTTCAATACTGCTACGCAATATAATGCATTAATATAGCAAAACAAACGTTATACTGTAAGCTGAGGGAAGATGTGGCATAGGAAGACCAAGAACCAGATGAACAGAACGAGACTGTTAAAGTGGGGCCTAACCAGACAGAATGCATAATCCGTGTTGTAGAGAACAATTCTCCATTTTTCGTTTTATGTCCAAAAGCAGTCACATATTTTGCTCTATGGGTTTATTCAGTTACATTTGTCTTTAGAAAAACTCAATAACAAAACTGTTCATTTTATTGTTTAGAAAAAAAAGTAAAGTGTGTCTATGAAACATGAGAGCGGCGAATCTCCCTTGGTTGACTTTTGAAGATAAATGGTGCGATGAGGTATGCAACCTCTTACAAGAATAAACACTAAACACACATCTCTGTTGGTGATTTGTATACAGTTAGTCTGCAAGGAAATTTCGAAAGGAAAATAAAATAACTATTCTTCTATTTCTTAACAAGTTAAAACAAAATCCGCCAGTACAGTAAGCACAGTATTTGGAGAAAATTTCCCAGTTATTACAATTCATAACAGGAAACGAGATGTGTTAAAGATAAGAAGCAAAAAATGTCGACGACATACAGTGCTCAGACAAGAAACTATAGACAACATTGGGTACCGTTTGGAGAAGTTCTTTAAACAGTTCTTCACAGAATTTCCTACTCTTCCTTACGAGTGTCTAAAAATTACTGTGCTTCTCGAACTTAAACCGGGTGATGCTACAACTTTAATGAATTAAATGCACAAGGAATAAATTAAATTTAACTTCATTCTGTTTTGCGATTAACCTTGGTTCAAAAATATGTTAACTCGCAAAATCTGGCGATAAAACCTTCATTATAAATAAATATAAAGCATGGGATGTAGCAAGATAATCCCCCTTTTTAATTTTTTATTTTATTGGTTTTGATCGATGGTCACTTTTAATATATCAGGTCATCAACGTCCCATTCAATTCAGAGCGCGAAACGCCGACAAAGTTTGCTCAGAGGTCTCTTCTTTCAGGCTTGACGTTCTTTTACATGCCGTAAATGTACAACACGGGAATCACGGCTTTACTTCCCTTCCGAAGGAAGACATACTTAGGATTTTTACGCCCGAAAAATTCCATGGACCCGGGCAGGGATTGAACCCGCGATATTGGGTTTAGGAGGCAAGTATGGTTGCCACTACACCACCAGAACCGCTTATTTTTTAATTGACGAAGCAATTAATAGTCATAGACATTTACAAACTATTTTGTAACTCCTTTTGCTGAATTAATTATGAGGGAACGTAATATTATATTTTCCTGCCGGATTGTGCGACTGCACATACAATGAATATTTCTCTGCATGCATTTCACAAAGTACTTGACGACAGAGTTATATAACCCGCTCAATTCCCTACCTAACCCCCTTAGTTCTGTTTTTGATGAGTATTAAAATATAATGTACTTGATATATCCACACATCGAAGATGAGCTAAAACATTAATTCATTGTCTCAAAGAGAATTAAGAAGGATAATGGGTAATTTCCTGAACAGTTGTCAGAATTGTGAGGAAAATGCAGAATCTCCTTGCGCGACATTGTTGACCACACGTGACTTTATCAAGTGTAATAAACAATTACTAGTGTTGTGCACTTCCCCGCTAATTCTTGCATACACTCCGCGGCCCACGAACGCCTCGCCGAGATAATCCGTCCAACCAGTAGAAGTATTTACGCCTGTCTCTGTCTGAAGTTTTGCTTGTCATTACAGACACTTTCAACTAATAGATTTCATTATTTTTAATAGTGTTTAACGCTCGGTTTTACTACTGAGGCATCTCTCGTGATGAATGAACGATGTTTAACGCCCGTTTTTGCTACAGAGGCACCACAGGCGATGGACACTGGTGATACATGAGATGAAATGATATATTGGGAAAGGATTTTATGGAAGGAATCGTTCCAGGCCTAAGTTTAGGGTACCTCCCCGGCATTTGCCATTTATGAGGACTGAGGAAAACCTGGAAAAAACCTCAGTCAGGAAGGACGGTCCTGGCGGTATTCGAACCCAGACCTCCCGCTCACGAGTCCGATCTCTCGTGATGAACACTTATTAAAGTGTAATGTTTAACATTTACTTTAGGTAGATAACTGTCACCAGAAGAGCAGTAGGTTGTCATTGGCATGCTGTAATTAACAGAAAGCGGAGAAGCTGCAGGAACAGAAGAATAAAGAGGAAAAGGGGAATCTGAAGGTTAATAGACAATTTGGTATATATGTTAAAACTCGTACAGTTTCTTTCCATATGTGCAGGGTATGCAACTGCGAAGGACAGGAAGTGATGATATATCTACATCTCATTCAGAACAAAAGCGGAAGGAAAAGAGCATGCGGTTAATAATACGTTAAATTCAACAGCAGCACCTCGCTTTCTGGGACTACTTATTATTTCTCGTCTTACTAAATGTGCTGCTCTACTGACTTCGGAATTACAATATTTAACTCACCCTCGTGACCTAGCAATGATCGGCTAGACAGCCGCAAGCTCAAATGCTGAGTTAACCGTATCGTGTCGGTGGCGGTAAGGAACAAACCTCGTTTCCCTTTATCACTTTTAAAGCAAGTCTATGGAAATTTAAAACTCTCTTAATTCTGAAAATTTGATACATTTTAATGAGATATTTGTGCTACAACATAGAAATATTAATTACTTGTTGCCTTAGTCTTCGAAAAATTAAAGTGTTTAATTTTATTATAAATATTATTATTAATAAACACACGTCGTCCCACTCAGCTGTCTGCCGGCCACGCGCGTCGCCATACCACGGGCCTTATCAATTTGTAATCTCTCCGTATATTAAATTCTCAAACAACTTTCATTAAAATACCCATGTGCATAAACTTATGTATAATGAATAACAACCTACATTAAAAGTTATCTGGCCTCTTCAGGCATAGCATTTATACGTTGAAGTTCCACTTTTAGAATTTGCATTCCGCAGTTTTTTTTTTTTTTTTTTTTTTTGTAACAGTAGTCGCAGTATATTCAGGGGAGCATGAGAATCATTGCCTTCTAGGAATGATTCTATGATCAAATTCCTCCCTTAGAACCCCTAAAGAAACACGAACACTTTGATTGAGGAAAATATTATTGAAAATATATATGTTGTGTTTTATTATTGCGCAATTTGCAAAAAAATCTTTTCCCAATTTATCATT
Source organism: Metallyticus violacea (assembly GCA_030762175.1). Taxonomy (NCBI): domain Eukaryota; kingdom Metazoa; phylum Arthropoda; class Insecta; order Mantodea; family Metallyticidae; genus Metallyticus; species Metallyticus violacea. The sequence goes on along the minus strand of CM060846.1, from coordinate 14,832,729 downwards.
TTATTTCATGTAAGCTTACCGTACACCAGCATTTACATAGACATGTGCCCTTGGTCGTTTGCATACATTTTTGAAAATCCTCTAATTTGTCCGCACTTTTCATATTAAAGTCTTATTTGTTAGTTTTTGTTTCATGCGCACGAAGGGCGATACTACGCGTTCTTTTTGTGTTCAGTGTTGGCAACACCGCGTGAATGAAGAGGGCAGACGTTGGCTATACATGGTATAGACACTTGGATGTTCTCAATATCGAAATGTGGCGTCATGTCGACGATATCCAGTGGTGAGGTGTACAAAAAATTGACGGTAAATTTTTCATCAGTTTTTCAATTTGAATATTTTTGTCACTTCATATGATGTGAAAGTAGAGTCAAGCTAAGAAAATTTTGTAAAAATGAACAACAGTATGCAGAGATTTTGAAGATGACTTTTTTTTTTTTTTTTTTTTTTTGCAATACCAGACACAATGACAGTTTTGTAGAACCGTTTCTCTCTAGGCCTTGCTTTAGTAAAATCTATTTCATATCTTTGACTATTTGTGCAGTAAGATGGAATTGTTAAAAAAACAAAAATAGATGTAGTAAGGAATATGCAAATTTACACAAAGGGTGGAGAAAAGAGTCAGCAATGTGATAACCCTAATTCATCATTGTCCACCCCTGTGATGCCTCAGTCGTTAAATACTATTGAACAATGTTTACGAGTTTTCACGTCCTAACACTTGCCTTGCATTTATGGCATATCTCATATAAAGGAAACTTTGTGAATTAATTGCGACTTTGCTTTATTCCATTGCCTATCGTTTTGCAAACAAATATAAAATTAAAATGAATCCAAGTTTCATAGGAGAAAATTAACTGTGGATCGGCAATATTCTGCAAAAATCCATTTACACGACTTATGCCACCAAGCAGTTGTAATTCTTAGACAATGGCCACTTTTTAAAGCTCCAATTTTAACTATTTAATAGCTCTAAAACTGAGCTTTTTAAAATAGCCATTTCCTTTGAAATTTCTTCGGAGAACGCTCTCGAATACTATACATTTTTTCTTCCGTTAGGACACGCCATTTTCGGTTAGAAATTCTATCATTTATCGATGCTGTTTTCCTAAATCTAAGAACAAGTGCTTTACAATATCTCTAGGTGGAACCGAAACACCTAGAAATTATCTACACACAGCTCTAAAAGATTCTGTTTTCACATACGTGTCATACACAAACATTCTCTGTTCTAGTATTATTTGCCGCTGTATCGATCTAATAATAATCGCACTAAACTTCAGTGACAATACACTAATTATAACAAACAAAACCACGGATAATCCTCGTAGATATGTGTAAAATATGATAGTCAGTAAATAAATGTGCTGTAATACCTAAACATGAATATGAAATGTATTAATCTAATAATAATAATAATAATAAGAATGAAGTGACAATTCTTACACATATAAAATGTGTGTAAGACAAGAAAGAGATTACAGACATAGCTGCTAATAAGACATAATAATAAAAAAGCTAGTAATACCGCGAAGTAGAAAGGACGATTTGTAATAGTAATTAGAATAAAAAATTTATAGCAGGATAAAACAAATTTTAATGTAAGGCTCGGGTGTTAATTAATGTTACAATAATTGCAATATAACCTACAGTTTGTATGAATTATCCAACAAATTGCCATATATATATTCACTCAAAACATCAATAGATACATGCACAGAAATCCAGATGTGGGAAGAACCTATCTCTATTCCAATGCACTCCAAAGTTTGCTCGTATCAGGCAAAACATTTTTTGTGAAGAGTAAATTCGTCAAATAAAGCTCGGTATTTTGATACCTACTTTGTTCCACGGTAATTTTGCTGCGAACATGGCTTCACACGTCTTTATAAAACTAATTTTCAAGAGAATAATTATGCCTTGTATGCGCTGTTTCAATTGAGATTCTTTCATACACTTGATACTTAACTTTTCCATTGCTGATTAAATCATCAGTCACAGTTATTCAGATCTTAGATTCGCCCCTAAGGAAGTTATGACTGAAGCCCTCCTGGTAGAAATTCACAACTGTTCATTAGGTTAGGTTTATTTATTTATGGACGCTCATTAACAGCTTTGGTGATTAGCGTCTCATTCAATCCAGAGCGTGAAACGGCCGATTATTTGACTTAGAGGCTCTTCTTTTAGATTTGAAGTTCTGTTACGTGCCGTAAATCTACGACATGGGACTAATGGCTTTACTTTTCTTCCAAAGAAAACAACGTTTACGATCTTTGCACTGGAAAAAATCCATCGAGCCTGGCCAGGTTTCAACCCGTGACCTTGGGTCTACCAGACAGTATGGGTGCTACTAGACCAGCAGGTCTGAAGCAACAACTCTAACATAACTACAAACAATTGTCAATATATATTAGCCTTCTTATTAGTTTATAACTTCTGCGCTGAGAAAGAGCCCAGCAGGCTGGAAATATTTTTTCGTTGTTGCCTCCTGTGTGTGTGTGGTACTTTCTGCATAACACCTAGCCCACAACCTTATGCGTATATCTCGTATATCCTATTGCCTATCGACAACTTTCATTTTAACATTGTGTAACTTAAAATAATATTTTATAATGCTAATAATTAAATAGGATTTAGCATGAACGTTAATTTTTGTTCAAATATGTAGCATTAAAATTAAATATAATGATCCTATTAGCCTAATTTAAGTTTCCAGATAGATACATGTTGATTACCTAAAAACCAGGACATAAGCAATCTACATAGATTAGTGTTTCAGGTGGTGATATAATTTTAAAGGTGTTTATAATACAAATAAGCACAAAGCTTAAGGGTATACATTGAGAAAAGAAATTTAATTCAATGGGACATTAAAATTTGTTCATAGATATAAATCAATATATTTCTCTAAGGTGGTCTTAGTATTGTTGTTACTTTGTTTTTAAATATATTGAAATATAATGTGAAAAGTTCATATTTGTATTGCAACTAGGTCAGAGATAAACGTTCCTTAAGTTTCAAAAATGAACTTTTGGAAGAAAAAAGTTTTAAAATTGATCTTTTTGTGTTTTCTTTTCTTTCCCACAATTTAATGTATTGCAAAACGATATACAGGGTCATCTGAGTACCCTTCAATATTTAGCTTCCTTTTGCTGTGTATTGCTTATTTGGATGATTTTCAACATATTCTGCACCTCGATTTCAGTTTTCCTCGCTAGCAGCCTGGCTACTGAACATACATAAATGTTCTAAAGCATGATTTTGCACAATTAAACATCATCAAAAGAAATCACTTCATCTAAGACTACAAATCTAGATACATCTGACCGTGACGCCCTTCCAGTAAATAAAAAACAGGAATGTTATGCAATGAACAAAGGATTACGTCCATGGTTTAAATGCCCTTACAACATTAAAACCAACAAAAACTTAATTCTCACCGAATATATACAACTTATGTATAATAATATCCAGTAGAAAACAAGAAAATTGTAAAATAAAGTAAAACATTCGATTTTTTGACAGTTTATTGAACTCTACAACTGACTGGTTGTAACATTTTAAACATTTATTAGTAAACATTTTTCTGTGTGATTATTCACATAATAATTATGTGACTATAAATATTTAACTTAATATTTGTCCCTTAAAGAATTTAAAATTACCTACCAATATATATACGAGGGGAATTTCATAGTATTTTTCCCGGCCAGTTTATCTTGAAGAGGTACAATATATATGTATTGAAACATTTAGACGCTGTCTCGTATAGTTGTATCTTTTTCCGCTAGGTGGTAGTGATTCACTTAGCTTTCAAACTGGAGTGTGGTGTACTTTATAAATAAAAATAAGAATTTCTTTTGGCGGTAACATTCAGAGAATTGTGGCGGTGTTTAAAAGCGCTTTTGGTCTCACGATAACGAGGAGCATTGGTAACATGATCATGTAGCAGCTAGAAAATACAAACATTTGCAGAAAGATATCACATGACGATGAGAAGATTAGCTGCAGTAGGGAGCAAGGCTAGGTATAGCTGAAAGAGAAATAAGCGTTCTGTCATTTACTGTAATTCCTACGCTCTTACAGTTTCAGCACTAAATATGAAGGGCATTTTGATGTTCAAATGTTACACTTTTTCAGTACATTTCAGAATAATATGAAGTTCGCAGATTCGTCCCTGAAATGATGCGAGGAACAATTTGTGAAATTCTTCTTTTAAAAAAGTTTGTAATGTTTTATAAGTGTCCAGCTTACTTTTCTTGCACTTTTTAAATCTCTTTCAGACTGTTTTGAATATGTTTTCCTTGTTTTGTCTATTCCAAATAGCCTTCCTATAAGCGCCTTTTTCCTCTTGATTCATTTAACGTAAGACAAGTAAACTTTTTAAAGATTCACATCTCACATTGAATTTCCCACTAGTGGAACGACTACTATATCAAATCAATTCTAGTCACATTTACCATTATCATACTATGCAAATCCCCATTGCAATTCGGAGTTTTTTTTTTCCATTAATATTTTTAAACCAAGGTGTACAGCTTAAGTTATGTTGTTCGTTTCAAGGTGCAAATATTTTCACGTGGTGCCTTAAATAATTATGTAAAATGACGGTTCAAATACCGTAAAAAATGGGAAAAAATAAAAACCACTTTACTATCATTTTCCATAATTTTACGGATACCTTCCCTTAATATTTAAATTGTTATGACTATGGTTTTGATTGCTGCTGTTGCTATATTCGCTTCATATTCATGGGCCATCTGAACAAACTTGAACACCAAGAAAGTATCAAAGGGGTCGCATAACATTTTTGTCAATGAACCGCGTGGTTGTTTCTTGTTTCGATGTACTGTCAGTCCAGCAGGAAGACAGAGGATCGAAACTTGCGTGGAATTGCAATCTCAATTTAATTAAGCCCGGGAATAATTTAGTCCTTAAAGCTGTAGAGAGCTTGAAACTCGCCATAGCAACATCAGAGTAGCGCTTAATGTACCAATGATAAGCACGCCATCAAACTATCCTTGGTATTAAGTCGGCAAGATCACGAAACAGAAAGCAAGTAAAAGCAGCCTAACTTTCAAATAATTTTCAATACAGTTAAAAGACTTTTAGTTAATGTAAAATCAAATAACTACAGTGCAACTTTGGTAAATATTTTGAGAAACACGTCAAGTGCACAGAGGGTTTTAATCATGCACAATACATGGCGCTGACGTGTTTGAACAGAGCAAGCACATCATTTAGGTCGAAACAGTTATTTATTTTTATGATCAACTAGAAATTGAATAATTTCAGGAAATCACAATGAAAATGATGAGCGGTAGAATGGCGAAGGGGAGAATTGTTAGGAGTGGGAGGTGAAAGGCACAAAAGGGGAAGTGAGACCAGAATGCGCCTTTGCTTTCTAGGGGCAACAGCTTCCCTTAGTGCATAAGAACGCTTTGTTTTAAATCTACGTATGCAACCTTACACCGTAGATGCATGTTCTCTTTAAAACGGACAAAAATATAGGGCGCCTGATAATTAACCACCTTCTCCCCATTTAGGTCCTGCGTGGAGTGTTCAATCAATCTGAGCAAATTGAATTATTGTTCTTTACAATAGCAGAAAAAAAATTAACTTTACGGCACTGCCCATCTTTCACTAATAGAGAGGGAAGGCATCGAAAATCGCTCCCAATGAAATGCAATATCGGGACGCGGAAAAGGAATATTAATTCACATTAGCACTGGACTACTCTCGAGTGTCGCGGATCTCATTCATTTATATTTATTTATTTATTTATTTGCTGTTTTAGCATCTGATGGGAGAGATATGTAAAATAATAGGAAAATGCTGAATCTCAATAACAGGCTATTTTAATATTTTTATCGTAAAAATAATAAGCCCATGTTGATATTTTGATATCTGTGACCAGGACACTTAATAAAATTCTCAATGTTCTTGTGTTTTTCAAGATCTTTGAATATTTCTACTATGCTATTTAAATTTACAGCTAAGATATATACTAACACTAATTTGGGTCAAATTAAACATGTCAGGGCATGACTGATATATAAATACTTTTAAATGCTAAAAGTAATGCCAATAAATGTCAATGACGTGTCCTGGAGAAGAGATTCGGTTGTTTCAATGCGCCATTGTGGACAGACACTTTCTATATTTGAGATGACAACAGAAATGTGCTAACTGCCTTACATTTAATTATTTCCTTTGAAATTATTTAGCTGCTTAATGATTACTAGTTTGCAACATCTTACAATATGATTTACTGTAAAAAGCTATCAAAGTTACCTTAATGACATTTAGAGATAAAACAAAAGATTTATACTATCTCTGTGGCAATATGCACGAATAATTGCAACTTTTCCTTGAACTTCATCACATGATCAAGTTTTACTCAAGATAAATAACATTGAAACCACTTTAATTAGGTCCTTTTTACGCTAAAATAAATATTGACGTGTTCACTTTTCATTAAATAACTAAAATTCTGTTTTAACAATAGTTAATGAAGTTTAAGAGAATACAAACAAACATACTTTTTACTTGTCAGTAGATGACATTTACTGCTTCACACTTATTTTGGGTGTGTGGGTAACATTAAGATGTTTCCTTGTGGTTGCTGATGCATTCTCTTCTTAGAGTATTGAAAATAGTGAAACTTTGAAATACTGAAAGGACTCTTCATTTTCTGAATAGATCAATTTACTTCTAGCGAAGTAGCACTTTTTATAGACATGAGGCCACCAATTTTTCAAATCCACATATTTGTTCTTTTTTTTTTTTTTCCTTCGTCAATAAAATTGAATGTGTTAGGAGATATTTTATATAGTTTCACAAAGTTGTTTTAATATTTTATAAGTCTTTATATGGTGGTGGTTTATTTAGTATAGTAAGACTTATTAGTAGATAAACTGAGTGGGCTAGAATTAGATAAAAATCTGTGTACATTGGATTAAAATTGTTTAAAAGAGTGGGCCCAGAGTGTTAGGGTGGGTCAGGAAATTGTACTTATCAAGAAGGTAACATCAGGAGCTCCACAAGGTAGCATTCTTGGGTCACTGTTTCATATTTATATTAACGATTATTTGTCGACAATTGTATTGTATATAAAAAATTAATGACAGTTTCGATATGAAGACTTTACAAAGGATCTTAATAATATTTCCAATTGTACGATTAAACGTAGGATGAAAATAAAAGACTCTAAGAATAAGGCAATAACATGTTGTAAAGATCGAGAAGAAATTTATCTTAATTATAAATTAGATGAAGTAGAAATTCCCAGGAAAACTGTTGCAAATACTTAGGAGTTTACTTATGTTCTATATTTGCTTAAAAGTATCACGAGGAAAGCATGGAAGGGGTTACATTTTGTAAACAGAATACAAAAAAAAAAAAAAAGCCAGTCCAAAATCGAAACAAATAGCTTATTTATCATTAAATCGGCCCGTTATGGAATATGGACCAACTTTTTGGGATTCATACAGGATATATAAAATAAATATCCTAGAAAAAATCCGGCGTACGGCAGTAAAACCCATGAAAGGTTAAAAAAAAAAAGAACATGGGGACAAAATGCTAAAGCATAAGGTTGGGATAGCAGAGAGACGCAAAAAGCGAGGATAACGTTATTATACAAACTGTACATGGAACTAAATGCATGGAGGGATATCACAACTACATTAGAAAAATTAAAATACTATGGTAGGAACGATCCTAGTTTTAAAATAAATTATAGGCATCAGGTACCAGATGTAGGAACATCTCTTTCGTAAATAAAACCATAAATGGCTCGAATGGAGTATCTGCCGTTGTCTTTGACGGTTGTCCTTCTCTGACAAGATTTAAAAATAACCTAAATTTGTATGTTCAAATTTAAGTTTTTCCCGCACTATTTGAAATATTATTTAAATGACTAGCTTCGCTTAACGCGTTTATATTACTATTCAAGCTGATTAAGTGTCTAGGCCCAAATATGCTGAATTATATTTGAAAAATATAATAATTTCATAAATGTATTTAATTAAGTTAATGTGTGTAAAATTGCTTTAACATTTATTTAATTAGTTTGACGTATTTAACTAAATTAAGATGTTTTAGTTAGGTGAAGTATATTTAATTAAGTTAATATGTGTAAAATTGGCAATTATGTTAATATGTGTCCAATTAAGTTGACATGTATTTAATTAGTTTTGTCACATTTATCTAGGTTGATATGTATTTAACTAGATTGACATGTTTTAATTAGATGAAATGTATTTCAATTAATATGTGTAAAATTAAATTGACATGTATTTAATTCATTTGACGCATTAAACTAGGTTGATGTGTATGTAACATATTTTAGCTAAGTGAAATGTATTTAATTAAATTGACATAGCTTTAATTAGTTTGACGCATTTAGCTATGTTGAATTAAATCTAATTGTTTTGGTTAGGTGAAATGTATTTCATTAAGTTAACTAGGGTATAAGTATGTGTAAAATTAATTCGACTTGTATTTAAATTTGATTTATTTTTAATATTAGGTTGACATGTATTTAATTAAGGTTATTGGTTGCTGTTAAGTATGTTTCTGCAAAATTGTATTTTAATTATTATTCACTGCCACCGGGATGTAAGCCCAATCGCAGTTAATAAATACAGGTAAACTTTCTGTCGCAGGCAAGTAATAATGATTTCCTAGCGATAAAAAAATTTTTTTTTAATCTTCCACTCTCCCAAACAACAAGACAAAATTGACATACTGTATACTTTTTCTTTTTCTCTGGACAGATCCTCATCTTCAGGAGAAAAATTAAGTAATCAAATAAGAAGGATGTGACTTCATTGCAGCATTCCTGTTGTATGTGTGCACAATAAATTAGCATTCAACTATCGCAAATAAAACATCATCTGAACTGCAATACCAGGTAATTTCAAATACTAATACGAGCACTAGCAGAATTTCTTTTACTGTTTTGCAGATTCTTCCATTGCTATGTACAATTTTTAGACTGCATTAGTTTCGTGGCACAGCCTCCATTCACATTGTCACAAATATTTATTTCTTGTTCTCATAAAAACTATTTGAGATATCCCAAACATGAAGCAAACTGTTTCATGGAAATACTTTTATTAAAAAATTTACTTGATTTTTGCTTAAGCACAATGCATTTTTAACACAGAGATCGGCCAACAGGTACTCACAAACATTACATGCATCGTGTGCTTTCTTTTTAAGGAAAAAGTTTCTAAAGGAACATAGAGCAGCAGTTTTCTGAGGCGCCCCACTCAAACTGTAAACGGTTTTCAAGAAGTTGCGCTATTTGAATCCTCTTATTCTTTCTTTGGATGCTTCTTTCTTTGCCTATTCTGCTTGACAATTTGCTTCTCAATCATTTAAAGATGTTAATCCTGTTAATGTTATACATTACAGGGAACATTTTTTCTTTAACAACTTCAACAAACTGGTCACCTGAAATAAATTTATAAAAAAATCAATATACGTAGTGCCAAAATATGACGAATGTAGGCACCTTCTGATTTACTGTTTATAAGTTTCTTACTCCTCCATATTGACATGATCGCTCCAGTCGGTCGGTTCAAGCTGAAACCGCAGTGAACGGAGTCAGAAAGTCCGCAGCTATGATTGTCGTGTCAGTTATTACTAACACTTAAAAGGTACATTTACTAAACATTATCAAGTAAGAAGATGCTGTAACTGTCTCCCTTCGTTTTCCATACATTTCTCGCATCGGCTTATGCAATTAGCCATTGCCTTCTACATTAACCACATCTCCTCTGAGAAATGGAATACTTTTTTTTTTTTTTTCATGAATGGTTTTTCTTTTTAGTTCACCTAATGTGTGTGGATTTGTCTTGTACACGTTTTCCTTTTTAATTCCCCCAAAGTTAAATTGCAGGGCGTTAAACCGGGATGACGAGGAGGGCATATGTTGTTAGTGATGATTCTGTCATGACATATGACATATTTAAGGAGACATGAGCTGTACGTGTCGTTGCCGAGTCCTGTTGCAAAGTCGTGAACCTATGTTTCCTCTCAATTAATTCACGGAAAAATGGGCTCCAAAATGTTGTACATATACCTATCTCTATTAATTGTCTCACAGAAAAAAGCAGATTATTATCTCGCCCTAATGGCGCGCCTTACTCCCATCTTTTCATCTTTGAGCCGGATGCATTTTTCTGAACTCCAGTACATCATAAGTCGATTCTGTACCACGTACAAATCGTAAATGATACCCTCCCGGAATATTTTTTTTTTTGATTGATTTATTTATGGACGCTCTTTAACATCTCAGGTCATCAGCGTCCCATTCAATACAGTCGGCGTGAAACGGCCGACAAATTTTGCTCAGAGGCCTCTCTTTCAGGCTTGAGGTTCTTTTTCGTGCCGTAAAACTACGACACGGGACCCACGGCTTTACTTCCCTTCCGAAGGAAGCCATACTTAGGATTTTTACGCCCAATAAAATCCATCGACTCTGGCCGGGATTGAACCCGCGATATTGCGTTTAGGAGTAAAGTATGGTACCAGGACCGATTGAGACAGAAAGTAATGTTGACAAAATTAAATTAGGTATTTTATGCCAGCACTATCAACACTGTGTTATTAAAAAGAACTGAAGTCATTGATTTGATGCCTTTATACCATTACATTGCAGAATTGGTTATTCATTTTCAGTTTGTTAATATGGCTATTAGAGAACCCGAAAATTACAATAACTGAACACTCACATAAAAGTGGCTTTAGTTCTTTTTTCAACAAGTTATTTAAACAAGTTGCTAAAATCTGTTATAACATAATCTTTTTATTGTTTTTGTTTACTTCTATCATCGAACAACCCAACAGTTATTATTGCAATTCAGTATATTAAAAATTGTGCAAATATAACACATCCACGATATTCCCGGGCGTTAAGTTCTTATTGCCTAGTGCGCCAGTTGGAGTATGCATTTCCGCTGGTGCAATGTTTGTAAAACTAAATAAACAAAGTTATATATAGATAACCAATGCTTAAGAGAATGATAAAGTGCGGGACAAAGCTTAATAACGGAGTTCCGAGTGTCTAGTGTTATCGCTTTCGTGTAAACTAAACAGTAATGCACTGCTACGAGATGTGGAAATTCTCCAGCTCATCTCTTAATTTCGTACATCACAACTATGAACATTTTCCGTTTATCACTTTATTAAGAATATCCAATGAATCTTTAATAAATAAATTATTTACTCTTACTTCCACACCCAATCTCTGCTAGCACTAAACATATACTGAAAGAAATTACAGAGACGTGACAACGTTGTTTTCCTGAGCTACTCTGATAGGCTTGCTCTATTCCATATCGAGGGTACCAGTATGAACTTAAAAAACTAATATAGTCCTATGTCGCGTCGCAAAAATGTATCCTAAATATTAAATTTTATTATATAACATGGCATAGAATCGCACTTCCCCATGCATTACATCAGCGAATATGCCATAAATCTAAACTTTGCACATGGATCTAAAGAGCAACTGTGCACTTTGTTCCAGATTGGGACAACACTGAATGCAGAATTTTGATTTTTCATTGCCAAATGGGATAAAATTAGTTACTATGTGGTTTATCCAGTTTAAGGTTGCCTCTGTCTTCCGTATCGGCCAAAGGTTTTAAAGAACAACGCACACTGCAATGATAAATGTGTTCATAATTTAATTATATTTTCAGATATTTTTGCGTATTGTGAAACTTACTTTAAATACACATGTCAATTACGGATTTGTTGGTGAAAGTCGTTGCTTGCTGTGTGTGGACGGAATGACTACCTGCAGGGTAGGGCGGAAGCAGAAACAAAGCTGCAGTTAGAATACAAACCCACATGCAACATAATGACAAGTCTATCCCTTGGGACGAGTCTGTCACAACAACCAGGTAGCGTTGCCTCGGGGTTGCATCTACTTGTTAAACTAGCACTATGGTGTACAGCAACATAATGCAATACAAATTACCATGACACCTGCGTATAAACTAGTTGCTGCGATTCCAAGCGTTTACACATACGACGCTGAGATCAGAACATAACATGGGCGAATAATAAACAAAAGACTGCGCTTGTAACCAGGTCCCGCCTTTGCGTTTTACGTTGTCTCCAGGTGGCATTACGTTCGACCTCATCTCCTTTTCTAGAAGTATGTTGCATGTCAAGGATCATTTTATTATACACTTAAGGTGTAATGTATTCAAACAGTGTTCTTATTCCAAACACTAATAGGGTGCCCAGTATTACGTCCTGAGTTATAAAACAAGGGACACTGTCATCACATTATCACTGTCGGGAGCAAATGTTTGCAAACTTTTGTATTAACAAGAAAATGCTCTCCTTAAAAATGTTTATTCCACTTTTCACATTTTTCATATTATACACCAGCCTCGTTTCATTAAATTATTTTTGTATCTCTATTTTTTTAAATTCCTCAGCATTTCATTAAGTATGTGGTCTTCAATAAACTGGAGAATTTTCTCGTTACACAATTCTAAAGTGAGCTTTTATTTTAATATCTGGTTAAAATCTCCCACATTCTATTCTACCTAAAATTTGAAAGCTAAATAAATCTGTCTTACTTCATTTTAGTGACAAGCGGCCATAATTCAACTATTTGCGACAATTGATTCATGTTGCACATTCCAGTCTATGTTTATTACGGTTACGGATAACAATGCTAAGAGATACTGCGTTAAGCAGGGGCATAATGTTCATGATTCAAAATTAAAAAGTATTAAATTTCGTAAAATATCCATTATGAAGCCCGCATATATTTTGAAAATTACATGAAATTAATATTATTTCTCAAAAATTGCCTGAAGCTAAAAACACTAATATTATTTTAAATTTTCACTATAAAACTTTTAATAACTAACACTAGTTCATCGGTAATCCCTTTATGCATGAATATTTCGTCCATATTAACGACCAATATTAGATACACCTTGCCATGGTAAATTAGTTCACTATTATCATCACTTGTAAATTCTGGCAAGTGATTCTCAATTGTTTCCTACTTCATAGGCGGATTCCTTGACGTCAGGCACAGGCAAAAAATTTGTTTACAAGATGTCACTTTCTTATTTAGGTTTTCCTAAAAGCCCAAATACGAGTATATACATGGGCATTTACGTGTTTTAAGTGATAGTAACAGTTTACGCGTCAAATCACAACTTCCGATTTTCTGACTCCCGTTCACCTCAGTAACAGCTTGAATCGAACGACGTTTCACATCAAAATGATGCGTTTCTCCTCTTAAAACTGAAGAATATTTTGTCCTTTGCAGTTTCTTTCGGCGAAATAAATATTCCTTAGTTAATTTATTTATTTGATATTTTATATACAAACATATTATATTTTTCGTAGCAATTTATGCATATTCAGCTAAAAATGTCTGGACATAGTAATAGAGTTATTACAAAATAAGTTAATTACGGCCTATAGTTATAAACGTTACGTTTTTAGTACTAAACGTGTCGGCCGACAACGCCAATATTTTAAGTAATTCTCAATATAATCTCATCTTATAGAAAATGTTAAAGAGTGCTAGTAAATAAAACAAATTAACAACCAAGAGGGAGAGCTTCTTGTGGTAAAATTGGCTCTAAATTTGAAACATCAATACAGATTTGCAGTAGTCATTATGTTCTAAAATGATTGCCAAAATTGAAGTATCTGTTATGGGAATCGTTTTAGAACAATGAATACTGCAAATCTGTATTGATGTTTCAAATTTAGAGCCAATTTCACCACAAGAAACTCTCTCTCTTGGTTGTTGATTTGTTTTATTTACTGGCGCTTTTTAACATCTCAGGTCATCAGCGTCCCATTCAATTCAGAGCGTGAAACGGGCGATAAATTTTGCTTAGAGGCCTCTTCTTTCAGGCTTGAGATTCTTTTACATGCTGTAAATGTACGACATGGGGCCCACGGCTTTACTTCCTTTACGAAGGAAGACATACTTAGGATTTTTACGCCGGAAAAAATCCATCGATCCTGGCCGGGTTTGAACCCGCGATCTTGTCTACGAGGAAAGTATGTTATCACTAGACCACCAGGACCGACTCTCTTGGTTGTGAATTATGTTGGAAGCTCACATGTTCCTGATTAATTTACACAGTCGCATTATAGCTGAAATATTTTTATTTTTTTAAATTGGCACGGTTTCAAGCATTTTAGTGAGAAACATACACGATGAACCAATTTCAAAAGTAGTGCTTCTGTAGCAACGCAAACAAATTGTTGACTTGTATACATTTGCGGCTTGTACCTTTTATGAATTCCCCCCCTCTTAATTCACACCTAAATATTACCTTGCCAGAATAAACTATTTTTTGCTCACTTAACAACAATGAACCACTGCTATTGCACACAGAGAAAATGTGATACGTTGATGATAAGATAGAAAGGTTATGATTTAAATTTGATTGTTTAGAAGAACAAAATAACAATTCTGTTTGTCGTGTACCAACACAAATATAAAAACACCGGAATACCTGTATGCATAAACTTTTTTTCTGTTCCGAACGAAATTTGGTACGGCGTTCTTTACAATGAAACAGAAAGATGGGATATTAAACCTTCTACAAACTTGAAAAATAAAAGTTCCGGTTCAAGTGTTCGCCTAATCTGGAAACACGCTTCCCATTGCTTTAATAGAGTTTAACACCCGTTAATACTGAGGCACCAATAATGAAACATGAGATTAAATGGTAAATTGGAAAAATATTTTTTTAAGGAAGGAATTTCTCCGGCCTTAAACACCTCCTCCGGTATTTGTCATTGAAATCCGTAAGGAAGGACGGTCCTGGCGGGAATTGAACCCCAGGCCTCTCTCATCCCATATTTTCCTATCTATTTAGGAATTTGCGGGGACTAGAACACGAGCTTGAGAGCTCCGAAGTGTCGCAAAGTATATATTGTGGAGATCGTGCGTGATTGAATAGACTCGCAAACTTACAATTTTTTTTTATTTTGCAAGATAAATGCAGGCATCTCAAAGTAGTCCTACAAATTTTTTGGACTATTCAGAAAAGTGCCAACCACAATTGCTAATCTTAGTACTTTTAGAAGACAAAATCTAAAATATTTTTGTATAGTGTAATTCATATGCTTGTTTTAGTTACAGCATTATGAGTGCACACTTACTAAAACTGAGGAACAAAGGCCATTTTCATCTGTGAAATTACAGCTAGGGCCATCTCAGTGGTGCAGTTGGCAGTAGAAGAACGCTATACTCAGGATTTGTGCAGAAATACCAATAACGTTATTAATCAACCATTTGGTGACTTGTACGACGGTTATACTGAAAGTCGTGAGCAACCCATTGTTTCAAAAAGTTACAATTAAATCCACCTTTAAAACCACACACACACACACACAAAAAAAAATCAGAATCGTATTCTACAGACTTTACACCAAATGTTGCCACATTGTGAAGTCATTAGCTTCTATCACGTAACCACAGGCGTATTTCCAAAATGACGAACATCAATGTTTCCTTTCGACAGCGCATTGTCATTGAATTGCTTGTTAAAGAGGGAAAAATCTGCTGCTGAAATTCACCTCACACTTCAACGTGCCTATGGAGATGTCTACAGGGTGCTAGCTGTGTTAGGAGATGGGTGAAACATTTCAAAGATGGGAAAACGAGTATGCAAGATGAGCCTCGTAGCGGTCGCCGCGAATTGCAATAAGGAAAGAGTTGATGAGCTCATTAGAGAAGATAGACGCATCACTGTGGATGAAATCGCTGCAAAACTTACAGTAGGACATAGTGCAGTGCAAAAAATGATAAAAGGCTTAGGTTATCGAAAAATTTGTGCCCCTTGGGTCCCCACGTTAATTGACAAGACCACAAACTTCAGAGAATAACCATCAGCCAAAACCACCTTCAGAGATTTCATAAAGGAGGTGATGATTTTTGACGAGTATTGTGACAGGGGATGAAAGCTGGTTCCATCATTACGAGCCTGAAACAAAACGCCAGAGTATGGAATTTGGATTCGCCTTCGAAGAAGAAAGCGAAGACAGTGCGATCTACTGGGAAGGTTATGGTTAGCATCTTCTGCGATGCACAGGGTTGCGTTCTGGTTGATTTTCTTGAACCTGGACAAACCATAAATGCTGTCCGCTATATCCAGACACTTTGGAAGGTCCATTGCGCGAAAAGAAGATCATCCTGCAATAGGATAATGCGAGTTCTCATACTGCCCGTGTCACAGTGGAGAAGATTAGAACATTTGGGTGGGACACTCTTCCACATCCTCTCTTTTTTTGGTTCTGTTAAGGAACAAATGCGAGGCCAACATTGCGAGACGGTGGAGGATATTCGGAAAGCAGTGCGTCAGTGTCTTCGTGCAGCTGGAACGGAGTTCTATTGAAAGGGTATTTTCAAACTTTCAGAACGCTGGGAAAAAGTGTGCAAAGAAATGGAGACTATGTTGAAAAGTGAGAGAAAATTCCGTAGATTACGATGATATACTTGGTTTATAAAAAAATAAACATTAAGAAGTTTAAAAATTGTTGCTCACTACTTTCAATATGACCCTCGTATTTTGTCCCAAGCATTGTAAGAGCCGCCCCCCCCCTTACGTTTGCTGCTATTAGAGAAAATTGATTCTAGTAATTTTCTGTAACATCAAGAAGCTTTTAATCAAAATTTAATGTCGTACATATTCGTTCGGTGGCAATCATCATTGTATTATGGCAGAAAGTCTGTAGTACAATTCATTCCGCAACAGACCTTAGATGAACCTCCTCACCACCGTTGCTCAAGTTTAAGGTGCAGGTTGAATCTGGGAAAGGTCACATTTTTGTTAGAGTTTTTCTCTACCCTAGAAAGGCAAATACCAGATCTTAAGGTGATGAACTTTGGGCTCATGTACGTTGCAGTTCAGCCGATTTCTGCTCCCGAAGATCTCGGTATCATTTATTTCTTCAGAGAACTCAGGAAGTCCTGTGGCTTGAGGCTTGCTGAAACCAAATGTGAATATCATAGAACCTGACTATAGGTGCTGATGAACTTTCGGCTCATGTACGTTGTTACTTACTCAGTTCAACCGATTCCTGCTTCCAGATATCTCGAAATCATTCATTTCTTCAGAGAACTCAGGAAGTCCTGTTACTTGAGGCTTGCTGAAACTGTGAACATTATAGCCCTTAGGTACAATTTAGTTAGTATCCAGGTGTACATATGAAGTTCTGCAAAATGTTGGTTTTTGTGGATTTCGCATATGCCTGTTTATGCATTTATTTGGTTTATTTAAGGATGCTCTGTAACATTTCAAGTCATCAGTGTCTCAATTCAGGGTGTGAAAGGGTCGATAAATCCTCTTCGTTCATACTTGAGGTTTTTTCCTTGGCGTAAATCTACGACATGGGACCCATAGCTTTACTTACCTTCAGAAAGAATCCATACTTGCTTTTGCGGCCGCATATGTTTGTTATAATTTGCTCATATATATACGTATATTTAAATATAATTTAAATATAACATTATGTTCATGGTAGTATACCATATATAAATGTGTACATAAGTAATAAATTAAATTTTGTAGTTACTGAGTTTTGTGAAAACGACCCTCAAATCTCTCATAACTGCAACGTCGCGCACATATTGCGATTGGCTGGTAGTAAACAGCATTTCTGACGTAATTTTATTCTTATATCACGCTATGTGTTAACGTTGCATTTATTTATTTCGCGAATTCTATTATATAACGTTTTAGTGATGTAGTAGCATTTAGAAATTAGCACTTTTTGGAGTAAATGTTCAGCACTGCTGCTCCTGAGGTAACTGCATTTGGAAATTGATGGGCATCTCTGGTTGAATTTGCATTTGGTTTTACAAATAGTATCAAACTATCAAATATCAAAATTATATTTCATTTCCTGCAAAATTCACGTATGACAGCATGGTTACTTCGATTCATTGTTCATGTTTTCAAATATATATATAGTGCAAACTGACATAGCTGTAGGAGTTTCATACGAGTAACAAACAAATAATAGCTCTAGTACATTAACCAATTTACCACGAGTTCCTGTGCTTATGCATTACAAAATATGGAAGTAACAATATCTTACCGAAAAACACGGGATAGGGCGCACTTCTAAAATATCCGCATGGTTGCTAGGTACATATCCACATTTGGTCCGAATTAAAATTATCGAAGCAAAACGTTGATATTTCACCTGTCAAGCGAGTGAAATATAAAGAAGTTTGCTCAAATTTAAAGTATATTTTTCACTGAATAGCATTTCGTTCATGTTTTTAAAACAAAAAATAAAAGCGGTTCTTACGACTGTCAGATCAAATGTGTAACGTTTCAGAGGCAGTTTAATATAATTCGCGAATGTTATTGGTACTCCTCTGCCCATTTCGGAAAGAAAATAAAATTGCGTTTACACTATTCTCACTATTATTATGCTTTTCAATATGCATATGAAAGGAATTGTTTTTGCGTAAATCCTGCAATGTCTAAAGTTTGTAACTTCAAACTGAGGGATTTCCGTGGGAAAAAACCGCAATTGCTTGAGCGGATTGTGATATGAACTAAGTACTTTGCGTCATAAAGCAAACACCAGGTGTGCTCTATGATAATATTGAGAATGTCTTGTATAAAGAATATTTTGATAATTCCTATAAAAACGAGAAATAAATGCAAATAGGCACTTCTAAGATGACCTTTCAGTGAATATGACATAACCACATTCATGAAGAAACCTCCGTGAGTCGAGATTCTTTCCGATTAGGACATTTTGTCGTTCTGCAACCTATTTATTTTGAATGCGACAACTACCAAATATAATCATACAACAAGAGAGAACAAGAAGCAAAGTTGCCCATAAATCTACAGAAAAGAATGCAGAGCTAATGAAAATACACCAGTGCTGATTTAAGTGAGCGATATCTGTTACAGTACAGATATGCCTAATTTATACCTGAGAGTGTCAATAGAATAAAGAATATAAGCATTAATGTAGTCAGATATCTTTGGCACTATTCTCATTTGTTTTCAGAAAATTTATTTTCTTCAGATCGTATTTTTCTGAATTGTGTTATATAGCTATAACATACTTTTTGGCAAATATAATTAACTTCATTCATGCAAATACAAATAATAATAATAATAATAATGATAATAATAATAATAAACAAATAAAAATAAAGTTTGCGCGTTTAACACCGCATCGGTGTAGGAATTAAATGAGCAATTTATTATTACGCAGCTTATGCGTATTCCTTGGTTTCCTGCATCTGTTCAAATTATAAAGTGACATTTTTCCATAGAAATGGTTCATGAAGGTCATACTATTAAAGTGAAAAGGGGGGTGGTGGTGGAAGGGAAGATGTTCATTTGTTTATCTCTCTCGCTACCTTACTATACGCAGGTGAACAATTGAATATCCGATGTCCGCTCAGCTGATTATTTGCGTGGAAATCCTTGGTAAATAAAAATGCCCCTCATGAGCCCAAAGAACGCCTGAGGGAGAGAAGGAAAGGTATTCTGCTTGAGTAACTGCAACTCACTTCACATACCTGGACCTTGATGCGGAGGGGTAGGAGTGAGAGGGAACAGGTACATCCTTCGGTGTGTGTCGGGGAGGGGAGCGAACCATGTGAGCAAGTCGGGCGGCACTTCCAAACCCGTCGGTCCACCAAGCCCCTAGCCTATCCTTGTGCGTCGTCCGAACCACGTTATTGATCAATCCACCGAGCAAGGGAATGAAACAACAGTCTTCTACCTTCCTCATTACACGACAAATAATTTGCTCCTCTGAACGTATCTCAGGCACAATTGCAAACTTTCATCTTGCACACACTCGCGCTCAAGTCCTTGAAGTACTGTTCGTCCCCTCCATCTCTCCTTTCCACCCCCACCATCACGTACACGTTTATCCGACTCCCTGTGTTTTCCGTCCGCACTTTCTCGGTTCTCCAGGGTTCGGGGGGGTAAGAGTTCGCCGCGGTGTGCGGTGGAGGTAAGTCGCTGCTAAGGCACAGGTTATGTGTGATGTGCTCGGATTTCAAATGTATCGCGATCCCACTCATTTTCTACGATTCATCTGTGATACCGTTCAAGCTATTTGCTTGTCAGGTAGGTGTCACGGCATCGCTCATGTGCGCGTTCGGAAAAGCGTGCGAGTGTGACAGCTTCTTTGTTATTCTTTTTTTCGGCACAGGGATTTGGAAATCCCATTTATATCTATTGTTTACTTAAATACACTTGGTTTTTCCTCCGACTCAGCGCAAGCGTTCTTGAGAGCTCCGAAGCTTTGTCTAATCGGATTCATTAACGAAGGATCCGGGAATTATGCGTTCATTGCTGGCTGCCATATTTTTGAAGAGCAGGCGTCTTTTGTGCGAGGTAAAATCTCAAGACTGGTCATATGTTATTCGAAGGTCGATCAAGTGCGCATTGTTGACTAATACAATAACATAGCGAATGCAAATCGCTTTCTAATTTGTGAAATTTCTGGTACGAAGGAACTTGGAATAACACGTTCTCCGAGGAGAAAAGTGAAGTTAATTTGTAAACATGGCTTGAAGATACTGAAATATTTGCTTAAGTGCGAAGAACAAAATTGCTATTGTTGCAACTTCTCTTGACATTTTGAATTTGTGAAAGCGTTAAGTACATTCAAAAGTACACAGTGTAGTGCTACTTTTAGAGAGGTATTTGTGTTAAAATATGAGCGATTTGAACATCGCGCAGATATGAAGTGTTATTAAGCGTCTGACGAAAAAAGCGCACTTTGTTATAAATTCACACAATGTGTTATGGTAAATGAACGGAGTTTTCTATCAAAACTATTTTTAATTTTGATAAACCCACACTGTTAGGGATTTTAAGCATAAAGTGATTATGGTAGTTTCATTGTATACTTGTGAAAGGCCTGTAAGATACTTTATATCTTGCGAATTTGTTTCGTATATTTGCCGGTGTAAAAATATGTGCGGTGGTTTTCTTTAAGGTTTGGTTACTAAACATTCCGTTACAACTACGAGTTGCGTATTTTATTCACGTGTAATTTGAGAGAATTAATGCTTGTCATGGAAATGGTGCGTCAAAACTGAATAAGTGTTTTCATCGTGCAGTATTTGAACTCAAGAGACAAAAACTTGCTCCCACACACCATTGACATCTGTTAGTAGGAAAGAGTAAACATTTGAAACGCGTATTTCTCAGGAGGGGCATTTGAAATTCATTTCGTAAACATACAGAACTGGTAAATACAAATCCTACTCCGCAAAAGCAGAGATTTTACTGTTTTTAACATACGGTGAAAACTGTGCAACTACACATGTTAATACTGTGGCTCGAGTGTTTGATTTCAAATTTGAGTTACGAAATTTGTGCAAGAGTGTGTGAACAATTACCAGGGGGATTCTATGCAAAGTTTTTAAATACTTTTTAAAAGTAATTTTATAGTGTTTTAAGTGTGCGAGGGCATAAGCAAACTTCAGTGCTAATTGTGCAATTAGAGGAAATTTGCTCATTTCCAGTGACAGATTCAGCAAGTACTTGCGAAAGGATGATAAGACTCGGCCGTTTTTTTTTTCTTTTATGTTTTTTCTTTTTCTGTACTTAATAATAAGGCAGTTACTTTGCTTCCCTTTGTGCAGCATTGTTAAATACTATTTATGCTAATCTGTAGAAGATACATGAACAAAATCGTGTAACAGTATTTACTGATAATATTCTTTATATATTACATATTTTAATTGACGCTAATCCATTTAGATTTAGTATTAACAGAATAAGCTTATTTGCACTAGTGTTCTGAGACATATAAGGTGGTAATACTTATAAATATGCGGTAAAGGTTTTACGTGAACTTTGCCGCAGTAATTTACTTACGAAAGTGCTAAATCTACTGTGTCTGGTGTTTCAGGTGAGGTAACATCACAACACATTATGAAGCAGAACTGAAGACACGGAAGAGCAATTTATGGGGCAAAGAAAGGTAGAATTAGCTAATAGAAATTTCAATCTAGGCTTAAGAAAATAACGCAACTTTTATTTATAATTATGTAAATTCATGTAGCATTTTCAAAAAGTTTAGAGAAATTACGTGAGTGATCATCGGACCAATGATGAAACTGCAGAGACATTGGTTTGGTGGCATAAGAATCACTTTTGAAATACGTTTCAGTCCAAACAAAAAATACCCATCCTTAACATACTTTGGGCTAGACTTGGGCAATGTTTGTTTGGAATGAACTGGATTAAGCAATTGACAGTTTTTCTGTCAAGATATTTTCCATTATTTTAGAAAAACTACGATTGTGTGTTCTTGCTAATGACGTCATCAACAAAAGTAAACTTTAGATAGTTATGCATTAAAAAGTCCGTTGGAACCCACCCCATAACACCAAAAACTGCCACATGAGTTGGGATGAGATTCTGACACTCATTTGATATGAGACGTTCATGTCTGTTTCACCAAACAACTTAATTTTTGCCAATCTCTATTTTACATTTATTTTTCATAAACCGCATTTAGAAATGAAAAAGTGTAATAATAATAATAATAATAATAATAATAATAATAATATAAATTGCAACATTAGAATATCATAAAACTCCTCTGATATGAATACTTTATTTGTTGCTAGGCCTTTGGCACAATCATACTTTGTAAGTAATAATAATAACTGCAACACTAATTAGAATACTGTAAAACTCCTCTAATATGAATATTTTATTTGTAGTCAGGCCTTTGGCACAACCATACTTTGTAAGTAGTAATAATAATACTAATAATAAGTTGTAAGACCAAATGTTAGACTATTGCATTTCATTTAAATACAGAGCTAAAATTCCATATATATAAAAATTCAGAGTGCCTATCCTCAGTTAATATCTCAAAGAAAGATTTAAAAGCTAAAGTTGTAATTTTTTTAAACCAAAAATCATAAGCTCACATTTTAAACTTCTGTAACTCATTAA
Organism: Metallyticus violacea; assembly: GCA_030762175.1. Taxonomy (NCBI): domain Eukaryota; kingdom Metazoa; phylum Arthropoda; class Insecta; order Mantodea; family Metallyticidae; genus Metallyticus; species Metallyticus violacea. The sequence goes on along the minus strand of CM060846.1, from coordinate 14,809,738 downwards.
AACTTTATAAATTCTGAGTTCATTATCTAGGCTTTAATGTAAAATAAATTCATGAATTCAAAGCTCAAGAGTCAAATTCACTAAAAATGGCTGAACTCCATTACTATTTTAAATTTGTGTCACTATGTAAAATATTTATGATCTTCATTAAGTAGAAATTCTATCTTTGGTACAGAGTAAAAAATCTAGGTATTTATTATTCAGTAAAATAATATACACTGAAAGCTTAAATGACATACGACTCTCAATAAATTTTTATGATCTCAAAACTCAGATTATATTTGTAATAACTCAATAAAAATTTCTGAGAATGCAAAGCTTGAGTTTTAGGATATTACTACATAAAAATTATAGATAAGTGATTAGGGATAACACTGAAAGGCCTAAATAAAAAATTATGGTTAATTTTAGCACTTGCATAAAATTTTAATTGAACTTATTAATTATAAAATTTAAGTTTGATTCAGCTTTGCTTTGAAAGTTGATAGCTGAAACTCGCTTCTTCTGTAACATTTCTGTTTTGTTTCACATGGGTAATAACAAAAACTACTGTGTTTTAAAGAGTAGTTGCAAGATGAAAATGATCATACCTTAATAATGTACCAGGAATGCGGAAACTTAGCAAGCTAGAATATAAGAAATTTAAAAGTTTTGTTTTGCCCTGAGAGTGATGTCATATATAATTTCATCATGTTGCAAATTTAATAAATAATGCTCTTTCAGGAAAGAAATAAAAGTTCTGAAGAAGTTATTGAAATTGCAGCTACAAATAATTTCAGTTGCCATGAAATTGCTTGAATAAAGTGGTTCATTTAATAATTTTCCTTTGAAGATCATGGGATGATTACCAAAACGTATACTAAACAAAAGATAAAATACATAATTTTAAACACTCTTATTTACACTTATTGTAAGATGAAACAAGGCATGAAATAATTGTGACATTAAAAAGATAAGATCAAAATTGTATAGATGCATAACTAACTAAGTTCTGTGTGCTGCTTCCATTTGTATGCAGCTGCAGTTGTATGTGCAGTGAGTAAAAGGTACTTGGTAGATAGTGGGAACAACACTGTAATCACCTAGAGAATAGATGGTATAACAAAATAGGGTACATTTGCATTTCATATCCAAGATTGGGATTGCTGGCTATTTCTTATTTATCTTTAGTATTATAAATATTATTATAATTTTGTTTTTGTAAATTACATAACTATTGCAAAACTTATATGATTAAGAAATATTATTTTGTTTTCATTTCTTCTGTTATATTTTGTTGTTTATATTGTATATTTCCCACATAACAATACACACCTTATATTAAAAAATAATGTTAAGCAAAGGCATTAATTTACAACATAAAAGCAATGGGTAAGCAGCTGTTGAAATTTTAAAATGAGGGCATCAATATGCACCAAACTGATTTCAATGCAATTAATATGTAATTTAATATGTGCTATACAGAAAATGCAGGCAATTAACAACACAAATTGAGCTGTTTTCTACATTATACAAATAAAGGATGAATTTTCTTTGTCAATTTCTTGAACAAGCTGGTTTTTATGTCAATTCTAGGTGCAGTGAATTATCTCTAATTATTTATTTTTTTCATTACTGTCTGTAAAAACAATACTCCATTTCAAATCTGCAGTAGTCAAATGTCTACCAGTGCGGCTAATATTTTCCATCTAAAACAAAATAAGGGAAAAAAAACTATTTTAGAAAATGTGTAAACTGCTGTTAAACATTCTTCCTCTGATCATCTCTATATGTAACTTATTTTTCTTTTATTGTTATCGCATATGACACAAACATAAACTGCAGATCTTCACTGATTTAACTCCAGGTAGTGACAATCTTCTTAATCAAGCTAAATTTTATCACTCTGATTTCCAAAATAATATTTGGCTATTTCCATTTCCATAAGGCTATTTCAGGGAATGAAGATGACTAGAGTGTTTTGTTGATAATATCCATAATGCTAGTTCTGAAAATGTTGTTCTTTTAAATGTACTGTTTGTCAGTATGATTCATCTTAAGAGTTGTATTCATTCTTAATTATTTTTCTTTCCTATTGAATAACAGCAATAAAGCATATTTCCGTAGTAAATATTCTTAAACTTCATACTCCACCAGCAACTCCAAGTTTAAAAAACTACAATTATTTTAGAACAGTGCAGGAAATTTTTACATTAAATATAAGAAACTAATAGTATAAAATATTGATTCCAAGTGGCTATCTGTGTTTAAATGAAAATTTATTTTATTTATTTTTTGTTTGTGTATATCTCATTTAACACAATTAATGCATTGTTGTTTTATGCAGGCTGCAGGGCAGTAGAATTAACAGCCGTGGTCATGGCGTCACCACATTACAGTTTGCGATGGAACAATCACCAAAACCATATCCTCAATGCATTTGATACGCTCTTGCAGAGTGAGACACTTGTTGATGTTACACTGGTCTGTGAAGAGATCAGTGTGCGTGCTCACAAAGTGGTTCTCTCCGCTTGCAGGTATGTTTAGTTTTTCCTCACAGCAAAGGTGTTGTTCAATTAGTTTGATTGCTCAGCTATGTACATGTTGGTTATTTCTGAAATGGTCACAGCCAGTTATATCTATTAAAAAACTACAAAATATGTTATTGCAAACTGTTCATGAAACAAAATTCATATAATGTGTATTACAAGAATTATAAAATACATATTAGAATTACCACATTGGAAGAGAGTGATATTTAATGTTTTAAGTATCCAACGGAAATGTAAGTGGAAAGAATCATGGTATCTCAAAGTGCAGGAAATTTTGCAACAAATAGGTATGGGAAACTTATGGATAAATAGGGAATGTCAAAACAGAGGATTCTGGGAAGAAATATTCTAAGATTGGAAGATATTGAAAGACAAGGAAATATTTGGTAGTGTAAAAGAAAAATGGTTCATCCCGACTTTATAGGGAAATAAAAATAGTATGGGGTAAGGAAAAATATATAGAAAAATGTGATAAAGCAGGTCAGGAAGGGTTTGCATGGGCTAGAACTGCAGCTATGAATTTGAAAGTGTTAAGATATAATACAGATGTAGAAAAATATCCATTTTGTGGAGAAACCAATGCAGATTTTCATTGGTTATTATACTGCAAACAAAAAAGTTATAAAGAGAACCGGGCTTGGAAAAAAAAAATAGAATAATTTAGGTGGGCAAATATTAATTAGAAAATGAATATAAAAATGAGAGGGAACTATTTGGGCAAAGTAAGAGAAATGGCTAAGAATGATCAAGAAAGAGATAGAGAGAAACTTAACCTTAGAAGCTCAATAGATAAGATAAGTATAAACAAGGATAGGATATTATTTTTTAATGGATTGATAAAGTATGTATAATTGAGTGTAGTACATTATTTTTTCTGTTGGGATATATTTTCAACAAATTTCAATAATGCTATCTTGACATAAAAGGAGAATGTTTATGCGGTGTTCATGTATTTAGAATCTTCAATATGCTTATAAAAATATATGAAATTAGTATTTTCAATTTGATGATTTTTTATTAAAAAGAAATTAAGTGCATACTGTGTAGCAATAGCTCCTAATTTTATTTGGCCAAATGTCTAAACAATCAGCTTTAGCAAGTACAGTAATTCAGTAATTTCAAGAAATAAGAGCAATAAATATATTTTTTCCCCTCTCTCTCTCTCTCTCTCTCTCTCTCTCTCTTAATAGTTTGTTTAGAACTGTAAGCTTTCTTGATAATGAGATGCTGAAATATTCTTAAAATAGCAAAACATAAAATTTATCACTTTTGTTATTCTCAATACTTTTTAAGAGTATAAATTAGGGGTTTAGAAGAAAGACTTTTCTTTAAAGGTAATGTAAAACTAGCAAAATATTTTTTATTACAAATTTTAACATCAAGTCATTTTGTGGCATTAGAAAGTGCTAAGCTTCAGTGTTTAATGTTATGTGATATTTGTAATACTGACATTGCATAATGTAAAGCAACATTAAACATTAGGTGATGTATGCCACATTTTTAAAGAACTAACAGAACTTTGTAGAGTTGAAGTTTAGAGAAAGAGTGACAACAAAGTGAAAGGCACTTAGAAGAAAGATCTGACATAACTTAAGAAAGTGTGCCAGAAATGTACTGCCAATTACAGAAATATTAAATAAGCGAAAAATGTGATAATATATAACAGGATTTTGCTCCCTAGAACTCAAAATCATATTAACTAAAATAATATTCAAATTAATCACTTGAAAAAAGCAATAACAAAATTCATTTAAGCAATACCCCTGCATATAATTCATAAAATATGTGATCATGTTGTGTCATGAGTGTGTGCATATCAGTAACTTATCACATATTAAGTATTTAATTTATTTAGGGGCCTGGGGGAATGTTCTCTTCAGTGAAAAAGCTTAATGTGTAGAGAATGTAATCTGTGGAAATTATTTGTTCACTTCATTTCTCATTTACTCTCATATCCTTAAAAGTTCCCCTTCATGTAACCTTTTTCTTTCTCAACAGTACAGATTAACTAGATACATTCTTTGCATTCTCTCTTCTTATAGATACATTGTATATAATAAACTTGGTAATTTTACACTTTGTTATGTGCTTTTAGAAAAGTTGTAATGTCTATAAAAACAATTAAATATTTTATGATTGTATGAAGGATTGTTCTTAACAGAAGTAACTTCTGTTGAAAATTATACAGCTTTTGGATATTATTAGTATTCTGCACTAGTATTCGTGAGCATATTAGATATTTTCATTACTTATGGTCCTTTTATCTCAAGAAACTCTGCCTTAAAAATAATTAGTAACATTTTATATTCCAGGTGGAAGTATCATAAAGTCTCATTCAATAGAGAAAGTTATAATTAATTTCATTGTATATACCAAAAAACTCCTGTTATCACCTGTATACTATAATAGTTTGTTTTAAATGGTATCTTTAAATCAATACTTTTCTGTCATAGTTGGTTTTTGGTTGTTTGTTGGTTTCTTTCATAATCATATCATTGATTGATTATATTAGCTATTCCGTATAATTATATATAAATTTAATATTTGGTCATATATATTTTATCAACATTCTTATCATTGGACACTATTTAGCAAATTGAGTTTACTTCTTCACTGATGCTGTATAGAAAGCCTAATTTTTGGTAGCAAGAATATAGGTTATCTTCAAACTCTTTCATTCTCAAAGAAAATTAGTAGGAGAAATCATTTCAAAAATAAAGAAAAATAAACCTTTATATTTAAAAAAAAATACATATACATACCTCATATCCTGTAAAAATATAAAACTTTTTTCCTGCATAAAAACTCCTTCAATCTGGGCAGTTAAATTAATAATAAAATTAAAGTTCTGCACATTTTGTATCCATTTTTCTTAAAGCTTAATTGAGCAGATATGTAAGTTGATCAAGGCTTAGGAAATATAGATATTCACTATAATTTCAATTCTATTTATTACACATTATACTGGTAAATTTTGAAATATGTCACATGCTTACTTTTGATACAGGATATTCATATATATTCTGGATGAATAAAGGAGAAACTCTAAAGGTCATAATCTCTGCAGGAGCAAAACAGAGAAAAATTTTCTTTATTCTAATTAGATACAAAATTTATTGATTTTTCCCTGAAAACCATGCTGATTACAATAGTGTTTTAAGGCTATTAAAAGAGTAAATCAATGTGATATCAATACTAGTCGGATTACCCTGCATTGTCTAGGTTTATTAAGTTTTATTAGATAAATAAATTATTAAAAGACTGCATAAAGTTATTTTATTTGGCTGCTAAAGCAAAAAACTTTAAAACACCATTAGCATATTCAACAATAAGATTTAATATTTAATTGATTTCTATCATTAGTTAACAAAACAATAAATGAATAACCATTTTAAAATTATACACACATTGCATTAGCAAAACTCCAAGATACTAAAATCTGATTCTGGTAGGTAATTAAAAGATTGTCAGGACTGAAAGGAACTTTTCATCAAAGCAGCATCCATCATACAGAGTTGGAACTGCTAGTGTGAACTCAAAGAAACTGCTGGCATGCATTGAAACACCTCCAAATATCAAAATTCTTTGAGACAGCACATGTATTTCCTGTTCTATTTAGTACTCCACTGTATTAGTGGTGAAATCAAATAAAATTAGGAATGTAAGATGTCAGCATGATTTCAAAAAGTAATTCTGTAATTTGTTTCAGATTGACTGAGCAAAAAAAGCAGAGCTTTGGTTTTACTTGTGGCATATGCAATGAAATTAAAGAAGTGGTGGTCTGTCCAAATTTTAGAACAGCCTACTATTTTTCCCGTTTGTATATCGTTCAGTATTGTACAGTAAACATGCAGATATTTTGCTTTATACATAGATCATAAGACACATGGGCATGACATGAGTCTTCAAAAGTTCAATCAAATATAAGTGGCTATGGCTGATATTTCTCTGCAAAGTGTTTGCGGCCATTTTGAAACAGCCAGGCGCACGTGGCTTCAGTTCTTAAAATCACTCTCTTTTTTTTTTTCCTGAATATATCCAACCATTAAAGTGAATGTCTAAAAAATGAGGTTATTTTTTAGTTGGAAGCATATGGGATTTGATCTTGTTCTCGATAAGTGTAAGGTATGTTCTTTTCCCATTTTCTGCGAAAAATGCGAATGCGTTCAGCACGTGTTTTGGTTCCAATATAAACAATATAGGCGCTTTAAACTTCCAATATTAGCACACAATGTATTGAGTGTTTAATGAAACAAGGGTTTGTAAGTGGAATTTGAACAGGCCGGATTTTCTTTAATTCCAATTTGAATTGAAAATGATGAGGATTCCTAAAGAAAGTAACAAAGAAATATCTTCACGTCCAGACTTACACCTTACTCGAAGCTTTAAGATAAGTCGCAAAGTAAGCAAATTTGTTTAAAATAGCTTTGTTTTCTTTGGTTTTAAAACTAATGTAAATGATTTTTTTCATCCAAATAACAAAGCGCGTTACAGAATGCATACTAATTGTAAATGATTTTCGTTAGGACAGTTCTGGGTCTTCTGTTTCACGGCAGGTGCAGATCGGCAATCAGAGCGGTAACTCTCGGCAAAGTGGGCGTATTATCCGCGCTCCAGATTCAAATTTCAATGAAATAAGCACGTGCCTTATACAGGGAATGTTGGAAATGTCCTGCTACATCCACATATTTCTAGCATCTTTTTAGAAAATTGTCATTAATCTTCCGAAATTGAGTCAATTTCTTTCATATTTTCTTTCACTTCCAATGTGTAGGGGTTTGTTTAATACATTTTATTTTTCAAATTCTGCATTAATAAAAAATGCTAGTATATTATTCCCAAATCTTTCTGCATTTTTTGGTATTCCCAAAAAAGATGGTACCTGTGTATCACTGTGTACGTATTTACAGCGCACCATTCACAAATTTTCTCATTATGCAAGGGAGTTTCGCGTATAAAATCGGGGTTTTCTATACTCAATATCCGTTATTTTACGTCGAAACATGACCACTAGGGGTCATTAAGGGCCAGATGGGCCCCGCCCCCTCAAAGAAAATACTATATGTATTTACCATTTGCTCTTACTGGCCAACTTTTAACACAAAAATGCATGAAATCAGCGTTGTATGAGCGATTAGTTCTTAATTGTATCTTACTCCAATAAGCGCGTTTCCTCTCTATTACAGTAGCGGTAGCATGCGGGTCCTCCGTTACAGAGGGAAGCTTATGGGCCAGCCCGGAGAATTTTACGCTTTAAACTTATACCTTCATGGCAAAGAAAGATTTACAAGTACTAACATTTGTCTTCCTCGATGGGTTAGCCTTTATCCTGCTTATTTCTCCGTTCGCTTAGACCAGCAGGAAGATAGCCCATGGCTTTTCTTTGGAACCAGATGTTAAGGGGTTACTACGCATAACTGACTACGGGTTGTTTTTGCACTTTGTTTGAAATTGGGCAGCTTTCTCACGGTTTTTCAGTGAAAAGTTGACTTTCACAGTGTTAACTATTAAGTTATAAATCTGTTTTGAGGCAATTAATAAAGTGGACGTTTTATTGAAGACTCCAGTTTCGCGTCTAAGTTTAAATGTTAAGTTGGAAGTAAAACGATTTGAACCTCAACCAAAAGCTACAGTGCTTGCTTACTCATCAAGCCGGCAAAAAATTAAGGTTTGAAAAAACATCTTCACTGACAGCGTGTGAAGTCAGAAACGTATTTTGTGCGTATGAATGAGATTAGAAAAGAAATAGAAAGGGCAAATTTCGTTTCCGAGGCCGATGAAATGACAGATATTACATGCATGTCACACTTTGTTATCATATTACGATACATTTGAAATGTTCACAAAATTCATTGCTGTTTCTTAATTGACTGCAGAAGGCTTAAAACTTTAACAGCTGAATTTAAAGAGTTCCATATAAACCAAAAGTTTATAGCACAAACTGCAGTTATGAGAGAATGTAGGGGAGGACATTGATAAAAGAGACCTTCCCCCACGCCATTTGGTAAGCCCCTGATCCACACTTCTACAGAGGCCACGAGCCGTCACTGATGGCCACGTAAATGGGGAAAAAAATTATCAGTTAAGAATATAAAGCAGGGATAAATTACTATCAATAACGTTCCGTAACATCTAATCACAGTAATGCATCCGAGAATTGGGACAGTAGTGACCTTGTATGCATTCAAGTTTCAGGTGACTCAATTTCGAGCGATGAAATTATGTGTGAATGGCGATTTTCCAAAATTATGCCACAAATATGTGGATACACCAGGATGATATTTCCAACATCTCCTGTCATAAATGTAAGTTCTTATTTTCGTTGCAATTTCAGTTGTAATTGCAAGAACTTGAGTCAGTTGCTTGAGAATATTACATCCACTTCGCCGGGAGCTACTGCTCTGACTGCCGACTCGCCAAATACCGTGAAACGGGCGACAAAGTTATGAAACACTTATTTTAGAGTATTATAATTTTATGGAACGATAAAAATGTGAAACTTATTGCACAACTGCTACGAGAAAAGTAATAAACAAATAAATAGTCACTATAGTGGTGCTGGGGGTGCTTGCCTCTCACGTTGTGAGCCCGAGTTCGAATCCCAGAATGGTCAAATTTCGTGAATGAGTATTTGATTCTGGGGGTTTCCTCAGTCCTTAGGATGAATATCAGGTAGCTTTAGCGCTTCAAGTCCCCGAGTTCATTTGCGCTCTCACTAATTCAAAGTCACTCTTCGTCTGATTTGAACGCGAAGGTAAAGAACGTTAAAACTTCCAAAAGCAAGAGTAATAATAAATAAGTGAACAAAACATGTTCACTCCCTACCAACAACTATAATCTGATAGGAAGTTAAAACTATTGAGTGTAAAGGTTATTTTTTTCTGATTTTCAAAGCTCTAAGTTCAAATTTATCGAAACTGTGATTCGGGAACATAGAGCTAAAATTTGTCAGAATATATTTAAGTTGATTATTTAAACTATGGTGAAGTTAACCTGTATCTTGAGGGTTTGCCATCTCTAGTACTTTTGTTTCAGTACCTATGAATTTAAATCAGGCGAGATATATTCAATTAGGATTGGCAACACATTGCCCTGGTACTGCAACACACTACGTGGAGTTGATTCAATTTCTGCTGTGGGTGGGTAGGCAATGAGAGTGTGGCAATTGACTGCAGAACATGTTGAAAAGACTTGCTTGGGTAATATGTCCAACGTTGTCAATGCCCTTACAGGTTACACCAGGCAAGGTTGCATTTTTATTGTTCGAATCATCTTGAATGAAATGAGAGCGCTATCCCACAAAGCAAAACTGAAAAGTCATCTATAATCCGCGAAAGGGAAACCGCTCTGACAAGAACCGGGGAACATAAAGTGAATGTTGATAGAGGAATATGATGCCTAAGGTGTAGTAATGTGCATTTCCTTAGGGCCGGACTGTAAAATGCAGCGTAGCTGGAACATCGCCTTCTTCCTGCAAATGCTGTGAGAGAATTTCTGGTACACTCTGTATATTCACTGGACACGAGCCCCTGCATGTGAGAGAATTTCTGGTACACTCTGTATATTCACCAGACACGAGCCCCTGCGACTTCCATCTGTTTTCCAAACTCAAGTAGAAAGCTTTCAGCAAGTAGGACGCTCATTCGCTGACAGCTCCTTGCAGAAGACCAAAGGGCGAAAAATATGACATGGGATATGTAAATGTAACAGTATTCTGGTTCTCAGAAATAAGTAAGTTGGCAATATTTCTTAAGTTTCCATAATTTTCCTATGGACAAATTCCTTAAGCATCTCGTGGAATAGGTTTTCTGACTTAATTGTGTTCTTTTTTGGTCAGTAGGTCAGTTAATTCATTGCAGTCGATCCGTACATGAGAGGATATCCATTGGAACATTGCATATTTCTTTCTATAGCGTACTTTATTTCAATTATGGATTTTGTTTTAGGGGATGGTGTGACGAAAGTGGTTGAATGACTGCTCTAAAATCGAGCAATATCAAAGCTTTGTTAAAGGAATTCGCTGTTTAATGTTTAATGTTGAATGTATGTAATTAATTACCACTAATTACAGAAGCAAATAATTTAGCATATCCAGATGTGTAAAATAAATCCTGGGTCGTATTTTGCTCTCACTGTTTTCCGTTGATAATTTAAGTACCATTTACCATCTGATTGCAGAGACTGTAGCACCCAAAAACGCATATTTTCACGCAGTTCGTATCCTAAGCTAAGAATAAAAGTCTTGGGCCTATGTTGCAACGAAGTGAAGAGACAAGATACGTTTTAGAATCCTGCTGGTTTGAGCCATGTCTTGAGGGTTCACGAAAAATCGGAAATAAGTTCGAGATTCGAGTACGTTTTAGTTAGGCACTGTTCCAAACACGATTATTAAGCTGCCGCCGCGGCGCCGAAATGTATAAATAAAATAGATGGAGGGTAAAGAGTCGTCAATGGGCCAGAACGAAACGATGATTCCAAAGTTTTAATAACCGGATACAAATATCAAAGGACTGTAACCCTAAAAACTTTAAGTAAGGAAGCATATATAGAATTGCGGAGAGAAAAAATGAATAAAATCATATAAAAAGAAGTTTTACATCTACCTCTCTAATTGGCACCAGAAGAAGTTGAGCAGAACGTTGACATGACAGCAACTTTTCACTAATACCGTGTAGATTTATCGAGAGAGCTGTTACCTGCCGCCTTTACTATCCCCTTAGATGCTTCCGTTTCAAATAAGAACAGATGATAGGAAATGTACACTATTAAGAACAATCATATCATTACCTGAAATACGTCAATATACAATAATCAGTACAGTGAAGTTATTTGAGTTACAGGGTATCAAAGCGCGATTGCGTGCTGGGAAAAGCCAATCAAGGTCTACAATGCATGTTCAGGTGGCATCTTGTAGTTAACTTGCGGGAGGCTTTGTTAGCATTGTGTCACTACATACATCCTTTAAGAATGGGTTTATGTTTCCGATAGGTAGTGAAAACGGGGTTTTGTAGAGGAATAGATAGGCAAATATGTTCCGGTAAAGGCAACTTGTTGAAAAGTTACGAGAGACCGGATCTGTGGAACTGCCGTGTTCTTACAGAAGTAATCTCGGATGAGATACAGAAATAACCCATGTATTGCCACTGAGACATATTGTTAATCATTTTACAATTAACAAAAGATTATTAGGTTCGGCAGTGAGTGCCACTGAACAAGAGCACGACTGTAATTGCTGACAAGCGATGCAATTCAAAGAACGAATCTTTACTTTCCTAAACCCGGTGTCTTAATATCATGTGCAACACATATAATAGAGCCCTAGGTTTTACACCTAAAAGTTTCGAGCTTTGCACATATATATGACCTGATTAAATTGCATAAAAGCAAATTGGACGTCTATATATATATATATATATATATATATATATATATATATTTCATTTGTTATATTTACGGACACTCTTAACACCTCAGGTCATCAGCGTCCCAGTCAACTCAGGGTGTGAAACGGCCGACAAATTTTGCTCAGGGGCCTCTCTTTCAGGTTTGAAGTTCTTTTTCGTGCCGTAAATGTACGACACGGGACCCACGACTTTACTTCTCTTCCGAAGGAAGCCATGCTTAGGATTGTTACACAAGAAAAAATACGCCGATCCTGGCCGGGATCGAACCCGCAATCTTGCGTTTAGGATGCAAGTATGGTTATCGCTACATGGCCAAGACCGACAACTGGGCGTAGGTAAGATCAAAAGAAAGTTATAAAACGGAAATAATAAAATCATGGTTACAGGCCGCTGTAATTGTTTGGAATTCTTTATATGCTCATACTGGATTGATGAGCTAAAAACAGTTTTTAATTGTGTTTAACGCTTGTTTTTACTAATGAGGCACCACAGGCGGTGGACACTGATGATACATGAGATGAAATGATAAATTGAGAAAGGGTATTTCTTGGAAGCGTTCTAGGCCTAAGTTTAGGGTACCTCCCCGGCATTTTCTAGTTATGAGGACTGAGAAAAACCTGGAAAAAAACCCAGTCAGGAAGGACGGTCCTGGTGGGATACGAACCCCAGACCTCCCGCTCACAAGTCCGCTCTTTAACGACCTCGGTCACTCGTGGAGGTGAATAATCACTGTAAATAGTCATACTGATATTAGGAAGAACAGGTTCACGATTTGTTGTGATATTTCACGATAGGGACATGAATCACCCGTATGGATAAAGCAGTAATTCTGAACCGTCCGTGGGAAACGATATAAGCACTGAAACTAACATTTCAGGAAATAAAGAAGAACATTATTGCACTTCTATTATTTTTCCATTTTACGTTTTAAAGCTTGTATGTTATTTAAAACTGTCATATTATGAATTGTCATGCGAAGATATGAGGCTTTATTAGTGGCCAATGAAACGAATTTGTAAAAACCTGGGAAACATATAAGTGCCATGCAGCACTCGTTCAGAAAAAAGTAAAATACCAGGTATCAGCATGCATTACAAGATTCGTATAAATACAGTATTTATTTATTTATTTTACAACTGTCATGAATGCATAAGTTAAAAACCTACAATGGTGAATATTGATTTCTAGTGCGCACTGATGCTTAGTAAAAAGATATAAAGTATAATATAGAAATATTTCAGTGATCTTAAAACTGTGAATATAAGAGTGAATTTCTTCCTACTAGATTTAATTGCAAATAATGCCAACTTCTGTTATCGCCACAAACGAACGTTGTTCCCACTTACATTGAACTCTCTTTCAGCCTTTCTGTTACCAGTTTTTTCAGTATAAAGAATTACTTTACTCTTCAAAGTAGCATAAAAGAAGTTCTCGTTCTATACAATAATAGGCCAACAATAATTGTAACGAAGTCGAGAATTACAGCAATGCGTAATTACGTAATAAAGAAGTTCGAATGGAATGACCGGCGAACAATGGAACGGATTTGCACTCGAATTTAATGCATTACTGACACGGATTCCGATATGGACGTTATGTAACATGTACTTTTGGAAGCAAGTGGAAGAGTTGCACCTCCCAATCCATCCCAAGGGAGGAGGGTGAGTAAGCCAACAATCTTTTACAACTTGTCACACTATACTTTCAGTACAAATAAAAATACTAACTTTTCGCGCGGCGGCGACTGTTTTCCTTTTTCCGGTTGCGGCTTTACTTCTTCAGTAAGCGGTCTATAACTAAAATAAACTGGCTAAATTCAAAATAGAAGCTCACGGAGTGGAAAGTTACATCGGCGTACGTCAACGATCACACAGCAAGTACGTAATGAAACAGCAAAAGAGGCACCTTTGTCACCGAAGCAGGAATGTGTTCATCAAAGTACAAACTGCCATCAAAATGTTCCCTCACTGCTTATATTACAAATAGTTCATTTACCTAATTGTGAACACCATTTATTTTAAAATAGTCTTGGTATTCGGCCTTAACCGTTTGAGAGTGTAAACGGCGACCTTTGAAATGAAAAATAAGTCCGCAAGAGTTTCTTCTTCTCCTACGATTTTCATGAACATTTCCCCAAATTCTTCAACTTCCAGGGACGTTTTTTCACTTTTTGAAGTGCCCAACATTGCTTCATCACCGTAAGCTCATCCAAGCATGTTTGATGTCTCTATGGTCGATTTTCCAAGTTTATAGCAAATTTCACGTGAGCTGTTTGTTTCGACTTGCGGTCTATTACACTACGCCCAATGCAAATGCTTGGCACATGCATTTGCATTGGGAATCTGTGCGGATCTTTGCCTTGTTACTGCATAGTGAGATAGCTATATGTTTCGCGGAGGTGCCAAATCTCCGTGTTTGATTGAAATAAACTAAGACAATTAACTATAAAAAAGTAATATTATAAATACAAAATACTTAAAATCGCTATCGCTTTCATCAATCAGCTCTCGCTGTAAATCCTCACTTGCCCAGCACATCTGCTTTGTCTGTTAGATGTTTAGACTCTCTAAAACACAGCCCTTGCAGCTACCCTGTCACCTTTTCCAAAATAAACTTTCTCCTATCGTTACACGTTTAAAGCCCATGACCTTCAAAATATGCATCATGGAATGTTTGCCCCCTTTAAACACAATTATTCTTCATTTTCACTGCTAGTTTATGTGCAGTAGGAAACTCCAGTTGTTATTTATGTCAAAAATCCAGTTACGTAGAACAACTTTATCAAAGTCATCTAGAATATTTACTTCTCTTTTGCGCATGTGATTTTTCTCTGGTGATCTAGAAAGACTTCTTTAACAATTATCTGCGCAGTTTTCGCACCAATACCACAGGCTTCAGCCTTGCGTTCTTGACATTTGGCAACACCGTTAGCTGGTCACGTGCTGTGTGTCAATTGCCTCCTTCTTAAAGAACTGATACAATTTATGTATCATTTCACATGCTTGTTTATAAAAATTGCAGTTTATGCGTTTCTTGCTTCATGTTTTACTTCTCCATAATGATTTAAAACAGAAACAAAACACAGACAGAAAGAAAACCACGAAAATCACAGACAACAAAAAAAGCAAGACTTTTACTTCAAATGACGCGCATTAATTACACGTTTCTTGTTCACTGCGCAACCTTCCCAGATCTGCACAGACAGCTGATACCGACTCTAGTTCAAGATTAAAACTCCCTGGTACTGCATGCGCAACCCTGTACCGCCATTTGTTGGCGCGCTACAGAATCAATCCAGGAACTTTTTGATCGCGAGATGATAATTGAAAATGAGGACCGGGCTGAAGTTGAAGTTAGCTCGTAATGAGCAGCGAGGCATAATGCACTATGTAACATTGTGTAGGTCTATGAACCATGGTGAATTGCAGACTTGAGATAGTCATGGTAGCTGATGACGATGACAGTAATCTCCGCTCTTCCTTCAAAATTTTGCAAACCATCTCTGTGTAAATCATATTCGGAACCCACTTCAGGTACCTTTATAGTGTTTGCGAGTTATAATATCGGTACCTCATTAATGAAGCAGATCATTTTATTTACACACTAATTCACTCCGATAATACGCCTGATTTTGAAACCGCAATGAATCATTTTCAGTCATAGAGTATGGATATTACATACTTTGATGTAGCAGTGTAGTTTATTAGAATGCAAGACAAAAAGTACATTTTTTATTATTTTTTCTAAACGCTGAGTGCAATGGACTTGTATTTTATATAAGCGCAATCGTTGTTTTTCATTGTCTTAAGCGATGCGGATCTAATATGTGCCTTTTAAATGATTTTCCTTGTTGTGGTTTAGTATGCGAGTAAATATTGTATATTACTGCAACCCTGGACTGATAGAATTACGATACAATATCAACGCCGAACGAGCTCAAGAAACAGTTTCTATTGTAATCAAACCTGCAGGGAAATAAAATGTAGACATTTCGTGCAATGCAACTTCTGCCACATCCAGCATACAGCCCTTGGCCCGTGCCTTTGAGATTACCATCTGATCCAGTTCCTTCCTGAAGGAAATGCCCAAAACATTGCAGCTGAAATTCTTCGTTTCTACTGATACCGCATCATATACTTTGAAGACTAAACATGTTTCAAGTAAGTAAAGTAAAATCCGAGGGTACGAACACACACAGTATTTCAGTACCACCAACTTTGATGACACTTAAATGAACACGTTTAATCATTTTGCATATCTGAAATGCTTCGTATTTGTTGCGTGTTTGACTTCATGAATGCTGCAGTTAAAAAAGCACATACTGCTTCTGTTATGTGTACACGGAACAAAAATGATGCGGCAACTTTGAATTAATTGGTATGAAAGGGGATATAATGTTTAACTGTAGACAAGGAAAGGAATAACGTAAAAAGTGCTATTTTTTTGGTGAAAGTTTGAACACTTAGCCAGCTTTACTAGAGGTTTTCACAGAAAAAATCCCCTTTTATGTCACATAGACTTAGGAGGATTGTTGTTGAGAAAGTTATAAATAAAGAAGAGAGACACTCATATTACGTTATACATGTGGTGACGGAGAAGTGTTATAATTTAGATAATGACTTCAATTTGTGAACTTTACTAAAATGTCCCAATGTGACTGCAATTTATCCGAAATTCGGAATCATTCTACGGTTTCTGTATAAAGGGAGACATTTTCGCAATTTTCTGATGTTAAAGAAGGAATGCTGAAGATGTTATAATTTAACAGTGTTTTAATTGCTTCACCAGACATCAGTGAATGGGATATTTTTCTCATATTGAGAATGTTAATGCCATCATCGCCTTGTTCTACATAACATTACGATATAAACATAACAATGTGTCAATTGCATTTTCTTCATTGTGGATAATTCGCGGCTCCGTGGCACGTTGACTCTGTCTATTCCCTTTGTAAATCTCAGATATCTATCAACGCAAAACTTCACATCAAAACATTATGTGATGTCATCTGGCTTGAAACAGTTGTGGCGAATGCAGAAGAGAACAAAACAGAAGCGATGCCTACGGCTTACCTTCCCTCGGTTGTTAAGGGCAGCGCAGCCGTCAGTTGTTTCACGGAACGAACGGAAACTGGAATCTCTCAATTTAATGCATAAAACGAGTAAAAGGCAATCCCAATCCAAATACATGCAACATAATATGATGTTATTCTATAATTAACGTTAATCACTAATCTCAGCCTCCCACTATGCAAGAACAACTGTAGACAGACCTGTGTCTTTTTTCAACAGCATGCAGTTGAAGACAGAGTAGGCCATTTGCGTTGAAGCTGACCATAGTACAATAGAAGGGCTTCAAAAATTTGTAAATCAAATAAGCTATTCGCTTTACTTATTCAAGAAAGTATTTTGTTTTTATACTCCCAGTAGCAGCATTACGCTTTAGGTCAGCATTCAACTAAAAGTCAAGTTTCGTTTGGCATATCGGTACAGCGCATAAGCGATTCACAATTCTTTATCTTTTAAAGCAGTAAAAAGTCCTAAAATATCAATATACACATTTGAATGGAAAATTCTTAAATTTCCTTCAACACATGTTACGTTTTTACAGCTGTTGAAGGAAGGTGTTAATGTGTTTCATTTTGAAGTGATAATAAACCTACAAGAACTTGCCTAATAACTTCAAGAAAAATTAGCTGACCACTGCAACAATCACAAGCTCCGTACAATAAGACATGAAGCACAATTCTATAATAATAATAATAATAATAATAATAATAATAAGTATTATTATTATTATTATTATTATTATTATTATTATTATTATAGCATCTTTGTATGTCAGTACTAGTTGTTTCCGGAACTTTTTGCACCATGCACCTTACCTGATTCATGACTATATTTTATGCTCGTGCATTATTGAACTAATAAGCTAAAAACTGCGACAAGCTCCAACCAATAGGAATGTGATGTGAAAGTTCACAAGTTATATCCCGTGATGCTCAGTTCAACGAGCACTCACTCAGTTGATTTTTAAACGTTTTAATGTTATTTCCTAGCTGAGCAAACTCTGTGCAGTTTGTACCGGATCTTTCATGGTTTTGGAAACCGTTTCACGCCATTTGGCAGTCAGAGCGGTAACTGCCAGCGAAGCGGATACAATACCCGCACAACTGTTTCATCTTCTCCCAATTTCAATGAAAATAAACACGAACCTTATGACAGGAGATGTTGGAAATGTTATCCTGATATATCCACATATTTCTGACATCTCTTTAGAAAATTGCCATTCACACGTATCAGTACATCTTCCAAAATTGAGTCAACTTAAAATTGAAAGTATGTAAGGTTGCTGCTATCCACCAATTGCAGCAGGCGATCCTGATATTCTGGTAAATTTCTCAAACTGAATATTATGGAACGATAACGACAAGAGTAATTGATTCAAGTTTGATATATATTGATCATGTTTCGACCCTAAAAGTACTAGGAGTACAGAAAGATCCGATTTTATATTGGAAACCACGAGGAAAAAATCTATGTATGATACGCATACAGAGTTATTATTTTCAGAATACAATAAATACAGCAAGATGCAGGAACATCATACTAACATTATGTGTATTTTATTAATGGGAAAGGTTGAAAAATAAAGTATTTGGAACAAACTCCCACAACTTAATAGAACTGAAAGGAAATATCAGACGATAAATTTACTCATTTTCGTAAGATTTCTGAAAAGAAGTGAGAAACACTTGCAACATCTCTTGACGTGCTTATTTTTATTGTAACTGCGAGAACGGATATTACCTGCTCTGACTACCGTGAAACGGAGGTGATTCCCATTTTCACGTTTATCAATATCCAACTATAAATTAATGGACTCACCTTTCAAAAAATTAGTAGATTAATTATACAATCAAGAATACAGAAAATACAGTCGTGCTATACTAAAGACCCTGATCGGCAGAGCAGATTGACATCCTGCTTGAAGAAGTGTGCTATCGTGGAACATCACCATTTAATACTAAAATTGTTCGCACTGCATCATCTTCAGACGCAATGATCAAAGTTTGTGAACACTTAGCAATTACACAATAAATTACGTTACTCCTAAATGTAATTGTAGCAATTTCGGTATGTTTAAATGTTAATACCTTCAACTGAGAGATTGTCAACACTTGTGACGAATGTCACTACTATCCCCTACGTGTTTGTAACAGATGAAGAATCATGTTCTCGCACAATACATTTCTTGGTCGATGAAATTAGCTAACCTTTCATCATCTAAAATCGAAATATTACTAAATACTTCTTGAGGCTCCTTTTTTCTGACATGCAAAAATGAACGAACTGCTGTTTGTAAACATTAACATTGATTTTGTACACACTGCATACAGTACGGATAGCTGGGGTATTTTGCGCACTCGTCACGTAATTAACTATATAACTTTATTTACATTAACACGATTCTGCATATATAAAGGGATGGATAATTGAATACATACCGAATGACTTATTTAATAAATTAAACAGCTATCAACAAATGTATGGTATTAAAACCATACAATTTAATATTGCCAAACGTAAGCATTCCGAACTGTTCACTATTGACGATAAAGTTTAAGTCAGCAACCCGCTGATGGTTGTCATTACAACCCGCACAAAATTTACATTACAGCATAAACCATTTGGTGCTTTCTGAACCTACACGTTCCAAGTTCGTACTTTTTCACTACTGGAAAATCTTCAAAACATTGAAAAGCACGAGAATGATTTGAAACGTTATTTAATTGACCCACAGATTGCAGCAGCAGTTTAGTTTCATCTTCCACAAAAACATTTGTGCGCCAATACATGCATTGGTAGAGAATTGCAGTAGCTATAGCTATTTGTTGCAGGGCAGGAAAATGGCAAACATCGTGTTGTTAAGTGCTTTGTAAAGAAAGCTATTCATACACATAAATGTGACAGACACTCTAGGGCAGCGTTTCTCAACCCATGGGAATGACAACCACCGGTAGCCGAGGTCATTAAGGCACGGACCCATGAGAGGGAGGTCTGGTGTTCGAATCCCACCAGGACCGTTCTCCCTGACTGAGGTTTTTTCCAGGTTTTTCTCAATCCTCATAAATGGCAAATGTCGGAGAGATGCCCTAAACTTCGGCCTGGAACGTTTCCTTCCTTTAAAAAAAATCTTTCTTAGTTTATCATTTCACCTCATGTATCATCAGTGTCACCGCCCGTGATGCCTCCGTAGTAAATACGGGCGTTAAACACCATTAAAAATAAATCTATGGGTCCTGACGGGGCTTTTGGGGGCTCGGGAAGTATTCCTAATGGGACAAGGGACCCTTAACACGTAAATTAAATTTCAATATGTTCTTAATTGAATAATATTTTTACATATTTACTTTTTAATTGAACTTACAAATCGCATAAAGTTTTAAGATAGTCCTGGACTTGCAAGTTTG
Organism: Metallyticus violacea; assembly: GCA_030762175.1. Taxonomy (NCBI): domain Eukaryota; kingdom Metazoa; phylum Arthropoda; class Insecta; order Mantodea; family Metallyticidae; genus Metallyticus; species Metallyticus violacea. Next base: position 14,789,330 of record CM060846.1, on the reverse strand, counting down.
AACACACTGCACAGGGGACTCTGCACCATTATTTTCAACTGTTTCTAAGTGAACCGCGGAGTCTGAACGTGACCGTGAAAGTTAACCCACGCAATGGACGACCAGAATCCGTCACGACATCAGAAATTATCGATAAGGTACATGACATGGTTCTGGAGGACTACCACATAAAGATTCTGAAATTACTGACACTCTGGGCATTTCAGAGCAACGCAAAGTTCACATTTTGAGGGAAGAATTGGAAACATTATGGGCAAGATAGGTGCCCCGACTGCTGACTGGGATCAAAAGCAAAGTTTTCAGAGACGTCCCGCAGACTTTATTCTTTAGTGGAAGCACTACCACACAAACAGCAGTCTAAACAATGATTCTGCCAAGTGTGTGAGATCGACTGGGATTAAAGATGTACTACCTACTAACTGATTATCTTCCTATTGAAAACATCTATCGCTGAAGCGTATTATGCCAACCTTTAGGGCCTGCTGAAGACAACAATACGTGAGAAAAGGTTGAGTTTATCAAAGAAGACAATACCCGTCCTCACGCGTGTGTGCAATGCCAATAATTAATAAAATATGGTACGATTTGCTGCAACATCCGCCATAATTCCCTGGCTTTGTTCCATCGTACTTCTATCTGCTCCCTAAGTTGAGAAAATTCCTTCGTGGAAAGAAATTTTCATTTGATGCAGAAATGAAATCATCAGCTGATGCGTGTTTTGCAGACATCTTGACTTCCTTAACGGAATAAAGGCTTTGGAGCATCGCTGGACAAAGTGCATTAATGTCAAGGCAGACTGTTGAAAAATAATATTTCAAGAAGCTATGCAGTCACTTTGTGCTTCATTCCGAGAGCTTTTCAAATGACCCACGCATTTCCCCGTTAACAATGCTGATGCTAAATCAAATAGAATAATCCTTTTTCGTTACCACTACCAGTACCACCACCAAAGGTAATGTTAGGCTGCTCTTATGAGATAAAATATTGCCAAGAAAATGAGTACAACAAATTAACTCCAAATGAAATTTGTGCAGTGAAATTTGCTCTTGGATAATCACTTATTTTGTACAGTAATTTTACAGAAAATGATTCATATTTTTTATGAGGTTCTTCTCTTCATCATCAGATTAAACGCCAATGGGTTTCATATGGTAAAGCTACTGTAAAGCAAAGAAAACACAATATGTTTATTTTAATTTTTTTATTTTATTTTTTTCAGTATCTGTCATTTACGGTAACTAAGCTAGCTTAGTACCTTAACCAAATTTGTATATCATAAATGTTAAAATTTAGAAAAGCTATACCTTCTCAGATAAACATGAAGTAAGGATTTAAGAGATAAAATAAAGTAATAATATTAATGTTAAAAAATGCTTGACCGACATTGAGAAACAAGCAAAATCGAAAACCATAGTTAACACACGTTTTGTACACCTTAATTAATGTAATACTATACCGTTCACTTCAATTATAAATACTGTAATTTATATCTACATTGAAAATAAAAAGTAAAGTTTTATTATAGTTAACTGAAATTGCCACTTCCACGCTGTGGCGTGGATTCATTGAGAAGTACACCCAACTCGAAGCCGGATTTAGGAGCAACAATATCAAAGGTGTCGACACAAGCCGTTCCTCCTGTTTAAACTGATTTTGTGCGTAACGTGAAAGGCGGAAAGGAAGTAAGTCTTTCCAAGCTCTCGTGTACAATGCATCAGTTTCATTACAAATTTTAAGAACATTTTCCACCTGATGCTTTGATATTTTATTTGTAGACGTCAGTCTATTGTTTGTAACACTTTTTCTTAAGATAATTGCCTCATGAACTCGCTAAAGTTTGTTTTGGTACCCAGACCTGCAAAATATGTTAGCGAGATGTATTTTACTGCATTCTCTAGAGGTAAAACATAAACCATAGTATAGGACTCATGTTGAAACCAGCTGAACGCTATAAGTATGTTTATTCATTGTTGTCACAAGAATACTCTGCCAGTACCTACAATTAAACATTTGGAATTGAGCTACAATAAGATTATTAGATTTACGGGACGCCTGAGCTTGGCTGCTTACAGGAAAAGGGAAGTTAAAAGTCGTCACGCGTTAACTTAATATTTGCGTTGTAGTGGTTACATTTTTATTAAAAACATAAAATGATACTGTATTTAAAACTGATAATATTAACCACTAACGTGTGTTATAAGATATGCTGAAAAGGATGCCACTCAGCGACAATACATTGCCGGCATTTGCATAGGAAATTCATGAGTTTTATCTAATTTTCTTGTAATTGAGAAATGCTGTATCTCTTTAACTTTTTAACGGTAGGCAAACGTTTCTCTATCTGGAATACGATTGCCAGGATATATTCCTGCTAATCCCTTTACCACTTCTCTACAAGAACCCCTTTTCACAAATCTATTGTACATAAAGTCACACTCAACACTATATTTATGTAGTGGTATAACTAAAGAAGATCAATTAGCATATCACCGATTAACACACGCACACCACCGCCACGGGTGGCCAAAGTCGTTAAGGCGCGGACTCGTGAGCTGAAGTTCGGAGGTTCGAATCCCACCAGGACCCTCCTCCCTTAATGAGGTTTTTTCGAAATTTTCCTCAGTCCTCATAAATGGCAAATGCCGGGAGGTACCCTAAACTTAGGCCTGGAGCGTTTCCTTCCTTAAAAAAATCGTTTTCCAACATATCATTTCATCCCATGTATCGTCAGTATCACCGCCTGTGGTGCCTCAGTAGTAAAAACGGGCGTTAAACATTATTAACAAAAAATACGCTCACCGATTAACTCACGAACGCTGACCAAAGTATTTCTTAAACTAACTACTAACTGCTACCTTCACATGCGTTATGGACGTTGATTGGTTTCTCGCAGTACTCAGCCAGACCGTAATTGAAATAACTTCACTTTATAAAAGATATCCTGGTGTAGAAGAAGCTTAAGATATCAGAATATTGAAAGTGGGGTTGCTTTCACTATCCATACTTTAGATTTAGAGGGTAATCTCGAGGTTGACTGCAGACGTGCTGCTGCAGTACTTTATTTATTAGAACAAATACTTTTCTGCAAGCTCTTGCTAACTGCTAGGGTCTTTCAACTGAACTAATGGAAATAAAGTGGCATTATCCAGTTCGAAGTGTGTGGCGTCCTTTCAGGAAAAGGGAAAGTAGCACATCCCGACTGGAGAATTGTTATTTACAAAATAAATTATTTTATCCACCAGTATTTGTACTCGTTGTTTAAGTTAACATGCACCGTTAGTATGAGTTACAAAGTGTTTGTTGATACTTAAAAAAAATATAATAATCAACAGGGATTGTTTACCGGCTATTTTATAAGTAAAATAAGCACTAACTATTATACTATTATGAAAGATGGTGTATCACGATAAAGAATAAGTTATGCGTTCAGCCCAGACACTTCCAAGTATTATATTCTGAACAAAAGCATTGTTTTAGCACCAAATATAGTCATATGATGGAAGAATTCTTCAGCGCGGGAAGCAAAATATTCAACCAGTGCAGTTTCTAGAAATATAATATGATAGTGCAATGTGTTCAGAATGTGCAGTAATGGTTTTGCAGAAGGTTAAGCAGTGCAGGCTGCTATTCATGGATGTGTTTCAGCTCGTTACAGTGTACTGGCAGCATTTCACCAAACAGTAATGACCATGCTCGCAAGTTTGGCAAAATGTTTTTTCTCTCTGGGTGGATATATTTAAGAGTCAGATAGAAATGAACATGTTTCCGTACATTTTGAGTAGGTAAAGTCACATTTTATTTGGGGGGGGGGGAGGGCTTCTGTTCCCTATTTTAAGGTTTAAACTTTTTTCTCCTGTTTTCGATCCTTGTGGGTTTTTCCTGAGATGATTTATGAATTTTAATATATCGAAGTTAAAACAGTTACAAAAATTAATAGTTATGGCCAACTCACGAGAATGTCTTTTCAGAATCTTATTATACATTAATTTTTTTAAGTAGTAAACACGTTTCTCCTCGGTCCATTTACTTAAGCCCTTTAAATAGCAGAACTTTCATTAGTGAAAGGGACGCATACGAATACCTTGAAATAGAGAGGACGACGGAAGTACTGTAGTTTTGAATAGTTCTAACGAAGGATCTTGTATCGATCTGCCGTAGACAATTCTAGCAAATTTATAGCGAGGGTAGCTTCTCAGCTGCATAAACGTAATAAACAATTGCAAGCGAGAGAGATGAGAGTGGTACAGCTGTTCAATAAACTGTCCGTGCAATTGTTCAGTACGGAAGTGAAAAAGATAGTAATCTGATTGCCCTATAAGCGCACAAACAGAAAAGGAACTGGACCTGAAACCACTGCGCCTATTTTCCTCATTCACCGGACTATTTAAAACTACGTTACTTTATCTTAATCAACATTTCCATGGTGTCCTGAAAGGTGAATTATCTGCTGTAAATGGTATAAGTCCTGAAATAACTCGTTTTAAATATAACTGCAGTGGAAGTAGAACGTTCTTTTCCCATGATAAGAAATGTCCTCTTTAACAAGCTGCTGACTATGACAGTTGATAACTCGAAAAACCATCTGAATGTTGTGTGTATAAGTTCTTTAATTGTGTGATAAAGAAATTATTTAGTATCTTACATATCTATTTTCAGTAATAATGAGTGATATTAAGCAAAAAAAAAAAAAAAATAGCTAAACTTGCGTGCTCTTATAATGACGAAGCGGACACTTCCCATCGCGTGGCAACACACACCAAGCAAGGGATCTACAGCTAAGGTCGTTGAGACTGACTCTAAGAGGGAGGTCTGCTGTTAGATTCGCTTTCTGGTTTTCCTCGTTTCTCACATGTGGTGAATGCCTGGGAGGTAAACCTAAAATTAGGCCTGAAACGCTTCCCGCCTTAAAAAATAATTTCCCAATTTATCATCCCATCTCATTTCAGCAGTAAAATCGAACGTTAACCACTTAAACAATGAAAGAAATATTTCTGCTGACATGATAACAATGTCAGCGTCAGATGGTGCCGCCTTTTGAGCCAATGTCAACTCGTATGGAACCCACCGACGGAATTTATGTATATTTCCTAGCTGATGGACATGAATCCTGACATGTATGTGGCTGTTGTTCGCCTCAATAGTCGCTAAAAGCTTCGTTATCCATTGTTGTAAATCTCGCCTCGACGGTTCTGGAACTTCGCACCATTCGTAATATCAGCACCAAAGACGTGCCATATTTTCCGCGCTGCATTGCTCACTTTGGAACACCAGGAAAAATGAAACCCACTAGCTCAAATGTCCCCAGCTCTATTTTCAGTGTGATTTAAAAGCTGTGGCATTACTCAACACGCATGACCAAAGGTTGAGAGAGAAGAAGAGAGCGAGAGTGCAGAAATCTACTGATCTCACAACTTTATACCCTTGACCAATCTGAACGAATATCGGCAGATACTTCTTGAACTTGGCAGAAAATATTAACTGCCTTCAAATTTGAACTAACAACCCCCTTCTTTAATGACACATCAAAACAGAATCTACTCTGGACCACATTGCAGAATTGTTCTTTAAAACTATGGGGAATATAAGATTGCGGTACATTTCCTTAATTTCATTTCCCAAGAGTTGTAAGGGTTGTCATCTTGTACCCTATTATTAATAAACTCAAAATTATCTCTAAATATCCTCAGCAAGAAGTACACCAAATACTTCACTTTTAAGGTACGTCACTTCTATAAATTTACGTTTAGTTATAATGTCATCTTATTAATGTAATTACTTATAATAAAAGGAATATTTTATTATTTCATTAATTTCTTTTGGCATAGATGGTTATGATTATATTTGTAAATAAATATTTCAACTGTTTGTTAAAGAATATATGGCGTATACATAGCTGAAACATCTTGGTCAATAGCCATGTACATTATTTTATTTATTTGTCACTATTCTATCGCGAAATAGTGCTACAAAATATCGCGCGAAATTTTAATTTTCTTTGCATAGTTTTAACATAATATTTTGTGGTATCACCTATATAATTTTTTTTGAGACAGAAGTTTATAAAAGTAAGTATGACGGTAGGTTCATAAGTTTCAGGCCTCGCCGATAAGGATTATCGCCTTCACAAAATCCTTATCTGGTGTTTCCACTCCGCTGTGTTCAGTTGTTCATATGTAGTTGCATAAAGAAGACTATGTGTAGAAGATTGTGACATGTTCAAAATGGAATTTCGAGCTGTTATTAAGTTCTTCACAAATGAAGAACTTGCTCCAAATGAATTTAAACAGCGATTGGACGGTGCATATGGAAAGCATCCTCCCTCATATTCGATCGTAAAAAAATGGGCCAAACTTTTTCGAATGGGTCGAGAAAGCATTGAAGACGAAGAGCGTACAGGTCGGCCCTTGGAGGTGTTTACTCCTCAAAACATCGCTCTCGTGAAAGGAAACATTATGGAAGACCGGCGGCTCAATGTTACAGAAATAGCAGCAAGGTTGGGCCTTTCTAAAATAACAGTCCTTCGAATTATTCATGAACATTTAAACATGATTAAGGTTAGTGCAAGATGGGTGCCTAGACTTCTTTCCTCATTCCAAAAGCAGCAACCAGTCATCTGTTGTTAGGCATTTTTGGAGCTCTGCCATGGCGACGAAAGAGAAGTTCTGCAAATAATTGTTACAGATGAAACTATGGTTCCCTACCATGATCCCTTGTCCAAAAGAAATCGAATCAATGGAATGGCGTAAACCTGGCGAAGTACCGCCTCTAAAGGTCAAGGTCACTCAGTCGACCAAAAAGATCATGACCACAATCTTTTAGGACTGTGAAGCAATATTCTTCATTGACTTCAAGGAGAGGAACACCTCAGTAAATGAAGAGCACTATTTCGGCCTACTGCACAGAGTACGTGCTTCCATCAGAACGAAAAGGCGAGGAAAACTGAGCGGTGGTGTGCGTCTTCTTCACGACAACGCCCATTTGTACACAGCTCCTGTTGCAATGGAAACTGTGAAGAAATGTGACTTCAAGGAGATCGGACATCCACCCTACAGCCCAGATCTAGCTCCCAGTGCCTATTTCCTCTTCTAAAAACTCAAGAAGAACCTTCGAGGAAGGAAATTTAATTGTGACGAAGAAATGGTGAATGCTGTTTATGCCCATTTTGCATACACGACTTTTGACTTTTGAGGGGGGGGGGATTGAAATGTCAATTCAAAGATGTGAGAAGTGTATTGCAATAAAGGGTAACTATATTGAAAAGTGAAATATAGTTTTTGTCTTTATCATACCTAGAAACTTATGCACCTACCCTCGTATTTTGACAACAGATCTTATAGGACAACGGATTAGAGGTAATTATTTTTAAAGGCAATGTAAAACAAAACGATATACGTCTAATCATAAGTGGGTAGATACACACCTAAATCAATTATAGACACGTCTTAAAGCTGAAGTTAATATGAATAATATGTAGATAACTGTAGATAACACTATTAGTGTTTTTCGCTTCGTACATGAGCAGACTATGGGTTAGTACCTGAAATGGAGACATTCTAGGAAAATTGAACGGAATTGTTAAAAATGAATACTTCTTATTAAAAAACTATCAGACTTTCCTATTTGGGACATAACCTGAACGTCAACCATTTTCCTACCCGCCCTCTCACTTTTACGGCGTTGTTCGTGAATAAAATCTGATTTCTTGATAGTGAAGAATGTCTGAAATCCGGCTTAATAATGTCCAGCGGCACCTCAGGATGCGTAAAAGAATTTTCGATATGATAGTACCATCTGTGTTTCACTAGGAAGTGTACACATTTGCTGCTATCACAGTTATGCTTGCAACATCAGTCGTAAAGAGACAAATCTTTGCTCATACGACTCCAGCACATTGTTTCTGAAAATCTAAATACAAACATTAATGGGTGAGAAATTACTGATTTTGGTAATCTGTTCTGTGCCGAACAGAAGAACTGGCTATTATGTCAGCAGTTACGTAACTTTTAAACTGCTTAAAAATAATATAATGAAATTATTTATCGTTGTAGTTATTTACTTTATTGTTTTACGAATAAGCGATTAGGTAATGTTTAGGCAGCGAGCAAACGATTATAGTTAGGTATGGTGTTGTAGTTTATGTGACATTATATAGTTCCCAATTTTGATTCTCGTGTGGGTTGCTGATGTTATGAGGAAAGGGGAATTTATTTATTGTGAAAGTGATTACTTTATTTCAGGTTATTTTTCTGCTAAAAATATAATAAACACGAAGAGTTCAAAAGAGCAGGTTTGAGCACTTTACAGTAATCGCATTCTTTTGTGGTCCAAATTCCAGTGCGCAAGTGAAACATATGAGGGATAGTGCAAAATGTAGGAGCAACGCGACATTTTTATAATTTTTATATACAAATATTTTCACTCTAACCCTTTATAGGGCATTCGTTGGATAGGAAGAATCAGACTTGAAAAATGTAATCTTGACCCGGGCACGGTAACTGAATTGGTTAATATGGAAGACCGACATCCCTGATCCAAATGTTTCGTATATCATTCTGCCTTTCCAATTTGTTTAATTATATTTATGGCAAAGCAGGATGCGGTTATTTCTTTGTTGAAGGACATGCTTCTACATTTCTTACATCACGAAAGCTTCGTGGAGAATTTTTCTAAGTACAAATCCCCGGCGTGTTAACGGAAAAAGACAAAATATTTTAACTTCCTCAATAAATAAAATGTGTTGTCTGACTACAGAGCGGTGCTTAGCCCAACAGCTGGCTGAACAAGCCATCACAACAGCTTCGTTTATTTACTTATGTAAAATACTTTTTAAAAGATATTTTATTATAGAGTTTGTGAACAAGTCAACACATTTGGTCATGATGTTATAAGCATCTAAATAAAGAGAATTTAAATATTTGCACAAGAATTGAGCGCTAAGATAATGATGTTCAATCAACTGGGTGTAGAAATTAAGTTTTTTTTTTTATTTTCAAAGATTCAATTTAGTATTGTAAGCACATCGCGCTGTTTATTTGAATAGTTGCCATGGCGAATGTATTGTTATCAAAATATAACAAAAAGAATTCTAATCATTTTAGATTCAAATAAAAAGTTGAAATTAAATATAAATCAAGTCACACTATGATTTATTTGTTGTATCGATAAATATAATACAGTCATCATAGCAACTGTTCTTATTTTTAAATAAAGATTATTTTTAATTTGATATTTTATGCGTTATTAAGGAAACTACAGAAATGTGTTCTTACTATTTAATCTTAACGTTTTTTTAAAACCTTCGCTGCTTTACTTTCAAAACTGCGGAACTATATTTTTGAACCGTGGAACCATTGAACCATGATAATTACCGTATTATATTGTATTTTCATCCATTTCTGACCTATGTGCTGACGTTCCAGAAGTAAGGTTCATAGTAAATCATCCCATAGGTTACAAGTGCCAGACAAAACCAAGCAGTGAAGAGCTAGAAAAAATACGAGTAGTTAACACAGAAACAGAAAACATGACGTCACATGTATTGTTTATAGTATGTCCTTTAGTAGACACCTCCATGACTGGTATGTCGGTCCAAAAAGCAGATGATTTCAGCAAATATTTGACGTAACCTGCCTGAACTTTTAATTACACAGTTTACTGCTATAAGAATGCTACATGCTGCCAATCTAAACTATCAGGTGGCAAAATAGCCTAGGCGGCAACGAAACAAATTCCTGCTTCAGTCTGCAAGATAGGTAAGTCCCCATTCTTAAATGGAGTGCGTATGTTGACTGTTTATAACAGGAATTTGTAAAATGTATTCATATAGATATAAAGTAAATAAAAAGAAGCATCTGCAATTTATTCTGTGCTAACAAAGTGTGCCTAAAACCTCTCCATTGCCTATTCGCGTTTTCATAATATAATAAAATCTATGCTTTATATTTTAAATTGATATTATCTGTTATTTGCTCTTTTAGCAAATTTTGCTGTATCTTATGTTAATATGATATTGGTCCCTCATACTTTTCAGAACTAAGGAGGAAATTAAAGCATAAATTCTGTATACTAACTCCAAGTATTTCGCGAAAGTGTTTTTTTTTTCTACAATGCAAAACTGTGAATGCGCAAAGTCAATGAGAGTGATGAAAGCAAAGAGAAAGCCGATAAGCTGTGATTAGGTAAACTAATAAACTAGACCGTTTTTATCATGTGTCACGAATTCTTATCAAATAAGCTGTTGCGTCAAGATCTTTCGTACAAAATAATAATTTATTGATATTTAAAATACATTGGTAAAAGTCGGCATATAAGCTCAGATCAATGATTTGTATGACTTTATCTTTAACACTTTGCACAGAACAATATCAAGTTCGAGTGTGTGAAGGAATGTGTTACAATAGTAGGCCAAAGCCCTGTAAATTTCGTCTGTAAGAACCCTATGGTCAACTCCTTCCTTCTACGAAATATATTTTAACGTAGGGCTTACTGCAGTAGCATTGCGTAATTTTTCTATCCATTCTAAACTTGATAATACACATAAATGATAGTTCGTTAATAGAAATCTTATACCGAGCAACAAATGGTACTAAATGATTGGCCATGCTTATGCTAGCCCTGCATGGGCAAAATTTCCCATGCGTCAACAGTAATACTTTACCAGATGGAGACTGACATGGCTGTTTACAAAAAAGTTCACTTAATTCTCGAAATAAGACTTTAATTTATATAAAAATTGGTTTATGTAGTTTAGAATTTGTTGCATTACTTTAGAATTTTTTCCACTGCTGAGGACACAGGAAATCGGAATGCAAACCAACTATCACAATGTAAGAAATCTCAGAAGAAACGTGCAAATATTTTACAGAGTTGGGGATAAGACCGAGAATTCTGTTTTAGTTTATACAACTCTGAGTTAAGGGCACTGATCTAGGATTAGAATGATGTAGTGGTCTTGATGGGGTCACAAGTACCTGGCTGGTGAGAGAAAAAAAAATTGTACAGGCACAAACGATATTTGATTACTTGTTCTGTGAATTTAAGCCTAGGCTGCAATTCCAAGAATAGGCTGTTGGTCAATTTTTCATTTTACGCATTTTGGGACAAAGTAACTCTCGGGAACAATGTACTAAAATAACAAGAACTAGAGAAGCAGAACAGTGTGTTCCAAACATAGCGAAAATTCTGTGACTAAGTGTTTTATCTATTTCTACTTATCTGTTCTTGTGTGCCTGTGGACAGACAGATATCATTACAGTCTTCCTTTTTTTAGTTTATTGGAAATATGTCGGCTTTTAGGCAAAACTGCCACCTAGTTGGTGCCTTGATTAGTAAACTAACACCTAAGTAAAAATCATCAGGTGACACTGAAATCGGCGCAGAAGATATGAAGTGGCTGCTTTCCGCCACCTTGGAGGATATTGCAAGTCAATTTACTTAATGAAAAAGATTATATTAAACTTAATAAAGCAACAAAATCTAAGTTGAAAGTAATCTGGATAAAATAAAATGTGAATTCGGCATTCTTCTAATGGAACAAAAACACGGTGAGTTTTGTGTTTTATTTACATCGGGATTTGGCGAATTCGCAACCTACGGCCATATCATCAGGCTTCCTGAAATATTTCAATAAATAAGAAATTTTAACAGCTTTTTTAGAGCTTGTAATAATTCCTGTAAACACGAATTAATTCGTTCCGGAAATCGTGCCATATATAAATATATATTATTTCAAACTCATATGCCACTTGCGTTATGGCAATAAAAAATACCAACGTGGATCTGAGTTTCTCTTGGGTATTAGGCGTGATATATTCATTTCGTTACATAATGTATGCGTTAGGTTTTGTTTAACTTAATGTTTTTTTTTTTTTTTTGATTGATTTATTTATGGACGCTCTTTAACAGCTCAGGTCATCAGCGTCCCATTCAACTCAGGACGTGAAACGGCCGACAAATTTTGCTCCGAGACCTCTCTTTCAGGCTTGAGGTTCTTTTTCGTGCCGTAAGTGTACGACACGGGACCCACGGCTTTACTTCGCTTCCGAAGGAAATCATACCTAGGATTTTTACGCCCGAAAAAATCCATCGGTCCTGGCCGGGTTCGAACCCGCGATCTTGGGTTTAGAAGGCAAGTATGGTAACCACTACACCACCAGGACCGACTTAACTTAATGTGTGTAAATGAAATAGGCAGGCAATTTCATGGGCAAGAAGTTAATAAAAATTCATAACAAATTAATATTACGGTCAATTAGAAAATAAAGCTAACAAGATCTAATTTGTGATACACACTTGCAGTGAATTTTAACAAATGTAAAACAAATGACTGATAGGACGCACGCATCTCACTTGACTTTACGCAGGTACCCTAACATCATCGCTGCTTACAACTTTCATATTATCCGAATGGGCTACAACTAGTGATGTTTTAAATTTAATTTAAAAGAAAACCACCCACTCCAATATATGGCAAGGTAATAGTAATCTTTTATTAGATTTTATCGATAAGGGCAAAAATCCAGTTAATTATCCAATAAAAGGATGTTAAACTTTTCGAAAAAAAATTTCCCAAGGAAACCTTAGCAGAAAGGTGGTATTAAACTTTTTCTTATATACGTCACAGAAAAATTCTTGTTTATTTTGCGTGTACCCGGTATACTAGTGTACACTGTTTACTTCTTTGAGGTCGAACATACTTTAAGCGAATATATGAATTAAAATTGGTTTAAATTATTAAATATGTGAATTTATACACGCTAAGGTTTCATGATCCACCTTCATTTTGTGTGTTCGGTCTTTTAAAAGCAACCACGTGACTTATACTAAGAGGATGTACAACTGACAAAACACAAAATTTAAATGAATGTTTGCATGGTGTGATCAGGAGCTGAAGCTCAATCCCACCTCCCCAAAAAGAAGTTCTTAAGAACAAATTTGATGTCACATTCAGTGCTATGGATGAATTCATTGTGACGTCACTACAGGCCGTGTATGGCAGCTTAGAAGTGAGAGACGCGAAGAGTGGCAAAGGGTGTTTCTTCAACAATGAATAACCCCAGATTGGTTAGAAAGAGGCTTAAGGAGCCCACATCTACTGCTAAGAAAGGAAAAAGAAAGAACAGGGCCAAGCATATGAGCAAGATAGTTTTAAATTATAAAATTACTGAACTCTATAAACTTCGAAGTATATTTCTGCACTTTATATTAATTTCCGAACTTTTAACGCGTATAAAATGATCCTCGTGGATGATTTTCTGTCCATTATTAATGAGCATTGCAGGAAATGGCAACAAATTACATTTATATTGGCATTCAGTTATGATATAAATGTGTGTACATATATGCAGGCAATGCCATAATTCTCATCCAGTAATTAATGGACTTTCAATTCTGCGTTTGAAACTTAATGCTGTGCTTTTCCATACTACCGTCTGCTACAATGTTGACAACGACCGAAGCCCAACAAAACATAATCGTGTATAGGAACCACTCTAAAACGGAGTTTACAATGTACAAAAAGTCTTTCATATTGAAAATTCAAGTAGCTCGCGGTTGAAATGCAATGCAGTGTCATCAGGGATTCGAAGAACATGCAGTGATACTTCATTATCCTGTTCAATAGCACCAAGGTGGGCATGTGAAGTAGTTGCCCAGATGCAGCATTTGTGCAGTTACACATTTCACCAAAGAATGTACAGATATCTGGGAATAAACACGTGGGTCTGTCACAGATTTACATTTGAACCGTTAACATAAAGATGACTCTATTGCAATAGACTACGAAATGTGGGGTCGCAGCTACAAGCCATTGAGCACCCAGGTTCTCCATTCCCGAAAAAATTACTAAAGGTATGCCTACTTATGACATGGCATACATGCGGTCACTGAAGGGTCAACTGTTAATCTTCCTATTGCTATGCTTTTTAACCTCTTTAAACCTATGGGGGGATTCAGTTGTGCCCCACTCAAAAATGTATTGAATAACTTTATTACTTATTGTACATAGAACTTATGACATGTGCGTTTTAAATTAAACACTTTCTCTGTTTCCCAACAATTCTCGCATAGACATTTTTGACACTCCTGTTTAAATTTCTCCCTCTGATTGCGAGTTCATAATGTAGTAGTAGTAGTAGTAGTAGTAGTAGTAGTAGTAGTAGTAGTAGTAGTAGTAGTAGTAGTAGTAGTAGTAGTAGTAGTAGAAGTAGAAGTAGTGGTAGTAAAAGCAGCAGCAGCAGCAGCAGCAGCAGCAGCAGTAGTAGTAGTAGTAGTAATAGTAGTAGTAGTAGTAGTAGTAGTAGTAGTAGTAGTAGTAGTAGTAGTAGTAGTAGAAGTAGAAGTAGTGGTAGTAAAAGCAGCAGCAGCAGCAGCAGCAGCAGCAGTAGTAGTAGTAGTAGTAGTAATAGTAGTAGTAGTAGTAGTAGTAGTAGTAGTAGTAGTAGTAGTAGTAGTAGCAGTAGTAGTAGTAGTAGTAGTAGTAGTAGTAGTAGCAGTAAAAGCAGCAGCAGCAGTAGCAGTAGCAGTAGTAGTAGTAGTAATAGTAGTAGTAGTAGTAGTAATAGTAGTAGTAGTAGTAGTAGTAGTAGTAGTAGTAGTAGAAGTAGAAGTAGTGGTAGTAATAGTAGTAGTAGTAGTAGTAGTAGTAGTAGTAGTAGTAGTAGTAGTAGTAGTAGTAGTAGAAGTAGAAGTAGTGGTAGTAAAAGCAGCAGCAGCAGCAGCAGCAGCAGTAGTAGTAGTAGTAGTAGTAATAGTAGTAGTAGTAGTAGTAGTAGTAGTAGTAGTAGTAGTAGCAGTAAAAGTAGTAGTAGTAGCAGTAAAAGCAGCAGCAGCAGTAGCAGTAGCAGTAGTAGTAGTAATGAACATTTTATTGTACCAGTTTTACAACACACTCAAGTAAGTACAATTTTTGCATGGACCTTACGGCCGTACGTGCTAATTAACATGCTTGTAACAATCAAAATGAGCATATATACAGACATAAATGCCTGCATACAAATATAAACACACGTTTTCTATTAGTAATTTTTATATGCAAATACATAAACACGAATAGAACCCTTTACTCTTGAGCCCCCCTTCCATTTACTCAAAACCCCTCTCCAACTCCCCCTCTTCATTATAGTCATTAACCTTCTTTGTCGGGTCTTCGCTAGAAATATTCCCGAATTGTTTTGCAAGCACCAACACCCCAGCAAATGTTCTAAATTCTATTGGGATTGAAAAATTTCAAATTTTCGCTTCTTAAAATCTCAGTTTCCCTGCATTGTGCCAAAATATGCCTCCAGGTATCGTTTACAACGGCATGGTAGCTCAGACGGTTAGAGCGTCATGCTAGAGTTGTGAAGGACAAATGTATCTAACAGTGAATATACACTATTCTCTGAATCTTATTCTGTGGGTTTTGCAAATGAACCTCTGACATTTCTCACGCTTCACTTTTGTTTTTCTGTCATTCTTCCTGACATCGTCCTTTTAGTTTCTGCTGTTTTTCTGCCACTTGTGAGTTCTTCTCTTCAGGTACCAGGTTATTCATTGCATCTGTAATCACTCTGAGTAAAACCCTGGAGACTACAATTTCTTCTTCACATGTGCTTTCTTGTACTCTCTAAAGAATTAGCCTTCCACGTAGCATTTTTTTTTTTTTTTACCTAATGCGTTTACGAATGCTACGTCTACCAAATTCATGAACGGAACATACAGCTATCTCCTTGTTGTATGGTTTACAGAATATCCCCGATAATTAATTTTATGCATTGTATCCACGCCTCCTTTCCTTTATTTATATTGGAGAATAATGTAAGGTTTATAGTTTTGGTTTTCTTTTTTTTTAGGGATCTTATGATACCGTAGTTAGCTCGTCTTTGAAGGCAAAGATAATATACTCAACTGGCCTGGATGGATTTTTAGAATATCTTTCCCAGAGTACCAAATGAGGTCAGATTCTTGTGCAAGGGGAATGGAAGTAACGCCGCGAAGACAGTTAGGCCTTGCACAACTCTTTGTTCTTATTTTTTCACCTTCTATCGATATACACTTATATGTTGATTTGACATCTAACATGGCCAGACTTTTATAACGTACATTCCTGGTTTGGGCTTCATGTAAACCCCGAAAGGGTAGCCTCCTCCAAAGGAAACAAACTGTTCGTCCAGTCACACGTGCATCAGAATTATAAATGATTGACGAGTAATACAAGAACATTCCGTATTGCAGTTAATTTATCGTTTTTTCTGCATTCATTTCTAGAACTAATATCATCATTTTATATGATATTTTGTTTTATTTATGAATGTTCTCTAACAGCTCAGATCATCAGTGTGAAATGAACGATGACAACTGTTGAAACCTGATTCTAGAGATTGTGGCATGCGGTCTATGGTGCAAAAAATTCTACATACTCCCTTTTAGCTTTCAAGGAACCGGTTGTGATAAGAATGCTTAAAAATGTTTATATTTCATCAGTATTTGTCGCTTGCCATTCCTTTTTCTTGTTTGGATATTTTGCATTGAATTCATCATAAAAATGCTAAGATTTACTATTAGTACAATGGACAATTATATGTATCGTACATTTATTAATAAACACTGTGAAAACTCCATTTACCGAAGTGACGAAGGGGTGCAACTAATAGTTATTGTGCACGGTGCGAGAGTTGCCGTGTTCAGTATTTTGTTGATTGTTGCAGTTTCACTTCATCTACTTCTACAGCATCCCAAGTACTGTCGTCTTTATTGTAAATTATATGCATCGTTAGCATTATTTTACCTTTCCATTTTGACATGTCTGTACTTCACACTTGCAACCAGTAGCATAATCAACATCCAGCTCATGCCTAAACAACCTCATAATACAAGGCAAGCAACATAAAATAAATCATGTTTTAAGTAAGAATATGATACCAACTGCTATGCAGGGTCAAAATGAATCCAAGTCTTATTTAATTTTTTAAATAGTGTATAATTAAAGGTTTTAAAAACTTTACATGATCCTAAAGGTTATCAAGTTTGTTGCGCATTAAAAATTTCCGTTTCTAATTTCAATTTTCTCATATTTAAGTTAAAATATTAATACTGGGACCCAGCTGAACCCCATGAGGCTTTTGCAGGTATGGATTTTGTGCACAGTGTCGTGACTTGCAGTTCTGGAAGCAGGAAAGCGCTGAATAAATTCCGCAATAACATGACAAGATGATTCGCATTTAAATACGTTGTTCTTAAGAGTCATTTGTGTAACCATCTTCAAGAACGAATGCACACTGTCGTTAGACCGGCAAGGAACAGCTCAGAATGCGAAGTTTTAGGACATGACAAGTGGGGAAGTAGAGGCGTCAGTCGTACTCCTGGTAACACAGACGTAAAACACCGCGTAAACGGACTTGGTTTATGACTGAAGCTCCCTATAGGCTAGAATTGAATACAGGCCAGAAGAAAATTAAAAAATGTTAACAATCTTTTCGTGTGAACTTAGCTGTAATATTACACATGTGTAAGAGGCATTGAGCTATCACGCATATACCATTAAGAAAATAAAGCAAGTTATTTTGTGTTTGTTTTTCTATTTTTCCAGGCTTTCAAATGTTGTCCCGATATGTATGTATTCCTAACTATATTACAAACTTTCATCGGAACAATGTCCACATCTTTTCCAGTTTACTAGCCTTGATGTGTTAAATTATACTGAAGATCATTGATGCTCTATAACTAATACTCATTGCAACAAGCGTTCAAAGGTTTGCCGCCATCTATTTGCAGGCATGGCAGAGCAGTATCATCAATTATTGCGCACGCTTGAAAATTCCCAGCATTTTCTTAAATATTGCCATAGAGAGCGGTTCTCAAACTTTCCTAGACCGCAGATTCGCTTTAAAGGTTTCTCGTTGTCAGGGACTCCTAAATTGAACTCACAGTTTAAAATCCCAAATTTGCGTCCTAGATTAGCATTGGTTTACAACATTTAAAGATATAAACAAATAATAAATGCACATTTTTAAATATTTGCCTTTTTATTACAGTATAACATTGCACAACAGCGTATAAATAAACAACTAATAATATATGATGATTAATAATGGAATACATTCTACCATGGGCGTAAAGTGCCTTTGCATCAACCATACAGTGTAGCCCTGAATTGTGGCTAGCGCTGCGAACAGCAGCAGGCTCTAACGTCATGCGCCCTAAGCTCGTGTCAGGTTTACGCTGATAACTTGGTTCCAAAGGAATTGTTCCATTTCTAATTTTAACAAAATGTAATATCGGGTGTATGAATACTATATTTCCCTCAGTATTTGTTCTACGTAAATGAAATATGCTGCGCACGTATTCCCTGTACATGCATGAAAGACAAAAGATGGTTTATGGTCACAAATTCAAGAAGTCTGTGATGCTAATCCTCGTCCACACTACTGGAGAAATCTGACATCATTTGTGCCCCGAAGATTGAGGGCAGTTATACATGCTGAAAGGATGATGCTGTATTTCATTTATAAGACCTGATATTACGAAACTAATTTGTCATAATATGTTACAAAGGTTTATTTAAAAAAGTACTTCATGCCGGGAGGCGAACCTGCGCTCTTAACCAAGGCATCACTGCACAAAATAGAACACACATGCTAGTCAGCGTCTTCAGTGCATGTCATATAACACAACTGCTGCAGTGACTTCACAGCGTTGCTGGTTACCTTGTCAACTAACCTCGCGCTCGAGAGGACTTAGAGAAGTGTACGTTCAAAACATGACTTTTGGGGCGGGGGCTCAAAGGGTGTACATAATATTGTAATTAAATGTTTTGGGCCGTATTTTCTTCCCATTATATAAGCTATCACCTCTGCCATAGTATTCTCACATGAGACAGGCGGTTAAAAAGTTGAAAAGTTGCCCATCCTTGTGTAAAAGGCATAAAAATGTGGGTTTACTGTGACATTGTTTCCCATACACAGCAAGCTTTAATGTTAACATATTACATGAATTTTATAATAAATAGACTGTGATTAATAAGAGAAATTTGTATTCTATGTTTTCTAAACGGCCAGTATACTTTTATTTTAGATAAACGAGCGCAGAGAATAGTTGTTACGAAAGACATCAATACTTTCATGGTTTTCTTTGATAGTCAGGGACGGTTTTTGTGTATGATCATTTTTAAGTGTTTGATGAAAAATTAATAAAATATACAATTTTGTTTAAACTCTAACAGCAATTTTGTTAACAAATTTTATACTCCATATAGTCTTAATTAGCAATAATATAATATTAGGCACGAAAGATTCATGTTGAAGTTAATAATGTAATTTTTGCTAAACCAACCTTATATTTGTGCAACTACCTTTTATATAAAAATGTTATTTGAACAGAAATTCGTGTCAAAATAATTACCCTCTCAGTTAATTTCAGCCATATTAATTAAATATAATCATACAACTGCCATATTGTGTTTTTAAATAACAGTTCACTATCTGATTTGAATTTTGTACTTAACCAACAAATTCTTCAAATAAATCGCCCTTTGCTTTCAATGCTTGTAATACATGAATTACATTGAGCTCGCACTTATTATCAAATGATTCACAAACATTAACAAACTCTGGCAATTTACCAAACATTGCTTTGAGTGTGTGATAATTATTCACCCTCACCTTTGAAATCAATTGAGTTGAGGCTTTAAATATATCGATATTACTTTCATCTTTCAAAAGCAGATCTTCTAGTTTAGTAAGCATCAAATCGGGACACTTTTTTGATGAATTGCAGACTGAAAATTTCCTAGAATAAAATAAATAATGTATACAATACATACTTTTTTAAAAAAAAATACAAATTTTTGGTTTTTATTGCAGAAATAAAATGTTTTGCGAAAACTGCTGAGAAATTTACTGTTATTAATAACTCACATTTATAATATAACCTGTGTATATTTATTGATGCGACTCTCAATTATCACTAATAAAAACACCAAGTCCGATTGATAGTCGCAGAAATGTTGAGGTATGAGAGCACCAGACTACCGAAATACGCGTATTCTTGCCAGGGAGTTTCTATGGATGTTCTGTCTGGTCCATGTTTTCAGCTTACATTTTTGAAAGCTTCCTCCGGAACAAATAGTTCTCTTCAATTTCATTCTAATTTGCTTTATATCAATAAATACACATAGTAAAGTTGTATCGTTCTATCGCAATTCATTGTTTTTATATATACGCTCAAGAACAAATGCTGTTAACATTACCCTTAACGCTTCGTGGGTCCCCTGGAAGGGCCTCGCGGACAACTGTTTGAGAACCACTGTCATAGACACTCATGATCCTAGCTAAAAGTTTCGCTTCCGAATCGATCTCGCAGTTGTAGAAATAATTAAAACAAAAAACTATTGAGTTGACAAATCCAAAGTGTATAAGTCAGTTGAACCAGCGAGACCAATCACTGAACCCCCTTTTTCCTTTACCTCGCCGGAAGCTGAGAGAAGTGCGCTGATGCACCGTCATGCTACCACAACTCAGATACTATAATTATCACTTTAGAACGAAAACTTTGTGACTGCTAATGTATAATGAAAACATTTCAGACATGCCTCCGTGTATTGATCGTTTCTTGCAGCACAATAAAAGGATACACCTGTATATACTTACAGTCATATAACATTGTAATGACAAGTTCAACAAGATTATGAGCTACTATCCGGCAGAGCGCGACTGGCTTAAAGTGTACATATGGCTCATAACTCAATAACTTTGCAATATGTTGTTATTTTGTTGACTTGTTTTATTTACGGACGTTCTTTAACATCTCAGGTCATCAGCGTCCCATTCAATTCAGAGCGTGAAACGGCCGATAAATTTGCTCAGAGGCCTCTTCTTTCAGGTTTGAGGATAATTTGCTTGCCGTAAATGTACGACACGGGACCCACGGCTTTACTTCCCTTCCGAAAGAAACAATACTTAGGTTTTTACACCCGAAACATTCCATAGACGCTGGCCGGGATTGAATCCGCGATCTTGGGTTTACGACGCAACTAGAGGTTACCACTAGATCACCAGAACCAACTGCTATATTTTGAATTATGGGTTATTATTTAGATGAACTACAGCACACAAATCCCGTAAATATTTTACGAAATTAAAAGTATATATTTTTGACGAGTTAACACTGCAGTTTCCAGAACACTATTTATATAGAGAATTCTAATATTACGTCTAATTTACCTGAAACTCGTCTTAAAGATAGCAGAAATAACAAGGAATTTCATAATTTTCCCAAATATTCATGAGGTTACAATGACGACCAAATTTCACTTTATACCCCTCAATAACATGACCGACAGAAACCTCCCTCAAAAAGGAATACCAGTCCACAACAGTTGTTGAGCTAATTAACAATCCTTCCTGGCGAGAGAGTAATAGGAACAAAACGGAACTCAACCTGAATAACGTGCGCATACTTCAGCTCCGGAGGAACTTGCCGCCAAAAGACAAACGAAGAATAAAATTAGGAACGCTAGAGAAAAATCTGCAACCACCATTCCCGCCCACAAGTATCACTATTAAACTCAGCACTAATTACAAAGTCCTTAACACTGACAACATGCCTAACATAAAAATATGAAATACCGAAATTCAAATTATTTTTTCAATCTAAATTTCAGTCACCGAAAAGCAACGCAGGTATTATGTAACTCAGCAAACATAATATAATCACTTGAACCAAAAAGTTTTCATGAAGTAGTGTAGTTTTTAGAAATATGAAAATAGAATAACATAATTAGTAAACAATAACATGGCGTTAAAGTACAATAAAATTTCACTTCTTCACATCAACTAGTTCTACTTTGAAAATGAATCCGCAGCATATATATATATAGCGCCTTTCATTGTTGTCTTATTCTTATACAGTCACTTTCAATTACAATCTATTGTTTTCAGTGAAGTAACTTAATTCAGATATGCGTAACAATTCAGTAGTACCTAATCTAGAGCAGCAGCTACAAAACTGAGAAGCACCATTGAAGGCATATTTACGATAAGCTTATTTCAAGATGTATGAACGACCATTTTAAAGCAGTTTGGAAAAAAAGGTATAATACACTTGTAACATGTGCGACAATTTTAAAAGCATTACGTACAAAGGAAGATCTACACTTACTGGTGTTATACACCCTTTGACACACACAAAAAAGAAGTCATCGCCATATTTTAAGTGCCCATCGGAGAACTTCGGGGACGCCGTAAACGCTGTATTCACAACGCATGCAGCGACTGACACACTGTAGTGAGCATTTTGTCTGTAAACGTAATGGTCATAATCTTAAGCTTTAGGAAATAAAAAATTAAGGTAGAGCAGCGGTGACCAAGAGGTTTAGAAGGCATTGTTCTTGTGCTTAAGCTCCTGGGTTTAAATCCCACACATTTTTTTTATTTTTCATTCCTGATTTTATAAGTGCATACGTAGAACATAATGTTGTCTTAATATCACAATATATTTTAACGTATAATTTTAATTTTATGGCATTACCTATGCACATAAAAGCGTAATCATAAACTAATGTATTTTTCACAAATAACTAAATAAATACAAGAACAGAAACATTTATCTTCTAAATTGAAAACACAAAGAACAACATACACATTTATTTTGGGTGTATGAATCCTCAGCATATATATCTGCCCTCAATGTTCGGGGCATAGATGATATCAGTTTTCTACAGTAGTGTGGACAAGAGGCTACAACATCCCAGGCTTCTTGAATTTGCCCACAAGTCATCTTTGGTTCGTGTGTGTGTGTGTGTGTGTGTGTGTGTGTGTGTGTGTGTGTGTGTGTATTACGTAAACGTTTAAACACGCTGTGTATGGAACTAATATGACAAAACTAATTTGTAACGTTGCAAAGGTTTATTAAAAAAAAGTGTTTCAGCCGAGAGGCCAAACTACGCTCTTAAGTACGGCATCACTGCACACTCTGCTACAGGGCTAACGGAACACATACACACACTAGTGCATGCCATACAACTGCTGCAGTGGCTAAACAGCTTTGCTGGATACCATATGAATAGCGCGCTGTAACGAGTAGGACTTATAATAAATTTACGTTGAAGAGATGACTTTTTTTTTCTGTTCAAAGGAAGTACATAATATTGTAATTGAATGTTTTGGCCCGTTTTTCCTTCCAATTTTGTAAGCTATCACCTCAGCCCTAGTAATCTCACAAGAGGCATGCGCGTTTAAAAAGCTGTTCATCCTTATTGTGAAAAAACGCACACAAACCTACTGTTCCTTATTGACGGGTTAAAAGCTTCAGCATACATTACGGAACTGCCACGAGCGGCTAGGTGCGGACTCGTGAGCGGAAGGTATGGGTTTCGATTCCCGCCAGACCGTCCTTCCTCAATGAGGTTTTACTAGGTTTTCCTCAGTTCTCATATATGAGGAATGGAGAAGAGGTACCCTAAACTTAGGCCCAGAACGTTTCCTTCCATTAAAAAAAATTCTATCCCAATTTATTATTTCATCTCATATACCATCATTGTCTGTGATGCTATAGCAGTAAAAACAGACGTTAAACAATATTCCAAATATATATTACTGTTACGAAATAAAACTTGCTGAACGTTAAAGGTTTTACAAACACTTTTGTAATTAGGAACAACATAGCAATTAAAAAGATAAGTTCAAAGCTGTATTAACTGCCACCAATCTTGTGCGTGCATTTCTTAGGGAAAATAACAAGATGGACCACATGAAGGAAACAGTGGCGAAATCTCGTGTTGCACAGGTAATTTGAAATTTTAGTTGGTGTGAAAAGGCTGGTTGTGGTGAATACCTCTCTTGAGTATTTACTGGTACATTTTTCCTTCGCGGGACCGCTTCACATGCAATTGGCCTAGCTGTGCAGTTTTCGTCTCGTTACCGCGCTTAAAAGTTGGTCGGGGAGTTGGAGGAGAGGTCAGTACGAGTTTAACTCTAGGAACGTACGAACGTGTTCTTGTGTGATAGTGTATTAAATATTCTTTAGGCAGCGTAATGCAGTGTTTTAATTACAATAATATGACTACGTTCAGGAATTCTATTCCCAAAGAATATATATTTACGATTCGTACGTGCGTACAGAATCAGCTCATGATGTACGGAGATTGATTCAAGAGATTCCCTGATATTCAACTTCCAAGTCGAAGTTCAATTAACAAATTGGTAAATAAATTTCATGATACAGGAAGTATTCTTGATAAAAAGCGTACACAGCCACGTACAGTACTCATGGAAGAAACGTTACATAACAATGCACAGCTCTGTAACATTCCCCTTAAAAATCACTTCGGCCCCTTTCTCTACAAAAGGGAATTTCCTATTCCTCTGTTCGAAAGGCTACAAAGCTACTGAATTTAAAACTCTATAACATTACCGTAGTGTAAGAACTTAAACCGAACGAATCTTTATTCCACTTAAGATAATATGTTAATTTAACCGATAATGGGGAGCAGAAAACCCTAATTTGCTTCATGATCAAAAGATACGAATACGGTGAGCCATTAGCAGCCAGAGAGTACTACACGCTTTTTTTTTTTTTTTTTTTTTTTTTTTTTTTTTTTTTTAAGAAACTATTAACAGTGATGGTTATGTGGAGAATATTTTGCAACCCTTTTTCCATAAATTAACTATGAGGGAGCGTAAGTTCGCGACTTTGCAACAAGACTCTCCAATGACACGCACAGCCCATGTCTCCTTGCATGCACTTCATGACTTTAATTGCATTGTTTCCAAAAGCTTGCCGCAAATATAAACTTTTCATGAATCAGAAAAAATGCACAGCAACAACACTAAAATGAATAAACAAAAATAAAAACTATACCTTTCGAAATTAAGATCTTACAAATTATAAAGTTAAAAACAAATCAATTGCTGTAATGTCCGGGTGCAATCCCCAAAAAATATTCGGACAAATTGCCTTTTGCATGAAACCCATGGATTTATTAATGTTTGAAACAACACACACATAAAATTTAACTGAAAATTTTATTATTTAGCCACTTCAAATGTTATCTAAGAAGGCAGTTAATCTTTCTCTTCAAGGCAATCACATGCAACGTCCTCATCAACGACATGATCATTGTCTTCATCGGTACCTTGTACCGTCAAGATAAAAATTCTGCTCTTAGGCTTGTGCAATTGTCACCAAATCTCTGCTTCAGTAGCTTGTCTACATCATTTCTTATGGGTACCAATGTCACAGTATCTGCATCACAAACATTTTGCACTGAAGCTCCCTTTTCAAAACTGATTGGAATATTTTATAAGAATTATCTAATCTATAAGTAGACCCATTTTTACAATAACCTTTCTTACATTTTCTGATTTATTTAACACGATCGTCTTCATCTAACTTTCTAGCACTAAGATGAGTACTTAAAATCCCCAACAGTCCAACCTTTACCCAATACATGAACAGTGCCTACTTTCCCATAAATGTGTTGATGCTCTTCTGGTGTTTTTATTTCAGACATCTTTCGCAACTCCTTTTTGTAACTCCAAATTAGGGGTAGAAATGAATCTTAAAATCATTGAAATGTTCTTTATCTGCGGAGAAGAATATTTCAAAAGCCACGATAAAAGCGCATGGACAATGTGACTGTTCCGGTTTTGTCCACCACGCCCATCCCAGGGAAAGCTAAAAATGCAGCACAAGAATCAAAATGCAATTTACTGAGGAAATCAGTTAGAACAGAAGATACTTCAACAGCCCCACAACCACCCTGGTTTTCTGTCCAGCAATAGAAGTGTGGAAATTTATTTTATAAGTCAGTTATGTAAAGAGCATAAAATGAAATCTGCTATAGCCTCCCCTATGGAAAGTTTAGTGGGAGGCTGAACTTGCTGGAGATCAAAGGAGAACGAAACTCTGTTCGTAGGCTTCTTCTTCATAATTTTATGGCAGGTTGTTGCCCTCAAATTGTGATGAACTAAGTTCAGCTGTTTTGTTTTCATCATTGGTGGATTTCAGTAGATGTGACATTCGTGCACAATCATCTGTTGTTGGAGAGCCAAGTCCCAGATTGAAATTGTTGTAAAAAATCATTTTTTTACTTTGAGGTGATCCTCAACTCTGGCATTATTTATCCTGAATGTTCTCTTTCATTTCCGCCATCTTCCCGCGCTTCCACATTTGATAGGAACCTCAGTACAGACTTTTTCTTTTCATCAAAAAGCTTAACTCTTGCGAACACCTCTTCGTTCAGCAATGGGAGTCCCTGCTTTAACCGTGGCAGCTATAGTGTTGCGCCGACCGTAGACAGCACAGAAATATTTTGAACATACTGCGGCTTCTTTATCACGAGTTCTTATCTGAATTTGAAATAATGATAATAATAATGATGATGATAATGATGATGATGATGATAATAATAATAGTTATTCAAGGATAC
Organism: Metallyticus violacea; assembly: GCA_030762175.1. Classification (NCBI taxonomy): domain Eukaryota; kingdom Metazoa; phylum Arthropoda; class Insecta; order Mantodea; family Metallyticidae; genus Metallyticus; species Metallyticus violacea. The sequence goes on along the minus strand of CM060846.1, from coordinate 14,762,926 downwards.
CTCAAAGGAAAACAAACTGTAATTAGAAGTCCCTTTATATACTCCTTGTCTGATGAGAATAATAATAATAATAATAATAATAATAATAATAATAATAATAATAATAATAAATTATAAAATGAGCTATATTAAACATTTAAATTAATATCATTCAAGTACCAATTCAACAATAACAACAAAAGCCTAAATCACCACACATGATAATGTACTGCACAGTAATTAACAACAGAAATTGGCCCTCTTTCATTGTCAGCATCTTGACTGGGATCGTCTTTTTAGGTGTCGAAACAGTCATTAATGCAGGAAAAAATTGATTTTGTTTTACTTTATTCAGATGTGCATAGAACCTTCTTTTTGAAAGGTTCACCGAACCGAGATGATTCTGGTGGTGAAGTGTTAACCATACTTGCCTTCTAAACCCAAGATCGTGGGTTCAAACCCGGCCAGGATCGATAGATTTTTTTCGGGCGTAAAAATCCTAAGTATGACTTCCTTTGGAAGAGAAATAAAGCAGTGGGTCGCCTGTCGTACATTTACGGCACGAAAAAGAACCTCAAGCCTGAAAGAAGAGGCCTCTGAGCAAATTTTATCGGCCTTTTCACACCCTGAATTAAACGGGACGCTGATGACCTGAGATGTTAAAGAGCGTCCGTAAATAAAACAAATCAACAAATCACCGAACCGACGAGTGGAGCGGTCCCGCAAAGGAAAAATCACTCAATTATTTCCTTAAGGAGGATCGCACCACTTCCTTCTTCATGCTGCAGAGATTTGTCCCGGCAAAAGTAAATTAACATGTACTGTTATAGAGCATTTAAACCTAAGTTAACCTAATCACAAGTTCTAAGATCTTCAGCTAACTTAAGCTTAAGCATTACTGGTACCAAACATCAGCATGCATACGTTTGGTGAAACTGTTAAGCCTCCCTGGGAGACATTGAGAGAATGGTATTTTTGTCAAGTAAATATGAGCGGTCAAAATATCGGAAAGCATTATAAATAATGCCTGTTACGAAGTAGATGCAGTAACTAAATATGTAAATTTAAGATCTACGTTAAATCTAAATGTTATATAAGGGAGTATGTCCTTTTATTAAATTAAACATTGGTATGGAACTGCAGTAACCTCCTATGGTTTCCTCTGTAAAGAAGCCTCAAAATATGTTTAGATAATCTCCAATTTTAGAGGCATTAACGGGTGATCCCGAGTGAGACTCTGAAGCCAAATGAACGTGGCATCGGTGTAATTACTGTTTGACGGGAAACATTTCTCTCGGCTAAGTGAACATACGCAGTAAAATGCATACACACTTTAGAGGGTAGAACAAATCGTCGCTTCAATTTGCTACACAATTAGAAATGTTCTTCATACATAGAGACCACAGTTCCAAAGCTCAGCCAAGCATGCTTTGCTATGAGAAGTTTGTTTAATCTTATAAACCAAATTGCACTAAGATTAGTGAATTTGCATATTTTCATTTCTTTATGAGATATGGAATAGTATTTTTGGGGGGGTGGAGGATAATTCTGTTCATAGTTAGAGAGTATTCATCCTACAAAAAAAGAGTGATAATCCTCTGTGGAGTTGATATTCAACAATCATGTAGACCAGTAAAGCTAAATATTCTTACTCTGAAAAATACTTGTATTCTCTCACGAGCGTTGTGGCTGGAAACTTATATAATTTTAAACTGAACTTATCTGTATATAATTATAACACTAGCCATATTAATGACTTGAATAGATCAATACATTCGTAAATTATTTTCCAGAAGGGCCGCTATTACTCTGCAATGCTTTCCATGGTCACAGAAATAATGTAATTCAAAGAAATGCAAACTTTTCAAAAAATAAATAATTAAAATGTTTAAATATTCACACGTTCTAAAATATAAGCGAATGTTTGAATTTCAATGTAACATAATTAATGAATTTTTATTATTACATTAAGTTAGTGTTGTCTAATATGGTGATGGGTGTTTATTGCTAATGATTGTAACATTGCATTATTTATTATAAATGGTAATGGTTCGCCTCTTCTTAAGTTGCGTGTTCAATGTTCTTGAGCTACGGTCTTAAAAGGATCTAAAGAACAAGAATATCTATTTGCATGTTAAAATATATTTTTAGTAATTTGAAAATGATGTATTAGGTCAAATGTGTTCTTATTGGAACAACTTTTACTATCAGTAGATAGCTTATTTAACAATCTAGGAATAGTGACTTTATTTTAGAAAGTTTATAAATGTTAAAATCGTGTCGAACTCTTGCTAAACGTTTTAATGCCTCTAAGTGACGAATATATTTAACAAACATGAAAATTCTCTAATCTAGTTGTCTTCTTTACAAAACAAACATAATCTGTTTTCAGTCACTATTATTTCTCCATAGAATAAGAAACTAAGTAACTCGCTTATTGAAAGCTCTTTAGTTTTTTGAACAAAAAATGGTTTTCGCCTTCATACTCTTCTCTTTATACTCGGGATTTTAAACTTAACAACTACATTATAAACAGTCTTTCATATCACTGTTTAGTGCGCTTTCAGTGTGCATATCTACCATTATAGTTTGATTTAATTTACCACTTACCTATTATTTAATACAGCAAATTCTGAGACATCAGCTATGATGGGGAAGTAATCGCGGCGCTTTTCACTACACCACTTCCACACGATTCACGGTCACAACTAACCAACACGCGCACTCTCCTCTTCTATCAACAAGAGCCCTCCCTGCGTAAGCCATGACTAAGGAATACCAACCATATACTTTCTATTACACAATTTTTATATTTTATATACAAAAGTTATTTATTTCTTGTGTGCATAGTAATTTAGAACGCATTTCTTATTATTTCTCTTTGTACATACATACATACATACATACATACATACATACATACACACATACAGTCGTTTTTGAATCTACTCTGTCAACAACTAAAGTCTCCTGAGTAGACATATATAAGGGATACCAACTATGCACTTTCTATTGTACTATTTTTGCATTTTATGAGCAGCCTTATTTATTTCTCGTGTGCGTAATAAATAAAAACGCATTTCTTATAATGTCTGTGTGTATACAATAGTTTATAACAGCGAAATATCACACTTATTGGTTATTTGCATCTACTTAGAATTGAAACAAGTTATAAGTTGCACTATAATTTGGTAGTGTATCAGTCACATTTACGGGAATACAGTTCACTCTTCACGACTTTTACGTTTCTAAGCAGTATTTCAGATTCTTCTGCATTTCCGCTAGCATTTGCCAAAAAGAATTTCAGCAGGTTTGCTTTACTGAATCATCAGTTAGAGGACGAGTTTTGTGGTCATTATTTCGGATATCTGCTAGAATCGGGTGGCTGAAGTCGCAGGAATGGACTCGTGAACGGAAGGTAGGTTCGATTCCTGCTTGACTGAGCATTTCCCCAAGTTTTCTTTAGTCTTCATCAATGGCAAATGCAAGGGAAGTACCCACTTCCTTCTCTTCCCAAAAATGTCCTTCCGAAATTTACCATTTTATCTGTTGTATCATCAGTGTCCATCATCAACAAATCCTTTGTAGTAAAAACGGAAGTTAAATTCTACCTTGCGATCAGTTTTGTTTCCCCCCGGAGAGTTTTACACGCTCGTTAATAAGTTAGCCGGCCAGCCAGGTCTCTGTGATTAGCGCGAGGGTAAAACAAAACAAACCTACTATACAACAATACGCAGACCAATTTAAGATTGTCATTACTTACCAAATGAGGAGTTGAAACTGCCTGCCTTAATTCTCCATACAAATCGAACAATTTTCGGACGAATAATATCTTTGAGTTCTTATATGGCATGCGGTTCATCTTGTACATGACATTTTTAAATGTACCTGAGAGATAATAATCACAGGCTGTTAAATCAGGTTGGTCCTGGTGGTGTAGTCGTAACCATACTTCTCTCGTAAACCCAAGATCTCGGGTTCGATCCCGTCCAGGGTCTATGGATTTTTTCGGGCGTAAAAATCCTAAGTATAGCTTCCTTTAGAAGAGAAGTAAAGACGTGGGTCCTATATCGTAGATTTACCGCATGTAAAAGAATCTTAATCCTGAAAGCTCTGAGCAAAATTTATCAGTCATTTAACGCACTGATTTGAAAGGGATGCTGATGACCTGAGACGTTAAAAAGCTTCTGTAAATAAAACAAATCAACATCTGTTATATCGGGGGACCGAGGGGGCCACGAATTCCCACCCTGTCTTATGGAAGCACATTGTGGATTGCTCTCACGAAATTATATATTTCGCAGAATGAGCAGCGGCAGAATCCTGTTGAAAAAATGCTTAATCACGCTCCCTGTCGGTTAATTCTCCGAAAAAGCGGTTGGTATATTATTCACATAAGTAACAGAATCAAGAGTATGCTCAAAAAATATTGGTTCTAGGATTCCTTTACCACCGAGTTAACACATATGCATTGTACATAAAGACACGCTGTGCCGTTGTAAACACACGAGGCATAATACACTTTATGTATACTGTCGAATTAGGAAACGAACAACACAACACCCTCCCGGAAACAACTGCGCTACGACTGCGACAGTTAGCAAGGTCAACAAGTAAGCAAAGCATGGCGTGGCAAACGAGTGAGAGCATCACTAGGGGAAAAAATAACCGATCGCTTTGTATTAATAGTCATGCGTTAGAAAATCCGCTGTTTTTCTTTAGAGAGACCACCCTTATCTTCTACAGTGCCACAAATTCTGTAAACAACACGAACTCGCTCCTTTGACCTTTCCTGAAAGCCTACAGATGATGTTTTTTTTTTATTTTATATAGCAAATATGTTTGTAAAACTATAATAATAACAACAGAAGATGTTACAATAACAGTTCAGACTTGAAAGTTAATATTGCCATTGGTGTCGTAGTTGTTCATTATTTGACACACAGAACTCATCGAAATAATTGATACTGGTTCCAAAACTTTTTAAGGATTAGATTTAATTTAAATATCCTTTATGAACAAATTATCAAAGATGCTAAGATGCAATTTTTTTGTACTGCTCAAACGTTAACTTGCCAAAAGAGACATTAACTTTCCCATATCCACCACTATCAGGGGTTGCACTACAATGATGGAGGAAATGTAAATGTAATGTACTTCAGAAAGCACATGAACGGACGCCACAAACATTCAATTAAATAACCATCACAACATTGCCTTGCTGTACCCCTCCATGTACGTTGAAGTTGCTTGATACCTAGATCACAGAGTTTTACGAAATTTAATTCCAGAAAGCAGCAATGAATTCATCTGAGAACTGTAACAAAACACAAACTGTTTGTCAAACCAGTTTCCTTTCCAATTGAGATCTCTTAAGTTAACACCGTCAACGTATTCGCAACTTAAGACTGAGAACCACATCGTATCCTTTAGCGCACAAAACGGCACATTTTGCAAAAACTCATATGCACCTAAGGACTAAAGCAAAAAAAGATGTAACGACAAAATTACGTGACTGTTAAATCGCATCGCCTGCTTGTAATCACCACCACTATAATGAAGAAAACCGAAAGCAGTACATTACAAATTTGTCATTTCCTATACTGAGAATTAAAGCCAACACCCACTCGCTCGCTTACTTAGTTTTGCTAATTATTCATAAACCCCAAAAAGTCTGCAAAACACTTAAAGCTGACCTGCGGTTATCTTTTAAAGAAGTTTGATGTAAAGAGCTTTGGGGAAACTGATGACATCACATCTGGCCTGTGCAATCACAACAGCTGGTGGATATCTTCCGTTCGGCACTGTTAACAGAAAAGTTTGCATAGAGTTCACTGATTTCTTTTCTGTAATATCCCTATTAACTGTAGAAGTAATTATTGTTAAACACTTAGTTATTGTATATAATATTAAAGACGCAAGCCTAACCTATTATAAACCTTTGTTTTGAATGAATGAAGATAATAATGATGATGATGATGATGATGATGATGATGATAATAATAATAATAATAATAATAATAATAATATAACCAGAAATATAATGTAGATTAATAATAAATGTAGAGCAACAACAACTAATGCTAAAATATGAAAATATTTCCATGCTACAAGATTTACAACGAAAAATACTTGTTCTGCGTATGCAAAAACAGTATTATTACTTTATTTTTAAAGCACTTTATCTGCAATCTGGAATGCAGCGTATTGAATTTATACAAATATCACATATGCCAAAATTACCATATTTATAAATTACCTTAAAAAGATTTTCGTAACTAATTTACACAAAAACTTTGCTGTCCACTCGTGGCTCTGTCATAAACACTGGTGAAGAGATTTTCTTGTTTTCCAAATTATTTCGGCGGCTCCGCAAAATGAATAGGATAGAAAAGTCGCATTCTTGTATTAAAGGGAGCCGGTTAAATGAAATATCGTTCTTCTGTAGAGATATGTGATAAGGACATTAATCAGGGCTCCCGCCCACTTCCGATCAAGTTGCATAATCCGGGTACCCGCCCGGAGTCGATCGGGTTTTTGCATTGGGACAGTACCTAGAGGAAAACCGTATTGGAGCATCTGTAGTTATGTTATTACTCAAGGACATGTGCAGTTTAAAATACATTCCTCATTATGTATTCGCGTACTGGGATCTGTCGCTCCTGTACATTAATTTCTATCAAACTGTGTTTTGTTTTAGCAATTATTTGAAACACCAATAAAACAAATGAAAACGCAACAAAACAGAGAAAGAAATCGAAACTCTGTTTCAACTATAAGATTCTATCCGTTCTAAGTATTTTAAGGGTGTCAGCTGTTTCTACTGGAGAAACACGCTATAGAAGAAAATGTCCATTTCAACTATACCAATAATTACTTCTATTGTACAATTATTATTTCGTAATCTCGTTTTTTCACTCTGTTTATTGAAAAATAAAATATATATACATATATATCCTCTCAATTTTATTCGAAGTTGTGTCAAACGTGGAGGTTAAAATGTCTTTGTATGAGTCTTATTTTATTTTTATAATTGATAGTTTTGCTTTGCTTAAATTACGATGTTCCCATAATGCCTAAACATAAAGCTGGTTTTTTCTGTTCTTCAACGTTTTCATTTTTCTATGTTACGTTCTGTCTTCACAACAGCCCATTTCTACTACATAAACAGTCTCTAAACAAATACAAAAGCCTTTGACGTTTACCACCTTCGATCGGGACTCCGAAAACAAACACAAAGTCACCATTAACTTGAGTTTCCGACAAGATTGTTTATAAATAGTCGTTGTTTGGATCAAGATGAACTACTGTTTTGTCTGTCTAGTGGAAAATAGTCGTTATTAATATGACCTTATATAAGTGCTATCAGCTGCAATCCTCATTTTTTGTGCCCAGCTCCAGAATTTGGATGATAAAAACAATGATCAGTTACGTGCATGGGTGGTCAACTTCGTAAATGTGGGAAGGGGATAAACAAAAATAATAATAACCGAGTGGGGTGGCTAAGGCAGTAATGCTTGGGACTCGCAAACAGGAAGTTCCGGGTTCAAATTCTTTGGAGTAAGCCATCCAGACGGATTTTTTTTCGTGGTTTCCCGTAGTCGCTTAGGCGATAGCTGGGATGTGATCTTTCCTTCCCATGAATTTGCTTCTGTCTCATTTCACTTCATTTCATTCCATTGGTTATGCGGGGCTGAAAGTGCTGTGACGGTGGCTTGCGCTTTGGAAAGGCTTATACCGCGAAACCTGGTACCGGAGCGTACCTTCTGAGACACTCGAATTCTTTAAAGCGGATTCCCCGGCGCCAAGGTGCTCTGTCTGGAAACTTTGTTTACGTCCGTCCCTCACCACCCCTACATTATGACCGCTCGGTGTTTCCATCAGCTCATCTCTTCCTTCCACAGGCACAACCGACCAGCCCTCGGCATAACTGAAGTACTGAAAGTTGCTCCTTTGTCCCTAATAATGCAATCCAGAATGTGAAAAAGGAGCTACTGTTACTGTACGAATGTAGTTTTTTGTTTATATTGCACTATCGTTGTGGGCTATAAGCACACTGAGCAAGAATGAACACAAGCTCAGTTCAGGTGTGGTACTGTTACATCATTTTGTGATATATAATCAGTGTATTTGTATAAAAGCAAAAAATCAACTGTAGAAAATTAGTAAATACTTTTATATCTAATAATAAACTGTTTGTTTACAGTCCTTTCTTCCAAAGGATATTTTCTGAGAATCCATGCAAACATCCAGTCATTGTATTGAAAGATCTCAGGGGTTGGGAAGTACAAGCAATAGTGGATTTTATGTACAAAGGAGAAATAAGTGTTATTCAGGAGCAACTGCAGGCACTCATTAAGGCAGCTGAATCTTTACAGGTAAGTTAATCACCATTCCATTGCATATTGTGTTGTAACTTTTGGGATCAAAAGGCAATTAATTTATTTAAAAGTAGTAATATTCTTGAAAATATCTTGAAAGTATATCATAATTCCACTGCACATAAACACTCTTTGTGGTTTTCAAACGTGAATGATGTTTGATTGTTATATATGATTATCCTTGGTAATAGTGAGTTGCAGTGTAAATTAAATGTATTTATAGACAGAATGATATAAGAAATTAATTTCCTTCTGAAATGGAAAAATACCAAACAGTAGCATTTGATTGTCACACAGCTTATCCAACTGAATAATATTATAAATTAGTTTCTTCAGCATTATTATACACATGATGTCATAACAACAAACATAGTGTAGAACTCAGCTATAGTACTGGTCTTTTAAACTATGGACATACCTCAATTAGCAGATTATGGACACTAATTTGTATAGATTATATAACCAAAATAAACTTCTTTCTGTAAGATTAATGAAATAGATAAATTAGTTGTAGACTTATCCAAGGATTCATAAGACATTCCATTTGTTGAAAAAGTACAAAATTCATTTTCTAACTTGACAATAAACTCTGTCAATGTACATACCTGTGCCATAGAAAATAAATGCTGAGACATAATACCCTTTTAAATTAATATTTCTTCCCACCCAGCAGTTGCTCACTGACTGACTTAAAAAGGCTCAATATCTGTTATTGAGTATGTATGGCACATACCTTGTTTTACTTTTGAGTTTTTCCAAGCATGCATGTGGTTTTCTGATTCATTTGGATGAAAAATCTCTCATTAGTAATGTTGGTGGTCTCTGACAGTACTGAATTAGTATTAACTTTTAATGAATGCAGCTTACAAGTTGAACATCTATGCAGTCTACATAAAATTTTCTTTAATCTCTTATTGATATCTTTAAATGTCATGTTTGATTTAACAAAAGTCATATACACTCAATCAGCCAACATTTTGTAAATACTTGTTTGTATCAGATAAACAAAAATTGCTGCATCTACTGTCAATTTGCAGGTACGAGGCTTGGCGCACACAGAACATCAAGTAGTTTCAGATAGGGAGCAGCAACAGCAGCAACAACAGCAACAACAACAGCAGCAGCAGCAACAACAACAACAACAACGCACATCAACACCACAATCAGCAGTACCATTTTCTCCTCCTCCACCACTAACAAGCCTCGAGAAGATGGGACTATATAGTGCCCCACCACCACCCCACACCATGAGAAACTTCTCTACTTCCGGACTCCATCTGGACAAGGAGCCACCTTTGGGTGCAGGACTGCCAATGCTTTCTCCTTTCTCACCCTCCCCTATACCCAACTTTGAACCACCACTTAAGCTCCCACAAATCCCTCACATGCCTCATATAACATTCAATGAATCCTCTCATCCTCCCCCAGTTGACCATCGTACTTCACCCCAGCCTCGGAGAAAACAGGTATTTTTTAATGTAAAGGAACAACTTATGCTTTTTTAATTGTGTTTAATGCCTATTTTTATTACTGAGGCACCATAGGCAGTGGACACTGTTGATACATGAGATGAAATGATAAATTGGGAAAGGAATTCTTTTCATTAAAGGAAGTGTTACAGGCCAAAGTTTGAGGTACCTCCTCAGCATTTGCCATTTATAAGGACTGAGAAAAATCTGAAAAAAACCTCAAAGATGACAGACAGTCCTGGCAGGAATCAAACCCCTGACTTTGCAGTCACAAGTCCAATCCTTAACAATCTACACCATCTATGTCAGTAACTTATACTTTGGTATGATTTTATTTCATCATGTTAAGCTGTGAGATTTTCACTATAATGGCAGAAAAGAGTTTTGTTTTGTGCAAGTTTAAATTAGTTTATTGGAACACTTACGGAGGAGTCACATTAATCAAAGAGTAGTGCAGTTTTCTAAAAGGTCTTAGTTTTTATCCAATTGCAATGTCTGTAATAGTGGAAGCAACAGTAATGAATTTCAGAAAACTCTACTAAGAAACATTGATTTTATATGCAGAAAACCTAAATGGAAGGCAGTAGTACCTGATCATTTGAAAGACTTGCCTGAGATAACTCCTAAGCAGTGTGCACAGGTTACAGGAGTATGTCATTATTTTCCTTAGGTAGGTCCTTTCCTATATTGCAAAAGTTTCTTGAAATTGGTCTCTCTTGGGTTCTCAAAAAATGACTCAAATAAACGTAGATATTTATTGGTGTTTATAAAAGAAGTTTAAGAGTTTTCAGCCTTGACATTTGAAGTGTACTTTACCCATTTACCCATAATTACCCATTAATGCTTCACTAAAAACTTTAAGATAGTCCTACACTGAAATTTCCAAATTTTCCATATTTATATTAAGCATCCTAAAATGTTGCATATATATTAAAAATATTTATTTGGTACTATATGCAAATATATTTTAAGTAACTTATCATATGTTTTGTATGCCTTTTTATTGTAAATATTTATTAAAGTAAAGTAAAGTAAAGTAAAGTAATTAATGTGACAAGCCATCATGGCCTTTTTTCCCTGGAACTGAGATTGCTATTGTCCAGTTGCTTATTTATGTTATGTTGATATGATATGCATAAGAAATGAGGTGTACCAGAGTTTGCTCAGGAAAAACAATGTTGTCGCATCTCTACAATCTCTTTCTGACATTTTTTAGTGCTAACAGAAAGTGAGAGTAAATAATGTATTCATTTATTCTTTATTTATTAATAATTTGAGAAAGAGGAAATTTCCTCTTTCTGCTCAAGATTTGATGTACAGAAGTAAAAGTGGCAATGCTGATGAAATACCAGGTATCTCATGGCAGTGTGTTATTGTTCTGGTGAAAACAATATCACTTGGAACTCCGTGGAATGTTGTTAAGTATGAATTCATACTTTTTAAGCTATTAAAAGTGAAGCAGTAAAATAATATTGATATAGATTTGGTTTGGTGACATTTATACTTCCCTTACTTGGTTGTTTAATTGGACATGTTTTTGGAACATTCGCTCTCATCATCAGTAGAAGGCCAACTGGTAGAAACATACTTTGTAGGAGGTTGGAGAAGTTTATTAATTAAATCCAATGATGGTATATAAACAATTTAATACAGTTTTTTTACACTAACTCCATTCACTTACATAAAATTTGGAACATATGTTTCGGGAGCGATTGACAAACTCAACAGAGTTGCCTGTTGACAAACTCTGTTGAGGCTGAAGATGGGAGGGATCGCTCCCGAAACATATGTTCCAAATTTTATGTAAGTGAATGGAGTTAGTGTAAAAAAACTGTATTAAATTGTTTATATATATATATACCACTCCATTGTCAACAGCTTCGTAAGTACATCCAATGATGGTGTCTCAAAGCTCATGATGTGGCTCTAATTTTTGATGATATAAATTTTTCCCATGTCATTAATTCCAAAGGTTTGCAAGTATGTTTCAATAATTTGGTTTTTTTTTTTTATCAGTTTCATGGTTTTCTGCCACTACCAATTTTTCTATCTGTTTGTAATGGATATTTCTAAAATGTTGTTTGGTGTGGGATATTAAGATTTGTCCCACACTTTATAAATATGTAGAACATTTAATCTGCTTTGTGTTACGAAATGTTAGTTCTTTAATTCTGAATCTATATAAATTATTCAATATCTATTTTTTTGATTTATTAAAATTATATAAAATATTTATTTATTTGCTTTATGAAAAATATTTGTTTTGTTGTGGTAATATTTTGTGTTTCAAAATGATTATTCTTAAAACACTCTCTGTTTTAAAGTGATTGAGATATTCTTACATAATGAGTGATATAGTGTAAAACTGCATTACACAGTGCTCTTATGTAAAAAAAAAAGTAAGCCTAAAGGCAACATTCATTTACACTTGATTTAAACTCATAAGTTATATTCTAAGAAGTTGAAATCAATGGCTTTCATTATATTGCACATTAATATAAACCTTAAGCTTAATAAATAAGAAAAAACAAAATTAAAACAATGAGAATTGTTTTTACTATACATTCATTCTAGAGCCTTAAAGAAATGCTAAATTTTGACTAGTTTCATTGAATGTTTATTCCTTGTGACTTATTATACTGGGTGTCCCATTTTCTTGCTCATCCAAAATAACTTTTTTCTGATGCATCAAATGAAAAATTGTTTCAATCAAAAGTTTTTAACATTATGGGGTAGCTGTTGCTGAGGGTATAATTCTTTTATGTCCCCATTAAGGTAGGAGGTACAAGATAGAACTTGGTTTTTTTAAATGGCATTATGTACATTATATTCAAGAATACACTTACCCTCTTCAAGAGCTATTCAGAAATGTATCACATTGTATACCATTTTAATTAAGAAAATGGTAGATATGGAAATGATAAATGCATGACTTCTTTTATTTATGGTTTAACTAAAGCATTCAACCTCTTTGATAAGATAATCGAATAAATCATTATCTGCCAACTTACAATCTCCACAGATCAGCAGCGTTTCTACTTTTTTTTCATGCATGTACATCATGTAAGAACAATTGTAGCCAGAGCAGCTCAGTGCAGTACTAATCTACTCTGATGAATGACTACAGTACACTGGTATGTAAGCTAAAGCAATGACAATTTGAAGGGTGAGAAAGATGGATTACCTACCCCCACCTCCCTCTCAGGGCACTGTGTTTTCATGTATTGGAAATCATAAACAAACCCCAGAAATCTGCTATAGCACTACTTTGGGTCAGAAATTTGTACAATCAAGGCATTAAACAGTTTGGTTTCTTCAATAACTGTGCACTCCTTACTGTTTTCATATCTACTGTTTTCTTTGCAAAAAGTGGTACAATATGATACATTTTGAATAGCCCTTGGGGAGTGTAAATGTATTCTTGAATTAAATCCACATAGAGACATTAAAAAAGCAAAGTTCTGTCCTGTATATCCTACATTAATAAATATATAAAAAGTATACCTTCATTAAGAATTCCCTGTGATGTTAAAAAACTTTTGTTTGAAGCAATTTTTCATTTAATGCATAAGAAAAAAGTTATTTTGGTTAGCAAGATAAATGGAACACTCTGTAGAGTTGTATTAGATCACATTAACAATGTTTACTTGTATAAAATGAGAATTAAATGATATGGAAAGAATTTGTTTCAATAAAATATTTATAGCATGAATATAATTATTATTGTTACATGTAGCAAGAAAAGTCACTCACACTTTATAGGAAAACTAGCGGATTTGCTTCATATAGAAACTGCAGTGATTTAATAAACAAGCAAGTTTTTATGCTAGAGTTCAAGAATGTTTTTGCCAACATTGTGGCATAATCTACCTTTGTCTCATTAATACTACTTAGTAATATTTGAATCTGCTTTTGAATTGGTAGAAAATAACCTCCTTTGAAATCAGAGCCCTTGACAAAAGCAACTTGGGAAAACCTTGGCATAAAACAGATGGGTACTTCAGTTTATATGAACAAATATGAAGAAGTGACAAAAATTCTGAGGAAAGTTCTTTTTTTTAGGCTCGTCCACGAAGAAGGTCAGGTGATCTTTGTGGACCACAAGATCTTACCAAGCCACCAGTTTCACCTCCAGCAGAAACAGCTGAGAATTTGTCCATGAAGAAGCCAGCTCCACAGCCAACTGCCAACAGCAATAGCAGTGCAAACAACAATAGCAGCAGTGGTACCAACAGCAGCAGCAGTGGAAATGCAACTCCAGCTCCAATAATTCCTCCAGCCCCTGCCAGGACTCCAGTAACTTCACCACATTCATTGGTATTGCTTTTATATGTATATGTAACAAAAACCAAAGCCTTCCATTAACAATCTGCTCAAATTACTTAACCATAAGTGATGGAAGTGTAATGAACACTTTTCCATTGCTGGTATTAAAATAGGTTACAGAAGATAAAGTAATATTCCCTACTTTTATGCTTATTTTTAGGAATGTTGTCTACCTGTAATAGTTTTTGGTCTGTTCTGCCTATAAATTCATCAAATCATGCTGAGGTAGTGGAGTGTTTAGAATGGAAAGGGTGATAATTGACTTGAATTCAGACTTCTGTAGTGTTTGCTCTTTTAGATGAAAAAGATCTTTACACTTTGTTCAACCAACAATAGATCTGCTGCATTAGTAAGCAGATTTTCTGCCCATCAGACATATGTTTTAGAGAATGCTTATAAAATGGTACATTAATTTAAATATTCTTGTATTCTTTTTACTCAGTGGTATATTTATTAGGCTGTATATCATGCTGTTGAATGCTGCTTCCTCATGTGATCTTGGATTGAAACCACAGGCTTTGATATAATTGTCTGTATGTGTGTCTTTTCTGTAGATGCAAAATTCAAGTTTATTATTACATTTTATTATCTTCAGATCTAAAAAGGGCAACATATTATCTCTTTCTATTTTGACAGTGAATTTAATTGAAGGCTCTTGCAGGTTTTAAAAGTTTTAGTGCATCTTCCACATGCTTTTTGTTTATAATAGTGAATACATCATCTACATATCTGTGCCAAACCTTAAAAATGTGGGGAAAAGCCTTAGTAATATGCAATGAATGCATTAAAAACAAGCATTAAAGCATTAAATGCTAATAAAATAAAATGCATAAAATTATTGTAAAGTAATTAAAAGTTTTTCATAAACCAGCTATGACACCTCTAAGCTGGATTTTTATTATTATTATTATTATTATTATTATTATTATTATTATTATTATTATTATTATTATTATTATTATTATTATTATACAAATAATAATAATAATGTTAATAATATTTTATTTATTATTTATATAATAATAATAATAATAATAATAATAATAACAATAATAATCCTGATTTACATTCTATTAGTTTCTGTACAATAAATATGTAGTACAGAATCTGGAACAAGTCAAGACAATAAAATATTACATATAGAAGTATTTTCAGACACCACAGAACATAAATGTAACTGGTATTTCTCAGATACATTGTGCCCAATCATATAAAAATAAGTATTGTACCTCATGAAGGATTAACTTCAGTACTAAAATGAAAACTTTTTTCTTAACACATAGGTACAGTGGATTATACCAGTATCTAGCACAGTTTCATTTCCTTATTCATTCTTATCACATTGTTATTATTGACTTCACTAAAAGTATTCATTTCATCTAATTTATTGTTTTCTTCACTCTCCTTCCATAGTATATCCATGCTGCCATCCAGCGTATTTGACATACAGCATTTTTTATAACCCTTGATGATGAACTCTAATGATATTGTGAAACATGAAGTGAGAATCCATGCCATAGAGGTAGTTTCTTAACCTTAACACATGATGTGTGGGCATGATCCTCTTTTCAAAAGCCTATATGAATAATGTTTTCAGTGGTTTTCAGAGGGTTTGTTGAAGATATCAAACACCTAAGTTGTGAAGTCATCATTATGATGAGATCTGTCTTTCTTAAAGCAAGTCTATTTTTCACTTTAGGAATTAAATGTGCCCTTAAAGCATCCAAAGCAAACAAGGCTCTCTTAGGAATCAGTGCTCCAGGTCTGCAATTTCAATCAGCAGACAGCCAGTCAACCATCATATGCATTATCATCCAAACCATTTTCCTGGCAACAAATCATTAAATCCTTAGTAAAGTTTTTTGGTCATGCAAGAGTGATGTATGAGTAACTTTCCCCCATCATGCATAAAAGGTAACATCAACATTATTCTTAGTTTTTCATTCCCTATTCCTCTGAATGTTATACTTTTCATCTCTTTCTTGTCTTCTCCCATATTGCCCAGTATGTCAAAAAATATGGGTATCTCATCAGCATTATCAATCTGATGAAAAGGGTATGAGTGACACTGATGCATTTGGATTGTTTGAAGTTAATCAGTCTACTAAGAAGTTACTAAGATATACAACTGAGTCAGTATTAGGTGACACTAAAACTTCACTAACTGATTAATTCTTCAGAACATGTTTCAAGAGCATTCGCTCTCATTCTCAGCTGGGAACTGACAGCGAATGCTCTTGAAACATGTTCTGAAGAATTAATCAGTTAGTGAAGTTTTAGTGTCACCTAATATTGATTCAGTTGTATATGTAACAACTTCACTGTTCCTAGCTTCTTTTAAGATTACAGTTACTAGGATGTTTTGGAAAATAGTACCCTGATGCCAAAAACAGATTGTTACAAAATTAAGGTCCACAACCCACCTTTAGCCAGGATATACGGCCTTCCAAAGATCCACAAACCTGGGAGTAGTATGAGGCCAATTATTAACAACATAAATACTCCAACCGTTTAGCAAACTGGTTATTACTACAGATCCATTCACTACCAAAATTTGATACCATAAGTTTAAAAAAACTCCATGGGCCTCATCAATAAAATTAATGATAATAGATTATCACCAAATGACACACTGGTTTCTTTTGATGTCAAAGCGCTGTTTCCCCAACATACCACAGAATAAATTATTAGTTTTTATAAGAAAATTGTTACAATCAACCAACCCAAAACAAGAACATATCAAAGACAGTGGTAGACACTGATGACACATAAGATGAAATGATAAATTGGGAAACAATTTTTTTTAAGGAAGGAAGTATTCTAGGCTTAAGTTAGGGTACCTCTCTAATATTTGCCATTTATGAGGGCTGAGTAACACCCGCAGAAAACCTCAGAAACCTCAGACAGAGAGAACAGTCCTGCCAGAAAGCAAACCCCAGACTTGCCACTCATGGGTCCATAACTAAATGACTTTGGTCATCCATGTTGATATTTTATGCATAATTAATTTAAATAAAATATTATAAAACAATCAATGAAAAATTTCATATACTAATATTTATACATTGTCCTGTATCACTCTTCAGTAATAAAAATGCAGTCTTTCAGTGTGCATAACTGTATGGCATCACTGCACAGAACTATGGCAACATAATGAAGATTGTGATTACATCACATATTATGCCTATTACAGGCAAGGTAGGTGGACAGTCAGACTCAGTCCTGCCTGTACACTTCTCTAATGAAAATGTGACTGACATCAATGATGGATACAAAACAATGAGGAAGATGAGCAGGTGCAATATATCTCACAGATACTTTTGCTTGATAATGAAACAAAATTAACAGGTAGTTGATCAATAATGAGTAAGGAAGTGCTTTAATTGGTTTTAAGAACTTACTAAGGTTTGGAGCCATTTTGTTTTAACAGCAGTTTATCAGTATGTTGATAAAAGTGAGAAAGGTATCTCTCAGATATATTGTGCTTGATGGAGGATTAATAATGGTTAAATCATGTCTAACAAAAAATATGTATGTATGATAATTTTATTTCCCTCAGTCTCTCTGGTCATGGTTCTTTTTTCTTTTTTATTTCTCTTCAAATTTTAAATTTAGTGCTTGAGTGTTAAAATAATTATAATCCATGAGAGAGTAACACTGATAAAGCACTAAAGATACCAGGAAACATTACCCAGTTTATTTTAGTCAGATAACACAATTTTTAATAATTTAATGAATCATCTAACATCTTTGCATTCCTTGTAATGTGAGTTGCTTTTTTCAAGCAAAAACATAATATTCTGATTTCATCAAATATCATTTTTAATTTTTTGAACTATGTAACAAACCTTCAGTTCTAGCTTCAAAGTTATGAATTTTAAAATCTTTATTTTCTTTACAATGAATAAACTGGAGGTCTTAATATGTAGGTAAGTATAGTATATGCTATTTTAAATAGTGTTATGTGTATCAATTTCACATGAAGTAAACAAAAAAATTTATTTGTCACCCTAAAACCTTAAACATAAAAGCTGCCAAACTTACTCGCTTAGTGTAGATTTGATAATTTGCTAGTGAGCTATGTAGAACTGATTTTATTTATTCTTACTGAATAAACTCTGTATCACAAAAAATGCTGGAACTTTCATGAAATTAGAAATTAGTAAAAGCTAATTATTTTCACAGCCACCACCATCACTGAAAGCAGAAAATGAAGAATCTCAGCTATTGGAGAACACTCACATGCCAGATAGAGATCGTGAAAGAGAACGAGCTGAATTCTGCAACAGTACTGACTCCCTAAGCCTCCCTCCACCACCACCGGTAACACATTTATATGAACTTCATTAATTCAGCTCTACATGCTTTTTGTGAATGTTGTTATATTACTTTTAAACTTAGGAATTTCCATTTCTCTTTCAGGATCCTACATTGGATAATACCAGCTTTCCACAGCTTCCCTCAGTATCAGCACTCTGTCTGACATCGCCTCATGGTAAGTAAGTATGTAAGTAGTAATAGTTCAGGCCTGCACATAGGCCTTTAAGAGACCTATTGTGCCTATTCAAGGTTCACAGTCCCTAAAAAGGATACAACATTCTTGATATTGCCTGTTTTAATATCCCCTATGTCTAAAAAGTGAGATCCAAGAGTTCGAGTTAAATACCTAGATTGTGCAAAAGCAGCACATCTGTATAATATATGTGAAAAGATTTCAAGATCCTGTCCACATTTTCTGCAGTCATGGGAGATTCCCATAATGTGCAGATGTCTGCAGAAAGTGTTGTACCCAATAAGAAAACCAACACCTGGCATTAGAGAAAATAATGCCTCCTTATGCTTAGGTCCTTCAATAAGCTCTCAAGCTTGCTTGGCCTGAGTCCCACAGTACCAGATGTTGGCTATGGGCTCGCTGAGCAAGGCATAACCTGACTCCTTGAAAAGACACTTCAAAAAAGGTTTCAATCCTATAAAAGCATCTGTTGCACCTTTTCTTGGAAGTTTATCTGCTAATTCACTCCCCTTTAAGCTCAAGTGGCTCAGTACCCACATAAGGGTAACACAGCCTCTGTCACAAAGGCTATCCAAAATCCTCAGATATTGCTAATAAACTTAGACATTGTTCTTAGTTCTTTCAAAGCTTTTATTACATCCTGGCTATCAGAGCAAATAGTAAATTTAACTCTGTAACCAGGAAGATGTTCCAAACTATAAAATGCACAGACCAGTATGGCATACACCTCTGCCTGGATGCCGGGAGGCAGGTCATATTAATAGAGCAACTTGGGAATAAGAAAAATACCACTATGCCTGATTGTGAGAAATAAAGAATATTTTATTCAGTACTGGTATTTATAGGTTTATTGAACTTAAATGTGGGAATTCATTGCAAACCTATGTTTATTTTGTCAGAATAGAACCTAATCACTCACTCTTCATAGGAGATAGATCAGTAGGAACAGGGTCAGCTAAAACATCTTTAATATACAATTTGCCCCCAATATTTAATAATAGTCAGATGAATAAGGATTCATTCATAATAATATTTTCAGAACTATAAACCTTAAGAAAATAATTCTGGCCAATTATGTGTAGCTTTTTGGAAAAATTAGTGTTGTAATGCAACGGTATAAATTATACTTTACATCATAAACAGAACAGCTGTACTATAGACAGTTTTCAATGAGCATATCTGACAACAAGTTGTAGAATTAATGTTTTGTTTACATACAAGCTATTGTAATAAGAGGAATTGTATGCAGCTACCTGAAATATCATATTTTTATGTATTATTAGTTTTATATTTTAGTTTTATCTTGTTGTTGTTAACTAGTTGTATAATAACTGATGAATCTATGAACTGGTGAAGTCTAAAAGGCATTCCATGAACAGTTAAATTAAAATCTTGAATAATTGGAAAAATTTAAGTTAGACTGTATATGGTATGCCTTTTAGGTGGAAAAGGGGGATTTGTCATACATCTCTTTAATCTGTCCATGTGGAAGAGAAAATCATTGTATACCTTTGAGCTCATTATATTTGTAGAGTGACAGCACTGATTGTGTCCTACTCTGTGTAATTATGGTAAAATATTAAATTTTTATGTTTGATGGCTTCATCTATTAAAGTGTCACTCTCAAGGAAAGCTATATACAAATTTTTACAATCCTGCAAGAGAAAACATATGTTGGAAAAATACCAGCTATTCTAAAATGATACAAGATATAAAAAAATATGTTGTTAAATATGGGAGCATGAGCAATTGAGTCTTTAGAATGAATTTTGAAATATGCTACTTCTGCAAATGGAATACCAACAAATCAGCTACCTGTTGCAGTATAATGTAGTCTTTATTTCTCCCTGAGAAAAATTTCAAGTAGTTTTGCTAATTCTTCACATCACATTTTTTTTAATAGTGTTTAACGTCTCTTTTAACTGCTGGGGTATTACAAGGGGTAACACTGATGATAAATGAAATGAAATGAAATTGGGGAAGGTTTTTTTTTTTTAAGGAAGGAAGCATTCCAGGCCTAATTTTTTGCCATTCATGAGGGTGAGGAAAACCTAGAAAAAACCTTCATCAGGGAGGACAGTCCTGGTGGGAATTGAACCACAGACCTCCCTCTCATGAGTCTGTGCCATAACGACCTCAATCATTCATGGTGGTCTCTTCACACCATAATCATTACTCCTAACAAGTTATAAAACTATTATTGTCAATTGAGAATATGTTAAAGAATGCTTAAGTATTTAATTTTACAATATAAGTACTTGGAAAAATTTTCTGCTTTTTAAAGTCACTTCACATGTGCAAAACATTATATAGTCCACTCCCAATAACTTGTGCAGATAATTCTCTTTCCTATCATTCATGGTTCATCTTCCTTATTAACTTTTTGTAAACAAAATGTTTCACCTTTACTCCATTGGTCAATACATTTCTCCAAATTTCCATGCATAATGCCTTTCTGCCATGAAGCTATATATACCCCTCCCCTCAAATTTTTGCATGTTATATATTAAAGCCAATCTACCACACTTCTCTCTTCAGTAGCACTATGAGTGGTGCGACTGGTGATGCTGATCACACAGCAAAGCTGGTATTTATGTCAATACATTTCTATTGTATATGGAAAATGGTGATGACTTTTCATTTACAGACTTTTTTTTTTTTTTTTTACAAAATTTGCATGACATAATCAGGAAAAATTAATGATCTTCAAGGACACAAACAAAGCTGAGTGATTTTTTTCTGTTAAAGTGAAATATGATTTTTTTATTATTTTTAAAATGCTATAACTGCAGATATGTATCTTAAAATGTGTTTCAACGTTTCAAATATATTAGTTTTGAAGTGTACTTTATTTGCCCAATCTGTTAAAGTACTTTTTATGAAACTATAAATGAAAGAAACAAACTTTTGCAGATAATTTGCAAATTTTAATCATTTGCAGTAGTTCAGGAATTAATTATCACTAATTATCAGAAGTTGATAGTAAGAAGTTACATTATTTACATTATTCTTTCCCATTTTCAATTGGATATCATTATTGTTTCTTTGTTTCAGGTTTTTCCCTAGACTCACAACTTGGTTTTTTTCCAAGTATGGAGAGTTGTCGCACACCACTGTTGAATGATATTCCTGAACACAGAAGTGAAAACCACCATATAATTGGCAAACGAAAAAGTAAGAGAAATAAATATATAAATGTATCAATATATCGGAAAGTATTAAGTTAAGGTACTTAGAGAGTTGCTCTGTTGAAGTGGAATGGTATAAGTAAATTATACAAATATTGTGACTGGAATGATAAGGTAATTGTCTTTTTTATATTCAAAGAAAAATAAAAATTATCTTATGTTATTTCATCTTGTAGCAGTGTTTAGTGATACTATTTATTGTTTCCATATAAAATTATTATGCATGTATAATTTAACATACCCTATAGTGCACACTGAAGAATCTGTTACCACCAATAGGCTCTTGTTCTTTCATTATGGTACTACACTAGAAGAAGAACTAATTTAGTTTTTTGTATTGGGGATTTCCACAGTGAAATATATTATAATATGACAAATTATTATTACAAAATCACTCAAATTTCACTAATTTTGTCCAAGTAAGTGGAACAAAATTAGTAAAATTTGAGTGATTTTGTAATAATATTTTGTCATAAGAACTAATTTATTTCAAATGTCACTGCTACTGCTATATAATCAGTGATATGATAATTGTTATACTGTGATATCTTATATTTGGTGTTCATGGATTTCAAAAGAGCATCTAACACCCTGAGGCACTGAGTCAAAATACAAGCATTACAGGAAAGAGTAATTTCACAAAAGTTGGTGAACATAACTGTTGTATCTTGATAACATATTGGTAATGGCCTAACAGAAGTCTGGATATAAACAGTATTAGGTAGTTGACATCTAGTTATATAAACACATTGGGAAAGGTTCATAAAAAAATATGTTTGGTTATACTTACGCAATGTCTGATGCTTTACTTTGAGGGTCAGGCTGATTTTGAACTCCTATACACTATGTCTGCAGATCTGCCAGATGCTTCTGCTCACTCTCCATTAGTAACTCTCCTCGTGTCTCTCCCTTCTGTTCCTCTCATCCTCATGTAATCAGACAGCATTATTCTTCATACGATTCTGCCATCATTTTCACACAATCATTCTTTGTCATTGTTCTTCTTTACAAATGTTCCTGCACTACCTGAGTTATTGTACTATATATATTGTAATACCAATTTTCATTTTGGTGGTATAATTTTTAAATGAAATGGAATGTAGCTAAATTATAATTCATTTTATATGGAGAAATGTAGATAATTATGTGCCTTTCTGCGATGTACAACCTGAATATTCATGACAGATTTACTAAGATACCTTAGTACACATCAAAACATCTGAAAGGGTAAAAAATATTATGTAATGTGATGATTGAAATGTGTGAAGCAAAAACTGTATAAATTATGGAAGATTCATTATATCATTCAAACATGAAGTTGGTTTCAAAATTGTCAGGTGTTGCACATAGCTGGCCAAGGAGCCCAAATTATATTCAAATTTCAACACTTTGGTAGAAAAAACATTATGGCCATATTATACCATTATAACAGGGATTCCCTGAGTTTAATTTTAATGTCATTTGGCTTGTTTTGAAAATATTTTGTTCAAGACCGCCCATTTTTCTCATAAATTTGTGGGTATTCTCCTCATAGCATGACTTATGAGTCCATTATGCCCATAGGGTGACACTACATTGCCTCAATGAAGTGAAGAAGTTCTAAAAAGAACTTGTCCAGACAGCTTGAACTAACTGGGAATCAAACCTGTATTAGTAGTAGCAAATGCTACCAGTAAGCCATGGAGTAGTGTGTATTAAAAATTAGTGGAAATTAGAATAACAATAAATTCAATACAGCTAGCTAATGTAACAATGTGAAGTGTTAAACATCTGAAAGTTAGTTTTAAATATTGGGAATTTTCACAGTGAAATATAGTATAATTTTGCAATTTTATGAGGAAATTACACAAATTTCATAATTTGCGGATTTCCTCATAAAATAATTCAAAAAAACCTTCCTGTAAACTAACAATGTTATGAATAAACAGAGAAATATATAGTAGCTTTTACAAAGGTAATATTTTTTGTATATATGCATCATTGAAGTTTCTTTATCCTTAAAATATCTTACATTTACACCTTCTGTATGGCAGAACAGAGCAATAAACCTATTTACAGCTTATTACACACTCAAAAGGTTTGTATGAAAAAGTAATGCTGAACATTATACAGAGGGTGCCAAAAAATGTATACACACTTTCACAGTAGATTTCTATTTAATATATTTCAAAGTTGGGCCTAAAAACAACAGTAATGTGTAGTATGATGTTCTGGAAACAGATGTGACTCACATACATTATGATAGGGTTGCTATCTGACAGGTAAATCAATAAAGATCAAATGAAGCCAAGATTATCGTAAGATGTTCTGCAAACAAATGAGACTCACGTTACATTATGCTGGTATTGCTACAACAAAATGGAACCAAGATTACCCTTTGAACAGCGGAAACAATTTCGAAGTGGTACTGGAAAACTGAGAATGTTGTTGAAGTTCAAAGGCAATGGAGATATGTACACAAAACAGAATTGCCTATGTGAGTAACAATTGCATGCATTTGAGACAAATTTGAGACTCATGGTACCATATGCGATGTTCAAAAGGGCAGATCTGGGAGACCTTGCACAGCTACAAGCCCCACATCCTCGGCTATGGTTTTGGAACATTTTGAGCACTCACCGCAGAAATCTACAAAGTAACGTGCACAGGAGACTGGGATTAGCAGAACCAGGGTACTTCATATTATTAAAACAGCAAAGTTGAAAGTTTTCATCCCAAGACTTTTGCATGCATTAAATAAAGATGCCCCTGATCGGAGAATGCAGTACTGTGAGTGGTTTTGAAACATGGGGCATAAGGATGAGGCCTTCGTATTCAGAAGTGTATCAACGGTGATGGTGGGCATTTTGTGCAATTGTTGAAATTGTAAAGTTTAAGATGATTAGTGCTCATCATTTTCTGTTTGTGTGAATTCAGTTTTGTTATGTTAACACAGTTTTTTCTTTGCTTGAAGTGTGTATACATTTTTGGCACCCTCTGTATAATATTTCCTTTAATGTGAGTTAGAAATAATTTTATATATAATTAAAAATCATAATATCAGGAGGTAAGTGGGATATCCACCAATTGGTTGTCAGTTTTATAACTCAAGATGAACAAGTTCAAAGTATTAACAGCTTAACTTGAATATTAAATAAATTTATTTTGCTTGTCCATTACCTCTCATGTGAATGTTTCCAACAAAATTTATGTAAAATGCAGTTTTTATACATGATGTTGACATTACTAATAAACATGATAGTTTTACATGATTCAATTGTTCCTGATAGAAATTAATTCCAAGTCAATTAGTTTTGGAATTTCCCCATTCATGCATTTAAATTTCATTTCATGGCAATGCTTGTTAAGATATTGTGTTGAAAGAAGAAATTGAAGAAATGTAGTACAGTTAACTCCTGACACTTCATGATAATTAATACACAAACTTCCATGAATTATCAAAATTTGAAAATTATTTCCAAAAGCTTGTTATTTTCACCTAAATTTCAACAAAAAGTACTTTGACAGAGTGCACAAATAAAGTACACTTCAAAATCCATATGTTTGAAATACTGCAATACATTTTATTAAAACATATCTTTTAAAAAAAGATGTTTATTTTAAAAAATCTATGGAACTAACACAGTGAAGCCAAGTCATATGAATAAAATCATGTGATATATGTCGTACTAAACACTCTTATTGCTTCACTTACTTGTGTGATATTTGGAACTGGTTTCAAAGACCTTTGTCTTCATCTTCGACCAAGGGTATGACTGATTGGAGAATCCAATGGCTCTGTAGAGATGAAGCGCCGCCCTGGTGGTGTTTTAATATACTTAAAATTGGGGTTTTAAGTATATTTTAAGTATATTAAAACACCACCAGGATGGCGCTTCATCTCTACAGAGCCATTGGATTCTCCAATCAGTCGTACCCTTGGCCGAAGATGAAGACAAAGGTCTTGGAAAGTGGTTCCAAATATCACACAAGTGAGTAAAGCAATAAGAGTGTTTAGTACAGTATATATCACAAGATTTTATTCACTGCAATACATTTTAAGATAATTGCCTGCTGTGATAAACATTTTAAAATTAATAAACACATCTATTTTCACTTTAATGGAATAAATTAGTCAGCTTTACATGTGTCCTTGAAGACAGTTAATTTTTCCTAATTTTAGTGTGAAAATTTCGTAGGAAAATAATGTCCATAAATGAAAAGCCATCACTATTTTCCGTGTAGGATAGAAGCTTAACAGCAGTGATACTAGCTTGGCTGTGTGAATTTTTGCACCTCCCATGCCTTCCTCTTTATAATTCATTTTACAATCACTAATTTTTAAGTGAACACACAACTTTAAACTCAATAAAGATGTACAGTATGTGATCAGCACCACCAAGTTACACTACTCACAGTACTACTGGTGGTAATTTAACTCCAATGCATTATACACAAAAATTTCAAGGCAGAAAGATGCATTAAGCACAAAAATTTGGAGAAAGAAATTGACTGAGTAAAGATGAAATATTTTATGTATAAAGATTATATAAATAAAAAAGAGAGAAAGAGAAGACAAACCACAAATTATTTATTAAGTAAATTTTCTGCATCCAAATTATTGAATGTGGACTATAATTAATTTAACCACTTTTCTAAAAGTATAGAGAAAAGTCACCTCCCACCATAAGAAGCCTGCTTTTGATAGATTCATCAAGAGTGGTAAACTTAGCACTTAGCATGACATATATTTTGTGATGGAAACAATCATCATGAAATTTAAATGCATTCTATTATAAATCTTAATTAGTATGAATACTGAATTATAAAAACCATAACTGATTCTTTTTGCAGAAGAAAACTGTAGCTTTTATTATTTTTGTAAAACATTTTACATACAATACTTTTGGATCATTCTTAAGCATCAGAGTTGCTTTCAGGAAAAGTGGCTGTGGTTTCAGTAGGCAGACCAAAAGGACAACATAGTGCTCCTAGGGGAGGTCCTCCAAGGTCATGGACCAATGCTGAGCTGACAGAGGCCCTACAACATGTATGGAATAAGAAAATGACAACATCACAAGCATCAAGAATCTTTGGCATTCCATACAACAGTCTCCTTATGTATGTGCGTGGAAAGTATGGCAAATCACTCAAGTTGGAACAGCTGAAAAAGGACTGCTTGGGTGGTCCTGGGGGACCTCTAGAGCTACTTGGATTGGGGCCAATAGGTCCTGTTCCAAGCAACAACAACAACAACAATAATAACAACAACAATAATGCAAGTGGTAAAGCTGCAGCTGGAGAGGACATCTTAGTTCCACCTGGGTCAGAACATGAACTAGTCTCAGTGGGTCCTGGCGGATTCAATCCATATTCAACTGCTAACTTTTACCCTGACTTTGGTGCCTCATTTCCTGTACCCGTAAGCATGATTCACCTGTTACCTCAGTCAGAAAAGAATCGAGAATTATTTCCTCCCTCTATTCCCCTTCCATTGGATGTATCAACAACAGGTAAAGATGATAGCAGTAGTGGAAGAAGATCTCGTGAAAACAATGGCTCTGTGGAGGATGAACATGATTCATCTGTACAACAACCACCACCATCACATCCTCCTCCTGCACTGCCACCACCAAGAGAAGATGCTACTAATCAGCTTGTTGAACAGAATGGACAAAACTAGTGCTTGGTGAAACATTTTAGTCCATCTTGTAAGAGACTGCTAAAAGAGAGAGCAGATCCTTCATACTTAATACATTAAGATATTTGTTGTTTACCAGAGCAACAACCATTTTGTGTTAGAGAAATGGCCACAACTAAACATAAGGACAGGAAATTTTGTACGGAAGTTGCATCAGAGTACGATTAAATTTTTATACAGCAATATATTAATTTTATACATAATGTAATAAACAATTACCTCAGACTTTTCTAAGTAGCTCTTACAACTTTTGTAATGGATTCTTTTTGTCTGCAGTTATTTTATAAGCATTAAATGAAGCAGTAGATTGTGTCGTGTGATCTTGATCAAAATGGAGGTTCTCTGGAAATACAACATTGTGCTTTCATACCAGATCTAAATGAAAAAGTATGTGATTGTTAACAGTATGGGTGCTGGTAGAAAAAAAAAAAAAAGAAAAAAAGAAAAGAAAAAAACAGAAAAAAAAATCATACGTTAAAAATAATACAGGGAAACCTCTCTGTAGTAAGAATTGTGATGTAGCTGACTAAATTGTTTTGGGCCACTGAGAGGTCTTTTGTTGATATTATTGCAGCGTGCTTCCTGGGTAAATAACCAGAAACAAGATGAATACATGTAGTTTGTCCATGATGCTGGCATAGTAATAATCTATTTTATTGTTTATCTACATGGTTGATTGTTTACTTTACAAGACTGACTTCAAATGCCAATGTTCCATGTATTTATATTTAATTATATTATCACATCTTAATTAAGTTATCATCTTAAACAACAGCAACAGTTCCTGCAGATATTTATACCAAATATTGCATAATTTTAAGTTTGAAGGTAAAAGATGCAATGCAAATTTTTAATAGTCTACAGAGTACTATATTCACAGTTCACATATAAAGGTGATAGACAGTAAATTCTTTTATAATCGTTTTTCAATAGTATCAATGAAAACAAAGTGTGTTTGCAAGTTGTAACAGGCACATTGAGGCAAGGATGTGCCAAATGTGATTTTTGGAAGCAGAACAAGCATACAAGGGAATTAGTGTAATGATTTCTAAGGTACAACACACTGCATTGATTTTTAGTTGTGATATAAGGAAATGCAAGGATTCATAGTATAATAATGTGCAAAAGTTATTGGTTGTTAACAGAATGAGAGAGTGATGGTGTTGCGTTCCTTACCTCTTAATGTGCAGAGAGTGTAATAAATTGTTTAAAAGATAAGCCTGCATTGATGGCAGATTTCCAGGGCCCATTTGAAGACTGAGGGAAATTTGAGTTGCAATGTATAAACACTAACATACTTCTGTCATTACACAGAACCAAATTCCACACATCTTTGTGGTCAAAATGCTAATGAGAAATTGCACACCCATTAATACTAAGCTTTAGATCTAGTTATATAGACCAGTATAAACACATGTATGAGATATAATTGCACACATGTATACATGCAAATTATTTTAGATAACTTGGTCCATAGCTAATATCTTTGATTTTTTGTGTCCCTGTTTCAAAATTAAAATAAAAATTGCCCTAGTGCATAGTTCTAGACCTTCCACAAAAGAATAACATGTAACCCACTGTACTGACTGTTCTAGACATTTGCTTTCTAGTGCCTGCCTTTCCTGAAAGGTAATGAATTAGTTATCAATGAAAAAAATATGTATTGTGACTTGTAAGTTGTTTGGTAAGCATAAAGTTTCCCAGAGAAAACCTAAAATTGGAGTGAAATATGTGATATTTATGTTATTGTCAAAACTCAACCAAATTTCACTGTTAATAGCCACAATTTTTATTACTGTATTTTATTAGTGTCCCAGCAATGAATTGAACAATTAATGCAGGATTCTTAACCCACAGCTATTCAGCATCCAACTACTCTCATGTTGAGGTAATAAATCAGGGAACTGACAAATACATATGTACATAAAGTTACAAACAAAAACACAGAGGTTAAAATAACAAATAAAAACTGGAAAATGCAAGGGCACAAATGCAATTAAGGTCTAAATGTATTGCTGAACTATTTAGCATAACCTCAGATAGGAAAGTTTATACATTTTGCCATTAAAAGGTACACTTAGACCATTAATGCATTTTTGCTTGTTGGTATTGTACACAATAAACAACATACACAGTATTTATATTCTATATACATGCAGTTATATATAAATTTATATATACCTTATATTAATAGTAAACTCATCTTACAAAGATCATACCATGGATTGGCAGAATTGATTATTTCTAATAAAATGGAAATGGCACTGCAGAAATTTCACAGTTCAGTGTTTTCTTTTCGGTTTTTCTTTTGTTTATAAGTCCATGGGTAAAGCTTTGTTGGTTGAGGGTACAGTGAACACAAATATACACATTTTCATATACACAACTAGATTCACAGAGTTTTGTCTGAGTTGGAGCAGATGAAATAGAGTATTTTTTCAAATATATTGTATATGTGCACTCTTGTTAGCACAGGCTTATAAGTTACAAACATTAAAGCACAAATATTTTTTTATAGTTTGGTCGCGTATTACCCTCAGTAAAACAATACTTTTAGTTCAATGAGTTATAAATTCATATTTTAAATAATTTTGAATAGAAGTAAGCAGCTCTTTTTATTATTGGAACTAATGCATTGTGTTTGAATCAAACTCTATTTCTATGTTCCAATCCAAGATAACATATTTTTTCAATGCTGAAACCTTGTGATATCATTTATAAAAGGCATGCTTCTGTCCTAATAAAATTGTATTGTTAATTGTATATAATGTTTGTCAAATGTATACTTTTCCCCACAGCCATGAAGTTAAATCACATGAACATTTCAGAGATTGTACTCTTGAGATCATAGCCACATGCAGTATTTATCTTATGGTAACATAGCTGCCATTATGTGATAGATGGGACATGCTCACACAACACCAGTGACCAAAAAGACTGAGTGCCAGCAGGCAGGTGCAAGAGAAAATAGTTTCGATGTCATGCACATTGTTACAGAACCCTTCTGAAGTAGCTATTTCAACAGCTTATTCTGTATCCCTTGTGTCAGTTTATAATGAATTGTATAGATTCTGTGAAAGAATGGAGATCATACATTGCATATTAGATAACATAAATCTGTCCTGGAAAATTCAGGGTTGAATAACTACTAAACAATAATTACAATACAATTCAGGACGATCTCATATTTTCATACCAAGGAGAGTTTTATGTCTTCTGTTAGGCCCGTTTGTAAATATACATATATAAATATATATATATTAAGAATTAGGTCCTTTATGATAAAATGCAAGAATGAAGTGCTGTACATGCTATTGTGCTTAGTTGGTTATATGTTCCCATATTAAAGCATTTCATTTTCACATTTCTTTTCAATACAATTAGGCTTGGAAATGATGTTTGTTGTATAAAAATATGCTAAGAAAAATTAGGTATTGGATCATATTTGGTGTTAAAGAGTTACAGCAATTGTGTAAATGCCCAGAGCGCAAATGTAATGGAGCTATAAACATACATCTTTATAACATCTACAGGTGAACATGAGTATATTTTTATGACTTGTGTTCTTTGTAGAATGTTACATTTCATCTCAGAGTTTAATTTTTGTGCTCATTTTAAATGGTTGCAATTTCCCTCATCTGTTGTCAACAAAAATTGCAGCAGAAATTATTTTTAAATGATATATTTTTCACTCTAATAGAACACTTAGGGGATGCTTACAAACAATTTGTATCACAACATAAGTATCAAACAAAAAATTGGAATAAAGCACAAGTTGTTGCGATATTAGACATATTTTCCCCTCAAGAAACACAAATATTTTTCATTCATTCCTCATAATAATTGCAGGGTAAGTTCCAAATTAGGGACAGCTTTTCATATATACACTCTTTCACTAAGTACGTATGTACAAGTGCGTGCACCCATGACACATCAATAGGTTACTGTAGCAGAGATTGTCTATTTAACCAATTTCAGGCTTCCATTTAAAAGGGCATGCAGTTTAGATACACTAATATTATTGAACATATAAATTATATATACATATATTGAGGTTGTGTATGCATGTGAGTGAATGTGTTCAATTATTTTACATTTGGTGTATTAGTTGTCCTGACTTAGTTTCTCTTAAAACATTGCACAAGTTTTAGTATCAAGAATCTGTATACTTGTCAGCTTTGTGTTAATCAGTATTATTCTCTTTTATAATAATTTTTGGATGTGTTTTATTGTGCGATTGTTTATAATCTTTATTTGTGTGGAGCTTATATGAACATATGTCTATTTTATTTTGAACTGCTTTTACAAGTGAATTTTAAAATGGTAAATGGCTGTTCTGGATATGCTAGAGGTGTACATATTTGTTTGTGAATGAGGCAAGTGGCAACTACATAAGTATGTATGTGTGTGTTAATGTTAGAATAACTGCCCACTCAGGTCTCATAATATGAGGATAAACAAAACTTACAATAAGTTTACCTGTTTTGGTGGCTGTTCATTATTTCTGAGTTCCTTTATAAATTATGTTCTTTTTCAAGATCATTATTATTGATCAATGGAAATGGACAAAATGCATTCCATATGTTTATTATTTAAAAGTATAATGAAGTTAGAATAATGTTTCAGTTGTGTTAAAATTCATATTGTTATATTTTTATTTTGATCCTATGGTATCATTACTAAAAGCAATTTTGTAAAGTTCCTTTTATCATTAAGTGCAGTATTATGATTTTGTGATTTTTTCTGAAATCCTTCAAGAGATCATTTATGCACTGTGCATTATCTGAACTCAGTTTATTCCCTAGACTATGAAAATTGAATTTTCATAGTCTTCTTCTTTGGTGGTTGGTGTAATCCTTAGGATTCATTAGATTTGTTGTAAATTACATTTCAGTATTTAAAACAATGTTAATCTTACTAATTTCTATTCCATTCTTTATGTACATCAAGTTATATACATGGAAGGACATTCCATTATCAGAAGTAGAATATTCAGTTTTACTCAGTTTTTAATTATTGTTTCGATATTATTTTTGCAATATGACACTTTAATTTAAAGATTTATTGTGAGCTGCCACTTTTTTTTATATATTCATTGTTGGTCTAAAGCAGTATTAAACATTTTAGCCAGCCTTATTCTTCATGAAACAATCCCCCATGGCTGTCGGAATCAGGGTATTTGTTCCCCAGACATACCCCTTCCCTGAGAACTGTATGAGATCAGCACCCCATGGTCTAGCCATTCCGGATATGTATTAAGTCAATGCCATGGCAGCACTCCAAAAAGCACTGTATTTGTCCAACTGCAGATTCTGTTAATATTAGACTTGCTGTAGGTAACTTTTTTCAATTAAAACATTGCAAGTTTAAGGTTTACAGTTGTTAGAGGTACATAGAGATACAAAATATGCAGTTGGAGTTTGTGTGAGAAGAACAACATTAGCCAGGACTGATTTGTAAAACAGTGTGCTAATGTTGCCACTTTGTAAATCAGAAGGGCAAGTTTGCCAACACTGTGATGAAATAGTAAAGTTTATTTGTTGCTCTGCAATCACTGTGCTGCTGAAGAAATGTTCCTTTGGTTGTGAATGTAATTTGTTTTTTTTTTGGGATAATGTTGTGCTTCACTATAAGTATTTTCATATCTGTTAACTATTAATGACTGCCCTGTGATTACTTTCAATATGTTCCAAGATATTGTTTATTAGATGGAGATTTTTATTTCTGCGTTCCTTACTCACTATTTTTAAAATAACATCTTAATTTAAATTAGTTCCTATTTAAATATTAAGGAAATTATAAAAAAATTTATAAATTTGTTGTTAATTTGTTTCCAGTAAAAGTTATGTTAACTTTTCAATATTGTTTGGGATGTAGTTTAGTGCTATAGTTAAAAAAAAAAAAAATATTCTGGTGACTTATTGGTCTTTTAAAATATGATGGTTCAGTACTGAATTTGACATTTCAGTCTTTGAGTCAGTTAAATCTTCAAAATTTTATAGTATGTGTGATAAGAAGTGTTGATGTTATAATATATTTGATTTGCCATCCACATTTGAAAAGAGATATGTTATTAAGCAGTAACCAGGAAACAGATTCTAAGGAATATTTTATTGCTAACAATACCAATTACTACCTCACTTAGATTCATACAGCTATAACCATTGCGTAGTTCCTAGAAGACTTAATAAAATCTATTTGTAGATTGTAATATAACTCAGAAAATTAATTTTTAACAGATCCAGCAGTTAGGAAAATCTTAATCCGTTCTCAGTGTTCATTTCAACATGGTGCCGTCTTATCCAGGAAGTCTTTCTGGAAAGATACAAATAACAGAATATATTAATAGAAATACATATTTATGTTCTTGATTTTCTAGAACTTTTTATATACAGTTACATCATATCACAAAATACATATATCATTACAGGGATTAATATATTTTTTCAATAATATAACTTTTATCCTTGTATGAAAAAAAGGTGATGAAGCTATATTTTTTTTACCTTCATCTGCCTTTTTTTTAAGAAATAGTTATCCAAGTTAGCTCATGCAATTACCTTTTCATGGAGTTTTATCGCATAACTAAGTAGTAACTGTTGCTGGTCAGAATTTGTCTTTATCAACAGAACACTAAGCCTGTATTGGTAAGAATGATGCTTGTTACGTATGATAATGTGTTTTATGTAGAGGTAGTAGGGCACATTTTTTTCAAAACTATTATCTTTGCCAACCATGTGTGTTGGTGTCAAATTTTGCAATTGCTTAGCTTAATAATATCAAACTAAAACGTGACTCCCCTTGACTGTACAGAACCGCTAGGTATATCGTCTTTAAGACCATGATTGTTGGTCAGCTGCCAGGATTTTGTAAAGAGGTGCCAGGTTTGTTGTTCCTGTATTGGTAGTTAGAGTATTTGTACATCATTCCCACCCTTTTTATCCATCCTGTATTAGACCTTGATCTTGAATGTCCATAACGGGACAGAAACATAGGCTCTTAGTATTATAAACTGGCAATTGGCTTGACCATGGGGTTTATATATAAATATAAGAATAACAATATATTAAATAATAACTAGTTATATGATATTTAAATGTAAATGTATTGTGCCCCATCTCCTACAACTGTACAGAATGGAAGAAAATAAAGGCTTTAGTCTCCATGTTATGCAGTATATGCAGGAAATAATGAATCACAGATAAACTGCTGATATTGCAAGTGTTGTTTACGATTATCTACAGTTTTAGATTATCTTTTTTACAGTAATTGTGATACAAAAATATAGTGTTTTTTCCAGCTTGTTCACATGATAATGTATGTTCATTTTGTGATTATTTATTATAATTAGTAATATTATTAAGGTTGTAAATTAGCCAGTGCTAGTGGTGGTGGACCTCAGTTAGCAAGAATGCAAAAGGTGTCCTCATTTCATTTTATTGCAAATAGAATAAATGTATCAGCACAATGGCAGAAACTCAAATGCTCATAATTAAAACTTACATAATGACATTTGGTAACATTTAGGGATAGAGCTAGAAGGATTATGATCAACTCAAATCCTTCTTAGTATGAAATTTTTACAGAAGAATACAACCAATTGCATTGGAACTGTAAATGGTATTAAAAATCTTATTTTACTCATGAAATAAAATTTATTGAATTACACTTTCAAAGGCAGGGGCATCAAAGGGGTAAAACAGTAGTACTAAGACCAAAAATATTAAATGGAAACTTAAAGCTGAAGGAAAATTAAAATATACAGAACCACTACTGCTGTCACTCTATAGTCATTTGATACCTGAAAAAAAATTATTTTGTGTCATATAAAAAAAATGCTCCTGTGGTTAAGCAAAAGGAATCTTCTTTTAGTGTCACTGAAGCTACCAAAGTGTATATTTTCAAGCCAGTAACCATAGTAATACCTATGTCATTATTAAATTATTTATGAAAAGAACTGAATGGACAAACAAATAAAACATCAGATGAAAATCTGTGTATAAAAATATGTCAGGTAGCATCATCAATGGATGCTATTTTAAACTTGTACAACTTTCCAAGTGTTTTACACATCTTGATAGTAAATAAAGCAAAAAATAGTAACTGAGAAAACAATGAGATATAATGCATATTTATTTTCGAATTTCCTAGAGTGTTTACATATGTTTTTAATTATCCCATCCAAAAATACAGCCTTTATAAGTTGGTAAGGAACGTTCCTTTCAGCATTTTGTGTTCAGTAGGCACCCATTACCAACAAGGGTCTGGAAACATACATGGAGCCAATAGTATGCTCACGAGTAATTTAACTGCTGAACTGCATTAAAATGCCATAGTTCAATGATTAGATTTTTTTAATGCAACTGTTGACCTCTACCCTTTCCAACATCACATATGTGTTAATATAATACATATGTAGCTTTTTATAATAAATCATCAATGAAATAATGACTTGCTTATCAGCAGGAGCATTTGCAGCATGGACCTTCATTAGATGTAAAATATTGTTCTGTATCAGCCTTAAAATTATAACTTATAAGTCTATCAATTTTTTTAAATTAAGGAAAAATTTGCTAAATGAGCCAGGAATCTAACTAAATATTTTTTTAAACTGAAGAAGACAGATTTGAAATTGATATAGCATACTTAGCCACTGTATTTAAGAGCAGTAATATAATGAGCTATGAATTGTTCCATTTCTGGTATTGGCAATCTGTTGAAATAGTAATGTTCAATGAGAATTAGCTTATTCTTAATTGCTGCACACTGCAAGAAACTGCACAGTTTAATGGTGCAAATGTTCAAGCTTTTACTGTAGGACAATCTTGAATCTTGAGCAATATTTTAATTAAATTTCCTATGCAGTATGTCACAAAGATCACATAAAATATAATATGTCTTCAGAATCTGGAAGGTATGCACAGGTAAAAATAAAAACATGCAGAACATAGAATTGTTCAAAAGCTTTATACCTATTATGAAACTTTAAATATCCAACATTCCTAAGAGGAAGATGTAAATTTGTATCTTTATGAGGAGCAGAGGTTCACAACTACTGGCTACCATGGCAATGTGATGGGACCCAAACAAAGAACACACAGCTGTCCTTTTCCAACTTTATTATAAACTAAAGAATGATTGAAAGAAAATTATCAGGTCATATTAGCATGAAACTATAAAAATAGTTGCCCTCCTTAAATTGGTGAAAATGACTAGATCATGCTATTCTTTTGATGTTCTTGTATAAATTTCATTTTAAACAATGTAGCTGGAATCAAGGATACCAACTGATTTTTCAAAAATAAAAATTAATAATAAAGATCTTTGTTTCATGTACATATGATTCACTTTCCCATATGAAAAGGAGAGCATTGTGAAAGATCTGTAAAACTGTATCATTGCTAGTAAAAGTTAGTATGTTTATCCTTTTGCCATACAGATCTTATCTGGCTGTTACATTGCAGATTTATGTGCATAAAGAGACTAATTTTCTCTTTGAAAATAATACCCAATGACCTGTAGCTATGATGGAGCACTGAGATTCACGACCTTTATTAATAAAGTTTTAATTTCAAATATTTTTGCTGTTACAAGCCTGTGGGCTATGGGCTCAGCTTTTCAAGTATTACTGCTTAAGTTTGTTCAAACAATAAAGTTAATACTTATGTATTAAACTGTTAATGTATGTTTAGTAAAGGTAATATATTGTTTGTGTTCAGTGTGTCTACAACTAAAATAGGTCTCACGGGTGGTCAGATAATTGTGTTGATGTAACAAGTGCATTATGTAAGTAGAAACAAATCTGTAAATGAAAGAATTGTCACTGTGGTTATTGGAGATAACCTATTTGAAGAACGATATTGATGTAAATGAAAATATTTGAAGAATAGATTTTATAAATAACATGTAATTCTAAGAATTATATCTTTCAATCAAATGCAGAATAATTATCTCAGCAAAGTCTAGAAGATTAAATTGTGCCAGTGTTTTCTTTAAACCCAGCTTGTGCCAGAGGGCAAAAGGCACAACATCTGTGCATCAGTTTTATTTAAAGAACAGGGTAGATTTACATTAGTGGCAGGCACTGAATATTTTATTTAATTTGTTGAATGTACACATATTTAAGCATGTAAGGCTGCTGATAGATAAATGAGCCTAATTCTGACATGTAAAATACATCAGAAAAGTGCAAACAGACTGTGGCAATGGACTGCAGTGCTCTACTGAAGCACATAAAAATGTTAAACAGCTTAGTAGGAGATTTGCATATTCTCATAGAAGATGTTCCTTATTCTGACCCTTTTGACTCTTTTCAAACACCATACTTCCTATCATCATAAACAGGACCTCTGACTGTAAAATGTAAAGAAGTGTAGGAATTTGATAGGGCCGTAGTTTAGTTTTTGAAGATGTTTCAAAGTTAAAATAAAGCCTTGTGAGAAGTTGGAAATGTTTCTTCCTTTGATCTGGCATTTCCTGTCCCCACTTACACCTGTAGAATTGCAAGTTTAAAATTATTAAAATGACATTGCTACATTACATTCTTAGAATCAAATACATGCAATTTTAAATAGTGATTGCGCTTAAGTATGGGTATAATTTCATGGAAGATGCTGAAAATGCTCACTGTTTGTGATAGATAAGTGTAGCTTCTAATCACATGTTGTGACTCTGGAATGTTGGCTGTTTCTTCTCGTATGTATTATAGTTTACAACGTTCTCAAAAACTACTTCAAAGCCCTTCATTAGATACCATCTCAAAGGATTAAACTTTAAAAAGGAAGCAATGTTTTTATGCAGTAATTCGTAAATTCCATGTTATTATTAAATCTGTAATAATGCTTTCTGTGATTAGCCAAGTTTTAGCTTAACTCTGGTTTAAATTTCTTTAGAAAAATGGTGTTTTTTGCACACTAAAGAAGAAAGTTAATCGTTTTATTAAATGAGCAGAACTGTGACTCCATTTAGAGAATTAAGTGCAGAAAAATTGTTCTATAGTTAATGATGTTACAGACTTTCATCAAGAGAAAACGTATGTAATAACTGATAAGTTCAAATTATTTTATACCTCTCTTATTACATTTTTTTATAAATTCTAATTGCTGTTTTAATGTTTAATGTTATTAAATGATGACATTAAGCATTAATATTAACGGCTTACAATTTTTGCAATGTTTTTTACTGAACTTAATTGTTTGTTTATTTATTTTGCACTAACAGCGGAGAAAGACCTCATGTCTGCGACTAAACCGCGAAGCAAAGCAAAGGGAAAGGGCCTACCCTTTCATTTTGCACCAACTTAAATTACGATTACATTCGAGTTATTTATAACCTCTATAGTGTTCATTAATTTATTGCTTTGAAACCTGATAATAAATATAAATAAAATAATAGCGCTGTAAAAGTGTTAACAATAAAGCGGAGAAAATTAAATATTTTTACGGGCTATTTTATTTTGACACAAAGCGAGGCAACGCAGGATAACGAAAGATCATGACTTCCAGTTTATATATGAAAATCTCTTCAATTTACTCCCGGCCTTATTAAGTTACAAAGTTGCATCTCCAGGTTTCGGGATGCCTTGAGTACGGAGATAATAACAAGCTCAGTTTCGTAACTCAATACTGAGTAGACATTAACGGTGACATGCGTAAGAAAGTTGGGTATTTTTGTGCTAAAGCCCCGAACGGAAGTTACAGATAGTGATTTCGCCTGATAGTTGTGATGTCACCAATTAAGTAAGTTTACATTTTACGGATCTTTTCATCGAACTGCTTAAGAAATCTAACTCGTAGTTAAAGTTAATTCGCTATGATAGATTAGACAGCGAGTATAGGAAGTGGTAAATCTGCAATACATTGCTTTCATCTTTTCTGCATCGTAACCATGTTTCGATATTATTTACGTTATTTTCTGTCAACTGGTTCAACTTCTATGGCTGGTATAGAAGGGTTGTGCATGCATCCAGAATGTCAGTGATTCTTTTACATATAAAGCGGTTTACACTTTGATCCTTTCCTAGTTCAGGAAAAAAAAAAAAAAAAAAAGCGTTAAACTTTTCCAAACTATGATGCTTTGTACTCTAAGAATTGCTCTAAAGGAGGTGATGCAGCTCTCGTACATGTTAATGATATTATCGTAAGGAATATCACGACGAAAATAGAATTCATTTTTGGTTTTGGTAAAACTGGCTACTCTACATCAGGATATTTATATGAAGGTAGCAAGGGCACCAACGGCTGGAAAGGCTATGTAGGTTTGGAAGCAGTAGGTTTTGAGAAAACCATACCGGTAATTTTGTGAAACCAAATTTGGGTTTGCACACTAGAACGTGTGTGGGAAAGAAACAAAGTGCAAAGGAAAATGTTATTTAACTGAATTTGTTCAATAGCAGGATTCGTTTATTTTATACTGAAGGGCATGGATTCCAATCTTAATCTTATTAGAGTGAGTCAATAGTTATGTGAGAAGGTACCACTAGATTTCATGAATAAGTACATATTCCGATCGGCTTGTTAAGAGTACCGAATTAACTTTTCTATCAGTTTTTTTAATAAAAATGCTTTACACAAAATATGACCTTATAGGGGCGCAAAGAGTACAGGTTTATGTCAGAGGAAAGAACAAAATTAAGAAAAAACATTGAACTTATGTTAAAAAACCCTAAAAGTTGAAATGTATATGTGTGCCTTTTAAAATGTATTAATCATCAATATCTATATGCTCAAGTTTTCAAACAAAAAGCTTAAAACTTTACTACAGCCAAATAAGAGGTCAATAAACAGTAAAGAAGAGATTTTATTGTTTACTAAATAGATCTTTAACTACAGATATTTCAGCTTCAATGTGCTTTAAATATATCAAGATCGCCTGTTATGAAAAACATATTTACTCCTAAGCTAATACATTCTATAGGAAGAAAATTTTTCTTTTTATAGATTCAGCATTGAATTTCTGTACGTTTTATCGCATGCAGCGTTGTAGAAACTACAAAGTAAAAATTAAAAAATAAAAATCCCAAAAATGCTGCGATAAGAAACTATTCCAAAGAAATATTTAAAATATCGACGAATTTCTTAATTTTGCAGAATGGAACTATTGTGGTAACCTGTACACGAAGTAAAGAAAAAAGCTCCCGGTATGTTCACTAAAATACTACTTCGTGGAGGACAAAAGACGTTTTTGTTTCAAGTCTAGAACACACTCACTTGCGCGTGTACATTAAGCTTAAATTTCTTCTTCAGGAATGTCCAACTTTCCGACGGAAAGAATCGAACGTTGTACCGTTGCTGCTACGACAGCCAGTGGCCTACTGACAGCTCCAAGGTCAACACTGTGCAAGAGGTCATGCAGTTGGCAACCAATAAATATTGTGAAACAATGCTTCTCACTGCAACAGAGAACAAGGGATAGTTGGCATCCTGTGTTGCATTGGTCAAAGTGTTAAATTGTATACATTTCCAATCTTTCATTTGTGTCGTTCTATTCAATTAATTTCACTATGCACATTTAATTAATTACATACTTTCATTCTTCTTACGTCGTATCATTGAGCTGCGATGTATGCATATCCTGAAAAGTTTATATGCTTGTGTACTGCAGAACAAAGAAATGAACTGACTGTAATACTGTCTGTATTTACTTCTGACGTCATTAAAAATATAAAGTTCCTTAGACAGTAGTAGGCAAAAACTGTAGGATACCTGTGAGTTAATTAAATTTTTCATGGCACCTCCTATGGAGAATAGCAAGCCATTCGTCTGTTGGCTGTCTGCGTAGACTTGCATTAAGTCATTCCAAAGGAGATATTAATAAGGCTCATTGCATTTGTGATGCTGTTTTTCCGTTTTCTGCGTGTCTCTTACGGATTTCTGCCACGACTCAATCCTCTGTGAATTTCTGCTCAGTATCCTTCCAAGATAAGGTAATGCTAATGTAATTGTCCTATTTTCGATCAATATGCGTACAGCATTATCGCAAGGAATTCAATAGATCATAACCTTCCTTCTTAGGGAAGATAGACAAAACAGTTGACACGCTAGGTGCACATGACCATGAATAATCAGCACGACTCATCCATATTTCATATCGTGACCAATAACTGTCAGACATTAAGCCTCGGAGGCCTATTTGTGGTTCTTGTAGACCACACAAATCACTAGACAGTGATACTTCAGGGAATTGTGGTTAAGACGCCACTTGGTAAACACATGGTCGACCCATGACCCTCGAGTTTCCATTTACTTGCCTTAACAAGCATGACCATTGGATCGACTACCAAATGCTATAATAGCAATACCAATTTCAGTAACGATCATCTGGTAAGGGTTTGATCCACTGTCTGTGGAAATTTTCGTTACTTCATGGCACCTCAAAAACTAAAAGAGACCTGCAATTAATTTAGTCCAGGCCAGTAGGTTTTTCTAGATTAAACACAAGTTTGTAGAATTGTCTTAAATAAGGAAAATAGGGTGTTTGAAAAAAAATGGACAATATTTGTTTAGGTTTTCAGCTGATTGAATGAACATGGGGTGTTGCTGCTGGAGAAGGGCTAGGGGTGCGAAGTAAACCAACGTTTTCATTATGTAACATACACAAAATTAATATTTTAATAACTGACTTTATGTGCTATAAAGTAGTTCTTCAAATGGCACATGACTAAATGTTCATTTCATCTATTACTTTTATATTGCTTATGTATACAGTTAGTGCGAAAACGATTGTGCAATTAATAGAGTGACAATAAAATGAGCAAATATAGGCAAAATATATGTAAAATTTATGATTTAGAATGTACATAAAATAAATTATTACAATTGATTATGTATTATGATAGTAATTCATAATTAGACCCCTGTTGACTTCATAAATGTCACATATTTGTGATATGTATTCACAATAAACAAACCGCCACGGGTGGCCGAGTTAGTTAAGGTGCGGACTCGTGAGCGGGAGATCAGGGGTTCGAATCCCACCAGGACCGTCCTCCCTGATGAGGTTTTTTCCAGGTTTTTCCTCGGTCCTCATATATGACAAATGCCGGGCAGGTACCCTAAACTTAGGTCTGGAACGCTTCCTTCCGAAAAAAATATCCTTTCACAATATATAATTTCATCTCATGTATTATCAGTGTTCACCGCCTGTGATGCCTCTGTAGTAAAACGGGCGTTAAACACTGCTCAAAAAAAAAAAAACAATAAACGAAGTCACCTTTTGTATCCGCCGCACATACAACGGTAATATATTTATATAAAGTAAAATATATGTGTATCACAACAAACTCTTTCAATAACGTGTTGCTCGTCCGCAACGCGCTACTCTTGCCACCCTTATTGAATTCACTGCAGCAGCAATACTGGAAATTCAGACTTAGTGATACGATTGTTGCGGGCAGAATCAATAGCAAAATTAGGAGATGTCCCGGCTAAGCAAACATGAAGGGACCTCGCTGACACTACGTGCAATATCTGAGTCTAATTTAGCTCTCCTGAGTGATAGAAACGTTATCATCTTCGTAGCTACTGCGTGAGCTGGCAAGTGCGGCATTTGAGCCCAAGGTCGATGGGAAAATGCTCGATGAGTGTTTAGCGAATGCTGTGTGGGA
This sequence comes from Metallyticus violacea, assembly GCA_030762175.1. Lineage (NCBI taxonomy): Eukaryota > Metazoa > Arthropoda > Insecta > Mantodea > Metallyticidae > Metallyticus > Metallyticus violacea. The sequence continues at coordinate 14,719,786 of CM060846.1, read as the reverse complement.
AGGTTGTTAATTTTAAAGCGGGTTATGATTCAGCATATGTTTTTATTACTTAATGATTCACACAAACTGGCTGACGGAGCAAGCGCACAAGATTTTAATAAAATGCTCCCGGCGTTAAACTTGCCGGTTGTCACTGTGTACAAAACAAACTTATGCACAGAGAAATGTACGCACAAGGATAGTCTAATTAGTTGTGTATTTCAGTGGTTTTATTTCACACGTTTTGAGGAATCGGTTTATTTTCGGACACGAATAGTCAGTAGTTGATAGGATTTTAAAACTAAAACCGCTCACATTCTCATTCCGGTTAATGTTCAAAACGCGCCCTTGCTAATCATATCGACATTGATACTTAGAACATTTGAGCGTTTTTATTTTTTAATGCACCTAGAATTTCATAATTTCACGGCAGTTGGCACATCGGCAGTCAGGGCGGTAACTCCCGGCGAAACGGATGTAATATCCACGCAACTGATTCAAGTTCTCTCGCAGTTACAACTACAAGTACAATGAAAATTGTAATTACCTTAGGACAGATGTTGCAAATATTGTCCTGCTGTATCCACAAATTCATGTTATCTTTTTTAGAAATTGTCATTCACGTAGTTCATTTAAACTTGATAGCATAAAGGTCACCGTTGACACGAATTGCAGGCAGGTGATCCTGATATTCTGGTAAATTTCTGTAATTGGATGTTACAGAACGTTAATGATAGTGCAGTTGATCCACGCAAACTATTCTTTAATAATGAAGCATGGTTTCATTTACATGGTCATGTTTCGACTACAAATAACAGGTATTGGAGTAAAGAAAACCCCGATTTTATCCACGAAATCCCCTTGCATGACGAGAAAATCGGTGTATTGCACGCAGTAAAACATACAGAGTAATAGGGCCTATCAATGCAGAAAGATATGAGAATTGCACACTGATATAATGCTATTTTTATTTATGGGAGAAGCTGAAAAATAAACTGTATGGAACAAACCGTTACGTATTAGAAGAACCGAAAGAAAATACTAGGCGAGAAATTCACTTAATGCATGCATGTAGCAGAACAACATTTTCAACATCTACCATAAGGTATGTGCTTATTTTTATTGAAATTGCGATAACTTATAGCAGTTGCGCGGATATTACATTCTCTTCGCCAGCAATTGCCGCTCTCGCTTGCTGTAAAACTTGTGACAGAACCACGAAAAATCCAGTACATACTGTTTCATAAGAGAAATGGTGAAAAGTACATAATTTATTATCTCATATATACTTGTTAGACCTGCAAACAGGAACTATTTCTTTCCTTCCTTCTTTGGAATGAGTAGTGTTTAACGATAGTTTTTGCTACAGAGGCACCACAGGCGATGGAATTGATGATACATGAGATGAAAAGATATATTGGGAAAGAATCTGTTTTTTTAAAGAAGGAATCGTTCCAGGCCTAAGTTTAGGGTACCTCCCCGGCATTTGCCATTTATGAGGACTGAGGAAAACCTGGAAAAAAACCTCAGTCAGGAAGACGGTCCTGGCGGTATTGGAACCCCGGACCTCCCGCTCTCGAGTCCGCGACTTAACGACCTCGGCCACCCGTGGCGGTTCCTTCTTGTCTCGAACGCTCCATTACAACTTTATTTTGCTTTATTTAATCCCCCTTATCATGCAACAAAAGAGTGAATAAATATCAGCAAAATAAGAGGGAAAGTTAAAAAGTCACTTCTGAGCTCGCTGTAATGTCATGTCCGCTAGTTTGTTGTTCCACCGGTAGATGACGCACAGACGTACAAGCAAACTTGACGGTTGTAAAATGGCTGAGATATTGAACGAGTGGTCATGGGAGGAGGTACGCTCACTGTGGGCAGTAGACATGGAACATGTCAACATTCACAATAAGGTTGCATCTATCCAACAAATTGGGAAATGGTGCCGGAGAGGGTCGAACGTGAAGAGCGGAGTGTCAATTGATGAAATGATGGGAAAGAACAGGTGTGTGATGCTGGCAAACTGTCGGACCAACAAAAGCTTGAGGGCTTGGCGACATCTCTAACGAACCTGCAATATTATCCTGTTGAGGTGGGCACCTTTTTGCGAATGGGTGCAACTTGAAAAATAAAAAGCATGGAATGGAAATGTCCCAAATTACCAAGATTGCAAGCACCCTTGCAAGCACAGTGTAAGTGATGGCAACTATTTTTGTGACGTTAATGGTGTGTTTTTGTTGATTTTATGGGACGTGGTGTGACTGCAAATGCAGTTGCATGGGTATTAATGGGTCTTATGGGAGCCATTTGACGTCAATAATCTGGTCTTCATATTACACTAGAAATGCAGATGCTGCTCGTAAATGCTACGGTTCATGTCACTCGCAATACAATGGTTTTGTGCACACCTGGCATTGACAACGTGCCCCTCAACCACTATACAGCCCGAAATTGGTACTTTCAAAAGTTCATCAAATTTGGGAAAAAATCGTTTCCAAGCACTGACAAAGTGAAAGACAAAGCATTGAAATGATCTACAAACTAGATGCCTCTTTCCATCTTAGGGGAATTAAAAAACCCATTTTACACTATGAGAAATGCTTGAGTAACTTATTTGTAGAAAAATAAAGAAACAGTGTTCTATATTTTGACCACCTGTTCACCTAAAAAAATAGAATCTTATTTTTTGACATAAAGGTGTAATTATATTGCATACGAGACATTCCGGTCCTTCTGGGATAAAAGATGGTGATAGAAGAATATATCATAATAAGTATCGTACTCAGCGGAAAGTGGTGGAGGGCCGGCATGTGCGCACAAGTAAGGAGGGCTCCGTAGCGATGCCATAATCGGTCACATTCCCAAAATGTCTTCTGTACAGTACTCAGGTGGTAAAGGGTTGCAATCAGGGACATTAATATGAATTTTAAGACATATTAGTGTCACAATCGTATTGCACGTTCCAACAACAACAACAAAAAAAAAACTCCATTGAGATAGGAGGACATATGCTTTTTCACTTCTTTTCGTACTACGCAATGAAATTTGGGGCAACATAGCGCACAGCTACACAATTCGGTTCAGATCGGAGCGCGTGTGTGTAACAAGTTTGTGTTTTAAACGTATTGACTTTTTAGTCGTCTTCAGGAAAGTGAAATATTTCCTTAAACTTTCTGCGATTATCGTATCGGCAGCGTGTCAAAACACATCTATCTAAAAGCCTTACATATCGAAAATTACTTAGTATGTTTGAGGTGTAATGAAAAAGGCGCATATAAAGATGAGTAATAATGATATTAAGTGAAAAATATAGTGTGGGTTGTCTTTCATAGGAGGCATTATGCACGGCAAAACAAAATAATAAAACAATAATTATCATTTTAAAAACGTGGGTAGTAAACAAGAAATGCAAATGACGTACAGAGACACTGAAGAAATTAATTATTGTAGGGACACGAGCATCACCTTAAACAAATTAGGAGTACACGAAATGTGTTGGGCACAATACTTAGCCAGCGCCAATAAAGATTAGTAATGCAATTTTCTTGCAAAACTGGTTCCATGTGCCAAGAGACAGTAATATGCGCTAAGTACAGCTCTTTTCCATAGTGCTTGTGTGTATACCTTCGCCTCATAAGGGAGGAGCCAGCTTTTCGTCCAGCCTGTAATATCACACATTCAGAACTCCTCCTTTCGTCTTCTTTCCTTTCCCTTCACGTTTTCATATTGATGTTACATTTCGATTATAGATTTACGCTGCCTTTTTTATTTATATGTTTAATTTTGGGTGATTCTTTTCTCACACTAATGTGCTATGCTCGTAAATACTTTTCTATTCTGAAATTTACGTTATTTCATTTAGAGGAAATTGAAAGTGTGCGTAGACCCATTCTCTCGGCTATAAAGCGTGATGCAGTCAACTCCCGCTTTCTATAATGCTACACAACTTGTTACCTTATAGAAGATGCTGGAATTGCCGTTCTCCCTAAGCTAAACATATGTCGGAAAAACACATTCTCATTTCATTGATAATCTTTTCCTTTATACTTCGAAATCCCCACTTATGCTAATTTCTGAGATAACTGTTGTTTAGCTTTCAAGATTTCCGCAACTTAGATCTAGTTTTTACACCTTCGCTCGTGTTCTTTATTCTGTACTGAACCAGTAGATTCAAATTTGTGCATTACACAGCTGGTTGGCTCAGGCGGTAACTGTCGCACCTCGTATTTGGTAGGACCTACTTTCAAATTCTGCGCCTGACCGTGGTTTTCCTCAGTATTTTATGAAAGGGCAAATGTTGCGTTAGTCTTTTTCTGCCACGAGTTCATCTTTCATTTTACTATTCATTTTCATTCTATCTGTCTTCTGTGTTTGTGATGTCATGGAGGCGGGCCTGACATGGGTTTCGCCATTCGGTCAATGTGCATATGTGCCTTGTGTGTGTTTAGAGTAAATAGCTCCCCGAGAGACCACTGACCGGGCATTGGTGTGTAAATCCTGAACACGATGGAAAGTAAATTGCAGCGAAGGAAGATGTCGTTAATTATAGTTCTGGAAGGAGACAATTGATTAGTAAAACTGTGAATAAATTCCTCGTGCAAACGAAAAGCTGATTCATGTTTAAAGTACCGCCACGGGTGGCCGAGGTCGTTGAGGTGCCAACTCGTGAGTGGGAAGTCTGGGGTTCGAATCCCGCCAGGACCGTCCTCTCTGACTGAGGTTTTTTCCAGGTTTTCTTCGTTCCTCATAACTGGCAAATGCCGTTGAGGTACCCTAAAATTAGGCCTGGAACGGTTCCTTCCTTTAAAAAATCCTTTTCCAATATATAATTTCATTTCATGTATCATCAGCGTTCACCGCCTGTGGTGCCCCAGTAATAAAAACGGGCGTTAAACACCATTCAAAATAAACGTTTAAAGTAACCTTTAAACACAAAAATGCATTGCTCTAGAGCCATCTGTCAAACAACATTCGCGAATGAATGTATATATCATTGTCAGATTGGCAGGGAACAGGCTCAAAGCGAAGTTCAAAAACACGACAAAGGACGGAAATACAACTGAAGTATGCAGCCATCGCCGTGTCGCCGAGACGTGTTCGCACAAGATTTATAACATCTCTACATGTACCTTTACAATCCTAAACCTCTTGACCGATCTGAAAAATAATCTGTACGCTCTTCAGCCTAGCTAAAAATTGTATGGATTCCTCCTTTTTGATACACTGCATGCTAAAGTTCTGACTACAGTATTCAATCAATTTGAATCAAATTGTTCAATGCTCATTAGAATCATAGAGTGTTTTTATTTGTTTCGGTTATTGCCGATTTCAATCCCTAAGAAACCGGGGAGACATTGAGTGGGCGAGAACTTCACATTCTCTTATTTGGGGAGTTTTCGGGACGGGAAACACGAATATGACATCTAATATTATAATGTTGCATTAATAACGGGGAAGCTGGAATGATTCTCTACACAGAACTAAGAGGGGGAACGGTCTCACCAGCTTGCACCAGATTATGCCCTGGAGTGTCGCGATAGCATTATATTTATAAATTTTACATTTTTATGATGACCTCATGGATTACTGACTGCCGGAAGATCCCAGGTTCGACCCTCGGTACCCAAGTTAGGGAGGGGGTCTACCCAGTTTCGCAAGGGCAATTGAGAAGCTGGCTGATAGAAAGGTCAAACCGCCGGTGATGACAACCAGGGGAATACGCTGATATGCCTTCCTGCAATGCTGCACTCTACCAGTGATATCGCAAGACGGAGGTAGAGGACCAAAAGCCTGCAGTGGCTAAAAGACCTTGGTGAACAATTTTTATGATATTTGGAAAGGAAGAATCAGATTTTAAAAATTAGAATCACGATCGGGATGTTCAGCCTTCCCTACTGACCTTCTAACCAAATGAACTAGCGCGAACCTCTCTCCTCTGAGTCTGCATATCTCAGAGACCTCCCTGAAGTTTTCTCTTTTGTGAGAGATCTTAGCAATCGACTCACATTGCTACCAGTACTTTTGAACCAGGCTCGCTTGAGATGATGGCAGACGGGATGATGATGATGATGATTATTATTATTATTATTTTTTTTTTAAAGGGCGCAAAACAGCTAAGGCAATTATCGCCCAAACGCACTAAAAACTGAGCCAAGAGTAAAATAAATAATTGATCTACACTAAAATTTGGTGCACAAAACAGGCAACAATAGCGCTTTGGGCAATAAAAATAAAAAAAAACCATAACAAGCAACAAGGGTAAAGTCAACAACAAACAAAACACTGGTACTAAAATACAAAGTCTTAAAATGGTCTAAAAAGCTGTCGTATATTAAATGATATAAAATCACACCTTGCTCCAAAAACCACAAACATGGATAAAACAACAGAGCACTCGCTCAACAGCATCCACATCGTCTGCAAGAACTTCCTCAAGAGAGGAAGGAAAACCCAGGGAAAGTCTAAAAGCCGTTAGATGATGGCATTCAAGTAAAATGTGATGCACTGTAAAGGGGTGGTCACAATGAAGACACGTTGGAGCTGGTTCACCATTAAAACGGCAACGGTAACTAAAAAGGCAATGCCCATTTCGTAAACGTGCTAAATGTTGTCTGCGCGAGAAGAAGATTTTTTTATTTAATTTATTTATGGACGCTCTTTAACAGCTCAGGTCATCAGCGTCCCATTCAATTCAGGGCGTGAAACGGTGGATAAATTTTGCTCAGAGGCCTCTTCTTTCAGGCTTGAGGTTCTTTTTCGTGCCGTAAATGTACGACACGGGACCCACGGCTTTACTTCCTTTCCGAAGGTAGCCACACTTAGGATTTTTACGCCCGAAAAAAATCCATCAGTCCTAGCCGGGTTCGAACCCGCGATCTTGGATTTAGAAGGCAAGTATGGTTACCACTACACCACCAGGACCGACGCGAGAAGAAGATGACAAGTTAAGAGCGGCTGATTTACATTGTCGAAGTTTATTACCTTGGAGTAGTCTCCATTCCTCGCGCCAGCACGTGAGAACGCCTGGACATAAAGAATGTTTAAAATCTTCAGAGTAAAATCATTGCTCAAATTCAGCAGGGTCTAAAAGGGAGGATTTAGCTGCGACATCTCCCCAGGATGTGCTACTTAAAACACGTAAAAGACAAAGAGAACTTTCACACCAACCTCTGAGTTGCGCTATATGTGATGACCAGCGTAATTTCCCATCAAACACTAAGCCAAGGAGCTTAAGTTTTTCGGCGAAAGAGAGAGCATTTGAGCCAAGATGGAGGGATGGTGAAGGATAATCCTTACAGCGCTAGAAATTTATGTAGATGGTCTTCTCAACAGAGAAATGGAGCCCGTAGTTTACACTCCAGGCATAATGAGGCGGCGTTCCAAAAGACAACAAGAGGAAAGAAACATAGCAAAATCGTCGACAAACAACGACGATTTAATCCATGGCAATAAACACTCTCTGATGAAATTGATAGCGATAGCAAACAGTGTGCAACTAAGTATCGAGCCCTGAGGTACTCCATTCTCTTAAGTAAAACGAAAAGACAAAACTGAACCCACGCGAACATTAAAAACCCGGTCTTTCATAAACTCCTGAATAAAAACAGACACTCGACTAAATATACGCCACTCATAAAGCGCACGAACGATACCACTCCTCAAACAGGTATCACAGGATTTCTCCAGATCAAAGAAGACAGCGATCGTTTGGCACTTCCGTACAAATCCGTTCATAATATGGGTGGAAAGAGACACAAGATAGACGACTGAAGAGCGATGACGACGAAAACCGCACTGGACGTTCATAAATAGGTGCCTCGACTCTAACCACCACATTAGCCGCCCGTTAACCATGCGTTCCCTCACCTTGCAAACGCAACTGGTGAGGGAAATCGGACGGTAACTGGAAGGAAGGTGTGCGTCCTTTCTAGGTTTATGAATAGGAATAACGGTGGTCACTCACCAAGCGCTCGAAAAAATGTCATTACACAAAATATAATTAAATATCTGGAGCATAAAAGCCTTGACTTCCGCTGACAAATGCTGCAACATAGCAGCATGAATACCATCTGGCCCCGGTGTGCAATGCCTAGAGGTAGAAAGAGTATGCTCCAATTCCCTTGCAGTAAAAGTGACATTTTGCACTCCTAATTGTCGGAGGAAAAGCAGAAACCTCTCGTTTCAACCTGCTCCTTTAATGTGTGAAATGAAGGAGGATATTTGGCGGTGGTCGAAACATCAGTGAAAGTTCGCCCTAACGTATTAGTTACGTCTATCAGAGTAGCAAGAACTCCATGTTGTAACTTAAGACGGGTATAGGCGAAAACCTAGGTTTGCCTGCAACGCGGCGAGCTTATTCCAGAATACAGGCGTGGTGAGGTTAAAAGAAGAGGCCAAAGCAATCCAAGACCCCCTTTTGCTTTGTTAATGATTCGAACGCACTTAGCACCCACCTATTTGTAGAGAATCATATTTGCTGACGTAGGTTGGCGACGAAAATCTCGCAAAGCATCTCGACATGCACGCAATGCGTCCCGGCATTCATCGGTCCACCAAGGAACCGGAAAGTGTCTGGGGTGGAAAGACGATAGCCTGTCTTGAGTGTAAATTAGAGATGACATTCCAGGCAAAATGTTCAGCAAGTGAGAGGGAACAGAAAGATAAAAACTATGAGCACTGTCTGAAAGAAAAGTAGTTTGAACAGTATTGAGCACAGTAATATTGTGGCGGTGAAGAAAGTCTGCTAACATGCTACCACTTGCGCACTCCGTGTTTGAACCCCATAGGGGATGGTGCGCATTAAAATCCCCCAAAAGTAGACAGGGGATGGTAGCTGAGATAAAAGATAATCTAGATTAACCGCTACAACAGTAGCACAAGGAGGCAGGTAAATAGTGCACACTGTAAAATGGAGACCAGAAAAATGAATTGGAGCTCCTGCAGCCTGTATAGGAGTCTAGAGGCTCAGTGAAGAACTGTACACGTCATCACTGATGAAAATTAAAACTCCGCCATGCGCGGGAGTGCCATTTTCGGGAGGAAGTTCGAATCTTAACAAAGAGTAACCTCCAAAAGTAAACGAATCATGCGATCTAAGTTTGGTCTCTTGGAGACACACAAGTGCAGAGTCAGTCAATCGAATAAGCAACTCCAGGTCCGATCTTCGACTACGGAGTCCATGCACATTTTACGAAAGGATAGCCATTGTCAAAATCTGGAATAAGATTAAAATAAATAAAATTACCACCTTACTTTTTGGTTGGACCATGACGAGCCAACTGGCCTTTCCTCAGTCGAGTGGGACTAGGTGGTTTATCAGGAGCAGGCAAATCCTGCTCCATGACTTTCTCAGAGGGAGGAGGGGTCTCCTGCTGAGAGGTATCCCCCGTCCAAACTTGAAATGGGTTGAATGTAGAAATAGGCGGTGACGGCGACCGCCTAGCGGGTTTGCTCCCAGACCCACCATGGGCGCTTGCTTGACCTTCGAGAAGGAGGAGAAGGGCTCTTCTTCTTCTCAACAGGAGTGGACATTTGTTTTCAAGAAGTCAGTCCTTGTGTAAGCGGTCTTGAATTTAATTTCCGGGGCGTTGAAAACTACTGGTTTGAGCTTTTCGGTAGAGCGCTTTGGAGAACTTGTTGCATTATGGACCCGTGTAAAAACGAGGTCGCAGGTGTGCATACTGCTGTTGCACTTTTTGACCGCTGAAGAAGCTGCTGCGCTGTATGTAACGGTCTTAGGTACTACAGGTTAGTGTGATTGGTTTTTCTTTCGGACCTCAGTAAAGGAGAGTTTTTCCTTTACCTGGATTTCCTATATACAGCGCTCCTCTCGATAAGGTGGACAGTCGTGGGATGAAGCCGGGTGAGCTCCAAGGCAGTTCACGCAGATGGGAGCGGATGGACATGCTCCTTCATGGCTTCCCTGACCGCAGGATGCGCAGATGGAAATGACACTCTTACAGGATATGCATGTATGGCAAAACGCTGGTACTGAAAACAACGCAACGTGCTGGAGATATACGGGCGCACCTCAATCACCTAGTAGCTAGCCTTGATCCTCTGCGGCAATTCAACCCTATTAAATGTGAGGAAGTACGGGTAGCTGTAATTCACCCTCTTTCCTCGCCTGCACTCGATACACCGATGTGACCCTTTGGTTTTCCAGACAACTCTGGATTTCCGGGTCGGACATACCGTCTAGATTATTGGTGGTAACAATTCCTCGCGACGAATTCAAAGTCCTAGTTGCTCAATAAGAATTTGATAGCCGTGGAGGATCGTCGCCTTGAGCAATGAGTTTTTTGAGACAGTCCATGTGTCTCCACCAAAAGACAACCATTACGAAGACGGGTACATGACTTAACGGGTCCAGCTATGGTGTCAATGCCCTTCTGAATTATAAAAGGGTTTTTCCTGCTGAAAGACTGACCTTCCTGACTGATAACTAATTAAATAACGAGGAAAGGACTTCTCGGTTACTCCACTCTTTTACGTTTCATTTTCAGTAATTATTATCTTTTACATAGCGCATTAATCCTCTACCACTGCAATTGTGTCCGATGGCAGGCTGCTTCCTGGGCGCCACCCCGGCTTAGGCGACTTGTTCTGGCTTGAACAAAGTCACCTCAGGGTCAAACCTCCCGGGTCCAGGAAGACGCACCCAATGGCCTACAGCAAGTTTACAGCTCTTGCAATAGCCTTTACCAGGGGATACGCTCCCGTCCTACATGATAACCCAGTTCTGGGAGTCACGCCATTTACCCGGTCACTTTTTAACGTGTCAAATACGGGGACATCCATCACACTAAAAGCAGGGAGGTATAAAAAATAAAAATTAAAATGGAAGCGAAATAAAAAGTGTCAAACACGCTGAGCGTGGACCTTGGGGAGAGGTCGGGTGCCTCGGGATCGCTACGCCCTATGCCCAAAGAAGAGGCTCCAGAGGAGTGGCAGACAGGGATTGTGGTTACTCAGGATTCACTTATCCTCACAATCCTCCCTGTGGGCCGAAGTGTTTCAAGAACTGAACCAGACCTTAAAGCGTTTGCTTGCATATCTGCTCAGTATCGTTCTCGAGTGTGAAGTTTTTTTTTTTTTTGATTGATTTATTTATGGACGCTCTTTAACATCTCAGGTCATCAGCGTCCCATTCAACTCAGGGCGTGAAACGGCCGACAAATTTTGCTCAGAGGCCTCTCTTTCAGGCTTGAGGTTCTTTTTCGTGCCGTAAATGTACGACATGGGACCCACGGCTTTACTTCCCTTCCGAACGAAGCCATACTTAGGATTTTTACGCCCGAAAAAATCCATCGCTCCTGGCCGGGTTCGAACCCGCGATCTTCGGTTTAGAAGGCAAGTATGGTAACCACTACACCACCAGGACCGACAAGAGTGTGAAGTATACATGCAAGAAGAAACTTGAATATCTCTACAAAATAATGTTGTGAGCATCTTCACTGTCCTTTATTCCATTCTCTTTTTTTACTCTTGCTTTGTGAATTTCAGTTTCCATTTTTTTCAGGATAAATATACAAGTAATGTGTGTGTCTCTGGGTTGTTGCGTGAGAGCATAATATCCAGCAATATAATTTAAGGATTCTGCTCCACAGTATGCTTTGATAACAGACCAATCATTGCTTATTATATTTAATATCCAAATAAAATTAGGTATATGAAAAATGAGTGCAATTTAAAATGATGACAGCGACGTAAATCTGTTATGTAATTATCAGCTCTTGTAAACTAAACGTTATGCGGTTAGACATCTTGTGCTGGGAAAAAAAGCGAGCGTTCTTTCTTTCTTTCTTTCTTTCTTTCTTTCTTTCTTTCTTTCTTTCTTTCTTTCATTCTTTCATTCTTTCTTTCTTTCTTTCCTTCTTCCTTCCTTCCTTTCTTTCCTTCTTTCCTTCTTTCTTTCCTTCTTCCTTTCTTCCTTCCTTCCTTCCTTCCTTTCTTTCTTCCTTTCTTTCTTTCTTTCTTTCTTTCTTTCTTCCTTCCTTCCTTCCTTTCTTTCTCTCTCTCTTTCTTTCTTTCTTTCTTTCTCTTTCTTTCTTTCTTTCTTTCTTTCTTTCTTTCTTTCTCTCTCTCTTTCTTTCCTTCCTTCCTTCCTTCCTTCCTCTCGCTCGCTCTCTCTCTTTCTTTCTTAATTCAACAAATATAGGAAAACCATATGTTCATTTTGCAACATTTTCATACTATATATTCATACTTTTAGAAATTAAATATTTCAGTAAATTTTTATGCTTTGTTTCAGGGAAAGCTCATAAAATAGTTTAATAAAAATTAAGGTTTTCAAATTAATAGTTATAGCTAGAATATTATAACATTCATAAAGCAATATAACGGCCATGGTTATATAAACATAATAATTTCGTTGCCCATGGTTCACCATATCTTAACTTGGCTTTAATGATGTGTTAATTCAGATTAAAGTTTAACTCTCTGTAGAGAATTTAATTAATCTGCTGCAGTTTAAGAAATTAACAGCTAAATATTAAACAAATAGGTCTTTTAAACATTAACGACTTCCACTGAAAATTTGTGTTGTAATAACGAAAACTGTAAAAGTAACCCAACTTATTTTATTTCTCCCTTGAAAAAATATATTATCTTCGTTATGTTTAAAATTATATAAATAACAACATTAAATGTTAATTTAGCGAGAGCAAAAAGTGGCATGCAGAAACAGAAAAAGCTTGTAATAAGCCAATATCTGTCTGGAAACGTTTCTCGCTCACTTGTGTTCTAAAATAATTCGCTTTTGTACAGTTTAAAATAACGATTGGCTCAACCCTAAACAAAGCAAGGAGACGGAATCTGCAAGAGTGCATGTTGTAGGGCTATTTATATAAATAGATTTTCCATTTTACCATATTGTTTTATGGCGCCAGTGCTTTTTAGATACGCTGTCTTGTGTCTAACGCCGCGATATTTAAAGCAAAGAACAGTAAAACAGAAATAATTCGCGCCGACTTCGCAGTGGATGACATTTATTACCATTTTATTGCGCACCCCCTTCAATGTTTCGTCTATATTCTGCACGACCGTGCACCTGCAAGTAAATATAGCGTCTGATGATTCCTTAACGCGAAAGCATTCTTGGTTTTAAAGCTGCAGTAAGTTACACGTTCCAGAAGCTTTGCATTGCTTTGTCTTTGTGTAGGGCAAAGCATTATAAACTATTATTAACATTGAGAGCATTTAAGCTGCTCTGGGTGATTGTACATTAGCTATTGCTCTGAGTACCTTATATTAATTACGCTATTATTAGTTGTATTATAATCGTTTATTATTTTCACCAATATAAGATAGGGAAAAAATGAAATTTAGAAGAGCAGATATGTCTTATTGAAAAACTGCATCACGTAGATGCTGAAAAATGTTCTAAGAAAACTTACAAATTCGCACGCTGTAGCATAATCGACAATTTTTGTAATACTGCGCGTTAATAAATATCCTAATTTTTTAAAAATGAAAACAAAAAGTGCTCATTTTTCATGTTTAGCATATTTTCGGAATAGCTTTGTGGTCCAGGTCATTAAGGCATGAACTTATGAACGGGAGGCTTGGGTTTCGATCCCGGCCAGGACTGACAAGGAAGACATCTCAATCAGGATCACTCCATTGTTACCTGGCTAATTTCAGGTCTCTGACTGATAGTTCCTCGTTCGGAATTGCTCATTTTGCGTTATGAGATGTTGTTCCACTTTTGGACGTAAGTCGCTCGGGCCTGGGTGTTCAGAGGAAGAAATATTTTGTCTTGTGTATTCACTTTTTTGTTATGTGTATAACAATGAGAAAATTATTAAACATAGATAAAGCAATAATAGCATGAAATTGTAGCCACATAGTCACAATCGCTGTTTTTACCTCGCAACTTCTTTCCATCACATTGCTGAATCCTTTTATTCGCTCTTCCGTAATGTAAGCAAGGCGTATATGATTTGACATAACTGTTGAAAACAACTGAATGTAGTTTCATCATGAATATTCTGACATATAACTTTTCTTCTGACCATAGCTGATGGCACCGCCACGGGTGTGGCCGAGGTCGTTAAGGCGCGGTCTCGTGAGCGGGAGGTCCGGGGTTCGAATTCCACCAGGACCGTCCTCCCTGACTGACTGATTTTTTCAGGTTTTCAGTCCTCATAAATGACAAATGCTGGGAAGGTACCCTAAACTTAGGCTGGGAACACTTCCTTCCTTAAGAAATATCCTTTCCCAATCTATCATTTCATCTCATGCATCATCATTAAAAAACCGGAAATTCTGAATACAATAAAAAAGACCATGGTGAAATGACTACAGATTGGAAAAGCTCGGTAAATGCCCTTTAGGACAAGTTACTTCCCGAGGATAATAAGAGTATGGATAATATTCAGCGATTTCAAAAACGAGTAGATATGAACACCGTGTATAGAAATTATTTACTAATCTACCCCTTTGATACGTTGGAAGTTAAGCTAGCTATAAATAAACTAAAAAGGAAAAAGACAGCAGGCCCCGATGGAGAAGGAACGAAGTTCTGATAAATTCGGAAAATAAGATTACACCGTTCCTATTTCGACTTTTTAATGACGGCATGTGGCAACGGCGCTTTCCCTATTGTTAGAAAGAAGCAAAAGTAATTACCTTGAAACAAAGTGCCGACAAGGATCCTAAGGAACCGAAACCATACAGACTTATATGTCTCCTGAATACTCTTGGAAAATTTTAGAACTTGTTTGTAAAAGATTAAAAGAATTTAGAATCATGAAAGGTATGAACAACAATCAATTCGGCTTTAGAAAAGGAAAATCGACTCAAGACGCAATAAACCACCTATTGGAAATGATGAATAACACAAATTCAAAATATTTAATTGGAACTTTAATTGGCATTTCCGGCGCTTTCGATCATTTATGGTGGTCGGTTTTAATTTAGCGGGTACGGGAAATACATCTCCTTAAATGCCTATACGCAATATAAATAGATTACTGCAAAGACAGAAGGGTTCACGTAAAAGGTACTGAAAAACAATTTACAGAGATCTAACGGATGTCCACAAGACTAGATTCTAGGACCAATTTTTGGGACATAGTTTTGGAAACTCTTTTAGGCGAACTAAACAGCGACGAAAATGTGGCAAAACCATGGCATAAGCCGACGATGTTTCATTTCTAATAGAAGTAAACAATAGAGAAAATATAGAAAGAAGATACATAAATTAACTAATAAATTAAGTAATTGGTGCAGTAAAACTAAACTCCAATTCGCTCCAACTAAATCAGGCTACATGCTTCTGAAAGGTAAACCTAAAAGAGATTCATGTATAAAATAGGACAACCAAAATATAAGACGCCAAAAAGTACCAAAATACCTAGGAATTTATTTAGATGAAAAACTAAACTTTAGGAAACATGCTGATTAAGCACGAAAAAAATCCGAAAACGTTATAATGAAATTAGAGAGATTAGTTCAGTTAAATTTTAAAATTTCATTAAACACCATTACAACATACCATATGAGCATTTTTGCTTCAATAATGACTTATGGAGCTGGGGTGTGGGCCCTGAGGATGAAGAATGTACAAATAAAAACTCTACTAAGAAGATCATAAAGGAAGAGGTTGCTAAGATTTACAGGGGCATTAAGGACCTCACCCACTCTGGCCCTTTTAGCAGTTACAGGAATATGGCCATTTGACTTATTGATTAAATTAAGAGGCGCTGTTTGTTGGTTGTAGAAAGGTAACTTTGAGAAAGTAAATTTAATAGTTGGCAGTCAATGCAACAAATTAAGGGAAATAAAACACAAAACTAAAAGCACAATGGCAGCACGAATGGGAATATAGCGTGGTAGGCAGGAGAACTTTCAACTTATTTAATAACATTTTTGAGAGATTAAAACTAAAATTTATACAGCCTACCAAAGGCATGGTACATTACCTTACAGGTCATGGACTTTACAAAACTTACCGGAAAAATTAACGAAACACTTTGCGATATTGGTAGATTTTGTAAAACAGGATAACCCAGAGCACGTATTATTTGAATGTACACGCTATTTAGAACAGATAAGAGAAGAAAGAGAAAATTTAAGTGGCCATCAGGTGGCACATGTACTTAGAAATAAGGGCCTATATAAATGCCTTGAGCAGGCTGCAATTCAAAATAAGTAATCTGGCATGGGAAGAGGTGATATCACAATAACAGATAATAAGAAGTAATGAAGTAGCAGAGGAAGAAGTAAGAAGATCAGAACGCATGCGTATACAAAGACAATCCCGAAACACAAATAACTTAACAAGAGTAGAAAATATTCAAGAAAACTTTAATTAAATCAGCAGGAAGAGAATGTTAGAGGAGAAAATAAAGGCAAGGAGGAAGGGAGTATTGAAGGAGGGAAGATACCTAAATTTATAATAGACGGGAATAATTTTGAATTACAACCTGAAGTAGAGAATGGGGAGGAAGATGAAGACGTTTGCCTATAAGAATGATGGTACCGGAAGGAAGATTACAGGAGAAAATTAAAGGGTGTTGAAGAATGAGCGGCGGGAGGAGATGGAGGAGGACGGAGAAGTGGTGTCCGGAGAGGAGGAGCAGAGCACGAGAAATTGTGTAACCAGGGGTCCAAGAGAATCAAGAGAGATGGAAGAATGCACGATTGGGAAGAAAAGTTGGAGTTTTTTTTAATGGTGTTTAACGCCCGTTTTTACTACTGAGGCATCACAGGCGGTAAACACTGAAGATACATGAAATGAAATGATATATTGGGAAAGATTTTTTTTAAACAAGGAAACGTTCCAGACCTAAATTTAGGGTACATCCCCGGTATTTGCCAGTTATGAAGACTGAGGAAAACCTGGAAAAAACCTCAATCAGGGAGGACGGTTTTGGCGGGATTCGAACCCCAGACCTCCCGCTCACGAGTCCGCTCTTAACGACCTCGGGCACCCGTGGCGGTCCTAAAGATGGAGAGTGGCATGGTGGAATCGAGGGAATAGTGTTTAATGAGTTAAAGGTTAGGATAAACAAATGAAACTTGTAGGAAAATAAATAGTGAATTTAAGTGAAGTAAGTTGTTAAAGAGAAGATGATTAGTATGATTGAGATGAATTAAAGAGATATGAAAGAATAATGTAGTGTTTAAATGTTGGTGTAAATTTAAGACAAAGTACTGCGATACCGCTGGTATCCAGTGGCCAGTAGTATAGTAATGCAATAAATTAGGACAGAATAACTGGTTACCAGCTATAATTCTTACTACTCCCAACAATTTTGTTAATTTGGTTAATTTTGTAGATTTTGGAATATGAAATTGGGAGGTGGTTTAGTAAATTTATATTTTCGTTTAATGTAATTAATTTGGAGATATTTTTATTATTTTACTATATTATTTTAGTCTAGTTATTAGGAAAATTTTTAAAATATTGTAATAAGAGATTATTGTATTCTATAGTTTATAATAAATGGAAAATTTGATATACACACCCTGGTTTAGGAAACCAGGTACCAGGGTGGCGTATAGAGATTTTATTTATTTTTTATTTATTTGTATCATCAGAGTCCACCGCCCGCGGTGCCTTAGTAGTAAAACGGCCGTTAAACACTATTTAAAAAAAAAGTAGGTGATGGCTTTATTTCTGAAGTAATCTTGAAGTCTCCGATTTGTACGCTTATATTGCCTGGTGTGAAAGTAAAGAATCATTATGTACTCAATGTTAGCCGTTAGCTTAATGCATAATGCACACGTGGTACCAGTTTCTCTGTTGTCACTTCCGGTTCCCGCCTGTGAGAGGTGTGCAAGTTGAGACACATTCAGTCCGCTTACAGAAAAATGGAGGCAGCACGCGACGAATAACATACAGCTGTGAACTTTTGCTTCCGTCTTCATCTGAGGGCTGTGCCATGTTACAGAAGGTTACGGAGATTTTGATCTTCCCTATAGCACAGCTCGAAGATGTTTAAAGAGAGAAGGCAACCAATTTCAAAGGAAGGTGGACCCGGACTCAGCATTTTGCTCTAAGAAAACACGAACAGCGCTGCTGTCATTGTGAGAGAGGATCGTCTGAAACCCCCATTTTGGTAACTGAAAACATGAGACGGGTTATGCATGGGAAGTATTCACCAACAAAAGCACGTTCATATGCAGTTGAACCTGATGCTACCGGAAGATGCCGAATTTCTGTCAAAGATAATCGCTGGTGATGAAACTGTCTGCATGCTTTTTATCCTGAGAGTAAACAGGAAATCTCTATCAGCCGCCGGGAAAGATATGGCCATTTCATTATTCGATATTTAAGGAATGTTTTACGAGCAGGTCGGACCTGCACACACAGCATAAGTGGCCAATACTACAGAGATGTCCTAAAAACTCTGCAGCATCATAATCAGACACAAAAGGCAACAAGCAGGATGGTGTACCACGATAAAGCACTTTTGTAGCTGAATATATCACAAAAATCCACCACTCTTTCCATTGTTCCGTGTAATTTTTTCCTTTTCCCAAAATTAAATACACACTTTCAGTTAGTATCACCAGATGCAGCGGTGAAGGCTGCGGAATTGATTCTGAAGGACCGGTCAAAAAAAGGTTTCCAGCATGTCTTTGAAGACTGGCAGAAACGCTTGGACTGATGTCTTGCACCAAACGGGACTATTTTCAAAAAGACCTATCAAATGATGAGGGTGAGCAAAGATATGCTGTCAAAAAATATGTTCATTCTTTGTTAAACAGCCCTCGTAGTTAATCAATTTCGTGAAACGGCAAATGTTCGGAATAAGAAGTGAAGAAAAGAATCACGTGTTCTCGCTAGGAAAATCTCTTACAAAACCCAAGTTCACTTCCATAACCATAAAGTTTAGTTCAATATGTTTAAGAAAATCATAAAAATGGCAATCTCTTAGCAGTGGCAACTTAGAAATGAGATTTTCCCCCCTAATAACCCTTTGCTTCATTACATATGTTGCCAAATATTGAAATTATGAAGACCACTAGTATTTTTCTTGTAATAAATTCACCAAAATTGTGGGCTTTGTTATTTGCAGATAATTAGTCTATAACATTGATTTCAGATAATAAAACGTTAATTTGGAAGATAAATATACTCATTTTGCGCGAAACAATATTTGCAAAGTGAAAACAATAGTCACTTTGTATAAATTCACTTTTATTTGTTTTAATAATATCATACAAGAAGGAAGAAAACGTTTCGTCTGCTTAGCTAAGCTCACATTCATTTCCTCAATCCTCATCATACTGGTCGAGAAGTCCTTGAATATAAAGTTGCTTTGCAGATATGATATTCTGTAATATCCCCGGTTTTAGTAGCTTTCAAGGGAATTTTATTTGTGTAAACACTCTCTAGGTTAGTTTCATTAAACTTAGCTTTTCCTTTGTCTATCTGTTATAGTATTTCATGTGCATTTAATTATTTTAGAACATTCCATGTTCTATTTTCCTTGCTTTTTAGCATTGGTAATGGATTTCTTAACTTTAGAAAAAGCTGTCTTTAATACTTGGTCAACTCTTCTTTCCTTAAACTACACTGTTTATTGTTTTGAATGAGTTTTTTTATGTTTATACAACCATCAGCTAAGATGTTCATATTTATTTAGCTATATTTGACAAAAATTCTTATTATATGCCATATCTTTTGTTGGGTATACATGAATATATATATATATATATGTGTGTGTGTGTGTGTGTGTGTGTGTGTGTGTGTGTGTGTGTGTAACTCATATAGTGCCAAAAGGTGGAATTGTGCTTTTATGGAGCTGCTGGATTCAATTACACAAGGGCTATTTTTTTTAACCTCCGATCGCTCTGCTACGTGACCAGAGAAGAATAAGGAGGCCGATATGCACACTGTGCTACTGCGCTACTACCCTACCATAATGTCCGCCAAGGTCAAGTTCAATACATCAGTTGGAGCTGAACTACAAGCACTCCAACATGGCCGGCATGATTGATTCTCCCGCTAGGTGCGAGTTGCGAAACGTCATTCGTTTTCTACAGGCAGAAGGGGAAATAGTGTAGCAGAAATTCATTGCAAAATGAGCCGTGTTCATGGTGCAAACTGTATGAATGAGGGGGTTGTGTGTGAATAGTGTAGGAAATTTAAAGAAGGCCTAACTGATGTTAATGATGAAGGTGGACAAGGACGCAGGTCTGTCGCTTGTTCAGCGAGTTGATCATGTGGTTCGAGAGAGACGGGGGTTTACCATCAGTGAGAAGTCTGTGGAATTTACGGACATTTCAAGGTCAGCTATGTACACGATTGTTACAGAGCACCTAGGCAATCGAAAACTTTGTGCATGCCGGGTTTCCAAAAAGGGCCTATCTCCCATACGCTGGCGACAACCTTCTATGAAGAGGGTGTTGGAAAGCTCGTCTATCGATATGACAAATGTCTTAATCTTGACGTTGACTATGTGGAAAGGTAAATGTGACTGTGCTTGACTCCTGGTAATAAAATCATTTTGTGCTTCACATTTGTCTGTTTGTTATGCCCCATCGGAGGTTGAAAAACAATAGCTTTCATATATCTGAGTTATCTTATATAACAATTATTTTAAGGAAACTGTTTATTTGGACAGACCGAAAATGAACTTTGCCTTTAGAAGACAAACATAACCGGAAATAAGAAATTATGAAAGACATATATTATATGACACTCAAATTGGATTATGCACCTGGGAAAATGGGAATTGGAACAGTATGTATTGTTTGGTTTCATGCTTTGGCTATGAGTATGTGCATATAGAGAAGAGAGGCGAACTAGAAGCGTGCGCATTAAGTTGAAGTATCAATCAAATAAAGCAACGTCGAGATTGGGAGAATTCGGATCGTTGGCTTCCTTGAGAGTGATGTACTCAAATGTGTTGTATTCACAGTTCAAGATGTATAGCAATGGTTAAATGACAGACATTATGTTCTCGAGTGCACTTGGATTTAAAGTGAGTTCTCAATGATACTACGATTCCTAACTAATATAGCATTTTACTTTCATGGGCAGCATTGCCTCACATTGCACATACTTTGATGCAAGCTCTCCAAGACGAATTCAGTTGGACATTTGTGGAACGTGGTTAGAATAAAACCAAAATTAGCCCTTAATGTGGAACAGCTGATGCTCCAATTGCTACATATTGAACGCCCACTGGTTCTATTTACCAAGAGAGGTATACATACATTGTAAGAAGATCGAATTTCTTATTACTCATCTCCCTTCTTCTACTCATTTTTCATCATTTTTAACTACTGAGGCACTACAGGCGGTGAACACTGATGATGAAATGATAAATTAGGAAAGCTTTATTATTATTATTATTATTATTATTATTATTATTATTATTATTATTATTATTATTTAAGGAAGGAGGCTTCCAGGTCTAAGTTTAGGGTACCTACCGGCACTTGCCATTTCTGAGGATTGAGGAAAATCTGGAAAAACCCTCAGTCAGGGACGACGTCCTGGTGGCAATGGAACCCCAGACCTCCCGCTCACGAGTCTGCGCCTTAACGACCTCGGCCATCCGTGGCGGTTTTGTAAATCATGTTTTGCTATTACATCATACCTTGCAATTTAGATATTCAAGCCCTTTTCTAGAAAATAGCTTTTTAGAGAGGAATTGTTAGTAGTTCGAGGTTGATTAAAGGCCTGAGGCATGAGGGTCTCTCTAATCTATTTGACTATTAATAAAATCTATTAAGCACATTAATTCCCTTTTATTGTTCAGCTAGCATCGGTGACGAAAATACAGACAGAACAATCCACAAGCATGATACTCGTTTAAGACATTCGATAGCAACTTGCACATAAATCTTGTTGGAGAGTGTTTAATACATACAATGGACAAACACGCTCCGTTGCCTCATTTTACATTTACCCATATCAAGAACCCGAGCGAATACATTCATGAACGGTACTACAAGCAAGCTCATTCTTTCTTACTTGTTTATTTATTTATGCTTCTCAGTCTTGTACATGTGTGCAAATGAGTTAAAAAGTGGGCGAGGGGACTACAGTGCAAGGCGGCGCGGCGAGGTTAAGAACAGTCTGGTAAAATATGAGCAAGGTTTTGCTCAGTTTGCATGTATATCCTTAGCACAGCCTATTTCCTTCCTACTTTTGTCGATGCTGTCATTGCATTGCCGCAGTTACACAACGAACCAAAAGTGGGGTACACTTACTTCCAGATCAACATCTCACTCAGCGTGTATCTGATCTCGTTCGTTTTTCTTCAGCACGGATGGTTACAGTGTGATATGGATGAATGGTTCTTACTTTTTCTGCAAACCAATGGGTGAGAATGTGGTAGATTTAGATATTCACATCAACTTAGAATTAGGAGTTGTTTTATGAATATTGACATACACGAAGAACTTTTCAAAAACATACATTTGGAACTGTGCACAGGTAGACCATTTATTTAAACTATTTTTCAGCATATAGATAGTTCGCGCGATACAGTTTTTTTTTTTTTTTTTTTTTTTTTTTTATCAAAAGCATTACAATTTTCACTGAATATGAAAAAGATGCATCGGCAGTTGTAAGCTATACATTTTGAGAAATACATGACAATTTGAAATATCTCAAAATATTTTGGATGACTTTTTAAATAAATGAAATATTGTGTATTTTTTGGATTTTGTCGCATTATATGCATATAACTAAAATAATAAGAAATTAAATAAATGAAAACATTGAAACAGTCACACATTAGCACAATATTTAAAACCGCTTATTTTCTCCAAAGACATAAGAGTGTAAATACGCACTCTCGAAGATAAAGAAACAATCGCTCTGCAAGAACAATCATAGACGTTCTGTTAAAACCAAGTCTCCCTTGCCGGTCGCCCAGCATGCAAGCAGCTTGATTTAACACTTATCGTGAAAGTTATCTTAGAGATGTATTTTTTTACATATACGAAATACATAACGGGATCTACATGTTACACGTGAGTAACATTGTTTCGAAATTATATATATATTTGTATTAACGTGAAGTTCTTATTTTTCCTCCCACATCTGTTTCCCTTCGTCACTTGTTTAGACTGTTTCACGCATTATGCTACTACCTTCGAGATTCAATGCTTTCTTGTACCACCTTCATTTGTTGTTTAAAGAACAGCACACCCGGTTCGAAATATTGAGCTATTTGTGTAACTATTTCAGTGTTTTGTTTATTTTATTTTATTTTATTATAAATTTAGTTAAATTGTTCTTTAGGGGTACTTTTTTTTAGTTGTTAGTGTATAAAAACAGAAATATAATAATAAACATGAAAATAACGTTACTCTTGGAACAATGTAACTATGCGCTCATTCCACTGTTCCAATTTACCCCGAGAATTCTAAGAATGTGGAGTGTGATATTTTGGTAAGATTTACAAAGCATTTTATGCTAATAACTTCTACTGTCGTTTCTGTCGGTCAATCATATGCGTTGAGTTAAAACCAAATCTCCCTTACTGGTTGACTTACATGCCCTGTCTCACTGTGAGCATTTTGACGATGCATTTAATTTAACATTTATTGATGTGTTACTGACTCACGTCCCTTAAAGTTACCCCAGAGATAACATAGCAGTTATATTTTTGATAAAGTGCGTGCACCACAGGGTTTAAATCTTACGTATTAATATTCCATTTTCTACTTTGTTATTATTGTTTTTAATTTCTGTTTCAATTATAAATATATTTATTTTTCTTATTTTTTCCCTCGAGTATTTTCCCCTTTGTTGCTTGTTTTATCTACTGCAACGCATTATGTAACCTTCGAGATTTTCTTTTACCACTTTCACTTGCCTTGTCTTTGAAGGAGAACACAAACGGTTCGAAACATAATAATATTTGTGTTACTATTTAAGTGTTTTTTTTTCTATTTCTGTTACTATAGTTCTTGTTATTTTAATATATATATATATATATATATATATATATATATATATATATATTATATAATGGATATATAAAATATAGTTTAAAAAACGCAGCAGAAGTTTTGTACATCATTTTCTCAGAAACTATAGTTAAAATATCAAAGAAAAGTTTGTGTGTTTTTAGGAAAGACAATTATGATGAAGGTAAGTTTTAATTTATGGTAGAGAAAAAATGTAATATAAAGCCATTAAAAAATTAATACGTGTTTCCTTTCAATATTCAGTTTTCTCTTGCAATGTTTTTGTAAGAACTAAATGTCTTACCAACTGCCAAGGTCTTTCTAGACGATAAATGAGATGAAGTCCTTAGCTTCTGAAGTTGCTTTCCCAAGTAAAAATCTTACCCATGCAACATAACGCGAATCGAACTCCGATCCACCAGTTCACAAGCAGACGGGCTAGCACCTGAGTCCCAATGGTGGACTTGCTACATTTGTTTTTTGATTAGTGTTTAACGCCCGTTTTTCAAACGTTTTTATTAACTCGCTTTCTTGTCTGTTCGGGTGGAATATTTAATTCATTTTTCATGCACTTTTAAATGAGATAGAGACTTGAAATTTTGTTCATAGGTCAGAAATGGACGACAATATAATACGGTAATTATCATGGTTCAGACTTGAAATTTTGTTCATAGGTCAGAAATGGACGACAATATAATACGGTAATTATCATGGTTCAATGGTTCCACGGTTCAAATATCAAACACCAAGGTTTTAAAAATGTAAGATTGAATAGCAAGAACACATTTCTGTAGTTTCGTTAATAACGCTAAAATATCAAATTTATAATAATCTTTATTTAAAAATAAGAACAGTTGCTATGATAACTGTATTATATTTATCAATACAATAAATAAATTATAGCGTAACTTGATTAATATTTAATTTCAACGTTTTATTTGAATCTAAAATGATTAGAATTCTTTTTGTTATATTTTGATAACAATACAGTCGTCATGGGAACTATTCAAAAAAACATCGCGATGTCGAAATTCCAAGAAACGCATGGCTCAAGCGCGATCAACTGATATGATGGAAAAATGTTCTTCTTGTCTCGCTAATGACACGCAACAACATGCTAAATACTTTGATAACAATGCAGTCGCCATGCGACTTTTCAAATAAAAACATCAAATTTAAATCCTCACAATTAAATCCTTACAAATAACATTTAATAAATCTGATTTCTATTACATAAATTCAAATGCGCTAGTGTTAATGTGTAACATGTGTATTAATAATGTATTAATAATTTCAACTGTATAAATAAGTAGTGAATGAGTATTATATTTAATATAATATAATTGAGTTACATATATTATCAAAGATTTTAACTTCTATATTGAGGATGTGGTACAAATGTATTTAATACTGAAATAAAAATGTTCAAAAATTAACTTTGTGTTTCTGTATTTTGTTTTTAATTAAAAACAATAATTAATCAACTGTTTCGATATATCAATGGAGTAGATAAAACATTTATCTAGATGTGATCAAGAGAAGACAAAATGCACTAAATCTAAAAGGTGTTAAATTTTTGTCATTATTCAACCGAGATGTCTAATGCTGATTGCAAACTTACGTGCACATAAGATTAAGAAGTAGAAAATAATTTGAATAATTTTTTTTAAAACCACGTTTTTATTTTGTTAATTATAAATGAACCAAAAAGTATAAAATAATTCCAAATGCAGATTTATAACCCCATGCAAATACATAATCTCATAATTTTTTTAGAAAAATTCTTTCAAACGAAAAATGTGGGGCGAGTGCAATAGATAAAATCAATAACTGTTAAGGGTATTTATAGTTTAAATTAATCACACAAAAGGTTCAGACAAACTATTGCATGCGCCCCACGTTTTTCGTTTGGAAGAATTTTTCTAAAAAAGTTTTTGAGATAATGGATTTGCATGGGGTTATAAATCTGCATTTTGCTAGGATGAATTATTTTATACTTTTTAGTTAATTTATAACTAAGAAAATAAAAGCGTGGTTTTTAATTTTTTTATTTAAATTATTACTACTGAGGCACCACAAGCGATTGCTACATTTTAAAACCTACCTTTATAATAACAGTCTTATTGGTTAATGAGAATTTTAGAAACACAAACAGACATTCACAAAATTCATTAGAATTCTGATTACAGTTTTTGAGAAACTCTCATGGATTATTTTAAAGTGTAATATATAACTTGAAATAGGGATACACTTCTGGTAGCTTCTCTCCTTCCTTTCTCCCTTCAGCAATGTTTGATAACATTATAATGCAGATAAAGTGAAAAAATTGCTACTTCGGGTAGTGTTTTAAAACTGTGCAGCAATGCAGTCCTAATGTTTCGAATATTGACAGCCTATTGGTAGAAGCTCTGTAGTTGTTGTTCGAGACGAGCATTATTAAGCAATTAAAAACGTTCTTCATAATCGGGAAACTTGAGAAATCATTTAAATGCTAAAATAAAACTATTTACCAGATTTCAAAGCATCCGTTTTAATTGTTGTTAAGTTTTATTTGCATACTTCTGAGTGTCGTGTCTCAACTACTAAGCTACCTAAGCAATGAGTAGATGACGTTAGCGACGGATATTTACTGAAGTTATGTACTCAGCACAGTAGGAAAGTACAGGTGATTTTCCAGATGTTTAGTCTAGACCTGGTCTCCAGCAGCTCCTCTAACGACCACCCAGATTCTGACTGGCGGACCTATCCCTCAAAGCATTCTCTATAAGAGAACGTTTCATTTGTTAAGATATTCCCGAGCAATGCGATGAATAGTAAAGCTAACCCTTTTAGTATGGAGATATTGCTGAAGGTGTCAGAAAAGATCCAAGCTTCTATGTTGTAAACAAATGTGATTTAAGAAAGTAGCAATATGGGTACCCGGATGTGGGTCTGAAAGCAGTGCCGTCTTCAGGGATGATGCAGGTGCTCTGTAGTCAATGTTTATGCTTTAAGTTCGCAAGTATGCAATTGGCAGGAGCAGTTAGTTTCACATGAAATATCTCAGGAAGCTCAACACGTGGGCAACTTGGAGTGACATTCAAGGTGAGTATTTCACCAAAAATACAATAAAATTAAATATATAATTTATAATAAAACTAATATCCACAAGTAACTAAATTTAGATTAGCTCATATTGTCAACACTATTGACTCCTTTGTTTACCCATTTCTATAATATCTGAAGTATGAGAACGAAACTATGTACTCGCTTGGTGATGGTGAGGGGATTCTTTACAATTAAAACTCTTGTGTTTCACTATATCACATCACGAAATTTATTATATCTTACAGGTTATTAAAGAACGAGTGTTAACACTTTCTACATACCTCATTTTACAATATCCATTTCAGCTCTAAATCCTTCTGGCTGGGGGAAACATCAGATTATAACACAAGACTTGCTTCTGCAATTTTCTGAAAACCAACTGCCACCAACGTCATCCTCCTCCACAGACGTTCTTCTCCCAGCAATAAAGTAACACACCAAAAAATCCAAGTAATTTATGGGAGGGAGTCATTCTTCAACTGTTAGAAAAATATCTTCACATCTGAGTATAAATAGAGAGCATGTCGCTCTAAATGGCTGTGGATATGACGTGAAACTACATGTTATATATCGTACGATCTCTGCTAAATGTACACGAGATCATTTCACTTTTAAGTGTACAGTAATGTTGTTTTGCAGTGTTAGCAAACGCATTTTGCATTGTAAAGCTATAACGTTTGTATTATTTTCGATGCCGTCCCCTTGTTTTCGTGAACTTGTAATAGTATTGCAGCAAGGATACCTATTGAGCCCTGCTATGTTGTTCCAATAGAGATTTTATGGTCATGGAGTACCAGGGGAGCTGCTTAAACCTATGAATGAAGAATGAAATTAAATGAATTAATGATGTCGCAAATGAATTCCAAACAAACCTTACCCAGACAGATAGACCTGATCGAAATCGAATCCAGAACCTTCGGATTAATAGTCACAAACGCAATCACAGTCGGTCGTATAAAATATGTAGCAGCATAATTTCTAGGACTATATTACACTGGCAATAAACACTAATAGCCAATAGGCAGTAATGACAATTAATATAGCATAACGAATTATGAAAGACCATTTAGGAAAAAAGGTGTAAATTATTGTCTTCAAATTTCTACAAATTTGAATATTTGCATTAAAATCAGATTTCTGCTACTCCAGTGTATCCTAACGAATTTGAAAAGTGTTTTTACCACATTAAAAATACTTCAAGCGGCAAGATACAATGGATGCAAATCTAGACTTTGCTGATATCTCAATAAATTATGTACAGGTGTTAATGAAACACATTTTCAATGTATATAGAGGGGTATTAGGCAAAGATTTGAGGTAGGCAACTTAGAATCACACACTATTTTAATGGTGTTTAACGCTCGTTTTTACTTAGGCACCACAGGCGGAATCACAGATGTAAAATGCAGAAGTTATGGATTATTCAAACAATTTCAATTCGATGCTTTCATTCTAAAGCTAAAGAGGGTTATAATTTGTATTACAATAGTTTCACGGCTCATTAGCAATCAAATAAATCTGGTTGTTAATACCTTAAGAACAGCGTTTTCACTATTTAGCGTTAAAATAATGTACACAATTTCAAGCTAATCGCATGGTTGAACGTCACTGCGCTGGAATTAAATTGTTATAAACAAAGTTTCCATTGTACTTTTGTTCTAATGTTCCGAAATATCCGCCAATTGCTTTATACAACAGTTATTTGCTTTGTAACCAAATGGTATAAAACAAAATAACTCACGAAATATATTACAAATGGAAGAAATGGAGAGTGGTTACAGTTTTTCTGAACATTCCGACGTGCACCTGGTTTATGGGAAACAAGAAATTATGCTGTAAGAGCTGCCGAGATCTTCCTGATAGAAACAATTCACGTCTTGCTGCATTTTAATCTGAGAGGCGTTTGCTTGAACTAAGATGGTTTACTGCAAACAAAGTCATTGACGTCCATACCCTTTTGAAACTTTAAGCCCTAACATTTAAGCTTAAAAATGTTGACCCCCATCTCAAATTGTTTGTATAAGGCTCCTGTGTTAGGGTGAAAATATTTTGGTATGGTTCATTAAAATTCTGTATATGATCCAAAATTATTTTCCGTATTTATTTACTGACACTTGAAAATATATAAGCATTACTAATATTTTAAGGTTCTATAAAATGCAAAACACAGTAAAATTTAGTACCAAATAATGGAACAGGAATTTAATACATATAATATATTCTTATCTTTTTCGATGCAAATGACAAATAATTGTAATATTTTCATTATAAAAGTAAATTAGAACATTCTCTTACACACATACATAACTTTTGGTCTTGGTCTTACAACACCTCACCACTAGTGTGGCTCTATGATGCATGATCTCTGTAAATTTTCAAATTTGCTAAAGAAGCGAATTTAAAAAACACTTTTCAAATGAAAATAAAATATAGCTTTAATCATATTGTAAAGATGGGAGTACCGAGTTCATGCAACATCTACGGATGATGTACATATCTAACAACATGAAGATGAAAGTATTTTCTGTTACAGTAAAAATTATCGACTTAATTTTCCCAACATGAAAAACTCTTTTACATATAATTAACATTTCAAAATATAAGTGTATATGATCTCATATTGATATTGCTTTTTGTTTCTTATTTGTAACTGTAAGCAATTATTCGAGATAGTTTCATTTAAGATTGTGCTCAAAAGGAACACCTACCACGATGTATTTAGATATGCGCAAATATAGCAGGGGTTATTTTTAATATACAGAGGGCGCCAAAAATGTATATACATTTCAAGAAAAGAAAAAACTGTGCTAACATAACAAAATTGAATTCACACAAACAGAAAATGATGAGCACTAATCGACTTAGACTTTTACAATTACAACAGTTGCTCAAAATGCCCACCATCGATGTCGATACACTTCTGGTTGAACTACTGATTGAACAACGTTTGCGAAAGTGTCCTCAGTGATTGCAGCACATGCCGTTTCAATTTCTTCACGAAGTGCTGCCAGTGTAGCTGGTTTTCTACAGTATACAACATCCTTAAGAGTTCCCCATAGGTAGAAGTCCAACGGAGTTAGATCTGGAGAACGCGGTGGAAACTCGATTGAACCTCTTCGTCCTGTCCAGTGCCTTGGATCCAGTGCGCGGGGCTTGTTGCTGTGCGAGGTCTTCCAGAATATCGCATATTGTACTATGAGTCTCAAATTTGTTTCGAATGCGTGCAATTGTTACTCGCGCTGGCGGTTCTGTTCTGTACACACGTCTCCATTGCCTTCAACATTTCCAATACCACTTCAAAATTGCTTTCCGCTGTTCAAACGATAATCTTGTCTCCATTTTGTTGTCGCAATGCTAGCATAACGCAATTTGAGTCACATCTGTTTACACAACATCATATAATAATCTTGGCTTCATTTGTTCATTTTTGATTTATCTGTCCCGTAGCAACGCTATCATAATGTTTGTGAGTCACGTCTGTTTACAGAACATCATACGATAATTTTGGCTTCATTCGTTCATTGTTGATTTATCTGTCGCGTAGCAACGCTATCATAATGTATGTGAGTCACATCTGTTTACCGAACATCATACTACACATTACTGTTGTTTTTCGGTCTAACTTAGAAATATGTTAAATAGATGTCTACTGTGAA
Organism: Metallyticus violacea; assembly: GCA_030762175.1. NCBI lineage: Eukaryota > Metazoa > Arthropoda > Insecta > Mantodea > Metallyticidae > Metallyticus > Metallyticus violacea. Next base: position 14,689,178 of record CM060846.1, on the reverse strand, counting down.
AGTGAAAATACATTTTCGGCACCGTCGGTATATGCAGTTTCAGATTTTTCCTCAGAACTAAATTTAAGTTGGATAGTTTCCGCATTTTAAATTCACGAGCTTTGTTAGATCCGTAATTATTCATAGCATAAATATATATAATGTCATATTGGAAACATAAATACGAGTGTTTTCTGCTTAAAGAGAGATATCTCGAGACACTTTTCCTCTCTCTGTTCATTGATGGTAAACATGCCTTCCGAACTGCGGCACATCTCTTTCTGTATTAATGACGCACTAACTAGGGCACCTCTCTCTCTCTCTTATATCTGATGGAATACATCTCTCACAACATCTATTCTTCCTTGGTTTTCTGGTTGCTAGCATGCCTCATTAATAACAGCACTTATATTTGCTTTGTTTCCTGATGGTATAGTTGCCTCATGATTTACTGTGCCTATTCATTCTTTTTTTCCCCGTGGCAAGTATGCTTCATGAATAACAACACCTATTCTTTCATTGTTTTCTGATGTAACACATTCCTGGTGAACAACAACACCTATTCATTCATTGTTTTCTAATGGTAAGTATAACTAGTGAAAAACAGCACCTATTCTTTTTTTCTGGTAGTGATCATGCCTCACGAACAACCGCATTTATTCTTTCTTTGTTTTCTAATGGCAGGCATGTCTCATAACATCATCTCTATGTATTCTGATGGTAAGCATGGCTCACGAACAATGACACCATCTCTCTATCACGCTCTCTTTTTTATGGTAAGCATGGTTCACCAACAACAGCGCCTACCCCTTGTGTTTTCCGTTCTGTTATTTCTTCATGAGAGAATGCGGGCATTTATCTATTCAGAAAGTAATTTCTCAAGGTCAATAAATAGAATGATTGTACAAAACTGGGTATGTGGTTTTAACACAAGAATAATGTAAGTAGTTCTTAACGTTTAAGCATACACTGTTGAGCAAAACATACAGGCTAATAAAATTATGCACAACTTGGAAACAGGCATTACTTTTAGTCTCAGTTGTTATCCAATGCAAAAGCAAAGGACAGCATTGTTTTGAGCTGCACTCTCTGAATTGCAATCCGAATGATTTTTTTAGAGGTTGCTTTGAGTTCATAGCATGGCGATCTAAAGTAAGATTTTAATTTTTTTAAAATTTTAAAAATCTGTTATGGTATCGATTCTTTGTTTACTTATTTTTTTCTTAATGTTGGATTTTTAGAAGCATCTTGTTGACACACATAAATGATAGGCTTGGGTTATCTGTTCAAGCCTGACGGAGTAGCTATAATGCCGACATGCAACGTTCCATATCGTGACCCTTCTCTTGATCAATTGAAAATTATGTTGTATATCGATTTAATTCTAGACATCGCGAGATATACTTTATTTCAGACTTCTTTTGACTTAAGGCACTCAAAGTGGAAACTGTATTTTGTAACACTAAGTCAATGTTTATATCAATCCAGTGTTTCCAACTTTTGGTTAACAAGGAATGTGATGATTATTATTAATCCATTTAAGCGGATACAAACGACATATTTTATAATGTGTTACATTTTTTTTTTAATTTTACATTCCTCAAGACGACTTTGAAATTAGGTCATAATGCAATTATTGATATTGCATAATATTAGGCTGATATTTACATTTTATTTGCGTAAGTAACCATATTGACAACCCTGGAACCATGTCAGGGTAGAAGATAATAAATAGCATTTTATCCCATCATTAGGTGAACTATTTCTTTGAAACAATAATAAGTAAACATTTAATGTGTTTAACTTTTTATGAACTTCAATTTGAAAAATGTAATCAAACAAGAATGGGAAAAAGTTCTCACTATATCCCAAGTTAAAAGGCGATTAATTCCCGTGTTTCTGAAGCACCATGAACGTGATTCAAACAATAAAATAAAAAAACACGAGGATTTATGCTTACCATCAGAAAAGAACAATTTGGCCGAATACGGTAATAGACTGAACCATCAGATAGAAAAATTACACTAATCGGCCTAGAGAGTTAAAGATAAAAACAACAATTAAGAACTCTCTAGAAAACAATGGATCGAAGGTTTTTAATTGTAATCTATGGGACAGGTAGGTTACATCCACTAACTTATGATGTTGGCGACCTTAGAGGATCAAAGTTGACTGAAACAATGAAATGAAAGCCCAAAATAATGAATGTATGACAGGGGAAGACTGGAATATATAAATACTATAGCACCGTATCTTGAGCTATGTTTAGTTATTGTTGATTTACAAATTTATGCACACATTTTCCCGATAGGTTTACTTTTTTGATGAAATTACATTAGGTTTCAAGATGTTTAACGTAGTGTCCACAGATTGCGTTGTTCAACTAGTCAAGCACTTTCAATTATGGTTATCAGCAGCAGGGAAATGGATGACTTTATACCATGTATTCTCTACCAATGTCCCAACTGAAGAAATGCTTCACTAACAATGGCTTCATCAGTGGCCAACATTTTAGAATTTACTAATTAAAAATATTTGGAAAAAATCTTCAAATAAGGAACTGCTGATTGAAAAGTTAATGAAAAATAGCAAAACACTTCAGAATTACCTATAAAAGTAGAAAATACACATTGATAATAAAAAACATTTAAACCAAACATTTAGTTAAAACAAAACATAGATAAGTTTTAATGGCTGTACCATAACTTTGTCCCAAGAGATCAACACTCTTGTTTAAGGTTAACTTTTGCGTTATTTAATTAAAAACAAAAATTAAAAACTTAATAATCTAACAAAAGCACAACACGATGTATTATTTCAGCAAGCATTGTGTATTAATAGGTAATGAACTTTGACGTTTATTCTTGCACTATAGCCACAAACGCGTTCAAGCAACGCTACACAATGGCTCTCCAAAACCATCTGTTCTTTATTTGTCTCATGGATTGCAATAAAAATGAAGAATAATTTGAGCGCAGTGTGTCTCAATTAATAGCGACGCTCACTATCGACAGCAAAGCACTTAACGTGTTAATCAGATTGCTTTATGGGAGGTCAGATATGGTCAACTATAAAGAGGGTAACTCGAAACTGCCATTGTCTGTCTGTCATCCGAGATATACGAGCAATGCGACCTTCACAAACCTGTTGGAGCGCACTTCAGTAGTGCAGGGGACAGAGAAGTTTTCATTCGCATACTTCGTCGCATATCTTCCAATTCTCAGAATTTTACTTACTGTTGAGGTTTCGTACTCATCTCAGCGTACATAGTTTTATGCAGGAGCTGTTTCATCCTCAGGTCAAGTCTACAACATTAACTATGATTGTTGCAAAAGTAAAATATATACATACCGCTTTATTATAGGGAAATGAAAAATATCTTCCAATTTTCCCTGTAAAACGATTTCCAGCTTCCTGGGGTGATAATTATTTGGTACTGGATTTCTAGTTGCATTTTACTACATTTCAATTGGAAAAACGTAAAGAAAACCTACATTTGCATTTATTTGTAGGTTATGTGGGAAAGCCCTCCACAATGACAACAAAATCAAACCCATCATAAAAGTGGTTATCTATTTGCCAAATGGAAAATGCACAGTTATGAAGTAATTTGATCATTAGTAACCCCTGTCAATTTATTTTCCCACTCTTATATAAAAGCTTTAGATAGATCTATTTTTAATTTTGAAGGATATTAGTTTATAAGTAACTTAAAGTCTTTTGTTAGCACTAACACAATTATGTTTATAGTATTTCATTGTACATATATTGGTTGCAAAACTAGTCAGATGAATGTTTTGCTGATTTTCCATTGTAATATTATTATTAAACCTTTTCATTTAATAGTTATATGCTATAAGTAATTATTTGGTTCACTTTTTATAACAGATACATCAATTCTTGTTTTTAAAAGGTCCTAAGTTCCTTTCTCCCCAAAAATTACGTTTTTGCTGTTCTATAAGTACAGATCATATATAGACCATTAAAATTTCATTGCAAATAGATTTCAAACTTAAATATTTAATTTTTTTGGTTGGATTGCAACCCTTTGTCCCATGAATTTTTCGATATTATAGCGAACTTCTGAGGCCGGGACGCCCATAGAGCACCGTTAAGTTGTTCCAGTGAACACGATGGTGGAAGTGATATGGTTATGGTGAACCAGAGCGGTCCTTGAACCTATGGGTATATAAACGTAGTTTAAATTGATGACGCAAATGAACTCGCGAGTCCTTGCCGTCTTAAACCTCACTGGTATTTACCTTCTCAGGGTAAAGGAAAATTAGGGGGCATACAAAACAGGGAATCAAACCCCTGAACTCCGCTACAACTTGACCATGGAGGCGGCTATATTTCTCCATTTTTCTTCAAATTCATAAATATCTTCAACGTGTAGTTACTAAAGTGAAGCATTTTCTTGCAACAGTTATGGACGGAATAAAAATAATACTTGTTTACAGTTTACAAATAACACATTTTAATACTCGTTTACAGTTTATCAGAAACACATTGAGTTTATTCCTCATAAGAAGTTGTAACCTCTTACACTATAGTAGATGTCCTCACAAATAATACACAACTGACTGGAATAGATCAAGTAGTACCTCCCTTAATCCACTGTTGAGGAAGTATTCAATTATGTACGAGGGCAAGTCAACAAATACTAGAGTTATTATATTTTTATCGCACGCAGTAAAGAAGCATTATTAAAACAATGTTGCATGATGAAAACGGATAGCCCTGATCGGTGGACAAAACAGAAGTTTGTTCTCGCATGCTCTGTACACGGGACGAGCAAACTACTTCAGTTCGCCAGTCACCTACATACAAACTGGAGTTAATTCGTGAAGAGCAACATGCTTTGCTTTCGTTTGCAGAAATTGGGCATGGATGTTTACAGATTGTTGCAGCAGGCATATGGTCATGATGTTCTACCATAATCCACAGGACTTCCATGGTTAAAGGAATTTAAAGAGGACCGCGTTTCAACAACAAGGCAAGGCGGTCCAGGTGCTCCAGCAGTAGGAGTAAACAAAACCATGGTTAACACAGTTGGCTTCATTGTTCGTGAAGAAGACGAATAACAATTGAAGACTTGCAGACATTTACACATTTCCCATGGTAGTACATTTTCCATTCTACATGATCAATTTACATGAGACGCGTTTGTGCGAGGTGGGTCCCAAGATTGCTGACTCCTCAAGATGGTGCGAGTGGAAGTATGTGGGGAACCTCAAATGTATCCCTTCACCCTCCATTCTCCCCAGATTTAACCCCCTGTGACTTTTATCTCTTTCTTTTATCTCTTTCTCTGTCTGAAAAAGGAGCTGCTATTGAGAAGCGTTTTGGCACTTTCGAGAATGTCGTGAAAAAGACTGAGGTGGTTTTGAACATGTCAAAAGATGGCTTCCGGCATGTGTTTCAGGACTGGTAGATGCGTTGGGCAAAGCGAATTTCCAACTGGTGCATATAAAAATTGTTACAAGAGAATTTTATAAGTGAATATTTTAATTACTTTATACTTAGTGTACAATACAAAAAATATAACCAGGGATATTTTGTTATTCTTTGCTTCAGATTCCCATGTCTAAATCCGTCCTTGCGATAGTACGCATGAAAATGGGTAACTGACATGCAAGGAAATTTAGGTAGGAACATAAGCGACCTTTCTGGTCTATGTGAATTATGGATGTTTTAAAATAAGTAAGAAAGAATGAAGGTCATATTGTTGCAAACCGATTGCTCTGCTATCGGCAGTCTGAAAAGTGCCTGTAAGGCTGCCTATATTTTAAAATGGAACCCAGTTATAATTTTGGAAAGCGAATGTTTATGTACGATAGTTGTGTGTTATGATTTTTGGCTTGTGAATTTCGAAGACCGGAAATGTTAAAATATAAAAGGCACAAAAGACGGTGCACTGCCCTTCCGAGGAAAATTTGGATGACACTGGACATCACTTGAACATTTAAAGCCTCGTCTTTTTTCTTTTCTTTTCTTTTTTTTCTTTTGATTTTTTCGGCAAAGGAATATTTCTTATGGATCTATGCTGTAGAACTATTGTTTTACCGTGCACATTTATTATTACCAACACTGCGTAATCAGGGGTAATTTGTGAGTATATTTCAAATTTTGTGCATAATGGTCTTGACGAGACAGAATAACATCCCTTGCATGATAGGAAAACAAGAGTACAGTGCAGCTAAATGACGAAGCAATAAGATCAATTTTTTAATGTACGAATTCTTAATGTCCAAACAGGTCTTCCATCCCTGCGTGGTGATCACACCGGATTCTGCGCTAACTAACAATAAAGTTGATGAACCGTATAATGTTCGGAGATACAATCATACAACGATACGGGGATCTGCCTCTGGAGAAGTTTAAATTATAAAAATATTAAACTGACGGTATATTTCTAATGAGAAGCGGCAAGGAGTGACATGTGATTTCTCGTGCAGTTTTCCAAAATGTTTCAGCATCTGCTTTCTTAATTTGTTGAGTAAATGACTTTTAACACCTTATACTTAATAGTATTTTACCATAAAAGTATACTGTTTTTGAGCCTTCGATAGAGCTGTATCATACTCAGTGTATGCCAGCATGCCTGCGGGTAGTCAAATCTACCGCGTTGCGGTACAAACTTAATTTACTCACTAAGTGTATTTTTGGGAAATATGTGAGGGTACTATATTTTCCTACGTTATTTAATGCTAAAATTAAAAAGGCATTTTGAGACTATAGGCACCAAATACTTGTTATAGACTGGTACCTAAGATAAAATTAAGGTGACAAACAAATTTAATTTGCTACCATAATTTCAATTATTTCTTCCTTGAAAACACGTGTAGAAAAGTTTACATGTGTTCATTCAAGAAGATGCAAACTGAATAGAACTGTTCCAATTTCAATAAAATACTTTGAATAAATACTTTTTGTTTTACAGTAACTTAATCAAGATAAAGTATTGGAAGGAGGGATGAAATATGTTTTCAAAATATGTGGTTATAAATTGTGTACTACTGCTTTGTTTACTCTTACGCCGAATAACAAAGTATAGTTTGAATTTTCAAATTGAGTATTTTCTCCAACATAACCCTTTGGTTTAGCCTGAAAAGCAGTGAAACGTGCTTCATGTAGACAATATAAATTTTCTAATTTTTAAACTCCGTAGATAGTACAAAAATTATGAAAAGCGTTATGAAAACTTATTTCCTCCTCTATATACTTGGAAATCACGATGGAGACAAAACACTTGGAAGCTACGAAACACAGAAAGATGGAAGTTGCTAGTTTTAAAGCAAAAGTAGGGGAGGCGATGTAGTAAATTCTGAACGTGATGGCCTCCGGCTTATTCAATCGAAATTGAGGAGCGTTACATCTCTTCAGGACACAGAAGGAAGTGCTCATTATCTAACAAGGCAAAGCTGTAGGACCCATAACTATATAAAGTTTCGATTAAAAATCCCCAAGTTAAATATTTATGAAGTAAATAACATCATTAAATACATGGGTATCATGTTTTTCTATGCAGTTTTAAATAGTAAAAGGGGAAGCAAAAGCACAAAACTGCACCGTGGAATTTAATTATTTATCGGATATGGTTACCTTTTAACAAGGTCTAGTGCGGACAAGGAAGGTGGGTGCATAACAATCGTTGGAAAGTTTGGCAAGGTTAGTTCAGGGCATTGCTCCGTTTATCTGAAACATTACGTCACACTTATAAAGTGCCTCAGAGCCAATCATGTACCAATACCTCTCCTATCCTTTGTAGCCACTTTTCCTTTTTTTTTTTTTTTTTTTTTTTATCGCTCTCATGCACTAGGGTAAACAGTATAGTGCTGAATATAATTTCGGTGAAACGGTTATCCGCACGTCATTACAACTTTTAGGAAGAAGACATTTTCCATTTGAATTTTAAGAATCTATAATGGCAATTCGTGTCCAGGTTTCTATACGTTTAGCACCATTGCCTCCAGGATGCTGTCATGCAGGCAGCATTCATTTTCTGGCGGTTAGTCATTTAATTCAGGAAGTATTTTTGGTATACTGTTTGTGCACAAAACTTTCTAAAAATTTAATTCTTTTTTCAAATAAAATTAAATTAAATATTTTAAGACAATGTTAGACACATTAATTTTTATATTTTGAAAGCACTTTTTTCGGAAACAGAAAAATATGTAATCATTTTTGTGCAAGTTTTAACATCATAACTGCAAAATAATTTTTTATCAGTTCAGTTATTCCGTGTATTAAGAAGGCAGTTTTATTCTTAGAATAACCATAAAACAAAACTAAATGGAGATTCTGATGGCAATGTGATACGGTAACGGAAAACGTACATACCAAAATCACCAACTGAAAATATACAAAAGAATTTTATACTCTACTTTAGCCATTAGCCAATTTTGGCAGGTTATAAATGGGAAACACTTTGAACACTTAATCAATTATTAATTTGATAATTTAACATGAAAATATTCATTTTTTCTTAAATATTTGTTATATTTGTGTAGAACGTAATAAAATTATTATGCTAAATTCTAAAATAGCAAATACTGAAGCAATAACATTTTATTTCCACTAAAACCGTGACTTGTTTAGAACTTAAACAAATTCAGAGTTATGCCAAAATTTTCACAGGAGGGAAATCCTCCATGGAAATATAATTAAAAACATTTTGTTTCAGGTCAAATGAAAAAAAATCATGCCATTCTAATATAGTCATATTTGATGAGATCACCAATTTCACAACAATTGTAGTGAAAAAGCAATGCTTGTTATAAAGAAATCCTTTGAAGGTATACGGAATAACTTGTGCCAACTTTTTTTCAGAGGTGTCATTAAATTTTATTATAATATGCTTCACCTTTGAAATTTTGTCGGTCCGGTGGTATAGTGGTAACCATACTTGCCTCCTAAACCCAAGATCCCGGCCAGGATGGATGAATTTTTTCGGGCGTAAAAATCGTAAGTATGGCTTCCTTCGGAAGGGAAGTAAAGGCGTGGGTCCCGTGTCGTAGATTTACAGCACGATAAAGAACCGCAAACCTGAAAGAAGAGGCCTCTGAGCAAAATTTGTCGGCCGTTTCACGCCCTGAATTGAATGGGACGCAGATGACCTGAGATGTTAAAGAGCGCCCGTAAATAAACCTCCCCCCTAAAAAACTTTGAAAACTACTTCTGTTAAGAGCAATTCATATTTATGTGTTTCCAAATATATATATATTATTTTTCATTCTTCTCATACAGCTCAGCTCAGAGCACCGTAGCAACAATTTCCATGTAGGATAATAAAATTGAACACGTTTTTGCAATAAAATTATACTGGCATTTAAAGAAAATTATATATGTTTCTCCACGGAGCAGGATTATTGGGCGCTGAAACCAGCTGCAAATGTAACTCTATATTGTACGAAGGCTGTTCAATAAAGAATAATCATAATTTGTTTTGAAAACATACCTTTACTCAATCTCATTATGTTGATCTTTCCCAAAATAGTCCCCAATGGATGCAGCGCATCTCTCTCAGTGTTTCTGCCAGTCTTCAAAGACATGCCGGAAACCATTTTTGACAGGTTCCTTCAGAACTGCCTCCGCAGTCCTCATTTGTTCTGATATAGCAAATGACACACTTCACATTGCTTTTTGTGAGATATTCACCTACAGCGTGCATTATCGTGAGTTGTTGCACGGAAATGTGGCCTTTTGCAGAGTTTTCAGGACATCTCTGTTACAGTTTTGTGTGCAGGCACGACTTGCTGATAAACCGTTCCTTGAATATCGAAAAATGACATGACGTAACTTTCGCGGCAGAAACTTCCACTTTTGGTATTTTCGGTATTGGTGATGATGAAGATTTTCACTCTGAGCTTTACTATTTGTTCTCAGGATAATTAGTAGTCATTTTTTTTAATGGAACTCCGTATCTTCCTGTAACACTATCATCAATTGAATATAAGCCTTCATGCGGACGTTTGTTTGGGAATCAGCGGTCTTGCAACTGCCGTGCACAGCGCGTCTCATGTGCATGTTTTACCTACGTGTGGATGGCATGCAGTGAAATTTTCAGACAATCCTCTCTCACAATGACAGCAGCGATGTTTTCTTAGAGCACAAACATTTTAAACCTGTGCAATAGGGAAGAACAAACTCTGCATATGCCTTCAGTAAAATTGCACAGGCTACAGCTGAAAATTTGTTGAGGGAAAAGCTGAATTTCAGAGCAGCATATTGTTCGTCGCGTGTCAGCTCCATTTTGCTGTAAACGGAACTGAACATGTCTCAACTTGCACTCCTCTCACATTGAGAACCGGAAGTGATAACAAGAAAACTATACTTCGTGTACGTTGCGCATTAAGCTAACAAAATATTGTAATGTAAAATTTTAGCGCGAGAGAGTATGCTTGAAAAATAATGTGATCATACTTTATTGAACGGCCTTCTTATCGTGTTCTAGATACTAGTAAAGCACAATATTGCAAGTACACTTAGTAAACACGTATACGTTGAAAGTATATTTCAAATAAAACAACAAATGAAAGCTATTGAAGTTTAATGATTTCCCTTTCCAGTTAAAATTATTCAGTTCTAGCAAAGAAAACTGTGAACAATTAAAAATTGGATGTGTTATGATAATACACATATGTCATCTATTAAGGTTGCTGCTTTTAAATACATTTCGTGATTTTATTTTAGTTTTACTACTCCCGGAGTATAGGCCTATAGTAGGATATTAATTTTGTGAACGGCTAGTAATGTTAAAAATTCCTGGCATGGAAAACAATTATCTAAAGGGACGTATGAAATGGCAGCCAATAACTTTCATAGCTGCATACGTTTGTACCAAGAGGGAAATTTATGTAAGTACTGGAACAGTGAACCATCTTAAGCGCTCAAACAGTAAACGCATTATTTCTTGTTAATTAATAAAAAAAGAAATATGGAATAATAATAATAATAAGGAAGTAATATGCGAAACAACGCACGAAATAAATATAACGATGTAATTAATTTAGGCAAATATCTAACGAGGGAGATTCTGTCCAACTCGTGAGAAAACTTTGCACATTTTCATGAGCACGTACGTACATGTTTTCAGCATAGTATACTTGCATTTTAATATAATTTCGCTTCAGTTTTCAATACAAGAAGCTAATTTTCAATTTAAGAAGATAAAAGTATTAGTTACGCAACATTCACGCTACCAAAGGAATATTTAAATCAAAGTATCATTAAGTTCCGCCTAATTCTGGTACGTTATTTTTATTTACAGGTGTTGGAATGAAATGGCAGATACAACACTTTAGAGACGTTTAATCACGCCATAATATATCAAAATGCTTACACCGTGAAAGTCTAAGAGAAAAAGAACAGACCAATAAGGTAGGAGGCAAGCTCCTCTCTGCCCTGCCTTGGAGGACGGGAAGTGGTACCGCCATACCTGTGCTTTATGCACGTTGCTTCAACTCTCGGTGCCAACAATTATTGGGAATATTAATTTCTTTTTATACATAATACTTAAGTTTAAAACAGAGAGGAATTAATGTAAAATACCTGTAGCTGAACCTAAATCATTGCTTATTGAAGTCATAAAGTGATATTAACAATAAAGTAGAGATAGTAAAAAGAAAATTAAACTTTTTATTACAACATGGCATAATCGGAAAGAAGAAACACACGAAAAAGAAAAAAGGAAAACTGCACAACTGTTGATTTAAAAGGTACAAAAAGGGCATATATAACAGAAAAGTACTGACCAGTTTTCCTCATTTTAAAACACTCGTGTGTGTACTTCTCTAGCGTTTCTAATATCGTATATAGACAGAACATTTCAAACGAAAAATTCTTCTGATATCAGATGCATTACACCTTAAACGTCGAATTACCAATATAAACTTTCATAAACATTTATGAAACCTAATGTCACAAGCTTAATAGAGGAATTACATTCAAAGTCATTTATGAGATCTGAAGTTAGTAATTAAGAGCTTATTTTTCTCCTTCTCGATTGTTTTAGACTATCTATAGTACTTTCAGAAACAATTTGTGCATGGTTAAATTATTCATGTACCAATGGTGAATGCTTTCTCACGGTTAGATCACCGTAATATTTAAGAGTGGACATCTTTTTAACCATTTTTATGAATAATATAACCTAATAATATAACACTGAAATGTGCAAAATATCAGACCTAGCAAATCGCCCCTACTTTGCAGAAACGAAATTAAGTATTTAAATAGAAATAGAACTGACATGTATCAGTTTAATTAAGTGGTAGAGCGGTTGTGTTAGGTACGACCTTTCGCCCCCTGTAATGTAATTAAAACATACACATCATTTATGACAGAATATAAAGATGCAATTTTTACATTTAAATTTTTGGTACACAAATAAGAAAAGAAAACATTATGCAAATTGTCTGAAACAGTAAAGATGAAGAAGCCTCACGCCATTCGCTGGACTTACACAATATTACTGTCGACCGGAAAACAAGAAAGAAAAAACTTTTCCCGCTCTGTAATTTTGCTTAAGCACATCATTATTATCCTTTCAATCATAAGGCCGACAGCGGTTTTGTGCGGCGAACAGCTGGATATTTCCACACCTTGTAACGGAACTGTGACTCTAAACATCGCTGCGGCAGGGGTCTATAAACTTGGTCTCTCGTTACTAACGGCTTTGCACGGTATGGCGGCAGAACAAGGCAAGTGAATGTGTCTGTTATTAAAACTCAAGAACTGACTTGCTCTCGAGTGACAATTGCTGAACAAAGTCGGGATCTTTGAAGATTTTTTCTTGAGTTTCTTCTATCTTGTTAGCTGGCTGAAGACCCTCTAGTGAATATTCAAATTCTTTTATCACTTTATAGATTACGGTCTGTGAACGCAGCGATATAAAAGAACTAAAATGTCTGATCTGGCAGACGGGGCTTGTGGTGCCCCAGGGTTCTTTCACCATCACGCAAAAAGCACAATAAACTCCATATAAGCTATCCTACTTTATAGACCGCCCCCAACTTTCTTCATCTTCAGCTTTCCTTATTGTGCTATTTTACTCAAATTTATTTCCACTTTGAATGGTTTTCCTTTTCTTTGAATTGTTCTGTTCTCCACGTTGTGCCATTTTCTATAGCGGTAATCCCAAAAGAATTCGAAACAGGTTTACACAAATTCCACGTCAAGAAAGCTTGAATTTTGCACTGTGGAGCTAACAGCGTCAAGTTTTAGGATTCTCCCGTGGTTGATGAGAACAATATCAGCAGTAGTTACATAATTTCGGCACATCGATCTTAGAAAAACTGCATTAATAAGTACCTTCCAGTGGGCCTGAGTTTATGTTTTATTATATTTGTCATAAAAGTAGATTAGATGACAAGGGGTTTTTGCAGTTATATGGACGTCATCCTATAAGGCTTATTGTATAGCCCCAAAGGACTGTTTCCCAAAGTCTATTCCATGAACAAGTAGCAGTATTTTTGGTTCCAATGTCAGCTATATAAAGAGTAAGTCTGTTTCTTGCCAGGAATGGGCAGTTAAATAGAATATGCGAGGCGGTCTCCTCATCTGTTTCCACATTCTACAAGTGGGTACATCTTTGTAATGTCCCACTTTACGTACATGTTTACTGAAGTGACCATATTCAGTAATTAACGCAGTTACTTCCCTTATTCCTCTCCTAACCAATTTAAGGAGACATGAGGAAAGAGTGTTGCTTAGGTCTAGGGCCAATTTCCTACCTTGTTTTTGTACAGGACAGGCTTGCCACCTTATTTGGTGTTTTCCCCCAATCCTTGCTTTTACTGCTGTCTACCTGTATGGATTCCAACCGTGGGTTCAGGGCTTAAAAAAAGGATATATCAGTAACCTTTTTTTTCATTTCCATGGCACCCGTCGCAGTTCAAAAATGTAGCGAGAAGCCAGGGGACTCCGGGAATTTTGACATTTCCATACCAGTTTAGACTTTACCTGGCAGGAGAGAAGTGCTTTTAAAGCAATTTGGCTATCTGTGAGGATGAGAATTGGTTTATCGTGGTATATTTCTAAAGTCCTTTAGAGACAGTTAAAGATAGCAAACACTTCTGCCTGAAAAATTGTGCAATGTTTCCCCGTCATAGAATTAAAGAAATGCATATAAAGTATATCTGTGCATATTTTCTATACTGCTCATCAAATTCATTCCAACTATACCGGGAGTCATTTGAAGTGAATTTAGTCGCTATAGCTGAGCTGTAAATAGTAACCGCTTGTAGTAAAGTCAGTTTGTTTACAAAATGCGGACTGGTTAACTGTTTAACCACTCGCACAGTATGGTACTCTCCAAGGCGGTACCTTTTAAGGCAAGATGCGCTGACTAACAATTTCAAACTGATTCGCGTTAAAGCCGAATAATTTTATCACCCAGTATAATCCTAAAACCTTTAACACAGATCCCATCAATCTCAGGCAAACTCTTGTGAGCAAATAACATCCTCATGTAATTCCATCCAGTTGGAGGCTGCTTGGAAACTTCAACAACCTCATTAGTATCATGCAAAAGACTTGATGTTTTACTCGTTTATGTATTTTTTTTAATGTCCTTAACATTTAAACAGGAAAATGTACTTATTTTAACAGTTAATTGATTTTGTAAGATATAAACGCAGAACGATAATCGAGTTGTGTGTAAATCATCGCTGTTGCTTTAATCTGCAATGAGTGACATGTATTGAGCTTTTCTCTTTAAAATATAATCACTCTTAATTGTATTTTCTCTTTCAGAAAGGAAAGCCTTGTGCGCTTTTCGGTCAAAATTGTCTTGCATGGCGTGGAACGGTTTGGCAGCCCCTGGTCTGAGCAGCTAAGAGCAATCGGACAAGGTGACTGTGGCCAAGACTGCAAGTCTAGCGCGCTATTCCGCGTAGTTTTGCTTCCAATGAATCGTTAACGTGAATCGAGTTATTTTAAAGTATTTACTTATGATACAAGTGTAACAAGTGGATACAGCAATTCTCAAACAAGGCTGAATAGTGTGCCATATAGACATTCAAAATGTTATAAATAAACTGTGTTTGGAGTCAGTCTTAATAAAATATTGATATCGCTAATGCATTAATAGGATTTTACGCACTTTATTAACTCAATAGAGAATGTTTTTACAAAAATAAGATGAATTGTGTTTGCCAGACTCTTACTCCTATTAAAGTGCTTCGAACCTCAACAATATATCGAACTATTAATTATAAAGTGCGTTTGAGAGCTACGGCTCATATGTTAAAAGATATAGTTAACTGCAAAGGTCTTAAATGTTGGCGTATTTAATGTTTTGACTCTTAACACACCATCCATTTTTAAAAGTAGAGCATACATCGCTTATCAGAAAATAGACAAGTGCCTTGTGATGGGATATGTTGAAAACGTTGTCAGCTATATCCGTACATTTCTAACATCCTTTTAGAAAACTGTCATCGAGACAATGTAAACTTGAAAGCATACAAGGTCGCTGTTGTGCACAAATTGTAGCACGTTACCTGATATTGAGGCAAGTTTCTATATTTGGACATTACAGAACGTTATAGAGTAATTGGACTACGCTTAATATTCTTTATTGACGAAGCGTAGTTTCATTTGCGTGGTCTGTTTCGAGGCAAAATAACAAGTATTGGAGTGAAGAAATCCCGTATTTTATCCCCGAGACTCACTTTCATGAAAAAAATATTAATGTCTGTCTTTTTTATATCATAATTTCAGAAAGTTACAGGAGTATTTTCTTTTTATTTATTGGGAATTTTGAAAAATAACGTGTATGGAATAAATCCCCCATGCGTTAGAAGAGTCAAAAGAAAATATCAGGTTAGAGAGAAATTTACGAAAACTTATTTGTTTAAAGAATTAAAATCCCAAACTAAAAATGATAGTAATGAATATGTTATTTTAAAGACAAAAATCAGAAATACAATATTAGAACTAGTTTTGAAACTAATTAGAAATTTGAAAATATTCATGAAATTTTACAATGTTTATTTTGTTTTCTCTGTAAAATTTATAACATGGCCTACTTAAAAATTAGAGGAAATGCATGGTCTGTTCACAGATATACACTTGCGTGTTAGCAGCTGCTTCTTGATACAATTTTTCTGGTTGTTTAAACGCGTTCTGAACGTCTTGACTGATTGTCAATTAGCAGATTCTAGAGAAGCCTTCCGAGTAACGTCTCTGTAAATGCATCCAGCAGATTAAATGAATGGTTGTACTTTTTTCTGCCATCAGAGCAGTCTAAACGATAACTCTTATGTTTAGCATTGTAATAAATGAAATTGAAGAAATCTCGACCCGTACTTGATGTAGAAGCTTTGTGTATTCTGTTTACAGGAAAGAAAGGAAATGTTTTACAGTGTTCGACGAGACACGTTACTTAAAATATTTTACATATTTTACTTTTATTGTTTGTACGAAACATTGCTACATTGCCAGGCTAATATGCAGTGTGGAACATTTTCGGCTACCTATTTTTAAAATATTATACAAGTTTATTTTATAACCTGACTTTTTTATTTACGTTATTTGTGAAAGTTAATGTCTTTTAACAGCAATGCATTGAGCTGTATCGGAGACTATGGGTGAGATGTTAAAGAGGAACAAAATTTCTTTCCTCATTCTTGATTTTAGTACTGAATACTTTGAACTCTGTCTGAAAGCAGTTTTTTTCTTTCAAGTATACCCAGAAGAAGAAGAGGAAGAGGAAGAAGAAGAAGAAGAAGAAGAAGAAGAAGAAGAAGTTGGGAGGTGAAATATCATCAAAGCAAGAAATAGTTTAAGCAGAAAGCAATTTCCGTGACGTGCTAAGGTGGGAAGTGCGTGCAATGGGTCCATCTGTTCATTTTCTGAGTTGACAACTACAGTTTTGCAGTTCAGGAAGGATGAACTCGCTCACCATTTGTGAGTAGTGTGACCCATTCACAGTGGTTGACCGCCCTTTGAGCACATAATCTTTATACTTCCTACATAACCGACTTTCAACTGCTTTCCTCTGTCAAGTAAGCGTTCACTTCACTCATCAGCAGGGAATGGAAGCATTCAACATCTCCACTATTCTACTTAGTAATGCCTGAGATGCCTGTACAGTCACGTTACCTAACTTTCAATCAACGTAATTGGAATGAATATCCAAATGCTTTGAACTGTGAAGCAAGGCACTCAGGAGCTCTATCTCCCCGGATGCAGTTTATTTTTAACACTTTCAGTGGCACGCCATTGTTTTACTCATTCACTAAGCGTAGGAAACACTTTGGTTGGTCTCTGAACACCCTGTACTGTACTGATGTAGTGAACTTGGTTCATTAAAGCTCTCTACATGATAGCACTCCATGGGTACTGAAATCCAAGGTCATTAATGAATGCAATATTCTCCTGTTTCCTATAGCGCAATAGGGTCAACTTAGAAGTGGGTAGTTGAAAATGGCCAATGTACGGAGTTTTTCATAGGTTTATTGTCCGTTTAACTGTAGCTGGCAGGCAGTAACAGCTGTAACTGCCAACGAAGCGGATGTAATATCCGCGCAGCTGATTCTGTTCTCTCAATTACTAAAATTAAAATGAAAATTAGTATGCATC
Source organism: Metallyticus violacea (assembly GCA_030762175.1). Classification (NCBI taxonomy): domain Eukaryota; kingdom Metazoa; phylum Arthropoda; class Insecta; order Mantodea; family Metallyticidae; genus Metallyticus; species Metallyticus violacea. Next base: position 14,671,610 of record CM060846.1, on the reverse strand, counting down.
TTATATCAGGAGATATTGGAACATTTTCCTGCTATGTCCACACATTTTTGGCATCTTTTTAGAAAATGCCATTCACACGCATCAGTTTATCTTCCGAAATCGAAGCGTATAAGGTCGCTGTTGTCCAGGAATTGCAGGCAAGTGATGCTTATATTGGGCTAAAAGGCTGAAATTAGATGTTAGGCAATGTTAGAATAATTAATCCACGTTTAATATTCTTTACAGATGAATTGTGGTTGCACAAATATACACACAGGCATTTCTCGTCATACAACAGGCTTCCGTGTACATCTGCATTTTCTGCACTACAACATCCGTTATTTTGCATCGAAATATAATGAAAAATTGCGTTTTCAATAATACTATTTAACGCTCCGTTTTACTGCAGAGGCATCACAGGCCATGGACAGTGATGAAACATGAGATGAAATGATAAATTGGAAAAGGAATTTTTTAAGGAAGTATGCTACAGGCCTAAATGTAAGGTACCTCCCGGCATTTTCCATTGGTCAGAACTGACGAAAACCTGTTTAAAAAAAAAACTCCGTGTGGACAGTCATGGCGGGAATCAAACCACAAACCTCCCAATCATGAATCCGTTTCAGTACTATGGAAACGAAATGATATTTCATCAGTACTGGATATTAAACGCCGGTCAGTTACTCTTACCGTGAACGATCCGTAACATCCCCCAATGTGAGGACGTGGTAGCTGCAATTGCTAGAAAACAGTGACCTCCATATTTGCAAGTTTACATTTTTGGAGGATGACAATTTTCTAACAAAATGTCAGAAATGTGTGAATGTAGGTAACTGGACAACATTTCGTATAATAGGACACGTGCTTATTTTCAATGTCATTGCAGTTGCAACTGCGTGTTCTTGAATCAGTTGCGTGAATATTACATCCGCTTCGCCGGGAGTAACCTCTCTGACTGCCGACCGGCCAGAGGCCGAAAAACCGGTGAAAGGTCCAGTAGAACGGCAAATCAGTAGCAACATCCCGAGAGTATTACTGTCTATAGGGTGGGAGTATTTTAATAAATGAAATGCAGAGACGGTTCTAAGAATTTATTTTTTATTAGCGACCATATAACTAGAATGGCGCCTCATCATGGTGACAGCAAAATATACGCGGGCACACCATTATGAACCAGGGACGAAACATCAATCCATGGACAGAAAGACTCGCCCCCACATTCAAATAACAGAATTTATCTGCAACTATAATGACAATAGTCCTTTTTAAATGTACATGTTGTCAGCAACTGAAAAAATAAATCTCCCTCACCACGATCTGCGCGATTTTCATCTTTTCCTGAAACCCAAGAAATATCTTTTTGCACGTAACGTAGAAAATGGGATGACTGCCAGGAACAGAGAATGAGAGGCAGAAGTGCAGTGACTACGTCAAGTGATGAGCACAATGCTAAAGTTATATTTAGATAATGTTTAAATATTTAAGCTTTTTGTGAAAATGATCAGAAGTAAAAGCCCCTTCTGAACCTTACAGTGTTAAAATAGAGCTGTTGCAAGAACACTTTAGACGTATTCAAACACTTTATGACAAACTATTAATGACTATGAACATTTTATAAATGAAGAATTTTGTAAGAAGAATTTCCCATCTGCAGAAAGTGGCCAATTAAGAGTTTATATTAGTGCATGCACACGTTTTGGAAGGGAGAGAACATGTTGCGGGATACATGGTCTATGTAAAGTTTGACATTAATGCAGCAGGGTTGCCATTTAAAAGTGCAAGCATTCAATGCAAATGACTGCAATGCTTCTGCCAGTACTAGCATAAGGCACTTTCACAAGGTTCCGTCTGCACTTCTGAAGAACAGAAATATACGCAACTATTTGCAACTTTTCAACACACTGGAAATATTTAAGTTAATCTCGAGCCCGCATACTGCGAAAAAAAACCCAAATTTAAAGAAATATAAACGTAACAGAAGACAGGAACTGCAAAAGGCGAAGAGAAAGTAAGCAGCTGAGGAGACTTCGGTAGCCTGACCTGCAAAGCAACGAGCTGTAATAGCAGCAGCATTTACGTTAATATTCATGGCGCCTAGCTGAATAATAACAATAGAAATCATTACAATTATGTTAATACAAGCTCGCCCATCTGCCATTGTCACCCAAAACCGAGACCATTTTATTTTCTACTCAGTGTCGTCATAGTTCACATGTTAATTAACAGAAAAAACACAAGTTTCTAAAGGTAACTATGTGTTCCTTCTTTAACTTTAGTGAGTTATAAGTTTCACAAAGGTTTCAGTTGTCTGCGCACGTGCATATTTTATTTTCCAGGACCTATTGATATCAATCGCTAAAATATTTCGCTTATTATTATCTTGCGAGAGAAATGCAATTATGTTATACAGTCCATGCAGGCCGGTTTGTAGTTTTATGTGTACAACGTAAGGAGGTGACATTGTTCCACCCACTAACATATTAAGAAGTGTTCCGAACTTCTTCACAAGATATTCTGAAAAGCTTTGCTTTCGTGTTGTGTACAATGACATCAGTTTTGGATGTCACTTGGCATTTGTCATGTAAACATTTCCTGGGTCTTGCACAGTGTTTCATGTGTCGCTTTTTAGCAAATGTGACGCATTGCTGAGATATGAAATTGCTAATTTCGAAAGTCGTGATACTTGGAATAAGAGGAGAATTGATCCCTTTGACATTATACCTGAGGTATATAGTGGCTAATTTTACGTAACTTGTTCACCTGCTTTTTATTTAAAACTATTCAAATGCTTTTGCACCATGAACTCTTTCCAGAATGGACACAAAGGACATAAAACTGATCAGTTGATCTAAAACAGCTTGCATCGCGCTAGCACATGTCCACTGCTCTTCGGCATGTCTGTTAAATATTTATGAAAGCTGAGCTTCTTTGTTGAGAAATTTCTTAACTGCTGAGTAATGTATCGGTTAATTAAATATTCGAACAATTTTCTTACTCTAATTGTCTGAAACCATGCTTTATTGTGCTTCCTAGATTATTAATCAATTTAATATGTTTGGGTGCTATGCCTTCGGACTTTAGATTTTGTAACCCACAGCACTCGGTAACTTTATTTTAATTACGCTGCTCTATAACTTTATGTATGAATTGACGCACCATGCTCTAGCTAGCACTCGGTTATGCGCGACTTAACTTTTAACTGTCGTGTAATAATTTAAGCTCCATGTGCCCGAGTGTTAAGGCCCCTGAGGATCTGTGTACACATATTTCTGGTTAGTTAAAACAGGAAATAAGGACATTTAGTAATATTTAAGAGAAAGTTTCACTTCCCTTTTATTACGAACAATTGCTTCTTAAGGAAGCCAAAAATTACTAGTATAGCGGTTGTTTAAATTGAAATACGTTAAAAGTGAAAACTGCTTCTAAATGAATTCATAAAAAAGTTTAGTTAGAACATTTCATAAAATATTAAGTAATTAAATAGTTGTTGGCTTCTAATTATGTATGCATTTCTAGACGCGTGAAGCCCATTCAACTAAAACAGTTACGTGAAATGGAACACAAAGAAATATGCCAAACTGGGCAACCAAAATTTGCATACAGGTAACAATACAGGTAACATGAAGCCAGAAAACTTCCCCAAATGTACCAACAATTATGTGGAACAAGTTTATTGAAACATTAATACCCAATAAATATAATACTGTCAAATAGCAAAGTTCCTCAAACAAAAGCTTCTTATGACACTTTACAGTTTTAATTTATGCCATTACACATCTCTTAAAATAAGCCTAACACAACTAACACCAACATGGGTCACAGTAAGGCAACTAAGAAGCTCTAATTAATTGCCGGTGGAAAGTCGAATTGAACCCCTCCCCGGAATTTCTTAGCCACGTGCACTCGCTACAAAAGCTACTGACAATTCAAGGCAGGACATGCATTAACCAATCGACATAGATTTAAATGACGCGATCACGACCACGTGTCAGTACCTAGGATGGAGAAAGAAACAGAAATACTGGTTAACGTGCAACAACACGTGGGTTGTTTTAATAATCACCAAAACAATTGTTCATAACTTTTGAAATGGAGAATTATATTTAATAAACAAATATACATTGTATGATATACATTTCTGTGCTTTTTAACATGAACGACATTTTTGATTCTACATCAGATATGATTATAAATTAAAAATTTCTTTGAATATAAAGTCACTACATTAGCAGCGGACTATTCTAGCCCATGTGTCGCGCGCATGCTCACTGTGTGCTCGGCTGTTAATACGGGATCGTCATTAGTCATAGTACCAGCGCATACTGGAAAATTGCGTTGATAAAGAAGTGCCAAATACGATTCATTACACAGCTTTGCGTTTGGAAACCACCGGCAAGAAACAAAGCAGGACGCTCAAAACTACCAGAAGCAAGAGAATAGGTTTCCACGTGCACTTTTGAATGAGCTGCAATAAAAACAACGTTTACTGCTGTATATGAACTGAAACCTCTTGACGAACAGTAAATAATTAATGAGTTCCTGAAATTTACCAACGCATATCAAGAAATACTGAACTACACGTCATCTGCAGAATATTGTGCTAGAGAGAATCCGATTCCATGCATGGAAAGGGCATATGTCGCGGCGCTGTCGTCATCTTCTTCTACATGGCGAGAAACTTCATACTTTCTACTTTCTGTAGGAGGGTGTCATCTGTTACACCACCAATATCAATATGGTTGAAATTATTTCCTTCATCGAAGATACTGTCACATCTAACGGACTTTGACAAGCTAGGTCAGGTTTCTTTATATGGCGTATGCTGAAGGAAAATGTATTTCCCAACAAGGCACTGGCTCTCGATGGTATTGTAAGAAAGTATTTGGCGGAAAATATAGACCCTAACAATTTTCGTAACAAGAAGAAGGCCATTCATGCTAATAGCAACCCCTTTCAACCCTTGCTTCCCTTACATCAAGTCATGTCCTTATCAAGTGCTACTGAATTACGTTCATTAGTTCCAAAGCTATAGGAGAAAAATGTTCAATGGTGTTTAAAGCCCGTTTTTACTGCTGAGGCATCACAGGCGATGGACACTGATGATACATGAGATGAATGATAAATTGGGAAAGCATTTCTTTTGTGGAAAGAATCGTTCCAAGCCTAAGTTTAGGGCACTTCCCCTGCACTTGCTGGGGCTGAGAAAAACCTGGTGGCAACCGAACCCATCACGAGTTTGTGCCTTAACGACCTCGGCTACCAGTGACGATGGGCCGAGAGTAAACGAAACACCAATTTGTTACATTCTGATTTTTAGTTCTGGATTTAATATAGCTTATTCATTTAAAAGTATGGTTCCTTCTGGAATTTTAAACATGGACATACATATTAATTCATTTATTTTTTTATTCAATGTCAGAAACACTTCTCTCTTAAATACTATGTATGCTGGTGAACTATTACTGGCAGTTAAATTTTTTCCCCCTAAGGAATCTGTTCAACGCACTTGTGTTCAGTGCGAATCATCTATTCCATAGTTGAAAAGAAATTTTCTTCAATGACTATTAAAGAGATTTGTTTCCCTTCGCTGCCTACAGTTGAGTTGTTTGCTGGTGGGTATTGCTGGCGAAGACTAGAGCGAGATTCTTCTGAAATTTGGGCTTTCAGTTATGGTCTTGTATATGATTTCAAAATCAGGAAACAAATTTATATTAATTAAGACAAACTGAATATAATATCCAATGTTGGGAAGAATTTAAATAGTTGTAACATAACCCGTTATGTCATTCACCTATTATTTATTCATATTTTTGAATCGCTTTGGTAAAAGTGTTATTCAGCAACATATTTTCTGCTTGAAAATACTGTGTATTATGTACTGTATTTGATGGGAATTAACTATATATAAATTAAATATATTATGTGCTCATGTTAAATATTTCCAAAGTTTTAGTTTAAATTAATTATAAAATAAATTACACAAATTAATTTTTTTGCAGATAATTTTAAATGCTACAGTGAGGTTATTTGAGTAAAGGACCGGCAGAGAGCTGCTGAGTAGTGACAGAAGTCAGTCACCCAGGCCGTATGATGCATGCGCAGATAGCAGCTTGCATTTGGTTTGAGAGAAAATTTGTCAGAGAGTCTTTTTCGTTCGTGTGTTACTCGGGGCTTCCACTGTGTGCAGATTGTGTGATGATTGTTCTTCGTTAGTTATGTTACTATTCAACTGTCACTACATAGAGTTTTGAAGAACTGGGATTTTATGTACGATACATAAGTAAAAACGGATTCTTGCAAAGAAATGGATGCCACCTTAGTATGTGAGTTGTTTACTTGTGGGCATGACTGGCGAAGACAGAAGTGTCATTCTTGTGCAATGTCAAAAGCTTCTAGGTATGATGCAGCCTATGATTTCAAAAGCAGGAAACAAATTTCTGTTAAATAAAAAAAAGCAAGAAACAATTTTCGGTTAATCAAAAAAAAACAGTGACAAGGTTATAAAGGTTAAGCACCATTGATTTAACAAACATACCAACAATCAACTTACCTACAGATGACAATCAAGAAACAGATCAAAATACACAAGTAGAAATAGGAGGGGTGGAGGGAGATGAGATTAAGATGAGGATTAAATAGAATGTTCAACAATACAACCTGGAGGCCGGAGAAGGACAGATAGGGACGAGTGGAAGAAGGGGGAGATTAAAACGAAGTCGACAACACAGAGGAGGAGGAAAACAGCAGCCACCAAGGGAGGAGTTTGAGAAGGAGAAGAAGAAGAGAGGTGAAGGTAGACAGGAGCCGGGAAGGAAGATAATATGTATTAATTACTAAGGGAGTATTTTGTTATAGCTACAGAGTTTCAAAATATAATACGTAATAACTCTAGTGAAGTGTTGAGAGAAAAATAACAAGTTAATGGTTAAAGTTAAGTGAACAGTGTTACACTTGATAAGATTTATAAAATGTTTATTTAGTAATAAAAAGTAACTAGAATTAAAAGGTTATTAATAATAATGTATACTTAAACTTAAGGGAAACAAAATTACAGATTAAGTAAGGTATTAGGGTAGAAATTGTACAGCATATACATAAATTTATTTTATGTATAATTAACAAGAATTGGGTTAAATTTATGTAACTTATATGCGATATAGAAGAAATAAATTTAAGGTAAATTATAATTGTACTGAATGCCGGTACACATGTTCGCCGGAAACCGATGGAACAGTTTTTGTTCGTAATTAGTATTTTTGTTTTAACAGCTGGTTACCAGTTGTAGGTCAGTGCTGGGCTTCCAGCATGTATGGGGATTTATAATTTAGTTTAGTTTTATGTATATGATTCATTGTACATGTTAAAAAACTGCTACGGGTGACCGAAGTCGTTAAGGCGCGGACTCATGAGGGGGAGGTCTGGGGTTGCATTCTCGCCAGGACCGTCCTCCCTGACTGAGACTTTTTTTTTCAGGTTTTCCTCAATCCTCATAAATGGAAAATGCCGGGGAGGTACCCTGAACTTAGGCCTGGATCGTTTCCTTCCATAAAAAATTATTTCCCAATATATCATTTCATCTCATGTATTATCAATGTCCACCGCCTGTGGTGCCTCAGTAGTAAATAGGGCGTTAAACACCATTAAAACGGTATACGTTAAAACATATATAATTATAGTACTTTTTCTTTTGTTCTTTCTTTATCCATTTTTATTATTATTATTATTATTATTATTATTATTATTATTATTATTATTATTATTATTATTATTATTATTATTATTGTTTAATAGCTTTTTATTTTTAGTAATTTTTTGATTTAAATAAATCTGAACAATAATAATGTAAACTGTAATTTTTCAAATAAGGAATGAAAGTTCTGGAATACACGTTCCGGGGTGGGAAACGAGGTATCGAGATGTAGTATTACAGATTTTATTATTACTATTGTTATTTAAGACAAGACTTGAAATTCAATTACAGAGGTCTGTTTCCCTTCGCTTCCGCACTTAGGTGGCCCATAACCGATGTAAATGCTGAACGCTGATAATAATAATATGCACTAAACTTTATTATAAGACATCGGTTTTAACTGTGGTATCATTTTAATAATGATTTGTAATAAAAATTACAAACTTTACGATCGGCAACCATATCTCAACTTTTACTGTTGCGTGGCTGCATTTCCGCAATAAACAGCCAAGCTTAGGTGGCCCTTAACTCAAATAAGCTAACCCAAATACTAAGGTGGCGTCCTGGCCGAGTGATTAGCTGCTCATCTCCCATGGAGGCGTACCTGGTTCGATCCCAGTCGCGGCCTCTAGACAGGCTTTCTCCTGGTACTCCGCCACATTTTCATAATTGCAGGAATATATTACATAACTCTCTCGAGCTACAACGAAGGACCTGGCCCTTGGGCAGAACACTGAATGAGTGAAAAAAAAAAAATATATATACCCACTGAAATGAACCCCTATTTCACATTAGAGTTTCGACATTTAAAATGAATTTCTTGAAAAAGTATTAACAATGAGCAGAACATGATAGAAGTGCAGATAATATGCACAGGAGGACTCGATTTTTTATTCTTCAAGCACGAGCCGCCTCTGTTTTCCTTCCCGTGAGAGCTGCGGGGAAAATCTTGTGTGATGAAATTTCGTGCAGAGTTTCAGAGTTAGTTAACTACTTTTGTAATGCATTTCTATTGATTCGTTATGAGCACAGGGCATTTGCAGGTAATAGAGGAAAAATCATTACTACCAATTAGATATAAGAAGGAATGAAATAATTAAAATGTATTTATGTTCTGAGTGAGAATATAATTGGCAATTCCATTATCAGCACTAAACGCACCTTTACCAAATACATCTGGATATTTCTTTGATAGTTTGTAATGGTGGTAGTTGTTTGCTTTTGAAGCGTGCTGTATAGTAAGGAGTAATCCTTAATGAAGCATTTTCAAATAATGACAGCACTGAAACGCTAGGCGTGGTTCTCGGCAATTAGCACACAATCATTGCATCAACATCCACTATGCCACTACAATTAGATCCTGTCTCTTCTCATTCATTTCCAGAGCACGAATTTATCAGTGGCTGCTTGCGTTTCTTAACTGAACATCTCTTTGTGGTTAGCGATTTATTACGAAGCCGTCAATATTTAACGTCTAGTACTACATCTAATGTGTTTAATAATTTAGAGTTAAAATTGAGTGGAAGTAGTAAAAGTACTAGCTGGTTTCCAGCATTTAAGAAATAGTTGAAGGGAATGTAATTTTGTTATTCATCAAATTTATTATTTTTATTATTTTAGTAAATTTCCAATTGTAACCTAAGTATAAGTAATATCGGGAAAACAAGAATGTAAGAATGTAATTTGGTAATTTAGAAATAAAGTGTAAGAGTCTGCAATACACGTCCCGGTGTACCGGGTGACAGTACCGGTACCGGGATGGAGTATTTCAGATGTTGTTGTTGTTGTTGTTGTTATTATTATTATTATTATTATTATTATTATTATTATATCTAATGTGAACTCTTCATCGTTGATCTCCTTGTCATCTGATATTGGGGCTCCCTGCCTGAGTAATATTTCCAAAATGCTTCGAAATCCTTAAAAATAATATTTCTTTTTTCAGAAGAGCTCCCATAATTGCCTAAAATTGGACATGTTTACTTTATTATAGTTTTTTAACATATTTTTCTTTGTATAATATTTTATAATGCTTTTTAGAAATCTGAACTTCCATTAATTATTAAAAGGGTGTAGAGTATATTATATATACTGAATTCTCACCACACTGTTGATTCACGGGTATATGAGCAACCTGATTTAATTGTTTTTAAATAACTCTATTTTTATAAATGCTAAAGGAATGTACACTAATGTGGGAGACATAAGAAATGAAATGTTATTGGAAGCTATAAAATAAACACGGTTTATTCTCTTAACGTTAAAAACACACTAATAAATATTTGGACATTTATTTTGCATATGTATACAAAAATAAAGAAGTTATGTTTCATCAGATCCGCTTCCTCTATACAATCAAAACTTGGAATATCAGTAACTTGAAAAAATTCAGGCATGTAGAAAAGAGGCTACATAACATTTTGCTTTTTCAATATATTTCATAACATTACAGTGCAAAATAAGCGAAGGGCATTAGCACACATATTTTCAATGTGTTTTGTGCCGTGCTTACAGAACAGGAATGTCATGAACGTGGATTATCTCAATTCAGTACAGCTATAATGACGAGTACAATGCATTTGGTGTATCGTAAGAAATTTCCTTATTGGGCATTATTATTTTCTTGCACTCTGCTTTAATTACAAAACAAGACTTTCTTCATGTATAAGTTAGGTATTTTATTTATCAAAGTCCTTGAATTTGGAATCATACATTAAGTACAATGCAAAATTAAGTATTTATAACACAGAGACAAAAGTTTAATATGTTAAAATTGACAACATTAATGGACTGTGACGAATAAGTCTCTGGTCTGTTTCGGTTCAAACATGGACGCAATGACGGCACTTTACAGCAATGTAGTCAACATTACACAGACAAAGAGCATAATAAAATTTACCATGCACGATTTTTCCATTTGTGGTATTGCTGGGCTCCACAGTAGAAGTTTTGTTGTGCCGGAAGAGTGAACGTCACTGTTTTCCTTACCCTAAATGATTTTTTATTTGGTTTGTCGCTGGCCCGCGGTGCATATAATAGCAGGTTGTGGCCCACGCTAACACGTCATTCGTAAGCTCGGGTAGTGGGGAGGGAGCCTGCGCGCCGCTACATGGGAATCACACGAGCTGATAACTTGAAGAAAAACCTGAAATGCGCAAATTGCAGTCCAGCTGATTGTTATTCGTTCTAAACGCAAAGAAATCTGAGCAGCAGATCTTCAAAACTATATCCGCATGTCGACCGCTATCTGGCAAGTTCATCTTTAGACGAGATTCCACCAAACGGTCTTGCGTTTGCACGAGAGAAATTGCATGTTATTTCCAGCTCAATGTTCAATGATTGAATGTCATAGAACGGAAAACACGCAGATTGACAGTAAGGCGGTAGTTAGAAGCAGTTTTCGCTAGTGGTATCTTCCTCGTGATAATGCTGCAGGCGCCATCATTATTTAATAGTTTCTTTGTTGAGCAAACTCTGACATTTTGAAATATTGTTGTACAGCCATAGCCAATCAAACATGTTTTGATATTTATTTCCTTTCTTTCATTACAAATAGTCCAGTTAAACACGCAGCCCCAGAGATAACTTACAATTTTTCGCGTGAGAAACATCTGAAAACGAAAATAACAATGTAAACTGCCTCAGGATAAGTCTATCATACCATAGTCAATCTTGGCATGCAGACATCGAAAAACTAACAGAAAGAACTCTTCTTGAATTATTTTTAAAACCTTCAAACTTCGCCACTTCTAGAGAAAACACAGCCTCCCAAAAAGTTGTTTTTCTTCTGAAATTTTATTATGACTTTTATCTGTCCAATCTCCTTGGAATGCCCGCTACAGTTGGAGTTATGTTTTCAAGCCTCGAAGGAAACAAAACTATACCTTCTTTGTATATGTTTTGAATTTGCATAACCTTTAATACGATGGTTCTGATGAAATGTCAAGAAATAGATTTTTATTGCCTATAAATATGTATCCGTTTACAAACATAAATTTACTTTTTCTGATAACAAACACAAACTATAACATTAGAAGCTGCAGAAACGGCCTCTAGCAACAGAAGAACTGCCACGAGGAAAAACATTCTCAAATAGAATGAATTTCGAAATGTTTAAGAAAGTTCATTCTCTTATAGTCGCAAATTTCGCGTTGCATTCGCACGAAACACTCCCGAAGTTTTCTACCACCTCCTGGACATGCATGTGTTTCGTTGAGACGAAATGCACCTCGGACCTTCCTGCGATCTGGAAATGTTACGGGTGAGAAAAATGCCCATACTCGAAACCAGTAGCATACATTGTGATGCTTAGTTTTCTGACTCACATGTTGTAAAGAGTTCCTTTTATTTAATGTATCTATATTAATTTGTTTATTTCAAGATGGCAGGCGTTTGAATCATTAGATAGCCTAAATAAGATGTTTACCCTGATGCGATATGCCAGTATTATAACTGGCTAATATGGTATTCCCTTTTAGCTGATAACACAGCTACGTGGTTTTGTAAGAGATCCAATAAAGGTTAGACCGCAAACCATCGAATTCCTCGAAGTGAATGCGCAGTAGGTTTTTTAAATTTTACGTTGGAATACAGTTGCAGCGTATTTCAGGAGCGAAGATATTTTCAGAAACAATTCTCGGTAGTTAACGGGGTATAATTTCCGGTAGACCAAGGTTTTAAAATAAAAGATGGCGCGCTGACACTAGACGTTACTGGGAATCGATACGTTGATTTCCATTACAAAATTAATCAGGTCAAAACCCTATAAATGTATTCGGTTAAGGCATAGATTTTGCTGTTGTATGAAACAATCTTCTTTTGTTTGCTGATGAACATGGTAGCATTTGCAGACCCTCTCCAGATAACAGTATGGTATTACAGGAAAACAGGTCCCTTTTTTTGAACAAGTTGTTAATGCGCGTGCGTTACTTTATTAGTGAATTTGCAGAAAAGGGCGCGGATTGAACCTTTTTAAGAACAGATCAAACAACTAAGGATTCTATACGTTTGAAGACAAGAGTTAGTTATCTGTGCTTTTATCATTTGAATGACGCATATTAAAATAATCTATTCATTTGTTGAAGGGAGATGCAGCAAGTGACATACCTTATTTGGAAGATGATAAATGCTTTGAAACATAAATGCAGACAGACAGTTTCAGCAAATCATTTCTTTGTTCAGTTCGTTTAATCACCGATACAGCAATGCCTCCGTAATCAACAAATGGAAGGGCGTTTGCCCATTGTGCAAGCTAAACGTTATTGCTTCTCTCCATACTTTCATGATAATCCAGTTAGTTAGATTTTATTGCACGGAGATATTTTTCAGTTATTTATTTTCAGAAAAATAATACATACAGTCCCGCTTAATAAACTGCACGAAACGTTTTTTGTGCTGTTGTAAAATAAAAGGCCTTGTGGCAAGTTTCTAGTATAATGCATAACTTTTTGAATGTACCTTATGCCGTCTAGTCCATAAAACAGTAGTTATGAAGATGAGGAGAAAACTGAATGATGAAATAGAAAGGATGTGCAAAAAATAAATAACAGTAACTATAGTACTGGGTATTTATGAACTTGAGACTCCAAAATGTTACACATCTATGTAGTAAATGGGCTCATACTTCTATTCAAGATAAGATAATGTACATTAACCTATTAGATCTTAAATCATAGTTCTAGTCTTATGCACGTTAGCTAGGAAAGTCCTCAGCGGTTAGATTGTGTGCAAAAAGGTTCCAAACGGCATTAACTCATGTTAGCAAACATTATGTTAAAAAATATTAAAGTTTGCCTAGTGGAAACATATGTATCCATTCTTCACCACAAGTAATTCCATTAGCTAAACTAAGGGACGCGTTTTTTTTGAAAACTTTCTATAAACCCTTTAAGGCTTTATTCCAGTTAAATTTCCCTTCATTTACTAGACTAAAGGGGGAATCTGGTGATATTACATCTTAGCTTTTATGCGCGTTGATACCAATTTTAATTTATCAAATTATTCTATGTGGAATATTTATTGATCTTGTCACGATCTTGCCACATTGATCCCACCTCAGAGGACGAGTGTTTCAACAGTTGTACACCTTCTTGAGAACCCCAACTGTTTTCCAAACATTCACAAGCTCAACAAGATTGCTCAAGCACATAACAGAATAGGACGAACATTTTCTAAATCACCAGAAAAAAAGCAAATAACCAAGCAAAGCAGAGAGAGGAACTAATTTTTGTGGCGCCCGGTTTGAAGAGAGAAGTCAAATCTGCGAAATGAATGGAACTAAACGTTAAGACACAGTATTGCTGCTGATGACTCATAAATGCCGGACCTGTTATTGGCCAACATCCGCAACATGGTGCTAGATAAGATCCGTAGCACAGGCTCGAGTCTCCGCCAAAAGCTTCGAAACTAGTTTGGGGATCTTAATTTTTGGCTCTGAGGTGGAACATTTTCTTGAACTTTTATATTTTTCTCAATTCATGTAAGTCTATAGTTTCTTTAAAATAAAAACATGTCCATTCCAATGACTATACTGTAAAACATTGAACCATTTATGGCACTAAGAAGTTAAGAACGGTTACGTTTTACGGTATTTAGAGTTGTCAATCTTTTATTCCATGCATTTTTAACCAGAGATCACACTCACAATATTCCCATCATTAAACGTTGCCATAGCATCATAAGCACCAAATGCAGCATATGATGGAAACAGACATTGTTGCAAAAATTTAACCTTTATCACGTTTTAATCGTCATTTTTATTTGTGTTTTGTCACTTCCTGTAAACGCAAAATATCACCGATATAATGCTCTAGCAGAAGGAAATACATTTGCTGCTTCCTCACAAGTTCTTTGGGAGTTATGACTTTAGTCACAAAGTAATGATTCAATTTACAAAGAGTTTTTCTTTGCCGCATAACTCACGCAAAGTTGAGAGATCTCTAAAGGCATAATCACAAGCTTACTCTCGTGCATCAGAATCTTTCTTTCACGTTGCAGACTGCAAACATTTGAGCATTTTTCACTTAGATGTGGGGAAAAAACACAGGGCAACACATAATTCAATCTAATCATACAAAATCATAAGATAACCAATTTAAACATACGCATGCAAAGAAAGATTAGCAGGTTCTAAGTCTCTTTTGCAATAAACTTACCTGTGATGATAAGAATTGTCACCAGTGGTTAAGATTCAGTTAACCAAAACGAGCATTAAGGGAAAAAAAGTTATACTCAGCCCTAATACGGTTTAAATTATTAGCACGATACTTGTTCACTAATGCCCGAGGAAGAACGTTTAGTGGCTGAGACACCACGCAAGGCAGCGCCTATTCCAAGAAACACTTTACCACTGAACACAGTAGTACGCTATATACGCATAAACAACCTGTTATTCGTGAAGGATCAAGAACCTACAACATTCCCACGCGAACGCCATTCCTCAGATCCGTCCGTTAAACTTATTTCTGAGCTGCATTTTGCGTTAACAATCCCATAGCAAGATCATGTAGAACTGTTATTATGTTCATATATTCTTTACACATTCCCTCTTGAAGAAAAATAAATGAAAAAAAGGATCAATTATAAACTTTTAACAAGAAATTTTGTTTTTGTTTTAGTTATGTCACACATTAATTCGGCGAGGGCATTTAAAAAGATGATCCTTTGTTTTCAAAGTACAAAAAATAAAGCGAGGTTAAGTGTGCCACAGAATTAACGGAACTAAGTTTGAAATCAGACACGCGACAGTTGTGTTCCAGAAGTCCCGTGTTCCTGGAACCTGCGCTTGTTCTGTCGTGTCAAAGTTGCACAGTTAATTTTAAAAAGCAAATTAAATGAGATATTGGAATATAAAATATATTTGGAAGCTGTACGTATACCTATTTCTATAGAAACCCATTTAGCTCACTTCTATTACAATGTGCATAATGAGTAAAGGAGATTATAAGCGAGATCCAAAAAATGGAAGGTGTCAAGTATTGGTTTTATAAGTGGCGATTCTTTGAATTTCTTCACAGCTCTATTAGCATAAATTCCATAAGCTGCAAGGGCATTTGCAATGGTAAATTCCATTTTCCAATTTCTCAGATGACACACAGTTATAAAATTATGAAACCTTGATGACCTTAGAATCTATAGTATTTTTAAATATTAAATTAAATATTAGCAATATTTATTTTTCGTAACTTATAATCACGGGAAAAACAAAAATAATTCAACTAATTAATTTATTGAAGCCGTTAGTGCAAAGAATGATTTGCTTCTGAGAGCCTTCCCATGGAAACCCTAGTGTTTACTTTAGGCGTATTGGCTGTTACAGTATTATCCTAGAAAGGCCATAGTGAACAAATTTTGCATATGAAAAGTTTTTATTGCAAAAAATGTTGTAAATGTGCAAATTTATTCCTTAAAGCCCATTGTAAACAATTATTTATAAAAGAAAAAGTTGATCCCTACACAAGTATTGCAGTATAGGGGTACATTTTTCAGTACATTTACGGTTGCATCTTGCAGGGATGTTAAGTTTCTTTCTTTTATTTACAGTATCGAATAAGCTACCGAACTAATATACAGTCATTACTGAGCATAGCTTCTTGATCCGTTAGTTAAGTTGTATCAGTTCGCCTGTGCGGGGCTAACCATTTTCAGGAAAATATATGTGAGGTTACCTATTCCGGAAATTTAAACATTTCTGCCACACCGTATCAAACGTATTAGCATTTGTCAATAAAAAGTTGCATGCCTTTCTAATCTGAAAAATTATGTCACTAAACACTTTAGCACATTTTTACAGTAAAATTAAAACAAAGAAAAGTAATACAACTCTGGCTTTAAAATTAGCCATTTTTTTCTTCGAAAAAGCTTTTTATATCACATGTTAAGGCTTTCATAAATGTATCTCCGTTTTACTAACAAAGTTTTTATACTAGGCTTGCTTATAAACCTTGTCTGCCCACGAGGTTACAACGCGTTCACGGCGTCATTACTTCAACTTCGCTTCCTGAAATAGAAGATTCTGCTCCTTCGGACATACACGGTTAACTTCGGCTTGTGCTAATTTCAGGGGCCATTTTCTTAGCAAACGTTGAATATTTGTGCCAATTTTGTTTCACGAACACTTTCAATTGTGTTTTGTTTGTTTGTTTTGCACTGATAGATTCAAATTTATGGAAATATAGTGATTTGCAGTTCTGAATAAATTTCGCAACCATACGGCAAACTTATGCGTATTTAAAATAATATTTACACACATATGTCGTCTGGGTAAATCATTTTCGTGAACGAATGCACATATTCTGCCATGAGACGTGAAAAAGGGGAAAATGGATTTAATGTAGGAGCGGCACCAGTTCTAGTAAAACATCATGTGAGTGAATCAAATTTATAATTACAAAAGTAATACATTACTGATGCATTTTTTAAAATTCTTATGTAACATTTAGCGTATAACAATTCTTAACTATACCACTTGTGACAAAATCTATTGCTCTCCCGCGCTTAAAGAAATTATTATATTGAACACAATTTCTGAAAAGTAATGACTTTTATTCAAATGCACTTAAGTTGGAAACAAACTCGCTGTATAAGTTTTAAAAATAGGTTGCCTTGAGTATATTATAAAACGTTGGTTACTTTTCTAGTTGAATCTTGGTAACACAGTGACTAAAGCAAGCAAATATATGTCATACTTGTGGTGAAGAATGACTATATCGATTCGAAGAAAACATGTGAAGAAGCTGCGTATCCTAAGCCACAGCTGACTGATCTCCCGACCTGGAGATGATGGGCTTCAGCAGGAATTCACGTACATTGAGAACAATTATCGTGAAGACAGCATATACACTTGTGTCGTTCACCATTCTTTCCTTCCACCATCGCATTTAAAAGCAAATAAGAACAACTTCCTTAATTGCCTAAAGTTACTGTATGGCTTTAACTTGGCGAGCAATCAGAAATAATTTTACTCTACTGCGTAGCAATCCAGAAGCAGATCAAAGATGGAGAGACAAGAAGCCAACGTATAACTTGAAATGTGATTTCTTAGATCCATGACAGAACATATTTCAATGGATCATAAACAGAGTTAATGCATTAGTAATGAGCTATACCTAACTATTCTCACTTAATGCGTATGCGAAACGATTGTAGGTAGGAAGCAATTAATCTGCAAAAAAGTTTCTGCGATACATTAATTAGAATAGTAATTTATTTATGTTCTGGTACTGTAACATTCTGTTTTGCGCATAGTCATAAAATACAATTTTCTCCAATTTGCATGTAAGGTGCTCTTTTATTTTTATTATTATTTTTTTTACTTATTTCTTTTATTATTACTGATCGCTTTGTAATTCTTTTATATTAGTCAAAGGAACATTCACTACGGCTAACAAAGGTTTAGCACCACTCGTATTTCTTCTTACATTTATGATGATTATACTTTCATTTTTATTGTTTCAAAATTTGAGATTAATTTTTTTACAATGACATTCAAATTTCAGAAAAATCATCTGCATAACTAAGCTCTAAGCCCATGGCCATTTTGTTATTACAACGATTAGGTACCGTTAGAAAGCATAACATTCAACTGAGAAGATACAAGGTTTTGCATATTTTGGCGGCATTAATGACCGTTTTAGGACAAAGAAAAATATTAAGATATTCAATTTAAGGTTTATGAAATTCTTTAGAACATAAAAGAAATAAAAAACGCAAAGCTATGTTAAATTCATATGCGCATTTATAACAATAAAATTCTATATACACGTGTTCATTCACTTCGTATATATAGCAAAAGATTTAAGTTACAACACAAAAATTAATACATATAATAAAAGAGTACTACTTTTAATAAATTGTCAAATATTATACAGGAAGTTTTGTCATTTTAGATGTACTGCGACATGACTGAGCATTATTCGTTTGTAAATCTGTCAACTGAATAATAAGCCTTGTTACAAAAATTATTTTGTAAGAGCAGATTTGAAGCTTTCATTATCAGCGGGTGATATTGAGAGAACTTTCATAATCAACTCCTTTTTAAATAAGGGGATGAATTTGCAATATACCTACGTATATGACATATTTGTCTAGTGTTTTTGCACATTTTTGTTCATTTCGTCTTGTTTTTTAATCTATAAGTTCATAGAGAAAATATATACTCACGATGGTGTTAATTTATGTAATTTTCGGAATAGATCTCTGTATTATTCGTGCTGCTTTCATTTGTAACAAAAAACACGTTTGCTTTTCCCCTACAGCTTGTGTGTAATATACTCCATATGTGCTTTCCAATATAAGAGTCCTTCAACTTGAAGACCTACAATTTCGGTACCACTGTGTTGGCCTCGTTTGTGATTATTAACATGTATAATGTGGGATCGGACATATTATATCCTATGAATGTTACGCTGTTTGTTTTATGTACCTTTAGTGACAAATCTTTGAACCATTTACAGAGTAATAAGTTTTTTTTTTTTTTTTTTTTTTTTTTTTCAAATTTCTGCTAGAAACTATTATAGTAGTGTCATCAACAAATGGAACGGTAATGGCAGATTTCTTTTGACAAACATTGCGCCACAATTATGGACTACAGGTTCAGTAACTTCCCTATTTGGAACACTAGACTGACTATTGCCTGAACATATTAATTGTACATTTTATTTCGCATTGTGAAGGTAAGACAAGATCTGACCTTATTTTTATTCGAAAATCGTTAATCATATAATTATTTAATTCTGACAGAATATCATTTGTAAGTTTAAGTATTCCATTTTCTGTGAATATTATTTTACCGACTTCAAATATTAGCTTTTGCATAGTACTGTTGCTTCCAAGATAATTATACAATTTTTTATAAATTACATTTGGAAAAAAAAATAAAATAAAATAAAAGTTATATGGGCGTGTAAATGCAAACAACATATTTGTAAGTTTTTTAAAGAAAAAAACAGCAATTTAACAATGAAATACTTCATGATTTTTGGAAAATTTTCAAATTTCAACGATTTATTACATAAACAATTGAGTTATACATGCATTTATTATTTATAAGGGTTTAAAACTTGTTTATAATTGTTTATAATTGGGTCATATCCTGATGGATGTTTTATTTGCAGTGAGTGGATAATTTCAGTTGTTTGTAACGGAGTTGAATTGTTGAATTCTGGAATACAATTAGAAAAGGTCTCTTAAATCCATCTAATGCATCTTCTTTATTTGAATAATTTATATTTAAAATATTGCTAACATTTAAGAAATGATTTCGAATTCATTCGAAATTTATACTTATTTCTTTGTTCTCTATTGTTAATTTCATTTTATCTGGGTATTGTGGGTTTTTGTATATTTCTCTTTTTGCAATATTAAAAATGGATCTTATTTTGTCAGATTTCTCTACAAGTATTGATAGATAACAATCTTTGATCATTATTCCTCTTTATGCATGCATGACGTCTTAACTTCTATAGTAATATCATTTTTTTATTATTTTAATAATAGAATTTTTGTATTTTGACTGTGAAGTATGATTCGAAGTGCATTTTGAAAGTTTGTAGAAAATGATTAATTTTACAATGTATGTATGTGAGTAAAACAGCATTGCTTCATTCTAAGGTTCCTGTTGTAGTGTTTTAGTAAAACTGTTAAAATTCCCTTTATTTATATTCTTCAATCGGTTATTTATACGTTTTAATTTATCTACACTTTATGATAACATCCGTGCTCATTTTTATTACTTGGGATTAATGATCAAATAATTTGTTAACTGGAGAATTTATATATATACATTTATTTATATATACATTTATTTATATATATACATTTATTTATATATATATACATTTATTTATATATATTCATATAAAATTTAATTTAATATATGTATATATTAAATTACATTTTTGCGTTTAGTAAAATGTTATCGAATGATATTTAAGAGATATCAGTTATATTAGCGGGAAAATTATATTGACAAAGAGATCATTGAGGTGACTGTTTTTCAAACTCGGTGCTATATAATGTATATATTTATGTCACTGCAAATCTTTAATTCTCGGGTTGGTTTATGCACGAATGTAAAGAAATAGTATGAACGTTTTGAAATTCGCCGCGGGAGAGTAGGTTTTTTTTTTTCTTTTCTTTTCTTTTGAGTAGTGTTTAATGCCCGTTTTTACTACAGAGGCATCACAGGCGATGACACTGATGATACATGAGATGAAATGATAAATTCGGAAAGCATTTAGGAAGTAAACGTACCAGGCTTAAGTTTAGGGTACCTCCCCGGCATTTACCAGTTATGAAGACTGAGGAAAACTTGGAAAAAAACCCAGTCAAGGAGGACGGTCCTGGCGGGATTAGAAATCAGACCTGCCGCTCACAAATCCGCGCCTTAACGACTTCGGCCACCCGTGGCGTGGAGAGTAGTATAGTGCTATCACAGTTATATATTTAATTGTGTATAATTACATATTTTGTCTGACACATATGCAGATTTCGGCAATATTTAAATATTTTGCTGCTAGAAAATATCCATTTAATGATAAGAATCAAAATTGCTATTGTGTTGCTTGGTGCGCAGTAAGCTAAAACATTCACTTCTTCGTTTTATTTCTTATGCTTTAAACGATGATGTAACGAGTCGTTAGTGCTTGTATTCGTAATGTTATTAGCATTCCTTTTCGTATTTAGAATATTCTCATTTGTGTCATCGCATTCATTATAAAAATTCCAATGTGACTGAATATTATCAATTTATTGAATCATATTGCCACTCTGCAAAAGAGCGTGTATTACTTAGAACAGACATTTGCCACAATTAAATTCTTACCTCATGACAGTTGTAGCAAGAGTGAAAATTGGCACTTTGACATCTGACATTCATCTCTCTCAACTTCCTACTGTCATGCCCCTTAAGACCCAGATGTGTTACTTTCTGCACATCGATAGGGATGCCCGAGATAAAATCGCGAGATAAAATCGATTCCCGCTAGGACCGTTCTCGCTGACTGACGTTTTCTGCAGGTTTTTGCTCATTCCTCTAAAATGTAGGCATGTATTTAACTGTGATTGGGTTTACACCCGATGACAGTAAAGAATAATGAAAATACAATTATTATTTACAGCCAAATACTAAAGAAGAAACCAGCTGACTTAAATACGTGTTAACATAGAATTAAATAAATCAATCTAATTTAAATGCATGTCGAATTAACTTTGCACATTTTTACATGCCGCTTTACTTAATTAAATATAGTTCACCTAAATAAAAGCATGTCAATGTGGTTATATATACATCAACCAAGTTAAATACGTCAAACTAAATAAATGCATGTCAACTTAGTTTTACACATAATAACTTAATTATATATATTTATAAAACTATTAGCTTTATCACATATAATTCTGAATATTTAGGCCCAGACACTTATCAGCTTGAATAATATTATAAAAAAAGTTAAACAAAAATACTCAATTAATACGGATGTTAAAACCAAAGCGTTCAAAAGAAAATTAACTACTGCAACAACCCTATCTCCTCCTTCTGCTAGGTCCTGAACTAGTGAAATAATTCGGCTCTCGCAAGAAAACCGTGTTGACGGTGGTAGAACCAGTCTTTGTAATTAAGAACATTATTATCTATCAAATGTTCAGTCACTTACTTACGACAGATGTGAGCCTGTCATCTTTAAAAGATTTTTCAGTACCGCCCTTACGAACGAGGACTACTTCCAGTCTTCCTGTAGGCTAGAATTATTTAGAGGTATGTTGAATAAGCGCAGTGATAATCTTCTCTCCTAGCATCCAGACTCAGTAGCAATATCATTAGAACCACGTGACTTCTGATTTTTTTATATTTTTTCTCCAACTCTTTTTCTGCTATTTAAAAAGTTAGATTATTTCCCATACTGTGACAACCCCTATTTACACTTTTATCGTAATTTTAGCATCATCATTTTTGTTAAATACCGAAATAAATTAAGAATATAGTAAATCAGTTTTTTCTTGCCTCCATTTTCCGTTTTCACACTCGACAGCGTCATTTCTCTGCCGTTACAAAACTTACTCCAGTTTTCATTGCCATGCATTTTTAGTATTTACTTCAGGAAATTTTCTTATGTTTTATTTTTATCACACTCCAGTTTTTTAATCATTTTAATATTTTTAACTGAGTGCTCAGTGCCTGTTTACGCTTATTGTGTGCATTCCTAGCCTTTATTTTGAAGTAATGGACGTGTTGAGTATGACACGGCTATTTTTTTATTTTTTTATTCTTTTGCAAGGAACACATTTCACATTTCACCAGTGCATGAAATATTATGTATTTAAATTTATTGCAAACATTTTGTACATTTCCTCCAGTCCTTAGCAAATCGTCATATTTTTCTAATAACAATATTTGTAGTGCCTCAACATTCGTTTTGTTGAAATTTCAAACTACTCATGAATTTGTCTTAATAATTTTTTATTTTCCCAATTGATCTCTATCGCTAATTTTCTGTAACACTTCGGAGGTGATGTAAAGTGACAAGATATATATCTAACATAGCATTGTCCCCGGTGTTACCCGGGTAAACCAGTTCATTTGCTATTGTTGAAACTCGGAATTTACACCCGACAGCCCGTTTCATTTCATTGTAGGCAGGTTCAAATCTGCAGAAATCATCTTACGGTCATGTGCCGATTTATTTATCTGCACACATGTTATGTGCCTATAAGATATTGCTGCTTAAAGGCAAACAAAAATGTTCCTTTCCACATTACCCTTATCGCTTCTAAATACTGCATAGTTTGTTCATTTATTTCATTCCGAAACCATGGTTCCGTACCGATTATTACCATACACTTCAATTAGATTGCAAAATTCAATATACAACGGGAACTAAGCTGCAGCAATCTGACGAGGCCTCCTGACTATTCTTAAAGTGCGCTGTATCATCAATCTCCTCAATGCTTTGAAGTTACCGGCTTCCGCCACCCCGCTGGTGAATGACGCCGCTACTGTGAAAAGAGCGAGCAGCCGAGCCGCAGCTCCCCGGACAGGTCCGAGGTCCCTGTCTTCCAACAGGCGTTTGGATCTGCATAACCTTCCTCAGTAGATGTCGCGTCGTCTCACAATGTTAACCTTGGCAGCAGAAAACTGTTTCTTTGCCGTCATCGCCCGATCATACATATCTTCCTGCAGTAAAACACTCCCCAGCTCCGACTCGCTCCAGTTCTTCAGTTCGAATGCCAGGGAAACATCCAGTCATGTTTCTATTTGCAGTACAATGGAGTCCTCTAACACGAGAGAATATCTCGCTGTCGTGTCTATCGCACTTCCTGGGTTTCCTCCTTCAGGCGTCGAATCTCCTCCTCAGTCACTCGAAGTTTCATCTGCAGCTTCCGAACCTCGCTCTGCAGTCTCTGGTACATCTCCAGCAGTGGTCCTCTCCGCACAAAAGCTACACGATAGGCCGGACCATAATTTCTTCTTAAAAACCTACACTTAAGGGCCTCCAATGCGGTCTTCTCCTCGTCAGGCCCTGGATTGTGTCCCACTCCTTCCGCAACAAGGAAAATAAATATTTACACTTGAGAGTAACACCCGGTACTAGCACGTCCTCTCTCTTCAGTAGCACAATGAATGGCAAATGCCAATGAGATACCGTAAATTTACGTCTGGAATTTTTCCTTCCATGAAAAAAGAATTCTAATTTATAAATTTTTCTCATGTATCATCAGTGCCCGCCATTTGAGATGCCTCAGCAGTAAAAACGGACCTTAAACATTATTCGGAGGGGGGAAGGAACTTTTTGCTCAGTTTTGTGTTGTATAGTGGACCCGTCTTTCCTCCAACATACCAAAGTAGGAGTACAAGCAAAATAAGTGTTGCTATATTTTCTAACAGAATCGAAATAGCTGTTTCCGCAATTAGAAACGACTTTCTCCCTGCTTTACAAGTTCCTTATGACACATTTCGTGCACTGTTTTGCGTATATTCAATAAACAACGCTTACAAAGAATACCTTCATTCATTTTCACTTCACCTTTACGAACTTTTAGGCTATTAGCGCATAACAAAATACGGCTCCCAAGGCTGATTTACGAATTAAGCCTAGTTTTACCGAGTGGTATGGCACAGGCAGCAGCGTTTGAGATGCACATTCAGGAGGTTACGGGTTCAAATTCCTTGAGACATATATGTATATTAGTTACATTGTTAATAGTGTTATATTATATATAATAACAATGACTAGATAATAGGAAAAAGGGTTAAATACTTCGAAAGTCACGGACTTGCTATCGCAATGTTTCGAACAGCTCGTGTTCTTCTGATTGCTTAAACGAATGCTGGAATGGGTTTTTCCTACTCATACATTTGCTTCTTTTCCATTTCACCTGAATTCCATTCTTTTGCAGCGTCGAAAGACAAGCTGGTGTTGGGTGCGCTTTGGAAGTGTTTCTGCCTCGACGTTCAGTGTGCCTCTTATTTCTTGGAGATTTCTTGGATCTGGAAACTATGTTAAAGACCTTGCCTCGCCAAGAAGCCTATTTTTCATTTGAACACCACTCCTGAATATCAAAACTAAATATAAAAGATTATTAATACACAACTCTGATATGAAAATATTGTAATCACAGAGACAAATGAAAATCAAGAGGAATGTAAACGTTGGGTCAGTATGAATTTATAGAACAGTAAATATTTGTACAGCAGATATCTAATATACTGCTTCTAGCGACAACTCCATGCGCATTTATACAATTCAGATAATCATACATACATTAATCTTTTGAAGCGTTTTAAGTAATGTTGCTACTATCCCTTGTGTGGATTTTTCTTCACTTGTAGATAAGCTGGATTCATATACAGTATAGTTTAATATAGGGCTTTAGTTATAAATCTTGTCCGCTCAAGCTGTGTTTTAAATCTCGGCTACTGAACACCACAACCAGTGCAAATACTCAACTCCGCTTCTACCTTATTTCATGTCCTACAAGATTCATTTCTGAGCCTGTTCCCTGTGTCCATTTTAGAACATTTGCTAGTAAAATCATTGTCGCAATTAACTCAAGGGGAGGGGGTTGTAATATAACGGAAGACATAATGAATGAAATCAGAAACATTGCGGTAACCGAACTTAATCGTGCCAATGAGAATGTCTGTTTAGCTAAGGAAGGACGACAATTCTTCATCTTCTCTACAGAAACATTGTATTTGGTTTAGGAAATAAGAGTGTTACGTTTATTAGCGGAGATTTAAAATACGGCATGAGCAGAGAAAGTTTTTAACTAAAATCGGGTATGTTTTAAGTATTTATGAGTTGTACGCATAAAGCACGCCATATATGTAACAACATTCTTTTGTAGAAATGAAAACTCACACCAGGCAGTTCATGTTTCTGGTGAAAAGAAAAAATGTGAGTATTTGTGAAGGGCAGTGCTTTCTTCTATGCCAACTTCGCCAAAAGACTATAATACATACTTTGCTCATGTTACTGCCTGTAAGTACATAAATAATAATGTGACAGAAGAGAGAAACATGGCAATACGCCAATTCGCATACAAGATGACACCATAAATAAGATTTATTGCCGCATTAGAAACCCCACTCGCCGAGTATGATAGCAAGTCAGAAATCACGAATCCTACATGATCGGCTTTATCTTAAAAGAACCATTGAACATTTAACTGGATTACATTAACTCCGTTGTATCAGCATCACAACCCTATTTCTTGTGGAGAAATACTTGATAAGTGCACTTCCTGTTCAATACGCTAGTAACCTATGGAGTACCACATTTTTATTCTCGCTAACATTATTGTTGATTGTTAAAATTATTTTTTACCAACAAAAAATAATAAAAGAAATCGTCTCCCCATTTCTGGACAAAGCTATACAGAAATGTCGGCAGGTGTA
Source organism: Metallyticus violacea (assembly GCA_030762175.1). Classification (NCBI taxonomy): domain Eukaryota; kingdom Metazoa; phylum Arthropoda; class Insecta; order Mantodea; family Metallyticidae; genus Metallyticus; species Metallyticus violacea. The sequence continues at coordinate 14,645,046 of CM060846.1, read as the reverse complement.
AAACAAATCGATTTCGTGCAGCTGAATGAATATTGTTCATTTTCACTCTTTGTCAGTATGTCAATGCAGGCTCATTGTACAGCTACAACAATGAGAGTCGTAAAAACTGTGCGTTGAAAAGCGTTGGCACACCCATTTTTATGACCTTGTTTTGTGCTGTGTTGTGGTTCTAAATTCTAAACTTCGAATGGCGCATAAGCCAGTAAGTAATCGTGTTTAACAAATTCTTACGATTCTATAAGCGTTGCTGCGAATAGTTGCAAACGAAGCGAATGCAAGCAGCGGAAGATTTTGACTTGTTTTATCTTAATTGATGAATGTACATAACATTTCACATTTCAGAAAAAATACTATTTGTATTGTTCTAAACTCAAAACTCGTTTCCATATTTTTATTGATTTGAGAAATCAGTTGAGCACTTTTAAAGGAGTTTGTTCATGAAACAAAATTTTGTTTACAAAAACTTTTAAATGGCATCTGGTTTTTGTTTCCCTCTGCCGCATGTAAGATTTAATTTTTTGTACAGAAAGGCATGTTACCGTGACATATAAGTCATTTTCATTTTTGCTTTTGTTATAAAACATTTTTACCGTTCAAATCAACATCAAATTACGTTTTAAGGTAAAAAAAAAACATAATTGAGACATTAGCGTTGACAGAAAATGTGCACCAATGTGCACCACTACATGCAATAACTAAAACTGTAAAACGTTAGCTTTTTCCAGATCGTAACGGAAATGCTTTGAGTATAGGTACAAATTTAATGTTTAACTATGGAGAAATTAGTTTATATTCGTTGCATTTTTTAAAAGTTAATAACATTTTTATATTGAACTCCAAAATGTCAAATATTAAGAAATAACACTTTATTTGTACTTAAATTGTAACGTGTAACTCAAAGACATGCCAATTGCCTTTAATAATTTGCAATTTTTCATGGATGTTTATTTTAAGTTTATATTTCATATTATATTAAAAATATTATGACGTAAATTAAAAAATTATTACTAGCACAAAAATGATTGCAAAATGTTCTATTTTCCTAAAAAAAACATCACTTCGAAATATAGCCACTAACGTGTTCGAGTGTTAAAAAAGATGTCTGGTTGAAATTCAATTTTCAAAAGCTCTTTTGAGATAGACTGAATGCGCCATGCAACTATCGTGTTTGGCTGCAAGGTCGCAGAGGCATGCTCACTAAATATCATGTGCAAAGTGTGTTATTGTTTACCGTATATCATCTATGCTTTTAGGTGTTTCACACGCGCTGACAAGAGAAGCTCAAATTCAAATAACATTTGAAAAATAAAATAATTTAATCTGTGATGTTAATTATAAGAAATGGCGTACACAAGAATAACTGCAACTAAGGTAAATTTCCTTGAGTATCCTTTATATATTAACACTTTTATAATTGATAGTTTTCTCTATATAGTTCATTAGATGTTTTTGTGCATATCTAAGTTTGAAAGATCTCTACAATTTGTTGCATATTTTATTGTAGTTTTATGTTCCAGTTATCACGTATACACCTAGGTTTATAGGTTCTAATAATATATTTAATTTTTTGCTATTTTGTGTTAAAAGTACACCTATAATTTTTCAAGTTTTATTAGCATACATTGTGTGTATAATTTTAATGATGTGCAATTTTGAAACTACATTTTCTGTACAATTTTTTACTTTTTATGCCTATGTTATGAACATTTTCTATATTTATGTAACGTTAATGTGAGGATGTACTTTTCACCTTGAATGATGTTAGATAAATTATTATATATAACTAAATGAAGTTAGTATTTGTCAAGAGATTGACTCCATTTTCCAATGGGAGTGTTACAGAGGTAGCCAAGAAGTTATCGTGGCTGGTTTCAGAAGCGCCTTTCTTAAAGGAATTATACATGCACATTACTTCATTTCATACATTTTTGGAAGAACATTTCATTTTCATCACTGAGCGAGGGATATAAGGCACTCGAGTGATAATACTTGGTCGTGGGAAGTAAATATTGCTCATTATAGAACTTGTCTTTCAAGCAATTGAAAGGGACATTTCTGCTGGTGTAAATCGTAATTAAATAAAGGTTTTCTTAGGAATAACTAATGTGTACATGGTCTGAGAGACGGAGGAAAAATATAAGTGCTGCAGTTTAACTGCAGCGTACATTCCCACGTCCGTGTTTCCGTGCGTGCCCAGATCTGACCCAATTAGTCGAGAGGATATTTTACATAATAACCGCAAGCAACAACTCCTTGCTCTTTTACCACATAACAACCTGATTTTAGCACGTTTTAAAAATCGGCAAATTTTCAAGCAAAAACTTCTTTATATCTCTTACGTCACATGACCCACAACTTTAATGGTTTCCTAGAAATCGCAAATAAAACTTTTAGTTTTATTTTCAGCACTAACGTGTTGCTTTTCTCTTTAAGCCAAATATGACGGTAGTGCTTCAAACTATGAATTAAGAGTCTTCCATTTTGAATGTACCGAAAGGGTGTTTGCATTTTCAAATTGTTAAGTTTATTTAGCTTTCTGTAAACTCATACATACATTGTCACATAGACTTTGGGAGGTTCAAGTAGTAAAACTACAGCTACAATAATTACAGTAACAAAAATGCATGTACAATATTATTACTAAGTAACATTTACACACAATTCTTCATTAAAATATTTTACAGAATGTGATTGCTATAAAGAAAAATCTAAATGAAACATGTTTTGTGAATCTTTACGTGCTGGAGTAAAAATCATTTTAACAGTCATAAGACAGAAGGTTGTTGATGGTATGTGTAAGTGTTTAATTTATCTAGTGTTAATTGTTTGTAGATTTAACTAATTTGTAAAATATCATTCATAAATATAAATTAACTTGATATGTAGCTAAAATTCATTTAATTTGCTTAATTGAAAATAAAGAAAATTATTCACTTTAATCAAAGATGGCACCATGTTTAATTTATCGTTATTTGAGTTCAGATACCAATACACTGGACCAGCCGCAAATTTTCCCATTGCTGCTCACAGTAGCAGACCAAGACTTGAGCTGTGAATATCTCGTTATTTACAGTTTCCCCGTTTTTAACACCCATTTTTTAATTCGATCCGTTAGTGACATCTTTGCAAACATTGACAGAAAGAGTTAGATAAAGCATGTTATTCAGAAAAACTAGTCATAATGCTAGAGACTTAGATCATAACTTCAGCTCGAAGCAGATGTTCGAATTTGAGCATTTTGCACTTTATAGCGCATGTCTTTGAAGTTCAAATGTCGTTTCAGTATGAAAATAAAATTTATATCTGCATAAAAATTAAATTAAAATGTGTGTGCTTTCATCTTTGAATGATTAATTTAATGTAACAACATGTCGCAAATTGCTGCCTCAAGAGTGGTTTTGTTAATGTGAAATACCATTTACCAAAGTTTCTCTTGAGCTCTGAACGTTTCAGTTGCTCTGTACTCTTTAGCACAACTAGTACAGAACTATAAGATCATACCTAAGTGAAAGGATATCAGGCTTTATTTGTGTCATCTATTATCGGATTAAATAATTGATTAATACATTGAAAAACTATTTTTCATTATTTTAATTTCATGTTTTCAAAATGTTTTAATTATTTGTTTCAAATAAGCAAAGGTGAGGTAGGACTCTTGAGAAGAATAAATGAAACATCTACTGGCAAAAACTACTTTTTATTCCAGTTAAAGTAAAAGATAGAATTTTATATAATTACCTGTGCTAGATAAGTACAGAAGTTTGTTGAATTAATTTATTTATTTACTAACTTTTGTTGTTCAGGTACATCTTAAACAAACAAGTAAAGAGGAAGCCATTAAAATATGCATGATTTTTATTTCTAAACTCTTAGAAAATGTGTGTAATTAATTCAAAATATCTTTGCTAAATAAAATCAAGTTCGTTTTGTTCCATGCTGTAACAAATTCATTAGTGCAGACAAAGCCTCGGTACGTCAATATTTAGTGTATAACGTTGACTTTAGAAACAACTTTGCAAGTAGTGAGAAGATGTAATTAAAGTGAAGCCGTACTTTCAAAAATAAAGGAAATGGATACAGAAGTGGTTATATTGTAGAGAAATTTAACTTAATTAAATTGAGGTGTTTATAACGAGTACCGCAGACAAGTTTAGTTGTATAACGCTGACTTTAGAAATAACTTTGCAAGAAATGAGAAAATGTAATTAAAACGAAGCCGTACTTTCAAAAATAAAGGAAATGGATACAAAAGCGGTTATATTGCAGAGAAATTTGACATAATTAAATTGAGGTGTTTATAGCGAATACCGCAGACATGCACAGGAGTTGAGAAAATTGAAACTTGACTTGAAGTGGCTTCCTTACGAAAGCAAATGTTAACATCCAGGAAGCACATTGGCAACAACATGCACATTTACTTTGTATGGTGGAGAAATATAGAATGCTTGGTCTTTTCATCTCAATGGTAGCATGAGTTAACAGTTAACAGTTGGCCCATAGTCCGAGATTCACAGCTATTCAATGTAACGAAGGAAAACTTAAGAAGGTTTCTCGGAGGTATGTACGGCAAGTGAATGGTGTAACTTCACATACTGAAAGCTCTATAATGGCTCTATTGGATCATAGTATCACTTGCTCCTTTTGAGCTTCTCATTTATCACACTTAAGCCCTCTATTGGGTTATTTGGAGAATTTATTCGCAAAAACCAAGAACCATCTGTCAGATTCACAACACGAGCAAAAAAGATATTAAACGTTTGCCTGTCATACCAACCATTTTGAAAATGTTATTCGTCGTGTGTAAACTCCCTATGTTTGGTGGTCAGACGTGTGCAATAAAATATGAAATATACACCATACTTATTAAATTATATTATTAGCTCTCTGTGCACTATGCACTTGGAGTTGGTTTACGCATATATTGTAGATTCAAAACCAATATTAATGGTTTATTTCCTTTAATAATATGTGAGTCATCATTATTCTGTATTTTTAAACATACTTGTAGACACCTAGGGTAATCCACACAATTAAAAAAAAATATTCCGAAATATTGTTCCAAAAGTAAAAAGTTTAGACTTTGTTTTAACATGCTTAGATACACGTGTTTAAAATTAAGGTTTTCTTGATATGAAGCGTAATTATATTATTTAGCCTTTTGTATTACCTTCACTTAAATTTGAAAGTTGTGGGATAGTAAGATAATTTAAATAGCTGAAATCAATACAGGAACATTGAGAAAACTATGAACAGTAAAAGTATGTATTGTTGCAGGACTGTGAAAGATTTTAAGATTGTGTATAATAACGTTCATCGCATTTCTCTTTATCAAGCGGGACTAATAAATTGGGCTTAAACGCATTTCAGGTTTTTTAATAGTGTTTAACGCCCGTTTTTACTACTGAGCACCGCAAGCAGTGGCACGGATGATACATGAAATGAAGCGAAAATCTGGGAAAGGATTTTTTTTTATTTGAAGAAAACGTTCCAGGCCTAAGCTTAGGGTACCTCCCTAGCATTTGCCATTTATGAGGACTGAGGAAAACCTGAAAAAAAAAACTCAGTCAGGGAGGACGAACCTCAGACCTCCTGTTCACGAGTCCGCGCCTTAACGACCTCGACCAACCGTGGCGCTGCATATCAGGGGTATTGAACTTTTCTTATAAATGTTCACGATTTGTGTATGATAAAATTATCTGCTAAACGAATAATCCCCAATTGCCTAAACGTTGATCAGATAGGATTCAAAGAGACAATCCAAGACGCATTTCCGTCGTTTGAGCAGAATTTTTCTAATTTTTTGCTCATATTGCAACTGTGGACCCATCATTGCGATTTAGAAACAAAATTAATGCCAAAAGAATAAAAGCTATATTATGTACCCTGCACAAATATTTTTCGTATTAAAAATCGGGAAGAAACATCATAAGTTTAATGAGTAAAGGCAGAATATTTATAGCAGACTCAAAAACTTGTAACGGAGCGTATTTTTAACTATTAACTAGCATTGGAAAAATTATCATAAGGAAGTTAGTGTAGAACGCAGAAGTAATATTTGATTTACATATAATATTTTTCTAGTTCCAGCACATTTCATAAGATCTACTTTGATTCTTCTTCAAGAACTTCACATTTTGGAGTTCTAAAGCCACTCTCAGCATGCAAATAAAGTTACAAGCCTCTGTTTCATTTCTTTCGCAAATAAACAGAGGTTGCATTGTGGACATGTGGCAAGCGAACATATATCAATAGACTGAGGAGCTGATACTGCGTGGATATGAATAGAAGCATAGCAACAAAGAAATGAAAGTGGCCAGTCCATCCTGCAAATCGATCAGCCTGAGGTTGGCGAAACGGTAGAACCGTGTCCCCAATACCTGGGGGAGGAAATATCCAATGTTTGTCCATTTCGCTGTTTGTACACTCCATCTAATCAATATTAATATAAAATTTGATTATTTATTATTATTATTATTATTATTTTTTTTTTTTTTTTTTTTTTTTTTACATTTATGACAGTTTATTTTCACCATAATAGATTTATATCTCCCTGAAATTGCCTGTAATTTTCATCAGTGTATAGGATATCTGTTTGTGATGTTTCACTTTCAGAATATGCTACTGGATGCAAAGTGAATGATAGGAAATAGTGAACTTAAAGGAGGTGGTACTTAATTTACCAGTTCAGTGTGCCTGTAGGTCAGGTGTATGTATGTGTATTTTTATAAGCATAAAATTCTTTCATAATTATTGCAAAGAAAATATTTTCCATTTTACTGAGTCTTTTAGACCTTTAATATTTTTTGAAATTATAATATTTATATTCCATTTGTAACAACTGTCAGGAATGTCAGGTTGATTATTGTTACATGTTTAGTATGTGTGTTTTAGCCAAATTCAAGTACGGACGGAATTCTCCTTTAATTTCCGTTTATTTATTTATTTGTTTGTTTAAAGAGCCTTTGGTTCCTTCTGCTTTTAAGCATAAAGCACGAAATGGCGAGTAGCATGGCAGGTAACATGCCAGTAGCACTTCCTGCTTGTGACGTCAGATAGTGTCCAAGTTATCTTGCTCGTAGCATGGCTAGCTGGCTGCTCATTGAGGTTAAGTTTTTAATGCTGAATGTTATTAAGAAAGAACTAACATGCTTATAGTTTTACAGTTGCTTCCCATGTCAACCATGGTAAGAAAACCAAAGCATCAGGTATTTTGTATCACAGGTTTCCTAAAGACACTGAGCTAAAAAGGTCAATCATTTCTGTGCAAAAGTTTCCCGCATTTGTTCCTTGCATTATCATAAGGAAAATAACGAAAGAAATTTAAATACGCAGCTTTTCAAACTCAATTCTTAAAACATAATAAAAAATATACTTTTTCACATTTAAATTACAGTTTGTCTGGTTGCTTGCATCGGGAAGACTATAGCTCTACTACTAAAATAAAACAAAACAGAAATGCAAATGAAATGGGAGTAATACATTATCTTTTTGAAGAAACAAACAATATAACTGACTTGAAGCACTGGGCAAGCATATGCGGAAGATTTGCTTACAAAAAAAATTTAAAATTCAAAAGAAATGTAACTATTAGAAATGCTTGCAGGCAAAACCACACACGTACCACTTCCCTGCAAGAAAAACGTGGCTTTCATCGCTTTCAAGGAAAAGGCTAATTAAACCATCAGAACAATCACTCCACTCTGCCATCAGTTTAGAGAACGACTTCGCCGTTTTTAATGGAAGCGTCTTAAATACATTTTCAAATATTATGAAGACCCTCGTCAATAAATTAACATGTAAACACTCGCAAATCGAAGAATGTGCTATAGGTGTTTTGTTTCAACACGCAAGTTTATTACAATGAAGGGAATAAACAAGAGAAAAACAAAACTAACCGGAATCATGTGTATCTACTTATTTAAAGTGAAGAAAATATGCCACAAAGAGGATTAAGAGGATGTTCTAGCGATAACTCGCTACATCATGTAGAGAGGGTAAAGTGAAAAAAGACCAATCTTCATATTTTAAATAGATTTTTGTTTTAATATTAATTAAAATGTTAATAACGAGATATGGTTGTCTGATTTAATAGCTTAGGTCAGCCCCACACTGTGCGTTGACACAGCTTGACGTCACAAGCATGAGGTATAAAACCTACCTCAACATAAACAATAATGTTTAGGTTATTTTCAGCCAGTTATAATATTTTAACACAAATCAATCGTATGTAATTAACATATATTAAAAAGTTTAAAAATTATGACTACTGTTCTATATTACACATTTATATGTAGAAATCTAGAGGCAATAAAATATTATAGGCTCATATTCTACCCTTTTGCCTGCTTTAAAGTGATAACTGGCTTATTTTGTAATGGAAACAGAAATTTAAAACTATTTCTGAGCGTAAAACAATCAAAATAATTTTATTTACATGTTATAACTTTTTTTCTTGGTTTTCAATATTTTTTTTAATATCAAAGTAACAGAAAGTCAAAAAAAAAAAAAAAAATGGCAAGTTTACTAAACTGAAGAGTTTCTTGGCTAAAAACCCATTTATGTTTGTTCAACATAAACATTAGTTAGTTTTAATATCCCCTGCCAAGCAACTGTCACGATTAGAAAATGCAAAGAATAATTAGTTGATGATTGCTAAATGTACAAAGCGTTTCTGATTGCCCTACCTTCTTTAGAGATGCAATAACTAGTAAATGGCATGGTAGATGAAATATATAAATCAAGAAAAGAGCTACTTATAGGGGAAAAATCTGGCATTCGTATTCAGTTCCAAGCAGGAAATCATAAGTTTTTATCTGTTAAAGGAAACGCTGTAATGACTCATTTTTGTGGCGAATATCGGGGACTGATTCTCTTCGAAATTTCTATTATCGTCAAGGGATAAAAGTGCTAAGTCATATTGTGCAATCTTATGAAAATGCTTCAACAGTTTTTTTTACACGTTGAGCATGGTGATCTATGAACACAGCGTATGTTCCAATCACATACTCTGCTGAGTATTCGTATTTATATGCACATGTCATTAATATTCACAAATATTGATGTTAATATGAAAGCAATTAAGCCAATTCTGTAATTTTAAAATCTTTTAGTGTTCCAGAATTGGCATGCATTAGAAAATCTATGTTTCCTATGTGCACATTTTCATTAAATTAATGCTATTAGTTTTAGAAACATTAATTAAATTTATTACAAGTATTGAGAATATCTCATTCGCTCTATGTGAAGAGATATTAGCTTTTTTATAATGAAACTCTGAATGCCTTATACTAACACAAATTATCCATTACCCATAGCTTTATGATAATTATTTTCAAATTTTTAATTTTTTACGCCTTCGTAAATAGTTTATAGCAACAACAGCTTTAGTGTTTCAAAAATCACATTTTAATCATATTTTGTGTATGAATATTGAAGTTTAGTACTTTTCACATTGTCTACACATAATTAGTGAAATTCTGAATGAATTTACTTTAAAAACTGCATCACATCAACCTGTTTATTTACTGAAAAATGCTAGAAAAAAGTTTCTGAGAAACTAAAACTAGCGCAGAAATTTAAATTCACTCCTGGCAGCAATATGCAGTCAACTACTTTTAATACATAATAGGTTCATTCAACTTTAAAGTTCATAAAACAGAAACATTTAATTAATTTTAGCATAGCTTATCCCGATTTATGCTTTTGAAAATCTGACAAAAGATGTTTCGTGAACATACGTGTAAGAAATTATGCCAACTCAGAGAATACAATTACTTCTCATTTTCTACAGCATTGCAAATTTGCATATTTCCTCAATTGCCTGTTTGAAAATGTGAGTTTTAATGCTAACTCGTTTGCCAGTCAAATATTGGAGTTCCGTACATGGGAGGCAGAGGGCAGTATCGTACTGTATTTGAAATGCCTGCACCAAGAATCCGGAATCGCTGAATGATGAAGGTGAAGATGATAATGGAGCATCGACGGAATGAGTTGCAGAGAAATCGGAGTATTTGGAGAAAACCTGTCTAGAAGCTGATTCGATTACCACAAATCCAACTTGCAGCCTCTAGGATCGAACCCGTACCCTCTTGGTAGGAGGCGAACTGTAACCATTAGACCAAGGCGTCGCCTGTTTATAAAAATGTACTGCTATGAGTAATTGTTTGTAGTTAAACGATACGTTATGAAATATATTTTATCCAGTATAGATTTTATGACTTAATTAATATAACATACACCCATATTGCCGAAGAACACACAATAATTATGCCGAAGAACACAGCCATAATCATTTTAAAAACGGGAAACAGAGACATCTATGAAAATTAGAGAGCATTACTTTACTAGGCTTAATGTATAAAGTATATACAAAAAAACACTACAAGATGATTATTTTTCTTTATATGTATACTAGAGAATTGCAGCCACTATTTATAGAATATCATGAAAATGTATGCATGCGTTGCAATAAATAAATAAGATTGGTACAAAATAAATTTATATATCTGAATAAATTTAGCACGCCAAGGTTGCCCAATGTTAACAGTATTACTTAAATATCTATTACGTTGAAATGTAAGAAAACAGAATAAACTGACGAAACATTTTTACGACTTTTTATTTGCTAATAAATAGATGAGCTCAAAAAGTGATATGCGAAGATGCATCATGTATTCAATAACGAAGAAATAGAGTAGAAAAATACAAACTAAAGAGAGCTCTGAAAGGTAAATTAAACATTGTTGTTTAGAACGAGTATAATCTAATTGATTAAAACCATTAATTTTCCCAGTTGTTTGAATAATTTACAATATTTTGTATTTAAAATAAATTTGAATTACCTTTCTGAAGCATCAATTGTTTGTTATTCTTATACATCATGATTGCATTTTTACTATGATATATATATACAAATGTGTTTAAAATGCTTCCTCGGTAATTCTGTTTTCATACTTTCTTACAATTCAATGGTATTGTCAGTATTAAGTAGGTTTGTAATCATTTAGCTATCTTCACGCACTAACATTATTTATTTCTATAAAAATATTTTGTTTCTATCTTCTTTCTTTACTGCATTGCATACATACCTTTTTATGATTACAAACAGCAAATGAAATCCTCTAGCATACCTATTAAGAAAAAAATAATAATTAAAAATTACATGCAATACGCTTCATCTTATTATAAGAGAGTTTTTCAAATTATCATGGCACAACGACCTTAAAATCTATTGTACCAGATAAAGGATAATTAATGATAATTAGGTGGAATGAGTTCAAGGGACTTTGTGGCCTTAGTTTCTTAGGTATTCACCTATTGAACTGAGCGAAAACCCCTGAGGGAACTAACCTAACCGGAAATCGAGCCCGAGCTCGCCGCTTGAGTAGCGCAAACGCTATCGCTAGAACACGGAGATGGTAAGATGTATTTCTTTAATATCCATATACAAGCTGATGCTAGTATTTTGAATTTTAGGGAGTCTACAATAAACAGGCACAGACATAAGAAATAATTTCCCTGTACATAAGACATATAATAGGGTCACAGATATAAAATGTCGAAGTAATGGGCTATTGAAGTATTTCTAATTTGGTACTCAGAAATATATTTAAGGTAAATAGTGCTTACAATCGTATTAGAATCGCTTTACACCTCCGTAATAATCAAAATTAATGGGAATTTAGTTGTTTGATTTTAGAAACAAATTGGTGATGCTACATTTTCCAAACCTTACGAGATTTATATTGATTGTTTAATACAACAACTTGTTTCGTAGCCAAAAGATACAGAGCGACCCAATGAACTATGAACCAATTTGCGTTGTTTTGCCTAAAGGCGAGAGCGGTGCTCGTTACCATCTGCGGTATCGTGGAGTGGTGCTCACAAACCCACGCAGCAACTTCCTTAGAATTTTCAAAATTTTACTTAAAAAGTTTATGAAAGGAGGAACTGAAACAGGTCACCATCGTTATGCATATATTTCTGGCACATCTTGAATAAACTGTCCATTGCTTGGTGTAGTTCACGTTGAGTAATGCTAGCTATTTTCCGGCGGATATTTTGTTTAAATTGTTCCAGGGTATGTTTGCATAAGGTATTTTTAATTCACTCCAGAAATAAAAATCGCAAGGGGATAAGTCGGGGGACCGAGGGGGTTACAAAGTATTTTTAATATCTCTGTCTTTCTGAATCACTGTTTCAATTTCTCTTATTGAAATATCGGCTATATGAGCTTATTGACAAAGGCGAAATGACGCTCCCTTTCTGTCAAGCCTCCAAAAATGGAGGAAGAATTATATTCACGTATGTGGGGGCATTAACTGTTGCTTCTCTATAATTCCCTCTCCTCTCATGGAACACCATACACCAGTTTGTTCATTATGAAACACTTCATGAACGATATCAGGTTTCTCGGCATTTCAGTATTGTTTATTTTGAACTTTATTATAAAGACTGTATATTGTTGCACGATCTGGAACTTTTAAGCTAGGGAATTTATCTTTAAATCGTCTTTTAACTTAAAGAGCTGACTGAGTCAACACATATGAACCATAAATAAATACACGTCTTACGGTAGAAAATGTATACTGATTACAACCCACTTCGCGATTAAATGCAGAACAAAATACACCATTCTAATAACTGAATTGAACACAATCATTATCAGAGTCACACTGACAGCCAGAAGCTAGCGTGATCTTGTTCCAGTATAAGGAAGAAAAACACTGCATGTTAGTTTATAGTTCATTGGACCGCTCCTTATAGGACAAAACAACTCATTAAATAAACCACAAAGAGAATAAATTATTAGTTTTTCTGAATTTGCCCACATGCCCCTTATTTATCGGGAAGCAAGAGGTTGTACTGTAAGAACTACTGAAATCTATAGAGAAAGATTCCCTAATGTAGCTATCCGTATCACACTGCATTCCAATATGCTGGCTTGTGCATGAACTAAAATGCTCTAAGGTAAACAAAGTCAAAGGATTGCATACCGTTTTGAAATTTAATGTCGTAACATGTAAATTTGAAACCTTTCACCTTGAGTTCTCTATTTCAAATTGCTTGGCTAACACCTTTCTATACAGCTGGCATTTATTTCTGTCTTATTCATTAACATTGTGTGTATATAAAGAATTGTTAACATAGACAATTCTTTAGATAAAACTTTACATGATTCTCTATACATTAAAGGAATTGCATTCTTTTAGAGCAAAAACATATCGGGTGATCCAGAGCCATTCCCCATAATATGACTCCATAATTTGTTAGAATATAAAGAGCCCTGGTATGTAGATACGAGATCAAAGCATGCTTTGTAAAAATTGTTCTGCTTTTTAAATAATGTACTACAGAGTTCGCCCATTTGACAATGTTGGCCTAATCCACCAATACGATAAGTGAATTGTATATTTCAGAGGAATTCCCCAGTCATCGCTGGGTTTTCAAATAGTTTTTTTCATTACTGAGGCATCACAATATATGTTTAGTGTCTAGAGTTTTATGTAATTACATAGGTATTCGTCTGAAAGTCTAAAATGTTGATAAATTAGGCTACTAGGACCATTATATTTAATTATGTTCTATGTTTTTACATATTTCCAACAATACCAAATATTTTTAAGAGAATTGCATATTTTTATATAAACATTCATGCGAAATATGGCGTAATTAAACTCAGAGAATTAAAGGAAATTATTAAGTATTATGTTACAATTTTAAATAACAACCTATCGGTACGTAATGAGATAACATATTTCAGCTTTCACTCAGGTAAAATCTATCTCTTGCACGCCCTTTTTAATGCTGAAAAAAAAAATGGACTGATTGACATAATGAGCGCATGATCTACCACCTGAAGGCAGTTCTTGTTTTTCATTAACTGGTATTTACAGTAAACTCGAAATGAGAGGATATCTATGAAATTTCCAGGAAATGGAGCAACCATGTTTTAATATTGTTTTTTTTTTTTTCAATACTCAAGTGAATATTTCATTGTTACAGTGCACCTGTATATACCGAGGGTGCCAAAAAATGTATACACACTTTCACAGCAGATATCCATTTAATATTTTTCAAAGTTGGATCGAAAAAACAGTAATGTGTAGTATGATGTTCTGTAAGCAGATGTGACTCACATACATTATGGAAGCGTTGCAAGTGACAGGTAAATCACAATGAACAAATGAACCCAAGATTATCGTAAATCAACAATGAACAAATGAAGCCAAGATTTTTGTATGATATTCTGTAAACAGATATGACTCACGTTACGTCTAGCGTTGCCACAAGAAAATGGAGCCAAGATTATCGTTTGAACAGCGGAAAGCAATTTTGAAGTGATATTGGAAAACTGAGAATGTTGTTGAAATTCAAAGGCTATAGGACGAAGGGGTTTCCGCCGCGTTCTCTGGATCTAACTCCGTTGGACTTCTACCTATGGGGAACTCTTAAGGTTGTTGAATACAGTAGAAAACCAGCTACACTGGCAGCACTTCGGGAAGAAATTGAAACGGCATGTACTGCAATCCCTGAGGACACTTTCGTAAACGTTGCTCAAGCAGTAGTTCAACGTACTCAGAAGTGTATCGACGCCGATGGTGGGCATTTTGAGCAACTGTTGTAACTGTAAAAGTGTAAAATTATTAGTGCTCATCGTTTTCTGTTTTTCAGAATTCAGTTTTGTTATGTTAACACAGTTTTTTCTTTACTTGAAGTGTGTATACATTTTTGGCACCCTCTGTATATAATCCGTTTGACACTAGTTCAGTTTTGTAGTTACTATTTCAGGTGAACAGTTAGCAATTGCGGATTTTTGCGGAAATGAGTCCAATCGCAAAAATGCGATCCTGGATTACCATGAACGATGCTTTTATCGCCAATGGAAATGTGATATTGTGTGAAGTATGGTGTACAATGAAATATCAATTGAGGTATGCTTTTCCATAAAAATAAACGGTTACGATCAGTTAAAAAGCGGACTTAGATGCATAAAAACATGTGTGAAGCCTTTGATCGCAGCAAACACAACCAGTTACGTCGCATGATGTCGAGGGCTCTCTTTCATTTTCCGATCGTGCATGGAACCTACTTCTGAAAATGTGGAGAAAAGCTTGCGATATGTTGTATTTCATGCCTTGATTGACTTCGGGATTGCATCAAAAGCATTTTAACACGTGACGTGGTTAAATACGTAATTTGTGCAAATGTTTGTCTTAGCTGTAAATATTACAATTTTAGGTTCCTGTGCAATTGGGATATTATGTATTTAGTACATATTTTAGGATAATGTTACATACATACTAATAATACATTAGATGAAATGCAAAGTTGGGAAATATTATATTTTTGGTAAATAAACGTTCCAGACCTAAATTTGAGTGCATCCTCGGCATTTACCATTGATAAGGAAAACCTGAAGATAAAAAAAAAACTCATGGAGGATGGTTCTGGCGAAAAGCCCGACGTCCTACTACGCGTCGCCCCTCGTAAGTTCAACCTACAACTTTAAAATTCGATAAAGATTTGAATTTAAATTTTGCTTAATCTCCAAGCTGAAATTAACACAACCCGCAATCAGCCATCATATTACTCACTATGCCAATATGAACAATCAGTGATCATTCCTTCAGTAAATTCTTTATTTCTGTCATAAACTCCGTTATTAGATACATGAAGCAGAATCACTAGGGGCAAAGCAACATGTCTCTCACGCTTCAGAAAAGCAACTAAAAATACAAACTCCTCTAGGGCAGATATTCTCATGTTTCGAGGAAAGAGCAAGTCTGGAAACCCGCGAATCGACAGCAACGGTAGCGCATCACGGAACAGGCCAATGTCTGGCTCTAATTTCCGATATTTTGCTATCCATCCTAAGTCTCAAGAATTTACAGACTTTCGAAAAGCTAAAAATACTTTGGTCTCGTCTGAAAAATTAATATGCGAGTTTTTGAAATAAAAAGTGAAATATAATGCATTTCAGTTTAGACAAAGAGGTCATTCACCAAACGCTTAGTAGAAGATAGGCATCTTTAGCGAGCTTTACGTTCACTGGCCTAGCTGCACAAGTGACTTTCGTGGTTGTTTATTATGCAAACTATCGCTCTACTGCTGCAAGTTACTGTGTGAAAGTACATAATGGTTCCATATACAACCTGCAAATAAAAACATCGTCCATTCATTTCCGTATGCGAAAGAGATAAGGAGAGACTCTGGCACCCTTAATACTTTTATATTTTTTCAGTTTGGAAGGTTAACAAATGGCTGTCCTCGATTGTTGCTGGAACTCAGATTTCCTAACTACTATTGCTTGCCTTTTTGCTCTTTGATTTATTAATAAAGGTTATTACATTAAAGTAAGGTTTCAGCAAGAAAATGCACATTTTTATGTTCTAAATAAAATAATAATTTTTTGTGTAGCATTCATTCTTTGCTGGTAAAAAATCTTTATTTTTTATAATTATCCTCTTATCTCTTAGAAATAACGTTTTTTCATGCAGTTATAGTAAATTTGAATAATGGGAAACTATATTCAATAACTTACTCATTAATTCTCCGTGCATTATATACCTAAACGCTTAAACACTGCGTAATACGGTAATTACTATCTTTCAATATTAAAAAATGAATGCATTAAGTATAATTGCAAAGCTAAGTTTTAAATAAACTGTTTTCAGTATTAAAATGTTTTTATGTCTTCTTGTGTCACTTTCATTCCGATCTGACTAAATGTCCCAAGGTTTTCTTTTACGATACGTGCGCCTTTAGATTTAGAATTCCACTTAAATATAGGAAAACTTTGCTAAGAAAGATGACCTAATTGCTTTCATTGTTTGATCGTTTCTGTGAGAAAGAAAAAGCAGGAGATAATGCAACTGATTTCTGTATCAACACAATGCTCCTTCAGGCAGTTTCTAAGTTTTTTACACATATAAGACCTTGGTGCAACTTGAAGAACGATAATAAAATAAGCCAATCGTTATCAGATTTGAAAACTTGTGTTTGTTTACTAGGATATCAGAGACTGCAGAGACTATTGTTTTTTGTTTTGTTTCCTTGTCTCGGCCTTGAGTCACGTGACCCAAGAGTTATTTTTAGGTTTTATTGTACTTTCTAGTCACGAGATCAATCAATAGCAGAAAATTGTTTAAAATGGCATTATTTTTCTTATGGTTTTGTGTTGCTTTATTTTAATTTGATGTTATACTTTGAACAAGAATAGTGCATTTTATTTCTTTTTAATTTTTCCAGCACCATGCCATATTTTACTCAGTTTCTTGACTGGTTTTGCCTTAGTATTAACGTTGATGTTTCCATCCTCTGCTTCAGCATTAATCACAGTTTGTATACAGGTTCATATCTGGTCTATTACTTGACAATGGCAGAGTTTTTGCTAAGCATGCAAACATATTTATGAAAGTTTTCATGAGAAAACCACCTCTCCAGCTTGAGTATATGTTTTTTTTTCCACAACCGTTGTGTTTTACTTAACCTTGAATGCGTATGCCTTATGCTGTAGTGCTATACTTTTTATTTGTATATGGGGAGTATTCCTATGAACACTAGAACCACAAACACGTTTAAAAGTTTTCTAGTAAATGGAACAGTATACGTAGAACTCTTGGGCTGGTTCACCAAATAACGCTATGGCCATGCCCATTTCTCAAAGCCCTGAAGTCTTCTAGTTATTTTTTGCAATGCGAACTATTTTTGCTGAAATAAGCGCTTTTCTATGAGAAAGACGTTTTTCTAAATTCGCAAACTCAAATATATTCAAGGAACAGGATTTGTAAAATTTGTAAAATTTGTAAAAATACAATTTTTAAATTGTAAAATAACAATTAATACCAAGTGTTTCAGATTGGTTTATACATTGTAGAGTAATCAAATGCTACAAGATGACAAACATCTAACAAGGAAAGGGTATGGATGATAAATGGAAATATATATTTACATTTCGCTTTGAATCTAAAATATTTCACGGCTCGTACTTCCCTATAAAAGCTAAGGTTTCATGTTTTCTATTTCCTAGCGCTTATAGATTGTATTTAAGAAATATCCCATTTCTGACCGTTGACCTCGAAGATATTTTCTGAGTTTCGGGAGATTAAATTATCTCTACCGCTTCTCAGTTTATACGTAAAGAGTATCATAGTGAAAATTCTTCAACTGCTAATTATGTTCCTTACCTTGAGAAATGTGACAAGTAATTGGAGAGCTATTGATCAGGTAGAAATAAGCTCATATTTATAGCACTCTTATCCAATAATATCGAAAATGGTATGCACAGAAAACGACGTATTCGCCACAAGGGCAGAGACCTTATTTTCGAGGAAGTCAAGATGAAATTAGAATTCGATTAGAACATTCACCTCAATATTCAGGGTAGGCCAATAACTGGTTTTCCAGGGTCATACAGATGTCCATAAAATTAGTGAGGCAGATCAAGATCTCGGTATATATTTCTGTGAACGTTATTGCATCTCAATTCCAGCATTTCTTGGCGGACTGGTTTCTTTTCAACTTAACAAAACAGAATGTTTAACTTCACATATAATCAGCACAATAGAAATAAATGACGCTACTAAAGGTGATCGTTATGCACCTTGGAGAGATTAGCTATTTACTGACCTAATGAGGGTCATATTGGGCAAAACCGCCACGGGTGGCGGAGATCGTTAAGGCGCGGACTCGTGAGCGGGAGGTCTGGGGTTCGAATCCCGCAGTACCTTCCTCCCTTACTGAGGTTTTTTCCAGGTTTTCCTCAGTTCTCATAAATGGCAAATGCTAGAGAGGTACTCTAAACTTAGGCTTGGAATGTTTCCTTCCCTAAAAAAAAATCCTTTCCCAATATATCATTTCATGTCATGTATCATCTGTGTCCACCGCCTGTGGTGCTTCAGCAGTAAAAACGGGCGTTAAACACCATTAAAAAATATTCGAAAAAGGCAAGCACGCTATACGATCGGCTGTTAAAAAACCATAAACGTAATCATTTAAACGTCTGTAGTTATTTATTTATTTATTTATATATTCACCAGACATTTGCTTTACATTTTCCTTTCAAGCAACACTTGACGACTACGCAGACAAGTGTGCACATAAGCAGCGTTCCCGTAATACTCTTGCCAATATTACACGCATTCCTAATAAATCACAATTTAACTCGTTTACTCATACACAGTAGCTGTGCAGTAAATGTTTTAAGCCTAATTGTATTATTTTCACATCTTTTCTGGATGCAGTAAATATAGTCGGTCCTACAAACAATTTACAAAAACTTAACAGACACAAAAATAAAAATATAAAACCTTACAAGTTTCAGGAGTCAAATTCACAGCACACATTCTCATTGGTCTGAAATCAATTTTTTCAAGCACTTACAAATTGCATTATATTTATATTTGCATACAGAAATGGAATCTGGACGCCATTATTTCCTCACTCTTAATTTGACGTAGTGAAACAATATTTTATATCAGTAATGTTTTTCTTTTCGGTGTAAAACCCGTTCCAGCAGCCACACCTTGCGCTTCATGGGCTAGAGCATTATCATTTGAAATGACGTGGGTTCTGCAGAAAGTGTCACGGCTTTCCCCCTCCCTGATTTATTAAAGTTTATGGATTTAGGATGGAGTGAATATTTTGGAGCACAAAATATCTACTATGTTTTAATAAGGGCTAGAAGATTAAATCGGTCCTTTGCGTATTGACGGCCTGCCCTGGTGATACTAGCATCAAAGCCGTACAAGAAAATTACTGCATCTTTCCCACTGCTAAGGTTTTGGCAAACATTTTCATTTTCGTGATAACCGGTAATAAAGTCACTCGTTCGATTCTGCTTCATTTTTGACTCGAACGATACGATAGTCGTAGTTGCATTTAAAGGTAGCCGATATTCCTGGGTCTAGGCTAATTCATCGGTCGTATAGCGCCGGTGCGTTTCCAATAACACGGACCCTTATGTTACTCAAGGGCTTAAAATTCAAGGTGGGAACCAGGGAACAAACGTAGGAAATTTTTCGTTCTTAAACAGAACCATTGACGATTCCAGCATTGACAGTTAAAAAAATAAAAGAAATTTATATAGTTACTATAGTTCATAGATTGGTTTTTGCAGCTGACATGTATTTAATTGTGTAAAATGTATTTATTTACATTCAAATGTATTTAATTAGGTTGAAACGTATTAAATTACGTTTTAAAGTATTAAAATGTGTTCACGTGTATTTAATATGACACGTATTTAATAAGATTGAAATGAATTTAATTAATTTGACATGTATTAAATAGTTTGAAATGTATTTAATTGGGTTGAATTATATTAGATTACGTTGGGATATATTTAAATATTGACATTTATTTAAATATATTGACATGTATTTAATTATTTTAATATGCGTTAATTGTTGACATGTCTATAATTAGGCTGATATAAATTTAATTAAGTTGACATGTAAATAGTCATGCTGATAATTATTTCATTAGGTTGAAATGAATAATTGTAAGGACAGGCTGTAAATATTGGATTTCATTAGTTTTTATTGCCACAGTATTTAATTTGGTTAAAATGTATTCAATTATCTTGGCAAGTACTTAATTTGTTTTTCATATATTTAATTAGGCTCAAATGTATTAAATTAAGCTGAAATGTATTTATTTGTGTTAACAATATTTAATTAAAGTGAAATGTATATAATTAGATTGACATGCATGTAATTAAGTTTATATGTATTTCATTAAGTTGAGATGTATTAAAATAAGTTAACATGTATTAAATTCAGTTTACACGTGTTTGGTTAAGTTGATATGTATTTGATTCGGTTGACATGTATTTAATTAAGTTGACATGTATTTGATTCAGTTGACATGCATTTAATTAAGTTTAAATGTATTTGATTAGGTTGATATGTATTTGATTTGGTAGACATGTATTTAATTAAATTGATATGTATTTGATTAGGTTCATATGTATTAAATTAAGTTGACATATATTTGATGAAGTTGACATGTATTATTTAAGTTGACATGTATTTGATTGAGTTGATATGCATTAAATTAGGTTCAGATGCGTCAATTGTTGAACAAGATTAAAATAAAATTATTTAATTCCACAAGGTTCTTGTACATATGTATTGTAGAAGGTGGAACAAGTCATGATGTACAAAGTTACATTAATGATATGTACATGGGGATGAAAGGCGTTTTATTCATGTAAATACGCATGTTTAATCTCGTACATATAACAAAAATGTTTAAGCTGCAATACAAGAAAAAGAGATCAGTACATTTGATACATTGTCATATAGTATACAGTGGTATTTTGTCATATTTTATGTTTTCTTATGACTGTTTGAACATCATTATTATTCATCTGTAAATGAATAATAAGTCCTTAGGTTAGATATTGTGTAAAAGCACATTTGAATTTTTCCTTCTTATAGGATAACTTCAGAGTAATTTGGAAAGTACTATATATTATGATGCATTCATAATGAGCTCCTTTTTGATGAGTTAAATTTGCAAGGGACCCATGCAGATTTCTATTCTGTTTAGTGTTTATATTATGAACTTACATATTTTTAATGAAATTGTCTTGATTTTTAGTGTAAAATTTATAAGAAAAGGATATACTCACAAGGAAGCGTTAACGCTTAGTTTCAAAATAAATATCTATACACTTTTCTATTATTCGTATTGCCTTCTTTTTAATATAAAAATACTTTGCTTTCAACTGTGTTTCCTCAGAATATAAAACCACATTCCACAGCCCACAAAAAAGTGCAAAATATGTTGTTTTGGAAGTATCTTCAGAACCAATGTAATATAATGATCGAAGCGCGTAGGTTGTTGATTTTAGTATTGGCATAATATATTCTATATTTGTTTTTCATTTTAAGTATTTGTGAACGTGAAGGCCTAAAAAGTTGGTATCATCGTGTTTGTCTAGTATGTGTTTATTAGCATTTACATTTAATGTGATATCAGGCGAGTTATATGTCATATATTTCATGATGCTTGTTTTATCTACATTTTATAATAATTTGTTAGCTCTGAACCAATCACAAACTGAATTAAGTAAATAATTATTTTTTCCACCAGACTATTTAATTTGTTGCCAGAAACTATTACACTGATATCATCAGCTAACAACATTGTAGTTCTATTATTATTTAAGACCGTGAGAGATAATTTATATAATTTAAAAAAGCACTGGGCCAAGAACTGATCCCTGTGAAACTTGATGTTCAACAAATTCTCAATTTGGAACACTAAACGGATTTTCTTTTGAACAACTTAACTGTACCTTTTGTTTTCTGTTGTCAAGGTAAGAGGTGAAACAGCTTAGATTTTAATTTATTTCACAAAAGCTTAGTTTTCCTATTAGAATTCATGCTTAACAAAATCAAATCCTTTAGATAAGTTGGAAGATTTTGCCAATGTACATTTTATTATTTAGTCCTGAAAATTTTCATTTGTAAGTTTATAAGTTGCATTTTCTATAAATAATCCTGAAACCAAATTGTTCTTTTGGCAGAATATTGTTGTTTTAAAATTAATTATAGAATCTGTTCTACATCACTTTTTAAATATTTTTGAGAAAAATGTTAAAATGAATATGGGTCTTGCTCGTGTCCTTTTTTAAACAATGGTTCAACAATAGTACTTAAGTCTTTCTGAAAAAATGCAAAGTGACAGTGATTCATTATATACATAACTGTGTGGACACATATTATTAATAAGCATGCTTTTGAGGTTTACTAGTAATTTCATCATATTCTGATGATTTTTTGCTTTTCATTGAATTGATAATTTTAGTTATTTCTAATGGTGTTGTCCTGTTAAATTATGGAATGTTTGGAATGTTATAAAAAGGATGCCTGTAATGCACCTCTTTATTTTCCTCATTTATATTTGCATGTTGTAATATATTTAAAAAGTTGTTAAATATCTTCGTAATTTTCTGTGTCATTTATTTCTTTATCTTCTACTATTAATGAGATTTATAAGTTTTTGTCTAATTCCCTTTTTATTATATGCCAGGTAGTTCTTATTTTATTACCAGAGTTCTCAAAGTGTTTTTGATAATATATCAATACACTGCTATAGTTCATTGCATGATTCCCAATGTAATGATTTACAATGACTATTAAGATTTGCTTTATTTATAATTCTGAGTATATTATATTTTTGCTCCTTTATAGGCTTAATAGCTATTACTTGGGAATCTATAACATATGTATATAAATAGGTTGACTTGTTATTTAGTTATGTTGACATGTATAAGTATAAGCTGTAAATATTGTAATTTGAGTATTTTTTCACTGCCACCGAATGAAGGCTCAATTGCAGATTGTATAAATACACAATATGCATTAGGATGACCTTGTCGAGTCAGACCAGGTTTTGACCTCTCTCATTTAAGATTTTTAACATCTGGCTGCTGTTATAGATTCCGCGCAAGCTTCTTAAGTCCTTAGTGGCACTTATCATGCGCCTTCAATCCATCTTCGGAAAACGTCATGACAACGCACAATAGACTCGCAACAAATAAGACTTGTTTGTCTCATCATTGCGCAGGCGCATAGAGTGAGAAGGCAGGTGTATATTATTGGTTTCATTGTGTGGCGCCTCTGCAACAATGTTGCTATATTAAAAATTCATCCCTCCTATTTCGTTATTTTCCCCCTTGTGGCTATGCAGTAAAATGTATGAAGTCACTCCATATCAGCCATTTTTTCATTCTATATACTGATTTCAGGTTTAGGTGCTTCTACAAATTGGCTGGATTACCTCCTTAAACCATAGGCGCATTACCGAAGCAAACAATTATAGAAAGAGTTTAAGAGTTATGTCTTCTTATAAAGCTAGTGAAAATAGCGCAATTCGTATTTCAATTAAAATTGCGAATAAAAGTTCATAGAGCTAAATTTAGGTTTAAATGGTGATATTTGATTTACACATTAACTTTCAGTATTTCTAGCATTATTCGTTTCCCTTGCTCATTGTAACCTTCTGCGTGTAATATCAGATGTATTTTTTCGCTTTTGCGAAATGTTAGTTAATGTTGTTATTATTCCAGCAGAATGTCAATGCCTTCCTCAGCTAGTTAGCTTTTATAAGTATGTTATTGGCAGTTGACATCTTCTCTAGAGCGTTACCGGAGTCATAAACAAGGCATTAATTTTTCTGCAATACAATAAAAGAAATTATTTTTCTCCTATAGAACATAAAATGAAATTAACTTTTAAACAATTCTGTAACAAAGGAAGCTCTTCAGCACTGAAATTTAGTACTAAAAGTAGCAACCTAGACAAACAATATTTATCCAAATGTTATAAAATTTACTAGTAGATGTAAACAATACTTTTATAACAGCATTAACTTTGAGAATTACATTTTTAGCATCTGTTTTAAAGAAAGTACAAGTAGTTTAGTCTAACAGTTTATATATTTTTGTACTTTAGAAATAAATGCATTATTAAAACGAAATTTAGCTGCGACACTTTTTCATAGTTCGCACTATTTCCACACTTATATTATTATGCTATTTAGTATAGATTGCTGCGTGAAGCATACTATTTTTTGCAATTATGGGATAAATTCTATTTCATCAAAAAGTAGAAAATGAAATGAAATGAATGGGGAGGAAAAGATTAACTAATGAATTTCAATGTGTGACATGTCTTAGGAGAGAAATATCCTCAGTCACTATCTATAAACCAACTTTCCTAAACTTGTGGAACGGAACTAGCCTGCGGTAACGTAAAAGGGGATAAAGCTGATAATGTATCATTTCTTTTACCAAATGGCCAAATCCAATATAAGAATGATTTTAATTCCAAACAGACATCAATTTTTATTTTTCACTTCTGATTCTCACTTGCTTCGTGCTTCATAGATGAAATATTTCCTGAGCTACAAGTAGGTGATAATTGTATTTTATTTGTTTAATTTTTTTGACTAAATTATAGTTATGATTGTACTGTAAATAAAGATATAATAACTTGTTCCTGTAGGACATTTCAGCAGGTGAAATATGGCATATAAGTAAATTGCATGTCTTATACAGTAATAGTATGTAATTGTGTAATATATTTATTAATGATATTATCGAAATAAATGTATTAAATAACTGTATATTTATTTTCTTTGGGCCGAACGAAAAACTGTTCTCAAGAGTTCTCTCTCTCTCTTTATTTTATTTATTTTTATAACAATGTTTAACGCCGGTGTTTACTACTGGGGCACCACAGGCAGTGATCACTGATGATACATGAGATGAAATGATATATTGGGAAAATTATTTTTTAAGGAGGGAAACGTTTCAGGCCTAAGTTTAGGATACCTCCCCGGCATTTGCCATTTATGAGGACTGAGAAAAACTTGGAAAAAACCTCAGTCAGGGAGGAAGGTCCTGGCGGGATTCGAACCCCAAACCTCCCACTCACAAGTCCGTGTCTTAACAACCTCGGCCACCCATGGCGGTACGAGTTCTCTGCCTATAGTTTAGTTTTATTTTCAATAAGTTATCTTTCTAGTGTTACACCTAAGTAGCATGAGCCTCACACACATTCAGCAGTTTTTCAACCATCTTAAGCAAGAGAAAAATGAAGTTGCCAACACTGGATTTCTAATACTCTCGTAATGTCTTAAAGGCATTTTCAGTTAGTGGAATCAGATACACGTTGAGTAATGGTCAACATTTCCTGCAGTATATTTCTAAGTCTCTGGATCTTCGTGCGCTGTCAAATTCTAAAAGTACTCCGAAAAAACAGTAGCAGAAAGACAAGACAAACAAGGGACCTGAAAATGACAGCATAGCTACTCATTTTATATTTATTTTTATTTTATAATAATTTACATGTTTAGTAATAAAAATGCCCGTTTTTCTGCCAAGGCATCATCGACGGTGGACGCTGGTAAAAAGGGAAATAAAGTGATAAATTGGGAGAAAAATAATCATTTTAATTTAAGTAAGGAAGCGTTAGTGTGGGATACCTCCCCGAAAGAACTGAGGAAAACCAGAAATAACCTCAGGACATCAAACGCCAGACCTCCATGAAAGTTCGTACAACAGAAAACGACTTGAAAATGTATTGTAATGTTGTTATTTTTGTAGCTAGTAAACTCTAATATATAAAATAGAATATGCAAGTGGGAAGATTTTTCAAGAACTCGATGAACCTTTTATCAGTGATATATAGCCATATCGTATCTGATACAAATTTTCTCAACATTTTTAACCTCACAGTACTTTAAATTGGTAGAAGGCACATTCCAAACATTTCCGGCCGTGGAGGAGAGATAGGGACGTTAGTGTACCAGGTTTGACCAACCAAAATATTGAGAACCCTGCTGTAATGAAATTCTTAGCAAAACAAAAGAACGAATTTCACTGAGGGCGGCTATCAAGCAGTAGCTCTTTCATATTCGTTTAGGAAGAGAGGGCATGGATATCAGCCGATTTTCTTGTTGAACAGGAAGAAATCCCAGCAATGTCACCGCAAGGTTTTAGAGCTTGGCCAAAATAATAAGAGAAGAAAGCATGGTTCAGTACCCACAAAAAATATTATGGCAACATCTTTAGGAATTGACTTCAAGGAAAGCAATATCGCCTGATTACGCCACAAACTGTGATGTCATAAAGAAGAGACAATGAATTTTAAATCATTGTGCTTCATGACAATGCTCAGGTTCATACACCTATTATTGCAAAGAGCTCTGACGTTTAAACATCCACCCTACTCCCATTAACTCTTACCTCGTCTCCAGATTGAAGTAAGGTCTTCCTGTAGGGAATATTGAGCGTGATGAAGGGAATGGAAAACCTCCTAAGTATTTTTAAGACATTGATTGCTAATTAATGGTGGACATTATATAGTTAATTTATTTCTGCTATTTTCAAAATGTAATTCATGCTGGAAATTGTACAACTATGCCTGTTCTTTCAGACGTAGCTTCAACGTTGTTATTGTGATAAGAATATATAAAGTTTCTCGTAAAATTCTATTTAATCAACTAAATTGCGGCATAGAACTGAGTGAGCGGGAGGTCTGCGGTTCGAATCCCGCCAGGACCGTCTTCCCTGACTGGAGTTTTTTCCAGGTTTTCCTCAGTCTTCATTACTGGCAAATGCCGGGAAGGTACCTAAACTTAGGCCTGGAACGCTTCCTTCCTTAAAAAAAAAAATATCCTTTCCCAATTTATCATTTCATCTCATGTATCACCAGTGTCCACCGCCTGTGGTGCCTCAGTAGTGAAAACGGGTGTTAAACACTACTCAAAAAAAAAAAAAAAATAGAACTGAGTTATGAATTTTTATTCAGGTTTCCCTTGAACCACCATGGGTGGCCGAGGTCGCTGAGGCGACGACTCGTGAGGGGGCGGGTCTGGAGTTCGATTCCCACCAGGACCGTTCTCCCTGACTGAGGTTTTTTCCAGGTTTTCCTCAGTCCTTATAACTGGCAAATGCCGGGGAGGTACCCTAAACGTTTCCTTCCCTTAAAATTCCTTTCCCGATATATCATTTCACCTCATGTATCATCAGTGTCCACGGCCTGTGATGCCTCAGTAGTAAAAACGGACGTTAAACACTACCGAAAAAAAAAAAATCCCTTGAACAAAAGAAACTATTTGTTGTTATGCTTAATAAAATATATTATATCCGATGCTTCACTTATTTCACTTCTGCATTTCCTTTCCATCTTTCAAGCAAATGAGCGTATTTGATCTTGATGTATGAGTAGCACGCTTGCAGGACACGAGTGGCGGCGCGTTGCGCATGCTCAAGAAGGCCGATTGAAACCGGTGTGTTGTTACGGGATGGTTAATATTCATCGTGCGAGGAATACGCCATGTACAGAAACAGCGCAGTTACTTACTAAAAATTACATATATAAAGAGTTGTTCGGAAACCACGGGCAAAGCATCTAATTAGTGTCTGGTGAAAGAACTGGGAACCAGGAAACATTTCAATGTCCACGAAGGAGCAGGTGAAACACACACAAGCTCTTGCGCAAACAGTCGCAGGAGATGGTGTTTCCACAGTCGCATGTTAACAACTTGAAATGCAAAAATTGAAATCTCCTGAACGACGAACGAAACAACCGCAATCACTGTCTTTTATATATGACTACCATGACTCTCCGACGAGGCGTGGCTCTTCCTAAGTGGATACTTCCATTTGCAGAAAATTCCTATTTGGGTTACTGAAATTCCTCACGCCGTGCGTAAGATATCCCTAAATTGGGACATAGTGTGCCATGTTGCGGCGACGTATTGTTCCACATAAAAATCATTCATAACCTTTTGAATAATTTGTTCTACCGGCTATTTTTAGAACAGTGGTGCCACATGGCTGAAATGGTTTCCATCTTTGAAGGTCGTGTCATTTTTAAAGCATTTTGGTTATCAAAGTCGCTTGACCTTACTCCATCTGATTTCTTCCTATGCGGTACAATGAAAGGGAAGGTGTGTAAGAAGAAAATATTCGGCAGGAAATTGAGGTTATGAGCACCCGATATCTTCAAACTAATGACAATCACTTTTAGCATTTGCTAAAAATCATCGTACGTCTAATACACCAAATATGCCCTTGTTTAAATGTCACTGAATTGCGAGAATTAGTTTGAAAGTTATAAGAGAAAAGCAGGAGCCTATGGCGAGTGAATAGTAGAATAGTAGTGTTTAATGCCCGTTTTTACTACTGAGGCACCACAGGCAGCCTATAGCGAGTGCAACACACAGGAGGATCCAGTAGCACTTGCATTATTTATTAATTTTTATTCAAATGATTTGTAAGGCAATGTACCTTACACTTTGAAAATACGTACATTAGCGGCAAGAAAGCAAATGGATTTATCAGTAGAAACTACAGCAGTCTGGAAATATTAAGCCCTGATGTTCATTTTTCTGTTAAAATATGAGTCCTGTTTCTGTATCAAGTTAACTTGGAGTACTTGTAATATTTAGCTATATAAGCATCTTGCTATGCCTTTTTTCACCCGCTTACAACCCACAGAGTTAAACTTCGTGGAAACTGTTCCGTATCAAATATGACATTTATTTGGCAAAAAAGTAAATAAGCTTGTTGTGGATTAGAGGATCGCGAACTACACCGGCATTATATATGTCAAATTATCAGATTTCCTGTTTATGTACTTACAAGTATAATAAATGTAAAAATAACTTTTACAGATTTTAAACAGGTCTCGCCAAATATAACAATTATTTACACTTAATGTTTGATTAAGTTACAAATGTGTTAACATTTAACTAATGTCTATACAGTATTGAAGAGAAATTATTGCTTTTTTCCTAACCTAAGAATAATGGTGTTATTTTAACACGTTTGCATACATTTTGTCTTTGCGGTTTTTGACACGGAGAATTCATCCAATTCCTGTTAATGTTTAACTTAACCACCTGAGAAACTGTATGCCATTAATCCCTCCAATGCTACATTTGTCATAATAAAATTGTTAAAGTGGTAACATGTTTTCACATAAAAAGAATATTAAGAAATGAATTGGTGTGAAAATTAGACAAACATAAAAAATAAAATTATTTATTCCAACTGTTCACAATACGTATAAAGAGCCAGGTGAAAAATGCGAACGATCCAATGATCTGTTTGGGAATCTCTCTAGGTAGATTCACATTACTTCAGTCATCTTTCGATGCAGTTTACTGTAAATTAGAAGCATCTCAAGATATTTTGCATTAAATCTTGCAGATTGACGTCCTTTGTTTCACAGTTAATGATAAACAAACAATTAAAATTAGCTGTAAAAGCATTAAAACAGTTGAATAGCTATTAAAAACACACACACACACAGAGGCACTACTAACCTAATTTTTGAACATGCAGAGTTGTCACTTTGTGACGCTGATATTCAGGCAAAAAATCAAAACAATTATATAACTAAGAGATTATGAAACGAAATACTGTAAAATGAGTGTTAATATGTATGTGTATGAGCAGTTTACTTTGCGATATCTTTAAAACAAAAACGTCCAAATTTCAACAAACTACGTAAAATGTGTTTTTAAAAAAAGGAACCTACTAGTTGCATTTTCTGATAAAAAACATTTTCAAAAAGGACAAAACGTTACTGGATGTTTTGTTCCTTTCAGCATGAACAATCATTCGGTGGAAGTAAAGTCATAGGTCTCATTTCACCCTACTTATTCGATTGTTAGAATTTAAGAGGGCTTTTATTACTCAGGTTCAAAGTGCAAGAGTTCTACACTACAGACGAATAACTGAATATATCTGTAAGTCAGAATTCAAGTATGTGCGTTATAACAACATTTAACGTATCATGTTTAATTTGGAGCTATTTTATTTAAACTGTTAGCAACAATAATTTGCATTATTAACCTGGAGAACACTGACGAAAGCTATGCTTAAGGTTGAAATAAATTAAGTGAATGTGAATTAATAACATGACACAATGACAACATTTTTTTGTAAAGATAAAAGGAGAAGGAAGCATAGAAGTGAACTAAATAAAGCTAGGACTAGAAAAGCACAAAACTGATTGAGACGTAATTAAAATGAAGAGCAGAGATGACAGTAAATAAAGGTGCGGCCATTAACGGCCAGAAGGCCAATAGAAAGCCAACAGTCAGCCCGCTCGTTATGGAAGTTTTTTCAAGGCAAGAAATTGCTCCATACACTGATAGATGTATACGGAGTACATATTCATATTTTATTGCATTAACTTCCTATAATAAACAGTCGCTGTTACAGCTGGTTTTATTTTCATTTTTGTGTGAGCTCCATCAGAACTGGGCGTTCACAATCTCTTTGTTGCAAGCTGGCAAGCGAAGTAATTCTGTCCATATACACTGCAGCTTATATGCATGTGTTTCACTGCAGGAATTAATGTGGTTTTAATGGAAAAAGCGGCTTAAGGTTTGAACAAGGTCTAAATCCCATTTTCCTGTACTAAGTACTGGAAATTCGCCATATATAAAGGAGACGAATTTTACGATATTTTGACTCTTAAGGCATTATAGCATCACAGGAAAAATAACTGAGAACTTGAATGATTTGTCGCTTTAAGGATCCTTGAAAGAAAGTTTTGTTTTTATGCATACAATTAAAGTAAATAATTTCCAAAACAGCGCATATATTTTCTTGTATTAAGCCATTTAAGCGCCCAAGCTACTATGCCCTCCATCTATTGAATTTCCCTCTATTTTAGCGCTACAAATATAAATTTAAGATCGTAAATATAAATGTTGATGTTTCTGTTCTTAACCGAATGTTTACAGGTACAGTTTTCCCATTCTTGCAACTCGTGGTGTTGTGATTATGTTGTTGACTTTTTATAACTAGCTGCGATTTATTTGTAAAAAGAAACCACGATTAAGATAAAGAAATTGGATATAATGTGGTTGTATCTATTTCAGCAGGCAGTGAAACCATTAAGTTTGGAGTTCTGGATGTAGCCATTGTTTTAATGACGGCGCAGCAAAATGAGGAAATTAACAAAATTAGGCAATCGACACAGTGCAAGTAAAACAAAACAAATATGATAAAATAAAACAAACTGTTCCTTTCTTTGCCATTTTACACAATTTTAATTTATTAAAGTTTAAGTACAACTCTCTCAAAAACACACGCAGGCAGAGATCTGATTTTTCTGCAGATAAAATACACATTGCATTAAATAATTATTATAAATAATAATTTTAAATATATCAATTAATGCAGTTATTAATCACGTTCGTTTTCTGAAGTAGCACACAATTTACTTTTCAATGTTTTTCATTTCATAATAAAAAATGTGTTGAATAAAAACCATTGAAGTCAATCATCTTTGTAATAATTACAAGCACATCATATTCTTAAAATAGCTATGTAGTTTTAGAAATTCAGTGTAATTAATCATGAAAGCAATAACACATTTGAGTTGCTTGAATATTTTGCAGTTTATTTGAAAATAGAGTTTCAGGCCGGCAGAGCACGGCTTCGTACTGGAAGAAGTAGTATAGTGCGTGTGCAAGTAGCAGCTTATACTTAGTTTGAGGGAGGCTTTGTCAGGGGGTGGTTCTATTAATTGTGTTCTAGGTATAGTTCGTTTGGTATGTCACTATATAAACATAATCTTCTACGGAATGTATGTGCGATACTATATGAAAATGGATTATTGCAGAGGAGTACTAACAAAATATCCTGGTAATCGTGTTCCAGAGAGAGAAACTGTTCGCTAACTTGCTAAAAAGTTACTAGAGACGGGATCTCTCAATGTCAAGCATGTTCCAAACAGCCGTGTTATTACGGAAGAAATGTTGCATGAAATACAGGCATTTCCTACGCAGATGCGGTATTCTATTGCCTCTGAGGAGCATTATTTTCAAAATATCTTATAACACAAGTTAGTGTTTATTATTATAGGTTTTAAATACACTGTCATTTTATGCTTTCTGCAAAAATATAAATAGTTAAATAAAAATGTTAACTTTAGACTCGGCAATTCTATTTTGCTTTTTCCGGTTGCGGCGGCTGCATTTTCTCAGTGTTCTAACGCGGTTTGTAATTTAAATAACTTGACTAATAAATAAAATGTGCTTTCGTAAGAGAGTGCTTAAAATTTCTATAAAGAGAGATATATACTTTATTTAATGTTGCAGAATTTTTTTACTCACAGCTATATTTATCTTGTTGCTGGCCATGTAACGTGCGGTTTTGTATGGCCTGTTTAATTTTTTGATAAAGAGTAATTTCAAAATATTGTGATTCTTAATCCTGATCCGTATTTAAATCAGAGTATATTTCAACAGCATTTACTGAAATTGTTTGAAAGTGGTGAAACAATATCTAGTTGCCAGGTTTGAGAATGTTCAAATTTTCATAATCATAATTTCCATAAGAAATGAAAGGATTTTATCTTCCCCTCGTACTTGAATTATCAGACTTTTGAAACATCTCTAGTAGATATCTTGCATATGCCTGGAATTGTAACCAATTTCATGTCCTATATGCTCTTAATTTCCTATAATATACTTCAGTCTTTCTTTTGTTAGAATAAAAATACTGGAGGTGATAGCGATTATATATTTCATAGAAAAATATAGTGTAAAACGTCAATATTACTTTTAGAAATATTAGAAAAATTTGTAATCGTAAAACAATACGGTGAATCTATGAATATATATATAGTAAGAATATACGCTCATTTCAATTCCGAAAAGAATAAATAAACACATTTATAGAGGCTATAAATTGTAAAGAATGAATATGCGTGTGTTTCAGACAGACTTGCCTTCTACCTGGAGCGGCTGCTGCAGTTTTATAATCGTAAAAATTTCCCTTGTGGCGCTGCGACCCTGAACCTGAAAACTCTGTCCCGACATGGTCTGGAACAAGGAATTAAAGTCACTCAGAACAAGGCAATACACACCCACCATTAGTGTGTTTTGTTACCTTACAGAGCAATTCATGCGACTAGGTATGCTTAACAAAAACAATTTCTTTAACATATTAAGGGTTCTTCAGTAGGTCACATGAAGCGCACGGAAAAAATGAAGGTTTTGACTGAGTCAATGTTGTTTGAGTAGCAGATCTCTTAACAGACTTAAAGCACAGAGCGCATCCCACAAAAGAAAAAGTAGTAAACGTGTTCACAGTTCTGAACATTGGCAGAAACATTACAGTTATTAGTGACAGGAATCCAGTTTTGATCTTACTACCATTTTCATGCGAAAATTTACCTGCAAAGAAACTCAGCTTTCAGCATTTAATGTTTTCTATACTTAATAGCCATTTTATGTGTTAAATTCCTTCCATCGCTTCTGGTAAAAATTCTGTTTAGTCAGAACTGCCAACATTTATGTTTATGATCTTTGTATTATTTTGCAATACTGAGATGGAAGAAGAATTCAGTAGAAAGGGGCATGACAAATTGGTTGCCATATTGTCAGCAGTGAAGTTAATTTTTTTTAACTAAAATCTACTAAGTTACTTTAATGTATCGTTGCAAAAAAGTTTTTAGTATTCATACAATCTAAGCTTCCGTCGTTCAACTTTCCGATATTTTTCTAGTTAATTTATGATAAGAGCTTTATAAATAGCCCGTAGCATAACTAGGTCACAATCGATTTTCATTTGTCTGCTTGGCTTTTGCTTATCCGCCGATAAGTTGGGAAAAAACATTTAACCATTGCCATTCTTCTCGACAAACTGCATCTTGTTAGTTACCGTGATGCTAATATATCTAAGCATAATAATATGCACTTAAAGAAACAATGAGTGGGTATGATAAAGTGATAAATCAAGATAGTAATGAGACGTGTTTATTGCATATTAAAGTCACCTCGCACCTTAGGAACTCACACAAAGGACATCTATAAAGTGAACGGACAAACTGCTGATATGATATTACACCGGGAAAATGCTTTCGCCAAATATGGTAGCTTCCCCTAACGCCTTTCACTTGTTTCTGAATGAAATTCTTTCGTCATTAAGGTGTGTACAAATTCGTATGTTCAGCCAGAGGACACAAATCCATAATTGATTATTTCGTACCAAATGATTAAATGACAAAACCTTTTGATATGTTCTTGCATGGTGAAGCTTTGAAATTAATAGTGATCGTTTTATTTTACAAGATAAAACTAAACTATTAACTAGATGGGAAACAAACAAACAAATTAGTTGGAAAACTTATCTACTAAAGGATTTCTCAATAAAAGGTACATCAAAGAAGAATTAGGGGAACTGCAAAACCCTATGAAGATAGTGAACATAGAAAAATAGTCAGAATAACTACTACAGTTTTTTTGAAAAATTGGCAGAAGAATATTTTAGGAAAAGATACAGAAAATTAAAAAGAAAGAAAGTTTGTAATGGACATAAGAGCTTAAAACAGCGACGGATGAATAGAAAACGCTCTATCAGAAGCGGTTACAGAGTAGATCTGAAAATGATTTTGTCAAATTAAAATGGAAAGAAATGGACGTTAAAAAATGGTAAAAATAGAAAAAAAGAAAGTTTGGAAAATTACACCGCTAATGTTCACGATACAAATGAAATATTAAAACAGCTAAATAAGGAACAGAAAAATGTAAATAATAAGAGACCAACATTGCTACAATATTTTAAACAACAATGGACAATAGGAAAAGCCTTAGAAATGAATAACAGGCAGTTAACATTTTTTTCCTAGAAGCTTTGAGTAGAAACAATAGCAGAAAACGTCCCTGAATTGATCATGTAAACATTCAGCTTATAAAAAGCACATTGGATAGATTTCTAAAATTTATATATAAATGCTGGGTGCCAAGTGTCACGCCTAATGGCTGGAAAGAAATTTTAATAGTGCTTACTTTTAAAAAGGAGACAGAACAAACTGTAAGCATTAAAGAGGTATAAGCCTATTAAGTGAAGAATTCAAAGTTTTGAGAAAATTATCATAAATAACAACAGAGCTTATTTTATTAGAACAACTGTCAGTGATTATAAAAAGAAAGATCCTACCTGATAACACTCTTATCTTAAAACAACTAATTGAAATCCATAGGTAGTTTCATAGAGAACCACTATTGGTTATGTAAAGGCGTTCGACAATGTGAATAGATACATCTTATAGAATGTTGTCCATCAAAAGTGTATAGAATAAAAATTATAAAAGAAGAGCACGAAGAAACTAGAATAAATATAAAAGTTAAAGAGGGAAAAATACTTTGTTAATATAAATTTAGATTCACGACAGGGGTGTAATCAATCACCATTCATTTAACTATGTATTTAGACGATGCTGTAAGAGTGTGGAAAAAGCAGCTTAAAGATATTATTAAGAGTAAGGGATTCATAAAAGCAGCTGAGTTCCTAGATGACCAAGTTTTTTTAATTTATAGGAATGATAATGGCTTACAAAAAGTTCTGTATGAATTAAATTATATTATTAAAATTTATTATCTTATATACAAAGAAGAGGCCAAAGTTATGTCATTCAAAGGGAAG
Organism: Metallyticus violacea; assembly: GCA_030762175.1. Taxonomy (NCBI): domain Eukaryota; kingdom Metazoa; phylum Arthropoda; class Insecta; order Mantodea; family Metallyticidae; genus Metallyticus; species Metallyticus violacea. The sequence goes on along the minus strand of CM060846.1, from coordinate 14,609,069 downwards.
CTACCGATAACATCAAAATTGGTAAAAACACTGAACAAGACCCTTATTTTAAAACAGCTAATTTTCATATTTTGGGGAAATATAAACTTCAAAAATTTAATCAAACTTGCGGCACAATTAGAAGACTAGAATGGGAAGTCAAGTAACTTTCTATAAAGATGACCAGTTGACTATATAACTGAACTATAACAAAGAAGGGCGTAAGTAAAATTTAGGCCTAAAAGATGATATTTCTAAGATGAGTGAAAGGAGCAGATAAAATAAGAAATGAATTGAAAGCAGAAAGTTCCAAAAAATTGTAAAATATAATTAGTTTCATTTTCAGCTTCTCTTCAGTTTCATTAGTTCCACTGCTTCAATTTATCTTTGATTCATAGAGACTATTGCCATTCTTGAACAATAAAACTATGGATGTATGTGCTAATACTAAATATTATAATATGCGATATTCTCAAATAGTTTAAATTATAAATGGAGATGAGATTTAAATGTTTTATCAATTATGAAAATATGTATACATTGTGCTTGAAAAACTTCCAAAAGAGGCACATTTTATTTATATATTTATTGAATAAACAGATTGCGAGCATTTTATTTTATAGCTTGGGCAATTAAAAGTATGTATGTGGTTACAATATAAAAATTAAAAGGTATATTAGCACATACTGGCATTTAGTTCTACAAGTTATCACGTTCCTTTCCATTGCAGTTTACATTTATTTAAAACTTCAACTATTCCAAAGTTAGACATCTTCTCTTAATTTCTTAGATTTCTTCATAGCAATAAAAGCTCCTCCCCATTATCTTAATGGACTATACGGAAATGTTGCCCTTGTTCTCCTGTTAATGCTGTTTTTACTTAGAAACTTAGGATGTTTCCTTCCTAAAATGGTCCGTATTTTATCACATTTTTTTCTTTAAATAGTACTCTTTACCTTTCCTTTACTATTTCACCAACATTTCCTAAAACTGGTGCCAAATTAAAGCAATCCTTTTACGCATTTAATGAATAGTTACAGAGAGTAGCATTATTTGCCCCATTGAGAAAGCAGTAAATTGAAGATGTCAATAATATGCAGATATATACGATAGATAGTCTTTACTCTTAGTACTTCTCGTTCAATATCAGTTGATTATGAATATTTTTTGCTCCTAACTGTATATTGGTGTACATGGCATTTTAACAAACGCTCTTTATAATGAAGTTATCAATATGTCAAATAATGGGGGACTTGCACGAATGGTTTCTGCTATACGGTTCAACTCATGGGCAAGGCTAACCTAATTTACCAAATAACCTGAAGCGCTTTACCACTTTTAATCATGAAACTGACGCCATTAGTTACGAATAGCAATATAGAATGATGCTGAATGCCATTAAGTCAAAGTAAGTTCATGGAATCAATAACAAACTTTGAAACTGTTGAGTTATCTGTTCTACTGCAAGAAGGTGTTGTCACGTGTACGGCCAAGGGGTGCATTATGGTCAAAATTATTATGAGAACAGTTAACTTTATTTGCCTGAATATGTTATACTTTTACATAGCTTAGTTGAAACAGAAAATTCTAACTTATTTAAATCCATCACTTCCGGTGACGACTTAAAGGATTTTATCATGAGGCAATCGTCCGTTTAGCAACAAGCAGAACCATGCTGAACATAAGACGAGCGCGGATGCTAGGGAAAGAATCTAACACCTACGCACTCCCTTCTCGTTGGTCACTATAATTCAAACCTAGAGCGTTTATTTACCATAATTGATGAATATTACAACAAAATATTAAGACTCCCCCCTCCCTCTAGGCGGTCGCGAAACTATTAGAGAAGGTAGCAGAGCCTTAAGACGCACCTCATTCCACTAGTTGCTCGGGCTATCCTGCGCTGCTGCTCGATGCTTGGCATATTCCCAGTTGAGCTGAAATCGCCCATAAGGTAAGGGCCCTGTAGGCCTTAATGGTTTCATTGTTCGTTATAAATAAACTTGCTAACTTAAGCCCTCAGCGACCGATAAGAGGAGACTTTAATGTGCATATTTTACAACTAATAGCCAATAAGAGAAGTAGCTTTGGTATTAACGCCTTTATTTATACCTTTGAGCTTTCCTACCGCTACACCCCCATAACTCACGCCATAAACATGACAAGTGGTGAAGGCGCCTAAATTTTATTAAATAAATCATAATTAATACCTTAGATATATTGTTTGAAAATTCTGCTTATCTTCATTGTTAAATTGTTAGCTTTGTTTTTGTAACTCAGTACTTACTGGTGAACTGCCATGCTTATCAATTTTGAGGAATCAAGTTTTTTTTTTTTTCTAAAGAAAAAAAAAGGTGTTTAAGTAGCATAGTTTGCTATGTCCGTTAATATCACAAATGTAAGTTGATATTGTTTGAAGTGTTGTTTATTTTTGCTGTTCACCATGCGATGTGACGTCATCACTTCTATGTTATTATTTCTATGTATTTTCTCTATATCTTGTGTACTGTGTTTCATTCTGCGATTGGTTGGTGTACTCTCATTAAGTATATGGATATTTTGAGTCAATTTACTAGCGATAATTCCATTAGTGCAGAAAACAGAAATCTTATAGGGAAATATCAGGAATATCTCGCTGGTAACGCGCAAATGTATTAAGTGGCTTTGAAAGATTTTAATGTGATCTCTGCCGATGTTACCAAATTGCATCAGTCTTTATCCAATATTCACTTACACTGTAGTCGCAGGCTTAAAGAACAACCCCTACTGTCTTCTTTCCAGTTAGGGAGTGTAGTTTAAGCTGCGAGATGTAAGAAGTGATCCATCCCTTCCTAACCCCGGCTCCTTCTTCAGCTGTAACCATTTTAACGCCCTCCTACGTGGTCTTCACAATGGCGACTTCGTCAAATGTTGCTGGAATACATAGGTAGGTGCTTTAAATACGAAACCTGTCGTTACCCCCGCAGTACCATTTGTACACCCATTCACTGAAACAGGGGGTCTTCGAGGGTAAATTGTTGGTTGTCTCTATAGTTTTGAAACCGTTGCCGCCGCTTACGGCTTGGACGATAGATGCAATATTTACCTTGCTACTTGCGGGAGGCTGCTGCAAATTGGTACAAAACTTTCGTTGCACGTCACCAGTTACATGGCTGTGTTGAGTTTAGAAATGCTGTACAGGCTACGTGCCTCCCAGTGGCTCAGGAGGACATTGTGTAGGTCCTTTGCGACATTCAGGGTCTTGCTGAACCTACGGACCGTTATATTTATGATATTCTGCACCTTTATGACCAAGTTAATCCCGACATGTCGGAAGGAGAGAATAATGGCGGGCCAAAGCCATCATTGTTGGAACAGTCCTCCCCGCGGATCCTCAGTCAGTTGAAGAGTTAACCCAGTTCACAAGACGAATAGATACCGCTAGATATCTCGCGGGTCAACGAGTGGATATTCTCGCTGCGCAGCCAGCTAGACCGGTAGCAATGCATCCTCATTATCATCAGTGGAAAGATTGGCCCAGAAGGTTAAATATTTGAAAAAGATGCAGATAAGTGAGCGTAAACCAACCCTAGGCAGTACAATTTTGAAGGGCGTGGACGTGAGTGTGCATGCGATGACTCAATCTAAGGAGCACGTGGAGCCCGGCGCGGCGTCTTTGTGAACGGCCGAACTTCCGGTGCCGAAGCCGGAGCATACATCGCTCAGCTGCACGCAGTACCAGGACCGCCCATCTTTGGCAGCATTCATGCTATAAAACCTGCATATATATATTGACTATACACGGTAGGTTTGCTAATAATTGGAGCATCAGTTTCTTATTAGACAATGGGAGTGTCATAATTATAGTAAAAGAGCAGCGCATATACTCCTCCCTGACTCCTGTACCTAACGGTCTGTTTTTACATACTGCTAGTAATACACTAATTGATGTCACGCTATGAACTTAGCTTTTCCACTAGACGAGATGCACTTTTCAGAAGAAGTATTGGTTGTCAACGATTTTGGGCATGATCTGTTTCCGGACTATCATTAATCTCGCGACAGAAACTATTACCTTACATTTACCTCAGGTACAAACGGTAGTTTTGCACTGCGACGAAAAAAATCATTGTCCCCTTGTTGAGATTACATTAGAACCAGATCAGGAGGAATGACATTTTAAGGCACAAAGTTCACAAGACGTTCGCATTCCCTCGTTTTCTACCACACAAATCAATGTTGAATTCCCCATCAACGGCTAAGGTCAGGTAATTCAGAACCCGCTCATGTCCTAATGCAAAAGAAAATTGTGCAAATAGCGCCAAAATTGTGTGATGCACAAGGCACGTGCATGATTCCCCTTCATAACAACACGGCTGAACCTAAGACAGTTTTTCAGGAACAATGCTTGCCCATGTTCACGAAGTAACATTAATACAAGCCGCTAATTGGCGTTCCGAGGATGCTCGTGATTTTGACATTAAAAATTAAATGCTTAACTTACTACAAGTCAAAGGGTACATTGTACAATATTTTGAGTGAATATAGGAATATGTTTGCCACAAAATTGACGGAATTGGGAAGTAAAACATTGGGGAATTTAAAATTCAAGTCACTCAGGAAAAACCGGTGAAACAACAACTCTATCGCGTCTCCCAGTGACAGCACGAGATTGTAAATACACAAGTTAAAGAAATGAAAGAGGCAAGTGCCATTCGTGAGTCCTGCAGCCCTTGGTCTTCGCCGGTAGTGCTCGTTAAAAAGAAAAATGGTTAATTCCGATTTTGCATCGATTATCTGAAATTGAACGCGGTGACCATTACATCTTCCTTATCCTACCTCTTCCAGATGATTTATTAAAGTTACCTAGGAAAATCAAAATGGTACTCACATTCGATTTCTTAAGTGATTATTTCTATATACCAATAGAACAAAACAACAAACAGTACACCTCGTTTGTAGCTCCAGACTCTCAATATTAATTTGAGTACCTTTTTCGGCTTAGCCAACGTCCCCAAGTACTTCTCTTCAGTGGCAGATAATTTACCCGGTGATTTGAAGTACGTATAAGAAAGTGTTATTATATTTGGACAACATAGTTATGTATGCATCTTCGTTTCAAGAATTATATGATAATTTAAGGGAAGTATTATGTAAATTATAGGAACACAATTTTAGACTAATACCTGAAAAGTATTTCTTCAATATGTCTCGCATCAAACTACCAGGTTTTGAGGTATCCGAAAAAGGTATCGAACCGGACGGAAATAAAATTAAGGCTATTACTCATGTGCCCAAACCAAAACTGTGTGGGAACTGTGCGAAGGAAACTAGGCTTATTTTTCTTTTATAGATGCTTTGTACCAAAATTTACGTCCATTGCGCAGTCCTTACACACTTTGATACTTAAGAATCAAGGTTTGCATGGACGGACGACCATATACAATCCTTCGATAAGTGAAACAATTACTGACCTCCGCCCTGTGTTAGCACACTACACCCTAGGAGCATATACCAACTATGACTTACGCTGACAGTAGTGGTGTAGTTATTGTGCGAGCGCTTCTACAAAGAATAAATGGCCAACTCCATCCAATTGCCTATGTTCCAGGACGTTAAATAAAAGTAAAAAGTTCGGAACTTAAACTCCTTGCGATCGTTTATGGTCTTACTCATTTCAGATCTAATATTTATGGACACTCATAAATATAGTTAGCAATCACCAGGCGCTGTACCACCTCAGGAATCTCAAAGATGTTTTGGGCTGCCTGGCGCGTTGGGAACTGAAGCTTATGGAATATGATTATACAAATGTACATAAATCACTCCTGATGCGGACCCCCTTTGTAGACTGCCTGTAGGCAATCCCGACTCTCAGGAAGCGGAACAGGCGGATGAGCTTATCGTCTGTTTAATGACGCTCCTTGAAGTTGCTAAGCAACAGGGAATTGATCCTCAAATAGTACCGCCAATAAGAGCATTGAAAGACAAGCATGCCTTCTCCAAATCTACAGCGTCATATTGCATCATATATGCTGAAGTCCGGGGTACTTTATTGAAACAAATACTGGTTCCAGTGGTCCATTGCATTTATTGGTTATTCCACAGTCTTTGAAACACGAAATTTTATTCTTCGGACATGATGATCTCATTTCTGGTCATCTGGGATTTACTAGAACTTTTCATAAAATTCGTTCTCCGTTTTATTGGATTGGGATACCGAAAGAAATGTATAAATATGTAAGGAGTTGCCCTAGTTGCCATTCTCGTAAATATCCTAAAATGTTGGAACTGCGGGACTACAACCCATTCCTGTTACTCAAATTGATGAACGATGGAAAATAGAATTAATGGGCCATCCATAAATCCAAGACAGGAAAAAACTTTTTAGTGATTGCTACAGAATATGGGAGCCGATGGGTGGAAGCGAAAGTCATCCTCAAAGGAGCTTAAGAACATGTCGCTCAAGTTAATTTGTCGACACGGTGCACCAGCCATGTTACTTTCTGATAGTGAGGTTACACAAAACCTACTATAATCGATGGGTGTTAAGCCCACTTTCACGAGCGCCTATCACCCCGCCTGCAATGATTAAACTGAACGTGTGAATTAAACAATTTTTATCAGGTTGTCCCATTACACGTCTACTAGACACGACTCTACCACATGTTATATTCGCTTACAATAGCATAAGACAAGAGTCTACCCGATAATGCTCATTCTTCCTAATTTATGGCCGTCATTCGACATTACCTGAAATTACCCGAGTACAAATAAAAAGTCCCACAGATTAGCTTTTTGTTCTAGAAACACAACAAAAGCTAGCAAGCTCGTCAGATGGGAAGAGATAATATCACAAAGCAACAAGCAAAACATAACATAATTTTCGATAGGAAAAGACGAACCGTTAATTTCCACCCCGGTTAATTAGTTAAAGTATTTGCACCAGTGCGTAAGAAAGGTAAAACAACCAAATTGGTGCGCAAATTTCATGGTCCATTCGTCATCATGCAATACATTTCTCCGGAAAATTATCGCGTCTGGCAGAAGGCGGAAAATAAATTCAATTTTTTGTAATTTTAAGGATTAGCCCCTTTATATATATTCTTTCTCCTCCTTCTCCTCTATTTCCCTTTCTGTACTCTCATCTTCCCTCCTTGTCGGTCCTGGTGGTGTAGTGGTTATCATATTTGCCTCCTAAACCAAAGATCACGGGTTCGAGCCCGGCCAGGACCGATGGATTTTTTCGGGGGTAAAAATCTTAAGTATAGCTTCCTTCGGAAGGGAAGTAAAGCCGTGGTTCCCGTGTCGTACATTTACGGCACGATAAAGAACTTCAAGCCTGAAAGAAGAGACCTCTGAGCAAAATTTGTCTGCCGTTTCACGCCCAGAATAGAATGGGGCGCTGATGACCTGAGATGTTAAAGAGCGTCCGTAAATAAACCAAATAAAAAAAAGATTCCCTCCTTCGCCTGATCCTTCCCTCCGTTTCTTTAAATTTTCTTTCTTTCCTAATTACCTTTATTTGCTGTGCATTTTTCTTTTTACATACACCGCCAGTCACCTTTCATCGACGAACTACCTGCAACATAATTATCATAGCGGCATTGGGTGCCGGTATCTGACTTGGGCCTTGATGGACTGGGTACCCGAGCCCTTGCATTACACAGCTCACTTCCCGATTGGCATCCAGTATAACTAGATTTGTTATTCCTGCGACTCTGTCAATCTTCACGGAACTGGGTGTGTGTCATTTTGGCAGTGCCGTGTCTACGGACATCCGGGAGGTGTGTTGCCTGCTGCGGAGCTTTCGGTGGACGGGAAAATGCTTTACAAATGATGCAGAGTTCATAGTGGAAAAGTTATGTGTGTGTGGATATTGTACCCTCGGGTGACGTCCGAACAGCGGTAAGTGCATTCACAGGGCTTTCTTTAAATGTAGGGGTGCAGTGCGTACAGAATCATTTTTCGATTATATGGTGCAGTTCTCATATTCTCCTTGCCTGTTTACCTTTGTTGTCCTGTTCCCCATCCTATCCCTTTTCCGTTGCACAACTGGTGTTTTTTTTTTTTCTTTTCAAGTGCTCTTTTCTTTATTGTTTTCCTTTTGTGTTTATATTCATTTATTTCTGGCTTATGCCCTTTATGTTCATTGTAAGTGCAACAATTTTTTTTTTTTTTTTGCTTGGTGGTGTAGGGTAATAGCTCCCGTTATTTTTATTAGTTTTTTACTTATGTGTTTCTTTGATTTTGCATTTAGCCCACTTTTTAGTATTGTTTAGCTATCATATGCATTAATGTTGTTTTTCATATTTTTCTCCTGCTTGTATTTTTTGTATTTTAATGTTTTCATGCTTGATGGACCATGGGTCCGGTTTTTTTTTTTTTTTTTCAAATTTTGTATTGTATTCTTCTGTTTATTCATCGCTGAGAGCGGCGAGCTGTAGATGGCGGGGACATGTCACATGTCGGCCAAGGGTTACATTAATTTAGTAAATGGTCAAAATTATTATGAGAACAGTTAACTTTATTTGTCTGAATATGTTATACTTTTACATAGCTTAGTTGAAACAGAAAATTCTAACTTATTTAAATCCATCACTTCCGGTGACGGCTTAAAGGATTTTATCATGAGGCAATCGTCCGTTTAACAACAAGCAGAACCATGCTGAACATAAGACGAGCGCGGATGCTAGGGAAAGAATCTAACACCTACGCACTCCCTTCTCGTTGGTCACTATAATTCAAACCTAGAGCGTTGATTTACCATAATTGATGAATATTACAACAAAATATTAAGACTCCCCCCTCCCTCTAGGCGGTCGCGAAACTATTAGAGAAGGTAGCAGAGCCTTAAGACGCACCTTTTTCCACTAGTCGCGCGGGCTATCCTGCGCTGCTGCTCGACGCTTGGCATATCCCCGGTTGAGGTGAAATCGCCCCTAAGGTAAGGACCCTGTAGGCCTAAATGGTTTCATTTATAACGAAAAATTTAGTACTTGCTAGCTTAAGCCCTCAGCGACCGAGGAGAGGAGACTTTAATGTGCATATTTTACAACTAATAGCCAACAAGAGAAGTAGCTTTGGTATTAACGCCTTTATTTATTTATACCTTTGAGCATTCCTACCGCTACACTCCCATGACTCACGCCATAAGCATGACAGTATGGAGTAGTTTGTTCATTATTATCACGGGGCCCGACTGTGATATTTGCTATAAATCATCACGATCTTGCGTTTGAACGATAAAAAAAACTCTAAAAAATATTAATTTGTCAATTTTGGAATCATAACACTGTTTTACATTCTTTTTCCAACTGTCGATTCATCTAGGACTTTGCACTGTGTATACTTTTCAATAAATTTTCGCAGAGAAGATTGGTGAGTTTCCAAAATGAGAAGTCTGCCTCTAAATAGTGCCACAAATACAAATTAAAAATTATTTGCGGGAAATTCACCCAGAATTATGGAATGAGTCCATTTTGTATCGATTGATTTTAAGTTTTCTTTATGAATGCTGAACCACTGTGAAAATGTTTTACTATCAACTGTTTAATTCACAGGCAATGCAAAAAGGTCACGTCAGTTGTTAGCCAACTCCGACTGATACTGATATTTTACTCTGTCTCACTTTCAGTGTGACGACAAGGCAAATAAACTGAACAATGCACTAATTAGATCGCTAACAATCTGACGCGAGTGAACTGACTCACAAGAATGGAGTGTTTGGACTGACAGAAACTGTAAAACAGTACTGGGTGGTACAGTTTCAGGGATTCGAGTGAATATTTGTACACATTCCTCGTGCAGTGACATTCAAGTGCTGGAATGGAAGGATGATTCTTATGGTTTGCTTTCAAACTCGGAGAACAGAATTGAAATGGAAAGGAAAGGAAAGGGGGAAAAAAAACTTTGAAATTTTTACTTATTGTACATAGACTTTAAAGTATTTAAAATTTGATGCATTTATAAAATTGACCAATACGCAATTTAAAATCATGTGTGACCAAATGTAAAAGTGATACTTTGTATAGATAATGCATAAACATATAGAATTAAGCTCCAGGAAAAATGGCCATAGCATGAAAATCCGGTCCCTAATTATAAAATATGAAAAGTGATTTAGAGCAAGTAAAAGTTACATGCATATATAAAAATTCACAGGAACATATGAGGTAGTTATTGAAAAAAATTAAAAGTTATGGAAATGAAATTATCAGAATTAGAATATTGCGTGAGGATTTAGCATTTTATGTCAGAACATTGTCGTAAATGTTGGGGACATTGCTCTCAGGGTTATGTATACGACTCATAAATCGGCATTTGGCCTGTAATGACCTGAACACTGACGTCGGAAATCCCAGGGCATTGCTTCATCTAAAGAAGTTTTAGTAGCCCATTTGCAACCCAAAGGAAGCACTTATGGTTACCACATAAAGAAAGGTCCTTTATGTGCAAAACACGTTCTGGGTTTGTCACGAACTCTTGATAAATAAAATCTCTCTCTAAGGAATTATGCCAAACGTCACTAAACAAAAAAAGTGTTATCTCTCACATGTATTATTTCTAAACCAGAAAGTTTTCTATCATATAAAATGACAAAATGGGAGAATTTCAAATTATGTGAACGCTTTTCTTTTGAACCGAAATCATAGTTTTTGTTTCCCACAAATATTTATTCTTGGCAAGAGTGTGAACCAGTTTTGCTCCTTGATATGCAAGTTAATAAATTACTCGAGTAAGTCACAGCCGACCTGTACATTCTAATTCAAAATAACTTTCTAAGAACCTGAAGAGAAATGGACAATTTCTTGAAAAGTAAACTGATTAATTACATCCTAAAATGATATTCATTAGTCTAAACGGAACCTTAATTAACAAATTCAAATGTCTTACGAGCAAAATCTGAGCTTCATTTCTTTATAATGCTTGAAGACGTACACTCAAATATTCTCACAAAAAATAAATACGGTCAAGTAATGTCTTCAAATCAAGATATCTACTGAACAAACCTAAGACCGTGAGCGTTTGTGCCAATCCCATAGGCTTAGGTCCTTTACGTATTTTTTCCTCCCCCGAAAAGACAAATGGCAAGTAACTTTACGCGTTGCGGGCTCCGGGTTTGTTTACTCACTCATTTCATTAACCATTTATGCTCGTTTGTTTAGATCTTTGTTGTCATGACTAGAGATGGAATAATACCTTCAGCATAAGCCTGACACAAATTAGGGTACTTGACTTGAGAGAGAGAGCGCAGATTATAGTTTGTGGCTTCAATGAAGAAACATGCTGCTGTTTACATCGGAACGCTAGGCAGAGTTCAGGGTCAGCTACACTGTATGGTTGATGCTAAGCTTTACGTCCATGAAAGAAAATATTTCATCACTAGTTATGAGGTACATTAAACTGTAACAAATGGAAACTCTTTATGAACCGCGTTAAAACTGTGAGCAGTGACTTCATCTTGCAGGAAGCAATCTTTCGCATGTACACTAAGTGTTTCCAAACGTTGAAAAAGAAGTTAGCTAGATAATACTCAAACGAGATTGTATCGGTTTCGTCATTATAATTCTAAAATAAATAAATAAAAATGCCCAAGCGTTCCTGCTCCAATTTAGGAGATTGTGGAACTTGTTTAATTTTGCAGCCATATTGAAAGTGCGTTTCAATAGTTGTCGATGCTTCTGTTGCAGAATTATCCTTGTGTCGAGTGAAATCAGTTCCAAGCACAACACTTTCAAACTTAGATATTCATGTCCAAATTTCGGTCAATAAATTTTGCTGAGAGGCCTCTTTTTACGCGCTTGAGGTAAATCTACGACAGGGTACCAACAACTTTATTTCCTTTCCGAAGGAAGCCATACTTGGGATTTTTACGCACTAAAAATTCATCAACCCTGGCCGGATTTGACGATGTTGAGTCTACGAGGCAAGCATGGTTATCACTAGACCTCAGGACCCACCTAACAGCTCTGTGAGCACCAGTTCATTACTCAATGAATTAATCAAACTGCACAACACAATTCTGTGTTTACATTGCTGCAAATGTCAGAAACAGTTCACTTCAGTGCGAGAGTCTTCGTTTTCTTTTATGAGTTTTGGGCAACAAAGTTAACAGTGGGAACGAGAATTATTTTAGTGACAACATGAAGAACGAGAAGCAAAAAAAAAAAAAAAAAAAAAAGGATTGCTTAGTTCTTGTTGCACAAAGTGCGGATATTCATTTTTGTTAGAGTTCTTCTATTCTTCCATCCTCGTTGCACCAACAAACTTCACTTTCTCTTCATTTGATCCATACTACTATTTACATAAACTTTCAGATAAGTGCATTCATATATGTCTCCGATTCCTCTTCCTCATTCCTGCATCCCGAATATCTTGCCTGGAGAACAAGATGCATTAAGCTGGACTCTCCAGGTTGTTGAGGGGCAGTAGCCTTGTAGCTGAAATGTTATGCAACTTAGAGCAATAGTCTGCATGGCGTCGGGTTCCTTCACTTCATCTCATTCCACATTGAGGTTACAGTGCTGCCCTCACTCCGCCTTACATATGCCACTGAGCTGTATTCCTGGTTCTGTTTTAAGGAGCAAGAGAGTGATATGATGACAGCAATTTATATGACGTACATTGTAGCGCCGCAGTTTATATTTTAGGCACGCTTATTACGAACGATTATATAGTACTAGATGACAAGTATGATTATAGAGGTGAGACAAATGACAATTATTTATTTGTTTATTTTATTTACAGATGCCTTTTAACATTTCAGGTCATCAGAGTTCCATTATATTCAGGATATGAAATGAACGATAAATTTTGCTCAGAGGCCTCTTTTTTCAGACTTGAGGTTCTTTTACGTCCCCGACCCAGGCTGGGATTGACAAATGACAATCAAAATGGCAATGAAACAACTGAACAAATTAGTGGCCTGGCTGTCCGGATCATGAGAAGGAAACTTGCGTACATGCTGAGCTATCCGCCAAAATTTCCATATCAAATTCGGAAACAATTTACATTTTAATACAATAGGTGAATGTGAGATGCAAGTCCAGATTGCTAAAGTGTGAATTTTAGAGAGTATTCGGAGTACAGACGGCAGATTCGATGCGATGAAAGGTTAAATAAGAGCCTGCTGTCAACTTTACAATAATAAACTACCGAAGCGTAATCTAAATATGAGGAAAAGAATGTTTCCACTCATTTTTCTTCGTGAAAAAAAAAGTGGAGCATTTACTTCTATGTTATTCACACTGTTCTCTTTCTATTCTAAGTGAAACAGAATGATCTTTTTTTTTTTTTTCAGTGGTGTTTAACGCCCGTTTTACTACTGTGGCACCATAGGCGGTGGACACTGATGATACATGAGATGAAATGATAAATTGGGAAAGGATTTTTTTTTAAGGAAGGAAGCGTTCCAGGCCTAAGTTTAGGTACCTCCCCGGCATTTGCCAGTTATGAAGACTGAGGAAAACCTGGAAAAATCCCCAGTCAGGGAGGACGGTCCTGGCGGGATTCGAACCGCAGACCTCCCGCTCACGAGTCCGTGCCTTAACGACCTCGGCCACCCGTGGCGGTACAGAATGATCTGGGGACAGCACTTACTACTCTACCCAAAATTTATTTTGAGTTCTATGCAAAAATATTTACAACGGACCTGAAGTGAAAGTTTAAGAAAGCACATCTATTAAAAACACACACGTGTGTATATATACGCGCATATATATATATATGGAGATACCCATGTCTGCTGTATTGCATCGTTGTACTATACAGGATGTTTAAGTAGTTGTCACATATTTTCATATTGTCAGAATTCATGAAACCTAGAAAAATTGCTATATTCCTATAAAATATCCGGAAATAAATATATAAATATATTTAAGATATGTCCGTTGAGAAGTCACAATAGGAGGGGCATTAAGGCTACCACGCATTGTGATACATCCTTTAACGTACTCGTGTGAACACATCTAGCTGTTCTCAGATTTGATAACATACAGTGTGCACACGCTCCTTATTTGTATAGTGCCAATCGGTGTGGCTATGCTACTGGACCTCTTCCACCAATACATTGCCCAGTAAATTTTTTGGGTTATTGTTACACGATGTGTAAAATATGGAATACAGCTCATCGAACATCAACCACATCTTTACCTTGTGCTGATACATACAACCTTGACTGAATGGCACACGCTTCACTTACGCATCATCGCTAGTGCACAGCAGTGAAAAAAGATGTAGTAAGCGAAAGGCTATGAGCCGAAACGGAAAGACAGCCTACATTACACAAGTAAGAAGATATATTCATATTTATTACGCTGTATGGGTCATACCTCAACATATATTTTTGTTCCCGACATATGTGCTTTTTTGTTAGTTTTGACCTATTTATCTGCTGTAAAAGTATGAGATAATTTTATCTGTACATCCTGTATTTAACTTGTGCTTGCAAGATTATGTTGGGTATAACTAAAGTAATTAGGAAAAATTGAGTAAAAATTGAATTTTTCGTTCTATACATGCAGTTAGCCCCCCGAACTTGTAGAACTAAATCATATAAATTTATGCTAAAATGGAAAATAAAGTAAATCGTAAAGAACATTATACTAAAAATAATAATAATTGGAAAAGAAAAAATAAAAATCTGAAACAGTCACACAAGTAGCATAATATTTCGAGCAGTTTATGCTTTTCAAAGAAAGTACACAAGGTGGTATTACATGAAATATGGAACATAACGTAATGTGTGGAAACAACCGAAACAAGCCACAAGAAAAACAGTTGGGAAAGAAACAGGTAATGATATTACATTACCAAATGAAACAAGTTATAAATTTGAAAATTTGATATTAACATAAGATTTAGAACAGGCGGTGCAGTTGCTGCTATCTATATCTCTAAGGCTACATAGTCGGTAAGGCATCAATAAGTATTAAATTAAACTATCAGTCAATTCCTTAGCGAGGTAGGGCATACTGGAGAATTCGGTAAGGGAGGCTTGGTTTTAACAGAATGTCATAGCTGTTCACATGGAGCGAAACAACAACCGATATAAAATGCTTTGCAATATTATTGGAGGCACAGTTAATATATGAAATAGTCTTAAATTATCTGCCTAATTTGGGGATGTAGGAATAATTAGCGCGATGACATGGCTGTGAGCCTGCAAGCGGGCAAGGTAATTTGCATGGTTGAGGCAAATGTTCTTTCAATGTTGGAGGTGTTCTAAAAGTAACGTAGGTGCAAATTTAGTGAAATAACTCAAGATGAGTGCATTAATGAAGTGTCGTGACAATGTTTCAAAGTAGATTTAATGATCGCAATTTCAGAGAAGTAAGCGATTACAAAGTTAATGACATTTTTGTTGCAAGTTTTGGGTTTGCATTGGAATATTTTGTGCGCTGGGATGATACGGTATTGTAAAAAGCAGGGAGGATATTTTTGGTCTGGGAACTTTTATACTATATATTTTTTGGGAAACTTAAACGTATCTACATAGCAGCAAAGGTATACTACCTACGTCTATCTCAGTACTGCAAAATAATACTAAGATTATGACTATACAGAAGCAAAGATCTTTTCTGTCGTTAACTACAAATTCTTTGTATTCTATAACTCACGGTGTTGTGATTATGTGTTCTTTTTAACCAGGGTTCAGTATTTAATTTGAATGATTGTGCTGAACACAAATTGAAATATTTGTGTTCAAAATATACAATGATCAACCACAAGTAATATGTTAATATAGCCCTCAGAAACACATTTTAAAAAAATGTTTTGTGTAGTATAAATGTTAAATTACAATTTTGGTCATCTCATTATAAAATATGTTATATTTACTAACATAAATCAATCAAAATTGTAAGAAATTGAATTTAGAAATAACTGATTTAAGTGGAAAAAAATATTTTTTAGTGAAACAAAACTTTATTTTTATGTTTTCATTCCTTTTTAATAACAATGACCTTTTAATACTCAATTTAGTTTTATAGGCATCTCAATTTCCTTTTCGGAATGGTTGAGCATTAAGATAGCCTTTCAGGGAGTAATGTGTCCTTAAAGTTAGTAAAAAGGATGAGGAGCATTGCTTCTCTATTAGTAAATGATTACATTTAATATGGGAAATTAAAACCAACACTGCTTGGATCATAACTTTCTGGTTTAGCATTTTTAAAATGATTTGCTTTCGTTCATATTCAACAGGTATATATCTACATTTGATATTTAATGGCAACTACTCATTTTTTTCAAATTTGAAGTAATTTTATGTAATTTCGTGAAAATAGTACAAACGCATCATTCTGATAGTGTGAATTGCACATATTTCCTCGATGTATTTTCACATAAATACATTTAACAGTAAAGAATATATTTTTTACGTTAAATGTCCCCTTTTCTGTTAGAAACGATTTGAAAAGAGGATGCTTACATAAGACTGAAATGCTTAGGCATTATTTTGGAAAATTTGTTTTAACCCCGAAATACTTCATTTGTGTTACTTAAATGTGTAAACGAAATCCCAGTTGGTTTTCCTTATTACAAGCTATTCATGGTGTTCAACTGAAATCTATCAGCAGTTTTCCCTGAGAATGGACTTCGGATTTCGTCTCTACCTCTAATTGGTAGGTAAGCTATTTTAAGAACATCATCGAGAGTGAAGCCAATAGGAGCAAGCTGGCAATTTATTCTTTCCGCGTCTTTAACATTTCTTTCTTCATGACTAAGTTCAGTGGTCTGTCGTCTCAAAGTTATTCTTTGGACTGATCCATGCATTTTATTTTACCTGACAAGTCTAATAACCTAGGCATCTTTTGTTTTGTACCGTAGCTGTTTCCTTTTATGGTTTTATCGCAAGCTCTGTCAATGACATCTATATAATGAATAAACTACTCTGTCACAGAAATTCATATTACTAACGCTGCGGGATTCCGTATTACGTGAGACAAAGTTGTTAATTGGCTAGAACAATGACGGATTTTTCTGTGTAAATGTTATTTTAATTAAAAGTTAGCTGTCCTTGCATGCGAAATTTATTCAAATTTTTCTTGATTAATTGTCTCCTTTCAGAACTGCAATGCACGATATTGCACACGAATTGGAATCTACTGTTTCGGTGCGAACAAAATACATATGAAACCATGTCGGTTTAAAGAAAGAAGCCAGACAAAATTGGCCAACTCTTGAACGATCGTCTACAAAATCACTTCCGAAATTAGCACAAGACGGTGGAAGTTTCGCATTAGCAATGAAACCAGGAACATTATTATGACCGGACTTAATCGCGTTAATCAAATTTTGATTTCCCGGTACTCTTATATAAGGTGCACGTTGTAACAAGTATAGTAGAACTAGGAGCACTTCCATCTACGGCACGCATAGTAGGCGAGACAAAGTGTATAACTAAAATCTTGGTGAAAAGAAGAGGGAAATGCCACCAAGATTTCAAGATTGTGTAACGCGAATACAGATTGCGATCTAATGTTATCTACATACTGCGCACAGAAGGAGAAGCAGTGCACATTTTTACTAATTGCAATTTGTCCATACATTGAGAAACTTTTTACATGGCTTGGGAAAATGGAGGTCATAGATAATATTTGGTTGAAATATTATGAATCATGCTCAGTTTTACAATTCTGCGAGCATGTCGTTCAGGTGCAATTCTTCATTCAACCGCGTTCACTTGCTCCAAATGAACGTTAAAAGGTGAAAGCGAATTAAAAATGGGGTACAAACGGCAGATCCGCCCAAGACCGCATCAGAATAACATGAGCAGATAGCACCTAACGGTGCATTTAATGTACTTGAAAATGAGAACAGTAATATGTTAAAACAAATGCAAGTCGTAAAAGTTTAAAATCAATGCATGAAATGATAAAGGAGCTGATATTCTGAATAACGATTAGGCACTCTGTGAACAATGCCACAAGTTTTATGAAGCCAAACCCACTCGTTAACAAGAATACCAACTCTGACGATATTAACATAAGGTAATGAGTGATTGTTTCCGTTGACTAGGGATTTAGTGTTTCGCTTGATAAACTGCACCTTGTGCCACTCGCTTTAATGACCATATTGTGGTATCGTTTACGACACAAGTTATTTCTTCAGGCAGTTATGTATAGTGAATTGAAGAGAACGTAATCTTTTCATTTCTGCTGAGTTAGTATTCACTGCTCTCAAAGGATCTGCTAAGCCATAAAACCAGTGTCATACAGGGAGACTTTATGGGCATCATCGACATGACGTCTGGAACCGAAGAATAATGTAATTGAGTTTGGTCACACGCCCTGGGAGTCATACCAACTTTACAAAGAGTTGACATGGCTTTTAAGCTAACGAGACTCAATTCCTTTGTGTGAGACACCAGCTAAACTTGAAGGTCAAGGAAATCGGCGTTAAGACAGCGGTCCCGACGCCCAGCAACAGCCATTGGGAAACGTGTCACAGGTTGCACGATAACGCAATACCTGCTGATAAAATCACAGTTTTCCAATTGCTGCAGTTAACACTTAAACCGATCTGAACAAAATGTTGCACACATATGAAGAAAAATTATAAGCTTTCTTAAAATTTGGAGAAAGCATTTAATCCCCTAATAAAATGAAAGATAAAGTAACTCTGGGAACAATATAGCTAAAATAACAAGAACTAGAGAAGCGGAAATAGATAAAAACAACTAAATAGTAACAAAAATATCACACAATATTTAGAACCGCTTGTGATCTTCAAAGGCATAATGAATCTCGAAGGTATGGAAATAGATAAAACAAGCAACATAGAGAAAAGGGCGAGGAGGAAATACAAGAAAGAGAAATATATTAAAAAAGACGAAATAACAAAGTGGAAAGGGGAATATTAACACATACAATTTAAATCAATGGTGTAGGCGATTTATGCAGAAACATAGCTCTTGTATCTGAGGTAACTTTCAGAGCTATATGTCGGTGACACACCAATAAGTATTGACAACAGGGCAACAATACACGTTAAGTAACTGCCAATGGACACTTTGGAAGTCGTACAATTCATACAGAACACGATCATTTGCTATAGGTATGAAAATGAAGCATAAAGTACCTCCTGGAATAAAGTGGATAAAATAACAAGAGCCAGAGAAGCAGAAACTGATAAAACACTTAAATAGCAACGCAATATTTACAACAGCCTTTGTTTTCCTCAAAGGCAGAAGACACACAACTTATAATTCTGAGACTGAAAAAGAGCCAAATCGGCCCGAAATATGTTTTGGTGTGTCTGTTTACTACCGGAACGTTAGCTCAAGGTTTTTAAGGTAATTTAATTTTCTTGACTACAGTTTCATAGAAGCATCCTATTGTTTCGATTCATTCTAAAAGAGGCAGCGAGGTACCGAAAGCGCTTTGAAATTTCATTTCATCACATCTTCAATGAAATTTGGCATCTGGACTCTTTTTTTCGCAAATCAAAAACAAATACCTTTGAGTGCACATAATTGCGTTTCCTAAAACATTAAATTTAAACCATCACGGGTGACCGAGGTCGTTAAGACGCGGACTCGTGAGCGGGAGGTCTGGCGTTCGATTCCGCCAGGACCATCCTCTCTGACCGAAGATGTTTCCAGGTTTTCCTCAGTGATCATAAAAGGCAAATGCCAGGTAGGTACCTTAAACTTCGCCAGGAACGCTTCCTCCCTTAAAAATAAAAACTCCTATCCCATTATTCATTTCATCTCATGTATCATCACCGCCTGAGCTTCAGTAGTGAAAATGGGCGCAAAACAGCGTCAAATTACATTAAAATATTGAAAGTTTTCCTAAAACCAAATGTGTGAATTTTTGGAATTTTAGGATGACAAGTAATTAGAGTGGATTTAATGGTAAATTCTTGATGAAACTAAACAATAAAATGTTCTAACATTTAGTAATTAAAATCGAAAAGGTAGAGTTTTGGATGCAAATTTAAAGTAAACCATGTTTTGTAACGAACTTTTTCTAAATGTAAATTTCTGGAACAATGTTTACACTTTTGTGGCAAAGATATTGAATATTATTTACATAATATTTTAATTCATTAAACATTTAGTTCTTAATTACAAAACATATATACATCCATTTTACAAGAAATGGAAGAAAATACAAATATAAGATAAAGAAGCAAGAAACTCAACATCTTTGAACAAAGAACCATTATCTTCTTGTGAATTAAAAACGCGGCTGTCTGATGTGTTGCTCTTGCAATACTGAAGGTATCTTTCCAATCTTCCCTATAGTGACTTTTCAACAATTTCTCAATGTGTTTTAGTCCTTTTCTGCTTCACTGTGATTCAGTAGCAACGACATTTTATTAACATAGTTTCTGGTTATTCTTCTAAACTCAGATCATTGCTACCGTGAGAGCAATTCAAAAGTCCCTCAACTTAAAAAGGCCGATCACAGACCTACTCCACCAAACGCTGAGATTCCCACCCCCGTAGGAGCAGCGCCATTATCTTCAGCCAGTTCCAAGCGAGATTTTGACAGAGTTGGACAGTTGTGTTGTGCAGTTCAATGTGAGCGTTCATTCAATAGTGCAATAGTGACATATTCACTGCGTCGTCGTATATTCATTTTTAAGGCATACATTAGGCGCGAGTCTTGTGGCAGAACGATACAGGCATTTATCTGTAAATATCCTGCAGCCATATTCCTTGATCATTTTGTTTCATAATAGTTAACAGCTGCCGTATACATTTCGTGAGTAGCACGGAACAGCTTCAAAAAGCGACATTCAAGGACATTACAAAAGGAGAGAGAGAGCCGAATTAAAGCACAGATGGCATCGGCTACGGTATGCTTAGTACCCGAGACTTATAACATCGCGTGAGCAGACAAGGTTTATAACTAAAGCCGTATAGCTCAAATGAACTTCATTAAAATGTTTTTCTCTACCCTATAATATTGGTTTTTCTGTTTCGAAGGGAAAATTCAATACAATTTCTTTGAAAGCTTTCCATGCCTTTTTTCGAACTGCCTGTTTATAAATCCACACTACGAAGCGGTTTGGTATGGGTGTTGTTGTTGTTGTTGTTGTTGTTGTCGTTGTCGTCGTCGTCGTCGTCGTCGTTGCTGTCGTTTTTGTTGGTCTCACGTTGTTGTTGTTGCCCTCACTTCAACGAAAAAAATTTCTCAGAGTGAATTCGGGAATTTTGTTGACTCGTACTCAAAGGGGTTGGGAGAGGGTTTCTATGGTGCAAATAAGCACGCGATGCGACATAATATCTATTAGTATTTTATTATGTCCAAAATATTTCGCGACCTCTGGTGTTTTGCTTACGATAGACTTAGCTACGTCGATACAAACTTATTCGCCGCGTGTGAAACTTATAGATGAGTGCCGCGGCGCGTGAAATTGAAAGTCGAACTTATAATGAGTACTGTGAACTGCGTGTATCTTACCGCGTGTAGATCTTATAACTGCGTGCCTCAGCAACGTCGAACCTACAACTGCTTCTGCGAACTGCTTACTGCCTCTGTTGCGGTGTATAACTGCGTCTCGCCGCGTGTAAAGCTCCAAACTGAGTGCCCCGACCGAGAAAACACTCCCTTATATATTAAACTCAAATCAAATAATCTTTGTTTTCAACGATGCCAACGGAGTCACAGAGGCACGCGCAATCTTCCTGACTTTCTTTAGCAGCTCAAACATAAATTTTCTATTAGCTATTTTTAATTCACCTGCCTCATGCCCCATTCCTTATTTTTGAAAGTTTAAAAAAGTTTGTAGGCGTTGACTATTTTAAAGGGCTATCGGTACGACAACGGGTCGGGTCAAAGCCCCAAGCGGATTTAAAATTCTTTGAGATGATTAACCCTACAATCGCAGTCCTTTTAAAAAGAAGGTGCTTCACACGCGACCCTCTGGTAAATTCCTCTGAATAGAGGTTTTATAGCTCTTGTATTGGCTTTCTAAGCTTCCGTAACAAAACACGGATCTTTCTCTTTTTGTTGACATTCAGCTCACGTGTTAGCATTCAACCGTATTATACACATATGATATCTACATTACCAATTACAATACATGAAATATTATGATTGGGCATACGTAAATGTACATTATAGATATATTTCAGTGGGGAAAGAACGGAGGAACCGTTTGCAACTAGTTTTAATTAAACCATCTCAAACAAAAGTTAAGTACCAGCTATTCTAATGCAACAATACACCAAACTGAATCACAGGTTTTTAATTGTGAAGAAAAATAAATATTCTATGTTGCAATGGCATAAAATGTAAAACGTTATTTTCTGTCATACTGCAATTAATAAAAGTGAAAAAATATAATATCCTGTAAAAATAATTCAAGCATACCCAGATGATTTTCAATTTTTCTTCATTAACTGCTGCTAAGAACGAAAGCTCCACTTTGTTGATAAAATATTTTAAATGGATGAAACATTTTGTTTTATTATTCCGTACATGTTGAAGTATAGCTTTTAAATTTGGAAAAAAATAGTATGTGGTTCAATTATTTTACCACAGTAACTTAAAGGAATACCTAAAAACTCATATAAATTGGATATTATTTTTCACGCCTGTTACTTTATTACAAAAATGGGATAAAATAAGTGATTTTGTATATGCTTCCTGCCAAGTTTTCTCCTTTTGGCGTTCAAAACACGTAGGAAATCTATCAGTAGCCATTGTAGATTGTTAGATATGCAACATTTAGAACAAAACGATTATAAATATGAATATTTGAGATTAAAAGGCGAGCAGGAGTGTGGGACAGTATTTATTTAGTGTATTAAAGTTTGTGTAATTGCGGGGGTTATAGCTAAAAATGTCTGAATCAGATAGGTGAAGGCCTCTTTGAATTTTCTATTTTCTTAGCACTTCGATAAATTTCGATTTCAGTAACTGTTTTCGAGTACTGATATTGTGAAAAACAAACATGCCTTTAATTGAATTTTTAGCAGCGCTCTCTTATTAGCGTGTTTTTCTTTATAGCAGAATTTCACAATTATAAAAAATGTGGAAGTACTTTTTTATATATGGCGTTTAACGACCGTATTATACTATTATACGAGATGAATAATACAGAACAAAGACAATTCTATTATTTGAGCGTCCTTACATGTCAATTAATTCTGCAACTAATGTTTATATTTAAAAGAATCTATTCATGTGAAACTAGCAGCCTCAGTATCTCTATTTCTTGTTGAAATGAACAAAGTAAGTTAAATAAAACCTCTTTCGAAAACACATAGCACTCATTAATCTTGCACACTTACGAGGGGAAGTGGACTCATAAAATCACAGAAAAGCGGACTTTTAAAACTCATTTTGAGTAAGTACCACTTCCCAGCCAATTTTAACTTCTTTCACCCTGAATAAGCACGCGCTGGAAAGGAAATGGGGAAAACATAAAACTCTGAGTCAGTGACCTAGGATATTATTTGAGTCCACGTCTGCAGTATATTCCACAGGAAGTGTTAAAATTCCAGATATAGATTACTGAACATGAATCTGTGGGGACGTAAACTTCCGCTGCTCGCATTCATAGTTGAAATCTTTTTCGTGTCATTTAAACGACAATTTGAGCCTTCTTATTAGTTTTCAAGATTAATTTTAGCAATCTTTCTTTTTTTATATTTAAAGTGTTCAAATTACTTCTTTAATATAACATGTCTAACTCTGTTTTTTGCCTTGTAACCAATAACGAGTGTTCAAAAATGAAATATTTTCATTTTGATTAAATACTCTTTTATATAAGTATAGCGAGGAAACTTTATCACAAAATTATTTAACTTGAGAAATTGATAAAACTGTATGTAATTAAGTTAACATACAATGTACACAAGTGATCAACATTGGTATGAAAATGTATGTTTTAAAAATGTAAGACTATTTATTTTCAATTTTATCAACGACGGTTTATGATTTCTGTAACTTTGTAATGTTATAAGCATTATATTTTGCTATAACATCCTATGCAGTGTTTGGTAAGATCACTCAAGTTTACTTGCAAATCCTAATTTAATGTATCAATATATTTACATATTTAGGGAATGCCCGGGTATTGACACACTGAAATACGGTTTATTCATGCAAGTAAACTTAAGCGATTTCACCAAATACTACAATTCTGTATCGCAGGGTGTTATAGCAATAGCTTGTTTGTTTCCTTTTATCAAAATCAAGCAAGTCAACTTACCCGTACAAGTTCATTTATCTCAAAACATAATGCTTAATAACCTTCTATATTTTCGCACCACTTCTTGTCCGTTTGTAAAGAAAATGGATCTGACTATAAATAAATTTAATTCATTTTCGACCTCAAGTGCAATTTCCCGGTTTTTTCCTAAATGTTGTACAAATAATATGAAATATTTCTATCAAGTCTATGAAGTTTCCTCCTTTAGTGATATTTTATATTCCTTAACAAATGTAATGGGATTTTAAGCATGTTTTTAATACAAATCGTCGTCTCTTGTTAACGAAGGCAGTTCATTACAATTGTAAACGTGTAAAATGTTTAACGGGATTAACCTGATGTATGTTGAGCCTTGCACGCGCTTGAAAGTTGATACATCAGCATTTCTGCACAGTTCCAAGTGCACCTGTGATTTTACCATATTTTCGTTTTCAAGCATGAGAAGTTAGAAATGAGACGTAAAGACTTGCGTGCTTATCTCAACTTTCTTACACTTTAACAATTTTTTGTGTAATGTTTAACTTGCGTTGAATCTATCGCGCTCTCATTTTCGCATGTAAACCAAAGTTCTTGTGGTGATTTGAAAAGCCTCATTTTGTCCGCAATAATATTATAATAAATTAATGCTAGTGATGAAATCTTGGCTGGGGTGCAGCTGGCATATTATGTGAAGAACAAATCAATTGAGTGGTGTTTGCTCTACCTTTATACCTGTTACTTTATTTAATTACCGCTATGGATTTATTTAGTAGTCGCAAACTCAAGGAAAGAAACGACACGTGCATAATTTTCAAGGCTTTATGTCTTTTTCATTTGCATTAATTGAAGCATTTTCAAAGCTCATTGTTGATTTTTATAGTACATTTAGAACCGAAATGGAGTACGTCTAAAAATTTCCTACATACCTAAAATGTGCTCCATTTGCATACAATACATAAAGACTGTAACTTTTCCTTAGTATGGTACGAGGATATACAACAAATTGCCTCAAATAAGAAAACCTCGGTATTTCTCTTCCGTGACACGCAACCGTTATTTATAAACAACACTATGTTCTTATAATTTTTCTATAATTAGATATAGCTATCAAGATATTTCAGGCAATTAATTACAACAAAAACAGAGGTGCTACACTCACCTTAGAAACTCGCACTATCCCAGCATAGTGTTCTTTGGGATTACCACCACTTACAGCTAAAAGTCAAAATGAACCAAATGTGTGCTTTATGGGGCACGATGCAAATAAACCTGCACGAGACGGAAGAATGTGCAAGCAATGTCACTCTTGTAGTTCTCCTTATTGTCTGGGACGGCATGGTGCACATACCTTGACCTTGCTGCGACTTCGCCGCGCCTTCTTCGAACGTGCGAAGACCTGACTTTTGTTTCAGGTTCGTTGAGTCATGACCTTTTTATTTGCGGCCATCATTGTTAGAATTGTATGCAACTCAAGCACGAAATTCGTTTCAGTGTTGTACAGGAGCAAGAAATTAATTTAGTCACATGACAAATTCCTTAAAACAAATTCAATAATCCGCAAGTTCTTACTAATTATGCTTATGTTACGCGCGGATTTGATTGATTTCACATTTTATGCGTTGATTTCTCAGAACTTAAGCTCGGTTTATCACTGAGTGATCTGGGAAGGCGAACCTGCTGAGCTATTTGTTTCACTACATAACACAAAATCTCACTCGTGCTTTTACTTCCGACTGCATACCTCTGTTCAGACAAATGCATTAATGATTGTGCTGGCTTTTGAGATGCACCACAGCTGAAGACACATGTATTAGAAAAATCAAACAACTGACAATTTTAAACAGAACATTTGCGACCAACAAGCTGCAAATGTGCACGAACACAGACAATGTTAAAGAAAAGTCTTTGCAACTGCATTTTAGTTTGTGAACGGCTACAAAAGCTATTAACAACATCAGCAGTTATCCTTGAGAGAGTGATTACCACGTACTAGACACAGAATTGCGAAAGCTTCTTGTGGCATGGGTAAACATTTCCGCTCCGCATGTCAACTAATGCGACCTGCAGTACCCTCCATCTGCAAAAGCTGATCCCACCGCAACATTCGGAACCCCTTAAGGAAAGAAATAAATTTTCAGATTTTGTTATCTATTGAATTTATTTTTACAAGATCACAAAAGGACAATTAAAAAGCTTTATTTTGTAATATAAAGAAAACAAAAGTTCTAGTATCTTATATTACACATAGAGAATATTTAGAATATTTATTTAACAAATCCTTATACAATTTTTAAATCAATCTCACTTCAGTCACATTTGATTGTACGCAACTTTAATTATGTACCATTCTACAGCTGTTATCTTTAGTATTATTAAAAATTACATTACCATACAATGCAAATACAATAATTTAATTCTCAATACTTGCATCCAAAAGTTTCCCATTTGATTAGCTCAGTACCCAGTTCTCGGTTCATCAGCAGCTATTTACCGGAATATTCGGGGAACTAAGCTTCGATCATGCATTTGTATTAGTATTTCACACATAAACAATTATTCAACCATAATATCTACTAAAATTCTCTTGTTTCTAAATTATCCGATTACTCCTAAACAAACAAAGAAAATAGCAAAAAATTTAACACTACCAAAATACTTAAAACTCTTTATAATACTTCGTCTGATCACCACACTATATTGCTGAATTCCCATTGAGACTCCGCATAGTCATTATTTAGCTATTCGGCCCTATTCTCCTTTTAAGTGTATAATCTTCCTTACTTTCATCGTTGTCTTGCTACTAATTTTCCTGAGTCCTTAGTTCTTATTTTACGTGAATATTTTCCTCATTGCTTTAAATTCATTCTTGATTTTACGCTCATTACACCGCCACGGGTGAGCGAGGTCCTTAAGGCGCGGACTTGTGAGCTGGAAATCTGGGGTTCGATTGCCACCAGAACCGTCCTTTCTGACTGACGTTTTTTCCAGGTTTTCCTGGGTCCTCTTAAATGACAAATGCAGGGAAGATACCCTAAACTTAGGCGTGGAACACTTCATTCTTTGTTTAAAAAATCCTAGTATATCATTTCATAACATCAGTTTCAGCCTGTGATGCCCCAGTACTAACAACGAACTTATACACTATTAAAAAAAAGAGTGCCAGTATTGCAAGAAACTGTGTTAAGAAAATGAACAATTTGGCTATTACGGAATCCTATAGAAAATTCTTCCGAAATAGGATATAATTTTATGGAGTACTTAAAAAAGTTACGTACATAAAAGCAAACATTACATAGTATGGTTATTGCAAAATTTCTTGAGACAGATAGCTAAATTTTGAAAAAATATGTATTATGATAAAATGCCACCTTACTTGAAAATACTGTAATTACAACATATTACATATGTTGATTAATTATTCTATAGCCTGCATTACCATATCCTATGAAAAGTATACTATATAAAATTTATGCTTGTGTTGTGGTAATATAACAATATACCATTTATATGTAATAAAAAAATTAACAAAAATGCGCCCTTCAATATATTAATATCATGCATGAAGTACTTTTAGCCGAAACATATTAAATGGTGTGTGTTATTGGTTGTAAATCTTCCCGCTCACGCGACCTTTTACGTTTCGGGTACTAGGCGTATCGCCCTTACTTCAACTCCGCTTTCCAAAACACGTATCGGCCTCGTCCTCTTCGCTTAAAGTCAGTCACCGCGATGTTTCTGCATTCTTTGCTAATAATTTCCTTTACATTCTGAAATCCCAATTTATGCTCACTTCGAACGAATTTCGCATTGTTTTGTTATTTGTCATTTGCAGTTCATTGATTAGGAAAGTTGTGCACAAGGTCCAAACGCACAAGAAATTTGAGTCAACTGTATAATAATGTTCGAGTCGTGTGCTGTATGGAAAACACTGCATGATCGGATAAAAGTTATAGCTAAAGCATAAACTTTTTCTTTCCCTGACTGCTACTGGGCAAATATGACATCATTTTCTGCCGGTAACAAGTAATGTTCTCAGTAATCCGTTTTGACGCTAATAACTGGTACACAAAAAGAAATATTATACATGTCTTTTTCTAATATAAAAAGTCCCATTCTCACTAAAAACGTAAGAGGAAATGAATTTTAATATCATATTGTGAGCACTAAATTTTTTATTTGTGTGTGTGTGTGTAGTCTCCTTTTCTACAAAATTATCAAACCACTAAAGATATAACATAAAATCCTTTTTATTGCCATTAATACTTGAAAATTACAAAAAAAAAAAAAAAAAAAAAAACTAAGATTTCCTAAGGCCTATACAGGAACATTTCGGTTTTTTACTTGAGCCATTTTGGCAATAGCAGCAATCAAAATTCCGCTTTACATCACTAAATGTTGATGAAATTTGGGGAAAGAAGTGAAGAAAGGGATATGTTTTAACGCAATTGTGGTTTTCAGCTCATCTATTGCCCAAGAATTTATGAACTTGCTAAGCTGCTTTTTAAAGTTCTTGAAGAACCACATCTACTTTTAACACTTCACGATTCAGCAGCCCAGCAGCATTTGTTTATCTTTAAACGCTTAA
Source organism: Metallyticus violacea (assembly GCA_030762175.1). Lineage (NCBI taxonomy): Eukaryota > Metazoa > Arthropoda > Insecta > Mantodea > Metallyticidae > Metallyticus > Metallyticus violacea. The sequence goes on along the minus strand of CM060846.1, from coordinate 14,580,373 downwards.
GTGCGTCCAGTTTTACATTCATACATGAAATTGTTCTTTTACCAAAATTATATTTTATTAATCGCAAAGAAATATACCGTGATGGAAAAAATAAGACATAAGAACATCAACTAACAGACATTGTAAATTTTCAATATAGACAGTTTTTTCATGTTGATCAGTGTAATTTCTTGTCATGCATCTTTTTGGGTCTCATTTTAAGCAGCAAGATAATTTAGTCAGTCGGCGCCGAGCGTACGTCGCACTGGCCCGCCAAACTAAAATTTATTCATCCGTTGCAGCTGTGCCTTCAAACTGTAGGCCATTTCTTCACATCTGTTGTTTTGGAGTTTATTTAAACTGCTCCAGATATGTTGGTCTGGATATAATGGACTATGAGTCCTGTCGCGCAAAGCCTAGGTTACAGCGAGGCACAAATAGATGGATGGTACAATATATAAATACAACTATCTACATTAACACCGACAGAGTTTCATTTTAGCAGAAACAAGGAAAACATTTATGTTTAGCTAGGCGGTGTTACTTGGGTACTTTCGAAGATCTCTAACGCCTTTTGATGTCAACAATTGAGTGATAAGATGGAGAGAGTGTGTTTTACTTGTTTGCGATTCAGCTGAAGTCTTGGCATACCATTCAGCTGAAGTAATATCTTGTAAGGTATGCAACGTCAGTTCCCATAAGACGAACAAGAAAAACCTACACTCAAATTTGTAAGATGTGGTGGAATTACCGATGTCTGAAGATCTCTTATTTTGCCGGTCCTATTCTTCACTTGCACCATGGTAGCCCCAAGCTACCGCCTACACTATTATGATCATCGCAACTGCCGAAGCGAATCTGATAGACATCTCAGATTTCTTACATAAAATATTTGGCGATGATTTCATCAAGAACCAAACTGAGAGTATGAAACAAGCTGTTTTTATGTGATGATGTAACACATGCTCACGCGAATCACCAACGTTAAACCTCAAATACAGACAAACATGTCAATTAGTACGTGGTAAATTATCTGCAAAACCTTTAAATTTTTATTGGATGTCAGTATAGCCTTCCAAAGAAAACAACAACACAAGAGAAAGGCCGATCTACATACACAACTATCTAGTCGTATTCAAACACTTTTTGTATTATTTATGCTTATATATTTTGAAAATTAAATGCTCAGATAATGTACATAATTATAGCATAGCGATCCAATGGATAAAAACACTGTATTTATATAAAAATGCTAATAATGTTATTTCTAAATCAGAGCTAACCTATGCCCTTTTTGGTCTTCAATTCTACAGCGTGCAGTTTATCTGCACTTCAAAGCAAAACCGACATTACTAATATTAATTCAGATCTACTAGCAAATATTTATCAATTTAATGTGAATGTTGCGGGTGGGTGAAAAACGAACGATACAATCTGAAGTACAATTCAAACATAACATAACGAAATACTCAGTTACAAAACAGGAATTTCTATTTTTATTATCCTGTTCCTTCACTTTTCCACTTTCTGTGCTCTGTATTTATTTTCTGCAACATGAAATTTATGAAATCAGGCGTTAAGATATAAATATTATGTCTGCATTGCACCAACGTTCGAAAATATGTTATGGCTTATCTATTTACTACAGTAAGGTTACTTGAGTTACGGGCCGCCCGAGCGTTCGGAAGTGCAGCTATCGCAGGAGCAAAAAGTAAGATTGAGCTGTTGAGTGTAAAGTTAGTATTTCTTATTTTAGTACTTATATTTTGCTGAAAGCATGAAACGACACTGTTAACAAAACGAATTATTATTATTATTATTATTATTATTATTATTATTATTATTATTATTATTATTATTATTATTATTATTATTATTATTATTATTTTATCATCATCATCATCATTAGCACTAATATTTGTTATAAAAGATATGAAAATTGTGCCCTTCAGCGGTAATATATTCCTACATTTCACGTAACCTTTCTTCTATAAGAACATGGCGGTTTGTAACACGCTTCTCTACCTGTAACAACTTCTTGCGAATCTGTGCAAAATTCCGTTTTTAATGCGTATCGTATTAAGAAGCCGTTCTTCAACACCATATTTATGTACTGACGGAACTAACGAAGAAAATGAACACTCAACTTACACACACGAACGCACAACCACTAGCTAACAAAGCCTCCTTCAAACTAACCACAAGTTGCTACCTGCATATGCATTGTCCAGCCTTGATAATGTCTACCCTCAATATGCTGCGGCGCTCTGCCTCTCACTTTCCATTTTCTATGCTTTAATATTCTGCAATCGCGGAGCGCGTGCTGGTAAAAAATATTTTGATGGTTTTATTTGGAAAATATCAATCGTAAATCGGTACGCCTAAAGAGAAGATAGTTAAGGATGGTTCACATTTATTGTTTTAATTTGTAAGTTCTTGTATAAAAAACCTATTGCTTCTTTATCTTTTGATTTTCTTGCACTGTTATAATATTCAACATCAAAATGTGAGGCTTTTGTTTCCAAGCTTGATAAATCATGCTCTATTCTGTATTGAACAAAACCTCTGTGCAAATGTGATCTTGTAATTTTTGTTACCTTCTTAAAACCGATTTTTAACATTTTATAATTGATATTCATTATAATCCATAATATATTGAGGTAAGTTTTTTTTTTTTTTTTTTTTTTTTTGATTTGTTTACGGACACTCTTTAACAGCTCAGGTCATCAGCGTCCCATTCAATTCAGGGCATGAAACGGCCGACAAATTTTGCTCAGAGGCCTCTTCTTTCAGGCTTGAGGTTCTTTTTCGTGCCGTAAATGTACGATACGGGACCCAAGGCTTTACTTCCCCTCCGAAGGAAGCCATACTTAGGATTTTTACGCTCGAAAAAATCCATCGATCCTGGATGGGTTTGAACCTGCGATCTTGGGTTTAGAAAGCAAGTATGGTTAACACTACACCACCAGGACCGATTGATTTTTTTTTTTTTTTTTTGATTGATTTATTTAAGGACGCTCTTTAACAGCTCAGGTCATCAGCGTCCCATTCAACTCAGGGCGTGAAACGGCCGACAAATTTTGCTCAGAGGCCTCTCTTTCAGGCTTGAGGTTCTTTATCGTGCCGTAAATGTACGACACGGGACCCACGGCTTTACTTCCCTTCCGAAGGAAGCCATACTTACGATTTTTACGCCCGAAAAAATCCATCGGTCCTGGCCGGGTTCGAACCCGCGTTTTGGGTATAGGAGGCAAGTATGGTAACCACTACACCACCAGGACCGACACCACCAGGACCGACTTGAAGTAAGTTGTTACTTATGCATTTACTATTTTTTGTTTTAGCTTCACGTCTATTGTGCTGATTGTGTCTTTTGCATTTGTTGCAAACGTTACTTAATTAGAGGTTGCAATTAGTTGACACAAAATTCCGTCTTCTCAAAGATATTAGAAAAATGCTTGAAAGATACATATTTTGTAAGTTCGGAAACTAATTTTTCGTATGTCATATTGAGGCTGATACCCCAGAAATTTGGAAAATGTTTATTCTCTCGGTGCAACCTCAAAGGGGTTGTCACAGCTAATTCTTCACATGTACGCGATGGGCGTGCAAAATCTGCGACCCAAAATGTGTGCAAATATTTGCATTAAATGCTGTGACACATGTTCCTTCGGACAACTCCTTTAATTGCTGTCCAAAAAACCATTAAATATAATTTTTATATGGCTAGGTTCCGGCACCAGGAAGTAATATATGTTATGGTTGACAAAAGTTGCTAGGTAATAACTTTGAGGCAGATTCGCCGTGTAACTGTAAGAAACACCCACACCATTGTGTGTAACTGTTTGAATATGAAGTGAATTTATGCCCGCTAGTTTCCACGTCTGCTAACGCCCAAGTAGAACAGGTGTTACTTCCATGTTCTCTCTTGAGTTCTCAAGCAATAACGCATACAAATGTATGAAGTTATATTCCATAAAGTCATTTTTAGAAATAGCCTCTGGTTTGAAAATTAACTTGTAACAATTTTCGAATGTTATGTGCAATTCAATGATGGTTAATTTATATTTTTTGAAAGTGAACTCTTTTACTTTACAAACATGTATCTCGAGCTTTAACATTAAATTAATACTTAGATGTGGAAAAGGTTTTCCGTTTGTAATCCGTCGATCTGCCAGTTACTAAAACTCAACATAAGTTTGTTTACAGTTGTGTGCCTACGCTTTCCCTCATCATCATCTCTCTTACTTCTCAAAAAATTATTTTCCGATGAATTTTTCTTCGTAACACCAAGAATAATGAACTGATCGACAGTTTCTTTTCTACTGTTAACACCCGCTTCGGTGGGGTGCTGCCGGGACGTTTATTCAAAATAACCTCATTTAATTTTATTTAAATTATATGTTACATTTGAAAGGCTCTGTATATCAGAATTTCACTGTTTGTAAGTATTAGATAAAATTAAAGTACATGCTGGACATGTCATCTTTGGAAACCGTGTCTTATTCCAGTGAAAGCCATTTATTAATAATAACGATATAAGACGCTAAAAAGGAAAGCTTCAACTTAACGTAAACAATGGTGCAGGACAAGTGGTTTAAGAAGGCGCAATAAAATGCATTGCTTATCGCGGTAACTATCTATTTATAACATTTAATAAGATGGAGAAATGAAAAGTTCAACCTATCACCTGAGAAAATAACGTTTTAGCCAAATTGGATTGATGATGGATTCATATTTTATTTAAAAAAATCAGTCTGCATTTCCTTTGTTAGAATTTACTACCTTGAACATATCCGTGCTTTACCATAAATAAGAATGATCAATATTTTTCAAATATAAACATAGGAATAAGGAATAACTAAAATAAAGTCACTTTTCTCAAAATCAAAGTTTACCCTAAAGGCTAAAGTTTAGACCTTCCAATCCAATGAACAAACGCTTTTGTGACATAGAATTTGCTACTGTTCATTATATTTTGTTTGCTATTACAGTGACCCATTTTCAATTTTTATTATAAATTATGAAGTTTAAAATATAAGTCATAGAAAATATTGAGTTATTTCAATTAAAGTTTAGTGGTAAATGTTTACCGCAATTATTTCACATCTTTATTAATAGTGTAAAATTAAACTGTTCGAAAGGTATTTCATTTTTAAAAAAATAAATATTGTTTTACTTTGTTCTATCAGATATTTTTTTAAGCATATTTCTAACTTTTTGTCCAAAATTAAGGGTTTTCAACTTTTTCGGTTTCTCCAACTGCCGCTTCAATCAAATGAACGCTATCGGTTGCGCCTCCCAATAAATATCTGTCATACTCCTGTACTCGAATTGTTCCTTTGTAACTGGCGTCACGGAGGCGCGCAAAAGATCTATAGAATGACTCAACTCCCAAAAATAAACCATGAACTACGCTGAGAATTGTAGAGTAACGTTGAAAACGTGTAGATAACTTTAGCTTATGCGCCGACGCTGCTTTTTTCCAATTAAATGTGCAAGGACAGACATTTATGGGTTAGGTCAAGATATGTGCTAAATAAAGTGATATACTCCAGGTGAATGAAAATTGAACGCCAACCGTTCTGACCCTAGAGAGTTAATTCCTATTTGTTTGCACACGCATTCAGTGCAAGTGCTTTTGTCCCAGCTTGTGACAGAGGAGACCACACATTGTGCACTCGCTTCGACCCGAGACAAAAATAAAACGCTTCCATTTAAAATAAAACAAGCGTCTGCTTTCTTTTTCTGGTTTAGGGTAGCCCAGACGTTCAATATATGCACATCTATATTAGGTGCTCTTTGTTACCCAATTGTACGTTGCCAGCCGACCCTGCACGACATTATCCGACTCGACCCGAGGCCAAGCGGTCTGGTTCAAGCCTTTACTATCATGTGAAAATGATAAATTAATTTAATTTCTTTACAGCAAACAAATGCCGGGGCATCGTCGTATCTGCCAACTGAAAATTTGATTTTTAAATTTTTCTATTTCCCTGAAATTCCCCCTACAATATATAAGAGCAATTTAAAACAGGAGGAATAACTCCAATTCTTCTATTCCTTGCCACTAAACATCCAGGCATTATTTGAATTACATTAAGAATTATCAGTGCAAGAACTTAACTCTATTTCTAGTTGCTTTTTCTTTAAAGAGTTTTTTTTTTTAAATTAATAGATTTGAGGAACAAAACACGTTTTTAAATTTATTAAATCAATGTTTCTACCTCTGTATTTGTTCCTTTATTTATTTATTTTTTTTTTTGGATTACATTTACACGATAACTAATTAAATGACATAACTTTAGGAGACATTTAACATTTTAATGCTTTAGAATATAGTACAAATTTTATTTTTTAAAAAATATAACGAGAATAACTGTGAAATTAACATGAAAAGTAAAACGATTAAAATCAGGATATATTGCGTAAATCTTATTCGAAATGTGTTATGATCAAAATATAGGGTAAAGCGACATTAAGGAAAATAATTTACAACAATGTATTCACAAATCTTATAGATCAAATTTACGTCACTTTAAATTTCTTAGTTTTGAAAGTGAACTCTTTTACTTTACAAACATGTATCTCGAGCTTTAACATTAAATCAAATTTAACATTAGATCAAATTTACGTCACTTTAAATTTCTTAGTTTTGACAACGTTGGATGTTCAATCATTTCCGCATTGTAAAAGCACAACAAAAGTTGAAAATTACAGAAATTAACATAAAACGATTCAAGTTAAAGATTGTTAAATGATGATTAAAACTACGTTTTTAACTTGACATTATAAATAAAATTAAGTTAAAAATTTATTTTGAATGCACACATTTGCTCTTCTAGATAAAAGTTCAATTTGCGGAGAGGAAAAAAATATATACACTTATTTGTGAATAATTTAGTATAAAATGTTCTATTCTACATTTGTTATATTATTTTTGAGTTTAAAACATGTTTTATAAAATGAATATTCTTTTTTTCAAGAGGTTAAGTTCAGATAAACTTACATTTCAGGGTATAAATTTATTTATATTCCATTATTAACGACAGAAGTAAATAAACTAGCTTCCGATTTTCATTTAATAAAGGGCAAAGAATATCATAAGATTTACAGGATAATGCTCTTGTCCCTGCTTTGTTTTTTCCAGAGAATAATACCGATACGGGTGGCCGAGGTCGTTAAGGCGCGGACTCGTGAGCGGGAGATCTGGGTTTCGAATCCCACCAGGACCGTCCTCCCTGACTGAGGTTTTTTCCAGGTTTTCCTCATAAATGGCAAATGCCGGGGAGGTACTCTGAACTTAGGCCTGGAACGTTTCCTTCCTTAAAAAATCCGTTCCTAATATATCATTTCATCACATGTATCATCAGTGTCCAATGCCTGTGGTGCTTCAGTAGTAAAAACGGGCGTTAAACACAATTAAAAAGAGTTAGAGAGAATTATGTAATACAATTTCTTGAAACTTAATTCTTTGTTCTGTACTACATCAACAACATTTAGATAATTTTTAATAGTTTTGTAGTTCACGGATGGCATCCTAAATTAGTATATAGCAAAAATACAACTGGACTGTAGCTAAACGCAAACACTGTGTTTTAAAGCGAACTGCCATTAATTTAAATAAAAGCTTACATTTTCAGTTCAAATCACAGGAGAAAAAAAATGTTCGCTTACAAATAGATAATCATTCATATTGGAAGCCGTAAATAGAATATGCTCCGTCAAAATCTGATTTGCGGGTTATGTAGAGTTCTAAAATGAAGCTATAACGTCTGTTTATAATGCCTATTTTCATTCCTTTATGAAGTATGTCATTTTCTGGGGGAAATTTTGTTAATAAAATAAATTAATATTACACTCTAATAACAGATCTTTTCTTCGAAATTTACCCGCTTTAACACTAACAGATAAATATTCATCATTGATTTTTTTACGAGAAATAAAGATAACTTTCAGTACACTAGATAAAATAAAACTGGACATATATCTTATGTTAGCGGTTTATTGTAACTGTCAAAAAACATAACGTTTTGCCCAACCATATTTAACATTTATATGAATTTTTTTTATTGACACCGATTTTTAGCTAATATCTTTATACCATTCTAGACAAGAGCCTTTAAAATAATTGAACTATGTATAAAGTTGCATGCAATTTTGTAAGTTGATTAGTTGTATCTAGGTGACAGTTGTGTGAATTTACGAAGAGAAAACCAACTGCGGCTGCACTAAATATTTAAAACATATACCAAAACGTCATGGATTTTAATATTATTTCAAGGAAATGGCTGTTTCCTCCAGACTAGCAGTTCTGTATTTACGTTTTCTGGTTGCGGTTTAATAACCTATGGCGACAGTAGCGTCGAAAAATTCTTTATACTTGATTTCCATCCAAAATTTACTTGGGCAAAAGAACGTCGCGGATGTTCAGAGAGGACATAGAAGTAAAGGTCGAAGACTCCGTTATAGCCCTGCAGTGGAAGATAAAGTAGACGATTATGCTAATTGCCCTAATTATAATTCTCTGAGACAATAAGTACTGTCTCCACCTCTTAATGTCTACAGATCGAATCCCATGTAGGATTCGATGAAAAACAACGCGATGTTGAACCCATCTGTCAGACTTATCTACATTATTCATTGCTCTCCAAAACGAAGCTAATAGTGGTGTGCCCATTTAAGGCGCCATGACCAAGGTGTTAACATATGAGCCCTTAGTGTAATGTAGAGACGTGATATATCAGCTTAGGAAAGGGCGATAAATGTCGACATACATGACAACATTACTGCAGAAATACTACGGTAAAAACTTTAGTGAGAGAAAGAAGGAAGAAACTTCGCTAGTTGATAACATAAACTTTACCTAATCATTTATTTTTAAATGAATGTAAAACAGTTCTTTTACGTCATTTAGATGCTCTTAAATAAATTTGTTGATGCAGAAGTCGTCTTATCAACAGCTTTCTGTAAATACAATATTGCTACTAACTCATGGAATCTTGTACATTATTATCTGACTATGAGTTATTTCAACAGCTACTTTCTGAAGACAAACTAAAAATTAAAACTGTTTAAAACAAATTTAAAGGATACTTAAAAATTCATTGTTACCTACTACTTTTCTATATTTCTCAGCACTCTCGTGTTTCATCTAATACTTTTTAATTTCCGACTCGTTTATCTATAGAATAAAGATCTGCAATTTTTAAATATAATTATTTCCGTAAAATTAATTCAGATGTAAGTGTAGTTCTTTTTCGACGATCACTGAGAGTTGTTTTATATCTTGTAAGCTCAAAGCTTTATAAACGTGTTAAGGATGACATTATCAGATTCTAATGTTTTTCACAAGTATATTACCGAGAATTTCGAGTTACGTGTTATTTTTTTACATCTGAATTTGCACAAAGCAATTTCCCCCAGAATTTTTCAGGCACTATTCGAATTCCATCCTGATATTTCATTAACTTTTTTTCTAGTCAATGAATATTTTCATTCGCTTAATAAGAAGTTTTGCTGCAATGTTGATAAGCATGAAGTAGTTAAGACCTGCGAACCTGCATACATGTAAATTTATAAATTGATTGTATTCCATAATGAAATTTATATAATATTATGAAAGTAAATGATAAAAATATAGTATTAAATAACCCATATATTCGTAACTGAAAACGTAATCTACGGCACAATCCCGTGCCGTAATTATTCTTAGCATTGCACAACGTTATGTGAAAATAACTGCACTGAAACATATTGTATGCACTTATAATTATGGTTAATGCGTTTGAAATATTCACCAAGAGAGATTTACATTTTTTCACATTCCACTTGAAAAGTATTGCATGAATTTCACGGAATACAAATAAAAATAATTAATTAGAAATTTAATTAAATTGACACGTATACAATCACATTGACATGTATATAATTACATTAACATGTATTTAATTTGACTGATATGTATTTCATTAGGCTGACATATATGTAATTAGGCTGACATGTATTTAATTAAATTTAAAGACATTAAATTAGCTTGCCATGTTTTAATTATGTTGAAATGTATTTAATTAGGTTGATATGCATTTATATAGTCTGAAATCTTTTAATTATGTTGAAGTGCATTTAATTACGTTGATAGGTATTTAATTAGAATGACATGTACTTATTTAATTACGTTGCAATATGTTTAGTAAAGTTTATGTGTATTTAATTAGATTGATATGTATTTAATCAGGTATATTAATTATGTATTTACTTATGTTTAAATGTACATAATTGGGTTGACATACAAATTTATTTAATGATGCTGACATGTACAAGCTGTAAATATTTCTCTAATGCCACCAAATGTGAGCCCGATTGAGATACATACAAAAGACAAGTTGAAGTGACTTTATAAATTTATGAACAAATTAAAAACCGAAAATTATTAAATAAAGACGTTAACATTTTAAAATTCTCCAATAATTTTATAATTAAATATTTATTGATCAATTGGAAGCAATGGCATGTAAATTCAGTAAAAAATTATACTTCTGAACCAGTTATTACAAAATGTTGCTCTCAGAATTCAATAGCAGTTAAAGATCAGAATATAATGGAGCAAGCAACATGAATTAGCCTTGTGGAAACAAACATTTGTAATAAAAAATAATGATGTAACATCAGGTTCGTTTACCTCGCTGTTCCTCATTTCTTCCAATTATTTCAGAGGCAAAGATGGTATGAATGGTGACGCTGAAAGTTTGAACCCTTTGCCGAAAATCTTGGTACTGGAACTATTTTTTAAAAATACATCGCAGAATAGGAAAATACAAATCGCTATATTTGTATTGCAGAAACGAAATCAGATAAAAAGGGTTTCTCATTAATACCCTGTGTTAAACAACATTGGAAACTAGAATGTGGTATGATTAAACCGCAATATTTGATCCAAAATAAATTGCGTTTTTTGAGTTGACCACGTTAATTATGAACAGCGTCCGATGCGTTCATTCTTCGAAGTCCATCTTTCTGGATGTCTAGCAGATGTGATATTGGAACGCGCTTAGAGACAATGGAATTATGAAGAATGTAATGAATAAAATAATGAATAAGGGGTCATGAATGGTGAGGAAATAGCAACTTAGAAGTTCTATTTGCAATCTTAAAACGTACTAGTGGGGAAATGAACTCAGCAATGTTGACATATATATTTTAAATGCTCTAACATAACGAGCTTAGGATTAGGTTCTTTAAGTTCCGAACTTTGCATAAAAATTAAGAAGACTTTAATGTTCATTATTAGTTTGAAAGCTTTCGACAATGGTACATCGCGTCCTCCATTTGTTTGGCCCGTGTCTTCACATACAGAATGGATCCCGAAAGTCTGCAGTCGAGCATAACAACAAATCAGCCCGAGCAGGTCAGCTGCGGTACAGTCGGCGACCGGCAATGCAAAAGATACGCACATTTTTATAAATCAAGAACACGTGAGCTAAATCACACCATTAATAAATAAATGAACAAAAAAGAATAAATTAGTAAAACTGTGAATGTAACTAAAATGATTAACTTTTCAAAAAATGGCGGACATCCTTTGTGAGAGAGTAATTAGAGAACGGAAAAAGAATAGGATGAATAAGTAACATTTTGTAAACGTGTGAACCATCGCCCGCATTGCAGTTAACTGTGAAAACATTCAATATCCTCTGAAAAGATAATCGTTTTTAGGAACATTTACATTTTTTCAATTGCAAACGTTCATCTCTTAAGGTTACCAATTATCTTGCGTGTACCGTGTTTTTTCAATTGTTTGCAGTATCATACGGAGCGCTGTCACCTATCAACTACCGCAATTGCTCTGCTGTGTAAAGTAAGGCCCAAACAACTGAATAACTGTCACGAGTGCTCCAGGTCGTTAAGGGAGTAGTGGAGTAGTGTTTAACGCCCGTTTTTACTACTGAGGCACCACAGGCGGTGGACACTGATGATACATGAAATGAAATGATAAATTTGGAAAGGATATTTTTTTTTTTAGGAAGGAAGCGTTCCAGGCCTAAGTTTAGGTACCTCCCCGGCATTTGCCAGTTATGAAGACTGAGGAAAACCTGGAAAAAACCCCAGTCAGGGAGGACGGTCCTGGCGGGATTCGAACCGCAGACCTCCCGCTCACGAGTCCGTGCCTTAACGACCTCGGCCACCCGTGGCGGTCAGGTCGTTAAGGGGTTCAATTCTTACCAGGTCGGTTCTTCCTTACTGAGTTCCCCCCCCCCCCAGTTTTTTCCTTAGTCCTCATAAATGGTAAATCCCGTTGGCCTGGAACGCTTCCTTCCTCGAAAAATATCCCAGTTTATCATCTCATTTCGTGTATTATCAGTATCTAGCATGTGTTACCCCTATAGATAAAATGGGAGTTAAATGCTATTTAAAAAAAGTGATAGGAGCGGTATAGCTGTATTTATATTTTACTTTCATTATACATGAGGCAGTGGCCTGTATAATGTGTTTTCAGGCGTTTAATGCACGTTTTTCTTTTCTGCTCAATAGGAAAAATATTAGATTAAAAATCTTTTACCGTCATTATATATATATATGGAAGAATTATATGGTGAAGTTGTATTAAGCTTTAATTTCAGAAATGACAAATTATTGCTATTTTGCTGAATTTAGTTTATTTATAATTTGTAAGTGTATGTTTTTCAAAATCTCATCAATTATGTAATATTTTTTATTGAAATGCTTAAGTAAACAAGTGAGTTTAGAAGGTAACTATATAAAACCTAAAAATTGGATAACATTTTTTTTGGCATTAGAGAGTAACTTGAACTAAAAAGGTAAACAGTCTCTATAATGAACTGGGATATGGAACGATTTATGTACTGTGAAGTGTGAATTCTGTTATTATTATTATTATTATTATTATTATTATTATTATTATTATTATTATTATTATTATTATTATTATTATTATTATTATTTCAACAAAATTCAGTTCAGTCGGTCCTGGTGGTGTAGTGGTTACCATAATTGCCTCCTAAACCCAAGATCGCGGGTTCGAACCCAGCCAGGATCGATGGATTTTTTCGGGACGTAAAAATTCTAAGTATGGCTTCCTTGGGAAGGGAAGTAAAGCCGTGGTCCCGTGTCGTACATTCACGGCACGAAAAAGAACCTCAAGCCTGAAAGAGAGGCCTCTGAGCAAAATTTGTCGGCCGTTTCACGCCCTGAGTTGAATGGGACGCTGATGATCTGAGATGTTAAAGAGCGTCCTTAAATAAATCAATCAAAAAAAATTTCACCAATTAATAATTATCTGATTACTTGCCATTAAGGACATTGTTACCACTTTATTTTCATTTTTGAAACTTATTTACGATCATTAACTCGGTATTGAAAATTGTGATACTCGGTTATATAAATTGGCTTTTGAGAAAATAATAATCCATTGTGTAGCAATAAATAAGAAATATTCATTGACTTTCAGTTATTTGTAATAATTTCTTAACACCATAGCTTTTAAGCCCCAAAAAGTATATATTTTCATTAAATTTGAACGATTTTAATAGTTTAAATAATGTAAGTAAACTTTTTATGCATCTAAATGAATACAAATATTTTACTACAGAAAAGTATATTTCAATTTTTTTAATTAAAAAAGCATGATTAAGTTAATTGCTGCTACAGGTGAAAAAATCTGGAAAATAAACGAGAAGCATTAAATAAGATGCAAGCTTAAAAACAATAGTAACTTAGTCTGAAAACTATATAATTTACAATAAATATTAATTGTTCAGATCAAAGGTTATCTGCAATGGCCAGAAATTGCAATTAATAGAGTTCATAAATAAGTTTAAAAATACAGGTTAAAAAAAACCTCATGTGTCATATATGAATTACAACTCGAAGCCGTTGATAGAGTTGCAAAGTTTATGTGATTCATGAAATATTTACTCTTCATATTACAAGAGTTCAAAGAAAATGAATAGCTTATACTAAACTGATTGCCTTCCAAAATACGTGATAACAAATGAAAGTCAGGCCTTCCTAATATTAATAAATAAAATGTGTTAGCGAAATATAGCAATCACCACCCTGCAGGTAGAAGCAAAATTTGCCTTTCGTTAGGTACTGTTTTCCGGGCTTGGAACTTCAAGAAGTAAAAGCTAGTTTTTGAGTAGAGTGTACCTTGCATTTGGAAAATATTCGTACATGGGACATAAGTTATAAGTACGAACGGAACATCCACCGAACTACTGACTTTTATAATCTTCGTTATTAAAATATAGGCTCTCTTGTCTTGTGGTGCAACGCACATAAAAGTACTAACAGCAATTTTCTGCATAAAGCTCACAAGTGGTCATAATGTGGGTGTTTTATGGCCGGAGAGCACGTTAAGACTTATTGCCCATCTAGGCACAGTTTTCAGCCGCAGTCTGCAATATCGGAATGCTGCCGTAATGCTAGGGAATCTAGCGAATCCTGCGTGCGGTATTCTGTCTGCGAAATTGAACTGAGAGTCCTCAACAGAATTTCTGTAGATGAAACTTAGGACTGAACCGTACAACGGAGGGATTCGTCATGGTATGTTCCAACAATAAAAATGAGCACTGCTGCTCTGTAAAACCACATTACTTGCTCATCTGCATTTGTACACACACAATACATCAAATTATTTTAAGTTGAACGCAGTCGAAAACAGAGATCTTCACTTCTATGTATATATCAACTTCAATACTCGTTATTCCGAGAATAACTACCTCCGCTCTCACCTCAATACAACATACATACTAGCGACAATTCAATTACACCACGATTACTTATTAACCTGCTACTACAAACAACTACTACTAGTAGTACTGCTACTACTTCCACTATTACTACCACAACTATTACTACTACTGCTATTACTACTAGTATTATTACTATTACTACTACTATCACCACCACTACCACTACTATTACTATTACTACTACTGCTACTATCACCACCACAACCACTACTATTACTATTACTACTACTACTACTACCACAACTATTACTACTACTGCTATTACTACTAGTATTATTACTATTACTACTACTATCACCACCACTACCACTACTATTACTATTACTACTACTGCTACTATCACCACCACAACCACTACTATTACTATTACTACTACTACTACTACTACTACTACTACCACAACTATTACTACTACTGCTATTACTACTAGTATTATTACTATTACTACTACTATCACCACCACTACCACTACTATTACTATTACTACTACTGCTACTATCACCACCACAACCACTACTATTACTATTACTACTACTGCTACTATCACCACCACAACCACTACTATTACTATTACTACTACTGCTACTATCACCACCACAACCACTACTATTACTATTACTACTACTGCTACTATCACCACCACAACCACTACTATTACTATTACTACTACTGCTACTATCACCACCACTACCACTACTATTACTATTACTACTACTGCTACTATCACCACCACAACTACTACTATTACTATTACTACTACTGCTACTATCACCACCACAACCACTACTATTACTATTACTACTACTACTACTGCTATTACTTCTACTACTGCTGCTGCTACTTCTACTACTACTACTACTATTACTACTACTGCTATTACTCTAATATTACTACTATTACTACTACTATTACTACTACTGCTTCTACTACTACTATTACTTCTACTACTATTACTACTACTACTACTATTGCTACTTCTACTACTACTACTATAACCACTACTACTATTTTACAACTACCACCACTACTACTGCTACTTTCACTACCATTGATTAGCTAATAGTACCCCACCACCACTGCTATCTCTAATACAACTAACTACTACCACCACCACCATTACTACTACCACTACTACTATTAATTTTACTACTACTAATACTAATTTTACTGCTACTACTACCACTATTACACTATTACTACCACCACTACTACTACTACTACTACTACTACTACTACTACTACTACTTTTACTACTACTACTACTATTTCTATCACTATTTTTAGTATCACTGCTACCACTACTTTTACAACTACCAATAATTTTACTACCACCATTATTTTTATTACTACTACTACCACTACTTTTATTACTACCACCTTTATTAATATTACTAGTATCCTCTCTACCACCACCATCACCACTGCTACTGCTACTACTATTACTTCTACTACTACTACTACTGCTACTACTTCCGCTAATACTACTACTACTACTACTACTACTACTACTACTACTACTACTACTACTACTACTACTACTACTAACTCTCCTATAAATACTGTTTCTAGTAATAGCATTATTACTACCATACATGTACTGTTTATACTACCATTAATATTGCTACCACAAACATTGCAACAAAATGGATGGCCATGGTTGCTAGGTACAGACCTGTGAAAGGGAGGTTTGCAGTTTGATTGCCAACAAGAGCGTTCTCCCTAAACAGTTTTTTTACAAACTTTTCTCATCCTCATTAATAGCGAAAGCCTGGAACGTAACCTAAAATTAGGCTTAGAACTTTTAATTCTTCGTCCAAAATTTACAAATTTATCAATTCCTTTCAAATAATTCGTGTTCACCGTGTGTAATTTGTCGGTAGTTATATAGGGTGTTAAACACCATCCACACTACTTCGACCTCCATTGCTTCCACTAATCACCATAACCACTTCTACTACATTTACTAATATTACTAGTGATATTACTACTAACAGAAGTATTATTATTATTATTATTATTATTATTATTATTATTATTATTATTACAGAACCATTTCCATTACTACTGCTGATTATACACTGAGGTTATTTGAGTTAAGGGGCGCCTAAGCGTGGGTGCTTATAGACGGTGGGCATTGTTGGCACGTGGGATGATATGTATATTGGGAAAGCACTATTGGGACAAAGCTTGCAGGCACCTTCCCGGCATATACTTATGATGAGGAATAAGGAAAATATGGATAGTCTCAGTCAGATAGGTCGATCCTAGAAGGATTTGAAATGCACATTCCCATTCACGAGTGCGTGCCTCAACAACCTCGGGCATTATTTTCGATTTGTTAATAAAGCTACCCATTGTTCACCACTTTAGCCTCTATTAACAGTAATAACACTATTGCCACAAAAATTCTACTAGTATTAGTACTGCTATTTCACTACTTGCAACACTACCGGCTCTAATATCACCACTGCTAATGCCACTACCGAAATAAATACTAATATTAATTCTATTACAAAACTAATTCCACCATCCCGACAAGAAATGCTACTAATGCACCTGATTTATTACAACCTTCTGGGAATGTTCTTAAATTATTTTGTAAAGAATACTGTGTACCTACCATTATAAGTACTGTTACTGATTCGGTTTAGCTACGAACGCTCTTTAACATCTCAGGTCATCGGCGTGCCATTCAATTAGGGCGTTAAACGGCCGATAAATTTTGCTTCAGAGGCTCCTTTAAGGCTTGAGGTTCTTTTACGCGCCGTAAATCTACGATACGGACTCATGGCTTTACTTCCGTTCCGAAGGAAGCTACACTTAAACTTTTTACGCCCGAAAAAATCCATCGGTCCTGGCCACGATCGATGGATTTAGGAGGCAAACATGGTTACCACTACACCACCGACTACTGCTACCGTAAACATCAAATAGTGTCATCATTATTATCACTAGTACGGATGTTGATGGTTATGTCATCTATCTAAAATGTCTTAGGCAATGCTAATATATAAATAAAAATTGTGCCAAATTTACGAATGGAAAACGAGAATTTTTAATTTAACCCTTTGTCATTTTCCGACATTTTGTAATTTTAGGCTGATTCTTAGAGCTTTAGTGCGTCATTGATATTTTTTGTTTTGTAGTAGGAAAAGAGGTTGAACCTTACGAACCAAGTTCACAATTTTACTAGAAACTTGCCAGGAAGTGTTGTTAAAACAGCCAGTCTCACATTCTGCGAATTATGGAGCAAAACATGACACAGTGCATAACTAGAGCATCTCGTCACGCGATCATTTGTTCAGATTTTTGCCGATATAGACGTTAATATAGACTAGGGACGACTGTGCTTTACTGCATTCCAGGACCACAATTGTTTTCCACTGCCCTTCAGGAAAATAAAACACCTAAGAAATCAGCTGGTGCACAAGGGTCTATTTTAGTAGCAGTTCTGTTGCGCTCTAAAAATGCCGAAAGTAAAGTCATGAAAACAGTATCATTTAAACAAAATAGTTGAAATGAATTTACCAAAGACGTGTTTGCGGCTATTGTGTCGATATTATTGTGCAATGTTAGACTATCTAAAGTCGCAGCAGAGAAAAGATTCACAATGCAACAGCACATCAAACGCAACAAACACATACATGATCTCGAGAATGATGCTAAAGAAATAAATAAAAAATAAATCATTAGCACAGATACTGTTCCCACAAAATGCAGCAAGTAGCAGTAAGTTTTCAGCATTTTTCAAATAATTATGTGACGTTCTAATTTCAGTGAATATTGCTCTATGAAAACTAATTAATGCAAAAGTAAGGGGCTTCCTGCAAAGATACACTGACCAGTGAATTCCCAGAGAGACGACTTTAAGAAGAAATGATATCCCTCAGTGGTACGAGGACACCATAAGAAAATTAGACCAACGATGAAGCTAACAAGATGCCCTTCCGTAGCCGTCGTTATTGTGGTAACTATGGAAATTAACAACCTGGTTCAAGGGTTTCTGCTCAACACCGAAAATTTTGAAGCAGTTAAGTATTCAACAATATGTCGGCTGTTCGACCGCTACTTGCATCTAATGTGGCCCGAGGGAATTCGACATGACGTCCTGCTGTTTGTCACTAATGCGGCAATAGCTGCTAAAGCTATTAAACCTTTTATGGAAAGAATGTGCATTTAATTTTTTTGTTCACGCTATAAATTATCCCAAAGTCGATCAGCTTCTGTCTCAAACAAATAAAATAGTTGTTAAAGCTCCATCAAGGACAGAAGTGCTCCAGGTGTTGCCCTGTAACCGGAACCCATCATTACACGTTGCGACTCCAGAATTGATTCTGCTGTGTGCTACTGTAGAAACTTCCAATCTATGAAACCCGTGGTTGACTTTCTGAAGACGCAAGGTACTTAAGCCCTCCAGCGAACTCAGGAGCTATTTTGACAGTGAAATGGAGGTGAAGCTGGCATACTTAAAAGCAAATTTTGGCTTCCTACCCTCTACAATTGCGAAACTTCAAGAAAGTGGATTGAAACTTGAGATAGGATTATTGTCTCAAGAATACCAATAATAATAATAATAATAATAATAATAATAATAATAATAATAATAATAATACTTGGAATACCTTAAATTTCAGGAGTTATTAACAATGTCATGAACGTCATGATAATCGAAGGTATCAATATTACAATTATCGTTTGTAATATTATGATTGTTAGTGTATGTATGTCTTTTTGAGCAATAAACGATGTTCAATACAAAGGGTTACGGTTCTGTAACTTTGCCATAAAGGCAGAAAGTTATAACAGAACGACTTGCTGGCCTTTGTCGTTACTTTCGGTAATCTCTGTCGCGACAGAAAACAATAAGTTCTATTCAAAAGATGTTACCCTTTTGTTAAAGCTAGATCCTTTTCCTTTTTGTAAATCCTCCAGAAAGTTTTTGCCTACTCAATACAACGACTCAATTATTGTAATTAACTGGGTGCAGCGAGAAATATGATTTCAATAGGTAACGGAGCTTGTCATAATCAAAAGAAACGCAGCTCGAGAACGCAGGTGTCTTAAAAGAAAACACTAGCGTGGCAACTATAATTTTAGAAAGTAGCTGGGGTGAACCAGACAGTAAATGCGTTTTATTGCCTTAAATAGGGACAGCGAGTAATATGGAATCAATAGGATAACTGCGTTGACAGATTCAAAGGATGCCATTTATATATGGCAGGTAATTCTTTATCGTAAAATTTTAGTGTGAGAGTCTTAGTTTTAGAAAATTGAGAAGGTAGCGGGAATGAACTAGGTCAACCAATCAACATCTCTCAAATTATGACGAACAAGGACGGACATGAAATATAAGAAATATCTGGTGATTGCCAATAAAAATCTAGGGTTGAACTGAGCTCTCAAATATTTGAAGAAATAGCATTTCGCGAAGGAAAAGCTTAACCAAACAATAAGACTTCATATCCAGTTTGAAGAAAGAAGTTTACGTCGAAAAAGTCAGCAGTTGAGAGACATCGCTACAAGACATATTATTATTATTATTATTATTATTATTATTAAATGATACATTAGTACTTTACTTTATATATTTATCGACATTATTAAAGGTATTGCGGCCGATTCAGCGAGAGACACCAAGTTAGTACATTACAGTCATCAAGTTATTACTAATGTTACGGCAGTCAGGTTATTATATTTATATTTATTATTATTATTATTATTATTATTATTAATATTATTATGACAATAAAAAGTTTTTGTAGCTCAGTGATTGCTGTTATAAAGTGCTAACAGTGAAGTTACAGGTGACTGTTTAATTTTCCATCGCGAGAAGTTATTAAAGACGAATGAAATTAATTAAACAGCATCATTAGATCTTCGAGTGAGTGCAGTGAACTTTAGTCAAAGAACAGTTATACAGCGAGTCTAAAGCAAGACTTTTCATTACGCTATGGACACCCAGCATTTCTTAAAAATGTCTTAAAGTCTTCAAGTGTTCAATAAATTAAGGCTTCAACCTGAGTCCAGAAGAGTATTCAAGTAAAGAATCCCCTTCCTTCCCTGGTGACTCCTAGTCATTAAAAACAGTCTATAATTACCCCGAGAAAAACCCCATCAAGCTCACTCCCATTCCAAACTGGAAACCTCCATTGAATTTGTCAACAATACTCAAGTTGCACTTGGCGATGTGCGTGGTGAAGCTGGAGAAATTGTGAAAAATAAAATTAAAAATGTTCTATATGACAACATGTGCTTCATTTCCAAAGTGCTAACTCGCGAAAAATTCAGCACATTAGGTGTCGAAGAAGAACTGTGGCTTAGCACACTTTAAATATGTTCCATTTGCTAAGTGTCGATGTTGAGAGAAACTTTTCAAAATATAAGAATGCTCTCGCCGATAATGGACGTTCCTTTACTTTTGAACGTCTGCACATGTATACTGTAATTTACGGCAAAGCAGAATAAGCTGGTTACATTTTTACAGTGTAAATTTTTAGTTGCATTTTGTTTACTTAAGTGGATGTAAAACAAATGCGTTTGAAAAGGTTTCGACTATTTTGGTTACGGTGTCCTTTTTTAAGAATGTTTATGCTGAGGAAATTTATTTTCTATCATTGTCACAATTAATTATATTTTAAGTTTGCGCTTAAAGTGCCAATTTCAAATATTTGTGTTTGCTGTACCCGGACTCATTAGCTTATATTACTTAAGTGTATCATTATCTAGAACATTGGTGACATCATCAGCAACACCAACACTATAAATAATGTAACGATTAAATGCTTGTTTTATCCAGTATATTCTGTTCTTGTGGAAGAATTTCAATCACCAATCGGATTTATCCTGTTCCCTTCTCATAGAAGTTATCACAAATAACTGTTTCAGATAGGTGAAAAATTTTGGTGTGATGTCATTGGATTTACCGTCTTTATACTATCTGTTTAAAATGAAGTACTGAAACGTTTAGCAAATTGTTCTTTCCCGCCTGGGCTCAGAATGGAAAAAAGGAAAGGAAGCTTTTTATAACAACGCCTTTGTGCATGGCTACCTTGTATGAATGTTTGCGACAGTCGGGCATTTTGTCTGCAAAGGAAACCCTAACCTTCCCTCTCCCTCGTTCTACGTCGTCATTTGTTTCGATAGTCACGTCACGACGTTTATGATGGCGTATGCAAACACAGGCAGACTCTCTCACGCTCTCATATTGGCGCCATGACTTCTTTATTTCCACTATTAATGTTTTATGTTATTTCTGCCAGTGCAGTGTGAGTTGCGTATATAATATGCGAAAAATAATTGCGATCCCTGCGTACATTTACATAAAGCATGTACAGTCAATGCAACAATTTCCTCATCCCGGTCCCTGTACCAGTGCTGTGTATAGTGCTTAATGATGCATTGTAATGTTAGAAACTTGGAAAACTATGTGACAAACATACTCGTTTATCTTTAATTTTTTTTTTATTTATTTTTTTTTTATTTCGGAGCAAAGACGCGAATGTACACTACTTGTGTACGAATTCAATCCGAAACAACCTCGTTATTTGTGCTCTGCATCCCCAACTTTCTGTTTGAACTGTCAACTCCGTGGTACAGTACATGTTATACAGAGAGTGCTAATTTTGAATCTTTTACCAGCATGTGATGATTTCCATTTAAGAGTTCCTTCAGACTATCACGCTCTGTACAGTTTCTGACATTCATGACAGATAAGGTGGTGAGGTTCCTGTTACCACTCTAGAAAATTAAGAGATGAGATATGGAACTTCACCAATAGCTGTTGGAGGTAGGGCCGGATGATGTGTATGTGAGAAGCTTATGAAAACTTCCAGAGAAGTTAAAGGAACTAAACCTACACCCCGCAAGCTTAAGATTGGGAATTGCCCAATATTTTTTCTCCTATTTTCTACTTATACTCTTACATTACACTCCCGCTAGGACTGTCAAAGCTTATATGGCGTTTATTTCAGTTTTTCTACTTGCAACATTTAAATTAGGTAAACTTATTTAATGACCTCATTTTGACACCGTCCCTTTAATGTCAAGGCAAGTTTTAACTTTGGTGATATGCTGGAAGGAAAACCCCCAGGATACGGCTATAGAAAGGTATTGTGTATCATGGAAATAGAATAATAACTGAGTTTCTAGACGTGTAAAAATCAGCAATTTACTGAAGAGTAATAAACGTGTAAAATGTATTTAAACTTATAATAACAACGAGTCGTGGGAAACAGAAATCTACTTCAAACATGCAAGTATCTTAGTAATACATCATTTAAATACATACAAAACACTTGAAATATTCAGCTTGAAGCTTTGAAGCCACAATCTTGAAAGCTTTGAATCTTAAATTTTATAGCGTTAATAATAATCAAATTTCTAGCAAATGAACATAAGGGTACAAGCACATTTTAAAATCTGCTGCTTTAATAGTGAATAAACCACTTTTAAATGCTATACCATAATTACAATAGCTTTGATATCTTGGCTTAACAGAGGAAATTTTATGCCATTACAATAGAATATATTCAACAACTTTAGCGGAAAATACTCAAAACTACATTTTATTAGTGATGAAGAAGGCCTCGGTCTAGCAATTAGAATGAAGAATCAAAACGTGTATGTATCCATTCCGCTGGGGTCTTCTGACTTTATCTGAAGGAAAACGCCACTCAGTGTGGCTACAACGCCAGTTTCGTGAACATTCCATCAGCTTGAACCATGGCACAAAAGGCCTACTCGGTGCACTCTGCTGATGAAAGAAAGGGAGAGAAAGAGGCTGTGTATCGGTCAGGAATCAAAGGAATGCGCGCTAGATATTTCTTTCTGTTTACAACTAGAGTTAAACTTGATTTTATAAATTTTATCAAATTGCCGACATCAGTATTGCAATTATATTTCAACTTTGAAAATACCGCCACGGGTAGCCGAGGTCATTAAGGCGCGGACTCGTGAGCGGGAGGTCTGGGGTTCGATTTCCACCAGGCCGTCCTCCCTGACTGAGGCTTTTTTTCCCCAGGTTTTGCTCTGCCCTCATAAATGGTAAATGCCGGGGAGGTACTCTAAAACTTAGGTCTAGAACGCTTCCTTCCTTAAATAAATCCTTTCCCAATTTACCATTCCATCTCATGTGTCGTCAGTGCCCATCGCTTGTGGTGCCTCAGTGGGGCTAAACACTATAAAAAAATTGAAAATCTTTCTTAGTAAAATGGTGAAGTGCAAATGTTTGTCATACATTGAACCTAATTGTTAATACACAGTGAGGTTTAAAAGTGTATATTTTGGAATGGATATTAAGTTTTAAAATCCTGTTAATATGTAAAAACTTTGCTTCTCATGTTTAGGGAAATTTATATTTCCTCGAGACAAGTTCTAAATTGTGTTATGATGGATTTTTTTTTTTTTTTTTGAAAAGTGCTTAGCGCCCGTTTTTACTACTGAGGCACCACAGGTGAACACTGGTGATACATGAGATGAAATTATATATTGGGAAAGGATCTTTTTTAGGAAGGAAATGTTCCAGGCCTAAGTTTAGAGTACCTCCCCGGTATTTGTCATTTATGAGGACTGAGCAAAAACCTGGAAAAAACCTCAGTCAAGAAGGCCGATCCTGGCCGGATTCGAACAACAGACCTCCCGCTCACGAGTCCGCGCATTAACCACCTCGGCCACTCTTGGCGGTTTGATGAATGATGATTAG
Source organism: Metallyticus violacea (assembly GCA_030762175.1). Classification (NCBI taxonomy): domain Eukaryota; kingdom Metazoa; phylum Arthropoda; class Insecta; order Mantodea; family Metallyticidae; genus Metallyticus; species Metallyticus violacea. Next base: position 14,555,920 of record CM060846.1, on the reverse strand, counting down.
AACTTGCTGGTAAACTACAACATGTTACATTCGCCTAAATTGATGACCGCTTGAATATTGTTGAGACATTTTATTTTTTGAAATTGTTAAAACCTGAGCGTTGAAAATATGATTTATTTCTGGTGGTTTTCGGAACGATGTCTTACTTCAGGCAAGATAAAGCTGTAGCTCACAGCTTGAAAATGGTTCGAATCTATTTCATGTACTGATCTGTTCATTCGGAGATATTCCATCTCCAGCACAATCACCAGAAATTCGTATATGACGTCACTCTTTCTAATTGAATTATCCTGGCTGGTTTTGAAACTGCGAGTCAAAGTCACAAGAGTCATTTTATAGTTTAGCGCCCAATTTTAGTACTGAGGGCTGGGACACTGATGATACATGAGATGAAATGATACATTAGGAAATATATATATTTTAAGGAAGGAAGTATCCCATGTCTAAGTTTAAGGTAATTTCTACCGGCAATTGCCATTTATGAGGACTGAAGAAAGAGAAAGGCGTGTAAGAGAGAACGGTCCTAAAGCCCACTCACAAGTTTGTGCCTTAATAACCTCCGCCACCCTGTAGGTCACAAGCATTTCTGCCCCATCTAACAGCTTAAGTACTAAACTGAAAATGCGCCTCGCATTCTTGTCTACCGCGTGTTAGTGTTTACATGTTGTTTCTTTTATGCGAAGTCTCAATAGAAGTAGGACATGCTTAATGTGCTACAGAAATTTCTATAGCTTACTAATGCTGAAAAAGCCGGCATTTGGAATTTGTGTGTGTGTGTGTGTGTGTGTGTGTGTGTGTGTGTGTACTGTGTACGCAGAAAGATATACAGGATAAACTGTTTGAACCTTTGATGAGCCTTTGTATAAAGTGCATCAATAGACCTCTCGTTTTAGAAATATTCTTGTTGGTAATTTCAGATTATTCACATCTTTTCTTGGGATATTTGAACAAGTGTGCATTCAGCAATTGCCTTCACACTATAAGCAACTGAAACTTATATTTTGCCTCTTAACCAAGGCGCAAGTTTGTTAAATAGAGGTATGATAATTTTATTTATCATTTAGATAAATGTATTGCGCGCGACGGATGTCATCTTTCGGGCGAAATTTATCGTAAATAACACTTACATTTGTTTACCTTGCACAGCAATTTTGAATTAATCTATTTGTTATTTAGAAAGCTATTATAAGTCCCTTGCGATATTTTGTAAATACTTTACCCTACTTAGTGAGACCTATTAAATCATTTGCTTATTAATGAATGCGTACACAATCGAATAGAATTCCATTCTCTGAGCCCACCAATAGTATTTTTAAGTGAAAAAAAAATCGCACGATACAAGCTCAAATACACAACGAGTATTAAAATCGCTGCAATGACAGACTTGCTAACAGAGTATACTTTGTGTTGTATTATACTAAGCTTGCTGTAAAGTGTCTTCGGATATCGGTTAGTGTTAAGCCGTAAAGATGCATTTCTTTAGCAGTGCACAAGGTTTTTACATTGCGAAGAGAAACGTGATTATGTGCTGTGGTAAAGTGGTTACAGCCTAGACCCAGGAAGGCAGTATATTTGATTCCTTGGTTGGATGTTTTCCAGATTACATCAACCTTGAAGATGAGTGCCAAGCAATCTGCTGGATACACGAGTTGCCTCATTTTGCATAAATAGGCTATCGTTATGGACACTTAAACAATGTCACTGTTGCAAACTCTTTGCAACAAACAAAACTATTAGCTTAATAAGCACTGAACATAATTCCAGTTCTATTATTTATTCACGCAGTAAGATATGCTAAATGTTGGCTCAGAAGCTCACCAAGGGAAAAACACCTGCACCTGCCATCTCAGTTTTAGCTCAATTACCCTATAAGGAACCGACGAAAGGCTGAAACAAGGATAAGTTTTATTATCATAGCACATTCAAATTTGAAAATTCAAGTTAAAAGATAATATTTGAAATAAAAGTATAGCAGAAATAGTGATTATTTTCCTTCGTTTTTAAAATCTTTTGTTTTTTGATTTTTTTTTTCAAAAGTCATAACCGCAAAGGGAAAATTAGGAAATACTACAGGTGTTGGTCCTGGTGGTGTAGTGGTAACCATATTTGCCTTCTAAACCCAAGATCGCGTGTTCAAAACCGGTCAGGATCGATGGATTTTTACGGGCGTAAAAATCCTAAGTATGGCTTCCTTCGGAAGGGAAGTAAAGTCGTGGGTCCCATGTCGTACATTTACGGCACGTAAAAGAACCTCAAGCCTGAAAGAAGAGGCCTCTGAGCAAAATTTGTCGGCCGTATCACGCCCTGAATAGAATGGGACGCTGATGACCTGAGATGTTAAAGAGCGTCCTTAAATAAACCAAATCAACAGAAAATACTATTTAATATGGTTTATATTCAGAGTATTTAAAATACATAAGTCATATTTATTATAGCTACATAGGAAATCTGTACCACTTTTTAACAATTCTCCTTATTTTTCTGACATATCTTTGCAAAAGGAAAGAATCTAAAGATAACTTAACACCTTGATGTAGAAGAAATCTTGAGCTACAATACTGATCATAATCTATCGTTAAAGCTCTTTCCGAAACCTATTTAACAAAGGATGTTCTCCTATATGCTAAAAGAAGTACGTTCTAGTACACTCGCGCTCAGCGCAAGATTTTCAAATCAACGAACATAATTAATTGATATTTGACAGGGAGCACGAGAAATATGTGTTAGCATGCTGCAGATACTTCTTACGGGAGGTATTCACCAATTCATTGGGGGCCACAACTTTATTTTACCGCCGAATGTTTTCCAGAGTTCGTGGATTATTGCGATGAGTGAATAAGGTCAAGGGATCTTGTGCCGAAATCCTTTAAAAATGATACATGTTCGAAGAAGGAAACGCCTTCAGTCTTACTGACATTGGAGTTGTGACAGGTGTGCTGAAAATAGCCAGTTTCTCAATGTTCAGTTGATTCACAAAATGACGGAAGATTTCCAAGTAGACAACAGTGTCTACCGTTGTACAGAAGAATAAGGACTTCTTTAGCACTTTAGCACTTCTTTATCTGTACGTGTTCATACTGTACCGACATGTAACCGAAGTTATTAAAACACAAACTCGCGAATGAGAGGCCTGCGGTCTGATTTCCTCCAGGATTGTTCTCTCTGATTGAGGTTTTTCCCAGGATTTCCTCAGTCATTAATAACAAATACCGGGAGGCATCCTCAACTAAGACCTGAAACGCTTCCTTTCCCCCAACATTACTTTCCTTTCTAATTTGTCATTTCATCTTATGTGTCAATAGTGCCTATAATACCTCAGTTGGGGACAAAAAAAAAAAAAAGGTACGTGTTATATTGCTTGTAATACAATAGCACGATGTAACGGACCGCCACGGGTGGCCGAGGTCGTTAAGGCGCGGAGTCGTGAGAGGGAGGTCTTGGGTTCGAATCCCGCTAGGACCGTCCTCCCTGACTGAGGTTTTTCCAGGTTTTCCTCAGTCCTCATAAATGGCAAATGCCAGGGAGGTATACTAAACTAGGCCTGGAACGTTTCCTTCCTTAAAAATAAATCCTTTCCCAATATATCATTTCATTTCATGTATCATCACTATCCACCGCCTGTGGTGCCTCTGTAGCAAAAACGGTCGTTAACACTATTAAAAAAACAATGTAACATAACTGCTTGGCCGTACACGCGACACTCTACACATAATCAGCCATTACAGGCATGCGCAACCTACACTGACTATTTTCTTCAGTAGTGATGTTTTTCATACACCAAGGTATGCTTTCTGTCAAATTTCACTGAATTGTCGGTGTTACACTCTTAACAGATTAGTTTGTATAAGGAAAGATCTGTTAAGAGTGTAACACCCACAATTTCGTAATAACACCTGAGAAAATACTAATAGTCTTCTTAAAAGCAGTTTAACAGTACCCACGGGTGAAATTTGGTTAACATCCTCGGGCAATGAAATTGTTTTTAAGACTAAAAAGCTAAGACTATATATATATATATATATATATATATATATATATATATGTGTGTGTGTGTGTGTGTGTGTGTGTGTGTGTGTGTGTGTGTGTCATTTTTTTCGAAACAAAGAGTTAAACACGATTGAGAGGCAGGATGATTGGAAAAAGTTATTGTAATTTAAAATGCCTCTTTTATAAAAAATAGTTTTTCATACATTTTTTGTATTCAAAATGCTCCATGTGATTTTCTTGAGTTTCAGCATTTAATTGGAAGTTATCGACAAAAAAAAATGTGTCATGTATTTTTCAGAACATCTTTATATTATTCGAGATACACAATAATTAATTTGATCGATTATAAAAAATAAAAAACTTTAGAATTACCAAGTTCAGGATTTTTTTCTGAAACAACCAAAGCATGCAAAAAATTCGATTATTTCCTCAACAAAAATTATGTTCATATTTTATTTGTTCAGAATTAAAAATTATGCATCGTGTAGAATATTTAGCACATCAATATATGAAAGTAAATAAGATGTTCTTTTCCCAAAAACTATTAGAGATATCAACATGGAATTTGATCTTGCATGATTTACTGATAAAATTAATATAATTATGATTAAAATGGAAATATTTACACATTTCACCTTGGATACCCTTTAATGAAATAAATGTGAAATCAATGTTCGTCCGAAAATCCTGCAAACATTTTAAATTTTCGAGAACCAGTCTCGCAACTTTAAAGCATGTTAGCAATCAGAAGAATCTTGCTGTACATTCATGGAATTGTCAGTGAGCGAGTTTTGTACTGTGTGAGCATCACATATTCACATCTCTTTGCAAGAACAGCCCCCTATAGCCCAAATTTGACTCCCTCCCACTTTTTCGCCATTAAAAAAGCGATGACCAAACTGTAGACCAGACTGCGGAAAACGCGAGGAGATAGTTAAGAACTATGCAGGCTCTTATAGTAAGTGCAGCAGGTAAGTTTGGCAAATTTGGACAAATGGAAATATCTAGAATGAGGTTAATATTTTAATGCTAAATGAATTAATTACATCTCACAACAGCCTATTGTATTCTCATTGAAATAAATGAAAATATTATTTATATATCCGACCGGAACATTTAAACCAACTACAAATGAAGGAAAAGTATATAATACAGATATTTATTTTATTATAAACACAATTACATTTAAACATATGAAAATTTACAAACATGGAATTGACATTCAGTGAAAGTAGCCTGTAGTTGATATTGAAGAAATAGTGTACCAACCAGGAAAACATTCTGAACCAGTGACGATAATAAACATGAACGGTTTTACAGACGTGATTGACTGAAATTCAACGCTTTCTTATACTACAGCATAGTTTGAAAGTTGCTGTATATTGAAATTCAAATATACCAAGTACAATCTTAAAACGTTCTTAAAATCTTAAAGTTCTGTTCTTTATTTTACTATTCATTATTAATTATTTATAAGATTGTGTTTTTCTTTTGGTTGAATCAGAGCTTGGTCTCCTGGATATTCCAGTGGATAGCTGCTGATGAACCGGGAAGTGGCGGGTGGAACCAATCAATTTGCAATTTTGATTGGAGTTAGTGCCTTCTGGAATTGCCGAAGGCACTGATCCTATTTGTTATATTTTAATCGAATTGGGTATTTTTTTCTGGTGATTAATTTGTTATAAATATGAGGGTAGGTCCATAAGTTTCCGGCCTAACCATTTTCTACGTGTGAAAAAGACAAAAACTATATTTCACTTTTGAATATAATTACCCTTTATTGCAATACACTCTCACATCTTTGAATTAACGTTTAAACCCCCCCCCCCAAAATAGTACGAATTATTGTCTGCAAAATGAGCATAAACATATCCATCACCTTCTCACACTAAAATGTCCGTCCTCGCGGGTTCTTCTTGGGTTATGAGAAGAGGAAATAGTCACTGGGAGCTAGATATGGGCTGTACGGTGGATGGTCGATCTCCTTGAAGCCATATTTCTTCACAGTTTTCCTTGTATCAAGAGCTGTGTGCAGAGGCGCGTTGTCGTGAAAAAGGCGCACACCACTCAGCTTTCCACATCTTTTCTCTTTGATGGAAGCACGTAGTTTGAGCAGTAGACCAGCATAGTACTCCCCATTTACTGTGGTGTTCCTCCCCTTGAAGTCAATGAAGAATATTCCTTCACAGTCCCAAAAGATTGTGGCCATGATTTCCTTGGTTGACTGAGTGACCTTGGCCTTTAGAGGCGGTGCTTCGCCAGGTTTACGTCAGTCCATTGATTCTCTTTTGGACAAGGGATCATAGTAGAGAATCATAGTTTCACCTCCTGTAACAATGGTTTGCAGAACTTCTCTTTAATTGCCACAGTAGAGCTCCAAAAATGCCTGACAACAGATAGCTCGTTGCTGCTTTTTGGACTGAGGAAAGAAGTCTGGGCACCCATCTTGCACTAACCTTATTCATGTTTAAATGATAATGAATAATTGTTGTTTTGTTGGACAGTTGTTTAAGAAAGACCCAACCTTACTGCTATTTGTGTAACTTTGAGCCGCCCTTCTTCCATAATTTCTGCTTCCCAAGAGCGATGTTTTCAGGAGCGAACACCTACAAGGGCCGACCTACACGCTCTTTGTCTTCAATGCTTTCTCGGCCTATACGAAAGAGTTTGGCACATTTTTTACGGTAGAATATGAGGAGGATGTATCCCCAATACACCGTCCAATCGCTGCTTAATTTCATTTTGTGTAAGTTCTCCTTTGTGGAGAACATAAAAACAGCTCGAAACTCCATTTTGAACATGTCACAATGTTCTACACATAGCCTTCTTTATGCAAATATAGTTGAACAACTGAACACAGCGGAGCAAAAGTTACAGCGGCAATTATTTATTTAACAGATAAAGTATGACACAAGATAAGGATTTTGTGCAGGCAATAATCCTTATCGGCGAGGCCGGAAACTTATGAGCCTACGCTCGTATTCTGTAGGTTGATATGTGGGGGAAAATGTTTCATTTATTTGTTATGAACTCATATTTATTACTAGTATAAATCGGTATCAACAATTAATAGTTTTATTCTATATGTATGCATATCATTTTCGCTCTTAGCTCATTGCTTACATCAAAGTAGTTAAGCTAAAAGCTCCAATTCATGTCTCCACGAAGTTCTTAAAATAATGGCATATTGTAGACCTTGCTCCCACTCTTTAAGAATGAATCTGATCACAAACGTTAAAGACGCAAGCTCTTGCGGTTTTTCGAAGTGGAGCATCCGCTTATTGCAATTACTGAATTGCGACATGAATATGAATGAATGCAGTTCAAGTTGGGAAACCTGAATGTCGGGTTTGAGGTCAGTTTTAAACTTATCAAGTTTAAAATACTGTCACTTCAGAACATACTCAAAGTTCTGGTCGCTTAACGTTGAAGATTTTGTAGGCATTTTATTTTGTCAAGAAGAGATCAACATTTCTTCGATTATATTTCTGGTTCACTGTTTCTTTTCCCATCATCTTAGCAGATTCGCAGTTAACCTTGTTGGAAATACTGGGCTTTGAAGTTATGTTAGGGGTCATAATCTTAAGTCAAAGCCAAGGGCTTTGAATAGAAGGCAAATGTTTAATACTCATTATCTAACGCCTGCTAGGAGCATTTTAGCCGTCATTTATGAGCACGTTCAGCGACAGTAATTTTTTCATACTACGGCTAAGAGACAAATGAATCTTGGAAGGTGAAACGCCGTTTGTATGTTTCTTAAGTAAGCTCGAAACGGGGGTATCGTTGCATAACATTACACAAAATTAAATAATATTTCATCTTTTGTCAAACGAAATAAATAAAGAAGGCACCACGAGATTTGCAACAATTCTTATATCTGTTGTATTTTGTGCACCACTGCATTTGCTGGGACAGTCTCCTTTAAGCTGAAAATCCTTTACATTTGGGAATATGCAGAATTGGGGAATTATATGTCAACGAGGTTCTTCAATTAGATACAACAAAATGTTCTAGATTGTGTTCAAATTGAACATAATTAATTAAATAATTTATTAATACGAACACAAACGTTTACACATTTTAGCTAGTATTAACGGACGTTTCTCCTATATTTTTCCCTAGTCAAATAAGAAAAGTGATAACCGTGAAATTTTTTGCTGCCCTTTTTATGCAATATCAAAAGATACAGCTTACTAATCATTCTATAAAAACAAGATTTAAGAAAAGAAATATTGATGCATTAAATAATTATCAAATTTTCAAACATAAAAAAATTATAAATCTAAGAGAGAATTAAGCACAACTATAATTATCAAGACATGAATAATTTTATTTATTTAATTTACAGAATGCCAATGATTTTGTACAATACTTGATGAATCTCGTAGTATCTTTCAATATTTTTTACATGATGACCAAAAGGGTTGATGATGTCTATTGAAAAGGCTGCCATGGCGCCTCTAGCTCCAAATAACAAACAAATCCTAATTTCTCATACTTTCCAGTAAAGTTTTACAATATAACATAGTATTGTTTGGTTTTCTCTATATTAATGTCCTTGATTTGATATCCTCTTCTTTCAAAACGAACAATTGAGTTCTTGTTTTTCTTTCTGTCCATTACGCTTTATTTAGTTGATCCTGTGATGGATGTACACGAGAACTTCACACTTTTTGCACTTCACTCCTACCCAGACGCTTCTAACCGCTACTAGGTTGCAATACATCTCAATTACCCTCAGATGACGATCCACATGTTACATTTGTACATTCAGAGAAAGGTGACACTCCTTGGCCTTTGTGAGGTAATTTTTTCCATTCTCCATAATGTTATTCCCTCTATTATCTTCGTAATTTTTAGCATTAGTTTTATTTACAATGGTAAGTCCTGGATGATAAAAGCTTTCTTTAACTTTCTCACAGAAATTGCTTGTTGTCTGAAAATGGATATTATTTACTTTCGTTAGACTATTATTGATATTTATACAATATTGAAGAAAGACTTCCCTGGAAGCCGACACTACCCCCTAACTTTTATTGAATATTACAGCATAGCATGTGTGGTATGTACTTCTTTAATAGCATTTTTAATAATTTTGTCAATGTCGTTAAGAATATTTTTCTTAATTTTTTAGAAGACCACTTTGGAAGGAGTATATTAAGGTAAGTGAAATGTATTTATTTATAATTATGTATTTTTCGTTAGGTTTTATGCTATAATAGATGTAATCAATGAAGGCCGTAGTTCATATATTTCAGTCATGCCAAAGAAACCTGACACAACAAGTAAGTTGTCATGATACGGGAGGGTGCAATAGAACTCACTTAACTTATCAAAAGAACATCTTGCAGATGTATTTCACATTGCCAAAACCTCTGTAGTATTAACATTAATTAAAATCACCATAAAAGTAATTATTATTTACAGCATATGAATTAGGTAAATACAGAGGGTGCCAAAAATGTATACACACTTCAAGCAAAGATAAAACTGTGTTAACATAACAAAACTGCATTCACACAAACAGAAAATGATGAGCACTAATCATCTTAGACTTTTACAGTTACAACAGTTGCTCAAAATGTCCACCATCGGCGTCGATACACTTCTGAGTACGTTGAACTACTGATTGAGCAGCGTTTGCGAAAGTGTCCTCAGCGATTGCAGCACATGCCGTTTCAATTTCTTCCCGAAGTGCTGCCAGTGTAACCGGTTATCTACGTACATCATCCTTAAGAGTTCCCCATAGGTAGAAGTACCAATGCAGTTTGATCCGGAGATGCGGTGGAAACTCAATCGGGCCTCTTCGTCCTATCCAGTGACTTGGATAGTGTCTACCTTGGATCCAGTGAGTGAGGCTTGTTGCTGTGCGAGGTCTTCCATATCTCTCCTTTTGAATATCGCATACGGTACCGTGAGTCTCATATTTGTCTCGAATGCGTACAATTGTTACTCGCGTTGGCGGTTCTGTTCGGTACACACGTCTCCATTGCCTTCGAAATTCAACAATATTCTTGGTTTTCCAATACCACTTCTCAATTGCTTTCCGCTGTTCAAACGATAACCTTGGCTCCATTTTGTTGCAGCAACGCTAGAAAAATGTAATGTGAGTCACTTCTGTTTACAGAGCATCATACGATAATCTTTGCTTCATTTGTTGTAGCAACGCTAGCATAACGCAATGTTAGCCACATCTGTTTACAGATATCATACGGTAATTCTGACTTCATTTCTTTATTGTTGATTTACCTGTCACGTAGCAACGCCATCATAATGTATGTGATTCACATCTGTTTACAGAACATCATACCACACATTACTGTTGTTTTTCGGTCCAACTTTGAAATATATTAAATAGATATATACTGTAAAAATGTCGGGCCCTGTGTATTTTTGTAGCTTTCTGAAAAATTTGATTTATGAGAAAAAATAAATAGTTTAAAATGTGTAGTATTTTACTTTATCTTGTTTACATTTCAATTAGAAATGTGTTAAAAGTAACAGTACTCTTGTTTTATCATTACAGAACTAAGTAAGCAATCTTAAAAGGAAACTTTCCCAATAGAATTGCTGTTTTTCACGTTCATAAATCTTCCTACAAAGTAGAGCTTAAACTATTTTCATAATGCAATGCAACTCTAACGAAATTATGGTTCGAACTTGAAAGTTGTAATTTTTATGCGCTTTTATTAAAGTTTAAGATTAATTGAATATGAAAAATAAGAAACGTTTTTAATTGCAACTTTCTTAGAAATTGAAACTATGAGAAAATGAGATTTTAGACCGCACTTTTTTTTTTTTTTTTTTTTTTTAGGATTTTATCACTTTTTCAGCATTCCACGCGTTTTTCATTAAAAGCGCTCAAATGTTCACTAAATATCTCTAGAGGATATACAAATGACTCTACACTAATAGAAACAATATTTAAAGGACCATATTTTGTTTCAACGCCGAAATAATATTAATATAAAAAAGATATTAGGACGATGTAAAGTTTAGAAAATGTTACCTCTTTTTAATGGAGCCAAGGAAAATAATTGGAGTTGCATAATTTATATTGGTATGATGTTTTCATTTTAAAACAGTTGTATCGCACAGAACTGCTGAAATATTCCATTTATGTGTAATAAATTTATCTCCATAATCAATATATCCAAAATGAATGTCAATCACACAATAAATATATATTTTTAACATGTATGTAAAATTTCAGAATGTTCAAAAAATAATTCAAATATTTCGGAATTTCATCGTAGAGCTGCTTTAAATTGTGTAAAATTTTCAGTTTAAAACTAGCTGCTGCAGAAAAAAGCATTTTTTTTTCAGAAAATATTGCATACTTAAGTTACTGTTAAAGTTTCAGTTATTTCCTAGATGTGATTTCTGCTTACTTCAAGATTTTGCTGAAGCCAAAAGGCAAATGTTTCATCCGCTTATAAGCCGCGGGCTCATGTAGTGAAATTCTTTACGATCACCTGGCGATGTAAGCAGTTGGTAAACCTGTTTATGTGTCGCACTCACAATTAGTTTTTGGCAAGCCCTCCTCCTACCGCCGCGCCCAGCTCTTGACCATGGCATTGGCAATGAATATGCCTCAACACCTGGTGAAATCGAAACTGCGGGCAGTAAGAACTTGACCTCAATATTTCACTTTCTGACGGTTCCTGCTTGGTATATTAACCATTCATAAAATGTAAGGCCCAGGGTGTACTCTGCGTAAACATTAAATTTTTTTTAATTGTTATTTCGTGGTTCTCCACTTCATAGACTAACTACCTATATGATAACTTCTCCACCCCTTTGTCATTTCATGTCTCGCTAAATTGTTGGAAGCGAATATAATATACCATCCGCTATGGCAAGTTTGCTTTTCTTATTCTGTACTTAGCATACTTGTTTAAGGATCTCACATTAACAGTTGTCGAGTTTGATGATCATTTTTTGTAGGAATAGCTCCAAAACTCATTTAGAGGAGTGATAAAACCAATGGTACTGCCACTTGTATTTCTGTCTCAAGAAACACCTCGCTTAATTTGCGGTCACTTAACCTTGCAGTCTGTTTCAGCACACATAATTCAGGAAACATCTTCTAAGACCTTTTGCTTATATTTACCTGTTTCCATTTTACCATCATCTTCAGATTGCTCATTTGGATTACCTCTGCTTGTCTGACAAGAATTACGCTCTTTCTGCACTGCATAGGACGTTTAAAATATTTCATATTTTCAAAAGAGCTAGTACTGGCAAGAGAAGGATATATTAAGTACAAAACAAAAATCTGATAAGAAGGGAGACAGTCATTATCTTAATTTTACCTGCATGGGCAGTACAAGTACTGACTCGCATTACCTTTACTTCGACAGTCGACAGAGGCACTGCAGGCATCAGCCAGACGACGGCAGTGTTAATGGTGAAAAGTGCTGAATTGCAAAGATATTTTAAAATGTTTGATTACTACATACATTTTTTTTTCAGAACCACGCGATGGCTAAGATAAGTTGTATGTGACTACTAAAAACGAACAGCATTCAGAAGAAAGATGTTCTCAGCATAGGATACTGATATAAGATAAACATTGAACATTTCAAATATATGCTAAATAATAGACACTTAATTTTATCATGTTGTGATGTGACTTATTTACACACAATCCACACAAGACTAAGAACATCAGATGGAACAGATTCTCTGGATCTCTGTTCAAGTGAACAATACTCATTTTGCTTGAATTAAAAGTCTAAAGGCGTCGGATCTGATGACAAAGATGGCCATGCCGCATATCCATAAACTCTCGAAAAGTGTAGTTGTAGTGTGAATGAATACCATCTTGTTGAAAAATCTAGCTGGATCGGCAATAAGGTAGTTGCATGGAACATAACCTTATCAATGAACACAATCTTCTAGTTTCGACACTGTACGTCTCATCAAGTATTGTACAGCAATAGGTTTATCATTTGAGCTCAGTTTGCCAACATAAAACAGAGATATTTTTTCAAATCTTTGTCAACTTTGTGCCTAGATTGGAACACAAACAGGCAGAGATTTTCGGGGACTCCTCAGAGGGTCCTCCAGTATAGCTTCAACACAACAGTCTCGCCACTAACCGATTGCCTATTAGTGTCCAAAGTGACTCTTTATTTACGCGCAACGATGTTCAACACAAAATGCATCACCGATTCAATTTTTGGAAGCTAAAAAATGCATTGTACGTTCCTCTGAATTGTCAACAACCTGACTGAACGAGTGCTGTGGTTTGCGTCACTGTCACGTGACTAACCGCGCGAATTTTGCATCTTCTCCACACTTCCAATGTCTTTAAAAATCCCCTTAAATGGACAAACTGTATTAACATATACACTGAAATCATATTCAATATGTTTTCCATTTAGAAACTATTTCTCAAACGTCTAAATTACTTTCTATCATTTGCTGGCATATCTAAATTCTTAAAGGCACTTGCATCAAGTCTCGGTAAATTCGCTTTCAGGTTTACTTAATTTTTTTGTTACTAGTTGCCTTGGCTAATTAAAAACTTTAACTCGTAACTTTTATAGAAACTAAATGAATAGTAAAAGTGTTATATCGATATCAGTAAACTTAGATGTGATAAAGATAAGTGACCTTAATTTCGAAAAGTGAGCTATGTGTTTTTTCATTCTACTCTATAACAGGTTCGCATTTTCAAATTATGAAGAGATTTTCTCCCTCAAATTAAGATGCTAAAATTATTTTTAAATTCCTCTGACAGCTGTTTATTTTGCCATAGGAACTACAATGTTTTGCGTGGAACATAAGTTTAGTTATAATGTCTTACAAAATATATAGATAGTTGAAAGGTTCCGTAATAATCACCTAAGATTCTCCGCCAAACTGTTAAAAAAAGAAATACCCTAATAACTTTCAGCATTTTTGTACTTATATAAAACTAAACGACACTTTTCTGTTTAACGCATGAACGGAAGATATAGTGAGCTTGCCCCAGACTGTTGTCCTTATATTATTGTCTTTTGTACAGAACGAATATTTTCATTCCACCACCCCATAAGTTTAAGAATAATCACGACCTTTCTGTGCTTATAAATAAGTAACCAGGTTACGTTTAAGCAGCGAGCAAGGGTGTTGTTGGTTTTCAATATATTCCGTCTTTATTACATTATTTATTTGATTAGCTTAACGATATTTTGGCTTCTAATTGATTTAGTTTTTATGAGTGGCTTTGCAAATAGAACTGTTTACATTTTGCTCCCTTCTTACTTAAAAAGAAGAAAGCATTCAACTTACCTAATTTGTGATTGAATTTTTTTAAAGCGCATGATAAATTTCTAGATTTCGGATCACCTATATATTGACGATGGAATCGTAGGGGATGTTACACAAGAGTAGAAAGAGCTCTCCTTATGTTAAAGTGCTGCCTCTTTAATTTAGGTTGTTTTCAAGCAGTAGCGGAAAGCTCTGTTGTGTATTCCTAAAAGTTATAAACATGAAGAGTTGCAAGCAGCAGGTTTTGAGCACTTTATATGAATCATAATTTTGTGGATCAAAATTTGGATAGAGCGTGGAACGAATGCGTGTGAATTAGTGCAAAGTGGAGAAAAAAGTGTAAAGTAATGCAGCAAAGCAACATTTTGATGTCTATTTTTCTGAATTTTGCAATTTGTTCAAGAGCAGGATTCGTTTATTTACTTCCACGTTTCCTTCATATTAGTAGTGTCGGCCATGATAGTGACGTCAGAGCAACGTCACCAATGGTAGCTTCCGTTAAGCACCAATTTCGTATGCGTGACAAAATGTATCAATAATATAATAAATAATTAAATATATGCAACATTCCGAGGCACTCTCTAATTCTGGTGTGGAAATTAAAATTGTTTGGAATTGAAAAGAGAAGGTCTATATTTGCTTAGTGGTTTTTTCAAGGCATAGAATTCCTTTTCCTTTTTACTTTTACGCTTATGGCGTAATATTCGTGAAATTAAATTAACTTCACTGCACGAAGTAACAAACCGCTATGTGGACTGATTGGGACTCTTGAAATATGAGATGTTAGTGTGAATTCCAGAAAACTTACGATATATTCTTGTTCCTCTTTCAAAATATCCCAGAACTCAACTTAATTGAAACAATGGAGAACATGGGATTTACCGGTACCTCCTTATTCCCTTAAGGGATGAAATCAGGGACAATAGAGAATGTGCCATAAAACTAAAATATCCGCATGGTGTTATGGAATAATTCTGATTGAGTGTACGCTCGAGGCAGAGCTTTCAGTGTTCGTTTGTAAAGGAGGTGAAATTAGAAGAGAGGCTGGTATTTCGGAATATAAAGATTTAGTTAAAGAGTGCCTGCTGAAAGAAAATTTCATAGTGATCATGCAGACAGAGAAAGAAAAGCAGATGAATCTCCCTATAACTGCAATTTATTATATTAGAGAGACAGAGTTTGATATTTAAAGTTTAAATTATGTTACACACTAACATAAAAGCTGATGTTAGTACCCGGATCTATTGATAACGTGAGGTTAAGGAATTTGCAAGCTAATTCCTCATTATGCCTTGTACAAATTTAACTAAACCAGTTTGCAAATGTTCAAACGTTGTAAAATTTTAACTACCACTTTCCCTAACCATATAATAATATTAAGTGTAAAAAGCCTAAAATATGAACTAAGTATTATAATATATTCCGAATGATTTCTCAAACTGTGCAAATGAAAGGTATGAAGAACTTTTGTTGTGCATTGGAGCAAAGAGGGCGTATGAGATAGATTCCTGAACGGCGCTGAGCCTCCATTTTGGCATCAGAAAGTTGCAACCTACGAGGTGAGCTACATCAGTTGCTTTTGTACATTGTACATGTCAGAATAAAAATTTATTGCAAATAAAACTTCATGTCCAAACATTATAGTGCCCTAAATTCTTTTATGTGTCAGACATTGTACGAAATTTCAAAATGTTATGTAATGTTTATAGGTTATCAGGAAACAATACACAAATTCGAATAAAAACAATTTAAAACAATTTAAGATCTTATGCATAGTGTGAAGCACATCAATAGTGAGTCCTAGGTATACAATTATCGTCCATTGGCCTTTTTATAAGCGTTAAACTGTTTCGAAACTCAGGTGAAATATAGTTGTAGGCACTGGGAGAGAATGCGTTTATGTTACTCTAAACTTTCTGATTACTCTGTTGATATTTCTATTACATTCACTTGTTATTCTTTTTTCATTAATTCTGAATGCTACATATTCTTAACGATATTTGCCAAAAATATCAATATTGCAATCTGCAAATGGATAGTTGTAATTTTTAAAGCAATATGCTGCTGTACATATTAGGTCAAGGTTGCACGTGCAGAGTGGGTACTGCATACAATTTCAGGTATACAACATGAAGATCTTCTGCCAAAACTTTCTTTTTAGAGTTTAAAACATAGGGTAAGGTTGAGCCAAACTGATACTTTAGCGCTTTATTTCAAAATCACCGTTTAATAAAGCAAATAATTTAAAAATTTAATACAGTTACTTTATGCTTTAATATTATATTATAATACTGCAAAACCAAAATTAACGAAATATTGTTACATGATGTAATATCCAGAACAAATATATAAGGTTCAAATGTCCATTTGGGGGAAACGACACTACTGTGTTTATAGATTATTTTCAATGCTGCAATAATCCCATTCAAAGAAAGGATTTTTTTTTCTATGAGCGTGGTACCACAATGTACTCAGTTTTAACAGTTGTTGTCGGAGAAATGTAACCCATATCCCTTAAGAATGAGAATGACTGATTCAGTCCAATAAAATGCTCCAGTAACTTGGAGAAGTGTTCCCATTGAGGCGCATATTGCCGTCACACTTACATTCTCATCTTCTTAACAATTACTATGGACTTCAACATCCTTCCTTACTTGCTTAGATGTGCCTCTCTTGGTTTTATAAATAAGTTACGTACCTGCCTCGTCCCAGTTGACAATGCTAGTTGCTTGATTATGTTAATCAGGTAACTTTGAAACATTCTAATAAAAATGGCAACGTTTTCCATTTCTTTGGCTTGAGCATATGAAACTTCTTCTGCTAATCTCTTGTTCCTCGTTTCAAGAAATCCTCCTATCAAGTGTTTACCACTCGTTTGAGCCTGTCGCTAAACGGAAGTTTTATTCCATTCACAAAAGTGTAACGGAATATTAGACTGCGGTTGTCTTTATGAGTCAGTCCATACCCAATTTTAAAATATATTTCCCTTATTGCCCCTCAAGTTCCTTTGAAATTTAGACATATGGGCCCAGAACTAACTCGCCGTCTCAACGCATTTCTTGGAAGAGAAAGTGCTTTAACAGCTGTACCCAGTAGCATCTCATCCCCTTCACCGCGGCTATAGCTAACTGCACATGTTTCCTTCTGCCTTTAAACAGCGATCACTTGTTCTTTCTGCATTTTCACCATAAAAAAACAAACCAATACCCACTTAGTTTAGTTGAAATATAAGAAACTATAAAATGATTACCCTTGCCAAATTATCTGAAAGAGTAATTAAGTGCATTTTACCCAACATTTATATATATATATATATACATAAGTTGTCGGTCCTGGTGGTGTAGTGGTAACCATACTTGCCTTCTAAACGCAAGGTCGCGGGTTCAAACCCGGCCAGGATCGCTGGATATTTTCGGGTGTAAAAATCCTAAGTAGACTTACTACGGAAGGGAAGTAAAGCCATGGGTCCCGTTTCGTACACTTACGGCACGATAAAGAACCTCAAGCCTGAAAGAAGAGGCCTCTGAGCAAAATTTTTTGAACGTTTCACGCCCTGAATTGAATGGGACGGTGATGACCTGAGATGTTAAAGAGCGTTCATTAATAAACTAAATCAATATATATATATATATATTCTAGAAATGACATAATTCATAGGTGTCCTTTTGCCCTCACGCCGTCATGTCCGTTCGCCGCACGTACATCTGAATTTTATTCAAGCACCATAGATGGATCAGGAAGTTCACCACGATGCTGGCCAGGCGAGCAAGCCATGTGGTTGGTTATTTCCAAAGCATAGCTTCAAGGTAACCATTTTAACTGGTGCTAACATTATTTTCTTAAACAGTGTTTATGCAGTCAAGGTAAAAGAAAGGAGCAAATTCTTACCTGTTATATCAAATGCTTGCATAGACAGTGTAACTTCGGTAATTCCTGCCGCAATACACCCAGAGTTTCCTTTAACATACCACAATGCAGAATGTGGAATTGCAAATATAAAATGTAAAACATCCCTAAATATCTTAACAGATGTCCGCTGCCCCCATGTACCTTTACTCCATCCTTACCCTGCCATACCACTTAAGGTTGGTAGTCAATCTTATCTATATAGAAATGTTATCCGTTCATTTAGTCTTGGAACGGCATGCATACAAGATGTTTCATAAGTGATGGTACAAACTAAAAGAGTGAAAAGTGCGATAGATGAAAAAAAAAAAAAAAATCTCAGTAAACTCGAGTCTGCAAATAAAGCGCTTTGGAGATAATTGCGAATGTATCATTAATATCCGCCATTGAATTGTTTGTTTGTATAGGGCATGCAGGTGTTGTAGTCCTATTTAGTAACGGATAGCAAAACTTACACTTAGCTATGAAGTAGCTTTTATTGTACATGTTGTTTTTCTGTTCTACTGAATTTAACAAACAAGATGTTACATATTACAGCTTATAACGACAAACACCAATAATCATCTGCTCCAATATTTCGGCTGTGCAACGGGAAAGCTGTATGCCACGCTTTTCAGACGATCCCAGACAAAAAAATAATCTAAAGGATTTAAATCAGATGATCTTGGAGGTCAAGGTGTTGGTGCGCCTCCCTAGCATCATTGACCATATCTTCAAGTTAGATGTTGTCGCAATTGCAGCAAAATGTCCCAGTGCACCATGGTGCATAAACCACATACTCTGACGTTGCTGAAGGGGATCATTCTCAAGGAATCGCCCTGGTGGCCGAGGTTACTAAGGCTCGTGAGCGGGAGGTCTGGGGTTCGATTCCCACCACAACTTTCTCCTTGTTTCAGACATACTGCTAATAATTTGGTATCTTCATTGATGTCCAATAGTTTTGATTGATAAATTAGGAAAAACATTATGTTCGTCAATTTAGCTTTTTTTCATTTGTTAATACATGCTTTATTTAAGGCTTTATTGTTTATATGTTCGATATTTTCATAATTGGAAAAGTCGGGGAAGTACTCTACACTTATGCTTGAAACGCTTCTTTCCTTCAAAATAACCTTTCCCAATTTATCCTTTCCTTTCATGTATCACCAGCGCCCAACACCCGTGATGCCTCTGCAGTAAAAATGGGCTTAAAATACTACTCAAAAACTTCTCAAGGAATCTTAACATACATTAATAATTTCTTTGAAAACATTTCATTTGCGCACCCATGTTTAGTAAGATGTTTTGCTTCTTCTATAGTGTACTTTTTTAGTTTTTATCGTCACTTATTACCTGTAATTATACAATTATCCTGCTACTTTCATTGAACAGTAGCCTATTAATTTAAAAATACATATTGATATATGAAATGCTATAATAAATTTTGTTACTACAAACCCTCGCACATTTACCATTTGACAATGTGGATTTACTTAATCTAGGAAACATTGCTCTTGCGCATATAAAAACAAGGAAAAATAAACGATGCGCATTGAGCAGGGGATCATGGGAATTGTTATAACTAATTACATAGCTGCTACATAACAATTAAAACTCTAAAATGTCACAATGTTAAGCAATGTATCAAATCACTAGTTTAACATTTTACATTTTCTGACAAAATACATAAATCATTTACATTACTTGTCTCTTTTTTATCCTTTTAACAAGTTTTCTCTTGTGGAGAATTTTTAATAGTGTTTAACGCAGTTTTTAATGCTGAGGTACCGTGGACGGCGGACATTGATGATTCATGAGATGAAATGATGAATTGGAAAATAATTTTTTTTTTAAAGAAAGGAAGCTTTCCAGGTCTGAATTTAGGGTACCTCCCCGACATTTGTCATTTATGAGGATTGAGGAAAATTTGGAAATATCCTCATTCAGGGAGGACGGTTCTGGTGGAAATCGAACCACAAACATCTCACTCACAAATCCATGGTTTAACGATCTCGGCCACCTCTATGGGTATCTCATGGAGGATAAGATATGGTGGCACCATTTCGGTTAAACACACAAGTGTCGCGTTTATCAACACCGGTTGGCATTCCTTGAGGACAGCAAAACAAAAATGTTACCATATTTTATGACTTTTGATGAAAGTTGTTTTAGCATAGATTGATAGTATGAGTTTTATGTTGTAGTGACAGAAAAAAACGTCAATAAGAGAAAAAACCCAACAAAGAAGTAAAAAAGGGTTATTTAACTTATAATTTAATATGTTATATAGTTCCCTATAATTTCCAAATTGCGTGTTACAGGCAGTGGGTTAAAGAAAAATATGTCTAAATAGCTTTGACTTACCTTTTACACATAATGCTTAATTATAATACATAATTAAAATCTCAGTAATATACACTGATTGTTGGCAAACAAGGGCATACAACTAGTTAAATTATCACGTTTACTGTTCCGAATCCCTTTAAAGAACAGTCAATGTATATACTTTGTAAATACGAGGGGCGTTCATAATTGATTTACAGCTGTTTTACAAATACCACGCAATCAATGGGCATGTCCATTCGTAGGGCGATGCACTGATACTGTTAGTACGCCATGCAGACGCTAGATGTCGGTTGTAAGTAGAATGGGTAGTGAAAAGACAGTGTTTGTTTGTAAAATGGAGAAAAATATGGCAAAGTTGGAGGGCAACTATCGCGGACAAAGGTGGACAAAGATAGAATGCGAGATTTTTTTTTTTTTTTTTTTTAAAGGAAGACATAAAGATTGCAGAAATTCATAGCATTTAACTACAGTATGCAGTCAAGAAGCTCCTGCACATAATACCGTTTACAACTGGGTCAATGCGTTTGCCAGCGGCAGGGAATCTGCTAACCAGAATGCAAGTACTGGTCGTCCATCAATATCGCGGTTTCCCAAAAACATCGAGATGGTATCTGAATTGAATATGGCTGATAACGGGAATGTCAGGCAATCCTCGGCCGGGCAACACTGCATACCATTATTCACGAAGATTTGTATATGAAAAAGGTGTACGCAATTGGATTACACGGCACATAGGCAAGTAATACTGGTCCCGGATTAAACGGTTGGATTAACGCTATTTTTTCCGCCTGATGGTGTTAGTGTCGTTTCAATCCTCCAGGTTAACGTTAATCCACACGCTTAATCCGGGGCGTCTTGTATTAATTTATGGAAAATATACATCTAATTACACAAAATATACATGATACAAAGAGTTGGGAAGTAAAAATGGAAGCCTGTTAAGGATATGTGTGGTGGTGGAGAAATCGTTTGGTGACAAAACTGTATATTATACTGAATAAATGGTATTGGGGGAAGTACTTGGTGGGAAAACTGTGCATTAAATGTTTGCTATATACATATGTTTTATTCGCCACTATTTTTATCTCCTACACCCCAGAACGCGAGTTCGAACCAGGCCAAGACCGATGGATTTTTTCGGGCGTAAAAATCCTAAGTATGACTTCCTTCGGAAAGGAAGTAAAACCATGGGTCCTGTGTCGTACATTTACGACACGAAAAAGAACCTCAAGCCTCAAAGAGAGGCCTCTGAGCAAAATTTGTCGGCCGTTTCACGCCCTGAGTTGAATGGGACGCTGATGACCTGAGATGTTAAAGAGCGTCCATAAATAAATCAATAAAAAAAACTATTTTTATAACACAGTAAAAACATTCGTGCAAAAAATATGTAGTATTTTGGTATACGTTACACCATCACCGTCGCTGCTGCTTTCGGTTCGAACCTCGAAGGGTGTGGTGACTTGTTCCTGGACCGGACGACGGGTACTATAGCGAACACCTAGCAAGCATCTTGGTGTTGTTCACGGTCCTCGGTGAGGATCAAGTTGATATCAAAAAGCGAGCGAGATTTTTTGCCGTTTGGCGCGCCATACTTTTACATGAGTTACATATTACGACGTGCCTTCGGTAGCCGTGCCTCTCCTTAGAACACGCTGTAAAAGGCACAAGAGTTAAGTTGGTTTACGAGCTCTCCAGAAAGGGTGTTGAATCTTATGGGTTGAAATACTTCTTTCCCGTTCTCGAGGCGGAAATACGTTCTGGGTCTGTTCTTGGTGATGGTCCGCACAATTTGCATGAATTACAAATACGTTCGGCTGTAGCGTAGACACGGTAACAAAATCACAGTTACGCGACACTTCAGCTAGCTGGCTGAAATGATTGTGGCGGTACTGGTGTACTGATGTACATTGGTATAGAGCGTGGTCCGTCAATGTGAGTGTTGGAGGGAAAAACGTTTTACGAAACTGTACCTGACGTCATCTGGCGCTGGCAAACCTGTTGGTAGCTGCACTTGACGTCATCAGAGCACTTGAAAACCTGTCGGGACATGTACGTGACGTCATTTGGCGTCATAGTGCACAAACCTCTATAAACATGTACCAAACCAAAATCGTGACGTTATCGGCGCTCAGGTGTTCAAACATGACTTCATTTGGAGACATGTTGACACAAATCTCTCCGGACATGCTCGTGAGATTGGAGGAAATACTGATAGAAATAAGGTACATCACACATCTATGTGAAGGTAGAAATAGAAGGTGCATTACTAAAAATTATGCAATATCATGTTGAAAACTAAAAATACACCTTTGTACGAAACCTACGACTTCTATAACCTCGCACTTCCCGTTCGAGCCCTAGCCTCCTGTTTTACGAAACCGTACCATATATAATGTTTAACTTTATAAAAAGAAGTTATACTGCAAAAAGTAAGTTATGGTGATAAAAAGTAGCAGATGTAGCAAAACCATGTTGCAATATTTTCTCTTCGAGATCGATTTTTGACATAAAACAACGAAGCAGAAAACTATTTAACTGTTTAAAATAAACAATGTTGCAGAAAAAATAATGTTACTCGGCAAATAATTTTTAGTCTAACAAGGGGTGCTCACTACGTTTGTTAAGTTGAAATGTGAAATTTAGTTCATTTCCAGTAAAAAATATAAAAAAATTTCGTTAGTGCGAGAGTTGCTTCGTCGAGTCTATCCACCATAGTGAAAGTTGTGTGAGGCATAGCTTGAGGGCCCGTGGAAATTTACTTGCGCATGGAGAGTTGTAAGAGGTTTTTCCTTAATGAAATCTCTCTGCTCCTGTCTAATTAAATATCCATGTTTTGGAATTGCAGTTATAAAAGATTTTCACCCTTGGTGGTGATGGGACGGAAATTGATTTGACTTTCAGGCAATTGGGACAGTTATTTTATTGAATGGTGGATGTGAAGCATGTTCTATGCTTTGTAAAAATATTTCTTAGTTATGGTATAATATTTTGGCTAGCGTTCAAATTTCAAAATGCAATAAAATTGTAACTATACAAAAACATAGTAATTAAGCAATATTGTTAAAATGCAAAGCAATTTTAATATGCAAAAGTGGGTTACAACACAAAAAACATTGTTGACATAAAAATTTGTTAAACTGCAAAAATTGTTAAAATTCACTAAACATTGTTAAAATGCGAAAAATATTGTTAAAATGAAACAAAACATAGCTATGATGCAAAAATCTTAGCTATGCAAAACATTGTTGAAACGAAAAAAACATTGTTAATATGCAAAAACATTCATAAAATAGAACAAAGGTTGATAAAAAGCAAAATGTTTGCCTATTTGCAAATGCCATTGTTAATATGGAAAAAAATGCTATGAAGCATTTAACTGTTAACTTGCAAAAATTTTAGTTATTATACACATTGCATTGTCAAAATCCAATAAAATGTTATGATGAGAAAACATTGTAAAAATACAAAAATTGTTTAACTTTGCTACGTTGTATGGAAAAGTTTATAGTCTAACATGGGGTGTTCACAATTTTTGTGCCATTACAATTGTAAAGTGCGTTAATTTCCAGGAAAACCTATTAAATAACTCGTGCAGGAATTTGTTTCTCCGTGCCTTCCAGAGGTCTGCTGAGTGGTGAAATATACCGTTAATAGTCTAAATATATTTCTTCCTGGAGCAAAGGGTTCGTTCATGGCTAAAAGCTTTACCACCTCCCACAAACTGGTACTTTTACCATATAACGCATTCTTACTCGGGGACAGGTTGTTAATGGATTTCCAATATTGTCTGTTAAAAGCATTTAGATGTTTCAAAAATTCCTCTCTTAAATATTATCACCATAAACAACCTTTACGATTACCAATAAACTACTGAATTGTGAAAGTTGACTGGCACATGATTCACACCTCAATAAGATTTCATCCTGTTTAGGCACCGTGAGGGTAGTATATGTCTTATGTCTGAAAGCTTTCCCTCCTACCTGTTATTGTTTCCCACTTGTGTCAACCAGCTATTGTTTTCTCTCCCTGGAAAACGGTTCTTAAACCATTATGATGGTGTTTTGCGAATTTCTCTCTTAAAATATTTTTTCGTAGTGAAGTTTACGAATTGGTGTCTAAAAGTGTTTCCCCTTAAAAGCATTTCTACCTTTTAACTTTGAGTCTGGAGCTTCATTTTAAGTTCCGCGAGAAGATGCGGAAAACCAATCTCATTGGCTGAAAACCAAGAGGAGTACTGCACATGCACAGTAGAAAATCCCAACCTCATTGACTGAAAACTAAGTAGGCGAGGCAAAAAGTTTACGCGGTAGGGAAAACCAAACTCATGGCATTCCTGAAAAAATGGAAGAGATTTCGGTACAAAAGTGGGCATAGCGACTGACCAGCTCATCTCGTGCTATTGCAGTGCAACTATCTACATTACTTATGTTTGTGCCGGCAGTGTCGGCGTGACTTCTACCTGCAGTAACATGTCTTCCGTTCGGACTAGAGACGAGCTTGGGCTACGTGCAGATTTAGCCTTACAACCTTGCAACTAATCATAGACAGAGGACGTTAAAATTTTTTATTCGGGGTATTTCGAAATTGACATCGTCGTGAGTTCGATGCCCAAAGATGTAGATCCGATCCAATGGGTTTCTAAAATTTGTATAGTTCTTTTAGCATTTGTCAACAAGAATTTGTTAAACAATAAACCAGGTTTTATAGGATTTACTTTTCATGATACCATACATCCTGCTAGAACATTTAACATGAGTGTGCTTAGGTTCGACCAAGTGAAACCCTAGGCCATATTAAAATCCGCGGAGAAAGTAATGCAGAGCAATAAGGAATTTTTGGGGGAGGATCACTCAAAATTTCGTGTACTTGGACTAAGGAGGTGTGGGGCTCCTGCTGCAAACACTTCAATGGTTGTGGTAAAAACAAAGGGTTCATTGAATATAAGATCAAAGACAATCTTTGTTTAGCCAGAGCTATCCCAGTCTCTAAAGTCATTCATGGACGGGATATGAATTATATAATCCCATAAAATTCTTTGAATTCCTGCAAAAAGAAAGGGCTGCAGCGCCGTGCTAAAAATATGCAAATCCGATGGTCCGTTTATTCTAGACGATGTGATACACTTTCAGATGGTATTAAAATATAAGTCGTTTCTGTTTCTGGCGATCACAGCCGGAAAGATGTAATTTACAAAATAAAAAATAATACAGATAAATATATCGGTCTTCTATTCCACGATGGTAATTTAAATGGACTGTGAACCTACATGATGCCTTCAAGTGCAAATGGTTTTGCCGACATTGTAATTTTCCCTCACTAAAATAAAAGAAAAAAAAACCAGTGCGATTTAAACTGTGTCGGGTGTCGCCTACAGTTCTCACCATCAATTGATAGGTACGTGAGGTGCGACGCCTGTCATCGCAATTTCAATGGCCAGGCATGTTTTAATAATCGCTTGATTAAGGGAAAATGTTACCCTAAAGCCATGTCTGTGTGCGACATTGAAAAAGTCTGCCGTTTGTGCAACAAACTTGTGAATACGAGGTTTAGAAATAATCCTCACCCGTGAGAGGAAATTTTTTTAAATACCTGCAAGATTCATGAGGATGCTAACCATGAGTGCTACAATCAGACGTACAATTCTCCAAAATTTCAAAAGAAATATGTATTCATGTGCATAGATTTCGCGTGTGCGCAGAACACTCCTTATTCTTCTAAAGCGGACGTTCATGAGCATGCACCAAACTGGTGCTTGCCAAATCAAGCCTGTAGCTTGTGCTTTGCCGTCTCACACAATGACGTATTGCACGTAGTGTGGTGTTAAAGAATGGGTGTTTGACAAGGATCCAGCAAAGCAGTTATTTTATCACATCACACAACCCGGGTTCGAATCCCACGACATTGTCATCATAGCGCACAACATCCTATGACGGGCAATTCTCGCTAAAGTATATGGTGGGCAGTCTAAATTGGGTATCGGAGATCATCTTGAAAGAGATTAAAATTTATAGATCATTTAGCCTTCAGAGATAATCCCTTAATAATCAAACTATGAAGGAATGAAACGCGCTGAAAAAATTTCAAGCCGGAACTCCACAGGGGTTTTGGTAAAGCAGACACGCTTCACAAGGCCGGGGACATATAAAAATCTAAGATTTAGTTCTTTCTTTGAACCCAGGATAGTTATACATTTCAAAAACAGAGGGGAAAAAAACGATTTCCCACCAGAAATTATCACGTGACCAACATGGACGACCTTTGGGAAGCCGATCTAAATGTAATGAACAACATTAAAGAGCACAACAAACCTTACATTTACATCTTACAGTGATTGAAGTTGGAAATATGCTCGGGCAATACCGTTAAAATCATAAATAGGCACAGAAATTACATAAGAGTTTATAACTATATTTTCTTATCGCTTTCCCTAATCGATAAGGGAACCGAGTTCAGAAACAAAAAAATTAAAATATTTTAAGCCAAATATGGCGTAAAGTATTACACTACAAAGAATTGCGTCAAATCCAGTGTTGTAGAACGTTTCAATGGGACCTTAAAACGAAAATGTGGAAATGCTTCACTCATAAAAATATCTATAGATACGTAGAAGTTCTTCTTGAAAATTTACAGCCCTATAATAGGTACCATCACAGGTCTATAAAGATGGCTCCATAGGATGTCAATGACGGCAACATTTTACAGGTGTGCGAACGTCATTATGGCCAGAATGCGACCAAAGTACGTAAACTTAATTTTAATGTAGGTGATCACTTGGGCATATCTAAGCAGAAAATGAAGTTTGCTAAGGTTATGAGCAAAACCGGACAGATGATTTTTTTTCAAATTGACAAAGTGATACACGGTACCCTGTTATATATAAATTAAAGCACTTGGACGGTGAAACAATATACTTCTTTTACACTTAAGAGATACTAATGGTTGCTCTTCCAAATAGTTCAAAATAGACCAAATACTCGAAACTAGAGGTCGTGGACACAATAAGTAATTTTTGTTTAAGAGGAAAGAATATCCAAACATGTTTAATTTGTGAGTGCTGGCTTCAACTATTGATTTGGTATGATTAAAACACAGTATTAATTATCTCTCAGGTTCGTTGGTTATGCGTCCATGGGCATTCCACCGACAATACAACTTATAGACTTTCAAACATCTTGCTTGAGAGAATAGTGTTGTAAGGAGAGTGGGAAGTAGCACTGCAAAGGGTTAGGTACCCTGTGATATTCTATAACGTCACAAAACACAATAATCAAATGATTGGAAGCATGTATAATATGACTACTTCGGTGACACATCCCAAATTTATCATATAATTGCCACATACATCATGCACAATTCTAAGGATTTGGCGACTCCGTCAACTCTATCATAAGCAGACATTTGCAAGTCGAAGACTTTTTTTTATAACGAGAGCAAAACTATTGCCATTATTAACGCTAAACTCACTCAGCCAACCCATATTTCCGATAGCCAATTTGTATGCTATGTAGAAAATATTCCGTTCTTTAGAAACCGGAGAAGCATATCATAAG
The DNA here is from genome assembly GCA_030762175.1 of Metallyticus violacea. NCBI lineage: Eukaryota > Metazoa > Arthropoda > Insecta > Mantodea > Metallyticidae > Metallyticus > Metallyticus violacea. The sequence goes on along the minus strand of CM060846.1, from coordinate 14,527,892 downwards.
CAAATTAAAACGGGAGAAATTACGAACTAATCGTAAAAGTTCAAGCCTGGTCTGGTAACCCTTCTAAACTGTCAATAAGATTACCTATAGAATCGATGACAAAGCCGAAGTCTGGTTCTAGAAATTCTCCTAAACAGGCACCTACAGAAACGACGGCGAATCTTGTACACGCGTTTTGGTTTTGTCACTATATCTGGCCAAAATGATGGGATTTGAACCCTATATCAAGGTCGTGAATCAGGAAATTGGTAAACATCCTGTAGGTCCGTACATGCGCTTCCCTTACGAGATGTTCATTAACTGCAATCTAACAGCACCACAAGTGGTGGGCAACACGTTGTTGCTAGTCGTTAAAAGCGTATCTGTAGCGTATGAAAAATGTGATAACATCTGCATTTCGGTTGAAAAGTCATTCTCTCCCCTTAGCTGGGTACTTTGATGCAACAGGATTTTAAAATTGTAAACATGGATTTATGAAACGGTTACTGCGATTTCTTGCCATTCGCAGACGGGCTTTCCTCCACCATAGTCTAACGTTTCATTCAAAACAGGCATATTGGAACTGCATACTTTCACCAGATATTACTTAAATCAGGCAGAAGGAGCATTGGACCATCGATATTTTCTTTTGTATGAGCGCAAGCGTAGTCAAAAATAAAGCGGCTTATTCTCTGCTCTTGGCGGAATTTTCAAAACCGTGAAGCCATTTATCAAGAGCCGTGTAAAAGCTGTCGGCAAAGAGGCGTTGAAAATGGGTGCAAATGTGCTTACCGATTTGACAGGTTCCGAAATTACCCCCCAAAAGTCGTTAAAGACTAGATTGAATTAGGCGGGATCTAATTTGAAGAGAAAAGGAACGTAAAGATATAGACTGCATGATAGGTTCTGGAAACAAGTGCCTATTAAAGTGTCTGAAAGGAAAACAGAGCAATCAGTCCAAGACTAACGACGAAGATAAAGGGTGCAAGACGTGTTTTCATAAAGAATAACAAATATTATGACGATTCGTTGGTGCGCATGAGTTCAGAACTAGACATCTTCAAAGATTGACCCATTCAAATGAATGTGGAGGAGTACCGTTATATTTATCCCAAAATACACTTATGAAAAAATGTTCCCATTACATTTCATTACTTTGTTAATGCACACGATTACCTTGACATGACTTACGTAGTACTAGAGCTGTTCGTGCGAATATTCGATGCGGGGGGAAATGACATGAAAGGTGACGATCAGATTATCTTTGTCAACAATACTGTAAACGTCTTTGTTTCAAAATCTAGAAGTTTCTCTCAACAATGTCATAGTTTCCATTTCTTAGTCAAGTTACCCCTATAGAACATACGTTGAAACGCTACTCAATTACTCGAAAGATGTGATGAACACCAGCAGACCGGAGTCCTCAATCTGGAAAAAGGACACGGAAGGAATTATGGACGCATATTCGGCCAATCAAGGAATTAGTGGCGTGACGACTATACAAAAGGAAGCAAAGTTGTACCACTGATGGGAAATCTTTCCAATGTACTCTTTCAAGGAAAATCTGCTGTTGTGTAACGTGAGCATCACTATTAAACTTTCTCCTTTTCCGCCCAATATTCACCTCTTTTCGGAGATAAAGGATTTTAAAGGTTACACGGAGATTCAGTCTGCTAGACAGATTTTGAAAGTTGTAAGACCGTCGCCAATTATCAAGCTTGCACATCAGGCATTGTTAGCAAAGAGTAATGCTAAGTGCCATTTCAAAGATGTCGCATTTCACACTTTCGACATTCCAAGGGAGCTAGTACCATGACTTTCAACGTTATTTTCAAAGGCTAAATCCCTAGAAGGGTAGTAGTGACCACGGTCGCCGACCAGGCATACAATGCTAGCATTATCAAAAATTCGTGCAATTTACAACACTTTAAAATGAATTCCTTTCAAATTTATGTGAACGGACAGCGTTTTCCCTCACGTCTGCTAAAGCGCGATTTTGACATCGGATTTTCTCTCAAATGTTTCAAACTCTTCAAGATGGCCTCGGTATTCACTTTAAGGACGAAGGACATTCTGTTTCCGGACATCAGTACTCTCACCACTATACCATTGTGGACTTTGATCTAATAGCCGACATGAGTGCCAAGGAGTCTTAAATATCAGGACAACGTCACGGCACAGTGTCGATAACTATAGGTTTAAAAGAACATATTCCAGAACCTATTAATCTGTTGTGCTGGCAGAGGTACATCGCACTATAGAAATTGATGGTAATAGAAGCATTTTGCTAATATGAATAAGTTGCAAATACAATGCTTTCTGCCTAAGTGTTCCTATACTCACTCACACGTTTTAGTCGCGTACGCTTTTGATCAACTATCTTCAGTAAACTTACATAATTGACATCTTTTCATAGCTGTTGGATCCTAGCACGAAACCTGGTAAACATTGGGTCTGCATCTTTGTTGGAAAGAACAGGTGAGTAGAATAACTACGGAATTAGTTTTCATTCCTCTCATATTCTAAATTTTCTCAATCAATGTTCTGGTACACAATGAACTCACTATACTAGAAGGTTACAAGGCGAGGCCAGCACTACCTGAGGACATTGCGTCATTGATTACCTATCTCATTGCTGTCGCAGCTTGTGCTAAGAGTAATTCTTTTCAAAATTCAGCATAAGTGATTTTAACCACAGTTTTGACGTCATTCAAAAAACCTACATTGATGTATATTTTGGTAAATGCTCAAAAACTACACATCAGAGGTGCAAATCTTTAAAGGTTAGTATCGACACGAATTATGCATTTTTTCGATGAATAGCGCAGTGACATTTAAGTTGCTAATTCTGGTATTTGCACTATTTTAGAAGACACATGTGACACTAGACGTTTGGCTCTGCCAGCTGCTTTCAGAGAGGTAAACAGGTATGCCATCCTCATCGTGTGCCTACTTGGCAAAGAAATAGTGTGCTACGAATCGGTAATACATGTTTACAGAAATTTTGAGAATGGATAACACAGCACTTTGCGACGAGATTTCCCCCTCCACCCCTCTCATTGACGGACCACTCCCTCTTCCAATATACATTAGCACAAAGTAACCAACGGACAACACCATCCAACGCGCTACGCCAACTAGCTGAAATGTCGCGTAACTCTGATTTTTTTTACCGTGTCTACGCTACAGCCAAACGTGTCATACATTGTGTAAGATGTGCGAACCACCTCTACCAAGAACGGGCTCAGAACGCTTGTCCGCCTCGAAAACGAGAAAGAAGTATTTCTACCCACAAGATTGAACATTCTCTCTGCAGAGATCATCAACCAACTGAACTCTTTTGGCTTTTACATCGTGTACCAAGGAAAGGAGGTTCTCCGAAACTGTTACTGTAGGTACATCGTAAAATTTACACCCATGTAAAAACATGGCGTGCCAATGGCAGCAATTTCATTCGCTTTTGACATCAACTTGATTTCCACCGAGGACCGTCAACAACACCGAGATGCTTGCTAGGGGTTCCTGTACTACCTGTCGTCTGGTCCAGGAACACGTCACAACACCCTTCGAGGATCGAAGAGAAAACAGTCACGACGGCGATAGTATAACGTTTACTACAGTACTACATAAATTTGGGTAGGAGCGTTTTTACAATTGTGATAATAGTGGCGAATAAATATATGTATGTAGCAAACATTTAGTTCAAAGTTTTGCCACGATTGGAGTGTATGTACAATTTTTACCATTTTGATAAAAAAAAAACAGTGGCAAATAAAGCATGTGTAGGAAACATTTAGTTCAACGTTTTAGCTTTATTGTAGTGTATGTACAGTTTTTACCATTGTGATTAAAATGGTGGTGAATATGTGTATGTAGCAAACATTTAGGTCACGGTATTCCCCCAAGTGCTTCCCCCACAACCATTAATCCAGTTTAGTACACAATTTTTTTTACCAATCGATTCCCCCACCACCACACACATCCTTAATAGGCAGCTATTTTTATTTCACAAAACTTTTTACCGTGTATATCTCTCTATTTATATGTATATTTTCAATAAGTTAATACAAGTGGTTCCGGATTAATGATAATCCGGAGAATTTAAACCAAAATTTACGCCTTCTGGGGGCAGAAATATCGTTTTTACAATCCTTTAATCCGGGGCCAATATTACTTAGGTATAGAAGGACAAAAGTCTGCCGCCGGTTACTGGAAATGCAAAATGAACATCCGGATTTTTCGGAGACACTGGTGACTGGTGACGAGTCATAGTATCACTGGCATACACCTGAGAACATGCAATGAAAACATTCCGGTAGCCCCCAACCCAAGATATTTCGTATTACCCGTTTTTACTACTCAGGCTCCACAGGCAGTGGACACTGATGATACATGAAATTAAATTATATATTGTGAAAGGATATTTTTTAAGGAAGGAAGCGTTCCAGGCCTAAGTTTAGGGTACCTCCCCGGCATTTGCCAGTTATGAGGACTGAGGAATCTCTGGAAAAAACCTCAGTCAGAGAGGACGGTCCTGGCGGGTTCGAACCCCGGACCTCCTGCTCACGAGTCCGCGCCTTAACAACCTCGGGCATCCGTAGCAGTTCAGATGCTAAGAATGCATATAATTGTTTATTGAATTTTAAAAGCATTCAAATTAATGAGTAAGAGATTTAGTTGCAGTTTAATGAATGGAGCTTCTGCTCGTTTATAAATGGGAAACAACACAATTATTGGGTGATATTAAATGTTTTATTGTTGAATTGATAACCACATCAGTAATAACATTTATATTGTCATAACAAATCTTGCTCACAATACGTCTAGGTAGGGTTTAAACTGAACAAATAAACCCGTAAATACATCATTTTTCACAGTGTTAGGTAATTATTCAAATTATTTAGAATGTAATTACCACAATTCACACACAATTTTGCTGCTACAACAGCTACTGATCGAGGTTTTGCAAGTGGGCACTATAAGTAATGAAAAACATTTCCTGTCTAGCTGAAAATATTTTAAACATCTTTTTAGTGCTCCTGATGAGTATATGTGTGAACTGAATTCCAGTAGTAGGATGCTATTTCCATCATTTACTTTCATATTTCGATACAGTTCTTAGCACTTGCCATTTTATAGCTGATGCAAGGAGAAATCGACATTTCGTGCCAGTTAAAAAGAAAAAGAACCAGTAATAAAACCTACCTGGATCGGTCTGACAACAAGGAAATCAAAACAATAAAACATAAGAAGAAAGTTGGGCAATTATTAATCAATATATTGACGAAACTAAAATGAAGTGGTATAAAGGTTATGTATATTAGGTAGAAACAAACATCTGGTTTAGGCAGCCGACTGACTCTTTTGTGAAGGGGATAAGAACGGGTATATATTTAGGCCGAATGTACCAACTTGGAGGACCTGAGGAGAAAAGGCGTCTCCGGAAAGTTTGTAATGTTCGATAGGAGCGATTGGCATGCCGAAACTGTTTTGCAGACCACGTGAAAGCGATTTTGGGTTGTATTGTGCATATTAATAGTTGATTTTTTTTTACTCCATTTTTCTGTTGTGCCGTATGTATTATTTGGGTAAGAGCTTGTTGTCCAATTCTTCAATTCTCTGTCGGTCCTTATGGTGTAATGGTAACCATACGTGCCTCCTAAACTCAATATCATGGGTTCGATCCCGGCCAGAATGAATGGATTTTTCGGGCGTAAAAACCCTAAGTATGGCTTCCTTCGTGAGGAAATTAAAGCCGTGGGTTCCGTGTCGTACATTTACAGCACGAAAAAGAACCTCAAGCCTGAAAAAAGAGGCCTCTGAGCAAAATTTGTCGGCCGTTTCACGCCTTGAATAGAATGGGACGCTGATGGTCTGAGATGTTAAAGGCCGTCTGTATATAAACCAAGTCAAAAAAATGTTCAATTTTGCATCTCCATATCTGATATTTTGTTTAACTGTCAAAATACATTCTCCATTATTAGTCCATTTTTTCCTTCCTTGAAAATCCTGACAGAAACTTCTCTTTAGAGTTTACTATTATGGATGTAGGTATTTTCCTCTGCTGTTTTCCTACTGTACATATAAACGGAAGAATCTACCATTGGTAGATCAAAATATGAATATTTCATTACTTTTTCATACAATTATATATCTACTTTATGATATTAAAGTTATATAAAATTTACTCTAGGTGAATAAACTAGGCCGGACTGCTAATGTTACCTACTTGAATTATTTTTACCTGCAGCGTCAGCTTCTAGCTCATTCTAAAAAATGAAGATTGAAAGACGGCTTTGCTGTGTTGCGATCGATTGTAATTCATAAGAAATAAAGGTATGCCATCAGTCTGCATTTCTGCAACAGCTTTGAGCATTAGAAGAACCCGTATCGTTGCATGCTTCGTTAAAAACTAACTTTTCTCCTTTAATTATTAGTATGTTTGCTGTAAGGTCTTCATTACCTTACGTGTGTACTGTAATGAACTGAAGATGTTTCTGAGCTTAACCGACAGAAGGCTGCAGACAACGGTTTCTTCATCTGCCCCACCGCACGGTGTTTGCACCAACGCCTTTGTCTCCCTTGCAGCGCAAGTGTTAGAAGAACAGCTGCAATAAGCCGGTGAGCCCATGCCATTGCACTTCAGCGTGTTGCTACAAAATATCCTTAACTCTGCCTTGTTTAGCGATGAGATGGTACATTAACTGCCGCACCTGGGCTGCCCCATTTGACTGGGGCAACTTGTTGGGATACTCAAAGTTTACTGAAAGCATGCCGGCCAGTATTTTAGATTGACTTTGGTGAAAGACGTATAGCATTTAATCGTTGCATCCAGATTTTTGTAAAAACAAAACTCGACACTCAAGAGGCCACCAATGGTGTGCAGGTGGCAATAATTTAAGTAAAGCAGTTAATACTGGCGTCACTAAAATCAGTATGAAGACTGTTCCAAGAGATGTATCTCACATACTCCACTCCACTTGTCAAAGAGCAGGAAAAGAAACAACAACATACCAACTGAATATGAGAGACCATGAAAAGTGTGTCGTTTTTGTTTATGGTTTAAATATGTTTTATTTAAAATCCTGGAAGTTTTTTACATCGCTTGCTTTACTGATCATGTACATAAACTCTCAAAACATGTTAAAGAAAATGCTCACGTTATGCATTCACAGAAAATGGGAGAGTGGTTTGGCGTGTCTTGTAGACAAATCATAGGTCCTATATTTATTTTTATATGGAATAAACTGTTACTACGGTAGTCCATCTGCAAAATATTCCATTAGTTTGTCAGTTAGTTAATTTATATATATATATATATATATAATTATAAAAGTAGAAAAAGATAAAACACTAAGATAAAGTCACACTTGAGCTGGAAATATAGCGATCTCAAATATGACTTTATCCTTTTCTACTTTTATAATTACTGTTACCTTGTTACATTGTTAATAGTGTTACTTTATTTTTATTTTATATATACATATAGTAGGAACAAAAGATGCAACATGTCAAATACCAGCATATGAAAAATCGAAGAACCATCTCAAAAGCATTTGACTGCTCAGCTTTTCCGATTCAACACCCCTCCATTTCCTTCTTTAGGGCTAATTGAAGGAGAAATTGTACAAAAATTAATGCAGCACAATAAAATCAAATAATCTACACGTTAATACATTGAAGTCGCTTTGGGAGAAGTATTCTAGAATTTGGAGAAACGCACACAGTACCACTGTATGTGGGAAGGAATTTCTTTCAGCATAGATTATAAGCAGGTCCCGCTTTACATAGTTGACAGTATGTATGTAAATGTTATCTAAGTTACTTACATTTTGATAGACAATAGTGAGAAATTGATCCTGTATTTTGTGTAAGGTATTTGTATTTTCCGTATTTTTTCTTTTGATGATGATGATTATTATTATTATTATTATTATTATTATTATTATTATTATTATTATTATTATTATTGTTGTTGTTGTTGTTGTTGTTGTTGTTTTGCAGATTTTTCTTCCACTGCAAATATAGGAAAAATCCCGATCAGCACTGTAATTCATTCAAACAAGTTTGAATACTGCTTACATCAAGTTGTTTTTCTTTCATTCTGAAAAAAGGCCAGGTAACTTTATACGCCTATGGACTCCGAGCTAGTTTGCACCATTCATCCTCTCAAATACTGTGGTATTTGCCATAAAATGTTAAACAAATACATAAAAAGTATAAATATGGCGCAACTTAGGCCTATGAGCTTATTCATATGAAGTTTACGGATGGATAAGGGAAAGATTTTCGGTTGGTATCAGTAAAAATGGTAAAACAACTTTAAACAAATAAAACCAAGTGTTGTGGTGCAGGTGCACGCTTAAACATTTCAGAAGGTAACATGAATGTTCTTGTTTCCTGCATTAGGAAGCAATAATTGAAGATTCTTTGATCAGTGAGCCGTGAAGTCTGCTTTTTACCCTAGATTTGTTTCGGGAGATTCGAGATCGCAAAGGAATGAAGGATCGCCACAACATGTAACAGACAATAAAGAGAGAAAGGAAACAACGTTTGTTAAAAGAAAACAGCATGTGACCCGTTACATGCATTGTTACTGCAGAAATGGCCCTTAAGCATTACACAGCATTAAACTTGCCAAAAATTAAATGTTTGAAGAAATCTAATCTTCTCTATATTATAAAAGTTGCATGTGCTATTCGAAAATGTATTAAAATTTATCAGTTTAGTAATAAAATTGTAAATGTGTAGGAAGGTTGTTCTACATTCTGTGAAACAATGAGCAAACATGAAACACTTCTAGAGTTTGCTGAGGTAAACAAATAAGTGAGTTTAACTTGGTAGACCTTTTCGCTGTTCACCAATGTAGTTGTTTTAAGAAAACATGATATCAATAAGAAACGGACGACCATTCCATTCCAACATGGACTGGGCCTGTTCCAGCTTCAGTTCTGCTAATTTGCCTGTACATATAAGACCGAAGCATTGTTCATGAGATGAAATGTTTGTATTTTGAATCTCCATACTATCCACATGGTCACATGTGCACTTTCGTACATATCTTAAACCTCTGGACCCCTACATTATCTGTGACACTTTCTACTTAAGTTAGCGTCGCTTCAACTTTTCGCGATAACTACCACCACAATGGCGTGTCCTAAGCTGATCTTGTTCTAGCTAGCGATAGATAATATTCAAATTTCGGAACCTGCGCTTGCGCATAAGTTTCGTTTGCTGTTGTCAAAATAGAGTGCTCCACATTAATAAGGAAGTCAATTGTGGAAGTAGAAAATAAATATGTCTGTAGACTGCTGCTAAAACTAACTGCAGGATCAATATTAGAAAAATGACTAGCGTTCTGCTAGCACTAGAAAAAATAAACATAACATAAAATCCAGAAATTAATATAATGTAGAGTTACAGAAATAGATGCAAATAATTTCTATAGGAATAAGTGGCAATTTTCTGATTCTGTTGGATCTCTAGAAAGTGCTAACAACTTTCTAAATATAAAAGCTATAAATAGAATTTGTCATAGTTAGTAAATTTATAAAAACATATAAAACCAAAAGTTAAACGTATCATTGTAATAAGATATTTTCAAATCTGTTAGGTAATATTGTCAGATCTCTTAACGCTTAATATTTTTCGGATCTTCTTGCTCAATACTGTTATACGTATAAGAAAAACTAATAACCTAAAAGCGCTAGTTCTAAAGAGTAAAACGTAGCACCATTATAAAGGATAGCTCTCAAACTGATGTGCAGGTGTCAGATATGTCGCGTATTGTTTGGGAGACATCAGTCGCCATGTGGACGCACACTAAGTCTAGGAATGTATCGTCAACAATGTTTATGCAAAGATTTTCCGTACCTGTTTTTTAATTGGGGCAACTTTCTGACAAAGTTGCATTTTATATGCACATAAACGCAATATTTTGAAGAGTACATATGCATTTTTAGCTGCACACTACTCTGTCCAAATACCTCTCGAATGCGTTCAACGTTTACCTCAGGCCATTCACGCTTGCCATCGATAATACATTTCTCGTAGCGATTGACGCTTCTGCACCAATGCAGGCCAGTTAGACATCTCCCACGCGGCATATCTGGGCATCAGATAGATTAGAAACTTCCAGAGTTTTTTTTTTATAATGGTGCTAACTTTTTCTCCTTAGAACTAGTACTTTTAATGTTGTTAATTTGTATTTCATTATGCATATATGCATATATATGAAACACCCTGAATTGGTTTATGTTAATTCGTGATTTATTATGCAGGAAATAAGTTCCATGGCTAATATTGTGTATTTTTTCATAGAAATAATCACATAAACACCACATGCATTGAAAATCAATGTATTATCTTTTTTTCTTCTCAATTCATATTTTTAACATATTAAAAAGACGGAGGAAATGCATAACCAATATTTAGCATGCATGCAACTTTCACGATTGCCTTACCACCCTATTGTGTTTTCTACAACACCGGATTATAAATAAATCTCCTCAGTATGTAGACCTGTAATTCTGAAACTACTAGTGATAGAAACGCGGTTTTTACTACAATATCTAGAGTAATGCTTCTATTTTTTTAAATACACAACACATTATATCTTATTTAGGAGATTTGTCAGTATGTGTTATGGAACACTTTGCAATATAATTGATATGATATTTCCAGATGTAATTCCGCTTTGACAGGCCCGGCGTCTATACTGGTAAATAGATATTTGTAAGTTGCATGAAGGAACTTTTTCTTTAGAATCACGGAACAAAATTAGAAGAAAGAATATTTGCTGTTAGTCGAGAAGAGGGCCTAATTAATCATGGATTGAAATAAAATTACACTTATATTGTAAAACATTATATATTTTGTCAAATAGAAACTAATAAAGTTGTTATTAGTATATTAATTTATCAAGAAATATTGTATCAGTCATACATTGCGCTTATTAACAATATCCTTAAAAAGGAAATATATGTATATTCTAAAAGCAAACATTTTAAGCTGCATTTTGTACTAAATTGATAAGAGTTGCAGACTCCTGAACTTTATTTTGGTTGCCCAATATAATATGTGAGTTATTTATTAATCCGTACAAAAAATGCAATAACCATTTCTGAAACATGTCTTATAGAAAGGGATTATTAAAAATCTTTTTACCAATTGCAAATATCTATAAGAGTAACAAAAAGTTATTGTTGTGCCAAATTCAACTCATTTTGCAGTGAAATAATTCTAATTCCTCCAAAAGTAAATTTAATGTAAAATGCGATAAGGTATGAAGTCAATCATTTCCAAAATTAATTCGTTTATTAAAAAGGAAATATTCATTTACAGATTTTGGGATATTTTAAGTCACAGAATGTAGAGTACAAATGTATCTTCCTTATCTACTATACACTGTTTTTAGAAACTGAAAAATATCCGAGTAACCAGCAATGCTACTGTGCACAAACAATTGCCTATTTAGCAAGGCGCTTCCAGACAGAGTGCTTGTTTGAAGATTGGTAAGAAAGCTTGAAATGATGAACGTTTAATACACCTAGAAATTGCTGCGTATATTCCGCATGGCTATTTGTTTTTTTTTTTTTTGTTTTTTGTTTTTGTTTTGATTTTTCTTTATGCTAAAACAAGCCTAACGCACTCATTTACAGGGTCCCACCAAATGTCTATTCTTTATGATCACTAAGAAGACAAATTTGCCCTAATTTCTCCTTCCACTTGAGGAAATAGATAAATGCAATCCATGCTCTTAATTGACTGTAATATTTTTTCTACAATGTATCAGTCACTAAACTCTGGAATAATAATAAAGATGGATACTGTCATTGCCGGCTAGATGCACTAAAGGAAGAAATATTTTTGTACGAATGCAACAGTGATGAAAATCTTCGTTTATAACGCAGTAGGTCTTAGAGGAACCCGTAAAAACTGCCTGAGGCATCTTTGCCTCTATTTTAAAATTACTGTAAACATCTTCAGCATATTAAATTAATTATTTTGCCGGTCAAATTGATTATGTAAAGAATAAAATCATCAACATATAAGTATTAAAATAGCTCGCATTTGCAAAACTTGGGGTACAATCTGATCCTCATCGAGTATTAAAATTTGTGGGAATTAAAGATCTTCCCAGGGGGGCATGGTTTTGTTATATTTTTTTTTACTTCCACTATTAGTTAAATTTTTCTGGAAATAAATAAAGCTATAGTAAGTGAATAACGAAAAAAATTAAAAAGAATTAAAATTCATTGCTTTGTAGACATAAGTGTATATATATATATATATATATATATATATATATATATATATACACGTTTGCTGGCAACAAGTGAAATTTATTTATTACTTTTGGGTAGTCAAAGTTGTGGATTGTTTCTTTCGGTACATAAACATAGTATTTCAGCATCGCCGTATATTTTTCCGGAATAGGCAACCAAAATTAGCCCTAAAAGTTGGGTAACAACCGTCAATATATCGCTTTGTTTCACTGTCATTGCACGAACTAACACTATGTTCAATAGTTCAGAAGGACCGATAAAAGAAACTGTATTTAATATAGGTACATAAATAGAGGGGAAAATAAACACAAATTATTAGCTGTGCATCGATCGAACATTAAAGGAGAGAAAGTAACTTTGTCCATCCTTATAACCTGTGTAAGATGCAACCAATATGACATGCGTGCCATGAAAGTGTATGGGCATTTAACTTGCAAAAATGTACGGTAGTTCTGGGACGAGATGCACATTGACTGTGTCAAAATATGCAGTTTAGAAGTTAATGAATCTCCTTCAAATTTTATGCAGTGTCATATTTGTATTTCGCGTTCGGAAAAACTTCCATACATAAAACTTTGCAAATCTTTCTTTCGGTTACATCCCCACACCTCAGGGGATGATAACAGTGAATGTGTGATAAATGTAATGTTTCTGAAATGTAAATAAATTCTTCCAGTACACGAAGTGGAACTCTGGGTTTTCAAGCATCAAGGGTGATGAAAATAAGAACTTGGCTTTATTTGTTCTAAATTTTAAGGTAACCTAAAGAATATATATTCTTACATCGTTTTCCAAGGAAACAATAGATATGATGAGAGTGCTTCGAATTTTCCTTCCCGTTTAGGAACCTTTCGGAATGAAGAGAACGGAGTTCTAAAAATCAACCCTGCAATTTGGTTTAAATTGATTGAAAGCTTATACAAAAAGTTTCAATTTCCATGTGTCAAAAGGGATGAAATTAAGGAAGCGGATACATTTTCCAAATGCTAATGTAGCCTATACTTTTGTCTGGTTCTAAACACTATCTGTACACAACGCCATTCGCATCGATCAAAGAGAGTATAGCTGCATAGGAAACTCAGACACACATTTCGATTGATCTCTTATGAGGTGTCAGGTAGCAGTGTTCATCCGCTTCCCCAAACTTACCTTATAGAAAATACTGTACCACCCCTCGGTTAAGCAGACATTCTGATTGACACAGCTGAGTTCGAACGCGCAATGTGTCTGTTGTAGTTCCTGATGTTTCCCTTTATGTTCCGAAGCCCTCACTTATGCTACTTTCAGCAGTGATCTTGTTGGCGAACGTTTAAGATATGCACCTATCACGTCTTGTTTTCCTTTGTTAAAATTGTGCATTTTGTTCGTGGTTTTTGTTTCACATTGAATCCTTAGATTCAAATTTATGAATATCGTTTTGGAAGTTCTGAATGTGTTCATCGCACACATACAGCGGCTTAATATTTTAAATAACGTTCACACACAAAAATTGTTGCTTGGGAATCAATTGTCTATCTTTTCTAATAAATGCATATTGCCGTGGGATGCAGGACACAAATTCACAAATCGGCATTCAAGGACATAAGAAAGGGAAAAATGCAGCTTACAGAGATTGTGCCAGTGGAAGAAATGTGAAGCAAATGTTTTTTTTTAAAGCTAAATAATACACCATACTCAAAGGAATGTAACTTCGTGCAGGATAATTGCACATTGTGTTAAATCAATAGAATAATAATTACAAAAGTAATAAACAAATAAATAAATAAATAAAAATTCAAGTGAGAAAGTAAGAATGGAATAGGCAAAATTTACTAGAGAAAGACTGTATAATGACTGCATGCTGCATAATTCAAGATATTAGATGAAATCGAGGTAAATAATTATGAAGGCAGAGTTTTCATAATTTTAGATGAATAATTATGGAGGAGGAGTTGTCATAATTTTGTATAAGTTTTTAAAATATTTTAAAATGAAAATAGAAAGCATTATATGAAGCAAATGAGAACTAAATATTTGGGTTCAAACATATTTATCGCAAACAAGACAATAATGTTGGTCAAACAAAGAGATATAGAAGAACGTTTAGCTTAGACTCTGAAGAAAAACACAAGACAATAAATGAATTACACAGGCTGGGTGCCAGAGATGTTTATAACGGATGCCAAAATAGGTAATAACATTTTTATAAATTTGCTCTTGAAGAAAACTAAGAGCTGAAATATTTCATGTGTTTCAAGATGCTTGCCGAAAATTAAGTTAAGATACATGTGCATTTTAAATAAGTAATTTTAATAACTACATTAAAATATGTAGAATATTAAATACTTCACGAATTTTCTGCAGATTTTCAACCGTTCAACGAATCGTTTCAGCAGTACATTTCTAAATCGAATCTGCGCTCAAGGTGGAATGGTACTTAAACGAACTGGTTGCAAGGCTTGTAAACATACTTTTCTCATTAAATAGAACATGGTGTTTTGTCAACACTTCAGACCATTTGAACATGATTTTTGTGTTCACTCTGAGAGTCTCTTGCCGCCGATGATATGGAAAGCAGCTTAACAAAGTATGAGGATTGAGAAAAACAAAATGCCTACTGAAGTGTTTTATAAATAAAACAAAGAAATAATGCCTGAATTACAGCTACTTGTTACTCAACAAAGTAAATGATCACACCAGCTATTTCAAATGCTTCATAGAATGCAGAGCAAAGATCGTGAGGCCCCAGTGGAAAGTGTCAGACAAAGCGGGATGGTGTCCTGTTGTGTGGCGGTAGCTTGCGCTCCGGGAAAATTCATGTTCGAGCGTCTGGTAGGTTCTGGGGGACCTCGGGACACGTCGAGTGAGACCTTGGTGGAACCGGGCTCTCGCGGGACCGCTGGTGTCTGGAATTTTTCGCTATGTCAACGTTAGGGACCCCACCTATGCCCGTGCATCGTCTCCTCAGATCTCCCGCCATCCTGTGTACCCTTCCTCGCGGCCGCGGTGCGAACTCCTCCTCTGAAGGGCAGAAGAAGAATGCAGACAATGTAGTAATCATCTAGGAATTTCAAAAACGCAAAGAAATGCAGTTTGAGGGACGTAAGTACATGCGCACTCAAAGGTGTGACATTTATAGGCAACAGCAATTTGTTTATTTTTCGTAGTTTTACGTCAAGCAAAGCTTTAGCTTTAAACTTTCCTTTTTCTTATAAAAAATAAAACATCTTTTTATCCTTGCTGTTAACTCATTTATAGAAGTAACTATGAATGTTAGGGATATATGGCCTATAACACCATGAGAGTCAAACATTTTGTTTTAATTCACTTGATGAATCGATGGGCACGTTTGTCTCACAAAAATATTTGGTAATGATCTACCTCATTAGACACAGTATAAAAAATACAATATTTTATTATTATTTTTCGTAAATGGCAAAGAGGTATATTTTAACTCACTAGCATAAAATATTTCTTTTCCTTAAACCGTTTCAGTACATTCTCTGTTTCTTATTATACAAAGTAAGAAGAATATTTAGAAACTGAGCCAGTCGCGTGCATAATTATCATTCTTTATTTTATAGATTCAAACTTAATATAATATAAGATTACGAACAGTACATCTATGAGGTGTGGGAGCACCGGGAAATTTTGTTGCAAAATTTTACAATAGTTGTTTTAACATATGAATCAGAAATGAAAGTTCTGTGTTCGAAAGTGTACTGACTTTTTGACACTATAACAGCAATAATATGCAAATAGAGCGAAATACACTTCTTTTTACTACTTATTACCTTAAGAAAGTTCAAACGGCACAAAGACAAAGCTCCAGTTGCTTTAGGATGGAACACCGAAGGCAAGAGAACCGGTTAGTAGTGTTTGCTTCTCTGTTGTCGCTGCAGAGCTCTAGCGAATGGACGTCCATGAAAACATAATTAAATACGAGATGTGTAGAAACGAAGGTAACGTGAAAACGTGATTTATAAACTTAACTCAAAAATTGGCAATTTTCATAGTAGCATATATTAACAGTTTCTAAATGTTCACTAGAAATATCTTATTCCCAATTCAGAAAAAAAAAAAGAAATTCATCCGAGGGCTAACATGGTAATTAAGAGAATCTTGGAAAGTACTGCTGTGGTTGTAAATGGTCTTCACATTTTGGCATTTAAAATTTTAGTTCTAACAAATTCTCCTTCTCCACTTGACTGCCATTTCAACAACAAATTTTGCACTTTCAGGGTGTGCGCATTTTGCTCGCCACTTCAGATGCTATATCGGCAAAGCTTGTCCTTAAAACGAACACAGAAATTACACGTTGCGAGTTTTGTACAAGGGCAGAAAAGAATCGATCTTGATAAAGAAATAAACTGTGTGATAATCCTGCCTCGCAAATACATAAAAAATGTTTGGCGAGGTTTGAGCGTAAATGCAAAGAGTAACATGTTGCTGCTTGCCGAGACTTTCCTGGCAGATGATAATGAAGATCCATTTATGAGCGAGAGGTCAAATGCAACATTTCCTCTCTTACACACATGCAGCAAGAACATGTAGCTTAACAAGACACGAATAAAAACATAGCAAGCAAGAGAGGAACAACACATAAGAAAAATAAATAGTAAAGAGGGAATAACAACAACAACTACAGAGTGAGCTTGCCTTTTGATTTTAAAGACTTTTTTTTTAACTGCTAACTTCCTATTTTCCACTAGCACTTTTGACTAAAAACATACAGGCTATATCTTAAGGTACCACATGCAATGCAATTTGTGTTTAAAATGTGATTTAAACCTTAAATTCCTGTTGCATTATTTACTGATAAACAATGCCGAGTTTGACCTTTTTATGGGGAACCAATAAATAAATAAATGTACATTATAATTAATTATTATATATACAATTAAATGAAAGACATTAGACGTTACACATTTGGCAGAATTTAGGAACACACTATAATCTAAAGTTGAAGTCCTTACTTGCAGTCTTACAATATGCTGAACTTCTGTCAAAATCACCTTCTTCAGAGCTTGAAACACGCCAATTTCTGCTCTGTTCCGGAAAGTTAAGCGTTCATTTCGTCTCCAGGTCTTTGTATATTCGCAGTTAAATATATCAACAAACAGTACATTTATTACTTTATACTTAGATATTGATATACATGAAAAGCCATGGAATTTTTATTCTATTATAACAAACACTTCAGCAACAACTACACAAAATACATTTTCCCAGGTTTCGAAATTACGTTTCTGTACATTAAATATAAAATATTCTCGTGTGTATTGAGCAGAAGATCTGGGATATCAAATATATATATAGAAAGTTTCATAATGAACGTACTTTTATTTTAATGATAAAACAGATCATTTATTTGAAAAGTACTAATATTATTAAATCAACATGAAGTACAAACACTGCCACTAAACATAAAACATAATATAAGACAAATATCCACCACGACTTGGTTGGTACACCTTCACTCTGTTGGGAAAATCTTCAACATTTTACAGCAGATTTCCATCTGAATTTTACCTATAACACGTCTAATTTCTATCTTAAACATGAAGTATGTCTCGTGAATTGTCCACACAAACACAAGATCTTACAAAATTCAAAAAAAAAAAAAAAAGTCACATGGTGTCGTATCACACGGTCTCGGAGGTCAATTTTGATCGCTGTTGCAAGAGAGGCAAATGTCCGACACTAAAAATGGTCCGTCGGCTTCAGCTCTTGTGTTATTTCGATCTTCAAGGATGTATATGCAGATCTTTTGTAAAAATTAACTGTAAATTGCTTCTCGGAAGGGTTAATTGTTGAGAACGGCGGCGAATCAACTTCATTGGGCTCGTAGCAACGCTCTGTCTGACGAGGGCAACATGCTCTGCTGATTCACGAGAACGTCCAGGTGATTTGGTGTTCTCTGTCCATCCAGTATCTTCAAGTTTCCTTACCAGTCTCTGCACAGTTGACAAGTTAGGCGTATTTCGTTTACCAAAAATTACACGCAGTCTGCGAATGGTCTCTGCATAACATTCACCGTACTTAAAATGTACTTTATGAATATGCAGGCGTTGATCGTTCGTGTATCGCTCCATTTTAGCTGATAACAATATACACAAATGACAATCATTAATCGGAACACAAACACATTGAGTGTATTAAATTTCAAGTCCGTCAACCTAACAAACCGACAGAAGCGCTCAATTTAAATATTGCGTTCATTATGAGACACCACATAATTTGACGGCAGTTTTTCTTAGTCATTTAGAGCAACGGGCTTTCTCCTGATAAGACTGGTGGCGACTTTCATTTCAAACTTTCATCAGCGTTACTGCCAATGCCATCGCTTTGTATGCGTACATGTTTAGAAATGGATGCACGCATATGCTTGTTACAGTTAAATTATGCCAATACAGAGAAAAGAAAGATTTAGTCAGATTTATTATTCATAAAATGATAATATTACTAATAAACTGTGGCTTGAAAACAATGTTATCTTTTTCATTAGGATTATTCATTTTTAGTGATAGACGAGACATCTTTGCCAGTTTACCGTAGTTTTGCCTCGTTGCATTAAGAAACTCTTGGTCTTTCCCATGAACTACTACTTTAGCCCAATCACATTTTTCTGATTTTTTTCTTTTTGACAGTGTTTCTGTTTTTGTTGCAACCTTAAGCAGCAATTGTTATTTTCCCATGAAAGCGCTAGATGCCATTTTCCAGACGTAGGTTTTCAAGTCGCTGGATATCCTCATTGCAGCCAGTGCTTCAGTGTCATTTCTTGCATGTGGGTTGCTGAGTTTGTAGAAAGAGTTCCTCAAAGAGACATTGGGCAAGTATCAACATGCGAGATACAATCTAGGGTCTTTGTGAAAGCAAATGGAAGTTATTTTTAACAGATATCCTCTGCGAATGCACTTTAATATATTCTCAGTGAGTATTGAAGAAGTTTTCATATGTTAGAAAGCAACAGGAAAATAGAATTTCCACAGCGCGGCCCATTTTAATCACTACTATCCGCTCTTTGTGACGTATTCAATATATCGAATCGAAAAAATATTTCATCGGAGTGGAAAACATTAAACAAAAATAATACAGTATAGTTGGAGTATAAACAGGAAGAGACGCAGAATGAAGATTTGGTGACATCGATCCCATGTCAAACTTGCTGCTTTGTGAATTGCTCCCCGAATGTCTATCGAAACTATTCTTTCAAATTGGTAAGAATGGACCTTCGCTGATTGAAGTTTAAAACCGACTTGCATTGACTTGGCCTGTAACACGATTAAAATGTTTTTCTGCTCACTGTTATGTCGGCAATTTGAGGTACATCTTTTGAGCTATTTCATTCACGTTGTCCTTGGCACATCCAAACATATTGACCATTCTGCACCGTGACTCTTTTAAACACAATCTCTTCGAGTAACTGCACTGAATTTCTGAAATACATTACTGTTCATTGTTGCCAAGCCATCTTTTAGGTTAATTAGAACTAAAACCCTCACATGCACCACTATTAAAACGTAAAAGCTTTCCATTTATGCGCCCTTTTAAGATTTGGCAAATAATTATACAGACAACAAGACTTAATATTATCAATTTTCATGCTCACAAAATGTCTTTGACACAAATGTTGAAAATATTTTAGCTCTGCATGGTGTGGTTACATCACTTGCGGTTAAATCAGTTTGAAGTACAGGTTCGTACTAATTTGAGATACTGAATTTCTTGGAAAATTAATTCGCAACGCTTTTCGAAAATAAGAGTTGTTATTTAGAACAAAATTTTTCACCCAAAGGTGCTGGTATAATCCTTGACAAACAGAATAAATTTTGAGTCAAAACATATTGGTGCATTTCTGTGTATATTCCTCTTGTTTATTCTTCACAAGTAAACGGTATTCATGCCATACAGTTAAATACATTAAATCGTATTTTGTTGTCCCGTTTATATTTTTTGAATCAGTAAAAACATGGAATTTCGAAACTTGCTATAAGACGTTTAATTTTAATGCTCGCCAACCTGGCATTTTTTAATAATGTTGCTAGTGTTCATTATATTTGCAGACCAAAAAAAAAAAAAAAAAAAAAAAAAACTTATCGATTCATTGGAGTCATGAAATGAAATGTAGGTAAACGGATATGAGAATTCTATACATCTAATAAAACTATATTGCTAGTTATATTGCGGTTTCAAACCTTTTAGTTATTTTTGACCTGAAAAGACTTAAAGCACATTTTAATACGATAGTCAATGAAAAGGATAGATTGTACTATAGTTCGTATTCTTAGATATCTGCAACTTTGAAAAGAAACCCATCTATCTATACGTGGTGCGTTCGTTCGATTATTTATCTGCCCAAATAGTAGGGAGTGCGAGAGAATATGTCGAAGTTTCAACGTCATTTTTTACTTCCTTAAGTGGATGGATAAATCATTGAAAGTCATTCTTATTGAAAAGCCGCTTAAAAGAGACTTTTTTAACATTCCAAGGTTTAATATATTGGCCTTTTTTGCCGGTAATGTATTTATGGTAAGAAAGGCCAGTCTCTCAAATGATCAGCTCAAATGTCCCCTATTGCTGTTGAAAATAATTCACAAATATAACCAAGAAAAGTTTGAATCAAAAATGTATAAGTTATTTCTTTTATTGCAGAAGTAAATGTGAACTATACACATTTAAAATTTAGTTCTGCTTCTAATCTTGAAATTTAATTTAACTAACTGTTAATTCCTGTGCAATGCATGAAAATGACAAAGGGTTGCAAATAAGAAGACTTAAAACTTTGCAAACTTAACCAGAAAAATGTAATGGAACAGAATCACGATGCTGTAAGTTTCAAGGTGGGATTTATTAACGTCGCAGGGTACACTACTTTTGAACAGAATTTTGACAAGAATATGAACTTTCTTCATACTTGAAAGCATTACTTTGAGCTTTGGTTGTCCAGGATGCAGGAGAGCAGTTCTTAACCAGATGTTTGAAAATAAGTGGATGGGGCAAGGAAGACCTGTGGGCTGGCCGATAGATCCAAAAGACGTCACCAAATACACTGTGCAGCTGGTCTCAGGTCTGAGACTGAGAACGAATGGTCATCATTCTGAACATCATTTTGAACAAGGTGATGCTTTTATTTTAAAGCAAGTGATTCAAATTGGAACAATTTTGTAGTTTCATAAATATGCTGACAAGCACTAAAAATAAGAAATTTTCTTTTCGCAGCTGCAGGATTTAAGGTCCTTATTTACAATTCCATAATTACTTACCTTACACCTGCCGTGCAAATAGTAATAGTTGCACATTAAGGGATAAACTTCATTGCCGATATCTGGAAAATTATTTGCACTAGAAACATACGATAGACTTCTGCTAATTTTCACTTTATTTACTTTATTTTTCCTGAGTCAATGACCATTGTTCTATTTAAATTTGTGCTCGAAGTACGTTTACCGTAGCTCCCATATACGTTTCTCTCTGCCCCATACTAAAAGAGGTCATTAACAATTCAGGACGGTAATGTTAAGTGACTCATCCGGTATAGTTAGGAAATAAGAAACGCTGAATATTAGAGCCTTCGCTTTCAGATTCACGCCATTACCGCCACGGGTGGCCGAGGCCATTAAGGCGCGGACTCGTGAGCGGGAGGTCTGGGGTTCGAATCCCACCAAGACTGTCCTCCCTGATTGAGTTTTTTTCTAGACTTTCCTCAGTCCTCATAACTGGCAAATGCCGAGGAGGTACCCTAAACTTCGGCCTGGAGTGTTTCCTTCCTTAAAAAAATCCTTTTCCAATAGTCATTTCATCTCATGTATCATCAGTGTCCACCGCCTTCGGTACCTCAGTAGTAAAAACGAGCGTTAAACACTATTAAAAATACATTTATGCTCTTTATAAATACATGCCACATGGTATATTAATATAAAAACAAATTCCATTATTTTTCTTGGCAGGATTTACTCTTTCATTTTTGTAAGTAAATAAGTGGGTTGTCTTAAATCATAAGGCCTACAGAACACTTCTGACATCAAGAATGCAGTTAAAAATCGGTACTCAGAAAGAGAAATAAGATAGAGAGAGCAAACGTGACTTCTGTTTGATAAGTGGCTATATAGAGGCCATTAGATTCTAGCCACGAGTAAGATTACAGCGAGGCCAAATGTGTTGCCCATCAGCAGTTTTACTGGCATGTTAAACGTATCATATCATAACCTTTAACGTGTGGGGACACATTAACAGATGTCCATATATAAGCCGCTACAAACACAACCATTCCCGAGCTTATTTACCTGAAATATTCTAACAGTGCCAGCAACTTTGTAAGTGAAAATGAAGACTTTTTCGATGAAGGATTTTCAAAAAATTTTACTTGTTTTAATTCCTTTCTTTTAAGCCGTACTAATTTGTTATATTAATACGCACCCCAAGTTACGTGTGATGCACCTGTTTTCTAAACAAACGCACGTTTGTAGTGGGAAATTGCAGGGTGGATTTTGGAAAATATCACAAGAATGCTTGACTGCATTCCTCGCGATTCCGAAATGCTCTATGTACTTTGAACTTTGGCAGTGGGAAATACTGGTTCAAACTTGACAAGATAAGCATTCGTTGTGTAATAGAAAGCATATGCTAATTATCAATTAATGAAATGGGCACAGTTGATACTAAGCCCTTGTCTCTGTCGAACAGGAGAGTGAACGTCACGAGATGATGAACACTTGCTACCTACATAATCCTAAGCTATTTAAGCAATATGAACGAAATGTTTAGCAAGTGTCATCCTTTAGAGCCAGGCAAAAGTATAGGCTATTTTAAAATTCGGACAAACCCTTCCCTCCTTATTTCATTCCCTTGACACACGAAAAATAAAATGTCTGTTTCCAGTGTTCAAACAATCTACGCCATTGTAGAATTGTCTTAGTTATTATAAGCACATTCTCTACTGTCTTTCATTTCGACTCTAGTGGGCAGAGCGTACCAAACTCCCACGTATTTATTTTATTAACGATATTTGATATTTGATGGTTTCTTAGGATGCACAATACAAATATAATAATAGCTTAATTAATTTCACACTAGCGTACTGATTATGAATCTACGCACTCCTATATATCGCGAAAGGGATTTTTTTTTAATTTGGCGACATTTCTTTGTTTTTAATTATCTGATGGTAGATGTCAATAAAAACAATAAAATTTTGTGATTAACGTTTAGTTACTGAAGGTGGTTTATCTCTCCTATAATCAGGTTGTTTTACTGATATCCTTACATTTTCCCTGTGTTTTGAAATGTTTAACAAGCACAATGTTTGTGAATTTCATAGTGAGCAATTACTCAGCGTTTGATTCAGATCTTTGTGCTGTTAGCGAACTTGATCGCTGAGTTGCTGTAACTCGTAAATGGGCTTGATCTTTTCCAATCTGTGGCACAGTGACACTATTCCTTATTTAGTAAGGATCTCTCACTGAAAAGATTCAGTATCTGGGAATTTAATACGATGAATACATTGTAAAAATCGTGTATTTAAACTGAAAGCATATTTCAATTAAACGAACCATCTTGCTTTTGAGACCCGAGCAGATTTAAACAAAATATTTTATTACTATTTTCTTCTGTAAATCACGCTAAATTGATCTTTAATGTTATCTAGTGGAAATTGTTGCTGCTTGCCTTAACTCAGGGCCATTTACAAAGACATGAGACCAAAGTTACAAAAAAGCAACACTAACATCGCTATGAGTGAGCAGCATAAGGGGACCTAATACTTTCCTCCTAACCTGAAAAAGATTGTGTTATTTTGAGAAAGTTTTAAATATAAAGTTTACTATAGTGCCGTTTATTCTTAAGATAATTACATAAACTTACAAAGCAGGAGTTTAACCACTAACTGGTATTTGCTTAGTTTCTTCAGGTGCCATATGAACGAACATGAAGGGTCGTTAACAGGTTCTCCCAGCGTACGGTAAGCATTATGCAGTTTTTACAATACAAATTATTGAAGCAGACCATTGATGTACTTTCTGTCAGATTGGTGCCTCTGAGGCTCCATAAATGAGTAACATTGCAAGAAGGCGTTGCAAAAATATGTCATCTTACAAACTGGCGTAGTTTTTTTACACTCAAAGATGAACAGAGGAAGAGAGATATGAGAGTAAACCAAATATAAACTGGAACTTTTATTTTACCACATAGTAGTAGATTGATACGTCACGGGTGGGTTTCCTTGCACGGCCATTTTGTTTGTCCGAGCAAGAGAGACATTAGTTGATTGCACAACACATTATTAACAGCATGGATAACAGGACGAGATTTTTCAAAGGTTAAAGACACGGTTTGGGGATAAGATACAAAAGTCTTACAGGAAGGAGAACTGTTGAAAATAAAAGTAACCAACACAACGTTTATCGACTTCTGAGGTTATAGAAGTGTTTAATATATTATTTCATGTTAATTAGACTACCGAACGTATGCAAGACTTTTGGTTCAATACCGAGATTAAATAGAAACATGGTAACAACACTACACTCTTGAGTTCAAGCTGGGAAGTTCTCTTGAACGTCCATCAAACAATGTAAAATGTGCTTATTGAGGAAAAAGACGTCTATAACAGACTCGGAAAAAGACAATGCCCGTCCGCATACAGCTGTTTTAACAAGGTAAAAATATCAAATAATTCCACTGGATAACATTTTAACCTTCCTTATTGTCCAGACCTATCTCTTTGCGAATACCATATGGAACGTTAAAAGAAGCATGGCGAGGTCGGGGATTTGCCAGTCACGAAGACGAGGAAGCATTTGTGCACAATTGGCTGGAAACCGAACCCCACTCTTTCTTCAATAATGTGATTATCCTATTTGCTGGGAAAATGCGTTTGTATTTTGTGCAGAAAAATGAGATATATTCGTTTTAATAAATTACAGAAAAAAGTACGGTTTATATTTCATTCACCCTCGTATAAAATATACAAAGAACATATTTGATTTTTGAATCTGCAGTATTGCCATGCTTGTCGCTGCAATTGGTACAATCAATAACAGACGTTGAATGACTGTGAAACACAAGCAGAAGACTTAACTTATGACAACAAAGTAAGCATAAGCATGTTATCTTGCCATTTTCTATAAAACATTTCAATGTTTTAATGAATCAAGTGAGCGACGTGTCTAAAATGTAACCAATCATAAACCCCTGCAAAATGATACAAATAGGCTTTTTTATTCATCAGATAGAACAATTCTGCATAATGAAAGTTACAGTTCTCCTTGCAATCTTAACAGCGTTTATCGCGACCACTCAGCATTAGTGAACACCAAGTTACGCATTGTGAAGAATGACAATCATAACTAAAGGAATTAATCTGAATCTTTCTATTACTTTATCATTCACAGGATCCCTTTATCTTCACAAAGTCGTGAATTTCACAGGACAGTAATCAGCCACACTATATGGCGTTTAATAGTTTGGTACTCTTCAAATTAAAATCTGTGGCTGTGTTAGCCAACAAATCAGCTGGTTAAATCGATTTGAGCCACACTGTGGGCAGCAGCTACATCTTACTAGAAGTCGACATCGTCAAGTGCTTTCTAACGCGAGAATAGGAAGTTTGAAGCATAACGCAGCAACTTGAGTTAATTCCTTTCATCCAAGTAAACAGCTTCTGAATTTCATGCGCATGAAATCGGATAGGGCAAAAATTGCCATATCCGCCTTAAGTCTCAATGATAAAATTAGTTTTAAAACGAATATTAACTGCTGTAGTTCTGAGAGTATCCGCATTTCTTACTTTTAATATTTATTTAAATAAAGTTACAGTATGTAAGATCAGGAGCCGTTAACTTTGATGGGAAAAGCCTGTAAATGTGGCGGCCGTCAAGGATAAGAAAGAAAGGTGTAAAATAGAAAAAAAATGAAAGAAACTGACAGCAAGAGGAAGACACGTTCAACAAGAGATAAGAGCGTGTCTGTACTAAATAAAGAATAGCGAAACCGAACGCTCCTGCTATTAAATAAACTTAACTGTTTAGATAAGCAAAGGCACGATATAAATTGTGCAGTATTTGCGATCGTAGGCGTCATTAAAGGAGCGCGGGCAGGTATATTGTAATTAAAAGCTAGAGCCATGCCACCTGGAGGGCCCGTTTACGCTGCCCCGTCAATGAAGTGCTCCCCCCTCCCGTGGATCGTGTTTTTGAATGGGGGAGAACGGTCGGGTCCAGACTCGTTGGCGAGCGTTCATCCCCTCCCGTCCCTTAACTCGCGCATGCGCGGCCTTGTTTACTATAACAAGCGTGGCGACCAGGTGTCCGCTTCAGTGTCTTTACGATTCACACCTCGACAGCACGTGCGCTGAAATAAGTGTCGGTGACATTTTTTGGTGCTTTCTTCCGCAGAAGGGTGAACTTAAAAAATGATAACAGCATAACGCCTGGCATTCGGTTCATGCAGAATCGCTTCGTATGTGTAACGCGCAGCAGGCATTACTCTTGCAAATCTGGTAATTGTGAATGTGACAAGTCGCTTTACCCCAGTCATTCAAGCTAACTTCTTAACTTCAAATTTGTGCGGGCTAGACTATAAAGTAGGCGCCGAAGGAAAGAAACCAAGGTATGTAAAGCAGTTTTCTACAACATTTCAGTTTCTCCTGCACCAAAATATTTACTTCAAGCCTTTCATATTTAAAATTAAGTTAGCACTAAACTGTCACTCTCTTTCTCGACTTAAAATGCTATCATTTTCTAATAAGCTCTTCATAACACGTATTAACTTTCCTAGAATGTGTGCCGAATATTGACTTAAGATTAATGGGCAAATTTTATCGCGAATTATTAATGACAATTTGTCGTTTATTTTGCATAATATCGTTTTGAAGATCTCGCAACGTTCAGATGTAGTAGTACGAAATTTAAAGCGCTCTCTTCCTTTAGCAAATAGTATCCAACACCAAATAGATTTTCTGCTCAATTTTGTGCTAGAGTTCAAACATTTAATGGAGGTATTTATTTCCACCATAAAAGAAATGTTTTAAAAGTTGGTTTTGAAATCTTAAACCATCACGATATCTAGCTTTATGTTGAAAGCTTAAACAATTGCGCTTTTTTTTTTTTTTTTTTTTTTTACATAGTTTAATATTTGTGGTCATATTAGACGATGAGTGGGTTAATGGAGTAAAAGACAGCGCAAATGAGATCAGGGGTCTAAAGCGCTAAAATTACCTGATATTCACCCTTGGGACTGAGGATAAACACTGAATAAAATGTTCAGGACAGCTTCATCTAACCCGGACCAGCAGGATCACTAAATAGGCGTAATATTTATTTTTACGTTCACTTTAACTGCATTTAATAACGCATAATTATTTGTTTGGAATTACCAGACAATTCTTAGTAAATGTTTAAACGAATTAGGTGGGTGATACGTATGTATTGGCATGAATAATAAAATGTTTTTCGCACACCATAATATTATCCTCTTGAAAACGAAGTAAACTATGTATGTTATTACCTAAAGTTTCACTTGATAATGGAGAAACTTGATATTGTTGCATGGCATATAAATGAGCGCTTCATAATTTCAGCGAGTTATTATAGGGAGTAATTGCATTATAAGTGACAGTCTGTAATTCATTGCAACAAAGCTTTGAAGCTAGATATTTTTATTTATTGATGTCTTCTGCAGTTGATGATGTGTTTTTACGCGAAACATTTTCACCAAGTCGCAGATTACTGCATTGACTATGATTTCTAGGTTTAGTTTTTTGTTCTTAGTTTATTAAATTTAATTATAAACGTATTACAAAAAATAATATTAAAAAGCTATGTGAATGTATTGCATATATATTAACTGCTAGTGAATTGAACTTAAACTCTAAAATCTCTTTTTTCATCTTGAATAATGCAGGAATAATATGTGCATGTTGCACTAAGGAACTTCATGAACCGGTTTGCTAAATGTCATCATCCGAAAGAGTTTGGAAAACGGCTTAAATGTTACTCTTTGTTCGCTGCTCTTCTGATAGCTAAAGAATCTTTAGTAGAAGCATTTCTAGATAGTAAAAATGCTTTTATCAATAAATAAATTGCACTCTTTTCATAGTAATGAAGCATTTTACCTATATTTAGCAATTGACTGAGATAGGACAATTCCTAAGTCTTAATGGAACTTATATTGCGCATGTTTTATCAGAAACGTTACATTTATTCTTTCTTTGTTTTCTAGGACATTGCGTTTCGTAAAGGCCCAAAATGCAAAGCTCTGGTTTGGCTCGCGTCCTACTAGTTGTTTGGTTTTTTAGAACCATAGCAGCTGATGATGGCATCGCAAGATTGCAAAGGTTCCGGTTCAACATAAGCAAGGAAGACATCTTCCATGACACGAGAGTTATTCCTGTCGATCACCAAGTTTCTGCCTTTCTTCCCAAAGAGGACACGAAAATGTAAGTAGCTCTAATAGTAAATAAATTTAAGTAACTTTTTACATTACTTGTTTTCAGCTATAGTTTCTGGATAACTAAAACGTTTCTATTTAGAATGTCTGTTTCTTACTTTCATTCTTTAGGAAAGTAGTTTATACACACATACGTAAAATGCCACAAATGCGTTTCTGAAAACAGGTTGAGTCCCCATTCACTACTGAGGGATATTCTATTGAATAGAACAGGGAAGAAATAAATCATCTTAAAAGCAGACTAATAACGGAATGAAAACATCCGCCACTTCCTTCTTCCACATTCAGCAAATGCAGGAAAAAGCAGCTGTAAGGCGAATTTCCTTAGCTCCGTAAATTATTGCTAATTTGCGCAGCCGAAAGCTTATTTCTTCAATACACATAACAAAATTGGCGATCCTGATGGAACTAAAACTTATGCCGAGGCATCTATGACGTTCAGAAATATGTAATTGTTAAGATATTGTTCCTGAATGGAAATGTTATATTTTTAATTTTCAGTTTTTCACTCTCCACAAATTACTGAATTACAATGCTAAATCTGTAACAGTGCACTTGAAATAACGGTAGACTTTTTCTGCATAACACACTCTATATAGTAATTAATGCGGTCTTTCTTGACACATAGATTTTAAAGTATATACGCCCAATTGCAGGTACAAAAGTTTCACCTATGTATCAAATGAATAAAATGTCCCTTTGCACATTCTTTTCTAATTTAGGGAGATAAAACTCTCATGATTCTCTCAAAGTAAGTTTTATACTAAACTTGATAAAAACCCAACAAAATCCAATTTAATTCTAAAACACATTCTGAAATATGTATTTGTTTCCGTTGACTGATTACCCAAATGCTTCATTAGACTTTCAGCTCATTCCCTGAATCAGTTAAGATCAAATTTAAGCTTAAATATGGTAACTAAAAACTTTCGCGTAGAATGATATTAAATATTCAGTTTTTTAATAGTGTTTAACGCCCGTTTTTACTATTGAAGTACCACAGACGGTAGATGATACATGAGATGAAATGATAAATTGGGAAAGAATTTTTTAAAGGAAGGAAGCGTTCCAGGCCTAAGTTTAGGGTAACTTTTCGGCGTTTGCCATTTATGAGGACGGAGGAAACCCTGGAAAAAGTCTCAGTCAGGGAGGACGGTCCTGGCGGGTTTCGAACCCTAGACCTCCCGCTCACGAGTCCGCGCCTTAACGACCTCGGCCACCTGTGGCGGTAATGTGTTCAGTTGGAAAACTTTGCCACATAATATGGAAATTAAAATGCTAAAGATAGTAAAAAGCATAATATCTTATTTACATATTTTTTTTAATAATTTCATCGATTTCTCACCTTTGTACAATACTCTAATTATTGTAAGGAAAATTATGCAGCACTCAAGAAACTTAAGATAATAAATTGCATGCCGTTATTCTGCTACAATAATTAGGTGATTTGCAAGTCATTTTTGTTGATCACTGAGAAAATACATTCATGTTCTTCTAATATATGCAAATTTTATTGCATTTATTGAAAATGTTTAAACTAAATGGTAAAACGTCATCACATATGGTTCATAAAATATGTTAGAGACGTAAAAGTAAACTGTTCTGTACTCATTTCAGTGTTTTATTTGGTGAAGCAGTAGCTATTAGAAAAGTATTTCAATTATTTCTCGTGAAAATGTATGTAAATGTATATAGGAATATATATTTTCATCTTTGAAATTAATTCTACAACCGTACTGCCACATATGCTACAGAAAACAATTTCGTATAACTGCAGTACTAACGGAATTTAAACACTTAAAAACTTCTCTCTGACATGGTTTATGGGCACAACGTTTAGGGCGAGCTTAATTCAAGTTTGTCAGAGTTGTGCAATTGATGAGGGTATTCGTTTGAGAGAGACCCCTACAATATCTGCCATGGGAACGCTTCTCATCAGCAAGGTTTTCTCTCAAAAACAAAAGTAACTGGAGAAACATGCACTACGATGTCAGTTTAAGTTCAATTCATTCTGAACAAATAAAAGAGTTGAATATTTTCTCTCGGAAAGATGTCATGCTCGCTCCAGCAGAAGTTTAAAAGTTGAGCTATGCCAGTTGCCATACGAGGGGTATTAGAACGAGTAAACATGGAGCATTTTAAACGATTCTTGAGAAATTATACGCTTGTGATGCTCAAGGGAATCGAAACTACCACTTACAATTATGGTCACCTTGATATGGGTTATTAAACAGTTCTGAACTTGTTTCCTGCCCTGTATTCAGATATCACTTTATGTATATTACCGTACTAGAAAGATGTTTAGTATGCAAGCCTCGGGCATATGGGTTATCCCAAAAAATGTTAGTAGATTATTTCCATCGATTTATTAATTAACCTAACGTTATCGTGGGGCAATCTTTGGAGACGTTCCTGAAACGATCTCTTTGTCTGCTGTGTTATCAGCCTTTTCCGATCAGTTTGGGATCTCAAGTTCACTAACTTGGCGCTCAAACGGAAACACTTCCTCTATCAAGCAAACTTTTGTTATCATAGCTTTAAATTGCGCGGTCTCATTACATAAGACTTCATTTATTAACCGGAATAAAAGAATTGGCTTATTTTATAAATGCATTTCCAAAGAATAATTATTGTTTCGTGCAATGAGTAATAGAGAAGCGCTCATTAAGTAATGTTTGAGTTTCAAATACACAGTAAATTATTTGGCTCTCCTTGCGCTACCTAGCTGTCAGAACCATGGATGTACTTCATCGTCGTTTAGAGAACTTAGGGCTGTACGGTGATTGAAGATATCTACTCAAGCTTTAGTGAGCTTTTGTGGCTGTGCGTTCTCGTGAAGAACTTTGCCAGAACCGCCTCTGTTACGTATATTTCGCCACGGGGCCAATACATCCCTCCAGAGTTCCAGGAGAACGTGACAATAATTTTTCCAGCCGGGGACATTGTCTTGATTTGTTTCCCAAGGAGTAGTTTTCTAATGCCACTCCATGGATTATCTTTTGAAATCATGTTTCACTTCCCGTTACAAGAAATGGTAATTTTTAGCGTCTTAATGAACAAACAACTTTGGACAAATGATGTTTCTATGTTCCTAATGATCGGCAGTTAGTCTTTCAGCTGAAATCTTTAAATATTGTAACTATGTTGACATTGACGATACAGATATCAAACTGAACAGCGATCTTTTGAAAGGAAGTCGGCACGCTCCATCATTACAGGTGTGGTCGCGGAGTGCGAATCACCTGTGACATTCTTCCAGTGATTTCATCCACCACCGCCTTCTAACGGCTCTGAAGTTCCTTCTTTTTGGGGCTGTCTTGCTCAGGTTTGCCCTTTGTACCTACGCCGGAGGAAGAAATGAGATGAAGACAACGGGCGGGGATGGGGTCCCTAATTGTTTCCAGATAGGAGACCCCGACGCCAGAGTAACCCCCTCCCAAGGAGTTCATTCCATTCCAGATGCAGGGGCAGAAAGCTTCACAAAGCGCAAGTCACTGTCACACCGCACTTTTGGCACTGTAACAGAACCGCCAGAATAAAAGGAAAGGGAGAGCGGACAATTTATGGAATATTGTCCAAGTGACCAGCGGAAGTCACGAAAAATTCAAGGATCAGGATAGTCGGCACAATAGGAAGTGAACCCGACATCTCACTGGGTAATAATGCTCACGTTCAATGACTGTTCGTTATTTTTAACGAACGAAATTCTTTTATAACCAAGAGACTTCATTTTGGAAGCTTTTTGCTTCTCTGCCACCAAGCGAAAGAAGTTGAAATTACGTGAAAAGCACAACCACTATTGAGAGGAAAAATGTGCAGTATTACTTATTGAAGAATTAGTGAAAACTAGTCACGCTTGTCACATTGCGTAAACCACTTTCAATATTTTATGTCGGTGTTTCCTTTTCAAATTTCCCCGATTCGGGGTTAATTATGTTAAGTATGTTCATATTCGCATGTCCTTGTTCAGTAGTAATACGCCTTGCTGCTGTCTATTTTACTGCAGACTGTAATTTGAAATGTGACATAAAATGCATTGCCACAGAACTCCTGCACCAGACAGTAAGCCAATTAAAGCTACTGCATTCCTAAGCGATGCATCCTACACTGATATTTCAAGATAGGTCAAATGTAAAAATTTAACTTGATGACATTAGTTAATTCTATACACTTTATAAATATTTGGAATACATTTATTATAGTAAGTTTATTTACGTCAAAATCTAAATCGTTTCTTTAAATATTCTGTATAGAAGAAAAAGCAAATGTTACAGCTTTTTGCTTATTTAATGAAAATTGGAATGGATTTGGGTTAACTTGAAGTTCTTTGCATGTTAAAAAAGCGAACATTTTGTTTTTAAAATAAAGAAATCCTTGCATGTTTGCATAAGGGTTTCGCAATCAACAGTAAATGTTTACAAAACGCAACATTTCAGAAAAGCGGTTAAAGCACGAAGAAACGAATGCTGTTAAGCCTTGTTTAAATACAGGAAAGGAGAGACTGAGAATAGCAGGAACGAAAATGTCACGTTTTGATCTGGCAGAACGTTGACAGCTCTCTAGTATGAAGCAAGTTTTTATCACAACAGTCTATTGATTTATAGTTGTGCGGTGTTCTACTATAGCCTTAGCAGCAACCGCAAAATCGCAGTAAAGAGAGGTTCTCTTTTAGATGCATTTGCAAGGAAATTGTTACTACAAGGTGCAACTAATTGTTAATCGGCATGCTTAGAAATGAGAGCAGCATTTTCTTGCTTGGACAACCCGCTCCGGGCGTGAATATGCTTATGCGTTTTTGCTATGGTTAATGATCACACTTACATAAGCAATTCATGAAGATGCTACAAAAACTTGTTATAATTGGCACCATTAGTCACCGGTCGCAATGGATCATAGCAAAAATTGAAAGTGTCGGCGACTTCACGAGGCGAAACAATCCCGTATGCAAGCATGTGTAAAACTCGATAAACGTCTTGTTCACTGCGTCTGACACGAGTCCACTTATCTACATACACCTTACAAATTAACGGGAAAAAATAAATAGCATTCTTTCAATGTCTGAAGGTTCTTCCCGTTTAGCTCACAAATGAAATAAGAACCGTGTCAGTTTAAACATTTTTGCATATTTTTATCGTAAAGTGGTGGTAACAAGTGCCTACTTCATTAGTGTAGGACATATGCACGGACATTTGTTTCCTGCACCACAGCCATATTTGTGCCAATGCCCTTCCCAGTACTCTGATATATGCAAATAGTAAATACTACTTTCAACCGCTAAATGGCAACCAAGCCAGTCGCAAAGCTGGATTAACTACATGAAACGTGCAAACCAACACATAGAAAGTATAAGACATTTGAACAAACCTTACTTTGCCCATAATGAGAACACATCTTAAAATACAAGCACTTTGTGGAAGGCGTTAGGCGATCGTTTGTTGCAGAAAACTTGCAGTTCTTTTTTTCAGTGTCGAAAAAAATTAAACCCTTCTGATTAAAAGTTTGGTGGCCATACTCGTTCCTGCGAGTTATTGGTCACCCAAGGGTTGCGGATTAGATGCGTTCGGTCATTGTCTGCGTTTTCTCTGCGAGTATTAAGCAGTAACCACGTGAAATGCTGACCCAGTTGCCAAGGAGTCCGCCAGTGTGAATCATCTAACAGTGACGTATTTTCATTAAATACACCATTAATTTCATTTTGGTTCAAATATTCATTAGGAAATGAAGAGCAATTTTAAAACTGACTTTTGGAAAAATGTAAATGTTAGGTATAAAATACTCAATAAGATTTTAATTTACATCTCAGTTAATTTCATGCAAAAATGTACCACAAGTGTGAAACTGAAAAAAAGCTTGAGAAAAACTGGAAAGAAAACTTCGTTACTTAATGTGATTTGCCAAGTTTTAAATTCAGATCAAATCACTCCACGTTCATTCGAAATATTAGCGGATTTGTAAGTGCTGAATGTCGTACAGTGTCTTCGATAGGATAAATTAATGACGAAAATGTCCGGTAGCCGCAGGGTCTAACGTTACCTGCTAAACCAGGTAGGATGCCAAACCTCTGTCCTACATTTCTGGGTAGTTTCGAATCGAGGTGCAAACTGACTTAGGCAAATGATAGCAGTGAAACTCGTGCTAACACCTCTTGTTAATGGTTAAAAAGGTGATGTAAAGATATAAATTAGATATCACTTAGACGCATGGGCACTGCAACATTATCAAGTATACGGTAACAAACTAATGTCTTTTTCGTGTACAGCTGCAGACAAGTGTATGAAAGCAAACTGTGGTATATGTAAAAACCAAAGCACAGGACTAAACATTAAGCGCAGTACGGCTAAAACAAACTTGAAGGAAAG
Organism: Metallyticus violacea; assembly: GCA_030762175.1. Classification (NCBI taxonomy): domain Eukaryota; kingdom Metazoa; phylum Arthropoda; class Insecta; order Mantodea; family Metallyticidae; genus Metallyticus; species Metallyticus violacea. The sequence continues at coordinate 14,492,845 of CM060846.1, read as the reverse complement.
CTATTATTATTTACCTAAACGAAAGCAAGGTTTTATGTCTGCAACAGCAATGCGTGTACAAACTGCTGTTTATTTCAGTTTTGAAAGTCATTATTCATGAAACATGTAGCACACGCTTCTAGAGCCTTGCCTTACATATTTCAATGCTTTAAAATTTAAACCTTTGAGATAATGTCCCACCTGTGTTTTCTCTCCTACCTTTATTTAGTTTTTCGACCGTTTAGCACCAATTCTAACAAACTTTATTTTTAAACAATGCATTAAGTTCCTATTGCAAGGACTCTTGACTACGAAGACTTAGAATGGAAGAAACTATTTCTAAGGTGGGAGTGTCCAAGGACAATATGGACATAATTCACTGAATGCTGTCGGTAGCTTATTTATTTTCTGTTAACGTCCTAGGGGAGATTGCACAGCTTTGCAGGGTAGTGATTTGCTGTGTTTTTGGGCGTTACGGGTTTGGGCAATCATCACGTACAGAAAGTAACCCGCATTCGTCCTTCAGGTAGAAGCAAAAACTTTAAGCTAGGTCACGTAACCCGGTACCCTTTACACGTAATCAGGTGTGTCTGTTGAGGCGATAAACCCATTGACTGTCCAGGATTTCAGACATTTTATCTCATCATAAACCCAAGTCAATCGAGTGCTAGCCTTCCATTTGCATATATATATATACGAATTCGAATAGAAAACAATTTTACTTTATTTATTTAGGGTTTTTTTTAAAAGAAAATCTAAGTTAAAATTTAACTGCATCCAAAAGTCCAAATAGAACGAAAATATCATCCAAGAAAGACAAAATAAAATGTAAAGCACGAAACGTAAAAATTGTTCGTTTCACAACAAGAATGAAACAAATGATGAAAAGCAACTATAAAAAGCAAATATTTATTTTTCAAGCTACATTTGCAAAATGCCCGTACTTCTCTGTCAAGAAATCGGCCCTGTTCAATATACAGGGATAAATGTCTTTAAGGCGAGGAATCGGTGAAAATTATGACAATTAACAATAAATGTTGTTTTAAATATATATATATAGTTTACACGTTTAGTTTTTAAGAACGTTCATGATCCTCCAACCGTTTAAATGCCATCTAGATACGTATGCTTAGGCGTTGTCCAGCATAGATAAGGAGTCAGATTTGATTCTACATTCACATTTTCCGCAGATATTTGAAAAGAAACGTGTTTGGTCAGCCTACTAGCAAGCAAAAGCAATATCTACACTGTTAATACATTCCTTTGTTTTGTGAACAAAGAACACGTTGTTTTTTAAATTTTAAATGCTCTAAAGTCTGAAAGTTCTAATTCTGTTCATTTCCGTGCAGATCTTTTATTTTATTTCAGCATTTCTGTTATTTTAGTGGAAGATTTACCTTTATTAACAGTTTCCAGAGTAAGTAAGTTAACTTTTAAGTTACAACACATAACTATGTTTAGGTAAGATAGATAAAATTTTCCATACTTGCCTTCTAAACCCAAGATCGCGGGTTCAAACCCGGCCAGGATCGATGGATTTTTTCGGGCGTCTCCTGTTGAGACTTTTGTGTTTTGCAATGCATGCATTTTTTGAGTGATTCAGGATTTGCCAAACTCTTAATTGCATTCATGACAGCTTCTGGTAGGCTGGTAGGCTGTTCTTGTGATGGTAGTATGACAGTGTCAACTTCAACCTTTTTGTAGTCACACCATTAAATGTACGGCCACGGGTGGGCGAGGTCGTTAAGGCATGGACTCGTGAGCGGGAGGTCTGCGGTTCGAATCCCGCCAGGACCGGCCTCCCTGACTGGGTTTTTTTCCAGGTTTTCCTCAGTCTTCATAACTGGCAAATGCCGGGGAGGTACCTAAACTTAGGCCTGGAACGCTTCCTTCCTTAAAAAAAAATCCTTTCCCAATATATCATTTCATTTCATGTATCATCAGTGTCCACCGCCTGTGGTGTCTCAGTAATAAAAACGGGCGTTAAACACTACTCAAAAACAAAACCATGAAATGCCACATAAACCATGCTGTGAAAAGTTTATGAAAATATGTTGCCCACACTGCCTCTTGCATATGTTTCACATTTCTCGCTATGATATACCTGTACTTTATGAGTTTCTTTTTCTGATAGTCTTTCTATACCACTTAAAGTTTTCCCGCCTTCTTAAATAAACCTTTCTCCCATTTTTTTAATGTGCCCTCCCATATCTTTACATCGTATTTATCTAATGCCCGATAGAAGATCAATTTCATACCAGCAGATTCTATGCCTCCACTTGATCCAGAATAATTTCTATTGCATATTCAGCCTACCAGATGGCTTCTTTCTCAAAGAATACGTACAACAATATTTACTCCTTACCTTGCCAGGTGGTGTAGTGGTAACTATACTTTCCTCGTAGACCCAAGATCCCGGGTTCAATCCCGGCCATGATCGAAGGATATTTTCGAACGTAAAAATCCTAAATATGGCTTCCTTCGGAAAGGAAGTAAACTCGTGGGTCCCGTGTCGTAGATTTACGGCACGATAAAGAACCTCAAGCCTGAAAGAGGAGGCCTCTGAGCAAAATTTGTCGGTCGTTTCACGCCCTGAATAGAGTGAGACGCCGATAACCTGAGATGTTAAAGAGCGTCCGTAAATAAACCAAATCAACAAAACTTGCCAGTATCTATACTTACAGTGTGACCACGCTTCATCCACAGCCACGGGTGGCCGAAGTCATTTAGGTGCGGACTCGTGAGCGGGAGGTCTGGGGTTCGATTCTCACCAGGACCAGCCTCCCTGACTGAGGTTTTTCCCAAGTTTTCCTCAGTACTCATAAATGGCAAATACCGCGGAGGTACCCTAAATTTAGGCCTAGAATGTTTCTTTCATTAAAATATCCTTTTCCAATATATCATTTCATCTCATGTATCATCAGTGTCACCGCCTGTGATGTCTCAGTAGTAAAAACGGGCGTTAAACACTATTCAAAACAAAACCCGCTATATCCACGTACCATCACAAGAAACTGCCAAATCTGTTGTTCATCGCATTTCACTTATGCAGCTTCGTGTACTACAGCGGACTTCATATTTATTCAATGACACTTAGCAAATGATTGTTGATATTTGTTCATAAAAAGTGGCATGTTCATTATCCCACAAAAATATTAGTTCTCTCCCTCCCATCTCTCATGCAATCTAACGTTTGCTTCTAACAGCTTCTCATTTTTAATTGAAGTTTGAAATGCACTATCACTTTGACATACACTACACCTATTCTTATCTCCCGCTTATCCAACAAAATTATATTTTTGGATTTACACAATGAACATGTACATGCAGTATAGATAAAATAGAAATATCTATTAGCCTAAACCCACTGCACTCTTCTTCTTTTATGCTTCTGTCTGCACTGAAATCTCTCCTACAGCTTAGTTTTTTACTGGAGACACTGAGTTCTTGTAGAACAGTTGCCTTATTGCCATTTGAAATGCGAGTAACACACTTTTTCTGCAGTTTTTTTAAAATATTGTCAACAATTCTGGGCATAGTGATGATAAAACACTGCACAACATTTAACTAAATTTTGCAATACAAAAGCACGTGTTCACTTGCAGTGTTTTTTATAAGAATCAGAAATTACGCTATGTGCCATGTTTCCACAGCCTTCTGACAGCACTTAACACAAGTTCTCATTCTCACTACCCTAAGGGGAAAAAAACATGAGGTTGTAGTACTAACGTTTGTCTTTGCGTGGGGCACTATGACGTAGCAGGGAATTTAAATATTTTAAAACACTTAGAGCTAAGATACACACATGAAACTTTGGAAGTATAATCTTTAAGCTATATATCATTTTATAAACAAGTAAAATAATGGGTATTTTTGAAGTTATTAGCTACTTAGTCCGTAATGCACCCGCCCTTAATGTAGGTGCCTAGGAAATGTAGCAATTTAGAAACAAAGTATAGTCTAAGCATTTCTTTAGAGAAACTAAAAAACCTTTACAATCATAAGGTCTGCGAAATTATGCAAAGTATATTGTAAAAGAAGAGCTGGTTTGATCCTGGTTCCCTTAAATACTTTGCAAAACAGGATGGGATAAACCATCAACGTGGAATCGTATCATTATAATATCATGTTGAATGTTGCTTCACTGCAAGTCGTGAGCGGAGAGCGACAAACTTCCTTGTCTTTCTTGTATCACACACCATCTGAAACGTCGATCCTGGTGCTCTAGTAGTAACCATACTTGCCTTCTCAACCCAAGATCGCGAGTTCAATCCCGGCCAGGACCGATGGATTTTTTCCTTCGGAAGGGAAGTAAAACCGTGGGTCCCATGTCGTAGATGTACGGCACGATAAAGAACCTCAAGCCTGAAAGAAGAGGCTTCTGAGCAAAATTTGTCGGCCGTTTCACGCCCTGAATTGAATGGGACGCTGATGATCTGAGATGTTAAAGAGCGAACGTCTGAACATATCTGAAACAATCCTCCACTTTGGTATCTTTGTGAGCTGTCTAAGAAAGAATCGTTTCTAAGGATACTGATAAAGGCGGCTTTAGATGCTGTCACCCCTTCCCCTAAATTGTGCATTATCAAGGCTCTAATCAGCATTTACCTCTTTTGTTAACCTTGCATTAAAATTGAAGAAATCGACACCATATATATATATATTTCTGAAGATTTGTGGAAATGTCTAACTATTTTTAGCAAGAGTTTCCCATTTGTCATTTTCATGCCGAGTTTTGGGCAATGGATGATGTACTGTGTATAACCAACCGTTTTAAAATTGAGGTTCGTAATTCACTTCACTTCTCTTATGGTAAAAATACAGTAACAGTTCAAGATCTTGCTTAAATCATCAAGTATTTCAGCAATATGCCACTTTCCCAGTAACGACATTGTAGTTAAAGGAGAAATTACTTAAAATGGACAGCACAAACATATAAAACTGCGGTCTTAAACTCGCGGGTGTACAACTCAAAGCCTACGCTTCAGGTCAAAGGAATAAAAAAAAGGCATATTGGGCAAAACCGCCCTAGTTATAATCATCTTTTGCTTCTATTGTACGGATTTTTTGCTCTATTTCATTTTATACTCGAAGCTTTTGAGAACTCAACTGAAGAACCTATCAGTTCTTTTTCATATGAACTGTGGTCAATAGCGGTAATCATAGGCCATCAATCTTTCTTGATTTGCTTTTTGACTGTAAACTCTTTCTTTTGCTTACCTAAATGTCCCAATCTATACTGAGCTCTTACCTATGGAAATCATTTAAAGAGGACACGTTTCTTTTGTTTATTATATCTTTTGGCAAAAGCACGGTCTTAGATACGGGAAGAGAACCCGAGAATATCAATGAGAAGTTTTAAATTTATGGGAAATGAAACAAAATCGCATTGTAAGATTTACAGTCAACATTTGTCATTTATCTTACAGTGAAAGTTATTGCAAATCAATTGTTCATTTGCATTATTTACGGACACTCTTTAACATTGCAGGTCTTCAGCGTCCCATTCAATTCAGGTGTGAAACGGCCGATAAATTTTGCTCAGAGGTACCTACCGTAAATCTACGACACGGCACCCCTTCCTCTTCCCTTCCGAGGGAAGCCATACTTTGGATTTTTACGCCCGAAAAAAATCAATCCCCCCTGGCCGGGATCGAACCCGCGATCTGGGGTTTACGAGGCAAGTATGGTTACCACTACACCACCAGGACCGACATTGCAAATCAATAAATATGCGCTTTTTGTAAATAAACAATGCTTACTTGACTTCACATACTGAAACTTAAATCCATTTATATGTTAATTACATCATTTTGACAAATATCCTTTTAATATTTTGCATACAGTTACAAAATGTATATTTATTAAGTTAGTGTTAATAATATTATATTACACAGAGAAAAGCCTATAAATGTCGTCAAATTGATTTTTGTAAAAAATCAGCAAGTCTATCTAGAGAAGATAATTCTAAAAGTTTAAAATAAATTATGCATTTTGAAAGTGTTAGACTGCCCGATGCAAATGTAAGTCACTACAAAACTTTAGAATGGATTTGTAATTTTACAATAACGCAATAAGGACACCGAGCGAAGTGGTTCAGACGAACCGGGTTCAAAGTCTATGAGGCCTTGGGTTTGTTTCATTTCATTCTGCTGGTTCCGTTACAGGGTCAAAAGTGCACAGAAAGGTGAGTTGTGTGCGTTGTTATGACGGCTTGCGCTTTGGAAAGGTTTCAGCCCCGACACCTGATATGAAAGCGGCACTTCTGAGAGGCGCTTCGACCTGCTTGGAGGGGGGCGTCGACATCGGGATGTTGTATTTGGAAGCATTAGAGACCCTTCACTATCTCTAAATGCTGGTCGTCCAGTGTCTCTCTCACTTCATTCATTTCTCCTGGAAAGCCCCCCCCCCCCCCGAGAGCGTGAGCATAAAACGATCAACAATTGAGCAGGGCCGAAGTGAATGAAATATCTGTAACAGTCCAAATCCACAATAAGATGCAAGCATTATTACATTACTAGATTTTGTAAACTGATATGCATTGCTGTGAAGACAATTTTTTAAAATATTGCAGCATAAAGCGAAACCTTTTCTCAGGAACCATATCTGTACATCATTGAAATTTACTGTGTTTTTATGAAAAGTTATGCAAATAATTAACACCTGTTTCTTTTCACGATTCATTTAAAAAAATTCTTTACAAAGCATGCAAAAATTAATTTATGTATCATATGTCAAAATGTAATACTATAATAATTATACATTATTTAATACTAAAAATAAACACAACATATGCCTAACATGAAGGAATATACTCATACAACTAAGTTATAAAAATCTTGTCCACATCATCAACAATAAGATATAAGTCTTTTTCTGTTTCACCTCTGGTCAGTCAACATGTCTTTTTGTAAAATAGTGTTCAATGTCCGTTTTTACTCCCGGGGCAACACAGACGGACACTGATGGTAAAATTACAAATTTGGGAACTTTTGCCCGTTGGATTGTGTAGTTCAATATTTCTTTTGGTATATTACTCTTTCATCCTCTCAAAATGTTCTTTCCAATTATTTCTATTTATGATTTAATCTGTTCATTTAAAATCCTGAGTTATTTTCTAAAGTCCTCTTTTTTGTCCACTAATTTATAATCGACTGTAGTTCTTAATATTTTTATTTTTACAGTTATAATTTACTTTCTTCGCTTTAGGTTAAGTTTCAACATTTATAACCTTATATAGGCAGCATGAAAATCATTGTAAATTTATATTTTTTTCTTTTTGAGCATTTTAAGAAATGTTTTATACTAGTACATTGATAATTTAATTATTAATTTTATTTTGCACCATTAGAGATGTAGCAACCGAGTTTATTTGCGATATTTCTCTTCTAAGTAGTTTTGGCCTTAGTAAGTTGTAGTCAAAATCTCTACTTATTTCATTTAATTGAAATATGGTCCTTGCGCAATTTCCTCACAATCAGATATTAGCTCGTCATGGTCAGCATAGAGCAATGCATCTTAAAAGGTATATTTAATTTTAATGTGATTATTCACACGGTTTCGTCGGTATAAATATTAGAAAGTTTTGATGAAACTGGACCTCATAGCCTTATTCCTTTACTTACTTTTCTGTTTCAATAGTAATTTGATTCTTAAAGTATAAGCTTTTATTGCTAATATTAAATATCGTAGGCTATTTAGTTCAAAAAGCTCCATAGTGCATTTCCACTAAGAAAAATGTCCTTTTCATGATTTTATGAGATCAAAATAGTTGGTAAGTTGTACTTATGGTTCGTGTTGTTCTATAATTTAGTTAATAGTGAATATACAATCGAAGCAAGATCTCTGTTTATCAAGCACTTTCTTATTTACTTGTGTATTTTTCATTATGCAGATAAACAGGTATATGGGTGTTACTTTTTGCCATATATTTTACTGATATACTCAATAAAATTAAAAATATAAAACATTTATTTAAATAGTTAAAATATGCATTAATTAAATATTGTTTTCTGTTTTAAAACATTGTATTTTTATATTTAAATATCTTGTAGGTAGTTTGTTAGCAGTTCTAATTGTAAGACATAAAAGTGACTTGGTAAATTTAACTCTTTTCCTTATAAAATTGTGTGCTTCCTATTTAAGAATAAAAAACTCTGAATTATTGCTATGAAATAACTCAATAACCTTTCTCGGGAGTTCCTAGGTTCAAGATTAGACATTATTCTTTGTGTTTTATTTTGTACTATAAACGCCTTGCGAACATCAGTAGCAATGTACAGTATATTGTATGTATCATAAAATAGAATTCACTAAAGAAAAATTAATAAGCTGTTAATATCAAGTTAGCTTTTTAAAAAATGTCATTACAAACTAAGCTTTATTTAATTAATTCACATGGTCTTCCAAGTTAAATGACTATCTAAAATTATGCCAAGAAGTTAGTTGTCGTTGTAGAATATAAGGTAAAATTATCGGCATTAAAAGTAAAGGGAAGTGAGCTGCTTTGCCTAAAGCACTGTTAAATTATTAGCTGCACACCAACATTTAAATTATTTACAGCATTTACTCTCTTAAGTCGCAAAGAGTTCAAATCATGTCATTCATGTACACGTGGTAGGATTTAACATTAAGGTGATTCTCAAGATACAATACAAATGTAGGTGACCGAAACATTACTCATAAATGTTGTAAAACGGTTTTAAACTATTTACTTCTCTACGATTATTGAACAAAGCATTAGCTGTCTACATAAACTTATACATATGTAGGAAAATCCATCTGGAACTAACTTTAAGAGCAACCCAGTTCACCGGCGTTTTAGAAGCTATACCTCCTGAGCACACTTTCAAAAATTTCTCATCTCGTTGAACCTTGACGGGAAATGAACCCACGACCTCTTGATGCAGAGTCAAGGCAAGCGTCTTTCCTCTTAGACCTTGTAACTACGTAGGTTTCTTAAACATCCATAGCAATCTACAAGCGTGGTCTTTTGCAATAATATAGCGCGTATTCATCTCAATTTGCTGCGTGTTGTGTTTACATATTGAGTCGTCTAATTTTTATAGCATGCGCCATGAAATGCTGACGCGTTTCTTTAAGCTGTTGTGTGCGACACTGCTTCGAGAGGACGAACAAACCAGTAACAGATATTTTGCACTGGTTCACAGACTTGAAGTTCTAGTCAAAGAATGAAACTTGGCTATTAAGCAATAGTCGCAGCAGTTTAATTGCAGGAGGACGTAAAGATAAACAGGAATACACTTCTTGATAAAGTATGAGACAAATCTGCAAGTGTTGTCCCTTACTTGCACGAATCTTTACGTTCAGATGCTTTGCCAACACCTAATAATGATTTCTCGCCATGTTTAGACAGCTACGAGCATTCCCATTCTCTTCGAAAATGCATCTGTTGCAAATAAGCACGCAGCCTATACTTTCTTTTTTTCATGTAAGCATGCGCTTCTTCTACATGAAGGAGCTCCATTAATTGTATGTAATGTAGAGGTTTAAATTCAGATTCAGTTTCAACATTCGACAGAATCTGCAACAGCTGATTTTCTCTCCCTGTTCATTTTCCAGAGTTCCTTAAAGTTACAAGAAAAGTGTTTTAGTTGTTTTCCAATCTCTTGTACGTATGCAGCATATTGTTGGTGTGTTAAAATGAGCTTTAGGATACATCTAAACAATTTCATCTTGTTCCATACTCAAGATATCTTAACTTTGTTTTCCTCATCATTTTCTGTACTCATAGATGCGTTCGTAACTTTCAAATATTTATGAAATGTGTTCTATGTCCCACTCTGTGTGTACGTCACCCTACGGAAATATTTAAGTCAGAAAACTCACAGGTACTCATTTGAACTGAACCTTAAGCTGCTACCGGACGCCTTGACATGACCTGTATGGCCTGTACTATTGTACTATTGCACTTACAGTCATAAGCTCCAACCACAGAAGTTTGGCATTGGATATTTCTGAATTCCATACTAAGACAGTTTACATTTCAGCACCAGAGAAGACGAAAATGATCTTATAGTTGTCCCCCAAAGGGAAGTATTGGTTCTACTTTAAACGATTTCGTGTCAAGCTGCAACTGCTGTGCTTCTGGAACTAAACTCTAATATCCCAAAATAAAGCATTCTTAACTCAAATATGAGAAACTCACATTCGTTCAAAGTATAATGGTCTTGTTTTATACAAAAGTGAATCAAATATGAAGGGGAGCGATTAAATGAAATACCATATAAAAATGGGATATGTCTCGTTTTCCTGCTTAATTTCCTCAATTACAACGGATAGAAAGCTTCTTCTTATTATCGAACAAAGAGCAAGGTTGTACATGAATATCTTCACACTTCGTCGCTGTGGACCGCTGATATTTTAACAGTCTAAAATAATACAACATTTGAACTGTAGGAAGAGTCTTTCAATACTCTCCATTGGATTTACTGCACATGTTCCTTGTCAAGGTAGCTGTAGGAAGACGGGCTTAGAGGAGAAGAACTTCTCAAATCGGTTGTTGCTATAAGTACGTTTTGCCTCACCAGAAGCACTCATTAACGGACGTTTATGAAGAAAATTGAACAAAAGCCTTGGAAGCCCAAGGAAACTGCCAAGGGAGCAATTCCAGCTGATTGGTTAATTTTTGCTTTGATACGAGTGGAAGTCCTTTTTCTCTGCTTCAGGTTGTTTGTTGCGACGCAGTTTCATCGCAGGCTCGTTGCGGACAGATTTCACTTTGATAGAAGCGGATGTTCTTTTTCTCTGCTGCAGGTTTCTTGTTGCGAACGCAGGAGTTCAGTGTTGTTTCCATGTTTCATCGCAGGCTCGTTGCAGACAGATTTCTTCTTGGTCCCTGTACTGAGTCAAAATCCTCTTAACACATTCCCACACGTGCAGCCTTTGGATTCTCGGTGACCTTGCATACACGTCATCTGAAATTATGTGCTGGACACTTCCATAACTTATTGCAATCTGAGAAGCGATTTCAGAAATTATCAAACGTTGGTCACACTCGATAAAAACCAGAAGGACCAAAATGTCTGATTTCGTTATGCTCGTCAGAGACTTTCAGTTTCTACAGTTTCTCCTTTTGTGAAAATTCTGTTTCGCTCATATACTTGAGTCTTAGACAAAGTCTTTTCCCCAAATGGTCCAAAATATATGTAAAATGTGTGTCCTTCCCGCCAAAATCTAAATAATAATATTAATGCAGTCAAATACTATAACTATTGCGCAGACAAAAGAAACAAGTATGCGAGGCAAACCGGCTTTCCTTGTCTTGAAACTTGTATGCTTAATGTCCCAAAGGCGTGTCTTGCTCCGTATTACTCACAAGCGGTAACATAAAATTCCGGTTTATATTTTATTCACCCTCGTAATGCAGTAAGATGCAAATGCTGTCAATTTGTTAATCTCATTCATTACTCAACGTTTGTCAGCAATGAACAAGTTGCGTGACGCCGTCAACCTTCTGTTTCCACATCCATTTCCTGATCTAGCTCAGTTGCTTTCATTAGATGCATTCTGATGCTCACAAAGGTATTCTTTGAGTTTTAGAAAGGGATAAATGTGACTGTCCACTAATTCAGAACTGTCTGGCGAAGGTGGTAGTGTGATGATATTTAGTCTCTCGGCTGATAATTTTGTCGATTTTGTTTATTTACAGGCGGTCTTTAACATCTCAGGTCATCAGCGTCCCATTCAATTCAGAGCGTGAAATGGCCGACAAATTTTGCTCAGTGGCCTCTTCTTTCAGGCTTGAGGTTATTTATCATGTTGTAAATGTACGACACGGCACCCACGGCTTTACCTCCCTTCCGAAGGAAGTCATACTTAGGATTTTTACGCCCCTAAAAAGTCCATCGACCCTGGCCGAGTTTGAACCCGCGATCTTGGGTTTAGGAGACAAGTATGGTTACCACTACACCACCAGGACGTATTCTCGGCTGTTGCTATGATGACATGTATAGATCGATATTGTTGAGGTCAGAGTTTTCTCTTTACCTTTTGAAGCGTCAGAATATAACGTTCAGAGTTGATTGTTGTTCCATATTCCTATAAACCAGCGTGAACATCTTCTGCATTGCAAGTTGCCATGAGTTTTTAAGCTGAATGTATTTTTCATGTCTTTGTGTCCATGTAATGGCGCACCCTAGTTTTGTCATTCATTCTCCTAACTCCGTGCTTGGTGACGGCTTCATGAATTTGTTCACTGTTGACTGAAATGTTCTTAGTTATATGACGACTATATTAAGATAATTAAAGAACACATTTAATAATTAATTCTACGTTTAATTTATAAGAATATTATCTCCAATCAGGAATAATATTCCAGGAGTCATTGCTTTTTATTCAAATCGCAAAATTTGTATGAAACAATCTCCTTAACTTTCTAATATATGAAATTTTTGAAAACAAATATTCATTTATTTCCAGAATGTTTGGTATAATTTAAATCCTCAGGTCACATAGGTTCAATGTCCATTACGGAATACAAAATTAAAATTATGAGCAAATTATTTTATTTAAGCCGAAATTATTTGTTTTTTATAATTATCTTGCAATAAATTGTTTGGAGGAACACCATTAATCTCACAATAAAGGTATTTCTGTGTTAAAGATTTTATCACTTTGGAATCTCTAAGTTCGCAGGACGAGCAAAAATGCAAGTCTATAAGATAAAAAAGAAAAGATAAACCAGTGCTTCATAGTGCGTTAAAAATGATTTAAAAAATAAAAATCATGAAATCAATCTTTGCCTAGATTTTAAGCTGTATTGTGAGTTCATCAAGAAAGCTGACATTTTTCACTTGATTTAAAGAATAAAGCATTTAGAATCCGCTCATTTTTAGCAAGTTGTATGAATTCCCCGGAAATGAAGAAGCAATCGAAAGAGTGGGTTGCAACCGCACAAAGCAAAAGCAATCCTCTCAGCAGCGACTGTGCTTCCGCATTTGCTCGGCGTAATTTAATTACTTTTCGTAAAGGGAAATATTACTCTGTGCCACTGGAGAAATTAAATGACGGGATCAAGAAGAAGTAAAGGGTTATTGCATGATAGCACTCCAGCGCACGTTTGCAATTACGACGTCAAAATTATGAAATCCTTCCTCATTCCTGCTACTCTCCCTCCCGATTTAGCTCCTTCAGAATAGTTAGTTATTGTTCCCTAGTATGCAGCAATGAAATTTTCATAAAATGAAGAGGTTGTCACCAAAGCAAATGCACATTTTGCGCAGCTGAAGGTATCTCATTTTATAGACGGAATAAAAAAAAATAGAAAATCGCTGGAATAAGTATACACATTGGTCAAATGTAAAACAATTTTTTTTCAAAAAAGTTATATATAGTTTATTTTTGCACGAACTTATCTAGCAACCTTCGAAGAACTCGTTCTTTTGAGTTGTAATTCATGAAACTCTTTCAGGATTCATCATGGAAAAAGCTGTTTCTATACTGCCAGTGGTAACTTTCTGAAATCCTATGAGATAGAAAGAATGCGCAAGACAATGCATGTGGAATATTGTGATAGTGTAATTTATTTTCATGCCTCAGTTCTGAAAAATAAAAGTAACTGAACAACAACATTCACCACTCAAATACAGCATATACCTACTCGTTGCAAAGATGCATAAAATTGCAGGAAAGTCTCGCCGACAGGCATGCTACACGCCTGGGTGCTTCTAAAACGTTCATCATATTCATTATCTTGTTAATCTTAAATGGGAACCAATTTTTATCTACGTGACAAAATTTAAAATACCATTATTTTCTAAAGTTACATGTACATTATATTATATTGATTGTAGCTAATTTAAATGTAGCACTCTTGATAGACTTGTTCTCAAAAATTAGCACAAAAACACCAAAAGTATGTTCCATACAAGCTCATCTTTGTTGGCACTGCGCAAAACAAAGTGAAAAATATCTTGCGGGTCTCTAAAGCATTTTGCCAGAGAACGATGTCATCTTGACATATATTTTAAGGCAGCCTTCTTTTCAGTGCCTCATTTACTTATTGATTGATTTGGGAGGATCGATTTCACATATGGAAATGTGTATGTCTATTGGTTTTACATCCGAAATATTGCTGGATAATCCATCACTTCATAGTGACAAGAGTCTGAGTTCTTGCGTTGTGTTACATTAACAAAACAGTAGCATCCATACGTTGCAATTCAAGCACATGCTCCAGTATATTCTCAAAGTAGAGAGAGAAAGCATAGGGCCACTCTGTGACAGTTGCCAGGACTCTACAGACTTTAACTGAACCCAGACATCATCACATGAATTCCATTGGCCAAGGTGGCAGGCAATTCACCTATTCAGGGCGAATCTTAACTGTGCTTGATTGCTTTGAACCTTCAAACAAAAATCACAGGTGAGTGCAGAAGTGCAAAATTACGTTGACTCAACTGTACCACATTGCACGATCACCAGCTGCTACATCGAGTACCATCCTGAGTTCTTCTGGAGATCTGTGCACATCAGAACTCTCTTGTTGTTTGCTTCATAATTCTATACAGGACTGGTGCACAGAAACTGAGGTCATCGGTGATCAGTTCATCAGCGAGACTGAAACTCTTGCAATTAGCAAAACAATGTCATGTTGTCAAACACCTTGCACTGCACATCTTTAACTACAAAATGTAGTGAACGTAATGTATTTTTATGCTAACACTGTACCATTACTTTTATTTTTTTTTTCCTATTAATTCCTTTAAACATCACAGATAATAGGAACCGGTCTATTGCAGACGTTTGTTTGAGTACTTGCAAACAAGCAATATATGTAATATCGTCCTGAAGTTCTTTTATTGTAGACCAAATAAACAAGCAATATTTTTTCCATCAGGAACTAATATTCTTTAAAGTTGAAATAAATGAAGTTCTACTCTTAGACTGAACTGGCAGATTAATTCCTACGTTGTCTTTGATTTTTGGGAGAGGGTATGAATCGGAATGTTTACAACTGCTTTTTTATACTTTGATAGCTTCATTACCATTTTGTACTTTATCTGTAAGGATTCCGAGGAGTGATACACCGCTTCTTGAAATGAACGGAAGTTTTACAAATAACTTCCTCGTGGTCACGCGCAATTTAATCATTAGCCTGTGGTGTAAATAAGTTATTTTACTTTATCCGGAATAAACTTTCTGAATCCTCCAGTTCATAAATGTATGAGTTTGGAATCGACACATGGTTAATGGCGATTTCCTGACCAGCCTTAAATAAATTTCACTGCTGGCGCGCGTCCAAAGTGTCCGTGCAGCAACGATTGTAACGGTTTTGCGGTATTTTGACGTTTGTTAGGCCAATAACCTAAAACTACAATCCGTAGTGGTTTCTTGCTCTATATTTTGTATACAAGCGCCATTGCCACTGGTCGGATGACATTTCCAATGGTCATCGGTAATAATGTTTGCTGGTTTTCGTACCTCATATACAGACTGCCTGAAAGTCTGACGAAGGAAGTGAATGGCCTTAAGTCCTTGTTTACACCTCGTGTTACCTTAGGTCTATGCTTATAAAGCGCGACATTCATTTCCTGTTATGTCAACTAATTTTTTTTGAAACGTTCAAAGTGAATGGTTATATTATCTTCGACAGGGGTGTCGAACTGCAGCATACTGATGTAATTAACCCTCTTTCTTATCTGTCTTTTTCTTCCCGATAATATATTTTATATTAAATATTAACTGCAAACGGGCACAATACCCAGTTCAAGTAGATATACATTAAGTTTATATCTGCAAATTTTTTAAAATTCAATTACATTTGAAAAATAAATACAATCAACATTCCAAATATTTATTTACATTTGATTTTAATCTTTTCGCACTCAAGGAAGAGTCGTTAGAAACTGCTGCAGAAATCTTATTCCAGTCTGCTATTGTCCGATTCAGAAAGGAGAATTTTCCGTTCCTTGGGTTGGACATCTAATTTTATATTTATGATCTATCTTGTCATAGTAAGTGGGCTCCTGTAAGCACCCTTTTATGTGCTTTATGCTCGTTATGGACTTTGAACAGTGACAGTCTAGCCTTCCTCCTCCTAGTTACAACAAGCTCCCAGTCTTATCTCCTCCTTGTCCATTTTGTTGCCCTACGCTGCACTCTTTCAAGGATCCCAACACACTCCTCCACTTTCCAGTAACCGCCACGGTGGCCGAGGTCGTTACGGCGTGGATTCGTGAGCGGGAGGTCTGGAGTTCGAATCCCGCCAGGACCGTCCTGCCTGACAGGCTTTTTCCAGGTTTTCCTCAGTCCTCATAATTGGCAAATGCCGGGCAGGTACCCTAAACTTAGGCCTGGAACGTTTCCTTCCTTAAAAAGAATTTTTCCCAATATATCATTTCATCTCATGTATCATCAGTGTCACCGCCTGTAGTGCCTCAGTAGTAAAAACGGGCGTTAAACACCATTAAAAACAACATTCCAGTAGGAACCGCACAAACGATATATTGGCCAATTCTTTCCATTCTTTTTAAATAATTCTGATTACTAAATGTTAAAATTGTCCACTCCTTCTTTGAAACAGCTAGTTTTTATCCCATGCCAGAGTGCTTTGAAAGTATACCCAAAGGTATTTATAAGTTCCTATTTACGGAATAAACATATTCTAGATTATATTTTAAACTCACTTGTTCTACCTTCCTGTAAAACATAATTAAATTATTTTTTATCTTTGTTGATTTTTGCTTTATCCCATTGTTTATTCAATTTTGATCCTCCTTAAAACTTTCTACATCAGAGTACAAGAGGTCGCAATATATCACAGCAGTTCAAACATTCATATTGTTTGTAACAACTTTTAGAGGTAAGTAATTTACATTCAATTCGTTTTTGTTACTTTGTTCATTAAAACAATGTCAACAATTGATTAAAGAATAATTAGCCACACATTAACTCAATTTTATTTAAAAAAGCATAAAATTAAGGATGTGAAAATACCAACTTCATATATTTTCCAAAATGTGAAATATATACATAG
The DNA here is from genome assembly GCA_030762175.1 of Metallyticus violacea. Lineage (NCBI taxonomy): Eukaryota > Metazoa > Arthropoda > Insecta > Mantodea > Metallyticidae > Metallyticus > Metallyticus violacea. Next base: position 14,475,867 of record CM060846.1, on the reverse strand, counting down.
AAATTTACACAGCTAATATCTGCAATTACTTTGAAAATATATTTTTCTAGCATTTAGTTTGCATTTTACTATTGTATGGAAAATTCTCTCTGCAGGAACGTTCTAATATACAGATTGTCCCACATAAAGTGTTCAAGTCAATAGAATAGAAGATATGAGAATATATATATATATATATATATATATATATATATATATATATATATATATATACAAATTGAAAATTGATTCTCATATGTTTTATGCTTTTAATTTGTTCTTAATATACGCAGGGGGCTTATGGAATGTTTTATTATTATATAACACACTCTTTTTAATTTTTTATTTATGAAAACAAATGTTAAAGAGGCCATGAGTAGTTTTTTGACTATATATATATTCAAACTCTCTTAACACTTGTTTTCATAAATAAAAATTTAAAAAGGATATGTTATATATATATATATATATATATATATATATATATATATATATATCGGATCTAATTTGTTTTTTTTTTTCAGGTTGTAGATTTTTACCAGTATATTACCCAAAGTGCAGTATAAGATAATGTCAAAGTTACTCCCAGCTTCAAATAGCTTATTCTTTGCATTTTCATTTCATGGGACAGAGACAAAGCTATATCTTTTGAATTAGTCACTCTCCTGAATAAATCATCTCCAAACATTTTACAAACTCATTAGCACTAAAAACAGTATATACAAACTTTTAAGTGCCGTATTTCCTGACTTTCTTGTAAAAATAGAGTTGTGCTCACTTACTATGCGAAGCTTTAACTAGTAAGTGCACCAGAATGATTTTGCAAAGCATATTCCACTTTTCAAACCGTGTAACGTTTGCTGTCTATTGCATTCCTGATAGTATTGAATACAAACAAGCTCGTAGTAACAACATCATCCTAAAACTGATCTAGTATTCTGAATGACAATTGTTTATTCAAGTGAAGACATAGCAACTAAATTCAAACAAATGCATATGGAAAAAACCAAATCTCTCTAAAGCATGATGCTGTCTATCAAATGGAAGCAAATTGTTAATACGTACAGAACATACTGCTATTTCAAGAATAACCCTATATGTTGTCTGGGCATACTCGTGTTCGGAGTTGTTTGGATAGTTAGGTGTTATATATTTCATATCATGTATTATTGAGATTTAAATCGAGACAAAGAATTTCGGGTTATTTTATATAAGGATACATATTATTTAAACTGAATTATATTCAATTTGTTTATGTTTAATGCTTATATATTTCCCATAAATAATTTACATGTTTTGAGGAAAACGTCTCTCTTTTATTTTTGAAACTATCAAAGTTAATGCCTGCAATACCAACCATTTACCCATGTCTCTGGTACAGGATAATATTTTATTAAGAATCAGATTATTTATGAAACCATAAAAAGTTTGTATTACTTTTGTGGAACTTCACTATGACTTTCCCTTAATGCTACAGTACAGAATTTCAACACTTTTCCCTATTCCTGTAACAATATAATTTGTTTAATAGCACTTTGTGGTTGATACAAAACTTTAGGCATATGACACAGCATCCCTGCAACTGTTTTAGTGTCTAACGCCCATTTTGCTACTGTGGCATCACATGTAATGGACATTGATGATAATGTGAGATGATTACTAACTCGCTCAAGAACTTTATAATTTAAGCAATGTGCTGCTTTTCAATTTATTCTTATTTCCTTAATCCAAATTTATTTCGTATTATTATGTTTAATTTTTAAGATAATAGTAGACGGACGCTCTTTAACATCTCAGGTCATCAGCGTCCCATTCAATTCCGGTCGTGAAACGGCAGACAAATTTTGCTCAGAGGCCTCCTCTTTCATGCTTGAGGCTCTTTTTTGTGCCGTAAATGTACGACACGGGACCCACGGCTTTACTTTCCTTCTGAAGGAAACCACAATTTGGATTTTTACACCCGAAAGAATTCATCTACCCTGGCCGGAATTGAACCCACGATCTTGGGTTTAGAAGGCAAGTATGGTTAACACTTAACCACCAGGACCGTCTGGTAGTGGTCTTACAGGCTGTACCTCTTGCTTTGAAGAAAAATTAACCAATAATAATTTTAATATTTTACGAAATACATTAATGTTAATTGAATTATCATATGAAGTTAACATGAAATGCCATTATAAGCAACTCTTTGGTTTTATTAAGTACAAAAAAAAAAAAAAAAAAAAAGCATTTAGTAGCCTTTGACGAAACAGTGAAGAGCAATCATTTAGGAGAAAATCTATCTTCATGGTAAATATACAGTTTTCAACCTGTGGACAGTTTTATCATTATGCAGGGGAAAACCTTCTTTCAACGTTTTCATGAAGAATCAGCTAGTAATTTGGTATACATTTTCCTGGATAAAATATATGCCCTTATTACAGTGTCGGTCCTGGTGGTGTAGTGGCTACCATACTTGGCCTCCTGCACCCAAGCACGCGGGTTCGAACCCGGCCACGACCGATGGATTTTTTTCGGGCGTAAAAATCCTAAGTATGGCTTCCTTCGGAAGGGAAGTAAAGCCGTGGGTCCCGTGTCGTACATTTACGGCACGAAAAAGAACCTCAAGCCTGAAAGAGAGGCCTCTGAGCAAAATTTGTCGGCCGTTTCACGCCCTGAATTGAATGGGACGCTGATGACCTGAGATGTTAAAGAGCGTCCATAAATAAATAAATCAATCAATCAATCCTTATTACAGTTAAATAATTATTGGTCAGGCATTTCTTTTAGAACTACGCTTACAATTTCTGGGAAGGGTTGCTTATGTTTTGCACTTTATACTAACCTCTGCTTCACTTCGGCAGATTTAAGTTTAATATATGCAGTAATTGTTGTACTTTTCATATCTGCTGACTGACGTAGCAGTACTATGATAGCAATTATCCAATCGTATATTGCCTCCCAACTTATTAGAGTGGATCTCAAACTTTTCGATACATTTGGGAGATTTTATACAGTACTTTAATCTGCGTAAAGTTTTTTTAAAATTCGCAAAAATTATAAAACAAAGTAACGTGTAGCAGCATACTGTGCAATTTACTAGAAAGAACATTAGCGTATTTTACATCCTGTATTATTGGCCTCCAATTTACAATCTCCTACTCGCAGGAAACCTGTTCGAAGTTCGTTTGACCTGGGATCGAAGCCGGTTGGCACAGATAGAAGGCGAGTAGTCAAATAATTTACTCTGAATTGTTATAACAACAATTTTATGTGTTTCAAGCGGCTTCGTATAGCATGAAATTTGGACCAGTTTAACTATTTAGTTTTTTTATTATATTTTAATGTTACACAGAATTTACTCTTTAGTGATAATTACTATATATATTATTTAATTTAAGTTGTTTTAACTCGAAAGCATTGTATGTGTGTAAATGATACACATTGCCATGAGGTAAAGTTTGTAGTTTGCCGCCCTCCGACAGAAAACCCATGAGATAACCCAGACTACCCGAAATTATAATCTGAGACAGAATTCCCAAGAAAAATCATATCTCCATCACCACGCCGTATTTTGGCGCTTGTCAAGCAATGAGAAGATTTTACGTAGTTGCGCAGGTTGCTTAACTTAACGTTGTCTTATTTTAATAATTAGTGTGCTTAGGAGCTTCTGAGTGCGATAAATAAGATGGAAATGGAAATAAATAGCTGCAACATAACAAGTGAGTAGATACTTCGCTCTGGTGTTTCTTACAAATTCAGGTACGGAAGGTAGGAAAGATTTTCCATTTTTATTTATATTTATATTCTAAATTGATAGAATTTCTGGGATTCAAAGAATTATATAACTCATATTTTAATTATTTTCAAGGTAATTAAAACAGTTGTTTTTTTTTTCTTGTTCTCTGCTAATTCTATTTATTTATATACAAATATTGGCTATCTTTCCGTTTATCTGCATGGTGAATCACCAAACATTTCACTTTGGATATATCCTGAACGCGTGCTGTTATTGATTACCAAGTTCGTCAAATGAGAGCAGAGAACAGTACACAAATACACAATTTTTGCGAATAACGAAAGAAAAAAAAAATGTTTTTTCGGCACAAAATTATATTCAAAATTAAAATGATCAAAACTTAGATGGGATAAAACAGAATGTCGTGTGTTTCTAGAGAAACCGATAGCGAGATATCGTCATTAATACTTTGGCCTTCATGAAACATTCTTGATAAGGACATTTCATGGAGCAGCTTATAAATTAGTCCCGGCCAGGATCTAAAGATTTTTTGGGGTATAAAATCCTAAGTGTAGCTTCCTTCGGAAGGGAAGTAAAGCCATGGGTCCCGTGTCGTACATTTACGGCATGTAAAGTAACCTCAAGCCTGAAAGAAGAGACCTCTGAGCAAAATTTGTTGGCCGTTTCACGCCCAGAATTGAATGGGACGCTGATGATCTGAGATGTTAAAGAGCGTCGGGAAATAAACCAAATCAATCAAACTTTACAAAATTCAGTAGCAAGGAAAAATTTGCATTTTAGTGATTTTGCCTGATATGTGTTTTAAAAGCTATTTACATCTTAAATTACAAGAGAAATGAGACAAAATACATTTTTAAATAGCGAAACGCATCAAATCATTAAAGGAAACGACTCTTTGCTACACTTTCTGTTCTAAGATCTTTCTGAATTTATTAAATTTATGTCGGCAAAATTTGCTAAGTTTTTACAACCCTCTTATGATCGTTTACTTACCTTGCGTATATCGCGCAGGAGTTAATGGTTATACATTAAATCTCAATAACTCTATCTATTTGCGGCAGAAGTTTTCACTTATTTTTATTTTTAAATTTTAAGGCAAATAATGATCGCTCCATTACAAAACATAATGCTGTTTCCCTAAATTCTGTATACACTAAATGTGCGAAATATTATGTGACCTCACATTCTGCGAAAACAGCTCATTAGTTAGGAAGTGACTCACCCGGTGTCTGCTAGTGCTCACATTTTTTAAATAAAAAAGTTCACAACATTAAGTTGATATCTGATGGAAGGGAAAGGTTCTGCTGACTGAAATCTAATGCAGCCAAATTTCTCAGAATGCATATAGCTGCCGTCCCTTGCGAAAGTAAGCAACTTATATGCGAGAAGAACCTTCTCCATCAATGCCTATTTTTACAAGCTTAACGATAGACTAAACACAAGCACAAACAAACATTCGCATCATAAAGGCCATGTGTAAATTTGATCAGACATTGGCTTCCACGTGGCAAGCTCGCCCACTCGTCCGTGGACGGACCCACAGGTCTTTTTCTTTTGTTTGATTTGATTTCTTGAGTCGCTTCTCCGCTATTGTTATGTTCAAGTGAGCATTATTTTGTTTTCTCTGATTTCTTAGCTGTCTGTTTAAAAAAAACCCTGCGGTTAATTATTTAACCGTATAAAAGACATATCTAGTTTTGAAAATGAACACAGGTTCATTACCATGTTGTGGGAAATACTTCAAATGCTTTTTTTGGGCATTTTAAAAATGTTCAGACCTATGATTTCGTAATTTGTATCTTTTGTGTCTCTGGACGTTTACTCACATCACATGACAATTTAAATTCTAGCTTTTAGACTTTAAAACACAAGGAATAAAGTTTTTTTTTAAAAAAAATTATTGCCAAGAGAAAAATTTAAAATGCCAAGGAAACTAACAGGGTATGATAAAGAGTTAACCCCCAAAGAGTTAATGTGATTAGAATATATATATATATATATATATATATATATATATATATATATATATATATATACATATTATTCATTTCAACAATAGTGGGATTCAACATAAAATGTGAGTACCTTATTGATGATCTTAAGCAATTTAGGGAGAAAATTCGTAAGAAGAGGTGCATGTATGGTGTACAGCGTAATAACGAAGACAGAAAAAATCTTAGAAGAGACCTGAAAGTGCATCGGGTAAATTTAAATAGTTGAAGGTTAATATTCACGATTTCTCAGAATCACCATACATTTTTTCTAGATATACCCTCATGTACTTTCATAAAACACATGCCATATTAGTCCCATCTTTCAAGGGTTTTAGAAACTATACATTATGTTTGTTTTTTTCCTTACATTTTCTGTCATAATTTCATTAGCGAATAAGCTACAAAACTAATATTAAATCGATGCACAGTTAACAATCATTTAATTACGCCCAAGGGTTCCTATAAAGAAGTACCTTGAACGTAGAGTATGTCAAGTTTTGTATCACTTAATTAATATTAGTTTTCAAAATATATATTTTACATAGTACAACTGTATTACACAGGACACATTGCATTACTTGAAATATTTGTCATATTTTTATGTGATAAAATATATTATTAAGTACTCATTTATAAGAAAGAAAAGTTCCAGTTTTATATATATATATATATATATATATATATATATATATATATATATATATATATATATATATATATAAAAACATTAATTATATGCACTACCTCTTCAAAGTATATGAAACATATTTTGCAAAAACGCATATTAAGTTATCAAAGAAAGAAAAATCTTTGTTCAATTATAAATTCTTCTACATAATAGTAGGCCTGGTTACATGGATATTTTATAAGAGCGGAAATCTATTTTTGTTCATCGCCAGATGATGATAATGAAAGTATTTGGGAGAGCATCAAATATTCATTTATTAACCAACAAATATATGTTATTTGGATTCCAAACTAAAGTCCTTTCCTATAATAAAACATGTGCAAATGAACTTATTAAATTTATATGGTTAAAAACATTATCAATGAATGTTTGGAGTTTTAAATAAAATATTATAACCTTTATCTAACGTAATAATATAAGCAAATGAATTTGTTAAATTAACTATAATCATTAAATGTTTGTGGCTTTATATTGAGCATCATATCCTTTACTTAATATAAAAAATGCAATGAACTTATTAAGTTAATATAATTAAAACACATTATCAATGAATGTTTTTAGTTTCAAATCAAATAATGTTACGTAATAACATACGTAAACGAACTTCTTAAATTAACATTAAATGTTTGAGGCTTTATATGAGCATTATAGCCTTATGCAATATACAAGCATGTGAAAATGGACTTATTAAAATAATATAACTAAACAACTGCTATCAATGCGTTTTAGGGTCTTAAATCGGATATTTTCCGTTTCAAGTTTTTGGTCAAAATCGGTCAATAAATCTTTTTTATGGTGCAAATGGTTCCTAGAACCTTTGGGCGTCCAAAGGGATTTGACATAGCATGCCCCCCTTTCTTCGGGTTCTACAGCGATTTAAAGTGCTTAGCATGTCCTTTTAAATCACACTATTTGCCAGCATACTTTTTTATAAAACAGAATGTTTCTCAAAACTTCATTTTCACACATTCAAAATTTCCCACGCGTAACAGTTTTTCTTTACATTCAATTAAAATTTCCCAGAATGTGCAGAAGTATCCATTATAATATTCTATACGATGCTAACACCAAAAATAATAAAAAAAACATTTTTATGAAAAAATTATTAACTTTAAAGATTAAAGTTTATTATAGATTTAAAAACTTATATCATAGTTCATCCATCAAGTTTATTTACAATATCTTTCTACACAATTTTTTAATGTGGTTGAAAGCTCAAATTACAAAAATTCCAAACTCTTTCTCATCTCATGAGCCGCGTGGGACATTTTGACTATGCGACATATTCAGGTAATAAAATTTATGAAATAATTTATAGCTGCGAAAGTATTTAACCATTAACTTTGTAATGGAATTACAGTAAAAGTTTCAGAAAATTTCATTAAAAAATGTGGAACTTTGAAAATTCACTCTGTGACAGATCCTCATACCCATGAATGCTCAAGAATAAATGATTTTAGATAATTTAAATAAGCTTATAGTAGCCATCTGGGACATTTCATGTTACGAAAATGTATTCACGGCTACCTGGACGTTTGACTCTATGACTACAGGGAAAAGGTTGTTTTTGTCATCTTTTATGTTTCTTCTACTCGTAATGGCTAGATGAATGGATCCCTCTACTATAACAAAGCCAAGTGCATGCAGATGGCCGAACGATAGATCTTTTTGGATCTAAGTTGCTGAAGATGTTTCAAAATTCGCTGAAAGTAGAAGGGGAGCAGGTGTCAGCGATAACGTCGTCGCTTCGTATGTTGAGGAGCTCTCCAATAAAGTGCTAGAAAGACGATAGGTTTTAAATAAGCGCGTTTGGCAGCTCAAGAACACACCAATTATGTTTAAATATTTGAAAGTCTCAGGAAAACCGTGGGCGCTGTGTTGTAGACCCCAAGGGACGCTGTGAAACCACGTGACAACGTTTGGATTTCATTTATAAGGAGAAACAAATATAGTAAAGCACGTTTTTTCTACCCAGCATTTTTCACCTGATGGCAGCCGCAGTTCAGATCACGAACTTAAGGCAGTACGACACTTCTCAGTGTTACATTTGGTTCATTCGCATATACGTTTTTCCAGTCTTACATTGCTCTTGAGTCACACACTCGCACAGTCATACATACCTTCCGCTCCTTCCCTGATGATAAACATCGTTTTACCAGCTGCAGTAGACGAGAGGCACACAGATGCATCATGGTTAGCACGTGTCATCAAAGTGATAGAGATAACGTACCAGGTGGCCGATTAAACATTCCAATGCGTTTAAATGAAGCAAGGTTGTGTGATTTAAACCTCTCTTCTCCGTCTCCCTCCTCTCGTGACCAATAAAAGCACTAAAGGCGAATTCGGGCCCCTGAACGACCCGGGGCATGAAGTGAGACCCTCGATACGACTACATCAACACCAGCATATAAAAACCGCTTCAAATCGGGCATCCAATGTATAAACACCCGCTTCAACTCCCAGTGTCCTTTAAAGAATATTACTGTGACTGAATAAAAAGCTCGCAAACAAAGTGTAAACCTTAATAATTGTACGACCATAAACATTTCAACATGCACTTAGTTCTAAATTACTTTAAATTTTTCAGGACAAGGAAAAATACACTGCTTACTAATAACTTGTGCATCTTATAGAAAAGCGTACAATAACAGGTTTCAAACGTCAATGTTACAACGTTATGCATTAGTACGTTCGCAAGTAAAAGTTTATACAAAGCAGTAAATTTCAAACTAAATTATTAAAGTTTATATTTTTCCAAAATTATTGCACCTTGAAGGTTTAGATGCTCAATGTAAACAACTTGAAAATTAGTAAATGTATGTATTTCAATATATATCAATATATCAATATATCTATATATCAATAAATATATAGAAAGAGTTCCAGAAAAAAAAACACTAACAGGGTCTTAAACCCTTAACTCCGATGCTGGAAATATTCACGATTGCCAAAGATGGTCAGTCCTAAACGAGAATTTAAAATTCAAAATAAATTGTTGTTTTGAAGCTGGAGGGAGTTTAATATCTTGTTTGGAGTGTAAATTGAAAAAGAAATGTGTCCTCAATCAACTACTGAGACGCAAGTGCTCATAACATGTAAAATTATGAAGAATACCAAATGTCTACTAAAAAGAAAATGTAAACAGAAGAATATCACGTAAAGATAGTTAACATGTGAGATAAAACGCAGTTTCTCTCTTCTTCCCCCTCCATCTCTTATTTCCTTCATAATTATTATGTACAATCCAGAGCTCTGTCATTCATGGAAAAGCATAACTGTGCGTAATAGTGCTTTAGCAGAGCTAATGAAAGAGTATTAGGCAGTCCTCTAAACAAGCAACCTGGCATCACTGTAAACAGTCCAGAGTAGCTGAAAACAATTAACACATTCTCATTCAAATGTATCAAGCTACAAGCGCCGCTTGCTTGCACGTCAGTGTTAAAATGTTTACACAGATAACCCTGGAAGACATGAATTGAATTCCAAGAAACAGCGTAAACATCACATTCTTTCTGAGAAGTTTGTGCTACATGAAGATAAAACAATAAAAATGTTATTAAAATGATAGAGCCTGCATTTTTCAGGGGGTTTATCTTTAAGTTGTTATCGGAAAATAGTACAGCCTCTGTCTCTAATATTTCAAGCACTTTTGACATACATGTAGTAAATCTCTGTGTACATTGAATTAAAGTTTTCCTCTCTATGTTAAACACATTTTCATTCTTTTTAAACCATGTTTATTTGGCAATTTTCAACAATACAATAATTTTCTTTCAACTCATATAAATATTTGTTTATCTTCAGTTTCTTCAGTGAATTCTTTGTTAGCCATGCTGTTTTTCGCACAATTTATACACATTTTCCTCAGCTTTCTCCTTACGTCCAAACTATACCAATCTTCTTTATTAAATCGTGTAAAACATTCTTTTCTGATTCTCATATTTCCAATTTTATCCAATCTTTATTCCTTGTTGCCTTGCGCCAAAAATTAATATCTGTAGCTAATAATCTGTTGGTTTGTTGTTTGTTACTGCTCGCTATAACAACAAACTCTGCAATAATTCACTATAAATGAAGTTTTACGTTCTGTTTAACATAATTACCATCCACTTTCTATTTAAGTGAACTTTTATCGTAAGAATCTGAAGTAGATTTCAAATAGTTAAATGTATTAACTGTCCGATTTCATTTTCACTATCGATCTTTCTTCATTTTCTTTATACAAAGTTAGCTATGTTGTATTTAATCGGAAACTTCTTCATCATGTATGTGAATTGTTTCTATTAGATAGAACTTGTATAGTCGAACGAATTTTTAAGGTTCTTTATCGTAGCATTTCTTTTGAAGAATTGTTTGTTTTGCTATCCTGTCTGAGATTTTAGCATTGAATGCTTTTATGTAGGACGGAAGGAGGGGCTTATCGTTACAACCCTCAACCTGGAGGAACGAGTGATCTTTGCTCTAACCGAAATGCAAGGCAGAAGAATCTGTACCCTGAATAACTCTCTGGATAATATCATCCAGGTCATTGAACTTTCATCACAAGGTTGCTAATTTTTTACTCTCGCTCTTTAATATCCTGGCTTGAAACAACAATTCTAGCATTTAACAGAATGTTATATTGGATACAGATTTTATATTGAGAATTATAAAATATTAATTTTATTATTTTTATATTTGCTACAGAAGTTAATAAAATGAATCACCGCACATATGTTATGTAGTCAATACATGGATCAAATTTTAGCTTTCTACAGAAGAAGTTCATGATAAAACTGTGCTAAACTCTTCATTTTTTAAATTCAAGAAAGAAAAAGGAGGCTGATCTCCCTTTCCACTCAGAAAACCATTCCCTAAAATTTATCTACTCCACAATCTGGAACATTTACCTCTTTTAGATCTATTTGTTGCACTTCACAATATTCACAGCTATACGTATACCTTTTGGGATCTTAATGCAACTCAATTTATTTAAATAATTCATTGAGTGCCATGAAAATGTTTTAACGCTCTATGGGGCTTTAGTTATTCACCTGAACCACTCACGCGGTGTTAAAAGTCTGCACTACTAATAAACGTATCGCAGATGGCAAACTCTATAATTCACTCCACTTCTTGTCAGCTCCATAAATGTCGCTTTCTGAACCTTTGCCGCGTCAGTCTCAAACGCTACATATTTGTGCAAATGCTTACACAGTTTATTTATTTTTTGTATAAATATTGTTTTAAACAAATGCAAATCGGCTTGTCTGAGTTTGCGGAATTTATTCAGTACTATTTTGAACTATTATCTCCTTCCAGAACTGCAATTCACGATACTGTACACAAATTACTTCAATCTGTTGCTGCAGTGCGCGAACGAAAAGGACGGTTTTAACACTTAAAAAAAACTACATGAATTTAGTGCAAATCGTAAATGTTCATTAACCAACTCACTCTCAAAGTTAGCAAAAGTGGGATTTCGAAAACGTTGCCACTGAAATCAGAAACATTTCGGTCGCAAAACTTAATCGTGTCAACCGAAATGTATTTTCCCAGAAGATATTATCTTCCATAAGGTAAGAGTGTACACATGTTTTACGAAACGCATTTGAAGTATGGGCTAGGCGTAAAACATTGGACAAGGTTTACAACTAAAGCCCGGTAATACAGTATGGTGCTGTGTTGTTTTGGGCTGCTATTTTATTTTCACATTAAATCTTGCTCTTCTGAGCAAACTGTATGGTAGTGGTTAATGTTATGTTACTGCATATGAGATAGATCTATAAGTTTCCAGCCTAACCATTTTCTAGATATGATAAAAACAAAAACTATATTTCACTTTTCACTATGTTTTCCCTTTATTGCAATACACTACTCACATCTTTGAATTAACATTTCAATCCCCCCCCCCAAATAGTCAGAAGTATTGTCTACAAATTGGGCATAAATAGCATCCATCACCTCTTCGTCACACTTAAATTTCCTTCCTCGAAGGTCCTTCTTGAGTTTTGAGAAGAGAAAATAGTCACTGGGGGCTAGATCTGGATTGCAGGGTGGATAGTCGATCTCATTGAAGCCGCATTTGTTCACAGTTTCCTTTGCAACAAGAACTGTGTGCACAGGCACGTTGTCGTGAAGATGACGATCACCACTACACAGCTTTCCTTGCCTTCTCTCTTTGATGGAAGCACGTAGTCTGTGCAGTAGGCGAACTAGTACTCCCGATTTACTGTGGTGTTCCTCTCCTTGAAGTCAATGAAGAATATTCCTTCACAGTCCCAAAAGATTGTGGTCATGATTCTTCGTTGACTGAGTGACCTTGGCCTTTAGAGGCGATGCTTTGCCAGGTTTACGCCACTCCATTGATTCTCTTTTGGATAAGGGATCATAGTAGGAGACCATAGTTTCAACTCCTGAGACAATGGTTTGCAGAAATTCTCTCTCGTTGCCACGGCGGAGCTTCAAAAATGCCTGACAACAGATGACTCGTTGCTGCTTTTGGATTGAGAAAAGAAGTCTAGGCCCCCATTTTACACCAATCTTATTCATACTTAAATTTTCATGAATAATTTTAAGGAGTGTTGTTTTAGAAACGCCTAATCTTGCTGCTATTTGTGTAACTTTGAGCCGCCGGTCTTCCATAATTTCTGCTACCACATGAGCGATGTTTTCACCTCCAAGGGCCGACATGCACGCTCTTTGTCTTCAATACTTTCTCAACCTATTCGAAAGAGTTTGGCACACTCTTTTACGGTAGAATATGAGGGGGCTACTTCCCCGTGTGCACCGTCCAATCGCTGTTTAATTTCATTTTGTGTAAGTTCTCCTTTTGTGGAGAACTTAAAAACAGCTCGAAACTCCATTTTGTGCATGTTACAATGTTCTACACATAGCCTTCTTTATGCAACCACATTTGAACAACTGAACACAGCGGAATGGAAGTTACAGCTGCAGTTATTTACTTAACAGCTAAGATATGACACCAGATAAGGGTTTTGTGAAGGCGACACTCCTTATGGGCGAGATCGGAAACTTATGGACCTAACTTCGTATATAATAATCAGAGCCGGGTGTTGATGACCTAAAAACTACCTAAAATGACCTATAAATAATCTTAAAATTATAAAAAAGACCTAAAATAACCTAAATATTTTGAAAATCCATAAAACATGAAGTAGGTTTGCCTATATCATTGCTTTATCAAAACAAAAGCATATGTGTAGTCACCTTATTCTGCATTGCCATAAATTACAGTGTACATGTAGAGATTTTCAAAATTAAAGTAATGCCGATTATTAACAAGAACATTGTTATGTTTTGAAAAACTGCTTTTAACATCGACACTCACAATTGGAACATATTTAAAGTATACTAAGCCACTAGGGGACAGTTCTTCGAAATTTAATGTGTTGATTTTTTTGCCAATTAGCACCTCAGAAATCATGCACAATTTTTTATTTAGTACACATTTGATTTTATTTGTCACCATTTCATCAACTTCACCACACACATCGCCAAGCGCAACTTGAGTTTTGTTGACAAGTTCAATGGAGGTTTCCAGTTTCACGCCACTTTCTTGAAGTTTCGCAATTGTAGAGGGCAAAAAGTCGAAATTTGCCTTTAAGTATGGCAGCTTCACCCCCATTTCATTGTGGAATAACAGCTCCTAAGCTTGGATGACATTAGCGACTTCTTGCAGTAGTGTACAGTAGCATAGATCCAGGAGCCCCAATAACGGGTTCCGGTGACAGAGCAACACCGGGATCACACTTCTCTTATTCGTGGAGTTTTAACAAACAATTTCTTTATTTCAGACACAAGCTGGTTGACTTTAGGAAAGTGAGCGCGACCCTATGCATGGCGTGGGCAGGAAAAGATAAGAGGCACCATCTTTGGAAAAAAATCCTTTAATTATTTTTAGCACTTTTAGCATGTAAGTTGTTGCAAAGGTAACAAAAAGCAGGTGGGCGTCATGATGCGCTATGGAACGGTCGAACAGTAGACATATTGTGGAATGCTTAACTACTTATAAAATTTCGGTGTTCAGCAAAAATACTTGACTGTTATCATTTGCATAGTCCTCACAATGAGGTGGGTTACGGAGCGACCTTCAATGTCGCTAATTTCATCAATAGAGAGACAGATCTTGTTAATTTCAATCATTGTCTAATGCTTCTTATGATACTGAGGAATATATTTTCTGCTATGTCGCCTTACTGGGATTATTAGCCGTTATAGCGTTGCAAGAAGTCACTTACATTTGTTTGGTTCCTGTAGAGGAATACTCACTAAAATTAGAAGGTCACGCTGCTTTTGGAAAAGTGCTGAAGATCTAGTGCAACTTGTGTTAACAGTAGCTGTGTTGTTGTTTTTTTTTTTTTTGGTTTTTTTATTTTTTTATTTTCCACCACTCTTGAGAGTGTGTGTTGTTTCGCGTTTGATATGCTGTTGTATTGTGAATCTCTTCTCCGCTGCCAATTTAACTTCACAGACTTTACACACTAATATCAAACCACGTCTTGGCCAAATTCACAAACCTTTTGATTTAAATGACTTGATTTCCGTCAATTTAGGAGCACAACAAAACTGCAACTAAAATAGACCCTTCTGCACCAGTTGATTTGCATACCACCAAAGTAGCTGTTTTCCTAGGTTTGCTATTTGCCTAAAAGGGAGGGAGGTTTAAAATAATAACTTTCCTGGAATGCAGTAAAGCACAGTCGTCTCTAGTAATGTTTACATCGGCAACAATTTGAACCAATGATCGCGTGACAAAAGATTTAGTTATTCACTGTATCACGTCTTACTCCTTAATTCCCAGAATGTGAGATTGGCTGTTTAAACAACACTTCCTGGCAACATTTTAGATAAAATTGTGAATTTAATACATAAGGCTCAACACCTATTCCTACCACTGTGGTTATTTAAATGTTAAGGCATGTCTCATTTAAAAATTCCATCCTAACTTTGCTTAAACGAGGAAGGCAACATCACTGCAGAATAGAAAAAAAATTTAATTGAAAAATACATAAAATACATCGGTAAAACTACAAAAAATGAGTAATACATCAATACTGTCAAATTTTACCTGAAATAGAAAATTGCCAGAAAAAATACGCAACATTACAAGAAAAATATGTTCGGTTTAGTCACAAACCCACGATCTCGATTAAAATAAAAATATACATATATTTCTTATTTAGAAAGTATTTTCCATGAGATTTATTTTTATTCTGTTTTAAACGGCTCTGGACGATAAAGAATTAATCTGACATTAAAAAACAAGTTAAAATTTATAATATGATAATATGACATTATGGAAAACCTAAGAAGTGAAATATTCCAAACAGGAAAAACTTCATTCATAAAGTTTACTTTCCTAATTACAAAGACATTAGCTAATAATTCGGTTATGGAACTTGAGTAATGCACGATGTTATAAATTAGTTTTTAAAAATGTAATATGTGAATAATAGGACACAAAAAACTTAAGTCACATTCTTCTATATTATCACAAATGTAATAATCGTATTTCTCATTCCCCAGTCTGTACGAGTTTTCTTTAAAAGTTTGTGTACTTTCCAGGTTTTTCTTCCTGCACGAGAAAAATGAGACGCCATTGTCGGTTACTATTACACCGTGCACTTCCATCATCGCTTGGAATATTCGTCATCTTCACCACAATGATACAGGCAAACGTAAGTACAAAATGTAACTTATAATGCTAGAGTAGAAAGGAGCTACGTAACAGTGTTCCATTGCTAATACACGCACAAACTTTAGTTCCCAGATCCCCCACGCAAATGATAGAAACTCTTCTATGCTCATAAATTGTTTGCTAGTCACGTTATAGAAAGGGAAGCACACTCTAGTCTTGCCTACAACAATTGAATGGATGTGTTAAGAAAAAAAAAAATACGCGCTTGATAAATCCGATATATAGAAAAAATGGAAGAGCCGGCAAAGCGTATAAAAGTGCAGGGAGATATTACTCTCATTTGAATAATTATTTATCCATTGACATCAGACGAGGTAAAACATTTAAGCCTGAAGAGGTGCTTGGTGTAGTCAGATCTGTTGAAGAAGTAAACAAATTTCATAAAGTTAGCTGTGTTGCTTTTGTCACCAGAGAATTCAGATGTCATAGAAATGAAAAATGCATTCTTTAACTTAAAAACTGGAAATATTAGTGTTCTAAGAAAATAAAATAAAGGTAACATCAGAAATATAGCTATAAGCAGGAGTTAGGGAAAAAAGCACTAAACAATCAGAAAGAGGGAAAGCTGAAAAATAAGGGAAAGGCAGAAAGCATGAAAGAGAAAAAAGAAAAAGCGAAAAAAAAAAAAAAATAAAAAGAAAGCTAAGGAAAAGGGGAAAAAGAAGAGAAAGAAAAACAATAAAATGGAATGTAAGGAAAATAAAGAAAAACGAGAAAGAAAGATAAGGAAAGAAAAAGCAAGAAAGAAGGAGAAAAAGCAAGGAATAAAGAAAAGATATAAGGAGAGAGGAAGGAAAGAAACAAATAAACAATGAAACAAAGCAAAGGAAGAGAAAAGAAGAGATTCAAAACAAAGATAAAAAGGACAAGGAAGAAAGAGAGAGAGCGGAAGAAACATAAAAGAACAGCCTTAGTTATGATACGAGGGTACGTCCATAAGTTTCCGATCTAACCATTTCCTAGATAGGGTAAAGACTAAAACTATATTTCACTTTTCAATATAGTTACCCTTTATTTCAACACAGTTCTCACATCTTTGAATTAACATTTCAATCACCCCCCCCCCAATAGTCAGAAGTCCTGGCTACAAAATGGACATAAACAGCATCCATCACTTCTTCGTCACACTTAAATTTCCTTCCTCGAAGGTCCTTCTTGAGTTTTGAGAAGAGGAAATAGGCACTGGGAGCTAGATCTGGGCTGTAGGGTGGATGGTCGATTTCCTTGAGGCTACATTTCTTCATAACTTACTTTGTAATAAGAGCTTCACAGTCCCAAAAGTTTCTGGCCATGATCTTCTTGGTTGACTGAGTGACCTTGGCCTTTAGAGGCGGTGCTTCGCCAGGTTTTCGCCAATCCATTGATTCTCTTTTGGACCAGGGATCATAGTAGAGGGATATAGTTTCAACTCTTGTAACAATGGTTTGCAGAACTTCTCTCTCGTTGCCGCGGCAGAGCTCCAAAATGCCTGGCAACAGATGACTCGTTGCTGCTTTTAGATTGAGGAAAGAAGTCTAGGCATCCATTTTGCACTAACCTTATTCATGTTTAAATTTTCATGAATAATTCAAAGGAGTGTTGTTTTAGAAAGGCCAAATCTTACTGCTATTTGTGTGACTTTGAGCTGCCTGTCTTCCATAATTTCTGTTTCCCAAGAGCGATGTTTCCAGGAGCGAACACCTCCAAGGACCGACCTGCACACTCTTCGTCTTCATTGCTTTCTCGAGCTATTCCAAAGAGTTTGTCCCACTTTTTTACGGTAGAATATGAGGAAGATGCTTTCCCGTGTACTCTGTCCAATCGCTGTTTAATTTCATTTGGTGTAAGTCTTCCTTTTGTGAAGAACTTAAAAACAGTTTGAAACTCCATTTTGTGCATGTTACAATGTTCTACACGTAGCCTTCTTTATGCAACCACATTTGAACAACTGAACAAAGCGGAACGGAAGTTACAGCTGCAATTATTTACTTAACAGATAAGGTATGACACCAGAGAAGGTATTTTGTGAAAACGACAAACCTTATCGGCGAGGCTGGAAAGGACCCACGGTTGCACCATTTTGGGTAAGAAATGTGTACCCTTTTATAAGAACTTGTGGTACTAGATCAAAAAGTAAATGACCTCCTTTTTCAATTTTTTTTTTTTTTTTTTACTGATAGTAAAAGTCTGTCACTTAGCTAATTTTTCAAACAAAATGTAATGATCACTTCATATTTCCAATGTGAAATGAAGAGAAAAACGTTATGTATACTTTAAGACAAAAAGGTATGTTCACCTGTCCGCTTGGACACAGCGCCTCGTTCACACAGTCTCCTCGTGGATAGCTTGGTTAATCGGCTGTTGTATGATAGATAGGCTGTTTTAATGTCCGTTTTTACTGTTAAGGTATCACAGGTGTTGGAGGTGAAATGGCAAGTTGGAAAATGAATTTCTATTTGGGAAGGAATCGTTCTAGGTCTTTCCCTCGCATTTGCCATTGATGAAGGCTGAGGAAAAAGCTGGAAAAAAAATCAGCATGGGAAGATGATTCTGGAGGAATTCAAATCCAACATCTCTCGTTGCCAAGTCCGTGCCATTAAGATCGGGATATATAGGCTTTGGACACTAATGAAATACTCAAAATCACATCGCCACAAATAGATTTGCATTCCTAATTTGTAAAAATATGTTGATTTATCCGGTTTTAGGCCCAATTTCTAATTTTTCACCTGCACGGCAATATATTTTTATTTACCCCTTATGTTCACAATTTGATCATAGTTTAAAAATGACAAAAACACAATAAATGTGATCTGGAAGCATCTAGGGGACTTCTCCATTCACTGTTTTCTTGAAAGATAAGTTCAACCAACCATACGTTAGCAGAGGTAAAATCTTTTTCTGTCAGTCAAAGCAAATTCTAAATTAGAAATATCTGACTTTTGAGTAAGTGGAATAACTATAGGTTGATGAATCAAAAAAGACAAAACATGCAGGTCTCTTCATTTCAGAACCAATGTGCCAACTAATTTCTGAGAGGATAGTTAAACACAGTGGACCGAAAACGCTATATAATACGTTTACCTTTTAAAAGGCTAGGCATTTCTTTAAGATACATACAGCGTGTCGCATTTATCTTCCTCACCCAAAATAACTTTTTATGATGCGTCAAATGAAAAATTGTTTGAAAGAAACATTTTTTAACATCATTAGTTATTTTGGGTGCGCAAGATAAATGGAACATTCTGTATATATTACTGAAATCAACACATTCTTGATTTTCGTGTAGATTTAATGCCTCTCTTAAGGGACACTGACTGAAATTTCTGTATTTTTAAGCAATTGTGTTAGAACGTTGTACACAACACAATAATACTATTAGTAAATACAGTGAACATTTAATTTTTATGATAAATATATTCAGAGATACAATTTTTTCTAAAACTATTTTACAAAACAATGCACTTTTTACAAACTTGCTTATAGCAGGAATATCGAAGGAAGTAAATAATTTTATTTTCTTCTCATTTCTCTAATTAGCATTGTTAGATCATTTATTTGTTTTGTGACAGTGGTATTATTTGCAGGGATATTAATCCTGTTTCTCTTGAACATTTTTAAAAAACTAGCTATTTTTCGCACACACACACACACACACACACACACATATATACAAAAACAATTATGTATAAATCAAAAATAATAACCAGATTTGTTAACCTATCTTTCCAGAGCATGCTTGAAAATTTTCATTTAAATTGGAACAAAATTCATGCACATGTGAAATTTTCTGTATTGAAAAATGAATATTTCAGTTTCTGAGAACATGCATTAAATACATTCTACAAACTACCTCTGTACATAAATTTGTTATTCTAAATTAAGGGCATATGCGTTAAAATATGAACAAAGAATGCAGAACTGACAGTAAATACAAATAAAATACATAAATGTAGAGAAAAAAAATATAATGGAGCTAAATTGCACAATATTTACTTATTTGGAAGTTGCAATGAAAATACAGTACATAACCGTGTAGTTTGTTCCTAGAGAGCAACATCATGCATAGACACCTGGTTGTTAACACAATATGCAGAAATAACGACATAAAAATATATCATTTGATGATATTATGAACTTAGATCTATTATACGGAGAAGTGCACGTGGTTGTATATACAGGCTAAAGCATTTGCGTTGGAGATTTATAAATAGAGAAAAATGGAAAAATATTTATAATTTGATTCCTATAGCACATTAATTATTTTATACGCATTAATCTAAAAATAAAACTTTCTATCATTTTAGACAAAAATTCTCTTAAAATTACATAGGCTAAAATGAAACACTATAAAATCAGTGCATTTCTTGAAAAAATCTCTGGAAGAGCATGCATAATTGCATAATTTATTAGATACGATCCATGCTTTACGAACTGGGTACTTCACAAAACATGTGGTTTGACCAATGAAAATACGATTTCACAAAACATTTCTTCATGTACGACCAATTGTGAAGAAATATTCCTATAAGCGTAAGTGTACAAAATTAACGCTTAGGAAAACTGTGATTTAGTCAAGAGAGCGACAACATTAGTCAGCCGCATAGTACAGAGAATATTCTGCAGATAGAAAACAAGTTGGTTCTTATCAACATTTAGAAATATTTAATGCACAGATCCATTCAAAACGAGAAGAGTGCTGATGCAGCTGACGCAGTGAATGCTAACATCCGCGCCTCTTACTGGCACCATTAGTTGAGAATAAAACTCAAATGCTAACTTCCTATGTGTAACCAGCGATAAGCAGATGGCGGTCACACCATTATAGACTCTTACACGCAAATATTATTTCCAGAAAAATGTTAATTTTATTTCTTCATTGATGTAAGTAGGTCTTATTTGAATAATTTTCTATGCGTGTAGTCTTATTATTTAGACTGAACAACCTATGAAAATTAAGTTTCATGCATGGTTTTTACTTTAATGCTATAAATTGTAAACAAAACACAGTGTGAAGACCAAACAGGCAACATTAATCTGTATAGAGATTAATGAGCATAATAAATGAGCTAATTGCTAAATTCTGGGTACTATTCCGGCTGTGGTCGATGAAATTAATAACACAATTTAAATATCTGAAATGAAAAATTTGTTTTGCAGGAAAATTAGCGTTATATGATCATGTAAAATGTTCTAAATTCGGAACTGTGTTTCACAGCTTCTCCACCGACACGGGTGGCCGGGGTCATTAAGGCACGGAATCGTGAGCGGAAGGTCTGGGGTTGGAATCCTACCAGGATCGTCCTCCCTGACTAAGGGTTTTTCCAGGTTTTCCTCAGTCCTCATAACTGGCAAATGGCACTTACGCCAGGAACGTTTCATTCCTTAAAAAAAAATTCTTTCCCAACATATTATTTCATCTCATTTATCATCAATGTTCATCGCCTGTGGTGACTCAGTAGGAAAAACGAGCGTTAAAAAACCACAAAAAAAAAAGCTTCTCCAAAAAAGAAACAGGGCGGAATGTTGAATGTCGAACTGTACCCAGCTTGGCTGAATACAATGCCGCTAGATCTTCAGTTATTTTGAAATCATCATCAACTCCGTAGATGATAATTGCTATTTCAGTAATGTCCTCCACATCGGTATTTTCATCCAGTGCTTAAGAGTAAAATGGATTTTTCAGCCAACCTCGTACCTAGTAATGGTTTCCACTTCTTAGCGATTATATTCGCTACTCTATGACTAGCTTTTATATAAGATGTTGACCTTGTAAGCATTTTTCGTTGCAAAGAAAGTTTCCTTTGTACATCGTCACTTACTTCGTAGGTGCTGTTCAAACATATCGTACTCTTTACTAACAATTGCCTAACTAAATAGCAACCAAATGCATCACGTTGAATTAGACAAAAAGTTAATCTCTCCCTTTTTTAAAAAATGTTTTCAGCTTCTTTTATTATTTACTTGTAGAAGTCATTATCGATTTAGTTTGCCCCGGTGGAACTTCAAGTTTCCCTTACACCGCTAAGGCGTCTGCAGAGTTGTGGACAGAAATAACCGCTCAACTCGCTGCATGCAGTCAAGGTAAAAATGGCAAAAAAATGGGGGGTGGGGGGAATGAATTAATTTCATTACATTTAGATTCACATGACGAAGCTATTTTCTCCTATTTTCATTTTAAAGTTCTGTCATGTGACTGCTTATATAATCCTATACACGGGTAAGGATCATCTGTTAACTATTAAAAGTCTTTTCTTTTTTAAAAAATTGTTTTTTCTTGCACATATAAAAATTCAAAGTGCGCCTTGCAGTGCTAAATTTCACCGATTAACTTGAAATTTTCAACAGAGGTTCTTGAGGCAAGAATGAATGAAAATATTCACAAGAAAATGTAAATAGATCAAGAAAATATTATTTGCTGATGTAATGTTCTATTTATATAAAAAGTATAACATATTCCACAAAGTAAAAATGAATGTTTTCATAAAATAAAAAGTATTCTCATAGTTTATCTCTCTTATGAATTTAGAACAAAATTATCTGCAGTTTTTTTTTTTTTTTTTGCAATTTTTTAAAATTGCAACGCAAGGAGCATTATTAGAAGCTCATAAATATCACAAAAACATTTTTTCAGGAAATATTTATGTCATTGCTGCGATTAATGTATGGTAAAAAATGGAAGTGGATTGGTCAAGAAATTTAGGCATTTTGTTTTCTCAGGCGATTCGCATTTATTTGCCATCTTTTCGTGTTTGCAATTAAAATCCATCGGGGAACAGCCATGAGCGTATTTTTTGGGCTGCCTTGTTCTCAAATTCACCTGCTACTTCTGGCCGATATCAATGGCGACGCGATACATTTAAATAAAATGAGCCAGCAGGAACGATATCTTTTGATATTGCTATTGTTACTAAGCAACTGTAACTGGTAATTATTAAGGATTTTACCTATTTTTTATTATGAGAAGCACTGTTAATAATAATATCGTTTATTTATTTTACCTAATGAAGTTAGTACTTCATTAAAAGAGTTAATACTCTTTTCAACAATTTCAACCTAATACTTTTTAAATGGTGCATTTTCCAAAATATTGTAAATTGTCGTTGTGACCGCCAGCTCTTGATTTGAGACGTCAGAATTGCAGAGATGAGTAGCAATAGATGAACAAAAGTAAGGTGATCGGTGTAATGGAATTATGACGAGAAGATAAAGAGTAAAAACTGGTCGAAAGATAGTGCGGCGTTAATTGCAGTTATTCTTTATTTTGTAACTTCAGTTAAAGTTTGTGTCCGAGGAAACACACCAATGCTTCACGGTCCACATGACCCTGCTCTTAAGTAGAATTAGCTCGTAATGTGCGTTAAAATTTGTTTAGAAAGTTCCTAAACAATCGACTCCTTCCAGAACTGCGCGTACTTATTTGAATCTACTGGTTCAGTGTAAAAGAAAAACCCGAACAAAAACTACAGTTTTAACAGAGCAAAAATACAAGAAATGAGATGTATTACAGCGGTCCAATTATTTACTGGAGGGAGAACGACAATTCCAGCATCTTCTGTAAGGTACCGTTGTACGTACGTTTTAGGAAGCGGAGTTAAATTGCGGGTGTCGCCGATTGCGATACGCTTAGTACCTCACACTTCAAAATCCGCATGGGCGCATAAGGTATAAGGTATATCATTAAAGCCCGGTAGTTTCAAACCAAGGCCATCTGCAAGACACAGATTGAAGTACTATTAGGGGCAAAATGTTCTCATCAATCAGCAGTTGCCAGAGTATTTTTTCTGGCGTAAAAATGTAAGTATGGCTTCCTTCGGAAGAGAAGTAAAGCCGTGGGTCCCATATCGTACATTTACGGCGCGATAAAGAACCTCAAGCCTGAAAGAAGAGACCTCTGAGCAAAATTTGTCGGCCGTTTCACGTCCTGAATTGAATGGGACGCTGATAACCGGAGATGTTAAAGAGCGTCCATAAATGAACCAAATCAACAAGTCAGAATATTAATACCAAATAAGAAACACAACGGTGTCTCGTAGGAGAGCAATTAGGGAAATGCTACAGAAGTATAAACAGCAGCAACACTTTCTCCACAATGTTAATTTTAAATGTTTAGGATGATTAGTCTTTAATGACCCTAAGCCTAATGGACTATGCGCAACACATATGAAAATGTCTATCAGTATATTTTGCGACACTTCATATATTACGGAAAATATTTTAAAGTTATGACACAAGGTTAGTCAAATGAAAGTCCAGCATCTCTTACAGAAGGGAATAAATTAACTTTAATGTTCTCCAAAGTTAAACTTCTTCAATTGTGACACAAGATGACGGACACCGCCTACATAAGATTTTTTGCTGTGAACTGAAAACATTGTGCACCGCCTCGCATGTTAGAAGTGCCACATCTTGTGGTTTTTTTTTTTTTTTTTTTTCAATTCTCAAAAAATGCAGAAGTCTTATGAGCTGTAGGAAACAATAGTCTAGTATTTCCCAGCGCAACCTTTACTTTGTCAGTATGCCGAGATGTTGTGAAGCAAAACCCTCTTGGGCATTTAAGATGTTTTTTAAATTTTCACAGTGTCCTCACATGCTTTTGCACTATCTTTTTACATCTACAAAGTTCGCTGACAATTGGCCTTAATAATCGAAAAAAAATAGCTGATTGGAATTTTTTGTTTCCTTGAGCTGCAACAGTTAATGCGACTGATATTCTATTGACTTATTCTTGCACAGCCACTGTAGTAGTCCAGATGTTGATGCACAATTAATCCAACTGCAAGGCAAGCACTTTTATTGATCTGTAAATCTGACGCACCAACACAATCACGTCCGGTGCGTATCATTCTCTAGAAATGATCTCCCGCAAACGCCAATTTAAAATAGGCAGTAATTCAATATCTCCAACCTCACACTAGCAGCCACTCTTCTTCTGAGCCTTTGGTGTTACATATTTTGTGTCCCAGGATAACAATTAAAGAAGTTTATTTTGAAAAATTGAACAGGTTGTAGGTATTTGCCTGTGAGATTTAACAGCAGTAGTTCCTCTACCCTACCGCAATGTTAAATATTAAGTAATTTATACAACAACGAAATGCGTATATCTTTTGTACTCAAGCACTGCTTCGGTTGCTAATGAGGCAGGAGCAATGCCATGCCTTCACATAATTCCACAAATGCTGCACTCAATCTGATGCTTTGGTTCACACTCAACCACTAGAATGTGAAATTGGAGACATATCTTTCCTTCCAACAGGCCCACAGGTTATTATTTCTTAACTTAAGGGCATTTATTTTCACTAAGGAAAACAATAGATACAATTTTTGTTACAAGAAACCAAGAACATACCGGGGATTTGTTATAAATCTTGTCCCCTCATGTGGTGTTTACGTCTCGGCTACTAAGCGTGCTTTAGCTGAGACATTCGTACTTAACTCGACTTTCTAAAACGCGCTAAAACGTTTTCCCTCGCCTAAAAATACCCCTATCGGGAAAACACATTCTGATTGACACAATGAAGATGGGCCACATTTTATAGCTAATACTTTTCTTTTGCATTTCGAAACCTCCACTTGAACTAATTTCCAGAGTGATTTTGGTGGTTCTTTCAACATTTACATCAATTTAGCGTAGCTTTTCTCTGTTAAAACTGTACGTTAGTTTGACACCAAGCCAATTGATTGAAATTTATGCACAATGTGGTGAATTGCAGTTCTGAAAATAAAAAGTTAACCACAAAACTTTTAAATTAAATTACTTGCGCACACAGCATACTGATTCCTATTTAAAATAACTTTTACACATAAGAACACTTGCTCTAGAGTCAACTGTCCAACTAATGCATGTATACTCTGTGAGACCAGCTGGAAACAGGTGCAGAAAAATACAATCAAGGAAAACGTAAAGAGGGCTTGAGAATCGCAGTTAAGTACAGGAGCCGCCGGCTATACGGAACGCGTAGTAAACGAAACATAAAACACCGCGTAAGCGGACAAGGTTTATGTCTAACGCTCTATATTAATTAATTGCTAAGTTATTTTCCCATTTATACAGTGCAGTTATTTGAGTTACGAGCAAGCAAAGCGTGGCTACCTACTCGGAGAAGGCAATCAAAGCTGTATAATGCATTTGCAGGTAGCAGCCTGTGATTAATTTGAAGGAGAATTTGTGAGAGAGTGGTTGTGCGTTCGTGCGTTAATCTGCGCTTTATTTTGTGAGCTGAGCCGGGGTAGAAACCTTTCCAAAGCACAAGGCATCATCACACCGCGCCAGCCCACCTCGCTCTGTTCTTCGTTATTTATGCGACCACATAAATACGAGTACAGTCTTGAAGAACGGGTTTTTATGTGTGTGAAGTGTAGAGAGGTGGTAAGACCATTAGCAAGAAAATATTCCGGCAATCGTGTTCCATTGACAGGATCTGTTCGACAAATTGGTAAACAGTTACGAGAAACAGTATCTCTCAATAACATGAAACGTGTTCCCAACCGCCGATTTCTTGCTGAATAAAAGGTAGATTAAATGCAAGAATTTCCCACGCAGATATCACCAATGTATTGCCGTTGAGGGGCACCTTTTTCAACATCACTGATAGCACAATTTAGTGTTAGTACTAGACTAAAATACAGTATCACTTTGTGTTTTCAGTAAAAATATAAATACTAACTTTACTCTTTCCCTTTTACGGTTGCGGCCGATGCAGTACCCAATAAGCAGACGCGCGCAGGCGGCCCGTAACTCAAATAACCTCGCTATATTACTTGAATTACCTCCTTATTATGTCTGACGAAATACATAACTTATCAGAAGAGAGCGTAATAATTATATACGTAATTGCATTAAGTGTTAAAGAACTTCCGCACATTTAAGTATGCCTTTTACTTGTAGTTAAATAATTTAAATATAGCTCAATGTGCTTTCGACTTAGTGCCAGCACAAAGAATCTGATGTTCCGCCACATATCAAATTCCATTGCATTTACCACCCCTTACGGTGCTACGCTCTACTCTTTAGAAAATAAAACGAGGGAAAGACAGGTTGGCCCTAAAGAGTAATTTTGCAAATTAGTCTGAATTGATTAAGCTCTCGAAAAGAACTTTGATTATTCACTGTTAGAGGTGGGGACATTGGAAGGGAATGGTTTTCTCAAATCTTAAGGTAGTTCCTGCATAAAATTCATTCAAATAAACTTAAGATTTATTTAGGTTAATGCTGACATGCGATCAAGGAGAGGGTTGTGATGAAGCCATTTTTGGGTCTACGTGGGTGTGTAAATGTCTCCCCCGAAGATGCTCTTAACTAAACCGTTTGGCAACAGGGGAAAGGAGGAGCTGTGGCGGCTGTGTTGAAGCGCAATGTCGGTGTATGGTTAAAGACAAGACGCAACAGTTCCCTAAGAGTGCTTCAGTTTAGTTGAATGCGACTTGCAAATACGTAAACTCTGAATGTTTGCTGTATTTGTTGACAGGTAACTTTAAAATCACAAAAGCGAACAAGAACGTTAACGATTAAGAAGGCCTACAATCTGTACTTTGATTGCATCATAGACCAAGACAAGCTGTGGGCCGCTCTTATATGTGCCTTAGGTCTTCGTTCATAAAACATCATCAATGGGATTTGTTATTTCCATGATCTGGAGATAACAATCACACCACACAAGTGAGTGCTACTTTTGAATCAAAACTCGCTTAATACACGGTATTTCAAAGAAGAAAAAGTCAGCCGTGACATATGTTCAGCTATGCCTGTTCCTAAGTCCTATACAAAGTGACGAGGGAAGCAGGGATCTAGTGCTACTCCATCACCTTCAAAACAAAGATGCTTATTTCCGGTATATACAGAAGAGCGTACACAGCAGCATAAAACAACACAGAGTTGAATGATCTGATAAGAATTGCATAAATGTTGCTGTTTGTATTACAGCAATGGAGTTGTCTTGACCAGACGGTAAATGAGTCTGCCTTTCGTGGCTGCCATACTCCATTCCTATCATTTTTCACAAAAGAAAATAACTTCGTATTTTGCAGTAATGCAGAGGGTCTTATGGCAGCTCTGAAAATTGACTACAAAATTGATGATTGGAGATTGTTCATAAATTCATTTAAATTACGACTAAAGGCTGTCCTTCTGTATAATGACAAATTGTTTCCATCGCTTCCAATTTGTTATGCAGCCTAAATGAAAGAAACTTACCACAGGATGAAGCAACTGTTATAAAAAGTAAACTATGACAATGTTAAGTAGCAGATGTCTGGTGTCAGGAATACACCATCTTGTGTCTATGGGACAACCGTGTCAAGGTATGTTACTTCAACCTGGAACACAGAATGTAATTAATGAACCATTTGTAGAATGCAGCAAAATTCTACTCCCTGCTCTAAAAATATTGAGGAAGCATTTTGTATCCGTGTAGGAAATTGTCAGGTCTCAGTGAAGTCAAAATAAGTTGGTATGCAGTTATGCAAACTGTTCAATGATGAACATTTCAATAATATTCTCACAAATAATGAGAAGTCTGCAATTCTTTTGTTCAAGTGTCCACCAACTTCCCCGGAAGTACAAAGGCAGAAAACCACGAGGATCTTGTGGAAAATCTTTTCCAGTACTATGAGAGACTGGAGTGTAACATATTCTTAAAATTACTCCTCTTACTTACATTCTCACTTGGACTTCTTCCCCGAAAACTATGGTGCTGTAAGTGACGAAATGGGGAACACTTCCACCAAGGAATGTCGAAGATCGAAGAAAGTTACCATGGAATGTGTGAATGGATGTTAGCCAATTACTGCTTGGAGCTCATCAGAGAATCACCAACAACAGAATACAAATGGCAGGCAGTGTAATTTCTCTTTCAGCGACCTCCTCCAAGGGAGAACAATAATGTAAATACATGCCTACACTTTTAAAAATATTTCTTAAAGTTGAAATAGGTTAAAAATCTAGAGATAAACTTGCATTTTAATACTCAGCACCCTCGAAAACATAAAGATTAGTTTTTTTCATTCAGGATGCAGAGAAAAAGTTAAATGTTGTTGACTAGTGATCTGAGAACGATATTCTCACGTCTCTCAATAAGATGCTGGAGGAAAACCCGCAATATGCGGAACTGAAAAGGTGACGTTAGAAATACGGGAGAAAAAGTTAGTAAAGCTCAAAAACATTAACAACTACTTAAATATAAATTGCCAAACAATTCAAATCAGGTTCATAACATGTGTAAAAATATTTTAAATTCAAAATTATAAGGTGTAAAACAAACACGTTAATTTTAGCATACAGTAAAAGGAAAAAGCACATCAGCAATAATGCACTGCAAATTAAAATATAATTAGGACTTTCAAAGGCAAACTTATAAAGAACAAAGGCTAACATAATAAATCTTATGATATTTGCTCCATTTAACTGGCAAAGTATATTAACTGTTGGGCAAACAAATTACAAACACCACAATTGAATTTATTTTAAAGAAATAACATTTTAAACACTTGCCATAAAAGTAATGTCTTTGCAATTGCCCAAACAGTGCACATTTGGTTACAAAATGCACATTAAGCAACCTAACAATTATATACAATCTTTACCATTAAAACAAACTTTTCTCAACCAAAATAGCTGCGTCTCTGAATAGATACATTGAAGATGAACTTAACAAAATTTCTAGTTACAATTCCGAAAGATACCCAACTCCCGCCTGGTTTAACCGAATAGAAGAAATAGTCTGCTGAACTAACCATGCAACACAGCCGTTCACTCTACGTAATAGCCCAAAAAAGAAAGAAAAGAGGAGCGGAAAAGATGGAAACAGAGTATTACTGCTTCCTCTAAATCTAACCTAATCATTATTCCTAAAGCCAAAATATTCGTAAAGTACTCAAACCTAAACTGCGAATTAGATTTTTCCACCAGTTTAATGAAAAGAGCCATGACGTAATTGCTGACATCGCGACAATAGCGTGTGACACATTCCCTATATAGATATCTTACGTTCGGCGCGTTAACAGAATCGAAGCATAAAGCGACATTTGGAGGAGCCGCCACAACTCACGTGACTGCAGCTAATTTCCGATATCTTTATTGCAATGAACCAGTTTGTATCATCTTTATTTATGCTTCTACAATATTTTAGTAATGGAGCGGGGTGGTTCTGGCGGGAACGCCTGGGGCTCGCAATGCAATTCCCGTTGGGCCGGGTATCCTGACTGAGTATTTCGTGCTTTTTTCTGGCCATTTTGGCAAATGCTGGGATGGTTATATACATTCCACATGGGGTCTGCATGACGCCTTCTCGGGTTACCTTGATGGTGGACCGAAAATGGCTCTCAGGCGTCTGAGGAAACGTAAGGGACCCGCCTACGCTCGTGTATCGCCTCCATCTAGCGGCCTTGATACTCTTAACTTTTAGTGTTGTAAGCTGTGATTGATCAAACAAAGCGACAGATGCACTTTCTTTGACTAGAAAGGAGGTTCAGTATGCTCTTGCAATGCAGAAAGGTTAGAACAATGCCATC
The DNA here is from genome assembly GCA_030762175.1 of Metallyticus violacea. Taxonomy (NCBI): domain Eukaryota; kingdom Metazoa; phylum Arthropoda; class Insecta; order Mantodea; family Metallyticidae; genus Metallyticus; species Metallyticus violacea. Next base: position 14,445,280 of record CM060846.1, on the reverse strand, counting down.
TAATGAAGAAGCTGTAATTGCAACCAAAAGTGCAGCTTTGATAGCATCAATTGTGTTAAGAAAAAGTTTAAAAATCGAAATATTTTGTATGATTTTTACAATATTTCAACTGCCCATTATCTAACTTGGCCGTGTTGCCTGTGTACATCATTCATTTAAGTGAACGTGCCATTTTATAACTTAAAATTAATAAACACTTGTGTTTTTAATGAATTTCGTTTAAGTATGTGAAGGGGGATACCCAGCTTCTTGGAAAGAAGTAGAGTGCCGAGTGGTAATATGCACATCAGAGAAAAGAATAAGCATATATAATTAAAGAAATTCCACCACACAAAATTTATGATATGTGTTGTACAGCCTGAATGTTTCATGTTTGTTCACGACACTCCGGAGTCAGTGGCAAGGCCAAGTATTGTGTTCTCGCACGACCCTTCTATTATGTTCGTCTGAAAAAATCCTTGGAAAAACAATATAGATATGAAGCTAAGTTTCTCTCCCTTTAAAAAGTGAAATCTGCCAAGGGTAGCTTGGATAACAGTCGCCCAGTTAAAAACTAAAGGGTAATTGTAGCCAGTCAGAAGGCTTGTTTTCCAGAAGGTTTGAAGCCTGACTATCTATCCAATAAGAAGATAGAATTTAGAAAGCTTCTAGAATGTTCTAAATTTTTATTTCAAGCATCATTATTCTTTAAGAACGCTTATATAACCCAATTTCTGGAGCATTCGGGGAGTCGTAAATAGTTAATCGAGCCGATAGCAAGGGAAGTTTTTACACAGTTGCTAATATGTCATTGAGTTGCTAGTATTTCGACGAGTCTCAAAGCGTATTCTGTGTTAATGAAATATTTGTTCTTTCGTCACTCAGATGAGTAAATTATTAAGTTTGAAGTCACCAGGTGAATTTAGTGTGAAAGTGTCGCGGGAAAGTAACAAAATAGCAAGGCAAGGTTTGATTAGGTATAAAGTGTTTACAGCGCGTAATAACAATAAAAGAAAATGTGCCAGTGAGAAAGAGTGCGAGAACATTTCTATTTAATACCTTTCCAGTGGTTAGGACGAGTTCAGAATTATAAGAAAACTTTAAAATAAACACCTTATGTAGTACAACCTACATATATTCTATTTCACTACCCGCGATCCAACGTCCTATTCACCCCTTGGTTAAGTCCAGGAAAGCTGCATAGGAACCCTTAGGAGATCACAATATCCAAAAGTGGCCGGACATGGTGTGTAGAACGTCGACATAATTGTGGCATAAACGAGAACAAAAGATTCACAGCGGGAAAAAACCAGAAGATATGGGCAACAAAGAGAGAGAGAGCCGGCCCACCAGAAATCGGCCCGCTCCGCCAACCTCGAATATCATAAAGAACCATTACATATACCCACTTCTTCTTGATATAGTGTATTAATTCCAATCAATAATAATTCAATTCCCGCCCGCAAACTGGCACCCGCAAGAAGGGGCCTTTTAATTTGATTTAATCAGTCCACAATAAACAACATAACAATTCCAAAATACCGTCGCAAATGCTAGCACTAACATATGCTGCTGCTTAGGAAATCTGATGAGGAAAAATCAAAATGTGATTGATATGACAACCATTTCAACTGTAGTGAAATTTAGTATGGGATGTGGGGTTTAAAGAAGGTCTTAAGTGGTTTAGGGAGATAAATCAGCGTGTGATATGCAGTGCAATAACCAAACCAGAGGAAAGGGACTTTAAACGCCAAAAAGAGTTTCCACTGGAAAGAAACCGGAACTAAAGAGCTTAGAGTTATGTAACGTGTAAGGGGTAGGTTTCAAGATATGTTACTTTTAAATGTGATTTTTTTTATCATTTAGAGGCTTTCACATTTTTCACTGTAATTACAAAATGAAACCAACTTGAGAATTTTACTACGCCTTATTAAGAAGTAAATAGAAAAGACGTGGCAGTAATAATTAAATAGTTTTAAAGTTATAAATATTTTAACTTATCGGCCCAAAAGAAGAAAAAGAAAATTTGTGAACTAAACTGCGTCAGATAGAAATGATCTTATTACATCTTTCCATACTACAGTATTATGTATCGTTCAAAAGAACATATTGAAGGACAGAAATAACGATGGTTTAATCAAAATATTTCCATTTAGCAATTTTAACTTTTTTTTTTTTTGAGTACATATACTGTGGTTCTGAGTTTTCACAGATATGAAATGATTGCCGATAGTTCCCACCTACATTTTTATGAAACCGCACTTGATAAGATTTTAAATTTACGAAGACTGGATCGCAGGCAAATTTAACAGTCAATTCGCATGTTTACTGCAGAAGCAACCGCGCGGTATCTTAACGGCCACAACTAAGACTAAGATCTAAGTTTAGATTAATGGACGTAAGTTATTGCAGGCTGGAAGTTTTCTCGCTTACAGTGGCATTTCAAGGAATAGCCTTTGACCTTTCAGTGTAGTTCCTCGATGAGAATTTTGGCTGTGTGTGCCGGCAATAATGCACACAATTGACATTTTCCTGCATAAAAAACAAGAATAAAGGGGGCTAGGCTTTATTTTTGTCACAGAATTGCAGTCGGATAAAAAGACGATTTGAGCCAGCATCACTTCTTTTATTCTATTTACTCACGAAGCTCCTATAGGCAGAAATGGGCACGCTGACAAAACTGAAATGAATCTGAGGAACTAGCCGCCAGCAGACGGCACAAGAATTAAAAGTTAAACTACATTTGCATTCGAAGAAGAAATGTCCTTTTATAACTCTTACCTTTCTCTGCATTACGCTTTAGAATAAACGCACAGGAAAATATCACTCTTACGTGTAAAATTTCCTGACTCTATTCATTATTTTATTTAATGACGTGTTAAAAAGTGCTGAGTTAATTTTGTGAATTGAGGAAAAGTTAATTTTGGTAAGCAGGTCTGTTAAAGTGACGTGGAAGTAACACGGTTGTTGGGAAGACGTTTCAGTTACTTTCTATGTAAAACTGCAAGTTGCACTAATCCTATGTTCGCTTGGCACGTGCGCGGGTTTCAAATGCTTCTGTAATTAATGGAGCATGTAAGGCAATGCCATTGGAGATGTGATTCACAAAGTAATTAGTAAGGCAGGTAGGTATGGTCGGAAGGAGTGCAGTGTAGTCTACAGTTATTACCTAATTGAAATTACGTACACAATCCACCGCGTTTCTCACCGCAAAAAGACCTCCATATTCCTAAACGTCAGATGGCACAACAAATGCAACACCTTCTTTGGGAGAAATTTTATTTGTGGAAGCCATGAGGCAAATTCAATTAGATAAAAATTAGACACTTATCCAGAAAGTTTTTCAGTGCTATTTCTTCGTAATGTAAATGCCATTTAAGGATTCTGAGCTGAAATACAAAAATTGTGAAATTAGTTCGTATGATTACATAACACTAATGCGATATCATTTAAAAATTACATGGACTATTTCATGGACTAAATTTTGAATTTTGACCAATCACAGCCGGATTACGAAGTAAATTATCGAGAAAAAATTATGAAATCCGTTTTATCACGAGACGTGCATTTGTCTTATGGTCAGTGTAGCCAACTCTATACCTCCACTATATAATTCCTGAACACGCATCACCGACCACTTTTGCTAAAGGCAGTAAGTAGCTATTAACAGCAACAAAAGCATGGACAATCGACAATCATAACGCAAAATGAAGGTTTCTGCAATGCGTTTTGGTGATGCGTTAAATGTGCAAATTGATCTTATCATCAGGAATTGCATACCACAGAATAGAAAGAAAAATACACAAAATGCATGTTATCTTCATTTTTTCTCAGTTGATATTAGAAAATGGAACGGTAATTGTCGACTTTTGTGCATTTCAGTCTCATGGTTTATTCATAAGTATAACATTTTATACAAGTATTAATATTCTGTGTGAGAATTTCAAATATATATCACTTTTATTCTTATTGTATTCATGAAATAGTCCTAAGCCCGTATTTTGCTTTTCTATACTGACATTAGTGACAATCGGCATTCTTCTGTCAGAAGATTGCTTCAAAAGCTAAGTACAAATATACAATTATTACAATTTTGCAAGTCAAGTTTAGAGGAATTATATTTGAATTCTTATTTTATTCGTGAAATAGTCCTAATAAATATCATTCGAGGGTATGAGCTTTGCAGATAATTCACTAAGTTAGTGAATTTGTCGAAATCTCTCGTGATATTATTTTTGATAAACACTGCCAAACTAAAACAAAATTGACAAAGGAAATGTTTGCTGTCAGGAAGAATAGAATAATGAGCAAAATGTGTTTTCATAGTTCAAATAAGAGAAAATACATTTTAAGATAAATGTACTTAACATGAACAGCTAAAACATTCAGCCGCCAGCTATGTTGCAGTCGCCATACCCCAACCTTGATAAAAGTTGTCGAATGTTTAACTTAACTTTGTACAAACGTTCACTCAAATCGGACGAAACCTGGCACGATGATAGGAGTCCTACTTATGGTACTCGGCTAAAGATTTCATGGAAGATCCGAGTTTCCAGTTACTGACTGTGGTTCAATACATCGCCTCTCACTGATGTTTCTTATCAGAAGTTCCAACTGCTGCACAACCGTGACTCAGATGGAAGTGCGTGTGTATACCAGTTGAGACATGTTGCCTGAGTAAGGATAAAGCCGGAGTTTTTCTTACCCTAAAAATGGGAATTTCACATAGCATTAGACGCTAAGGACCCAATTGCTACATCATTTCAGCTATATCATTAATTGTTTCGAAAGACCTTAGCAGTTAGTGGGACGCTAAACGCTCACAAAAATGTTCCGATTTATTCGTTATTATTAAATGTCAAAGTCGTAGTAGTCGGAGTGCGGGGTTAAAATCTTATTGATATTGCGTTTTGGAATTCTTTCTGAATATTTAAATCATTTGCTCACACAAATATTTTACAATACAAATGTAAAAAATATATCTATTTCACTCTAATTCACCATTTCAAAGCTTTGCTCCCAAAGTTTCACAGCAGCAAAAACAGTACTTAAGCATCTCCCCTGCAATTTTTGCAGTTGCTTCTTTAATCCGATTTTTAGGTTCTTACTTCGGCTCGATAATCTCCGTGGTAAGGTTATCAAATCCAACTTAATCGGATTGAACCTTTGACTTCTTTTTAATAATTATTACAAAATGGTACTGCATCTTCTTAGAAGACAGTGTCGGCAGTACCATTCATCTTCGTTTCAGAAATTTGCAGGACAATACGCTGAAAATTTAGTATCTGGAAAATTGAAAACAACATGAAACGTGCTCTTGGTAAATGCAAGCCGCGAATTTAATTTTGGCGTGTTCCTTTGTCAGTCGAGTATAGGGTGAGGTGGTACGGTACATAAGTGCAGCAGGAAAGAGCCCTATTCTAAAAAAGCATTGTTTACAGCTGCTTAGCATCTGAATGCGACAAGGCGTATAAATTTCATAATACGTGATTTTATGTTGGTCTATTGCAACGTGACCAGACATTCAGTATTAGCTGGGACAGTCTCTGTCTCTTCTTTTTTAAAGGCAAAACGTGACGCCTAAATGTCCTTTTTTTGTGGCAATGACTTACCGACATAGAGTGCCCTTAGCGATAGTTCTCATAATGTTTCATGAAAAAGTTAAAGGTTACTGATAACTGACAAAGCAAAGTGTATTATTAGTATATACCTGCTTCGCTTGGGGCATGTAGCCGACAATTGAACTGTACCGCTCAACTAACTAATTGTAATAACTCTGTTTTATATGAATGTCGCCAACAATATTGAAAACTTCAAACGCATATGCTTCAGTCGAAAGAAATACATTACAGTTGTGTTTCTGGCAGAAGATATTGTTGTTTTCTGAATTTGTGAAATACTAAATTACAGTGTACTTTTGTAAACTGCCAGTGCTAAAACGCTTGAAAATAATATATCAACGCCGAAAAAGAAGTCTGTTTTTAATAGTGGCCTACAGAAGGAACATTAAAAAAAAAAAAAAAAAAAATCTGACTCAGATGTTCGATGAAATAAGTTTGTATCTTCTTTCAATATAAGCCATGGAGGCATTCAGATATATAAACACTGAAATACAAGAATTGGGCGCGCAAGTGCATCTTCTAGCACCATATTGACTAAAAGTGAAAGTTTTGGTGGAAAAGATATGAAATTAGCGCCTGTTTAGGGAGTGTTCACTTATCATACTGTAGCAATAACCAATCTTACTGTACTTCTAAACTTATCCAATGTACTTTTGAACCAAAATTTACGTGCGGCAAGTAGTAAAGCCGAGGCATTGTACTAAATGTTTTAGCTCCATTTGCCATTTTCGAACTAGAATCTCATTTACAGGAAACTAAATTTATTTCAATAATGACGGATGAATCGAACCATAAGGACGTAGCCTTATTTGGTACTTTAATCCTATTGAGGAGATTCAAGTTAAAATATTGAATCTTAAATCTTTGCATGGAGAAACTTCAGAAACCATTGCTACGTTTTTCAGTGAGTGTTTATAAAAGACTAACTTAAAAGAAGAAACAATCGTTCTTTGTGCTGGTAATGCGAACGGCACGTTTGGAGGTGAATCCAGAAATGGCGTGAACGTCTTCCCTAAACTGAAAGGAAATTTAAAACTTAACATACTTAGGTTGGGTGTTCTGCTTATATAATTCATAATGCTATCCAGATGACTTCTGATATCCCTCCTATTGATATTGAAGACATTCTTATTAAAAGATATGTTTATTTCTATGTGTATACTGTAAGGGTTGAAAGTCTTAAAGAATTTTGTGAATTTGTAGACAAGGAGTACAAACAAGTTTTAGGCATAGCAAAACAAAGTGACTTGCTTTACTCCCTGCGGTTGAACGTCTTCTGACTATATTTGTTACTCTGAAATCATATTTTGAATCTCAAAATAAATGTCCATTTCTTATCAAATTATTTTTTCAAAATCCTTTATTAGAATCATGGCTGTGCTTTCTTCGCAACCAAGCATCAACTTTTCTCTCTGCAGTTCAAAGAGTAGAGGGTCAAACAATTGCAGTTTTTGAGGTAATTTGTGTGTGAATTTATTTAAAAACTGATGTAGTTTTCAAAGGTGAAGTTTGTCAGATCATAACATCAGCTGTCAAATTTATTTTTGGTACATAAAAAAGGAGGATTTATCATCAGACATAGCAAAATTTAAACATATGTCCATACATTTTATCAGCGAAATATTTAAATAAACAGATTGCATCTATTGAGAGTTTGCGGGACTACAGTTGGGTAACACTTAAGGCAGGGATTCCCAGTGGAAGTGTATACAAAAGACTGAAGATATTTATTATTCGCGAAGTGGCTTGTTTATCTATGGATGATACAGGTCTGTATGGTGAGTATGTGTATATTAAACAATATAGAACCAAAAATTGAAGAAGAAAAAAAAAAGCTGGAAGGAACATCGGCCAGGGACTGTAGAGCAGAAATTATTTCACGTTTTAATGTGAACAACGTGCCTTATTTCAATTTTCTAAAAACATCGCAATTTCTTCTTTGTTTACCAGGAACTAACGCCCCCATGGAAGGGGTGGTTTTTTTCCCCCTCTTATGGTGAATGGTGTATGAGCAAGTGACAAGAACGCTCTTTCAGTACAAACTTTGAATGATATATTGATTAATAAAGTGAACTTAAATTAGATTTGTGTAAACTTTTACAAAATGCTACGTGAATAAAGAAGCTCCATTCATCAGCAAAATATCAATGAATGCTGCATTAATAATTCTATAGGATTGTTAGGCTGAAGCGAAGTCAGTACTACTATATCATGTAAGTTACACGGTAATTATTTATTTAATATTATTATTATTATTATTATTATTATTATTAGTTCCCAAATCTAAGTATTTATGACAAAACACTTTTTAGCGCCCTCCTTGGCCCTTTTTTCATTGAGGCAAATATTAAAAGATCCCGTTTTCTTGTTTTAAAAATATGATCACCTTAGCCTAGTGGTAGCCATACTTGCCTCGTAGACCCAACATCGCCGGTTCAATCCCGGCCGGGATCGATGGATTTTTTCGGGCATAAAAACCCTAAGTATGGCTTCCTTCGGAAGGGAAGTAAACCCGTGGGTCCGTGTCGTACATTTACGGCACGCAAAAGAACCTCAAGCCTGAAAGAAGAGGCCTCTGAGTAAAATTTCGCGTTCTGAATTGAATGGGACACTGATGACGTGAAATGTTAAAGAGCATCCGTAAATAAACGAAATAAACGCGATGTTGTCTCTCTAGCTAGATGATTAAAGGTCAATAGCTTGCCCAGTCTGTCAGAACGAGGTTTATTCGCAACATTTCCTGTGTTCGTGTACCTCGCACAACCAGAAGCTGCAGAAATTCTTTTCCAACCTTTATTTGTTGCAGTGATCGACATTGCAGCCTCGGTAGATGAACCCCTGCTGGAGGAATTCCGGGGTAACGACATGCACACCTGGAGTGTGCAGGCGGCCCAGGGAGGAATGTACGTTTTGCAAGTATCTGCTCTGGAACGCGAAACGTACGTATATCTGTATGTAAGTGTTGAACTCGGCGGCCCGCATCCTCCCACACTGACTCAGAAGCCTCGAATAAGAATTCTGCAGCGACAGCGTCGTAAGCGACTCACCGTTCGCTGGGAACCAAGGTAAGACATTATCACATTCTTCTTTTTCTAAATAATCCAGCAACTCATAGTTTACAAAATATGTTTGTTAAAATGCAACTCTCAAACGTATGTTACGATAAGAATTCAAATAGTAGCATACACTTGCTGCCTTAATTTGGTAAGGATGGCGCTTGCGCAGAACAAAGTTCATGTTCTCACTTTAGTTGTAGAAGTGATGAGAGGGGAATCTTAGCACGAGTGCATCTAACTGGAAAAGTGTTCCCCGATTGAAGTACGAAGAACAGTATGGTTTTTGTGGGTAATGAAGACTGCATGGAGATTCGTGTTGAAATTTCGGCCATGTGCGGGCCAAATGTAATGTTGGCTTAGCCATGTTGAAAAAGTGCCTGCAGTTTGAACAAGGCTGTACAGACGTGACTGATGCGGAGCGGCAAGAAAAAGGCCAAACACAGAATACTGTGCTGCAGTTTGGTGTAATGGTTCTGAGCAAACGAATTGGTTATCTTCATTGACATTTCAACGTCCAAAAGAATCTGGAGCGTCCGGGAATCTAAAAATTAGAGAAACGTCGAGAAATGCGTTTACAAGGACTGAGTGATATCTATGACGTATTGCATTGTGTCAACAACATATTCAAGTGTAACTTACTACAATTTTTAATGTTTCATAATGAACTCCGACTGTAGTTGACAGTCCTGTGGGAGACGCATTTTCCGACTTAAATTGAACTTCAGTTCCAAACCCTTGGGCAAATTAATGGCAATATTTGTTAATCACAAGTTGTTTCGTTTTTCCCTCCCATAGCTACTCAACAATTTAAACTAAGGATACTGTCACTTCTAGTGTTGTGTTGCCTGAGTTTTGTTAAGAATGTTGACAGCATTTTATCCTTTGCAGAATTTCACATTTCTTTCCTGTGTTGAAAGATAAACTTGACACGTAAAAGTGATCGGCTATTATAATCCTGCATTAGAACATTACAACACGAAAGGAAACTGCAGAAAGGTGTAAAGTTAGTCTTGGTGCAGTTAACAAAATGAAAACAAATGTTCAAATGAAGGAAGGAAAAAAAAAAAAAAAAAAAGAGTCAATTAGTCCCAAGAGGAAAGGACAATGTGGAAGAAACGCAATTACAGCTGCTAAAGATATCCTGTCTCATTAGGAAATGCAAAAACAGTTTTCACCTATAGAAGGAGCTAGCTTTAAACTCGAGTTAAAATGAAGACATTGCCATTTAGGCTATTAAAAGCTGATCGAAAATCTAGAAGACCAGTAAAGAAACAGCTCCTGACAGCAAAAATGAAGAAGAAACAAAAGAAAATACAAAAATTGCATGGCTGAGGATTGCAGGAATGTTGTATTCTAAGTTTTACGTTCAGGGCGCTAGAGTACATCAAGTGCCTGGTCTGACGTAATAAAATGTTAAGCGTTGTTTCTGCTGGTTCTTCTGTACCGTGTGAAGGAACTCCGAATACTGAGAATTATTTACGCATACTGCAGATTTATAGGAAAGTATGAAGTAAAAGTAAAGTCGTTCAGGTGAGACTCCTGTCTTAGCAGAATGATGAGCCGGCTGTCTTTACCAATAGGTACCTTCAGGCCACCCATTTTGGTAGTCTTCCAGATTGGGTCCTCCAAGTAAAATATAGCAGGTCTCGTAACAGCAGAAATTCGAACTTCGAGTATTTTGCGTAAGAATCTTATCTCTGACTTAAAAATGTCACTTCTCTCCATTAAAAAATTTACGCCCATCATTTGTCGTTTTATATCTGAATGCTAAACTTTACAGAAATTTAAGCCAGCGTATGGTATTTCAGTTCTTAAAGCGTCATTACTTTTTGCACTGTTAGAAGTTCTCCGTGGTGAAATAAAGTCTTGCGTATAACATCCATGTCAAGGTCATTTAAATTTGATCGTAGTGTTTTCTAGAAGGCACAAAAACCATTAGGATAAAATTTTCTACCCTTGCCGCAAAAGCGAGTCACAGTACCTCTGCGTACATCACACACCATTGCAGTCACATGTGATCACATTCAAATCCACGTTTCTCTTCTTCATTAGCGCACATTGTAAAAATAATATTGCGAGCCTTGCTTCACAATATCTGCTTTTCGAATCACTATTTTCACTTTACTTTGCATAGCCTTCTGTTCTCTAGCAACAACTGACCTGAAGACGCAACTAAGTCATAAACACGTCAGAGCTCTGACATTCTGCAAACACAGATTCTGTTGGAAGTCTATTGAAAGATAAGAGACCACAGTAATGGCAATGGTAGAAAGGATTATAATAAACTGCAAACTCTGGTCCAGGCGAAGCTCCTGGGGACCAGCGCAAGAGTGCATTTATTTCTGAAAGAGGGTGTGAATTGTTCGCAATATCAATAAGCGACAAATCAGTTAACTGTTAAACAAAATAGTTAAAAGTACATTTAAATAAGCCCGATGATCCAGTAAACATTGTTTTTCACTACTATTTGAATCTTCGGTGTTATGAGCCCGGTTTAGCCTTTAGGTTAATACAAACTGTATAAAAACGTTCATAAAGCTGGAAAACTAAATCAACTTTGTACTTTCTTCATCGTTGATTACTAAAACGCACATCGACTGTTACCCTCAAACATAATATTAACGGCATCGTTTAAACCGTTAATGTACAAATTTTGGCGCCTTTATTTTTCTCTAACGTTTATTATAAAGGATTAATTAAATGCTACATGCTTGTAACCTCAGTTTGGGAACAACTCTACCATTGTATGCATCATTTTTCAATGACGAGGATGCAGTCGTAATACTGTGATAATTATATAATTTTACGACCAAATATATGGGAACATTTATCCATTTGTATAATGAAAATTATTTGCGCTAAAATATAGCAGTTTCACAATCATATTGCAAAAAGCGCTCTCTGGGGACTATATACTGCGAATCTAGAATACTGATCTCTAGCGTAAATGGCATTTGCAAGAGAGAGACTGCCTTCGCGGGAAAATGTGCGTTTATGTTGGGAACATTGCAAGAATCCAATTGGGGAGCGCATGCGTCTGCTCAAGGTCATGCATCATTACATTTGGAAGTCATTGCAATAATCCATTTAATTAAGCCGGATTCATGAAAAGTACATCACTTTGATAAATAAACACATCAATTTGCACAAGGGTGTGATCGGAGACTTTTGCTCAATTGTAAGAACATTTGCGAAGCATGACAGTCAAGCATCCTTGTGTGTAACAACAGCTCTGGGCAGCTGGCTGTCAATGTTCGATCCTTCATGTGGCAGCTTTCTTCTAGTTTGCCGAATCTAAGACAGAGAAAATATGCCCTAAAATTAGGGGAAGCTGAAAAACATGTTTCTCTAATAGAGGTGTTGGTCCTGGTGTTCAAGTGGTAACAATATTTACCTCGTAGACCCAAGATCGCGGGTCCAATCCCTGCCAGGGTCGATGGATTTTTCGGGCGTAAAAATCCACAGTTTTGCTTACTTTGAAAGAAGTAAAGACGTGGGTCCCGTGTCGTAGATTTACGGCACATTAAAGAACCTCAAGCTTGAAAGAAGTGGTTCTAAGCAAAATTTATCGGCCTTTTCATGCCCTGAATTGAATGGGACGCTAATGATCTTAGATGATCATCGGTAAATAAATAGAATATATAAATAAATATAATGCGGCAATGATAAAAGAAAGAGCAGGGGAAATTTTTATAACAACATCAAAGTGTTCTTACGGGTTGATCCTGGTGGTGTGGTGGCAATCATATTGCTTTCTAAACCCAAGATCACGGATTCGATCCCGGCCAGGACCGATGGATTTTTTTCTGGCTTAAAAGTTCTAATTATGGCTTCCTTTGGAAGGGAAGTAAAGCCGTGGGTCCCTGTCATACATTTACGGCACGAAAAAGAACCTGAAACCTTGAGCAAAATTTCCCCGCCGTTTCCCGCCCTGAATTAATGACCTGAGATGTTAAAGAGCGTCTGTAAATAAATCAAACCAATCTTAATCGGAGAGTGCAGCCTCGCCTCACAGAAATCGATTTTAAGTCATCGCTTTGGGCCTTCCCAGACGAGCACCCTCATACAGAGGTGAAGAAATCGACAAGCTTGGACGCGGACTCGTGAGCGGGAGGTCTACCCTAAACTTAGGCCTGGAACGTTTCCTTCCTTAAAAAAAAATCCTTTCCCAATATATCATTTCATCTCATGTATCATCAGTGTCACCGTTTGTGGTGCCTCAGTAGTAAAAATGAGCGTTAAACACCCAAGCAAACAAACAAACAAAAGGAAAAGGAAAAATTAAGCTTGGAAAGAAACGGCAGTATCTACCACTGAAGAAGAAGCCACGAGGACTGCAGCGCTAGAAAAGCAGATGCATACTTTCAACATTTCAACTCATTGTTGCATATCCCAAAATATATTTAGTTGCAAATAACTTAATAGCACTAATAAACACAAGAATGAAATTGAAAAACAACTGATGAAATAAGAAACACTCTGTCTGTTTCTTGCTGCGCCTTTGTTTTTCTGTTGAAAATTTTGCTACAAACAGAGCTTGATAAGGAATATGAGGGCATTAAGAGCAAAATGAAGATGAAAAGGAACCAGTTCACTATGAACATTCTCATGTTTGTTGTACCTTAAGCTTTTAAGCGCAAACCTTGCTTGAAGATGAGAAGACGCTACAGAAGCCAAGTTGACAAAAAGTTCTTCCTGCAAGTATTAACACATGAACTCAGTATGTCCACCTATTGACAAGACATCGACCGGCTGATTGATATATGGCTGTATGTGATGCGCATCACTGATGAGAAGGTTATCTGTTCATGCTAAGTTAAGAATTGCTTGTATATTCCTGACAAGAAAAGTTAACGTTGGCTGACGGCTTGCACATTCTCTGCAAAGCTGCATTATTTCCCACATTTCACAAATGTTCAGTTATCGTAATATGGAGCAATTGCTGTTTTGTATTTTGTATGACATAATGTTATTTCTGTGTGCCTGCCAGACATACAAGAGTCTCAAGATGAACGTGAAGAGTAATACGGTTCAGGATTTGTAATTAACCTCATTACGTTGACATTGTGTTACACGTTTAAAGAAGCGGAAAATAGCTTCTCACTAATAATGGAGCTGTAAAAGATTTCTGTGCTCCTCTTGAGGAATCTTTGTACCGTGTGAAACTGTATAATTAGTTAAGAGCGAAAACAATTGCACAAAATGATAAGTATTATAGCTAAACCTGAACAGAGTAAATTGTCCCCCTTTTGAATTAATACGGTAATGCTGCGCTTATAAAATGAACAACCAATTTATATTTTCATCACTAAAATGCTTTTAGTGGTAGTATGCTCAATCAAGTAATCGGCTTTTGTTTATTTCATTGTCTCGAAAACATGAGATGCTTACCGAAGAACGTCAATTAGATCTAGAATTACTGCGGATTTCTTGTCTTCAGAATTCCTTCTTTCTTTAACATACTCTTCGTTCTCTGTTTCATTTCATAGCAATTCCTCTCAACTTCAATCTCATACCTTTCAAATCAGTTTATAGAAGTTAAAGGAAATGTAATAATAATGGCGAAGGTATCATTAGGGGCTAGAACACAAATATTATTAAGCTCCATATCTCTGTACATAATCTGATCCTGATATTTGGTCTAACTGAACCATCAAAGAAACTATTATTACATGCTCAAGCTATTTCGTAATGATCAAGAACTAATGTTGCAGACATTCGCAAATTTCAAATGATCCGTTTCAAAAAAGAAATTCTTTTGCGCCTTATTTACGCGAGAACTGTAACTGAAGATTTGCAATGAGGATGTCCAAGAGCATCAACACAGTAACTACTTCTTTACGAATAACCACGTAAAATATAACACATTTAACGCTTGTTTTACTTCCCATTCACCATACGCCAGTTAACAGTAGTGTAGGATACACTTGCAGGCATGAAGAATCCGCACTAAGAGGAAAGGAGGTGGTTACGAAATGTTTTCCTTGTTAAAATAGGAGTATATAGCCTTAAAAATAATTTATGGCTTAAATTACATTTTATGTTCGTTAAACAACATAATGGTGCATGAAAAAAAAAAATAACTAGACAATAAATATAGCTGAACATGTGGAATGTTGTAGTTATTTCCTGAGCTAATTGACATTATTTGCAAAAAATGTAAATATCTATATTATTGTTACATCCTGCACTGTCTTGTGGATCTATTCCGACATGTACATACTGTAGTCATGTTTTATCAGAAAACTTCACGATTAATTCTCACTAACCTCTAAATACGGTAATGTGTTTCCACTGTTATCACTGCAGTCGAGCAATTTCATCGTGCCAAATGAATCGGAGGAATAATTACTGATTTTTTTGAGTTGTACAGTCTTATTCTCAGTGTTCTGTTTTCCTTTCAACTTAAGAGGTTATGGTGCTATATACATATGAAGTCGTCGAAAAAGCCCGCCCTGCCAAAGTTTCACCTTCTTTCCTTTACTATATTTTGTCGTCCGTTGTGTCGTTGTCACTTTAATTAAACGAATAAAAGTTTACAAAGGCGTGTTATTTGTGACTTTAAATTATTATACCAAAGACTGCAAGTGATTTATATTCGGAGGCAGAAGAACGAAAGTCGGAGCACGTTAATTAAAAAAAATTCTGCTTAAACTTTATTTAAAAAGTCAATTAATATTGAGATTACGGATACTATAATAAATAAACAGGATAATCTTTATGTAAAAAAGCAATAGTGTTCTCTTACTTTAAATTTTAAAAAAATTAAGATTTTTTATTTCAAAAGTATGATACTGTCATTTAAACCGCTTTGCTTGTAACCCTTATTATAGTTGTCACTCTAGTTTTACGACTAGACCCTAATTACATGTAGTTTATGTTAAACATTAATAATGATAATAAGACAGCCGCAATATTATAATTGTAAGATATATGCTTCACAATTGTTATTATGCCGTTTTAATAACTGCCATATTAAATGTGTCTTGTTTTAGTTCTGTGGATCCTCATATGATGCATTACTGCCTCGTGGTGAACACACGACGGTACTACTCCACATTATGTGAAGCTGAAGGAGAGCGGGATGGAGTGACACCACCTGAGACCTCACCAGGCTTAAGGTTAAGCTTCTTCCGGAAACAGATTGAAGCTCAGAAGACTAGAGCATCTCAGGTTCATCGGCTTGCAAGAGAAATTAAACATCCCACACATGCTGACATTGTGGTAATCTTTCTCTCTTCTTCCTATCTTTTAATTTTATTTTCAGTATCTTTTATTCTTCCTCCTATTTTTTATTGCATGTATTATGACTATAGGCTTGTAACGCCTCAAATAACCGGCCGTCGCGGATTCCTCAATCCACCTAGTCCATAACGCATTACTTTTCTTGGTAAGGGGAGCGGTTAACTTTCAGATATATTGAGGCTGCTCGCTCGGATAACGGACATGCCACTAAAAACATTAAAAACTGTGTAAGAGGCAATGCTTAGGTCATTGTTGCTATATGGAAGTGAGGTTGGGGATGGGAAAAAATAGACGGTCTAAATAAATTACAATCAGATTTCTGGAAACGAATTCTAGGGGGGAGGGGAACACCGAACTATGGTGTTCTGCGAGAGGTGGGATGCTGGGAAGATGCAGACTACAGTAATATAAATGTAATTAGATACTGGCTAAGAATAATTAAAGGACAACAAACAACCTTGAAGGCAATATGCTACCGGCACCAATTAAACAACATGCATTATGCAAAATGGTGGGCAGCGGTTGTACAGCGGGAATTGTCAAAAATCGGTTTAAACGAAATTTGACAGAGGGTATTGAAAACAGGTATGGAGTAGTGAAAGAAGTCAAAAGACGTCTGTCTGATATAAACCAGCAGGAAATAGAGGCGCGATGCATGCAGATGTCATTTTTGCACCTGCAGAGCGAAATAAAACTAAATAGGGTAAAGAGACCTACATCATGGAGCTAGGCATGGCTAAGACTGGGAGGTTGTAAGGCACGTAAGGAAGGCAGAAAGAAGTATTTGCCATTATGCTCGGAACGGGAAGAATCACGTAAAAGAGGAATGCAAACAATTACCCTACTCGATCCAACCACATTCTAAAATAAACCACTGCTTACAAGGAAGGACCGCGATATGTTGTCGCGTAAATTACATTCATACATAGTGCAATAAATATAGAAAGAGCATTTGTAACCAGCATAAAATTAGCTGATATGGAGTATTACAACAGTATATGTCCATCTGAAAAGTTACAATGTGAACATTGTTGCGGATTATAATGAAAGAAATACAGTATTTTAGAATAGCCTAAACACAAAACAGTCGATAACAGAGTTTGTTTACTTGACTAGAAGATCAGAAGCAACAAATATACTCGACAAGAAAAGCCTGACCCATGCATAAGCAATTCTCGCAGTGTGCACTTGGATGAAAACAGGTTGCTCATAATTCTCTCGAAAACACTCTTTCATTAGTCTTCCTTCAAAGAAGTGTTCCAAGGGTATTTGAAATGCACCAGGAAAGTCTTTGGTGCAACCGTATCGGAAAAAAGTAATTTTGAAAACTGGAAATACACAAATACACAACAAAATTGAAGGCATAAGAACTGGTCTCTGTGCCATATTGTTAGAAAATACCATATTTGTATCTGCAGTAAATTTAACAAAATATTTATATGGGCGGAGGAAGAAAACATCGGAAGGTTGTACAATTTGGAATCATGTTCTTAACGAATTCAACGCCTTCGGGAACTGTAGACTTGTATAGTATGTCATATCCTTGACTGTCCAGAAGTCAAGCATAAGAATAGCTTTATTCCCCCCCCCCATACATCTGGTCACATTGCTTGTTCTAGGAAGAGTTCTTAGCCATGATAGCAGAGTTTCTTGCAAACTCCTTGATGTTCGGTAAACTGATATTCACGTTCGCGGTTAAGGCCAATGGGGGTAACAGCTTGTAATGCATAACAATTTCTGGCATTACCATACAAAAGACTACAGCTGCCGCTATGGATTCAACGTACCAAAGAACTGTTTGCTTCCCTTCACTGCGAGAGTTCGTCCAGATCACAGTTCTTTACCAAATATTAATTGCTCGGCACTAATGATTTCATCTGGTGACAGACTATGAGAGAGACTTTATTTCTTTCACAAATTCAAGACGCTAGCAAATGCTGCAACAATCGCTTACTGATTTAGTGGGCTATCTTTTGACAAACGATCTTATTATTCCGTTTTAACTTTTTACCCATGAGTTCGAAGCTCCGAACTGGAGTGAATTGTGACGGTCTATTTTGTTCTTAATTTTCATTGTCCAGTTTCCCAGTGTACGGTCATATATTTTTCTGTCTCCTTGCTATAAAACGGTCAAGCAGTAGGATGTTTGGGTCTGACGACATTTTTTGAGCGTGGTGTCGAATTTTTGTAACATGGTCTATTTTATATTTTTTATTTTTATTCATGTATTTATTTTATTTATAAATTTTTGTCTGTTACAAGACTTGTTAAATTTCAAACAGGTGTCTAATCAATTGCTTGTCCAGAACGACACAGATGGAGAGAATAAAATTTTCCTTTTTTTCCTTTAGTTGTTTTATCCATATGTTGTGTGCATGCTTCCGGAAACTGATAAGCTGAACTGTTTTCCTAGACATCAACTTTGGTTCATACTTCGCGGTTCTGCACTTTCTTCATCTGATGCCCCCCCATCAACATAAATGTACAAGCCTCTTCTCTTCTTCAAGAAGCTGTTTGATCTACTCCTGTAAGCCATCTTTTGAATTACGAAAGAAATCCACCTACCGTTTCAGAAAAACCCCCTTCCTCATAGTAGAAGCAACAAACTTTACAAAATGCTGACACTTCCATATCAGAGACTACTAGCAGATAACACACAATCTTCTGGCGATTACGCTGTTTACAGCAAGCTAGGGAAACTCTACACCGCCCCACCTATTCCTCCCTCTCCTGTCTATACTTGCATCATAGCAGCTAAGTCGTTGCAAGGTTGTTGTTGTTGTTTTTTTTTTTAAATCTTAACCAAACTAAAATAGTTTGGCTCAATTTTCCGAAACAACTGCCGTGACTCTTTCTTGATTCACAATTAACTTGGATTGCTGGCAACGTTCACTTTACTAAGAACCCAAAAATGAAAATTTATTAGGCATAACCTATGCAATCTGTTACTGTATTATTAAAGGTAGAACAATTGTTCCATTTTGAAATTTCTGATTCAAGACACTTGCATCTCCAGAGACTGATTTACTTCTCAATTCTTGGATTAATTTCAACTTATTCATACAACATATGCGGCTCTGCAACTAATTCACCCACCACAGATCGTTATGCTCCATCATTTATCAGCAACGTTACTCTTCATAGATATCTTAAAGTTTTAAATTAAATTTCGGATCAAATGTCACCCCAATAAATGAAAGTGGGCTGCAGAGGAAGAGACAAAGATGCTAACATTTTAACAATCTCTATGAAAATAAGTAGGAAACATGTCTTTCATGTATACCTCGTTTGCCTAACTGTAATGTAACATTGTTACAAGTTGATTTGTTTTATTTACGGATGCTGTTTAACATCTCAGGTCATCAGCGTCCCATTCAATTCAGGGCGTGAAACGGCCGATTAAGTTTGCTCAGATTCCTCTTCTTTCAGGCTTGAGGTTATTATACGTGCTGTAAATCTGCGACACGGGACCCATGCTTTACTTTTACTTCCGAAGGAAGCCATACTTAGGATTTTTACGCCCGAAAAAATCGATCGACCCTGGCCGGGAGTGAACTCGCGATCTTGAGTTTACGAGTTAAATATGGTTACCAGGACCAACATAACATTGTTACAATAAATATTTCGTTCATAAGAATAAACCAGTCAGTTGTTGCCCATTACTGTCCAAAGTAACTTTGTCTTCAGTTCTCCAAATATTAGGCACTGTATATTTGCGATAAAAACATCGGCAATAAAAAGAAAAACATTTTATTTTATTATGAACTTCTTTTGCTATTCTTCGTAGACGCGATCTGAAACCTCTGACCACTGATGAGTTTGTTTCTTCATCAGTTTAGATAATACTTCAAGCGAAGTTCTGGGATCTGTTTCGAGATGGTTATATCTTAATATTTAAATTCTCTTCTATTCCAAAACACTTTTTCCTTTGCAAGGCCAAGGCCGTTATCGTTACGCATCCTATTATCATTCTTTGAAATGGCTAGTAATTAAATGTTTCTGTAGGTGGAACCACCAGCATCTCAGATTTACTTCACGGTGTATTTACTGCCTCCGTGAGGACAACCTCCTACTCTTCATCTGTATTTCCTCTGGCACTGGGTCTTGTATTTTTCTCCAGAAAGGGTTTTACCCACTATATAATTATTATTATTATTATTATTATTATTATTATTATTATTATTATTATTAGATTGTTTGCAAATTATTATTTCTTTTTCGTAAACTGTTTGATGGGTTTAATTGACTGGGTTACCCAGCTTCGTCTCTCTTTATAATATTTTACCAAATTAACAAATTATAGGAAAAAGCCTTATCAATCTTCTAAGTTTCTTCCCCTCTTAAAACAATCGCTCGCATTACCGTACCCTATTTATTTATGTGACTGCAATCAGGAGTGATAATATGAACTCGAAAAAAACCCATTGGTGTTTCGCATCGTGTGATACAAGAGGACAAGGAATTTATCATCCCTTTCGGCACCTGCGCAATCCTTGGGTTAAAATGTGCTACACCGCTATACATTAACTGGGATTCTGCATTTTAGCCCAGACTGATTGAGCACTGAGAGCATAATGATGTACCATGCAACTAAAGGTTAAGGTAACTTTTAACTTTCACCTAGTTTTAAAGAGAAATGTGTCTACGGTTTTAGGATGCATATTCACATACGTTCATCTTTATATCTTACTATTTGACGATAGAAATTGGTGAGAAATGTAATAATGCACGAACATTTAACAAAAAAAAATGGTTATTTATTAATTTTAACAGCTCATATCTATTCTCTGTTACATCAAAGTTCAAATTGCTTGAAAGTATCCTCGTAGCATTGTTTGAGCAGAAATATTGTGTTTATTTTATACATTTTCTACATGCATTTGTGCCATTATTTGTATTACTTCGCACCACCATTGGAACTTTCAAATGTGACCGGATGCCTAGTTAGAAAGTTTTATATCTCTGCAAGTTTTAGCTGCACTGAAACTACATTTGAAACCCAAAATGCATAGCAATACTCAAACCCATCAGCATGAATTAAATCGTGCAGTAAACCTCTGCTTTCCAACTAAATATCCGCGTTCGATTCCCGGTTGCAATTAGTTCTGCATGCAAAAGCCAGGTAACCTAATTCTGCTGTTTTCCCGCTAATTTCTTCTATTATTAATCAGTTTCATTTATTTCCTTGTGGAAGTTTGTTTCTATTGTATATAGTATTAAATACCTTTGGAGAACTTAATACAGGTTTTATGTTTGTTCCTGTTTTTCTTTTTTAGTAACATATTCATATTAAATTTTAAATATTACAGTTATTTTATCATTCACAAAAGTACATTATAATGACATTTTATGTTTCCATCACTGCGATACAGTTTTTAAGTTCTTAACCTGTTGTCCTATCTGCTATTCCAAATAAATTTGTCCTTAGTTCATTCTTCTAGTTTAGTTACAACAGGTGAAGCTGCGAAAATAAAATATAATGTTCCAATATGTTCATGAGTGGTTGAGAATAGTCACCGTTGCAAGAAGGTAAAATGGCTGAATAAATTAAGTTAGGTTAGGTTTTAACCAATGACTATTATTTTGAGATTTATGATAAATGAGTTTGCTACCAGCCCAAATGGTCAGTGCCCAACCATTACCCCTTCAATCGGTTTTTCCAGCATTCCTGGGGTCATGGCTACTGTAATGATCCCCCTACTTCCGTTGCCAATCCCTTGGATCAAACATCGTAGAGATTGCATTTAATGGGGCGTGTTTATTATTGTTCAAACAAAAACAGTAAATAATATATGGTCATTTAAAATGAAAAATTATGTAATAAATTTTAAAGAAAAAAGAAATAAATATATAGATAGAATAAAGGAAAGAAAGAACGAACGAAAGAAAGAAAGAGAGGGAAATAAAAGATATGGATAGAAAGAAGGAACAAAGGAAAGCGATTGAAGGAAAGAAGGAATAATAAAAATGGAAAGAATGAAAGGAAGAAGGAAATAAAGAAAGAAAATATAAATAAGTTACAGCAGATGTGATTTATCATGAGAGTTATCCATCAATATATGTTTCTTATAATTTTATACTTCATTATAATCTCTATCCATCTTCAAGGCTATCTTTGACTAAACGAAATACTTTCGACCCCTATATGAAGAGGAAGCTTCTCCATACACACCGTCAGAGCGTTGTTTAACATCATTGCATGAATGTCACGCTGCTGCATCATGCAACACGTCTATGGCGTGGCCGGAAATGTTTACGCTCCTGAACAATGAACCGATGGTCTTCTATGTCAGGACCGCATCACTCAAATAACAGAATTGGGTACCCATCCTCGTTACAGTAGGTGCTGAGAATGTTGCATTATCTTAGGAACTTATCACTGACACACACCATTTCCCCATTACTAATGGACCAAACTTCGTTTGAATATTTGTTTTAAGTTCTTACAGGGTGTGAGGGTTAGTTGAATATACTCTATTTTTCGGTGTTTCCCAAAGATAAAAATCACTAATAGTAAGATCTGGGGAGGCCGTAAACCAGAGTCAGTAATTCTGCAATCAAATATGCTACACAGTCATGGGCAGATGAAGAGTTTTTGATTTTTTTTCCGGTCTATCAGTGAACGTTGGAACCGGGCTGCCAGGAAATTTACAGCTAAATGCCTATGGCGACGCACAATACTACTTGTCTGCAACACTGTAGAAATCCCGCTCCCTATTAAATGTAAGAGAGAATGACGCCGTCATGCCGCGTGGAAAAACTCAGCGATTGAAAGGGGTGGGCTCATTGGTCGGGATTTTTAAACTGCTCTCACTGTATGTTCTATATAGATAACCATGTATGTAAGAAAAGTTTTAATTGGTGCCATATCATTTATTAAAAAAAGAACTCGTGCTAATACCCTGAAATGTACGCTTTTAGATACGCCTCCTAACCCCCTCCCCCAAAATAAGGATTTAATTTTACAGTATTTCATGGTAGACTCAGTCAGATTTATTTAGGGTACACATATAATGTTGTGTTTTGAGCCTCAACTACAATTATAGGATAATATTTTTGTGGTAATAATTGTTATTATTGAATTTCCACTTCTCTATTCTGACTGATTGTCAAAGAAAAAATTATTAACAAATATTGTTTTTAATGAGTATTATGTTTTTGCCTTTCAGATTGGATGTGTTGGGCGTAAAACAAGCTATACCGTTTCTCATCTAAAACAGGGAAATGTTTACCATTTCAATCTTTTTGCAGTGAATCGACGAACTAATCTCAGCTTTCCTTATGCAAAAACAACACTTAAATATGAGCCACGAAATAAACCTTTTGGTTTAAAAGATGGAAAAGCTATACATGTTAACCTCAGAAAGTTTGATGGTCGTGCTACTTTCAAATTCAAGGTTAGTATTTGCAGTTTTATTCTGTGCAAATATGAAAGCAATAAAAAACTCAAATACATTTCATCAATAGTTTGTAAGAAGCAATTAAAGATGTGATGATCAATATTAATTGCAGTAAGCAAGGCAGCATGATGTTGATACAATTGTTTAAATGAAATTAGGTTGGAAAGAAGACATCTGGTGACTTCAGTATGTATATAATGGCATGTGGTGGGGGAGAAGTGGAAGTAGAAATACTGCTCCGTAACAAAGCAGTGATTACCCGGCATCATGTCATAGGATATGAAAGGTTGAACATCTCAGAACCAGTTCGAGGTCAGCGCTATGTCATTCGAGTTCTTGCACTGAATCCAGAAGAACTACGAAGAATAGCTTCCATCGAGGTAGGTTCACCACAAAAACATATTTTTAAGAAAGTCAATCACTTGCATTTTATATGCAGAAGAAAATATAATATCCTATAGAATAGTGGCATTGATGCAAACTTTGAAAGTACATGTGTTTATTCGATAAACTGACATTCCCTATTGCTCTTCTTTTCAAAAGATACCCCTCTAGAAATCCAGCTTCTGTGTCAATAATTTCAATCTATAATTTCAAGTGAAAAATATTTATTAATCTACTATACAATATGTAATTAAAAAGAAAAAATCTCCATTTCATTAAAACAATCTATTTTGGATATTTCAGGAGTTACTAAATTTGCAATTCACATAACAGCATTATTAATTATTTAATATCACCGGACATGCTTGCAGCAGCATGATCAATAATCATGTAAGTCTCTATCTATAAAATGTTCTCGTAATTGTGCACTGAACATGTTTATTTTTTAACAATTAGCATTGAAACAAAGAAAAAATGCACCCCCCTTCTCTATTATATGTGTATATTTGTACATAAGTATTTTAGCACTTATAAAAGATATCTGAAGCATTTTAAACCAGCCCCAGAAGTATTCTCTCACAACAATAAATAATAACAATTAGAATAACATGAAACATATTTAATGAAAGCTTACTTCAACAGACATCAAAGAGCTTTGACAGGTATTAATAATTGTTTAAAAAGTAGCATTTAATTTCTATTCCAAAATCAAAGTTTTAGTTTTAAAGTATTTGATAAGTGCTCAGAAGAAATGTATTTGTTCTATGATGACTAATAAAGTTAACTGCGTAGAAACAATTTAAGAATATTTGTTTATAATATAACAATATTTATATTACTTCTATTTAATATAAAGCAATTTTCTACCTCACTGAAACAATTTAATTAAATTACGAGGATGGTTTGATAAGTAACTTGGTTAGCATGCTAATAGTGAGCAACAATTACATATATATGTGATGGTAACTATATTTGACTCTAGACGCAAGATTGCGGGTTCGATCCCGGCCAGGGTCGATGGATTTTTTCAGGCGTGAAAATCCTAAGTATGGCTTCCTTCGGAAGGGAAATAAAGCCGTGGGTCCCGTGTCGTACATTTACTGCACGTTAAAGAACTTCAAGTATGAAAGAAGAGGCCTCTGAGCAAAATTTATCAGTCGTTTCACGTCCTGAATTGAATGGGACGCTGATAACCTGAAATGTTAAAGAACGCCCGTAAATAAAGGAAATCAAAAAAAAAAAAAAAAAAAAAATCTATATTGTGATCATAAAGTTTGCTTTCCATGCATCAGTATTCTATGTTCAGTCATTCTAATGTAATTCATTGTTTGGCAGTTGTTTAAACACAAGCGTTTTGAGAGACTCTGAAAAATGGATAAGATTGAAATTCGGGGTGTGATTCAATTATTATTTCTGAAAGGGAAAATTGCAAAGGACTTTGGTTACATTGGGTGACGCATGCCCTTCCTATGAAGCATTCGACTTTGTGTTAAGTTAGCCATGCCTGACAAAACAAGCATCCAAGACACATCACGTCCAGAACCTCCAAAATCAGGTCCATGATTATGTATTGAGTGAAAGTGCTAAGTTAGCAGCGTCTCAATTGAGCGGGTTCATTTTATTTTGCATAATGAATTACACTTATAAAAACTTTGCGCAAGATGTGTTGTGTGCCGCCGCGTCTAAACACTAGGCGAACCGGCAACGAAAAAGGCGAAATGCATTCCGTCCTTTGGAAAGTTAATAGCTTCAACTTTTTGGAAGGCTAAACGAGTTCTATTGATTGATACTCGGAGGGTATGAAAACCATTCTGGAGAAACCCTTTGGAGAAACTGAAGACACCGCTCCGAAAATGTCCACAAAGGTGTTGTTTCATCATGACAGTCTGCCCGTGCATATATGGGCGTCGTTCAAAACAAATTAACCGAATTACGATTTGTACACTTGATCTCTCTCCCTCGGATTATCATCTGTTTCCGAAACTCAGAACTTTCCTGTCTGTACATAAATTTAAGCCAAATGAAGAGGCCATACAGAAGGAAATGAGTACTTTGAGAGCCTCGACGAAGACCATTTCCATGAGGGAATCACGAATCTGGAGAAACTTGGAGCAAGTGCGAGAGTATTATGTCAAAAAATAAAGTACGTTGCAAAACTGAACTTGTTCTCTTAAATATCAAACACACCGTAAACGGAACTGGCATAGATTAGGACAGCTCATCTTTGGCTCTGAACAAATGTATTATATGGGAACATAAAACTTTTGATAGTGAAAGAAATGAAATTTTGAATGTGAATCCTGAGACGGCGTTAAGAAGGCCCTCGTTCGCCTTAATCAGATTATATTGGATGCATTATACACAATTCAGTAAAACCTCTTTTATCTCAGCGCTGAGTTACCACACAACTGCACTGAATCAGGAGTCAGTTTAGTAACATGGTGCAGAGTAAACATGTTACCTATGTTAATATTCACACAACCATAATGTTAATTAAAAATTTGTTATATATTAAAAAATATTTTTTCTAAATAGCACATTCTAATAACTCTTATTGTAAATATTTTACTACATAGTGAAAATAGTAGTTATATACGTTAAATTTTTATTGCAAACAATATTAAAATACACAAAAAATTTTTGCATTCATTGTTCAGAAAATAAGGTAATGTATGTGCATTATGTAAAATATTTATAATAGGGTTTAAGGAAATGTGTCATTTAATTAACAAAATTTCTAATATATAATGTATTCTTCAAATTTTTGCTAACGAGAACGCATGTTTGCTTTTTATCATGCTGCCAGAACCCACTCCTTGTGACCTACATCTTTGAATCTGCAGCAATAGTTTTCTGTACTCAGTCAGCTTAAAGGCAAAGGAATAAACCTAGATTCAAGTAACAAATATAGCAAGCATAAATAAAACACTTACATTTGGGCTCTGAAATGAACCTTGCTAAAAGGTCACCAAATTTAATTTATATTGCCAAGAAAACTCCTGCTTACAGTTGCTGCTTATATATGATTCTTAGACTATAAGAGAACATTGCAATCATAGTCTCCATTCATTTTGACTTTGGTCTGATTCATATTTTTCTTTCCTATAATTATATCTAGTAAATAATGTGCAGCATATTCTAGATACTGTATTATTTTCCTTCACAAACTACAGTTTGTATATTATATCCAGTTATTCCTAATAAGTTTTTAGGGATATCTGATAGGTCTGCTAAACAATTTTTTTCATATACTTTGTCAATTATGTGGATGTAATGTTTCATCACTATAGCTATTACATGGCTTCATGTTAACATAAAAAAGTAATGCTTTGTTGTAGTATAATCTGCCTCCCAGAAAGCTTTATAGAAGCATATACAATTAATTATAGGCAAAAAATAAAATAATATGGCATGAAATCTTGAAAATGTAAAAAGAGAAGCTTCTTGAGCAAAATATTGAAAAAGGGAGAAAATTGAAGTAAAACAGAGCTTGAAAACTGAGAAACTGCAGTAGCTGCTAAATATAGTGAATTCTTTTGCCAATAAACTGTAAATAGAAATTTTTAAGCAGTTAATTTTTTAATGATAGATAGTGCATAGTGCATTTATTACCAGTAACATTCACTACTTTCCAGGTTATGGCAACTACATGTGATGAGAAGAGATTTCCCTTTCCTCAACTTCCAGCCAGTGGAGCGTTAGTGCATGAATATGATAGCTTGCGTCGCTGTGATACTGTGACTGTTGGGTGGGTCCCAAGCCCAGATCCTGATGCTTCTCAGTATTGCGTCTATCTACATGAAAGTCCATCAATGTCTGAAACTCTTGATCGATATCCAGATCAGTGTGCATTAGAATTTCACTTGACCAGCAAATCAGACACTGCGATGACACATTGCCAAGAAATTTTCCCTGATGATCACAGGTTATAATTTGTTATATAAATATTATATTTTATTATATTATATATTACTAAATCACATAAATGCACTAGAGTTATAAACCCAGATTATCATGTGCAGCTTTGTATAAATAATACGCATATCAGAAACCCTAGGAACATAAATGTTCTTGGATTAATGACATATGGTTTATTTACATGGGCTCAGGCTTGTGAATGCTGAAGTAATGAAGATACTGAATTGCTGAAAATTTAAAATATTTAATCTAAACAAATTTAGCTTATTAGATACATATAAATTTATTATATTTGCTTGCATATTAGAGTGACACTTTTGCCCATTTTATAACAGAAAAGTTAAGGAGTTCCAAAATATGAGAATCTTTACTTTTCATGTGGCAAACAGATGCTAGAAAATTCTATGCACTTTTGATAATGATAAAGTTATTCAGTCTAATACAAACTGACCATTTAGAGAATTTGCATCAATGTATAAATTTGTAAACATTGAAATTGCTGTCATCCATTGTCCTAAAGTAAAATTCAGAATACGTTTTTGTTTATACATTTTTTTCACAGTTATTGTTTGCAGAGTAATTTGCTCTGATAACAGGTATGTCACTGAAAAAGTTGCACAAAGTCACCCAATGCTTTACCCTGGATCATCAAGAATGAACCTGTAAACATTTACATTAAAATACTTAATGCTGCAAACATATTTCATACAAGTTCAAGATACTTGCATGGTAAAGTAAATTTTTATTTTATTTATTTATGTAATTATTGCCTTCAATGACTTTCACTACTGCTATCATCATCAAAGTTACCTTTCTTCCCATTGCTTTAATCATCCCATGTGATAACAATCTCATTAGTAGTAGTTCTGTGAAACACTATCTGTGGTAGATGCAATGCTTGTTTCGCATTGTTTTAAAGCAGAATTTTCATGAAATATTGTTATGTAAGAGTTTGTCAGCATTGTTTTGGTGCTAATATATTGGTTTTAATATTTATATCCTTTGTTCTGAAAATTAGAGGGGTCTAATACATAAATAAATATGATACATATTTTTCCCTTAAGCAGTTTCAAATAGCTTATAGAGTTTGACTGCCAGAGCAAAATTTCCAAAAAATTTTGTTCTACAAAGAAAGTTGTTAGATAAGTCACTAAGCCAATTACAATGAATCTTGTAGATTTATCTCCAGCAAGTCTAAATATCTATAAAACAACACTGTTAATAATGAAATCACTTGTATGTATAGATACAAAATTTATAGCTAGTTCAATAAAAGAATGCAATATCCTGAATAAATGTGAGGTACAAATAACCCATTTTTTATTATTAAAGTGCATAAGAGTGTTCTTCACAGCTAATGATAAATGACATTTCAATTTAAATTGTTATTTGCACCACAGATCTCTTAATCTTTTTATATTTCTATGTGTACATTGTCCTTTCTCATCATCATCATGACTGTATTTAGATGATATATAATAGAGTCAAAGTAGGCAAAATAGAGAATTGAATTTTACATTAAGAGAAATCTCCTTTTTTTAGAACTTTCAGCATAGGTTTGGTCATTTTGTAATTTAAGTACATTACAAATTATTATTTATAGTAGTGAAATTAAATTGCCAGTGAAAACCTCAAGTTCTCTTAAAAAAATATTAAATATATTCTGTTTCAGGTCAGTTATCACACAGACTATTGCCAATCTGACACAGGGCAGAAACTACATTGTTCAAGTTACTGTGAGCAAGGTCCTGGGAAAGACATTATCATACAATCTGCTGCAAGTACACACAAAGCCAGTATGTACGTAACCTATGTGTTTTTGACCAGGTTTTATAAGGACACTTATAAAAGCAGCAGTCATGTGCGATTGTTGTTACTGGAAGTATGATGTGCTTTAATTTGTTTTACATGTAATATTACATCACCCACCTAATCATGATAACTGCTATATTTGTAGTTTTGTTAGCTATGTGAAATTAGTAAAAATAGTGTTGAATAGTATTCAGAACATATGTTGGTGTTCATAGGGTATTCACATTATAATTCCTGCAGTGAATTCTCCTGGATTCAATTTTCATTCTCATTTGCAGTGCAATTGGGTTTTTAAATGTTTATACATTACACACTTCTTCATTTTGGACATTTAAAATGATTCCCTTAAGTAATAGTGGAAATAGGAAGTAATTGATATGATTTAAGTTTTTACTGATGGAAATAGAAAGTAATAAGTATGATTTTAAGTTTTTACTGTTTGTATTTTAAAGAGGATTTATTTTGTGCTGGGAAATAATTTCATTCCAGTAAAATTTTATTTGTGATATTAATCAGAGACTTTTTTATTATTTAATATTTTTATGATATTTTGTATGTTTTTAATTGCAAACAGAATTCTACACTTATAAAAGTGTATCTTTATACTCTTTAACCATATTATTTTGTTACATTTAAAATGACTTCCACTGTCTGTAAGATTTTGATCCACTAATATGAATTTTAAAACAAAATAGCATCTATAAATCAACATCAGTTTCAAAAGAAAATACTGGCAATATTGAATGATATAAAATTAATGCAATGCTGGAGGCACAGGTATTCAGATAGCAAAACTAAGCATGTGGTTGGCAAGACAAATGATTATAAATTGGATTCTGATTTATAATACATTTTCTGTCAGAAATGACCCAAAGTTCACTTTACTTCCTATTTAAATGAGTAATGAGACATTTTTGAACCAACAAGCTGGCATAATAAAGTACAGGAGCAAATAAAATAAAGTTCTCCTCCAATGGCACATTAAGTCTACAAATTGGCCTAACTGAAGGACTATGATATCAATCATTCACTGGAACAACACATCTAGTGATGTTGCTCACATTATAAGATATTACTATTGAGTATATTACATCCCAAATATATAAATGAGTGCTACTATTAATAAGATGTTTTTGCAAGATGGAAGGGCACAAAGTTGCTCACAAATTTTGCCATATACATGGTTTAAATGTTTTTCAATCCAAACTTATACTTTTTACACAAAAATTGGTAATTGACTTTGCAAAGATTAAACATTATAAAATTAGGATTATAATTGCTACATGCTACTACAATAGTGCACATAGTTATTGAAATTAGATATTTCAACTTTAATTGCAAGTACAACTATAAGTACCAGCATGATGTATGAAAGATAAATGATTAGGAATAATCTACTTTTTTAAAATATCAGAAACAAGTTCAACAATTAAAGGAATATCAGCTTGCACACAAATTATTTTCAAAATGATGGCTAAGCTCTGCAAGATAAATTTCCAGTCTTTGACATATCAATTTCTACACAACATAGTATCTCAATGCTGGCCCCTACAATTTCTTGCAGTCTATATCCTTCAGCTTTCTAGCAGAAAAAATATTTAAAAGGCATCAAATCAGAAGATAAGGTTGCCCATCTTACAGGTCCTCTGCTTTTAATTCAGTGATATTGATGGTGAAAAGCAGCTCTCCGCCATCTTGCATTATTAGTTGCATGTCCATTTTAATAATAATACATGTTCCTCTTAGTTTCTAGCAGAATGTTTTCTAACATGGATGGATATTCATTGTAAGAAAATTGACTTATTTGTCAGAATGCAATATTAAAAAGTAAAAACAATGGTTCTTCTTATATTGTGTAGTATAAACCTTGTTTATTTCAGAAAAGATTATAACCATAATTAATTTATACATTAGTTATTGTTTATTACAATTAAGGCAGAGATTATCAAATAAGATTTTCTTATCATCATAATATTAGATATAATAATTATTTTGATGTGCCTGTTACTAGTTTGACAAAAACCCAAAGACATTATAATGCAATGCATATTTATTTATTTAGAAAACTGTCTCCTGATGCATTTGATGTGAGTTTGATTAAATTTGAAACTGTTTTCTATCAATGGTTAATTGTCATCCATTTATAATGTTACCAAATGTTTAAATTCAGTTATAGATGTTTATTTTTAAATTTATTCATATTTTAACATTGTTCATAGCATTATACTTGATATTTATAGCAAACATGTTGATTGATTGAAAACAGTTTCCATTTATGGTGTAAATAATGAACAATGTCAGATTAACTTATAATGCTTTCAGAAATCCTGCAGATTTAATTGTAATTTTGTTTCTGCATTGACATTTCAGATAAAAGGCTACAGTAATTTCAAATTTATCAAGTTTAATGTTTGCTAAATTGACAAAACTCTAATGTTCTTTATTTACTAACTAACTGCATTGTTCACTTATCTTCCATGCTCAGGTAAAATGTAATAGTATACCTGTAGGTTAAGTTTCAATGATGAGATCTCAACAACTATTTGCACTAGAAACATAGATACATCAGATATCATAACCTTTCAAATTTCATTTATTTTAAGTTCTTCCCCCAGTATTCATTAGAACATTGAAATATTGATGGATACTGTTTTGCACAATTGTATGATAAATTTGTAAACCCCTCTCTGCCTCTGTATGACATACATATGTACTAATTTATTTATAAACATTATAAAGAAAATAACTTGCCTACAAAGAGAGAAACTATCCCAGTCAGTTTTCATTATTTACTTCTTCAGTATTTTCTATATGTATTTCAAAGTTTTTAATTTCATATCATAAAACTTTGCAGTTCATTAAACCTTAAAAAATTGGAAACCTATAAATTTTGACTAAAGATTTTAAACATATGAACTGAAACATCCTATATATTTAATTTTGCGATTGAATTACAAAATTTATTGTGATAAATTAGTTTCTTACGCTTCATTTATATGCAACCTAACTTAAGCTCTCATAACAATACAGTATCCACCATGTTCTTTAGAAGTCATCACAGGAAATTTTTGTTTTCTTGAGACATTTAATGCTTTCTGCTGTTTACTTCCATTAATTTTTTGTTCTGTTTTTGCAAATGATGATATAGTATGATTCATAAGTCTTATCACAAAATATGGTATTCATCATTGCTATCATGATAATATTTGGTTTTGCACAGCATGAGGTAGTAACCATGTAACTTTATAAGATAGATACTATAGTTCTTAATTGGGATTCTTCCATGTTTTATTGATAATTGCATCTGTTGAGTAGAAATCAGATGATTTTCATGGTTCTTAATTTAATATTTCTTCATATTTTGTTTGGTATTTCTGTTAGATAGCAGTTGAAGCAGTAATCATAACCCCATCAGGAGCAATGTATCTTTGAGATACCTTTCCCAATTTTATTGATGTGACTGTAAATGTGATAAGGCTCCTTAAAACCCATTGTAGCACTTTATTGTTCATTGTTGATCAGCTAACTGTTATTTTTATTTCATTATCATGTGAAAATATGTATAAGATATATTACACCTGCTCATCTACCTCATGATTTTTATATCCTTCATTTTTCTCAGCAACGATTTCATGCATATAATGTCACAGAAATGAGAAGTGCTCAATCTAAAAAACCTTAATAACTTATAAAAACCTCTGGGAATATAAAGTTATTACAATTAGCAGCAAATATCTGTTAGCCTTTAATTAAATATATTTGGTCTATATCGCTTAAAATATTTACTGCAGATTCTTGAGACAATTCTTGCATGCTTTAAAAAGTAGTAAACTTCACTTTTCTTACAGCAATATCTTGAAAAAATGCTTCTTTTTAGATTCCATGTAACAGCTATTATAAATTTACATTTATTTTTTGTGGGAGAACTAGGAGAAAATTCATGATTTCAAGAAAATTTTAAAGCAGTAGGGTACTTAAGTTCAAACAACCTCATGTGCTGTGCAGCTATAAGTATTACATGGAGCCAATGGTCTCATATCAGCATCTTTCCAAATTACGAGTTCACAGCTAAGTGACATAGTGACATTATTTGCATGACAAACATTTGAATGCATGCCTTCCATAAGATGGAAAACATTTTCATTTAACTAATATGTGATTGAGACATTCAAAACATCAATAGTGTCTTAAATTCTTGCTACCATTCACACTCTCACTCATGTCAGTAGTAGATAGCTAGAGGTAATAAGTTAAAACAACTAAAAATGAAACAAAATTCAAAACTTTCTGGTGCTCATAAAAACAATCAGATTTTCATACACAAATATCTCATAATTTGTCCAATGATGTGATTGAGGTGCAAATAATTATATAGCCTTGTTTATCAATACCCAAGCAAGTAAAAAGTATAGGTAATTTTCAGAATACTTTGAAAGATTGCAGAAGCAAATTTATGTACTAGCATGTATCTTGCTGAATGAAAAATAAAATTGTTATATCATCATTCTAATTGCTATCTGAAGCAAAGCCTACCAAAAGCAGTACAATGAAAGATGTAAAAAATGTGTCTTTAATATGAATGGGCTACTTTTTTAAAATAAATAAATATTTATAATTCACTAAATTCACAAGCCACATGACTGTAAATATTATTTTATCTGTCTGTTTATGGTTAATTTATGTGTTTTTCATGTTTTACTTATCAGCCACAAGAGGCAATACTTATTAAGGCTAAATGTTAAACTATAGGTAATAATATAAATATTAAAATATAAGTAATAATACTTGAGAGCACCATTTAAAGATATACAATAAGACTACTCCATGGTATATCTTATACACTCTATTTACTCACAAATTGAACCCATCTATTTTTTCACAATAAAGAAAATATACATTTAAAACCTATGCATTAAAAACTTACAAAATAATTCTGAAAAAATCTTATATGACAGTTCTAAACAAAATCTTATGACAGTATAAAACAATGATTATATCTTTAGAGTCTAGTCTTTGATAGCACCACTAGCAGTGAGGATGACATTATGTGGAACATCAAAAGCAGCATGAAGAGATTGCTATAATGACACTAGTGGTAACAATAAATTGACTGAAAGCAGCAATTATATACACAAATTAATGGACACAGAAGTTTAATAAACATATTTTGTAAGTGTCTGGAGTTTTCATGAAATATGACTGCTTTATTTGAATGTTACTAGGTTTTACCTTACAACTCACAATAATAATTCATTGGGTGACAACAATGCAGCTATTTTAGTGAGGTGCACTAAGTTATTAGAACAAATTAGATATACTTAATTTATAATAAAATCTGTTTGCTTTATTTCTGCTTGTATTATGTAATATAAATTATGCAACTATATTGAAAAAAGTTCAGAATAATAAGTTATAGTAATTTTTATGTTTGTCAGTTTTTATAATGTATTTTAGTAATCTATATTTGACATAATGGCATAATTGACTTCAATAGTGAATAATATTTTCCTGTCATATATTAATCAGAGGAAATAGATACATTCTTGTATAATGAACACTTTAACATTTTGGTTATAAAATGTGAAAAGAGGAATTTAGTATGCAAGTAAATAATATTTTAACTGAGAGTTTCAGTTGTTTTTGTAAGATGTAATGATCAAGTTGGTGTAAATTTTTTTATTATGTTATCTAATAAATCATTCTTGTAATAAATAATAAATCATACATGAATACAAACATTCTGATAATGGAAAAATGAGAATATTTTTACAAAATCTAATGAAATTTGCAATAAAACTCATCCTGGTCTCTCAAGTATTATTGTTCAGTTGCAGCCAATGGCAAAAAATTTATTGGAAGCATTTGAAGTATTTATTGAAAAAAAATAGTTCTATGATTTGAACCTAAGAATATTTAATAATTTCACTTGCAGAGGATTACCCAGAAAACTCCATTTGTCAATGCTGCAAGTGAACAAATGTAATAACTTTGATGCTGCTAAGAATTATTCTGCTAGTTTTCATATCACTATGTGTAACATGCTTTAGTTCATATGCTAAGAAGTGTTATGTGAAGAACTGAAATTGGCTAGCCACATGGCTAAGCTATGCGCATTTATATGTAGACTTGTTGTATATATTTGCTTTTCAAGCAAAGTGTGTCTGTATGATCAACAATGAAATATAATAAATTTATTATGAAGCAATTATGTTACTTTAATTTTTCTTGGTTCCATTAACACCATTTAAAGAATATAAGAATTTGTAGAGGAGTTGTAGTTACAGATGTTGTGTATCATTTTAATTTTAATAAACTGAAAGATAGGTTGAGCCACTGAAAGATGAAGGATAACTAACATCCATGAAATATTTTTTACATTCAGACTAGATTTATTAGGGGTCTAAAAGAAATTTGCATTTATTTATATCATTACTCATACTTGTTGGGAATATTTTAATGAACAAAAATTGTGAATACAGCTTAGAATTCGCCCTTTATTATCTGTACTCATTACTCAACATAATTTAGATAACTGAATACACTGCTGTCAATAATGAACAAGTTTCGTGAAACCTTCATGGAAGAAGTTCATCCAATGATTCTGCAACATTTCCTGACAGCCATCTCAGATACAGGTAATTAAAGGACATTATATGAATACTCGTAGATGAGTCTCTAAAGGTGGATGTCTGCAGCAGTATCATTTGAAGACTTTTATTGTCAATAGCTGTAATTTAATGATATGAGATTTTCTGGAGACACTTCCTGCCTAAAGGGCAAAATAATGGTAAAGTAATACTTAATCTTCCTGTACTAAAATATA
The DNA here is from genome assembly GCA_030762175.1 of Metallyticus violacea. Classification (NCBI taxonomy): domain Eukaryota; kingdom Metazoa; phylum Arthropoda; class Insecta; order Mantodea; family Metallyticidae; genus Metallyticus; species Metallyticus violacea. The sequence continues at coordinate 14,409,042 of CM060846.1, read as the reverse complement.
GATAAATAATAAACTTTTCTCGTGTTTTAATATCCTAATGTAGGCTTCCACAACTGTCACTGAACAAAATCCAGTGATTTAACTCTTGACTATACTTGAGGCTATACCTGAACCCAAATAATATTAGTGACCAACAGCTTCATTAAAGTTACTATTTTGAGAATATCTAGTACCTATAGTTTTGATATCTTATATAGCATATCATTATATGACCAGTTAAATTACATTGCAATTTAAAAAACAAGACAAATATGTGAAGTCGGTAATTAATTAGGAACATCCCTTTTAAATAAATTCAAATACATATTCTTCTCTTACACTGGTCTACGAGGTGTGATCAAAAAATAACTGCAATTTTTTTTATTTTGCGACCTTCAAAAATCCAATTTTAATTTTTTTTAGCTTGTTGGTACACATGTTTCTGACGAATGTTGGCGTTTTCAGCTGTTTTGAATGTTTAGTCCATTGTTGACAGTCGAAAAGGTTGCACGTGTTTTCGCGATTTTTTACTTTCGAAAAAAATGGACCAAAGTATTTGTATTAAATTTTACTTGGAAAATGGAATAAAGTGCAACAAAGTATTTGAAATGTTGACTGTGGCTTTTGGAGAATCTACTTTGAGCAAGACAAGAGCTTACGAGTGGTACAGACGTTTCAAAGAGGGCCGTGAAAACGTTGAAGATGACTACCACCCTGGACGTCCTAGCACATCAATAACCGCAGACAACGTAGAAGAAGTGAAGAAAATTATTCTGAAAAATCGCCGAATCACTATCAGAGTGGTTGCTGATGATGTCAGTATATCATTTGATTCATACCAAGCAATTTTTGGGATGTTTTGAGCATGAAACGTGTGGCAGCAAAGTTTGTTCCGAGATTGCTGAATTTCGAGCAAAAACGGCGTCGCGTAGACGTCGCTCAGGAATTGCTGGATGAAGTCAACAACGATCCAGAACTTTTTGAAAAGGTCATAACCGGTGACGAAACTGGGTATATGGGTATGACGTCGAAACCAAGGTCCCATTCGTCCCAATGGAAGCTGCCTAAAGAGCCAAGACCGAAAAAATTCGACAAGTTCGATCAAATGTGAAAGTTCTTCTCAATGTTTTCTTCGATTCCAATGGCATAGTGCATCATGAGTTCCTGCCATATGATCGTACGGTCAATAAGGAATACTACCTGAAAGTAATGCGCCTTTTGCATAATGCAATCCGACGAAAACGACCAGATTTGTGACAAAACCATTCGTGGAGATTGCATCACGATAATGCTCCTGCTCACAGCTTTTTCGTAATTTTTTGGCAAAAAACAGACATTGTGTTGCCTCAGCCACCATATTCGCCGGACATGGCCCCCTGCGACTTCTTTCTGTTCCCTAGGCTGAAGAAAACCACGAAAGGACGACGTTAAAAACACAATCGCTAAAGGAACTGAAGGGCATACCGAAAAGTGAGTTCCAGAAGTGCTTCCAAGATTGGGAAAAGCGCTGGCACAAGTGCATTATATCCTAGGGGACTATTTTGAAGGGGACATAACTGATGTTGATGAATAAATTAAGATTCTTTAAGAAAACGAATATTGCCGTTATTTTTTGATCACGCCTGGTGTGCCGCATCTGCTATACTAAAGACAACATATCCTCGATTCACTCATGCACCTTGTCCAAATGACTACTTACGATTTGTTTTCTTCAACGTTTGATCGTCGAAAAAGTTTGACTATAAAAATATGCCAAAGAGGTAAGTGTGAACTATAACTGAATGTATGATGAAGAATACAAAATTAGCATCTTATTTGCAACATTGACATCATTTGCAGAGCAAAGATAATGAAGATTTTTGCTTTAACTATAGATATATTTAAATCCTTCCGAAGTTGGACGAATAGTGAATAACCATAGGAAAGCTTACTGCCGGAAAGATGATAAAGCATTAATTACCTTGTTCCACTGAGTTAGCACCTGCAAGCTTATCGGAAACATCGTGTCTACATAAACAAAATTACAGCAACAGATGGCTACAAAATACATAATGTGCCTTTTTTTAAACTTTTTGCAAACAAAAGAGCGCGTTAATTGATCGCTGGTGATGACGTTGGAAATCTTTTTCGCTGCCTTGAATGCCGCACGTGCAGCAGTGTACGCCAGCTTAGCTCAGAATAAAGGTAAGGCCGAAACTCGTTATTCCCGACTTCTTAACCAAACGGACGTAACTTTTCATCGGTTTAAAACATTAAGGCACTGACACAACAGTTGTCGCATGTAAAATTGCACTTCGTCGTTCGTTAAAACATTTATTGAGTCGTCATAACTTGGCTCAAATCCTGCCAACTTTAATTCCTCCAAACTGAGCTATAGGTGCTTTAATAGTTAGGCGCAAAAGTTTAAGTAATGATTATCAGCTCTTTTAATATTTTATTTGTAATGGATCAAGCAGAGCAATTCAGTCGTATTTATTATACGAAGGTTTAATAGTAGCACAGACTCAGAGCAGACGCACATTTTTAAGTAGTCAGCAACATCATGTACAGCTCGTTGCCAGTGGTGATGAAGTAGCAGGGTGCCGTTAGCAGCGCTGTTTTGTTGATAGCTCGAATACGATTGTCTACTACCTAAAGAATCTCTGAAGAAGTTCCGAGAAGTAGCATGAATCGAGTCGAAACCACGAGGACTTGAATAGAGCACCACCTAGTCCTGTCACACCAAAGCTATATCTGCACAGCATGCGTTGGAGCATTGTCATGCAAAATGATGGGTGTCTGGTTGCAAATTAAAAAATGAACAACAATATGTCCTAGGGGTGCTCATCAGTACAGTCGCACATGAGAAATCGTGTTCTGACAAATTTGGATTTTCGTGTGATTTGTAATAATGTATTTGTTCGTTCAGCGTTTCATTTTTGGCTCATCCAAAGTAAGAAAGTCTCTCCATGACACCGTGGTGTTCCAAGTAGGTACGAGTGGTTTCGTATCGTTGTGCAGAATCCTTTCTAATGCAACTTTTGCATTGCCAGGCGTGCCTTCACAATTTGAACCAGTTTCTAAGGCTAACGTATGGCGCCGATTCTTTTCCGTACTTCAGTATGTCCCATACCGCCTCATACAAATGCAGTTATTGGATAGGCCTTTTCGGCAAGTTGTTCCTTCTGTCGTCCTCTTGTCTTGTAACCATGTTCTGACATATGCAACTGGACCAAATATTGTAAGAAGCGGTTCTGCACGCTCGTTGTACAAGAAGACTGTTTCTTTCCTTCGTCATCATTTTATTCCTGGCATTGAATGACCTTTCGCACTCAAGAGGTGGACACTCAAATTGAATGTACCACTTACACTTACCTTCAAATCATGGGACATCACATTTGTTTATATGACTTCCCTGAAAGCTTTTATGTGTTTCCGTTTGCTTGTTAGCTAAAAGTTACAACATAAATTGCTTACACTGTTGTCACGTTTGGATATGTCTGTTTTTTCTGCCAGCCTACTATTCAATGAGTGCAGCTTAAAACTCCCACAGCAAGAAAATACCGGTGGCAACGTGAGGTCTAACCACCGATGACTGAACTATTGTCGGAACTTTTAAATTGCTCTCGCCGTGCCGTATTATGTACTAACCTTTGCTTCAGTTTTTTTTTTTTTTTTTTTTTTTTTGCCAAACTTCCCAAAAACTAGTCACTTGAATTTATTTCACTTTACTATTATAATGTAATAACTAAATAACTGAGAATTAACTGTAGAGTTAACTTGCTCTAAATTTTGGTCTGGAGAATTTATCATTGATTCCACACATAAATTTTGCTCTATCTGCATCCAGAAGTATATGATCTCTCTTCAGTGAGTGTAAGGGTTTGTCTAAGAACTCTGTAAGAACATCATGCAGTGGGCCTAAGTTTTTATGAATTAACATATAGTTAGAATTTTACATAGACCACTGTAATTGCTTATTTCCTTGCCATCTCTTTTAGGATCAATCGCAGATTCTGTGAAGGGCTTTATTAGAGGCTTAAAGCTCTCCCACACAGCATTTACGCTTTTAAAGCTTCATGTTATTTTATGTAATATACTCTCTATCTTTGATAATGTTTGAATGTAAATTCATTATCTGAATTTGGTTTTTAGGTCACAATATGTAAGTAGCATATCATTTTCCAAAAAATGAAAATTATTAACACACTGCACTTCATTTAGAGTGTCATTAACAGCCAGCTCCAATCTTTGACTTGAGCAATGCAATACTATTATATTAGGAAAGAGTTTTCCATTTGTGTTGCAATACATTTTTTCTTTTCTAACATTGCAGGGGCACCGTCATAGATTTATCTTCATGCAGGATTTATCTATTACACAACTTATTTGATGTTGCTATTGTATTAGACAACTCTGCAAATTTTCTCCCACAACATACACAGGAGTAACATTGGACATTCCACACCTCAAGCAAATTACCACTAAAGTTTATTGTTGTAGATGCACAATAAAGTGCTAAGTTTTATATTACCATCCACAAGATGTTTAGCAATTTTTTCCTCATCTCTTCTGATATATATGATCAGTAATATTTGCACAGCTGAAGTTCGAATTGCAGATCTTTGCCCATATTCAACCCATAAATTTCCTGAAGTTTAGTGTTAACAGGAAAACCTGTGAATGGTTTATTTATTTTGGCTTCTTTGTAAGCTGTCCTAAAAATTATATTTGTAATTTCTAGATGTATTAATTTTTTCTTTCTTTGAACATTCTAGTTTGAACTAAATTTTAAATGCTATATAAATTGTTTTCTTAAACTTAACTGCTGTTTCTGTGCCTCTTTTGTATTAACAGAAAACTACTCACAGCTTACCCAACTTTTGCAGGCCTCCTTCCAACCCCGACCGTGTTTACTTCTGAGCACGTTGAACCACCCAATTATTATTTATCGTCACTAGCTCGTTATTTTCCTTAGTAAATTAGGTGCATTGTTCCAAAGTCCAACATGTCGGAAACAATTTTTTATGGTCCACCCTTGTTTTTAACTTCAACTAGACATTTTATCACTTGTACTTGCACAAATCCTCTTCCCTCCACTCGTGTCGACTTTTTTTATTGCTGAGTTTTGTTTATTAATTTATTTCACAACGTAATGAACACAATTCAGGAAAGATAGTAAAACACGCCTGTATGACAAGTACTTCCACTGTATCTTCTATGGCGGCAAACGATCAGTGTTTTCAGTTCACCTAACATTAAATATATCCCTGTTGATTCTTGATTTGGTTTCCAAAATGCTTTTTATATTGCTGGTATAAGTAGTTGTTTGTTTTCTTATAACTTTCGGCTATAAAAGTAAGCCGTTTCATAATTGCTGTCATTATATAATTAAAATTTGATTGCTTTCAAATTTACTAACCATAGCAATCGCCCACTTTAAAATAAGCTTAGTTATTTCAAACTAATATTAAGAAAAAGTGGCTTAAAATTATGCTTGTGTAGTTTCACAAGCTGCAATTTCGACGTACCGGGCCAACTAAAACACTGATTGCACTACATTAGACCAGCAGTGTGTTCGTCCCATCACGAATACATTTTCTCCTAGGTAAGTCAGATTGTAATCAGCATTTGGCAAACGGCTTTATTTGGTTCCACTGCGTGATATCTCTACAGCAGTTTTTACTATAAAAATTCCAGCTCTCATGTGTGTATGTTCTTAGATCAGTTAAGAGCAATAATTTTAAATTTTTGTTTACTGCTTAGACCCACAGTTCAGATAAAACATTATTAAGTTACTCACTTTGCACAAAACCATTACATACATCTCCTTGTTACTGTATGTTTTAGAAAGTCATCAAAAATGATAATGTGTCAGCCGGCTGGGTTACTAGATAACATTGATAAACAAATACTTTCATTTAAAACAAACTCTGCAGAAGTGGAACTCGAACACATGACATAAAAATTCTGTATAAAAGTGTGTTCTTATGTTCACACTGGCTCACTTAAAGCAGAGAGATGAAATTTCAGTCTTCGCCATCATGAAGATGGAAAACGTCCCCTAATGTTAAGATGAAACTTGTCTCAGCAAGATGGGAAAACAAGCAAGTGTTTATTCGCGGAGAATACCAAAATTTGTAATTTGTATTTCAGTTCTCTGTATTCCAGAAGCTTAAAAGGGGGGGGGGAATTAAATATCATAGGAAAAATGTCTGGAATGTACAACTAGGGAAACACCAGAGAGAGCTTTTCTCCTTCAATCTTTATCCCAGTTTAGTACCTTGAAGTTTATCGTTCTAGAAACAAATAAGTCTGATCAAAGCCATAATTATGCAGATTTGGGGATTGCTTCTTTTCTTATGACCGCAAAGGAAATGCTGAGCCCAGAGTTCCTCAAAGCCTAAAGATATCAGACATTTACTTTTTCTGGGGAAATGAAATCTCTGGTAAAAATCTCACCCAGTCTGGGAACCTCCTCAACAAATTGTGCAATATATTTTTTATAAATATTCTATGGATGCAAGTTCTGGTCATAAGATGTAAATAAATTACCTAAAATTTAGAGAAGGGTGCTTAATGAAAGTTAATTATTTATAATTGTTAAAAATTTCAGAAGCTAACTTCATACTAAATATTTTTTGCTGAGAGAACTAATAACTATGCAGTTACTGATAATCAACTGTTTTTGTTTTCAGAGCTGGAACCTTGGGAACGGAAAAAGGAAGAACAGAGATCACCCTAATGAATAACAACATGGTAGTAGAGTAGCAGCAGCATAGGGGTGATGATATTGGAGGGAATTGGTGGCAGATGGAGATCATAATAACTAAAGTGGTTATGGGTAAACATTTGTCTCACAATTTGCCACAGATCTTTCGAGACAATGAATGAAATGAAAGAAATAATAGTACAAATTAGTCATAATCTGTTGTCGTCTAAAGTTAAGTGGTACACCTTAAGGGAAATCTTAGGGGGGGAAGAAAACCTTGTTCTGACTGCAGAAGGAATCTGGACCTTTCAGTTGCAAGCAGATAAACTAGTGTCCGATCCAAGTGGTGGACATGATAGTTTAGTTTCCTTTGTTTATTTTCTATAGTTCATACAATAGACTATTTGTATATAGAACTATTCAATTTATAATAGCATTATATAATAATAATAATAATAATAATAATAATAATCTAATTATAGAAAAATGTATATCTGTTTTCTCTAAGAATACGTAAAATTGTCTCAGAATTATAACTTTACCACATTATTGACAAATTAAAATTATTTTACAGAGTAATATGTCTTGCTACAGAAATATTTTCTAAAAATATTTAAATAAATATAATTTACACAAACATTTAATAAAGCTCAGAAAAAAAACATGAAATATTTTGACATAATTATAATGTAATCATTTCTATAACATGGTAGAGCTAGTGATAATATTTGCAATTTTGACTAGGTTGAAGTTATGTGTTTGTAAATTTGTGTAAAAGAGTATTTATTTCTTAAAATATCACTTATAAAAGTATGTATGCATTTGATAGAACAAAATGTTAAGATATTTAGATTTTAAAGGAGATTTTTATAAGAAGCTCCGTAATGAAAGTGTTATATAATTCTTACTTTTTTTTTTTTTTTCCCCCAAGATGAGATGCTTTTAACTACCAATTCAGTTTCTCCAGAAAAGAATGTCATACTTCACAATAGGACAAAATCAGGGGAAATGAACCGTTTTTATAGATTCACTGGAACAATATTTGATATAACTCATTTTTCTCGTTCTACATGGTGACTTGCTGCATGAATTTTCATAATAGCGTTTCAAATAGTTCTCAAGAAATGTTAACAGTAAACTACAAAACCAACAAAAAGAGCTCGTGTCAAATTCAACAAATATCTCAAGTTAAGGTAAAAGTGGACAACAAAAGAAATTGCAGATAGCAAAAGGTGAGAATTTCAGCACAACACAATGAGAGAGTGAATGATAAAATCTGTACAAAATATAATAGAAATATTCAACAAAAACTTAAATGAAGCTTTTTCCTAGATAAAAATGCTTTCGACTGAACACACTCAATTGTAAAGTGAAATTCAGCCCGAAGTGATATTGAAACCACAAAAATTCTCATCCAGAGATCAGTAAAGGGCCAAAACACGCTTTCTTGCAATTGAGAACAAATTCGACGTAATATCAGTGCATGAAGATCAATGTATCGAAATATCCATAGAAAACCGCTAAATAATTAGCATTAGTGAAGTTATAGATTATGTGAGGCCTATTGACGCAACAACGATCATACATAGCAACAGTGAAATAAAGAGAGGTGAAATTACTGTGATTAAAGCAAATGCGTATCGTAATTAAGCCATAATGCTGAAAACGTTCTAAATCAACTTCTGCAAGAAGAAGAAGTGAAATTCTAGTAATGAATATTCCTAAGAGTTTAGACTCACATTAACAAAGAAAATAGCAAAACCAAAAATAAAAGTACAACTAATGTGCTCAGCGTGTATTGCGGACATCAGCAATCTCAAATGTGAATGTCATACCAGGCATGGACTGCGCTTGAACAATAAGGGAAAGAGGTACTTGTACTCTCTGAGAGGATAAATAACATTGTCAGTCAAAAACCTTTAGTTTTTAACTCTTAAGAAAGTGTATGTAATGTGCAACGACAATTAACTTGCAGTCAAATATGACAGAAATTAAAAATAATCAGTACATACTACGGTATCACAGGTCCTGAGTCAAATGCCTATACACAGTTGCAAAATGCATTTTATGACTTGTACGATACCTGTGTCTTGTGAAGTGTAATGTCCATTTTAGTAATACTAAGAGTTTTAATTGCATTATTTTTAATGCTGTCTCTGATTGACGTATTGCTGAAAAATCTGTAAAGTGCATTACAGGGCTTTCTGGTAAACAAACAGTTGATGACAACAATGTGTTTAATGTGATCTGAAACTTTTTACACATGATGAAGCAGCACAGTGAAACTTTGGCAGGCCTGCCAATTACCCACTCCCGGCACGGGGAGGGTAGTGACGAAAAATAACGATGCAGGAGTCATCCGAATGAATACACTTTAAATCCTTTAACAAATAAAAACACAAGTGTGGAATGTCGCTGGGTGAAAATATTCAGGCACCTTTCCTCTGCACAAATATTACACAGGGCTAGTTGTTGAATTTATATTGTGTTTACTTGGAACTAAGACTTGTTTGGAACGAGTATTTTTCAATGAATAAGTTGTGGACTGCGGGACAAAGCTACCTCCGCACAGATACGCTCAGAGTAAAGATTACAACCAAATAAAATTTTGCCTGTAGCTGTGTTGAGTATTTTCCTATGCTCAAAGAAAGCAAGTATGTACTGAAGAAATTTCACACCTCTAAAAACACGTTCCTGAAAAGAATGTATAAATTAGATCAGAAGTATTCCATATTTTTGTTCCGGAAATCCAGCAAGTTTAAAAGGTGCTGTTAAAATAACAGAGCTCTTAAGTATTACAGCCGACGAAATACGAATAGATAGCCTGTTAAAGTTCTTGTCGGTTTACTTATCAATTTCTTACTGTTACTTGCTAAGGTAGTTCGGTCCCTTGGAGCTGAGAAGTACATATTTAAAGTTCAGAGGCGGAATAACTGTAATTCTTTCACAAATAAACATAGGTTGCATTGAGGACATGTGACAAGCAAAGATTATAACTTGTTAGTGTGAAAGTGAATGGCAGCAAAGAGGTGAAAGAGGCCACTCCATCCCTACACTGACTCTCCAAACCTTACCGGCCTGAGGGGTGTGGAACGGCAGAATCATACCCATAACACCTGGAGGTAGGAGATAGCCCGTGTTTCAGTTTACCAGCTTTCGCTGGTAAACTTTCCATTTCGCTTACTGTACAATAAATCACATAACAAATCTAAACGAAGAAATGAATTTCATTTATCCGGCCACAGGAGACAAATCATAAATGTATATTGTTGCCATGCCATTACAGGACCAAAAAAAAAAAAAAAAAAAAAAAAAAAAAAAAAAAAAAACAGAAACTTTAGAATTACATGAAAAACTTCAGCCTACGCTAGTGAAAGAGGAGTGGACAGAAGTATAAAAGCATGCAAAAAGTTTTCTTCTAATTTCGTTGAAGCTTATCCTTTATAATAAATAAACAAATAAATAAATAAACAGTTGCTCATAAAATAGGTCATATAATAACTTTAACATGCGAACTAATAATTTTGAGAAATAAAATTAAAAGCATGTATGAATGTTTGAAAACCTCTATAATTGGTGCTTATAACAAAATGAAATGGCATGCACAAAAACAATGCAGGAAAGCATTCTTTAATCTAAAGGCTGAGTAAATAGAAAACAAATTCCAAAACACTTCAGAGCCATGTGGAATGTCATAAATAAACAAGATAAATCGCAAACTATGAACACAAGAATATAATCATGAGCCAAGATGAACAGACAGTAATGACGCAATATCTGTAAGATATTTAATGCTTTTTTTCTAAATATAAATGACCATCTTAAAGTTAGTGACAAGAATAATACTAAAATTAAACAATGAATAGTATGTCCATTTATGATATAAATGTTAAAAAATTGATAAAAAATCAGCGATCCTCTAGGTGGGATATGTCACCTATAGTGGCAGAACAAACAACAGTTACTGTATGTTAGTATTTTAAATAAACCGCTTAATGGCTGAAGCTATCTTTTTTGAAGTGCTAAATATCGCTACGAGATGACCAAGTTACAAAACATTTTCACAACATCGCGGGTTCAATCCCGGCCAGGATCCATGGATTTTTTCGGCCATAAGATTCCTAAGTATGGCTTCCTTCGGAAAGGAAGTAAAGCCGTGGGTCCCGTGTTGTACATTTACGGCACGTAAAAGATCCTTAAGCCTGAAAGAAGAGGCCCCTGAGCAAAATTTATCGGCCTTTTCACGCCCTGAATGAATGGGACGCTGATGACCTGAGATGTTAAAGAGCGTTCGTTGATAAACCGACTAAATAACTGAAAATGGTTCAAATCAGTTGTAACTAACAACAGGCCAAATTCAGCTGAAGTACAGGCCAATTACAAAATTATCAACTATCGCGCTTCAGCGGAATATGTGCACGAACTAGTGAAAATGAAAAACATCGGTAAAAATAAAACACTTCTTAGGCTTTCACGGCCGTGTTATAATTAAAACAGTTAAAATCTTTCGGGTTGTATTAATCGTAACTGTAGTAATTTGTTTATATCTTTATAAGGATTTTGATTATGCGTCACATGAGTACCTAATTGAAAACATAGAATACTATGAGTTTAGAAGACATGTAAACAAATATAAACATCGTATTTAGAAAATTGTGTATAACGTACAGAAATAAATAGGAGAAAATGTTAGTTTATTTATACTGATAGATATGATTGCACTGCAGTAAAATCGAGAGTAGGATTATTGTTGGGACCAACACAAGTTACATAAATAACTTGCTTCACCAGAAAACAATATAGTAAGTTCTTAAGCAGACGGTACATCTTTAATATGATGCGGTGATGACAGAAGTTTAGAAAAAAAAAAATGGTAAAATTATGGAAACATCACAATATTTGTATGCCAGTAGATTAAATTTAAATGCAAATAAAATAAAAATTATGGCTCTTCAAAAACCTAACAACTATGATAATAAATTAGTATAAACATTAATAATAGACCATGTAACTACCACAATTTATTGGGCATATACGTACAAAGATGAAAATTTATCATATAATATAAATGTGGAAACAGTATGAAAATAATGATCTCAGTATTGTACCTTTTAAAACAACTATCAAAATATGTGAACAAGGAAATACAAAAAAAAAAAAATCAGGAAAATTCTATTGAAAGCAATAATAATACTAATAATAATAATAATAATAAGAAGAAGAAGAAGAAGAAGAAGCATTAACAACTACGTTTTGAAAATACACTGTGTATGCAATTTTCAATTTAAATGTTTATCAGTTTGGTTCCTGTGATCTTAGTAAGATATTAGCCACTATTTTCTATGCGCAGTAAAGCGTTAGGTTTCCTATAAGTGATGAATTTAATTACATTTGTTTCATTTAATTAACTCTCAATTTGTTTACTTTAGACCAAGGTCATATTTTGTTTAATACAGTGTTTAAATTATCTTCCTGTTCATTATGTTTTTACGAGATACAGTGAGGGGCGTTCGGAAATAATTTACTATAGTAGTTTTAGTACCTTATTTATTGTGCGTTCAATGAGCATAGATCCTCAATGTACTCCCCACCAAAGTTAATCATCATTGCCATCTGCCTGGTACTTCTATATGGCATTTCGAAACATTATTTCGGTGTGCTAGGCCAACTAATAGATAGCTGCGTAAATTTCCTCGTTGTTGGCCAATTTTTACGTCACAACAGTGAACCCCAGCGATGCCAGTTTTGCCGTCGTAGTTGTGTTTCAGGAACACTCCTGCGATCACTTCCCTTTCGCCGTTGCTAAACCCTGCGTCTAAACCGTATAACCGTCTCTCAGACAGTCGTTCTTTGAGGAAGCCAATCAAGAGCTTCAAACGAGTACTTGCTCGTAAATGGAGCAACACGAAATTCTTTGGGCCGGGGACTCCCTGGATATTACCATGGCATGAATTTCAGTTTCATCTCTGGTGTGTGCTGGTGACAAAATGACTCGTCAACAGTCACCAGTTTCTGGGGGAAAAAAAAAAAAAAAAAAAAAAAAAAAAAAAAAAAAAAAAAAAAAACTGACTTCATAATGTAGCCAACACAGACTTCAGGTCTTTTATCCTTCTGTGTGTCAAGCCCCGTGGAACTCAATGTGCGCACACCTATTTCATATTCAAATTGTCCTCAATGATGGTGTGCAAGGCTGCCAGTCGAAATCTATCTGACATTCCAATTCATCAAAGGTTATGCACCTATCGGCCCTAATAAATTCAGATACAACCCCAATGTCCGCGGGAGACCACAATGTTGACGGAAGATCAGTGCTCAAAAATTTGCAGATTTCCTGTCGCTGACCAATTAATTGACCCCGCTGTAAACCATTTTCTGGACCACATATCGCAATTAAACATTTATGCATTTCTGCAGTTGTGACGCTTTCCTTCTACATAATCCATGCAGTCCATCTTTGTCCTGGATAGTCATCTTCCATCTTGTCCACGTCTTTCTCTGCTTGACGACATACGAACACTACCATTTCGCTACATATTTTACTTACAACCGCCATCTAGCAGCTGCACGGTGTACTAGTGTAAGTCCATTGTCCTATGAATGGATGTCACTGTTGGTAAAATACCGCTATTGTAAATAATTTACGAACGCCCCTCGTAATTAAAGAGCATTATCTATGAGTGGCATAAAACTTGAAAAGTGTCCTATTGTTGCTGAGAGATCATTTATGTAAATAACAAACGACAGAGTCAAGAACAACCTGAAGGACTTCATGATTTAATGTTCCCCATCATGAAGTATTTGGAACAGTTCGCTGGATTACTAATGTCATACATTTATATATTTTTATTTTCTAATTACAAATAATCAAATGGATGTTTTTTCATATATCTTTACAGCTAAATTGATGATGATAGATGATATTGGATTTATTAGACAAGTGATGCTTTACTAGAACCTCCATCTCATTTCAGACTGAAACTAATGACTCCAGTGTCTACAATCCATGTGGTTCACAATTATTCATGACGGATTCTGATGGAGGTCTCAAGGTACTTCCACAGTACCATCGCATTGCGCTTCTTACTCTGCATAGTTTCTTGGGTGTCACTGCCATTTTAGGCAACAGTGCAGCAATTTCTGTCACTTGCTTCAGGTAATGAGATCTTTTATGCATGGTTTTAAAGCTTTTTAATATACAAAAATAATTATTAATACGTTGAAAGTTTAAACACTTGTACAGTTTCATGGGGCATTAGAAAGACATACAGAATTATACATATGGGAAAAAACTATATCTGCAGATACAAAATTGGCTAATGTACTTCGATATCCCGTAGGAAGAAAATAAAAACGTCATGTTCGTCAGATGTCTATCACGGGACCGCTCCAAGCGTAACGGGAGTAAAAAAAAGTCCCCAGCTACGATTGTCGTCTAAGTTATTACTAACACTTAAAAGGCACATTTACTCACCATTATGAAGCAAAATTCTAGAACTGCCTTCCTTCATTTTCCATACATTCCTGGCATCCGCTTAATAAACCAGTACCCTCTGCATTTCCCTTTCTTTCATTGGAAGAAACTTCTTCACGAATGTTGTTTTTCAGTTCATATATACGGGAATTGTCTTGTACACTTTTTCCTTTAATGTCCCCAGATAAAAATCGCAGGGTGTTAAATCGAGGGACCGAGAGGGCCAGTTGCTGTTAGTAATCGAATATTTCATGAATTGTATGCAAGGAGACGAGGAGACAAGGGTGTGTGCCGTTGCACAGTCCCGTTGGAAAGTTGCAAACCTGCATTCCCAAAGTTAATACACGGAGAAAGAGTTGCAAAATATTCTAAAAATTCCATTCACTATTAATTGTTCTTCAAAAAAATAAACAGGGCTTATTATTTTCTCGCCACTAATGGCGCACCACATTGCTATCTTTTGACCATGCAGCGGTTCCTCGTGAAGAAGGTTAGGATCTCTGAACTCCAATATCGGTTGTTTCGGGAATTATCATCTCACTTAGATGGAATCAAGATTCGTTTTTAAAGAAAATTAGCTTAATCCTATTTCTCCGTCATGCACACTGTTCAAAGTCCATTCGAAAAATCTACTTCTGGAAGAAGGGTAACCAGGTTCAAGTTTTTGGACTACAGTAGTTTTATAGAGTTTTAACTTCAGTAGCTTTGTAGCCTTTGAACAGAGAAATTGGAAATTCCCTTTTGCTGAGGACTTGGAAGTGATTTTAGGAGAAAGTTCTAGAGCATGTCCAATGTTATATGATGTTTCTTACCACTTTTAAATGAGTTAATTTATTATTATTATTATTATTATTATTATTATTATTTAATTATTTTTTTGTAAACCTAGATTGTTTCAGTACCACTCTGTGAATGAAACGTCGACTTGGAAGTTGGATATCGGAGAATCTCTTTTGTAACAATCTCCGTACATCGCAAGGCGATTCTGCATGCACATACGAATCGGAAAAAATGAATACTCTTTCGAGAATAGAATACCTGAATTAACGCAATTAATATACTGTAATAGGTCGCCTAATGAATACTTAATATACCGTCACACAACACATAAGAACACGTCCGTAATTTCTTAGAGTTACACTTGTACTTACCTCCCCCCCATCGGCTCCCGATCGGCTTTCAAGCGTGTAACGAGACGAGAACTATAGAGCTTGGTCAACAGCGGTCTACTTCACGTGGAAGCGGACCCGTGAAAGAAAAATCACCCAATATAATCAATATTAAAATGGCTTACAAATTAATGAATTAGGTTTTGTTTTGATTAACAGAAATAACTGGTTAGCATTTACATTGCAGTGTTTTCAAATATATCTGTAGGACTTAATATGAGCCTGCTATTTGGAATGCAGGTGCTGTCCTTGGCAGGTGATCTCATTTTCTTTCTCTGAAATAAACAGGTGATTGTCATTCTTCAAGTTACATATTAATTTTCAAGTCTCTCTGCAATTGTTCCATTCTCATTAGTACACAGACATTTTGTAACCACTTGCCAAGTAAGTTCCTTTGAGATCATGAATGGTAGGGATGAAATTATGATACAAATAAATCTTGAGTCATTAGCATCTAAAATTACCTGGTATTCACTTTTCAGGGTAAGGAAAAACTCTGGAATAAGCCTTACCCAGAAAGTATGTCCCAACTGGGGATTGAGGTAGGACCTGCCAGTTGAAACCCCTCATTGCAAATAAATTAGAAGCACCTGCTGTCTGAGTTTGAGATAACAAACTGGCTAAGTGTAACATTACTGATAATTTTATTTTTCAATAAAAACATTTTGGAAACAACTTTAAGAGGAATCGGTTCAGGAAGAATTAATTCCTCTTAAAAAATTGTTGCATTATAACATTTATAACAGTTCTTTTATTTAATTTTTTAAATACAATTTGTCATCAAGGGCATCCATTTGCAGCCAGATGCTAAAGCAGAAATTACAGATTCAAATACTGCTTAGGTCAAATTAACTGAGTGGGCTTTTTCCACAGTTTTCTTTCACCTTGAAAGACAAATGGCAGCTCACCTTAGATGCCAATAGACCCTGAGCTCCTATCATTATTAGTTCATTCAACACATTTCCTATTTTAAAGACCTTGGCAGTTAACATGAAAAAGAAATTAAATGTATCAATTTAATTGTGAACTAAACAAGACTAAGGATTTGTTATCCAAGTATTTTTACTTGTCTCCAACATAAAGCAGATGAACACTTAAAAAAACACTGTTCTGGAATTAAAAAAAATATGCCTAAGGCAGCATGTGTGTAACAAATAAGTAAACATAAATTTGAAGCACTACTACTCTATTCATTAAAAGTAAAGTTTCCCTTTGTTATTATTGTTGACCTACACTATCAGATCTTTATTCTCATTTCCAGAGTATTCCACAACTATTTTTCCTTATGGAGTTGGTTTCATAAATGACTGCAAAATATACTTCAAATCTCACCAATCAGCCTTCTAGTTACAAATTTAAAAACGTCATAAACAGTTGGTGGTGATAAAACGTTGAACAACTTGATATGCACTGGAATGTGAAGCTATAATTTTATACCTCAGCAATACCATCAGTTATATATTCAGTAGTCCAAAATGATACCTTCCTAAGAACTTTTGTAGTTTTATCAAGGCTTTTTCTGAGAATGGCATTACTCTGCAAAGTTACATTATTGTATTGGCCTGTTACAAAAGCTGTAACATATTAACATTTATATAGTAATTTTATTGTTTTAAAAACATTATCAGCATTATGTGCAGTTATAGGTTACCATGGTCTGTGTCCACAGTATGATACATAGTATAACACTTAATGCCTCAGTACTACTGCAATACAGCAAGTAAATGCTCCCAAATAATCTTCCAATAGTTTTGATAAAGCACAACTTAGACTATGTGAACTGGCTTGTTATACCATTAATAAGCACTAATATCTAGAAACCAAGGAACATTATTATTATTATTATTATTATTATTATTATTATTATTATTGTTGTTGTTGTTGTTGTTGTTGTTAATTGAAAGGTGCAATTCAGATTAACCCTAGTTTAATTGTAAGGGTTAGGCTTCAAATTATGATTTGTGGGATTATAGATATAGGTTTATTATAAGTTGTAATTTTTTGGACTATTTGTTTCAGGTTCAAAAGAATGAAATGAAAAACAATTCTGAGACAATGAATAGAACTATCTCTTATTGTAGTCCAATTATTACTTTTTTAATGTGGAATCCTTTGACATGTTCTTCCTCAGGTAACATCTCGTCATCATTGAATGATTGTAATAATTAAGATTTTATAGGTAGTACCTGTGAATGTTAATGTTTCGTTAAATTGATAACATATTTAATGAACCCAATTATTGTAATTATAATGCTAAACAATATTAATATAAAATATTATTAAATAAATTCATCATATACATATTATTCTAAGAATAAAAAGTATTAATTATTATTTATTTTTTCAGTACAATATACCTATTTTATGAATTAACTAACTTTTATCATCAGAAGTAGGTGTTAGTTAATATTTTTGGTTTAAGAAACCAATACTTATATTGCAGTCATCTGATGAATCAGAAACGTTAAGAATTCAAGTTAAGAATGTATTAGTTGATGTTTTTTCTATTGCTATTGGCAGAAAACTATGGTTAGCCCCACAGATTTCAGAACATTGTCCATAGAAAACCCCTGGTCGATTAAATCAAAAAGTAGCTTGATTTAATCAACCAGGGGTTCCACCCCAATTCTTGGAATTGTTCAAGAATGAATTACATTTTCTGATGTACTTAGATGTACATAGAACTCCTGTTAAGTGTATAGGAATTCTAGCTTGATTATCAAATTCTAGGAGGCAAACATTGAATTGATCTAATATCTTTTGTGGAATTATGAAGGAAGCAAACCCAATATTTAAAAAATATGAATATTCATAACTTCAGTATCGTTGATGACCAGTTTTAATAGTTAAATTAGGAATAATGCTTTTGTCAATTAAATATAGAATTTTCAGAGAAGGGATGGCAATGAAAATTTGAATAATTGCTGGTAAAATTGTTCACAGGATTTCAAGATGTTGTGCATTCAAGGTTAAAAATCAATATTTTTATTTGATAGTAAAGATAAAATTATAACTCACAGTCATTAATACTAAAACTACAACAACACCAACTACAACAACAACAACAACAACAACAACAACAACAACAACAATAATAATAATAATAATAATAATAATAATAAAAATATAGAGTGATCATGGAAATATATTAATTGTTCTATGTGTGATGAAGCTCTCTCTTGGAAGTTAAGGTATGCATATGTTGCCATGGTTTTAAAAAAAGTAATACTTTATTTGTGGAATTTAAATACATTGCACTAATTTCTGCCATACAATGTTAATTCATTGTATGCATGTACAGATGGGGAAAATTGTGATTTTATTCAACTGATCTATTTATTTGGGAAGAAAATAGCATTGATTGGTTTATAATTAATATTTCTCACATGTAAACTATGTGATTACAGCAATGAGGGAAATCAAGCACCCAATAGATGATACAATATTCCAAGAATATAGCATCCGGATAATCTGAATATGGATGAGGTATCCCTGATATTTCTAGGAAGTCTTGGGCAAAAATGGTTAAGTTAACTACTATAAATATAATTAAAAATTGACTTTTAAATCAATACAAAAATATATTAACAAAAGTTTTAATAGTTTAAATAATACATTGGTCTTATATACCAAAATTAATAAAAATTTTAAAACTTCTTACAAAATAAAATATAAACCTTATCTTTAATTTCCAAAATTAATAATTTTTCTAAACTATCTTTTGATATTACTACATTTTAAAATAATGTAGGAATAGTTTCTTTATTTATTAATCACTTTATAGCCATAGGACTAATTCTTTTTATGTAAACAATTCTTATTTACCTTATCACAGGATCTATATTTTGCTTCTCCTATATTTTATTTTTCTAGGTGGAATACTTGTATTATTTATGTATATTCAAGACTTATTGCTAATAAAATATTCTTCTACTCAAATAAAATCTTACATCACTCTTTTATAAACAATTTTAATATTTATAACACTATTCTTACTTTCTGAAAACTATGCATAGAAGTTATAAGCACCTCATTTTACTAAACATCAACAAGAATAGATTTCTAGTAAAAATATATAATCAAACCACCAACAACCTAACTATTATATTATCATACTTATTATTAACTTTAATTATAATAATTAAAATCATTTACATCTATAAAGGGCCTTTAGATCACACTTCTTATTAATAAACCCATACAAAAAACCCATTTCCTAATCAAAATTTCAAATAATACATTAAATGATCTGCCAGCCCCCTCCAACATTTCATCATGATGAAGCTTTGACTCCGTACTAGGAATATGTTTAGGAATTAAAATTAAAACAGGATTATTTTCAGCTATACATTACCCAACCAATATTGACCTAGCATTTTACAGAACTCCCACATTTGCCGAGATGTAAATTATGAATAATTCTTATGAACACTTCACTCCAATGGAGTGTCTATATTTTTTATCTGCATTTACTTACACATTGGATGAGGATTATATTACGGAACATATAAATTATATTTTACTTGAATAATTAGAACAATCAAAATATTTTTAATAATAGCAACAGCCTTCATAGAATATGTCCTATGATGAGCACAAATATTTTTTGAGGGGCAACTATGATCACTAACCTCTATTAGCAATCCCTTATCTAGGTGTTGACTTAGTTCAATGAATATGAGGAGGGTTTGCAATAAGCAACGCAACTTAAACCTATTTTTTACTCTATTTTCTATTACCCTTTATTATTGTAGCAATAGTTTTAATCCATTTATTCTTCAGTCACCAAGCAAGATCCAACAATCCTCTATGATTAAATAGAAATATTGATAAAATCCCATTTCACCCATACTTCACATTTAAAGATATTTGTCTTTATCATCATCATCATCGTCATCATCATCATCATCATTATTATTATATACATCCTGTCACTACAAGAGCCTTATTTACTAAGAGACCCTGATAATTTCACTCCAGCAAACCCTTTAGTCATACCACATTTAACCAGAATGATACTTCCTATTTGCCTATGCTATCCAATGATCAATTCCTAACTAATTAGGAGGAATTTTTGCTCTAATTATATCAATCACCATTTTATTTCTAATACCATTTAATAATTTCAAAATCCAAAGACTTGTTTCCTCCCACCTATTGAACTATTTTTCTGGTGCCTAGTTTCTACAGTTATATTATTAACTTGAATTGGAGCCCGATGTGTTGAAGATTCATATATTTTATCAGAATAAATATTTACAATTCTATATTTCACACTGATTATTACAAATTTCATAACAATAAAATTATGAAGTACCAGTACTTTTTTTTTAATGCTGTTTAATGCCTGTATTTACTACTGAGGCACCATAGACAGTGGACAATGATGATACATGAGATGAAATGATATATTTAGAAAATATTTTTAAGAAAGGAATCATTCCAGGCCTAATTTTTGGTTACCTGGCATTTGCCATTCATGAGGACTGAGGAAAACCTGGAAAAAACCTAAGTGAGGGAGAATGGTCCTGGCAGGATTCGAAATCCAGACCTCCCACTCACGAGTACGCATCTTAATGACCTCGGCCACACTGCCGAAAAAATTTACCATTCTTAATTAGATTAAAACTTTATAATACAATTATTTCTTGAAATCACAATAAAAGGGTTAAAATACTCTTATCGATCTTAATACTTAATAAAACCTTTCATTTGAAAAAATCCTTTACCCCAGATAAAAAAAATTCAATGACAGCGGTTAAAATGTTTTCCAAGCTAAATACATTACTTTATCATACTATTACTAGGGCAAAGTAGCACAAACCCACATATATATAAAATAAATAATAATAACCTTAATATAAAACACCAAACTACTCAAATCTGATCCCAAAAAAAACATATTAATAAAATCATAAACAAAATTCTTGAACACACTCTCAACAAATCAAAGCAAAACCACCACCCCCTGAGGAAAACCTGGAAAAAACCTAAGTGAGGGAGAATGGTCCTGGCAGGATTCGAAATCCAGACCTCCCACTCACGAGTACGCATCTTAATGACCTCGGCCACACTGCCGAAAAAATTTACCATTCTTAATTAGATTAAAACTTTATAATACAATTATTTCTTGAAATCACAATAAAAGGGTTAAAATACTCTTATCGATCTTAATACTTAATAAAACCTTTCATTTGAAAAAATCCTTTACCCCAGATAAAAAAAATTCAATGACAGCGGTTAAAATGTTTTCCAAGCTAAATACATTACTTTATCATACTATTACTAGGGCAAAGTAGCACAAACCCACATATATATAAAATAAATAATAATAACCTTAATATAAAACACCAAACTACTCAAATCTGATCCCAAAAAAAAAACATATTAATAAAATCATAAACAAAATTCTTGAACACACTCTCAACAAATCAAAGCAAAACCACCACCCCCTGAGGAAAACCTGGAAAAAACCTAAGTGAGGGAGAGTGGTCCTGGCAGGATTAGAAATCCAGACCTCCCACTCACGAGTACGCATCTTAATGACCTCGGCCACACTGCCGAAAAAATTTACCATTCTTAATTAGATTAAAACTTTATAATACAATTATTTCTTGAAATCATAATAAAAGGATTAAAATACTCCTATCGATCTTAATACTTAATAAAACCTTTCATTTGAAAAAATCCTTTACCCCAGATAAAAAAAATTCAATGACAGCGGTTAAAATGTTTTCCAAGCTAAATACATTACTTTATCATACTATTACTAGGGCAAAGTAGCACAAACCCACATATATATAAAATAAATAATAATAACCTTAATATAAAACACCAAACTACTCAAATCTGATCCCAAAAAAAACATATTAATAAAATCATAAACAAAATTCTTGAACACACTCTCAACAAATCAAAGCAAAACCACCACCCCCTGAGGAAAACCTGGAAAAAACCTAAGTGAGGGAGAATGGTCCTGGCAGGATTCGAAATCCAGACCTCCCACTCACGAGTACGCATCTTAATGACCTCGGCCACACTGCCGAAAAAATTTACCATTCTTAATTAGATTAAAACTTTATAATACAATTATTTCTTGAAATCACAATAAAAGGGTTAAAATACTCTTATCGATCTTAATACTTAATAAAACCTTTCATTTGAAAAAATCCTTTACCCCAGATAAAAAAAATTCAATGACAGCGGTTAAAATGTTTTCCAAGCTAAATACATTACTTTATCATACTATTACTAGGGCAAAGTAGCACAAACCCACATATATATAAAATAAATAATAATAACCTTAATATAAAACACCAAACTACTCAAATCTGATCCCAAAAAAAAAAAACATATTAATAAAATCATAAACAAAATTCTTGAACACACTCTCAACAAATCAAAGCAAAACCACCACCCCCTGAGGAAAACCTGGAAAAAACCTAAGTGAGGGAGAGTGGTCCTGGCAGGATTCGAAATCCAGACCTCCCACTCACGAGTACGCATCTTAATGACCTCGGCCACACTGCCGAAAAAATTTACCATTCTTAATTAGATTAAAACTTTATAATACAATTATTTCTTGAAATCATAATAAAAGGATTAAAATACTCCTATCGATCTTAATACTTAATAAAACCTTTCATTTGAAAAAATCCTTTACCCCAGATAAAAAAAATTCAATGACAGCGGTTAAAATGTTTTCCAAGCTAAATACATTACTTTATCATACTATTACTAGGGCAAAGTAGCACAAACCCACATATATATAAAATAAATAATAATAACCTTAATATAAAACACCAAACTACTCAAATCTGATCCCAAAAAAAAACATATTAATAAAATCATAAACAAAATTCTTGAACACACTCTCAACAAATCAAAGCAAAACCACCACCCCCTGAGGAAAACCTGGAAAAAACCTAAGTGAGGGAGAATGGTCCTGGCAGGATTCGAAATCCAGACCTCCCACTCACGAGTACGCATCTTAATGACCTCGGCCACACTGCCGAAAAAATTTACCATTCTTAATTAGATTAAAACTTTATAATACAATTATTTCTTGAAATCACAATAAAAGGGTTAAAATACTCTTATCGATCTTAATACTTAATAAAACCTTTCATTTGAAAAAATCCTTTACCCCAGATAAAAAAAATTCAATGACAGCGGTTAAAATGTTTTCCAAGCTAAATACATTACTTTATCATACTATTACTAGGGCAAAGTAGCACAAACCCACATATATATAAAATAAATAATAATAACCTTAATATAAAACACCAAACTACTCAAATCTGATCCCAAAAAAAAAAACATATTAATAAAATCATAAACAAAATTCTTGAACACACTCTCAAAAAATCAAAGCAAAACCACCACCCCCATACCCTTACATTGAATTCTGACACCACCTTCAGCAAAAGCAAAAGGACTTTGATTAGTTTCAGCTAAACATGAAACAAATCAAACATTACATAAAGTAAAATATAAAAAAATTCAAATACCCATTTGATGGTAATAAGAATCTAGAATAACTACTTACTAAAAAAATAAAAGACAACAAAATTAAAACAATCTAACTTCATAAGAAATTTTTCAGCAACAGTTCATAAACACCCTAACAAAGCGTATTTAGAATTAGAAGACCAATCAGTCAATATAACTTATATGCACATATTCTAATACAAATAAAATAACAAAAAACCTAAATTAAAAACAAAAATACCTTTCAAATAAACCATTATAATCACAAAATTAAAGATAAAAATAAAGAAAAAATATCACAAAAATAATATAATAAGTAATTAGAAACTAAGGGAATTCTATGTTCTTTACAAAATAGTTTAACAGCATCTCCAAAAGGCTGTAATAAGCCTATATATCCTACTTTACTGGGATGCTAAGAAGATGAATATAACCTGACACCCTCTGTTCTAACAAAGTAAAAAAAGGCAGACCTACTATAACAAAAAAAAAATTCAAAACTAAACTTATTACAAATAATAATACATGTTCATATGTCATTATACTGTTTAAGGTAAGCACAATATATATATATATATATATATATATATATATATATATATATATACCAAATCTAAATTTGCCACACTAATCTCTGCCAAAATAGTATATTAAATAATATCCAATAAAATTATTTCAATCAACCTGATCCTCTTGCACTAAGATATCTCAATTAATTAAAAATAGAAACCATCCTGGATTACACCATTTAAATTGAGATCATATAAGATTTTAAAGGCACAATAGACCTATCAATTAAATTTCTTCATTCACAATTCATCTTAATCCAACATTGAGGTAACAATCTTTCCTCTCAATAAGAACACTCAAAAAAAATTATGCTGTTATCCCTAAGGTAATTTAATCTTATAATCATTATAAAAATGGATCATTTATTTAATTATAGTATCAATACTAAAGAAAAGTTAAGTTTATTATCCAATTACCAGAACCTAATAAAACTTATTATAATAATAAACCTATTACAACAACATAAATGAAATAAAAACTTATTAAATTCTATAGGGTTTTCTTAATTCTTAATTACATTTAAGGTTTTTACTTAATATCTAATTTGTATTTAAATTTTCATAAAGCAGATATTACCATATCCAACCATTTGTAAAGCTTTAAATTAAAAGACTAATGATTATGCTACTTTTGCACAGTGAATTTACTGTGGCCCTTCAATACTTCAATGGGAAGGTCAAATTTCCCAAATCAAAAGGAATCTATGTTTTTAATAAACAGGCAAGTAATAGTTTGCCTAATTCCTTATCTTAAACTTATCAAGCAAACCAAATCACAAAATCAATATTCCACTCTACTATTAAATCACCACTACATAAAATAAATAATTAAATTCTTAATCTTAATATACACCTCAAGCTAAAACAATAAGGTAAAATTTCTATTAAAATATTAAAAGTAAATTTTAACACTGTCTAACCAATAATAATTTCTAAATTCATAAACTTTCATTAACACTTCAATAATTAAATTTATAACCACTCTTTTCTAAAGCTAACCTCTTAAAAAATTAAGAACACAAAACATATCTTCTTCATCTTAAACAAATAATATAAATTACATTCTCTGAATTAAATTCATTTACTAAGAAACCAGATGTCCTTAAAAATGAAAGCATTTCACTACCAATTAAGCATGTATGGCATTTATTACACAATGAACAAAAAACTGAATTAAAACTTTTAAATTCAAGATAAAAATATTAATTATCTATATTAATCCACTCTGATACCCAAGGTAAAATAAATAATACCAGCTTAACTAATACCAACCCAATTCTTTATTAAATTATTCCCATAGTGTACTATTTACCTACAATAAAACTAATTCAATTACTAAAATTATAACAACCTAAATATACTTAATTCAACTATACACTTAAAAAGCTAAACAATATACTATAAAAATTTACCATCTCAAACCCGGTTGAATTGCAGAACCCACATTCCAGCATAAATGAAAATTCTACCTAAAGATTAGTTTGACAGCATTAACTTGCATTCTAGACACATCTTCCAATACATCTACTATGTTACGACTTATCTCATCTTATCGCCTGTGGTGCCTCTGTAGCAAAAACGGGCGTTAAACAGCATTCATTCTTATCTCATCTTACTAACATGAGTGACGGGGGATGTGAACCTTCAAAACTAACATTACGTTAATCCTTTCATATTAAATAAATTTTATTGTAACCCATTATTCAACTAAACCATTACTGCACCTTGACTTGAACTTTTATCATATATCAAGAAAATAATCCCATAATATCCTCCTAACAGCAATATACAAAAAATAAACTAAGTAAGATTCAATGTGGACTATCAATTATGTAATTATTTACTACATACATTATAAACTATTCCAATCTTCACTATAAAAATATATTTAGGTGGGTATGGCGTACTCCTGGTATATGTTTTAATTATGTAGATGATCGCGGGTTCGAACCCGGCCAGGACCGATGGATTTTTTCGGGGCGTAAAAATCCTAAGTATGGCTTCCTTCGGAAGGGAAGTAAAGCCGTGGGTCCCGTGTCGTACATTTACGGCACGAAAAAGAACCTCAAGACTGAAAGAGAGGCCTCTGAGCAAAATTTGTCGGCCGTTTCACGCCCTGAGTTGAATGGGACGCTGATGACCTGAGCTGTTTAAGAGCGTCCATAAAAAAAAAAAAAAAAAAAAAAAAAAAATGTAGATCGGAATAGTTTATATTGTATTGTGGTTAATAATTACATTAGTAGGGTTTTATTTTTGTTAGTTTGATATGTTTAAGACAAATAGATATTAAGTCTTTAGTTGTCTATTCTTCTCTTGCACACAAAGATTAGATCTTAGGGATTTAATAACTTTAAATAGTTGGGGTTTTATATAGCCTCCGTTTTGATAATTGCACATCGTTTATGTTCAAGGGATGTTTTATCTTGCTAATTTTACTTACGAGCAATTAGGGAGCTGTAATTTAATAATAAATAAGGGATTAATAAGATTAATACCTAGATTCACATTGTGGTGATTTTTGTTACTGTCATGTAATATAGCAGCTCCTCCTTCATTAAATTTATTAGGTAAAATTGACTTAATTAATAGAGTAGTAGGGCAAGTTTTTTACCTTAAAGTATTTTTAATATTGATTTCTTTTTTTGTGCAGCTTACACCCTATACTTAAATTGCATCATCATCATCATCATCATCATCATCATCATCATCATCATCATCATCATCATCATATTATTATTATTATTATTATTATTATTATTATTATTATTATTATTATTATTATCATCATCATCATCATCATCATCATCATCATTAATCATCATCATCATTATTACTAGTACTACTACCATTACCACTACTACTACTGTTGTTGTTATTATTGTTGTTTATTTCAGTCATAATATATAGACAGAGATTATGAAAGACCACATCATAATAATTTTACAATTCTTTCACAGAACAGAATTAAAAAAATGAACAATTAAATAAAAAACATACATCTTAATGTAATATTAATAAATTAACTCAACATATTATATAACCTATAATTATTTATATATTAATTTCAAATATGAAAACCGAAACAGATTATACAATTCTTATGAATCATAAAAACAATTTATCAGTAAAAATGTTTGGTTTTTGCTTAAATTGGTTCACATCAGTGATATTTAAAAAAAATTTGGTACCCAATTATGATATTTAGATACAACATAAACAATACTTTATGGCAAATTTACCTTTACAAAAATTAAGAAATAAATTATTTTGTCTTCTTGTATAATAATTATGTATCTTTTTGTTCAACTGCAGACTGCTACAGATTTTTCCTTAGAGTATAAAATGATGTAATTTAATTGTGTACAAAACAGTGGTATAATTAAAAAATTTTAAAAACGAAGTTTATAAGTTTCTTGTGGTTTAATATTGGTGTTAATTCTTATTTCCCTTTATTGTAAAATAAATATTTTACAAAAACATTAACTTGTTAGGGATCCCCAAATAATTTACCCATATTCCAAATGAGAGTGAAATAAAGCAAAGTAAACAATGCATGCAGTTTGAAACGGTACATTAGTAACTAACTGATGTAATGAAAATAAAATTTTAATAAGTTTAGAATCTATAAGTATTGCATTATTTTTCTGCACAATAATTTCACAAATTCATCACCAAAATTGTGTTGCAATTAATTAAATAATTAAAATAATTAATTTTGCTAATATTTAGTGTTAAATTATTAAAGTAGAGCATATTTTAAATTTACTAGAACTCTAAGCATTTTATATTTAAGTTATCTATTGTTCCTGCTTATACAAGTATGGTAGTATCATCTGCATATAAAATTGTTTCTTCATTCTTGATATAGATATCCTTGGTTATATCATTAATAAAAAATAGAAATAAAAATGTTAATAAAAATGATCCCTGAGGAATTCCATATTTAACAGATGGTAAAGATGATGTCAAGTTACAATATTTCCTTCCTTACTAATTCTAATTACTGTACCTCGTTCTCTGTTCAGTATGTAGGATCTATTAACCGTGGGTGCCAAAATTGTATACACAGTTTCACAGCAGATATATATTTAATATATTTCAAAGGTGGACTGAAAAACTACCGTATTGTGTAGTATGATGTTCTGTGAAAAGATGTGACTCATATTACGTTATGCTAGCATTGCTACAACAAAATGGAACCAAGATTAACGCTTGAACAGCAGAAAGAAATTTTGAAATGGTATGAGAAAACCATGATTGTTGTTTAAGTTCCAAGGCAATGGAGATGTGTGTTCAGAACAGAATTGCCTATGCAAGTAATAATTGCACACATTTGAGACTCATGGTACCATATGCAATGTTCAAAAAGCAGATCTGGGCAGACCAGCTACACTGGCAGCACTTCCAAAAGAAATTGAAATGGCATGTGCTGCAATCACTGATGACACTTTTGCAAACATTGCTCAATCAGTAGTTCAACATACTCAAAAGTGTATCCATGCTGATGTTGGGCATTTTGAGCAACTGTTGTAACTGAAAAAGTTGATGATTAGGGCTAATCATTTTCTGTTTGTGTGAATTCAGTTTTGTTTTGTTAATGAAGTTTTTTCTTTGATTGAAGTATGTATACATTTTTTTGGCACCCTGTGTATTTGCCACCTAATTCCCTGACACCAAAGTTTCTGATATTATTTTACTACATTTTTATCTTCACCATCAGAAGCCTTTGACAGTTCTAAAAATAAGCCTGCTATTGTTTTCCTTCCATTTAATTCATTAATAATGATATTTATAATTGTTAAAATAGCATCCAATAGCAACATTATTTATGTCTCCAATTATATTATAATCATACAGAACAGTTTGCATAGTATCTATGCTAAGAAAATCTAATTAGTGCTCTTTATTGTTAAATATTTTATGTGCAGTCAAAAAAGTCAGTAACTTTAACTTTAAAATATGTATGTGATTAGTTAAGAATTATGTATCAATAATTTTGACTAGACTATATTAGAAAAAATACTAATGCAACTTAATATTTTGTCAATGGAAAGCCAATTATACCAGTTTGACTTTACTACATGGTTGTTACCTCATTTTGCAGTGTTATATTTGTTGATAGCTTTAGAAAAGAATAAAATTATGGAAAATGTATATATTTATCATACTTTCTTCCCCAAGGTTTTACTGACTTGCTAAGTTGCTTGTGTTCTGCAAGTATTTTAGTGTAGATAGATTATTTAATTATTTTTATTATTGGTGCATTTTTAATGTGTTTGGACGCTAATGACCTGAGCTGTTTTGCATGCTGAAACAATAATGCTCCTCCCCAAGGTTTTAACTGAATAGTTTGTAATCCTTAATCTGGAACTAATTATATATACATATATGAATAATTTTTCAGAAAGACCCATCACCAAAGATGCCTGTACAAAAGCTATGTAACATCTTTGGCTGTCAGTGACATGCTGCTTGCTCTGTCTTGTTCAGCTGTTAATGCTCCTAAGTTTCTTGAGAGATGGGCTAATACTTGGGTAAGATTATTTTATTTGTTTTATATTTACAATGCTTCTGGAATGTTGAATGATAATTTTTTTTAATTACCAAAGATCAACAGAATGTTTTTTTATTAAAAACTTATTAGTGGAAAATGGTATTTATCTTAATAATTTTCACAACTGTAAATGAATAAACCAACAGAGTACAGTTTTATAGAGGATGAAAAGGATTTTGATGCACTAACCCTTAACAATTTTATGTAACCTGTAGTTTATAAACAATCAACAATCATAGGTCCTAGTTATTACCCAGCATTAATGCAATGGCACGTTTGGGTTGAGGTTCTTGAAGATAGAAGGAATCATAACACCACTTTAAATTCAATGCTAGAAAACTCCAATTGATTATTAAAAGAATAACAGATGCAACACTTACGTTATCTACTACAGGAAGTGTATATGAACAGCATGCACATCTAATATATATAAATGCAAACTAACTGAAGCAAGATTTAAATTCTATAATAAATTTTCCAATGCAAAAAAAATTAGAAAACAGAATCATTTCAAGAAAAAACATAAGCATTTGCTGAAAAATAAATGCTGTTATTCCAAAATAACTAAGGTCATTAGTTATTCAATAAAGAAATACATAGTACAACTGCCTTTGAAAATATAAGAATTCAGAATAATTCAACAAAATATCTGCCTTTCTCTTAGCCTCTCAGCAGATTATTTTTAATTGAAATGCCCAAATTATTATTATTATTATTATTATTATTATTATTATTATTATTATTATTTTGTTGTGAAGTTTGTAAAATATATAAATAGCACTGTGTTATTGACATGTCCTATAATAGTAATTTCTGATCATCAGATTGAAATATAATAAATAAATAAATAAATTAACACATACAGTACAGGCTATGAAATGCCATCCATCCATCCATCCATTAGTTAAGTTGCAAAGCACAATTAACTATAATTCAGAAGTCAGACATTGTAAACAAATGTTAAAATCATCTTCTTCTTATTTTTAATCTTCTACTTCTTCTTCTTGAGGTCAAAAGCCATGTAGCATAAAAACGGGTACAAACCTAGGGCATTTATATATTTTGGTTCTTTTATTTAATGATTTATTCTTTAGCTTTGTGTTTCAGATCTGCTCTTAACACATTGGCACTCTTAGACAGTCTGGATGATTTCAGTTTCTTTTATTGTTATCATCTATATTTTTGGATATGTGACAAAGTTTCATTCCTTTCTTATCTAAAGAATGACATTTTATTTTGGCTTGAAAGGGGAGGCTTTTATTATTGTAATTAGCTATGAGGATAGGTCCATAAGTTTCCGGTCGCACTGATAAGGGTTATCACCTTCACAAAACTCTTATCTGATGTCATACCTTATCTGTTAAGTAAATAATTACAGCTGTAACTTCTGCTTCACTGTGTTCAGTTGTTTAGATATAGTTGCATAAAAAGGCTATGTGTAGAAGATTGTGACATGTTCAAAATGGAGTATTGAGCTGTTATTAAGTTCTCTACAAAATAAGGGGTTACTAGAAATGAAATTAAACCGAGATTGGACGGTGCATATGGGGAAGCACACCCCTCATATTCAAATGTAAAAGAATGGGCCAAACTTTTTCGAATGGGCGAAGAAAGCATTGAAGATGAAGAGCGTGCAGGTCGGCCCTTGGAGTTGCTCACTTCTGAAAACATTGCTCTTGTGGAAGGAGAAATTATGGAAGACTGGTGGCTCAAATTTATACAAATAGCAGCAAGTTTGGGCCTTTCTAAAACAACAGTACTTCAAATTATTCGTTAACAATTAAACATGAACAAGGTTAGTGCAAAATGGGTGCCTTGGCTCCTTTCCTAAGTCCAAAAGCAGCAACAAGTTATCTGTTGTCAGGCATTTTGGGAGCTATACCATGGTAACGAGAGAGAAATTCTGCAAACCATTGTTACAGGAGTTGAAACTATGGTCCTCTACTATGATATCTTGTACAAAAGAAAATCAATGAAGTGGCATAAACCTGGAGAAGCACCGCTCTGAGAGCCAAGGTCACTCAGTCAACTAAGATCATGGCCACAATCTTTTGGGACTGTGAAGGAATACTCTTCATTGACTTCAAGGAGAGGAACACCATATTAAACGGGAGTATATGCTGGCCTACTGCACAGACTAAGTGCTTCCATCAAAGAGAAAAGGCGAGGAAAGCTGAGTGGTGGTGTGCGCCTTCACGACAATGCGTTGTGCACACGGCTCTTGTTGTAAAGGAAGCTATGAAGAAATGTGGCTTCAAGGAGATCAACCATCCACCCTACAGTCCAGATCTAGCTCCCAGTGAGTATTTCCTCTTCTCAAAACTCAAGAAGGACCTTCGGGGAAGGAAGTTTAAGTGTAACCAAGATGGATGCTGTTTATGCCCATTTTACAGACAAGATTTCTGACTATTTGGGGGGGGATGAAATGTTAATTCAAAGATATGATAAGTGTATTGCAATAAAGGGTAACTATATTGAAGAGTGAAATATAGATTTTGTCTCTATCATACCTAGAAAATGGTTAAGCCGGAAACTTACGAACCTACGCTGGTTCGTGAATCTGTAAATATAGAATTATATTTGCTCTAGTTAGAACATTAATCCATTTGTAGCTATAATAGATGATCATATACACACCAATATAGCCATGTTGACAATACTTAGAAATATCTTAGAAGGAGTCTTAACTTTAAAATCCATTAAATACCTCTGATTCAGAGTTTAAAATATTCAGAATTAATTCAGCATTCTACCATTACGGAACAAGTAGCACAATCTTATGGTCCTCAAAATATTAACATTATAACAGCAGACAATATTATCATGTTTTTGGAATATCTTTTCCATTTGTCGCAAAGACTGCATTAGGTCTGTTTTCTTTAATGACTGGGCTTAGTTTAAGTTGCTACTATATAAGTGGAAAGCAGGGCAATTGACCTTATGACAGTGTAGCATATCTTCAAGAATTATAAAATGCTAATGAAAAAGTCTTTATATATGCTCCTTCAATGCTGTGGCGTAACAGAGAAAGGTTGGACCCTCCTGCAAAGTTTAATTTGGGACCCCTAACAAACAATTCATGGGTAGTATGTCTTCGATAGCAGGAACTATCAAATTTGATAGGCTGACAAGAATTACAGCGGAATCTTTTTCTTTCTTTCTTTCTTTCTTTTTTTTTTTTTTTCTTTGTAATCAGCGTATCATTCAATTCGGTGCTAAAACGGCCAATAAAGTTTGCTCAGAGGCCTCTTTTTTCAGGATTAAGGTTGTTTTTCGTGCAGGAAATGTACGACATGGCTTTACTTCTATTCCGAAGGAAGCAATATTTTGGATTTTTACGCCTGAAAAAATTCATCGACCCTGGCCGGGATAGAGCCCGCGATCTTGGGTTTAGAAGGCAAGTATGGTTACCACTACACCACTAGGACCGACTCGGAGGAATCGGAGCATAAAACTTTGCATTAATATTACCGGTTGGCATCATCTTCATCATCCTCACTATTATTATTATTAAAATTGGTGGTGGTTGTGTAGGAAATTAGGAAATAGGTGCTGGATACACGGTACACCACTTACCTCCAAAATCTGGCACAGGTACACTGTAATACATAGAATCCTTAAGGATCACTGGAAGCGGTGAAGACGTGTAGTATTCTTTAAGACAAAAGTGTCCACCACTTCACTCACGTCAATTATTCGTGTTCTCTCACACTCTATACTTAAAATACTCCGCTCACTTAATTACGCTTGTGACATAATGCTTTGTAAATATATTTCATTACTCTTAATTTTGAAATGGATCGATCAGCTGACGCAACTGTTACAGGGAGAGAGAAAAATGAAATGAAAGCTGCGTAAACGTCTGGTATACTTGACGCTAAAACGTAATTTTCGATTAGCTAGAGGTGTGCCAAATCTCAAACAGACATTTTGTCTTTTACCTCGTTTTAATGCACTTTTGAAGAACTATAACTGAATTGAGAAATGTTGCGTTAAATTCTCAACCTACTTCATTGATAAATGTTATGTTTGACTATGCAATTCTTAATCTTTTGCATTAGACAGAAACTGTGGAGATAGTACACTGAACTATATACACTAAAACATTTTTCAGAATTGAACATAATTTTGATTTGATTAATGTCATGTGAAACACATTAAATTGAAAATATTTTTCAGGGCCTGACAGACGTTTATCTAGAGTCAGTTCATTCAAATACCTTTTAGTTATGCGGAATCTTTTGTTTTCAAAGTCGTCGTCAATTCCCCATTGCTTTGCAAGAAACATTCTGAATAACAAATATTTCTGTCGTCATTTAGTAAATTTGCAGCGGTTTGGAGTTACAGTGGAGCTAGGGAATGATCAAGGTTGTTAAATTGCAGTAATATTGATACCAAACTAACAACTTCAAGTATTTTGGAATGCAGGACAAGTTTAAAAAGTTATTCAAAATTTTCCATTTGTTTTTTTAATAGGACTGGCTGGCTTCATTACAGCTGTTGGCATATTTTAATTCCAACACTATCGCAGTTAGTGTCTTCACAACATGTAAATAATCATGTCTTAGAGCTTTTATTGAGTCAATCTTGATGATAATCATGTAGGACAAAGCTTTTTAAAGAGTAAGAAGCTAGTGATAACATTTCCCATTGCTTTGTACTTTACTGAAAAACAAATAAAGTCTTACAACTATATAAAAAAATCTTTGTTTCAGATACATTTCTAACGGCGTCATTTAAAACTAGATTCAAATTAATGCGGCACAGTGAACATATTTAGCTGTTTTTGTTCAATCCTTGCTTTAACTCCGTTATAGGTCCCGGATATATTCGCTGCACCGTCATAATCTTGGACACGGCATTTGGCTAGTGACATCACTTTTCATCCATTAAATTTAGAATTTCAGCTTCCAATGACACAATAGTATGGTCTTCCATCTCTTTGAATCCTAAAAAAATTCCATTATTTTTATTTCACAAGGTTTTAAAAAAGAATCCTTATCTATATGAACATATCTGAAAAGTTGACTTAATTGATGTTTTTTGCTCACTTCTTGTCTAATACTCAAAGTTATAGAAACAAATTGTGCAGACTTGATGTCATTCTCTACTTTCTGCGTTAACAGCTGAATTAATTCATTTTGGACATTTTTCATATGCTTCTGATCCATGAGCCTGCTGCTATAAAACGGGATCATACTTAGACAATAAGTCTACAATAGCTAAAAAATTTCCACATTGAGCTTTCCATAATTCTTCTCTATGACCTCGTAAAGCTAGAAGAGTTACTGATAATATGATAGTGACATTAATTATGCGATTAAGAATTCGTTTCCATATGTTAATTTCATTCAATAATTCACATTCGAGATTACAATCTAATGTTTCTTTTCTTTCCAGACATTATACACAACTCATGCCTCCAAATGGGATTGAGCCATTTCGTGTGTTAAATTATTTTCTTGATAAGCCCTGCCAATCACGAACGCCCTTATTCAGGTAAATTGAAAATATGCTGAACTCCTGTTAGCAAATAACAAGCATGGCTCACAACAAACAAATCTCCTTTTCTGCAATAACAGAGCCGTTCTCGTGTTACCTTATCCCGATTTTGTTAATTTTTCACAGTAATTACTGGAGAAATTTCTATTATTTTGCTAAGGATCTTTCGAAAATGTACCTTGGGGTTTGCAATGCTCAAGATGTATAATAAACTCCTTTGTGTCGTCAATTAAAATATTCAAGTATTAGCACGATCATTAGGAAATCCCTTTCTAGTACTAGTAGTATCATCAAAAGAAGTACTTACATTATGCTGTGCTCTGTTACTTCTATTCTCAATTTCATTTGAATACCAGACTTCTTACCAGTATCAAGATTCACACATTCTTCATCTTCACCACTAATATTCCTCTCTCTAGCACTGCTTGAACCTAATGTTGCATTACTGTCATTTGTTCTTAGAGAAACAGTTGACCTACTAGAAAATAAGTTATTACAATTCTCATTATTCTTCCTGAATTAGTATTAAAAAAAGAATCTGTTTTCACTGTTTTTGAATCTGATATTTCAATCAATCTCTCTCTCTCTCTCTCTCTCTCTCTCTCTTTCCCCCTTCCGTTTTTACGTGCCACTCAACGGTTTATAAGTAGTTTTCAGTGGCTTCATTTCCAAGAGAGAGAGAAAATCAGGATTAAAGAAAAAAAAAAAAAATACAACAAAAATTGAATTGCTAGAACTAGGCTATTTTAGTCTAATATTGTAAGCAACACGAGACCAGAACTAAACACAATGTTTCACTTCTAGCGACACTACATCTGCATCAATAATGCTGAAGCAACGAATATAAAATAAATAAGCATTGTTGACAGGCTTGTGTTAATTTTCAACTCAGTTTTCTGATTGTTGACATGTGCCACCGTCTTCACTGAAAGTTGCGAACTCTTTTTCTTTTACTACTTTGTATGTCTTTCCCCCTCCACATCATGACAACCTATTTACATTCCTCTTTTTTTTCGGTTTCTATTTTTAAAACTTTTCGTTTTTGCGGGCAGCGGGCCCCCCTAGGGTCTCGGCCCTCTCCGCACCGCGGGGTCTACAGGGCCCTCAGTTACGTTCGTGCCACTATGATCATAAGATCTTTGAGTGATCAGAACAAAATTTTGTAGAAATGCTGCTCATAAACCTGGTGAAAAATACAAGTAACTTTAATATTTGGACAAGCTGCTATCTCGAATGATTTTATTTTCTTTGACAGATAAAAAATTGTGGCAATTAATCTGCATACATTTTCAGAATTGGTCTTTAAAACTGTGTAGATATTTTAGCTCTACACACATCCTATGTTATTCCATGGTTTCATTCCTTAAGAAATTGTTAAGTACTCAAAGTAGTTTGAAATTCCATGTTCTGTTTGATTGATATTTTATATATGGAGGTCTTTGGGACATGAATCATGAATATGACATTAACTTTTCTATAGGCTATCCTAACATTTTCTCTCATTTCATCCCTAAATAAAAAATGTACATTTGGTTCATGTGCTCTACCAATATGGACCAAATTGTATAACTGCGCTTTAGAATCTTAAAAATGTTAGTTTTATATCATATCCCTGTTTTTCATGATATTATCCTCTACTGGAGTAGGGATACTGAAAGGGTGGGAAATCCATTGTCTCTCTAAGGTATAACAAGGCTAATCCAGTATTTCTATAAAATGGTAAAAGATAGTGCAAAGGAGAGCAGAAAAGCCATTACAAATGTTCTGCTCTTTCCGATTCCTAAAAAACAAATATTTTAGATGCTTTTACTAACAACAGAAAAAGAAGATTTAATTGCTACTAGATCACAAAAACAGTTGAATTTCTCCATGTTTCTTCTTTACCACACCAAGCGTGATTTCATTTACAGTAATCATACAAGAAGAAGTGTATTCCTCTCTTCCATTTCATATAACAGCAGCAAAGAAATATTTGTAATCTAGTAAGATCTACCAGAGCCAGTTCTTATTACCCAGTGCTCATAAACATTAAGATTAAAAAAGTGTATTCTTAGTTTTGCAATTTTATGCAGTAGCCTTCAAAACGTGTACAAGTAAATCAAACAAAAGTAGTAAAATTTGAGTGACTTCCTTGCAAATATTTGAAAAATTATGCTATATTTTACTGTGAAAATTACCACTATTTAAAACTATGTGTATTCAAAATGTTTAGCTTAAATCTTTCAGAAATGAGAACAGTATTAGAAACAAGTTTTTGTTCTATAGTGTTATATCATATACTGGTTTGCAGCAATCAAAATGCTATTCATGATGTACATAATGCTGCTATGTCAGCAAATTCTATAATTAGAATTGCAATTATAAGTGAAACAATAGCATTTCTTTCCAAAAAATATTTCTTTTGTTTATGTTATATAAAGTTTTAATGATAATTTCAAATGGCAAAATTATTTACCAGATAAATGAGATATTATCATCCAAATAAGCTGAAAATATAATTGCACTCGAAGCTATCTACAGTTCATCATTCCAAAGCAAGAACAATCTGCTGAATTTGTACACATAAGAAAATGAGAACAGGCTGTTTGAATTTTTACAATACTGCAGGTATGCTAAAACTCCACAAAATAATATTTATGCATGTTTTCCAGGTTCTAGGAGAGTTTTGGTGTTCAATGATGCCAGTGCTAAATGCTGTGTGCCTTATCACTAACTCCATAATATTAAGCTGCATAGCCATTGACCGATATCGTGCAGTCAGTGCCCATAAAAACTGGGATCCAAGACCATCTATCTGTATTGCCATTAACTTGTGTATCTGGATTTTATCAATAGGTATTTATTATGTGGAAATAATTTCATATTTTTGTTTTAGATATTAGTTTCACTGTTGCAAATGAAAGTATAAAAAGAAATAGAAATTAACTCAGATAAAATTACAACATTGGAGTTCTAAAGATACTGGAATTCTTTTTCATTATCTTAGTGCAACAATGATAATGTTATATCTTCTTCCAGTTCTCTCTTGAATTTATTCCCAATAGTGCAGCTAGGAGGAGTAATCAGAGTGAACTGAAGAGAAACTTATCTTAGTTTCATTCATTCATTCATTTGTTTTTATTACAAAATAAATAACTTAATATCAGAACTCACATCAAGAAGCAGATGGAAAAACTATTAAAATATTTAAATGCATTTCATTTGAAGTATTTCCAGCATATGTGTGCCTATTTTTCTCATATTACTTAATTTCATCAACTGCATTTCCTTCTCCAAACTATTTTAATTTTTCACTACATCTATTCCCCAAGATGCTGCCCCTAGATTTCCATTTTCATTTTTGTCCTCCCATTACTCACCAATTGTGTACCCAAATATTCAAAAGTGAATCATATTCAATGTTTCATTTTATTTGTTTCAGCTTAATATGGTGTTGTACACAATTATGCCATGTGAATGTATAAAATAACAAACATTTAATAAAAGTGGCAACTTATAAACTACCCAATTTACCCACACATACATTATACAGTAATATAATAAATAGTATGAAACATAATATATTGTGCTGATATGCCATTAAATGCTTGTTAATGGGAAGCTGCTTCTATGCTTCACTAATGGCAGTGGGAAGGACTAGAACTGTCCTCGGTGAATATTAACAGGATTTGTAATTTATATCCGGAGACCTTGCTGGCCATTCCATGCATTGGATATTTTCACCTTGAAAATATCATCCATTATTCTTCTCTAAGTGGAACTTCCATTATCGTCCATGAATATAAATTCTAGATACCTGCATCTCTGTAAAGTCTCATGAGGTTCCAGTACCTCATTTCTGTACCTTTGAACATTAAGAGTATTGCTAAAGTGACTATCATCAAGCTGGAGTCGGTCCTGGTGGTGTAGTGGTTACCATACTTGCCTCCTAAACCCAAGATCGCGGGTTCGAACCCGGCCAGGACCGGTGGATTTTTTCGGGGCGTAAAAATCCTAAGTATGGCTTCCTTCGGAAGGGAAGTAAAGCCGTGGGTCCCGTGTTGTACATTTACGGCACGAAAAAGAACCTCAAACCTGAATGAGATGCCTCTGAGCAAAATTTGTCGGCCGTTTCACGCCCTGAGTTGAATGGGACGCTGATGACCTGAGCTGTTAAAGAGTGTCCATAAATAAATCATTCAAAAAAAAAAAATCAAGCTGGTACATTTCCATGAATTTCATTATAATAGGCTTTTCATTCTCCCCAGACCTTTGCACTACATTAATAAAATTGCAAACGGAATTTTTAGTCATTTGGGAAGAGCACAAGATCCAGCTGATCCAGACCCGTGTTATCAAAGGGCTTGAGTGAGATATACTGCTGAACATGTTACATATAAACCAAATGACCTGAGCCTCTGGTACACAGCCCATCTTAAACTACCGCCATGGGTGGCCGAGGTTTCCCTGACTCAGGTTTATTTCAGATTTTCCTCAGTCTTCATAACTGGCAAATGTCGGGGAGGTACCCTAAACTTAGGCCTGGAACGTTTCTTTCCTAAAAAAAAAAATCCTTTCTGAATATATCATTTCATTTCATGTATCACCAGTGTTCACCGCCTGTGGTGCCTCAGTGGTAAAAATGGGCATTAAACACAATTCAAACCACCATCTTAAACGAATGTTCCTGAATTGGTTGCAAGTTCTAAAGATGGCTAACCTTTCATCAGGCATACAATACCTATTGTTACACAATTAAGCAAAATGTATCCTGAAAATCCTTTTATGAGAAATATTTTTTTCATTATTATTTTAATGTTTTATTTAAATTGTAGTATTACTTATTTTATTTCCAAAAAAAAACAACATACATAGTATAAATTGAAGTGGTAAGTGCTTATGTCACAGGAAATAAATTATTATTTCAGACATATAACAATAAGAAAAATAAAAATAACTTCATATTGCACAGAAAACAATAATCATTAGGTATTTTAAACTTTTCATCAATATCATTAAAATTAGTCAAATTTTTCTGTTAGTGTGAAATGAAATAACCTTTAGCCTACATCACTGGAAAGATTCATTGCAGAATCTTGAATTACTTCATACAAATTTGGTCTGCATGCTCTAAACAGTAGTAACTTCATATTTAATTGATATCATTGTATGATTCAGTTGAACTACACACTTTTAAAGCATCACTTACTTTTCATAAATGTTCTCGAAACTGGTTCCATATATTTATGAAAAGTAAGTGAAGCTTTAAGAGTGTGTAGCTCAACTGAATCACACGATATCAATTAATATGATTAGCTTCACTGTGCAAGTTCCAATTTACATTTTAACTTCATATTTACTTTAGCAATATCTTGAAAGTTGCTTTTTCTTAGATTCTAAAGAATAGCTCTTACAGAGTTTGCAATTATTTTCTGTGGAAGAACTAAAGGAAAACTCAATGATTGTGTGCACCAAAATTTTTAAGGTCTTTTTGGAGTATTGTTTTTTGTTTCCTTATAACTGTGCTCCTTGGAGACAGCTGATAAAAGAATAGCTCATGGAGTAGTTTTTCAAAATAGCCTCCTGGTTTTTATTTAATTTCCATTGCCCAAAAGGAGAATTTTGGCATTCATTGCAAATATGTTGAGCACTGTAAAAAATATGACTAAAGCCCAATGGCCTCATTTTCTAGCACAATTATAATATATGTTGCATGCATCTAATTTGCCACATGCCCTCCATATTTTTTTTATTATAGAATTTATTATATCTCTCTCTCTTTTTCCACCAGAGTTTTCGTCAATGGCTCATCAAATTATTGGCTGGATATCATGAGGCATTTTTGCCTTTCTTCAGATCATGAAGTGTTATCTTCTCTTAAACCTAACCCTGTGGAAAGATGAGTCCTGCCTTTCACATTGACCAATTCAGCTAGAAGATAATATTTTCAGCATTCCAACAAAATATAATCTCTCTTTTTTCAAATCTCTTACCAAATTATAGTTACTGACCCAATTATCTGCAATGATGTTCCTTACACTTCTGTAAATTGTTTGGTCAATCGTTTTACTGCATTTAAGGGTTTGCTACTAATGCAAAATAGTCCATCAGGCTTCTTTCTGGCATAAATTACAAGATTGTAGCAGTATAGTATTTTAACATTAGCCAATACATATATTTTTATGCCATACATATT
This sequence comes from Metallyticus violacea, assembly GCA_030762175.1. Lineage (NCBI taxonomy): Eukaryota > Metazoa > Arthropoda > Insecta > Mantodea > Metallyticidae > Metallyticus > Metallyticus violacea. The sequence goes on along the minus strand of CM060846.1, from coordinate 14,367,442 downwards.
TGGCTTAGATGGAATATAATGAATAAAATTGCACCTTCTCTCCTAAAGCCTACCAGTATCTCATCATTAGTAACATATTCCATAGGTGAATACTATATATGGAAACTGCAGCTGAAAGTTGTACAAACTGTCCCTCACCTGTGGGACAATCTAATTTCTTTCTCCCATCACCACATCTTTCACTGTAGCAAAAAAGAAATTTGAAATTACTAACTTAAAAATTAGTACCTTATAGATCTTATAAATAGGTATTATAGCATCTCTAATGATATGTTTAACTCCTAGCACATGAGTAAGTATACTATAGTTCTTTTCTGTTGTAAAGATTTCATTTCCTTCCATTTGGTAATTCCATCTTTATCAGTATAATATTAAGCACTATCAACTATGCTATCTATCTCTTCATCTGTGTCCTTTTCAGAGGAATTTTAAGAAGCTACTGTGGATTGAGGTCATTTTGCATTAACAATTAATTCAGTCATTTAGTAATAGAAAAGCTTACCCTCAGATATACTGTGCCCAACAGAAAGTTAATTGGCATGGTCTGTCTAACGGACAATTCTACCCTGGCATGTTACCACCATGGGTGGCCAAGGTTGTTAAGATGCAGACTTGTGAGTGGGAGGTCTGGGGTTCAAATCCCACCAGGACCATCTTCCCTGACTGAGGTTTTCTCCAGGGTTTCCTCAGTCCTCATAAATGGCAAATGCCAGGGAGGTACTGTAAACTTAGGCCTGGAACATTTCCTTCCTTAAAAAAAAATCCTTTCCTAATATGTACTTTCATCTCATGTATCATCGGTGTTCACTGTCTGTGGTGCCTCAGTAGTAAAAATGGGCATTAAACACCATCCATTCCTGGCATGTTTGTGCCATAGTACAAGACATTTTATCAATAGAGCACTTTTGTTTGCAACAAGAGCATGATAAAATTAAACCCTTTGGGTCTGACATACTATATATTAATTTTTGGAAATTTGCCTATCCAAATCCAGTGCCTTTATTTTCATGTGCATAGAGAATGGACAAGGTGAGTTGCATACCTTTCATCCACATAACTCATTTCAACTATTAGAAACCAAGTTCAGACCCAGCAGCTCACAAATAGATTTTTCCCATAGTCTGTTTGGACTTTTATGTTGTCCTAGTGAATGGGAAACCAGAAAAGTATTAAGTTGCATAATATGCTATTCATACATTCTTAAAAAATAAAATAGATATTTTAACATGATGAACTATGCTTATGACCAGTGGTGTCATTCTAATTTTCTAACAGCCAGTGCTCTTCAATAATATCAATATTCTTCTTAATTTGACACAAAAATAGCTTATTAAATAAGGCCATAATCTGCAACAAATATCCCAATGTTACAATGCAACATACTTTTACAGTTAAGTTAATTTCAATTGCAAAATTTTGTGAATTTCTTTTTTTCTTTTGTTAAAAAAGTTCCTTTTAAGTAAAATTTTAAATTTAATAACTGGTTCTATAAGCTGTAATAATTTAACAAAAGATTTGAAAAAAAAAAAACAATGCAACCTGGCTAAATGACATTTCTGCTTGTGGGAAGCTATTGCATTTATTAATTTTTATTGTTTAATATAGTTATATGCATTTTCTTGATCTGCAGGTGTAGCTGTCCCAATGTTTAATGCATACACTTATCTAGGACCAATCAATGTTTGGCATAAGGAAAATGGAGCTGCAACAGCTCATGAAGGGTGCATTTACTTCTGTGTTGTTGAAGACAAAGTATTCAAGAGCCAATATTTCACAGCTATATTTTGCATTATATTTTTGCCCCTTCTTTTTACTTTCTCTGGCTCTTACATGATTGTTGCACATCATGTCTGGGCAAGAAGAAAGCCACTAGCATCACAACAAAATACTTTAAGTAGGAAGGAAGAGTCCTCTCTGAATAGAGAAGCTGGCAAGGAGACGACAGTAACTGCAGATAGTGCTAACACTCAAAGAAATGATGCAGCAAAGAAAATAAGTAAGTAATTCTGTAATAAAACTTTCAATTATCTAGGTACTGTGAAAACATATTTCATTAAAATATAAACTGAAGAATACAAAAAAGAGATTACCAGTGTCAGTAAGAATCAGAAGACAGGGAGATGGGTTGTCTGTGTGTCTTAAGTTGTTAAGCCTCAAATACTTATATTCTGTTCAAACATTTATATAACATTGTAGCAGGCAATTAATAAAATGAATTTAAATATAGTACTTACGAAGTTGTTGACAATAGAGTGGCACATAAAAACCGTTAAAAACCGTGAGAAAAACCGTTAAAATCAACAATGGCATACACCAGAAGGCAGCAGAAACAAAGGTAATTGAAATTTAAAAGAATTTACATGAACTACATGAAATAGACGTAGATATTTATGATCTGTATTTAAAACTAACGAAATAACTAGGATTTCACGTATGGGAAAATTTACAACACCATCTACATCAAAATTTAAGTGTACAAATGATAAACAAAAATCAGAAATTAAAAAAAAAAACTCCAGAACTTACAAAAACACCAAATAAAAATGGTTCCACCCTCACGCGGGCACACAACAGATAAAGTAGTTAATCTTTCGAGTGCTGCATTTTCCGAAAATGAAATCAATCTCCTAAACAAAGGCCTGAAAACTTGTATAGATTTCTCAGATAATATAGAAGGTTACATAGCCGATATAAACATAGCCACCCAACAACTAAATGAAAGGGAAAAATCGTTCGTCAAAATTAAACGCAAAAAAGTTTTAGAGAACATAAAAAACGGAAAGAAACCAATAAACTACAGAACGGCATTAAAACAACTAAAAGAAAAACCAGTAATATACATAAAAGCAGATAAAGGTAATAAAATAGCCATTTGAGACGAAAATGAATACATAAATAGGGTTGAAATTATGTTAAAAGTAAATGACTGCAAACCAATTGAAAAGAACACACTCAATAAATGCAATAAAATGTTAAACAAAACATTAAATGAAGTCAAAACACTATCCACTACTGTAAAATGGCCGATTGCTAAAACGAGGTATAGACCACGGCCATGGCTTTAAACCGCGTTTGGGTTGCTAAAACAAGGTTTCCCTCCTTTCGTCAAGCCATGTTCTGAAACGGGAGCCACGTCTGGGTAGGTTTAAACTTACGGCAAAATGGAGGCGCTAGAACAAATTAACGATTACCAGAGACAAATAAATGTTTTTAGAGCCGTAAATCCAAGAATTAGAGTACTCAGAGATAGGAATAATCCTATAGAAATGTTCGAAGAAGATCAATTTAGAAGATGATTCCGCTTTAGCAAACGATCTGTGTTAGACCTGACGGAAGAGTTAAGACATACACTACAAAGGGATGAAAGAGGGGCCGGTTTATCAGTTTTAATGCAAGTTCTTATTGCTCTAAGGTAAGTAAGACAAAATTTCAGTATACAGCTATTTAATTTGCGTAAATCAAAATATATAATTTCATATTTTTCTAACGTTGTTTGCTAATGATATTTCGCTATGTCATTAAAATTTTTATATTAACGGCTGTACAAGTAACGTAAGTGGTACTTCATTTTCTAGGTTTTATGCCAGTGGAAGTTTCCACGTTATAACAGCAGACTTTTTTGGAGTACACGAAAGCACAGTTTGTCGTGTTGTCAAGCGAGTTTCAAGGGCAATAGCAACTTTGAAACCGAGATATGCGTACTTTCCGAGAAGAGAGCAAATTCCTGCTGCTAAGGATCGTTTTTCACGTATATCTAGGTAATTATTATAAAAAATATTTTACAAATCTTAAATCTTCTTGGTAATTTACAACCCAAAATACCATTATAGAATATACCAAATTGCTTTTTAGTTCTAACTTCATTCTTGTATACTTATGGGTTTTAGCAAATTGCAAATGCCTATATTTTAGAGTACAATTTCACCTAATCTTATTGCAATACATGCACATTAATTATAAATTATGCTAATTGAAAATGCATGTGTATACATTAGCTATTCTTTTTTTATAGTAATATTTTATTTTTGTTTTCTTTCTTTCTCAGACACAACTTTCCACGTATTATTGGTGCAATTGATTGCACTCATATAAAAATTATATCACAAAGCCATCGTGACTCACAGCAATTTTTCAACAGGAAACAGTTTTATTCCATAAACTGTCAGGTTAGTGATCACCATTTACAGAACTTTTATGAAGGCAGTTGATAAATTTTACATGTCATATGACATGACATTTGGGGAAGGATGTTTTGCAGTGTTGCAAGAGAGATTCAAGACATAATAATATTGATGCTATCTTTAGTATAGTATGGGACAAGCCTTGATGACTTTTTTTCCTGGAACTGAAACTGGCGATACCCCCAGTAGGTCATTAATGTTATGTGAGGAATGGGATATAAGAATTTGCAAGAAAATTACTCTTCTGTGCAATCTTTTGCTATACTGTGTTTAGTGCTAAAATAATTTGGATGTAAAATGAGAGTAAATTATTATTTGCTTACTCTTTATATATTAATTCTTAATTTTCTCATTTTGATGAAAATCAAAGCATTGTTTCTACTTGACCTTCCACATACAAAAATAGTTGTAGTATCTGCAGAATTGTTGGGTATCTCATGGCAGATGTGTCACTGTTTAGATGAAAGTAATAACTGTATACACTTTGAAATCATGGATGGGATGAGGTTATGAGTTTTGTCCCATATTTTAGTTTCTGTAAATAGCAGTTTTGTTACTATTACATTTCTCATTATTATGCAGCATAACACTAAACAATATAGCAGTGACGTAATCAATAATATCATTAAGAAAATTAAACCAATGCATTAGCAAAGAATTTTTACATAGTTTTAACATATAGCCAGTTTTCATTATACTATACCTTTGTAAAAAAGATAGAATCATATGCTTGTTGTGCAGACCTTTAGATGTCATTGCTGCTATCAGTAAAATTACTGACTTGGTGTGAAACAAAACCTTAAGCCGTAATAAGAAAATTAAACTAGCAATATCTTAATTTCAGGTTATTTGTGATGCAGACTTGAACATAACAAATATTGTAGCAGGATGGCCAGGCTCAACACACGATAGCAATTTTTTAGAAATTCTTCCAATAAGACCATACTGGAAAGAGAGAGATATGGTGGACATATAATTGGAGACAGTGGGTATGCATGTAAGCAATACTTGTTAACCCCTGTCCTTCTGGAACACAATGCTGCTCATCGCAGAGCAAGAAATTCTGTGGAAATGTTGTTTGGGATCTGGAACAGATTTCCATGCCTAATATATGCCCTAAGAACAAAAATTCCAACAACGTAACTGGTTATCATCGCTACAGCAGTTTTACAAAATTATGCTAACCGAAGAGGAGAGCCTGAATTTAATGATGAACTAATTCATGATCCTGAAGTTCATGACCCTGCACCAGATGAGAGGGACAATGCAATTGGGGTAAATTGGAGGAATCACATCATCAATATATATTTTACCTAGTTCCCTTTAGCTGTAATTATTTTTTAAATTTAAAATATCTTAGGTATATATTGTAGCTCAGCAGTACTGAAAAAATTCTATATTAGCATGTATTACATTAATAAAGTTATAATAAATTTTAAACATCATTTATTCAGCACATTTTCCAATACAAACAATTTCAGCTGTTCCCGCCTCTTTTTCAATTTTAACATTTCTTCTGCAAGTTCTGTCTTGAGTTTTAATTCTTTCATTTTTTCTCTATGTTCTTCTTCTGCCATATCCAGCAGCTTCTTCTGTAACTGCTCTTGCATATTTCTTCTTTTCTTCCTGACAAAAAAAATACAAGAAAGTCACATGCTGTAGTGGTAAAACCTGACTTTTTATATAGGGTAGATTGATATATGGGATGTCAAAATTAAAAGAAAGTCTAATAAATGGTATATATATCATGAAAATGGCTCTACTCTCAATCTAAACTTCTTTCCTGCTATCTCTAAATAGGGAAATATTTGAACTAGTAATTAAAATTTTTACACTATTTTGGGCAGGCTCATTCTTGCAGTTTACTCCTATATAATGCTAAAATTTACACAAAATATGAAATGTCACCAACGTAGCCCCACTTGCAGGTTTTGGGTAAAATAGGTAACATTTTCAGCATTACATACAAACTGCGAACACTTGATCAAAAATATAGAGCATATACATATAATTTCAATGTCCTTTATGTAATAATAGTGATTTGTTCTAAAGTGAAAAATTTTACATACATTTTCTGCCTGCTGGGGTTCTCTCGAAAGATTCCATCAAATGGTGAATCTTGCCTCTTAGGAGTTACACTCCCAATTTCATTGCCAGGACCTTCCTAAAATAAAAAAAATATTTTTATTTTATTCATTATCAATATATATTTTAAGATTAAAGTAAGAAATAAAAATTACTTTTCATTTGCTCAAAGCTTTACAGCATCACAATATTGGACGTGCCAGACACCTACCCTTTGAGCTTTGGCATATTTCTTATGATTAAGTGCACTTGTGGTGAAACCTATCATGATTGCATTATTTCATTATAACCATTCACCTACTTCTGGGAAATACTGTGCAAGTAAAATAGATCATAATTCATACCTAGACCAACACTTTGGAATGCAGGTTATTTAAAAATTTATGAATATGGAATGAAGCAAGCTGCTTGATTTCTGCTACCTATGCCAATGTTAATTTTAAGTTTTAGCATATATAGTTCTCCCATTTAAATATTGCTAACTGGAATTTTTATCAATTGTAGCTGTTACTTACCTGAAATGCAGTGGCATCATTGTCCATTGTATCTGGAAAGGGTTCCACATTGCCCTTATACATTGTTGTTACAATTTCTTCTGTTTTCCCAAGTGGGGATGCTGCTGGACCCCCTCCAGTTTCTTTTGCTTTATTTCTCTTCTTATCTATATCTGCTTTTGTTTTCATTTTTAATCTTTTCCATAAGCCTGTGTATTGCATTATAAATAATAAAAATCAGTTAATATCATACAGCTTTCATTAAGTTGTTAAAAAATCATGTATACTTAATTTACACTAATTCAAACAATATTTAATGGTTTTTGTTGGTTATATCAGACTGGTTCTACCTTAAACTGCTTCATTGAAACTTAATTTGAAATAAGTTTTCATAAAGTCTGCATATAAACACATGCACATAATTAAATACTGGTGTCTCAATAAAATATATTTATCCATTCTAACCTTTCAGTTGTCCAATCTCTCTCACTGCCCTGACTAGTGTCGAGGCATTAAATTGCTTTAATATTTACCCCACGCAGGTTTTTTTTTTATTAATTACATCTACTGTGTAGCTACTGTCAGCTAAAATTGGATGCTGACTGCATATTTCCGCCAACAACAGCCTTTCACTTTCTGTGAACTTTGACATTTTTACCTGTAAATACCGTTATAATCCTTTAGCAATATACACAATTATTTCTCTCGAAACTTAGGCAAAAAAAAAAAAAAAAAAAAAAAAAACAAATATATACTATATATAGGGCAACTGGTATCACAGCTTTCAACAAATTTAAACATTCTGTATACTTAAGTTGCTTTTAAAAATACTGCAACTGTTACCTGCAAAGTGGAAAAAATAAACCTAAAGTAAAATAGTCAAAATATGTTATTTTTAATGCAGTGGTAATATTGAACGTGTTTCTTTACTTTTCCTCAAGCAATTCCTTCCCTAACGTAACCTAGTTTTTTAAAAACAATGTTATTGAGCGATTTTTAACAAACACACTGAAGTAACACGAATCCTAATTTTGTCTCATGTTTGGTTTCGCTATTACAAATACAGCAACAGGCAAGAAAGGCTCATTATTTATACCACACTTTTTTAAGTTATAGAACTCGGTTTCACGCTGCTCTACCCTTTACAATATTTTTTTTCCCCACTTATATTTGCAACCAAGCTTAGCAAATGTACACTCGAATGCCGCCATACGACTGGTTCGGAATTGCTTCCCTAGAATTGTCCAAAAATAATAAATATAGTGTTTACTTACCAGAAGTTTGTAACGGCACAGGCTCTGGAAAACGGCTTATTCACGTGTCTTCTTCCTTTGTTCCGCGGCCAACTTCGATTCGAGAATCGAGTTTTGCTGCGTTGCCAAACGTAACAACACCAGCCATGGCTTGAATTCTCGACCATGGTCGGACTTCGTTTTAGAAACCGTTCGGGGTTTCGGTCCTCGGCCATGGTTTAAAACCCATGACTTTAAACCACGTCTACGTCCACGTTTTAGCAATCAGCCCATCACACAGAGTAATTCAGTACTACCCAGGCTTTATGCACTACCTAAGTTACATAAAAATGATAACAGCATGAGACAAATAATAAACAATTCACCAACATAGTAGGTAGCAAAAAAGTGATCAAAGTCTGCAATTCTTTTAAGAGATTCCAAGGTTTGAGCATTAAAAATTCAGTTGACCTAGTTAAAAAAACATGAAAATAGCAGAATTACGGCTGGAGATATAAGGGTTTCATTTGTTGTAAAAGCCTTATTCCAGAGCATACCTATAGAGAAACTTATGCTTATGCAAGAGAAATGGTTAACATCAATAAATTTAAAAACAGAAGAAATAGAAAACTTATTGAAACTTACTAATATTTGCATTAAACAAAATTACTTCAGCTTCAACAAAAAATATCAGCAACAAGTAATGAAGAGCTCAGAAACTTCCTACTTCAACCAACAGAGGCCACCACAGGAACATTCGTTTGTCCAGCCGTAGTTTCGAGAACGGAGGCTCAGTGAGCGAATGAAGATGGGAGAGGTTGTTTCTAAGCGCGTCTTGATTACGTGTAAGTTAATCGATTTTAGTGTAAAAAAATTAATTTAGTTTACTGCGAACAACTTGGCTATATATTGTTGTCTGAAATGGGACATTCACAATGAATACATTGGCATTAATGCAAGGATATAAAGGCATAGTATATATGAAAGAAGTAATTGGCCACGTAATCAAAGATGTCAACCACAAGAGCAGACATGTTTATAGAATGGGTCATAGGCACTCTAATAGCACGATTTATTAAAATTCCATCAATAAAAGCATAAGTTTGTAGTTTGCCTTTCATGTTAACGGCTGACATTTGTGTTCCTGTTAAAACTCATGAAAATTTGAATTTAAATTTAATTATACTCTCCATAGAGGTTACAAGAACCTGTTGGATATTGCCAAATTTTACAGAAAAACAGTTACTTTGTACACATTTACACATGCAAACTTATCTACAAATATTAATAATGAGTAGATAAACAATTACAATTGATATCTCTATTGTAATTGTAAATCAGTAAAATTGTATAAGCATTTCTGGATAAGATAACACTTAAATTCATAACAATAAAGTGCATCAGCAATAAGTAATAAAATTTCAGTAGTTTATAATTGTTCTAATACAGTATTAATAACTTTTAATTAAGTTTTCAATTTCAACTCATGTTTAAATCATTTAAAACCAAGTAATTTTTACACATATCCACGGTAAATGACCCATCACAGACTTCTATATTTTCATTGTTTGCTATTACTTTTCTTTGTGAGTGAGCCTTTAAAGGGATTTCAGTTCTGGTGAAAAGCAAAGATGAACTAAGCCATGGCTACAGGCAATGTACTTTCATTATTATATAATATTAGTTCAAAAATGTATTTGTCTTATTAATTAAATTTTACTTTGGAATAGACATTTAATTATTTAATATAAAACTCAATAGGAATCAACACAACAAAATGTATGTAATTTCTTTGTGTAAAACCAATTTCAAACCAGTTAAAAATTCTTTCTTTTATTTATGTACGGTCTATATAGTCGATTTTGTCAAGCTGCTCTAATGGTCATTATTGCACATCAAAATTGTTAGCATACTGTCCCAAAGGTATATATTGAGAGAATTCTTCACAGTATATTCCGAAGCCTGCTTTTCCATTTTTAAGAGATCCATCTGTGTACACTCTGCACCATGTATGGGTAGGATAATAGTTGTCTAGTGCACTAAGTGCTACCAATCTTTATACCCTAGGTGGGTCGTTCATCTTGGAGACCATTGATTTAGTTTTACATTGAAAACTGTATACTGTAAAGGATCAGGTGGTGCAATGACAGGTTTAGTGCTTATTTTTAAAATTTTGTCTAAATCTTCTTTCTGTACATAATTTTTGAAAGTATGTTGTGCTTTTAATCATTGTGTGCATTCAGGAGTATGAAACCATTTATTCCTGTGTTGATTACTTTTTAATTTCTGTCCCAATATAGCTGTTTTAATATCTACTTCTATTTCATTTGCCATGTTGTTAGTTATGCTCTGCATTGTAGTTCCTGTTTTTATACTTAAGAACCTAGATTGTAGAGTATCCAAATTAGTTTTAAGTAGGTTGTTTATTGTGGACATTATCTCACTTTCAAAGAGCAGATTGGGCTTTATGTATCTTTTGTACTTGTCATTTAGGAGACCCATGGATCCTTCCCATCTGACTCCTGCTAGTCTTCTTAATTTGTTGTTCTTTTTATTCATTTTTTAACTATATTGGCGATCTGTTCAGGGAAGGAAAGTTTTTTGTCAAGTATTAAACTAAAATATTTAATATGTTCTTCCTCTTGTAGTAGTTGATTATTTATTTTGAGCTCTAAATCTTCTGTAACGTGTTGAAGACTGAAAAGCTGGAAAACTGTCTTTTTTGTATTTATTTCCATATTGTTGATGGATGCTCATGTTTCCATGCTATTGATATTTTTCTGCATTTCATTTTCTACATTTTTTTTTTTTTGGAGTATTGTCTATTCTGTTTATTTTTTTGACTAATCCATAGGGTGATGTCTGCAAACAATCCCATATTTGCCTTTGGAAATTCAGCTCACATTTTGTTGATGTCATGTATGAAAATATTAAAAAAAATTGAACTGGAGACACCACCTTGAAGAAGGCCTACTTTAGTTGTATGCCATTTAGAGAGATTTGTATTCCATTTTAGTTATGTACCTTTGTGATAATAGATGGGTGCTAATGACCTTGACTGTTTTGCACCCTTTAAACAATAATCATCATGTGATAATAGATCCAAGACCCATCTCAACACGTTTCCTCCCCAATATTACTCAATTTATAAATAAGCTTCTCTCTCTGTTATATGTCCAAGGCATTTTTGAAGCCAACAAAGAGAGTAAGCATTGTTTCTTTTGTGTTTAAGGCATTTTGAATATCTTGTGTTAAATGTAAAACCAGATTTTTTGTTGAATATTGCTTTCTGAAACTTGCTTGATGGTATGAAAGGAGATTTTGAGGTTCCTGATAGTGACTGTAGTGACCATTTTCTCCATGGTTTTAGCAAGTACTGAGGCTAAGGATATAGGCCTATAACTGTCTAACTTGCCTGCTGATTTATCTTTATTCTTAAATAGAATGATTATGGCTTTTTTCCATAAAGCAGGAATGCCATTTTTATTGTTCCAGATCTAGTTGAATATGTTCAGTAGTATCTTCTTGGCTCGGCACCTTAAATTCTTGATGCATTGAAAATTAATTTTATCTGGTCCAGGATGCTTTTTATTCTTAAGAGATAGTACTGCTTGATTGAGTTCTTGAACTGTAAAGTTGTCATAAAATAGACATTGTTGGCCTGCAAGTACCTCGAGCTTATGCCTTTTTAATATTTTGTTTTATTTCCCATTGTCTCTATTCATTTTATGTGCAATTTCATAGCGAGGAGCAAATCTGTTGGCTATGTCTTTATTGTGAATGAAAATTTTGATGTTAATAATAAGAGATTATTGTTTTGTTTGTGGGATATTGTTTAGTATATTAATATATTTATGTACTTTAGTGCTATTACTCCTATAGTCAAGGGTAATAAGGAATTTATTAAATGACTCCTTTTTAGCATTTTTTATTTCTCTCTTTAGAAATGCAGTTTTCTTTCCCCAATCTCTCACTAAGTCAGAATCTTTTGTTGCTTCCGTTATATTTCTGGTATTATCCCAGTCTCTTTTTAATGCAGATAATTTCTGATTCCAAAAAGATATGTACCTAATATCCTTTCCCCTGGGTATTGTTATTTTTGCAGCATTAATCAGTTTTTTGTTAACTTTGTCAATTAATCTCAGCGGACTTTTCTCCAAGTCAATATCTTCTAATTTTTTGTCAGTGAGTTTCGGAAAAGTTATCCAGTGTGCTTTTTAGAAGTTTCATCTCTTCAGCCGACTAGTTTTAAATGATTCATTTGTGGCTGGTTTCAGTTATGACGACTCTATGGCCACAACCTATGTCTTCCAATATGCTTCTAGCGATGTGATTTGCAATATCTGAAGAGACAATCACTCTATCAGGATTTGTAGAGTCCCCAGTATAGTGAATGAATATAATTTCCTTGAAAATATTTCAAAATTAATACTAAATAAATTTTAACATTATGTTCAAATTGCCAATAAACTTAACATCATATTTTTATCAAGTTAATTATGTAACATTGTTATTCAGGTATTACATCTTAAACATTTATAATTACCATTTCAATAATCTTCCTGAAAACACTATTTTTGTGCAATAAATTGAATTGTCACATTTAGGTGCTTTCTGGATTTAGAAATGACCTTTACATACACACAGATGTTGTCATTCATTTTTATTACCTGTATCACTAAAACTAATATCTAGTAGGTTTATTATCTCATCACTAGAAAGAGAGCCGAGGATTTTATTCCTTTTATTGCTCATGCCTTGCGTATTGGTTTTCATTTTGCACTTTTTTTAATACCTCAGCAGTTTTAAATTTCTATCCTGTTGCTCAGGATACTGTTGTATTTAGAATTGGATTGATGTCTCAAAGGATTTATGTTCATTAACATTTATTTCAGCATCTATTTAAATAAGCACTAACAGTGACATAATGTAAAATTGTTGGATCCCCTAACCTGTTATGTAACTGTAGTAACTAGGATGCAATTATTTATTTGTGATTCACTGATAATGAAAGCTTAAATTAGCACTCATTCATTTAAAGAAGTGCAACCTTTTTGCATTTTATGCTGCAAACTTTTCTACTGCTTCATTCATGTTAATTGTTCTTGTCCTTTCACATTCCACACTAAAATTGCTGAATCCACTCAGTCTACCTTGAGATATGGAAATGTGTCAGTAGGTTTTTATTATATGAACTTATACTCTTGAAGCAATTAACAGTGAAGTAGTAAAATATTATGTTTATTCAGGAACAACTCTATATCATGTCCAATTTAAAACCAAGGAGTGTAGTATAAGTGTCACAAAACCAACTATATCAATATTATAAATTTTCATTATTTTTTATTTTAAAAAATATCAAATTGCTGCAGAAACATTTGCTGGCAAAGTAAAAAGTAATGTAAAAGCTGTTCACACATTGTGAATGCTAGAAGTCAAAGTATGATTTTCTAATTATAACAGATTTAGCGGTTCTCTGATTGTTGTTTTCAGCTTTAAGTCCTTCTATAATATAAATCTGAAGCTTTAAATTTTATGTGCAAAATCTTTTGTCAAACCTTTGCAACATAAAAGCAATCCGCTTTCCTCTGAATATCTTCATTTGATGCAGACTACATACTGAGGAGTAAGTATGATGAACAGTTAACTTTGTTTATTCATTACTTCAAACATGGCTCGAGTTTGATTAATAATAATGTCTAGTGTATCAATGAATACAGCTACCTTATATGTCTTTCCATGTTTGTTAAGTGTTCATCCTGAACCAACTAAATGAAATGCTTTTTTATTTTTAGAGTTCTCTTGTCCAAAAATTTTATCATATAATGGCATACAACAGTGACTCTTGTAAATTATGTCTGTACCTAGAACGTTTATCAGTAGCATTCTGAAGAAATGCCTGGGAAAGATTAATATAATTCATTTCAAGAAACTTTGAAACCTGGTTTGATGGTTTCAAGTTTAGCATAGGACAACTTGGAAAACGAGGTCAAACATTTCTAGCTCTGTTTCTTTCTCATTAGTGATTTTTTTTTATATTTTTTGTTTATTTGTTTTTACTCTAGTGTAATTTTAATAAGGCTTTGATAATATCAAAATATGTATAATGAAAAGTTTCAATGAATTACAACTTGAAGACAAACATGTAAATAGGAACAATCTGGAGTGAAATTATTTAATATGGATGGCTATTTCATGTTACAAAATTATAACAATAGGTACTCTCACCAGCAGAATTCAAAGTTGTTACACGCTTTGACTGGCTGCCCATCTGGAGTGGCTTGTTGATATGATGTAGAAAGTAGCATGATCTAATAATGCATAATGTGTTTTTGTAATATTCTCAATGTGTAAATCTTTCTGTGTAAATGTGTATTCTTAAATATTTGTGCAACAATAAGTTATACTGAAATGTGTATGTAAACATAGTTGTTGTTAATTGATATCATTGTATGGTTCAGTTGAAATGCACACTCTTAAAGCTTCACTTACTTTTCATAAATGTTCTTGAAACCGGTTCCATACATTTATGAAAAGTAAGTGAAGCTTTAAGAGTGTGTAATTCAACTGAATCGTACAATGATATCAATTAATATGATTAGCTTCACTGTGCAAGTTCCAATTTACATTTAAATAGTTCTTGTTGTTGTTGATCTAATGAGCAGGATTTTGATCCATCAATATTTCCCTGGCCAGCCAATATAATTTGTGTATTTTCCCATCAGGTGCAGCTTTCCTCAGTTCTGTGCATTCCAATAGATGTTCTCCATTTAGAATCTTGTCAGTATTGCAGATCTTACATGTGTTATCATTCACAAAACCAAATCTGTGTAGATGATCCACCAGACAATCATGTCCAGTGGCCAGTCTAAAATGAGCGACTGCTTCCTTCCTTGATAGATTTTTTTATTTTTGGTACTGTTTCTTTTATATTAGAATAATTTTTATTAGATATTTCCACTGGAATATTATGTTGATAGTTTTGTTCTATGGTCGTTTTGATATTTTTTAATTTTACATTTAATCCATAGGGCTTTATTGGTTTTGAATATAGCACTGCCCCCTTTTTGGCCAGAACGTCTGCATTCTTGTTACCTATCGCTCCCATATGTGTTGGTATCCACAGTAGTAATATTTGGTGAAATTTTGTTTGGAGTAACCTATAATAAGATCTCACGTCCCTTACATTGTAAGATTCATATGAACTATCATATCTTTCTATAGCTGTATAGCTGAAGCTAAATGTGTAAGAACCACTACTTTATTTTCTTTTATATCAGTCCTATGGTATATCTGTTCCAATGCTCGTCATATTGCCACCATTTCACCCTTATAACTTGTGGATTGTCTAGGCAGTGTGAAATAATGCAAGAAATGTTTACAATATATACCACCTCCAACATTATTTCTCTGTTTGTCTGCAGATCCATCTGTGTAAATTCTAAGCCACTCTGTTTCGGGGAATTGGTTGTGTAAATGTTCAAGTGCTATAGTTCTGCATACTTCTGTTGAGTCTACTTCTTTATTTAATTGTTCTGTCAGCTTTTTATCTGTTACTATCTTAATATACTCCATTGGATTAGTTCCTGAGGGATATGGGATGTTCTTCTCTGCCAGGTTTAAATAACTGTAATTCTTCTCTAAATAAGCTTTATTTGTGATCAGTGTTTTTAATTTGTGTCCTTTGGGTAGTTGAAACCATTGATGTTTACTTGGGTTTGTTTTTAATTTTATGTATAATTGTGCAGCTTGTGTTTCAATGCTGGTTTTCATTGGATTATTATTTGTTCCGGCCAGAAGTGTATTTATCGGTGTTGTTTTTATGGCACCTGTTATCAGTCTTAAACATTGATTTTGGCATTTCTCAATCTTATTAATTTTTTCTTCTGTTGCTGTTAATAGTAGCTCACATCCATGTTTTAGTACTGGTTTTATATATCTATTACATATTTTATTTAAAACTTCCATTGAGCTGCCCCATTTAGACCCAGCTAATCTTTTCAATATGTTACTTCGTTTTATGGCTTTTGTGTGATATTTTTTTATACATGGTCTTTCATTTTTAATTTTCTGTCCAGTGCTATTCCCAAATATTTGATTTCTTCTGCATATTCTATTTGACTTCCGTTAATTTCAAGTTTTAAGTTTTTTTCTCTTTCATCAAAGTGTTTCATAGTGTAAACTTGTTATTTAGTTTTGGCTGCATTAATGGTCATATTATTTAATTTTGCCCAATTTGCTAGTTTATCTAAGACTTTTTTATTTTTTCTTCTACTCTGATATATACATTCTTATAATTTTTTTCAGCTGACCATATAACTACATCATCTGCATACATTGCACTGTTTATTCTGGTTTGTTTTATAGTCTTTGGCATATCGTTAATATATATTAAATAATAACGGACTGGATACTGCACCCTGTGCCACTCCAGTTTTGAGTTGGGTGTATTTGGATAATGCATTCTTCCATTTAACTGCAATCCATCTTTGCTGTAGGAATCTTCTATACCATCCAATTATATTTTTTGGGCAATTCATCTGTATTAATTTTTTAATTAACATCTCTTTCCATACTAGATCAAATACAGTTTGAAAATCTATGAATACTGCAGCTACTGACATATTGTTAGCTAGTTTACTTTTCACATCCTCTATTAATCTTGACGTTTGGTGAACTGTTGAATATTGTCTTCTAAATCCAACCTGTTCATCTGTTAATAAGTTGTTTGTTTCAAGGTAATATATTAATCTATTAACTACCATTTTATCTGCTATTTTTGCCAGAATTGAGGTCAATGATATAGGTCTGTAACTTTTTGTTTCATTTGTAGTTTTTCCTGGTTTTAAAATCAGTGTTACTAATGCTTTGCACCAGCTTGATGGCCTATTCTTTTGTTCAAACCATATTTTATTAACAATTTCCAATAATATCTTTTTGTTCTTATTCCAAGATTCTTATGTACTCCAGATGTGTAAGGTCTGGTTCTGGTTGCTTTTTTATTTTTTAGTGTTTTCACTGCCTGTTCTAATTCTTCCAATTGGAACTTTGAATCCAGAGATATCCAGGCATAAAGTTTTTAAAAATGGTTCAACAACCAAAAGAATTAAACATTAAAAAGAATTTACATAAAAAAAAAATAAGCAAAATTTGATGAATTCCAAAATTCCAAAAGCAGACAGTTCTTTGTTCAAGTTTATCACAAAACCACCAGAGCCAACCCAGATACCTACCAACAACACAACTTCTATGAATGATCCAACAGTCGTTTAACAGCTGAGGTTGTGGATGAGGTTCCACGAAACATGTCATGAGTAAATCTTCAATAAATGAAACCACAAAGAGTGTTTTCTATATTTCAACTTAGAAGATATTACGTAAACATGTGTTTACATTTTCTGTAGTAGATTATAGAATTTTTTTTTGAATAGTGTTTAACGCCCGTTTTTACTACTAAGGCAGCACAGGCGGTGGACACTGATGATACATGAGATGAAATGATATAATAGGAAAGAAGTTTTAAGGAAGGAAACGTTCCAGGCCTAAGTTTAGGGTACCTCCCCACCATTTGCCATTTATGAGGACTGAGGAAAACCTGAAAAAACCTCAGTTAGGGAGGACAGTCCCGGCAGGATTCAAACCCCATATCTCACGCTCACAAAAAATATTACCAACAAGTTTCAGCCCCTAGCTATGGGAAACTCTTTGTCACCTTTTCTAGCAGAATTATTCATGAGCTCATTTGAAATACACATCACAAAAGCCTTCCCTTTAATTTTCAAGTCATGGTATAGGTATGTGGAAGACATTTTGGCAATAATACCGAAGAAACACTCAATAGATGCCCTGAAACTTCTTAATTTGCAACATGAATCCATACAATTTACTATAGAAGAAGAAAGAAATGGGTGGCTATCATTTCTAGATTTAAAAATTATAAGAAATGGAGATTGTTTGAATTTTGGAATTTACAGAAAATAAACACACACTGAAAACTACATAAAAATTAAGAGTTATAACCCCATTCCACATAAATATCCAGTTTTTCACAGTTTGGCACACAGATTGATGAATATTCCACTCACAGAAGCAGAGTACAGAATAGAATACAAACAAATAATAAAGACAGCTATAATCAATGGTGCCAACAAAGATACAGTGATAAAAATTATCAATAAATCTAAAAAAAGACAAAAAGGGATAAGGGAAGTTTCCACACTGAAAAACACAAAAGAAGAATACAAATTCAAAAGTTTCACCTACCATCCACTTTACCACTAGTTCAAGAAATTTTTCAAAGAACATGGTATAATGTTAGCCCCAAAGAGCAGATACAACGTCAACAATTTATTAGGTTGGACAGTAAAAGATTCCATACCACCAGAACAGAAATCAGGAATTTATTAAAATTTGCAGATTGTGAACAGAGCTACACAGGCAAAACAAAAAGAAGTTTGGAAATTCGGAGGAAAGAACATTTTAGAAATATTCTCTTTAAACAGGTGGATAAATCAGCAGTAGCAGCTCACTTTTGGACCTAAAACCGGGAATAAAACTGATGAAACATCTTCACAGCCCATTGGAGTTATCCACTTGGGAAAAATTTTTCATAACAAAAAATAGAGAAAACCTAATGAATTTCGTGTTTCCTCCTATGGATGAGCTCAGAAACTTCCTACTTCAACCAACAGAGGCCACCACAGGAACATTCGTTTGTCCAGCCGTAGTTTCGAGAACGGCGGCTCAGTGAGCGAATGAAGATGGGAGAGGTTGTTTCTAAGCGCGTCTTGATTACGTGTGAGTTAATCGATTTTAGTGTAAAAAATTAATTTAGTTTACTGTGAACAACTTGGCTATATATTGTTGTCTGAAATGGGACATTCACAATGAATACATTGGCATTAATGCAAGGATATAAAGGCATAGTATATATGAAAGAAGTAATTGGCCACGTAATCAAAGATGTCGTCAACCACAAGAGCAGACATGTTTATAGAATGGGTCATAGGCACTCTAATAGCACGATTTATTAAAATTCCATCAATAAAAGCATAAGTTTGTAGTTTGCCTTTCATGTTAACGGCTGACATTTGTGTTCCTGTTAAAACTCATGAAAATTTGAATTTAAATTTAATTATACTATCCATAGAGGTTACAAGAACCTGTTGGATATTGCCAAATTTTACAGAAAAACAGTTACTTTGCACACATTTACACATGCAAACTTATCTACAAATATTAATAATGAGTAGATAAACAATTACAATTGATATCTCTATTGTAATTGTAAATCAGTAAAATTGTATAAGCATTTCTGGATAAGATAACATTTAAATTCATAACAATAAAGTGCATCAGCAATAAGTAATAAAATTTCAGTAGTTTATAATTGTTCTAATACAGTATTAATAACTTTTAATTAAGTTTTCAATTTCAACTCATGTTTAAATCATTTAAAACCAAGTAATTTTTACACATATCCACGGTAAATGACCCATCACAGACATCTATATTTTCATTGTTTGCTATTACTTTTCTTTGTGAGTGAGCCTTTAAAGGGATTTCAGTTCTGGTGAAAAGCAAAGATGAACTAAGCCATGGCTACAGGCAATGTACTTTCATTATTATATAATATTAGTTCAAAAATGTATTTGTCTTATTAATTAAATTTTACTTTGGAATAGACATTTAATTATTTAATGTAAAACTCAATAGGAATCAACACAACAAAATGTATGTAATTTCTTTGTGTAAAACCAATTTCAAACCAGTTAAAAATTCTTTCTTTTATTTATGTACGGTCTATATAGTCGATTTTGTCAAGCTGCTCTAATGGTCATTATTGCACATCAAAATTGTTAGCATACTGTCCCAAAGGTATATATTGAGAGAATTCTTCACAGTATATTCCGAAGCCTGCTTTTCCATTTTTAAGAGATCCATCTGTGTACACTCTGCACCATGTATGGGTAGGATAATAGTTGTGTAGTGCACTAAGTGCTACCAATCTTTATACCCTAGGTGGGTCGTTCATCTTGGAGACCATTGATTTAGTTTTACATTGAAAACTGTATACTGTAAAGGATCAGGTGGTGCAATGACAGGTTTAGTGCTTATTTTTAAAATTTTGTCTAAATCTTCTTTCTGTACATAATTTTTGAAAGTATGTTGTGCTTTTAATCATTGTGTGCATTCAGGAGTATGAAACCATTTATTCCTGTGTTGATTACTTTTTAATTTCTGTCCCAATATAGCTGTTTTAATATCTACTTCTATTTCATTTGCCATGTTGTTAATTATGCTCTGCATTGTAGTTCCTGTTTTTATACTTAAGAACCTAAATTGTAGAGTATTCAAATTAGTTTTAAGTAGGTTGTTTATTGTGGACATTATCTCACTTTCAAAGAGCAGATTGGGCTTTATGTATGTTTTGTACTTGTCATTTAGGAGACCCATGGATCCTTCCCATCTGACTCCTGCTAGTCTTCTTAATTTGTTGTTCTTTTTATTCATTTTTTAACTATATTGGCGATCTGTTCAGGGAAGGAAAGTTTTTTGTCAAGTATTAAACTAAAATATTTAATATGTTCTTCCTCTTGTAGTAGTTGATTATTTATTTTGAGCTCTAAATCTTCTGTAACGTGTTGAAGACTGAAAAGCTGGAAAACTGTCTTTTTTGTATTTATTTCCATATTGTTGATGGATGCTCATGTTTCCATGCTATTGATATTTTTCTGCATTTCATTTTCTACATTTTTTTTTTTGGAGTATTGTCTATTCTGTTTATTTTTTTGACTAATCCATAGGGTGATGTCTGCAAACAATCCCATATTTGCCTTTGGAAATTCAGCTCACATTTTGTTGATGTCATGTATGAAAATATTAAAAAAAATTGAACTGGAGACACCACCTTGAAGAAGGCCTACTTTAGTTGTATGCCATTTAGAGAGATTTGTATTCCATTTTAGTTATGTACCTTTGTGATAATAGATGGGTGCTAATGACCTTGACTGTTTTGCACCCTTTAAACAATAATCATCATGTGATAATAGATCCAAGACCCATCTCAACACGTTTCCTCCCCAATATTACTCAATTTATAAATAAGCTTCTCTCTCTGTTATATGTCCAAGGCATTTTTGAAGCCAACAAAGAGAGTAAGCATTGTTTCTTTTGTGTTTAAGGCATTTTGAATATCTTGTGTTAAATGTAAAACCAGATTTTTTGTTGAATATTGCTTTCTGAAACTTGCTTGATGGTATGAAAGGAGATTTTGAGGTTCCTGATAGTGACTGTAGTGACCATTTTCTCCATGGTTTTAGCAAGTACTGAGGCTAAGGATATAGGCCTATAACTGTCTAACTTGCCTGCTGATTTATCTTTATTCTTAAATAGAATGATTATGGCTTTTTTCCATAAAGCAGGAATGCCATTTTTATTGTTCCAGATCTAGTTGAATATGTTCAGTAGTATCTTCTTGGCTCGGCACCTTAAATTCTTGATGCATTGAAAATTAATTTTATCTGGTCCAGGATGCTTTTTATTCTTAAGAGATAGTACTGCTTGATTGAGTTCTTGAACTGTAAAGTTGTCATAAAATAGACATTGTTGGCCTGCAAGTACCTCGAGCTTATGCCTTTTTAATATTTTGTTTTATTTCCCATTGTCTCTATTCATTTTATGTGCAATTTCATAGCGAGGAGCAAATCTGTTGGCTATGTCTTTATTGTGAATGAAAATTTTGTTGTTAATAATAAGAGATTATTGTTTTGTTTGTGGGATATTGTTTAGTATATTAATATATTTATGTACTTTAGTGCTATTACTCCTATAGTCAAGGGTACTAAGGAATTTATTAAATGACTCCTTTTTAGCATTTTTTATTTCTCTCTTTAGAAATGCAGTTTTCTTTCCCCAATCTCTCACTAAGTCAGAATCTTTTGTTGCTTCCGTTATATTTCTGGTATTATCCCAGTCTCTTTTTAATGCAGATAATTTCTGATTCCAAAAAGATTTGTACCTAATATCCTTTCCCCTGGGTATTGTTATTTTTGCAGCATTAATCAGTTTTTTGTTAACTTTGTCAATTAATCTCAGCGGACTTTTCTCCAAGTCAATATCTTCTAATTTTTTGTCAGTGAGTTTCGGAAAAGTTATCCAGTGTGCTTTTTAGAAGTTTCATCTCTTCAGCCGACTAGTTTTAAATGATTCATTTGTGGCTGGTTTCAGTTATGACGACTCTATGGCCACAACCTATGTCTTCCAATATGCTTCTAGCGATGTGATTTGCAATATCTGAAGAGACAATCACTCTATCAGGATTTGTAGAGTCCCCAGTATAGTGAATGAATATAATTTCCTTGAAAATATTTCAAAATTAATACTAAATAAATTTTAACATTATGTTCAAATTGCCAATAAACTTAACATCATATTTTTATCAAGTTAATTATGTAACATTGTTATTCAGGTATTACATCTTAAACATTTATAATTACCATTTCAATAATCTTCCTGAAAACACTATTTTTGTGCAATAAATTGAATTGTCACATTTAGGTGCTTTCTGGATTTAGAAATGACCTTTACATACACACAGATGTTGTCATTCATTTTTATTACCTGTATCACTAAAACTAATATCTAGTAGGTTTATTATCTCATCACTAGAAAGAGAGCCGAGGATTTTATTCCTTTTATTGCTCATGCCTTGCGTATTGGTTTTCATTTTGCACTTTTTTTAATACCTCAGCAGTTTTAAATTTCTATCCTGTTGCTCAGGATACTGTTGTATTTAGAATTGGATTGATGTCTCAAAGGATTTATGTTCATTAACATTTATTTCAGCATCTATTTAAATAAGCACTAACAGTGACATAATGTAAAATTGTTGGATCCCCTAACCTGTTATGTAACTGTAGTAACTAGGATGCAATTATTTATTTGTGATTCACTGATAATGAAAGCTTAAATTAGCACTCATTCATTTAAAGAAGTGCAACCTTTTTGCATTTTATGCTGCAAACTTTTCTACTGCTTCATTCATGTTAATTGTTCTTGTCCTTTCACATTCCACACTAAAATTGCTGAATCCACTCAGTCTACCTTGAGATATGGAAATGTGTCAGTAGGTTTTTATTATATGAACTTATACTCTTGAAGCAATTAACAGTGAAGTAGTAAAATATTATGTTTATTCAGGAACAACTCTATATCATGTCCAATTTAAAACCAAGGAGTGTAGTATAAGTGTCACAAAACCAACTATATCAATATTATAAATTTTCATTATTTTTTATTTTAAAAAATATCAAATTGCTGCAGAAACATTTGCTGGCAAAGTAAAAAGTAATGTAAAAGCTGTTCACACATTGTGAATGCTAGAAGTCAAAGTATGATTTTCTAATTATAACAGATTTAGCGGTTCTCTGATTGTTGTTTTCAGCTTTAAGTCCTTCTATAATATAAATCTGAAGCTTTAAATTTTATGTGCAAAATCTTTTGTCAAACCTTTGCAACATAAAAGCAATCCGCTTTCCTCTGAATATCTTCATTTGATGCAGACTACATACTGAGGAGTAAGTATGATGAACAGTTAACTTTGTTTATTCATTACTTCAAACATGGCTCGAGTTTGATTAATAATAATGTCTAGTGTATCAATGAATACAGCTACCTTATATGTCTTTCCATGTTTGTTAAGTGTTCATCCTGAACCAACTAAATGAAATGCTTTTTTATTTTTAGAGTTCTCTTGTCCAAAAATTTTATCATATAATGGCATACAACAGTGACTCTTGTAAATTATGTCTGTACCTAGAACGTTTATCAGTAGCATTCTGAAGAAATGCCTGGGAAAGATTAATATAATTCATTTCAAGAAACTTTGAAACCTGGTTTGATGGTTTCAAGTTTAGCATAGGACAACTTGGAAAACGAGGTCAAACATTTCTAGCTCTGTTTCTTTCTCATTAGTGATTTTTTTTTATATTTTTTGTTTATTTGTTTTTACTCTAGTGTAATTTTAATAAGGCTTTGATAATATCAAAATATGTATAATGAAAAGTTTCAATGAATTACAACTTGAAGACAAACATGTAAATAGGAACAATCTGGAGTGAAATTATTTAATATGGATGGCTATTTCATGTTACAAAATTATAACAATAGGTACTCTCACCAGCAGAATTCAAAGTTGTTACACGCTTTGACTGGCTGCCCATCTGGAGTGGCTTGTTGATATGATGTAGAAAGTAGCATGATCTAATAATGCATAATGTGTTTTTGTAATATTCTCAATGTGTAAATCTTTCTGTGTAAATGTGTATTCTTAAATATTTGTGCAACAATAAGTTATACTGAAATGTGTATGTAAACATAGTTGTTGTTAATTGATATCATTGTATGGTTCAGTTGAAATGCACACTCTTAAAGCTTCACTTACTTTTCATAAATGTTCTTGAAACCGGTTCCATACATTTATGAAAAGTAAGTGAAGCTTTAAGAGTGTGTAATTCAACTGAATCGTACAATGATATCAATTAATATGATTAGCTTCACTGTGCAAGTTCCAATTTACATTTAAATAGTTCTTGTTGTTGTTGATCTAATGAGCAGGATTTTGATCCATCAATATTTCCCTGGCCAGCCAATATAATTTGTGTATTTTCCCATCAGGTGCAGCTTTCCTCAGTTCTGTGCATTCCAATAGATGTTCTCCATTTAGAATCTTGTCAGTATTGCAGATCTTACATGTGTTATCATTCACAAAACCAAATCTGTGTAGATGATCCACCAGACAATCATGTCCAGTGGCCAGTCTAAAATGAGCGACTGCTTCCTTCCTTGATAGATTTTTTTATTTTTGGTACTGTTTCTTTTATATTAGAATAATTTTTATTAGATATTTCCACTGGAATATTATGTTGATAGTTTTGTTCTATGGTCGTTTTGATATTTTTTAATTTTACATTTAATCCATAGGGCTTTATTGGTTTTGAATATAGCACTGCCCCCTTTTTGGCCAGAACGTCTGCATTCTTGTTACCTATCGCTCCCATATGTGTTGGTATCCACAGTAGTAATATTTGGTGAAATTTTGTTTGGAGTAACCTATAATAAGATCTCACGTCCCTTACATTGTAAGATTCATATGAACTATCATATCTTTCTATAGCTGTATAGCTGAAGCTAAATGTGTAAGAACCACTACTTTATTTTCTTTTATATCAGTCCTATGGTATATCTGTTCCAATGCTCGTCATATTGCCACCATTTCACCCTTATAACTTGTGGATTGTCTAGGCAGTGTGAAATAATGCAAGAAATGTTTACAATATATACCACCTCCAACATTATTTCTCTGTTTGTCTGCAGATCCATCTGTGTAAATTCTAAGCCACTCTGTTTCGGGGAATTGGTTGTGTAAATGTTCAAGTGCTATAGTTCTGCATACTTCTGTTGAGTCTACTTCTTTATTTAATTGTTCTGTCAGCTTTTTATCTGTTACTATCTTAATATACTCCATTGGATTAGTTCCTGAGGGATATGGGATGTTCTTCTCTGCCAGGTTTAAATAACTGTAATTCTTCTCTAAATAAGCTTTATTTGTGATCAGTGTTTTTAATTTGTGTCCTTTGGGTAGTTGAAACCATTGATGTTTACTTGGGTTTGTTTTTAATTTTATGTATAATTGTGCAGCTTGTGTTTCAATGCTGGTTTTCATTGGATTATTATTTGTTCCGGCCAGAAGTGTATTTATCGGTGTTGTTTTTATGGCACCTGTTATCAGTCTTAAACATTGATTTTGGCATTTCTCAATCTTATTAATTTTTTCTTCTGTTGCTGTTAATAGTAGCTCACATCCATGTTTTAGTACTGGTTTTATATATCTATTACATATTTTATTTAAAACTTCCATTGAGCTGCCCCATTTAGACCCAGCTAATCTTTTCAATATGTTACTTCGTTTTATGGCTTTTGTGTGATATTTTTTTATACATGGTCTTTCATTTTTAATTTTCTGTCCAGTGCTATTCCCAAATATTTGATTTCTTCTGCATATTCTATTTGACTTCCGTTAATTTCAAGTTTTAAGTTTTTTTCTCTTTCATCAAAGTGTTTCATAGTGTAAACTTGTTATTTAGTTTTGGCTGCATTAATGGTCATATTATTTAATTTTGCCCAATTTGCTAGTTTATCTAAGACTTTTTTATTTTTTCTTCTACTCTGATATATACATTCTTATAATTTTTTTCAGCTGACCATATAACTACATCATCTGCATACATTGCACTGTTTATTCTGGTTTGTTTTATAGTCTTTGGCATATCGTTAATATATATTAAATAATAACGGACTGGATACTGCACCCTGTGCCACTCCAGTTTTGAGTTGGGTGTATTTGGATAATGCATTCTTCCATTTAACTGCAATCCATCTTTGCTGTAGGAATCTTCTATACCATCCAATTATATTTTTTGGGCAATTCATCTGTATTAATTTTTTAATTAACATCTCTTTCCATACTAGATCAAATACAGTTTGAAAATCTATGAATACTGCAGCTACTGACATATTGTTAGCTAGTTTACTTTTCACATCCTCTATTAATCTTGACGTTTGGTGAACTGTTGAATATTGTCTTCTAAATCCAACCTGTTCATCTGTTAATAAGTTGTTTGTTTCAAGGTAATATATTAATCTATTAACTACCATTTTATCTGCTATTTTTGCCAGAATTGAGGTCAATGATATAGGTCTGTAACTTTTTGTTTCATTTGTAGTTTTTCCTGGTTTTAAAATCAGTGTTACTAATGCTTTGCACCAGCTTGATGGCCTATTCTTTTGTTCAAACCATATTTTATTAACAATTTCCAATAATATCTTTTTGTTCTTATTCCAAGATTCTTATGTACTCCAGATGTGTAAGGTCTGGTTCTGGTTGCTTTTTTATTTTTTAGTGTTTTCACTGCCTGTTCTAATTCTTCCAATTGGAACTTTGAATCCAGAGATATCCAGGCATAAAGTTTTTAAAAATGGTTCAACAACCAAAAGAATTAAACATTAAAAAGAATTTACATAAAAAAAAAATAAGCAAAATTTGATGAATTCCAAAATTCCAAAAGCAGACAGTTCTTTGTTCAAGTTTATCACAAAACCACCAGAGCCAACCCAGATACCTACCAACAACACAACTTCTATGAATGATCCAACAGTCGTTTAACAGCTGAGGTTGTGGATGAGGTTCCACGAAACATGTCATGAGTAAATCTTCAATAAATGAAACCACAAAGAGTGTTTTCTATATTTCAACTTAGAAGATATTACGTAAACATGTGTTTACATTTTCTGTAGTAGATTATAGAATTTTTTTTTGAATAGTGTTTAACGCCCGTTTTTACTACTAAGGCAGCACAGGCGGTGGACACTGATGATACATGAGATGAAATGATATAATAGGAAAGAAGTTTTAAGGAAGGAAACGTTCCAGGCCTAAGTTTAGGGTACCTCCCCACCATTTGCCATTTATGAGGACTGAGGAAAACCTGAAAAAACCTCAGTTAGGGAGGACAGTCCCGGCAGGATTCAAACCCCATATCTCACGCTCACAAAAAATATTACCAACAAGTTTCAGCCCCTAGCTATGGGAAACTCTTTGTCACCTTTTCTAGCAGAATTATTCATGAGCTCATTTGAAATACACATCACAAAAGCCTTCCCTTTAATTTTCAAGTCATGGTATAGGTATGTGGAAGACATTTTGGCAATAATACCGAAGAAACACTCAATAGATGCCCTGAAACTTCTTAATTTGCAACATGAATCCATACAATTTACTATAGAAGAAGAAAGAAATGGGTGGCTATCATTTCTAGATTTAAAAATTATAAGAAATGGAGATTGTTTGAATTTTGGAATTTACAGAAAATAAACACACACTGAAAACTACATAAAAATTAAGAGTTATAACCCCATTCCACATAAATATCCAGTTTTTCACAGTTTGGCACACAGATTGATGAATATTCCACTCACAGAAGCAGAGTACAGAATAGAATACAAACAAATAATAAAGACAGCTATAATCAATGGTGCCAACAAAGATACAGTGATAAAAATTATCAATAAATCTAAAAAAAGACAAAAAGGGATAAGGGAAGTTTCCACACTGAAAAACACAAAAGAAGAATACAAATTCAAAAGTTTCACCTACCATCCACTTTACCACTAGTTCAAGAAATTTTTCAAAGAACATGGTATAATGTTAGCCCCAAAGAGCAGATACAACGTCAACAATTTATTAGGTTGGACAGTAAAAGATTCCATACCACCAGAACAGAAATCAGGAATTTATTAAAATTTGCAGATTGTGAACAGAGCTACACAGGCAAAACAAAAAGAAGTTTGGAAATTCGGAGGAAAGAACATTTTAGAAATATTCTCTTTAAACAGGTGGATAAATCAGCAGTAGCAGCTCACTTTTGGACCTAAAACCGGGAATAAAACTGATGAAACATCTTCACAGCCCATTGGAGTTATCCACTTGGGAAAAATTTTTCATAACAAAAAATAGAGAAAACCTAATGAATTTCGTGTTTCCTCCTATGGATGAGCTCAGAAACTTCCTACTTCAACCAACAGAGGCCACCACAGGAACATTCGTTTGTCCAGCCGTAGTTTCGAGAACGGCGGCTCAGTGAGCGAATGAAGATGGGAGAGGTTGTTTCTAAGCGCGTCTTGATTACGTGTGAGTTAATCGATTTTAGTGTAAAAAATTAATTTAGTTTACTGTGAACAACTTGGCTATATATTGTTGTCTGAAATGGGACATTCACAATGAATACATTGGCATTAATGCAAGGATATAAAGGCATAGTATATATGAAAGAAGTAATTGGCCACGTAATCAAAGATGTCGTCAACCACAAGAGCAGACATGTTTATAGAATGGGTCATAGGCACTCTAATAGCACGATTTATTAAAATTCCATCAATAAAAGCATAAGTTTGTAGTTTGCCTTTCATGTTAACGGCTGACATTTGTGTTCCTGTTAAAACTCATGAAAATTTGAATTTAAATTTAATTATACTATCCATAGAGGTTACAAGAACCTGTTGGATATTGCCAAATTTTACAGAAAAACAGTTACTTTGTACACATTTACACATGCAAACTTATCTACAAATATTAATAATGAGTAGATAAACAATTACAATTGATATCTCTATTGTAATTGTAAATCAGTAAAATTGTATAAGCATTTCTGGATAAGATAACATTTAAATTCATAACAATAAAGTGCATCAGCAATAAGTAATAAAATTTCAGTAGTTTATAATTGTTCTAATACAGTATTAATAACTTTTAATTAAGTTTTCAATTTCAACTCATGTTTAAATCATTTAAAACCAAGTAATTTTTACACATATCCACGGTAAATGACCCATCACAGACATCTATATTTTCATTGTTTGCTATTACTTTTCTTTGTGAGTGAGCCTTTAAAGGGATTTCAGTTCTGGTGAAAAGCAAAGATGAACTAAGCCATGGCTACAGGCAATGTACTTTCATTATTATATAATATTAGTTCAAAAATGTATTTGTCTTATTAATTAAATTTTACTTTGGAATAGACATTTAATTATTTAATGTAAAACTCAATAGGAATCAACACAACAAAATGTATGTAATTTCTTTGTGTAAAACCAATTTCAAACCAGTTAAAAATTCTTTCTTTTATTTATGTACGGTCTATATAGTCGATTTTGTCAAGCTGCTCTAATGGTCATTATTGCACATCAAAATTGTTAGCATACTGTCCCAAAGGTATATATTGAGAGAATTCTTCACAGTATATTCCGAAGCCTGCTTTTCCATTTTTAAGAGATCCATCTGTGTACACTCTGCACCATGTATGGGTAGGATAATAGTTGTCTAGTGCACTAAGTGCTACCAATCTTTATACCCTAGGTGGGTCGTTCATCTTGGAGACCATTGATTTAGTTTTACATTGAAAACTGTATACTGTAAAGGATCAGGTGGTGCAATGACAGGTTTAGTGCTTATTTTTAAAATTTTGTCTAAATCTTCTTTCTGTACATAATTTTTGAAAGTATGTTGTGCTTTTAATCATTGTGTGCATTCAGGAGTATGAAACCATTTATTCCTGTGTTGATTACTTTTTAATTTCTGTCCCAATATAGCTGTTTTAATATCTACTTCTATTTCATTTGCCATGTTGTTAGTTATGCTCTGCATTGTAGTTCCTGTTTTTATACTTAAGAACCTAAATTGTAGAGTATTCAAATTAGTTTTAAGTAGGTTGTTTATTGTGGACATTATCTCACTTTCAAAGAGCAGATTGGGCTTTATGTATGTTTTGTACTTGTCATTTAGGAGACCCATGGATCCTTCCCATCTGACTCCTGCTAGTCTTCTTAATTTGTTGTTCTTTTTATTCATTTTTTAACTATATTGGCGATCTGTTCAGGGAAGGAAAGTTTTTTGTCAAGTATTAAACTAAAATATTTAATATGTTCTTCCTCTTGTAGTAGTTGATTATTTATTTTGAGCTCTAAATCTTCTGTAACGTGTTGAAGACTGAAAAGCTGGAAAACTGTCTTTTTTGTATTTATTTCCATATTGTTGATGGATGCTCATGTTTCCATGCTATTGATATTTTTCTGCATTTCATTTTCTACATTATTTTTTTTGGAGTATTGTCTATTCTGTTTATTTTTTTGACTAATCCATAGGGTGATGTCTGCAAACAATCCCATATTTGCCTTTGGAAATTCAGCTCACATTTTGTTGATGTCATGTATGAAAATATTAAAAAAAATTGAACTGGAGACACCACCTTGAAGAAGGCCTACTTTAGTTGTATGCCATTTAGAGAGATTTGTATTCCATTTTAGTTATGTACCTTTGTGATAATAGATGGGTGCTAATGACCTTGACTGTTTTGCACCCTTTAAACAATAATCATCATGTGATAATAGATCCAAGACCCATCTCAACACGTTTCCTCCCCAATATTACTCAATTTATAAATAAGCTTCTCTCTCTGTTATATGTCCAAGGCATTTTTGAAGCCAACAAAGAGAGTAAGCATTGTTTCTTTTGTGTTTAAGGCATTTTGAATATCTTGTGTTAAATGTAAAACCAGATTTTTTGTTGAATATTGCTTTCTGAAACTTGCTTGATGGTATGAAAGGAGATTTTGAGGTTCCTGATAGTGACTGTAGTGACCATTTTCTCCATGGTTTTAGCAAGTACTGAGGCTAAGGATATAGGCCTATAACTGTCTAACTTGCCTGCTGATTTATCTTTATTCTTAAATAGAATGATTATGGCTTTTTTCCATAAAGCAGGAATGCCATTTTTATTGTTCCAGATCTAGTTGAATATGTTCAGTAGTATCTTCTTGGCTCGGCACCTTAAATTCTTGATGCATTGAAAATTAATTTTATCTGGTCCAGGATGCTTTTTATTCTTAAGAGATAGTACTGCTTGATTGAGTTCTTGAACTGTAAAGTTGTCATAAAATAGACATTGTTGGCCTGCAAGTACCTCGAGCTTATGCCTTTTTAATATTTTGTTTTATTTCCCATTGTCTCTATTCATTTTATGTGCAATTTCATAGCGAGGAGCAAATCTGTTGGCTATGTCTTTATTGTGAATGAAAATTTTGTTGTTAATAATAAGAGATTATTGTTTTGTTTGTGGGATATTGTTTAGTATATTAATATATTTATGTACTTTAGTGCTATTACTCCTATAGTCAAGGGTACTAAGGAATTTATTAAATGACTCCTTTTTAGCATTTTTTATTTCTCTCTTTAGAAATGCAGTTTTCTTTCCCCAATCTCTCACTAAGTCAGAATCTTTTGTTGCTTCCGTTATATTTCTGGTATTATCCCAGTCTCTTTTTAATGCAGATAATTTCTGATTCCAAAAAGATTTGTACCTAATATCCTTTCCCCTGGGTATTGTTATTTTTGCAGCATTAATCAGTTTTTTGTTAACTTTGTCAATTAATCTCAGCGGACTTTTCTCCAAGTCAATATCTTCTAATTTTTTGTCAGTGAGTTTCGGAAAAGTTATCCAGTGTGCTTTTTAGAAGTTTCATCTCTTCAGCCGACTAGTTTTAAATGATTCATTTGTGGCTGGTTTCAGTTATGACGACTCTATGGCCACAACCTATGTCTTCCAATATGCTTCTAGCGATGTGATTTGCAATATCTGAAGAGACAATCACTCTATCAGGATTTGTAGAGTCCCCAGTATAGTGAATGAATATAATTTCCTTGAAAATATTTCAAAATTAATACTAAATAAATTTTAACATTATGTTCAAATTGCCAATAAACTTAACATCATATTTTTATCAAGTTAATTATGTAACATTGTTATTCAGGTATTACATCTTAAACATTTATAATTACCATTTCAATAATCTTCCTGAAAACACTATTTTTGTGCAATAAATTGAATTGTCACATTTAGGTGCTTTCTGGATTTAGAAATGACCTTTACATACACACAGATGTTGTCATTCATTTTTATTACCTGTATCACTAAAACTAATATCTAGTAGGTTTATTATCTCATCACTAGAAAGAGAGCCGAGGATTTTATTCCTTTTATTGCTGATGCCTTGCGTATTGGTTTTCATTTTGCACTTTTTTTAATACCTCAGCAGTTTTAAATTTCTATCCTATTGCTCAGGATACTGTTGTATTTAGAATTGGATTGATGTCTCAAAGGATTTATGTTCATTAACATTTATTTCAGCATCTATTTAAATAAGCACTAACAGTGACATAATGTAAAATTGTTGGATCCCCTAACCTGTTATGTAACTGTAGTAACTAGGATGCAATTATTTATTTGTGATTCACTGATAATGAAAGCTTAAATTAGCACTCATTCATTTAAAGAAGTGCAACCTTTTTGCATTTTATGCTGCAAACTTTTCTACTGCTTCATTCATGTTAATTGTTCTTGTCCTTTCACATTCCACACTAAAATTGCTGAATCCACTCAGTCTACCTTGAGATATGGAAATGTGTCAGTAGGTTTTTATTATATGAACTTATACTCTTGAAGCAATTAACAGTGAAGTAGTAAAATATTATGTTTATTCAGGAACAACTCTATATCATGTCCAATTTAAAACCAAGGAGTGTAGTATAAGTGTCACAAAACCAACTATATCAATATTATAAATTTTCATTATTTTTTATTTTAAAAAATATCAAATTGCTGCAGAAACATTTGCTGGCAAAGTAAAAAGTAATGTAAAAGCTGTGCACACATTGTGAATGCTAGAAGTCAAAGTATGATTTTCTAATTATAACAGATTTAGCGGTTCTCTGATTGTTGTTTTCAGCTTTAAGTCCTTCTATAATATAAATCTGAAGCTTTAAATTTTATGTGCAAAATCTTTTGTCAAACCTTTGCAATATAAAAGCAATCCGCTTTCCTCTGAATATCTTCATTTGATGCAGACTACATACTGAGGAGTAAGTATGATGAACAGTTAACTTTGTTTATTCATTACTTCAAACATGGCTCGAGTTTGATTAATAATAATGTCTAGTGTATCAATGAATACAGCTACCTTATATGTTTTTCCATGTTTGTTAAGTGTTCATCCTGAACCAACTAAATGAAATGCTTTTTTATTTTTAGAGTTCTCTTGTCCAAAAATTTTATCATATAATGGCATACAACAGTGACTCTTGTAAATTATGTCTGTACCTAGAACGTTTATCAGTAGCATTCTGAAGAAATGCCTGGGAAAGATTAATATAATTCATTTCAAGAAACTTTGAAACCTGGTTTGATGGTTTCAAGTTTAGCATAGGACAACTTGGAAAACGAGGTCAAACATTTCTAGCTCTGTTTCTTTCTCATTAGTGATTTTTTTTTATATTTTTTGTTTATTTGTTTTTACTCTAGTGTAATTTTAATAAGGCTTTGATAATATCAAAATATGTATAATGAAAAGTTTCAATGAATTACAACTTGAAGACAAACATGTAAATAGGAACAATCTGGAGTGAAATTATTTAATATGGATGGCTATTTCATGTTACAAAATTATAACAATAGGTACTCTCACCAGCAGAATTCAAAGTTGTTACACGCTTTGACTGGCTGCCCATCTGGAGTGGCTTGTTGATATGATGTAGAAAGTAGCATGATCTAATAATGCATAATGTGTTTTTGTAATATTCTCAATGTGTAAATCTTTCTGTGTAAATGTGTATTCTTAAATATTTGTGCAACAATAAGTTATACTGAAATGTGTATGTAAACATAGTTGTTGTTAATTGATATCATTGTATGGTTCAGTTGAAATGCACACTCTTAAAGCTTCACTTACTTTTCATAAATGTTCTTGAAACCGGTTCCATACATTTATGAAAAGTAAGTGAAGCTTTAAGAGTGTGTAATTCAACTGAATCGTACAATGACATCAATTAATATGATTAGCTTCACTGTGCAAGTTCCAATTTACATTTAAATAGTTCTTGTTGTTGTTGATCTAATGAGCTGGATTTTGATCCATCAATATTTCCCTGGCCAGCCAATATAATTTGTGTATTTTCCCATCAGGTGCAGCTTTCCTCAGTTCTGTGCATTCCAATAGATGTTCTCCATTTAGAATCTTGTCAGTATTGCAGATCTTACATGTGTTATCATTCACAAAACCAAATCTGTGTAGATGATCCACCAGACAATCATGTCCAGTGGCCAGTCTAAAATGAGCGACTGCTGCCTTCCTTGATAGATTTTTTTATTTTTGGTACTGTTTCTTTTATATTAGAATAATTTTTATTAGATATTTCCACTGGAATATTATGTTGATAGTTTTGTTCTATGGTCGTTTTGATATTTTTTAATTTTACATTTAATCCATAGGGCTTTATTGGTTTTGAATATAGCACTGCCCCCTTTTTGGCCAGAACGTCTGCATTCTTGTTACCTATCGCTCCCATATGTGTTGGTATCCACAGTAGTAATATTTGGTGAAATTTTGTTTGGAGTAACCTATAATAAGATCTCACGTCCCTTACATTGTAAGATTCATATGAACTATCATATCTTTCTATAGCTGTATAGCTGAAGCTAAATGTGTAAGAACCACTACTTTATTTTCTTTTATATCAGTCCTATGGTATATCTGTTCCAATGCTCGTCATATTGCCACCATTTCACCCTTATAACTTGTGGATTGTCTAGGCAGTGTGAAATAATGCAAGAAATGTTTACAATATATACCACCTCCAACATTATTTCTCTGTTTGTCTGCAGATCCATCTGTGTAAATTCTAAGCCACTCTGTTTCGGGGAATTGGTTGTGTAAATGTTCAAGTGCTATAGTTCTGCATACTTCTGTTGAGTCTACTTCTTTATTTAATTGTTCTGTCAGCTTTTTATCTGTTACTATCTTAATATACTCCATTGGATTAGTTCCTGAGGGATATGGGATGTTCTTCTCTGCCAGGTTTAAATAACTGTAATTCTTCTCTAAATAAGCTTTATTTGTGATCAGTGTTTTTAATTTGTGTCCTTTGGGTAGTTGAAACCATTGATGTTTACTTGGGTTTGTTTTTAATTTTATGTATAATTGTGCAGCTTGTGTTTCAATGCTGGTTTTCATTGGATTATTATTTGTTCCGGCCAGAAGTGTATTTATCGGTGTTGTTTTTATGGCACCTGTTATCAGTCTTAAACATTGATTTTGGCATTTCTCAATCTTATTAATTTTTTCTTCTGTTGCTGTTAATAGTAGCTCACATCCATGTTTTAGTACTGGTTTTATATATCTATTACATATTTTATTTAAAACTTCCATTGAGCTGCCCCATTTAGACCCAGCTAATCTTTTCAATATGTTACTTCGTTTTATGGCTTTTGTGTGATATTTTTTTATACATGGTCTTTCATTTTTAATTTTCTGTCCAGTGCTATTCCCAAATATTTGATTTCTTCTGCATATTCTATTTGACTTCCGTTAATTTCAAGTTTTAAGTTTTTTTCTCTTTCATCAAAGTGTTTCATAGTGTAAACTTGTTATTTAGTTTTGGCTGCATTAATGGTCATATTATTTAATTTTGCCCAATTTGCTAGTTTATCTAAGACTTTTTTATTTTTTCTTCTACTCTGATATATACATTCTTATAATTTTTTTCAGCTGACCATATAACTACATCATCTGCATACATTGCACTGTTTATTCTGGTTTGTTTTATAGTCTTTGGCATATCGTTAATATATATTAAATAATAACGGACTGGATACTGCACCCTGTGCCACTCCAGTTTTGAGTTGGGTGTATTTGGATAATGCATTCTTCCATTTAACTGCAATCCATCTTTGCTGTAGGAATCTTCTATACCATCCAATTATATTTTTTGGGCAATTCATCTGTATTAATTTTTTAATTAACATCTCTTTCCATACTAGATCAAATACAGTTTGAAAATCTATGAATACTGCAGCTACTGACATATTGTTAGCTAGTTTACTTTTCACATCCTCTATTAATCTTGACGTTTGGTGAACTGTTGAATATTGTCTTCTAATTCCAACCTGTTCATCTGTTAATAAGTTGTTTGTTTCAAGGTAATATATTAATCTATTAACTACCATTTTATCTGCTATTTTTGCCAGAATTGAGGTCAATGATATAGGTCTGTAACTTTTTGTTTCATTTGTAGTTTTTCCTGGTTTTAAAATCAGTGTTACTAATGCTTTGCACCAGCTTGATGGCCTATTCTTTTGTTCAAACCATATTTTATTAACAATTTCCAATAATATCTTTTTGTTCTTATTCCAAGATTCTTATGTACTCCAGATGTGTAAGGTCTGGTTCTGGTTGCTTTTTTATTTTTTAGTGTTTTCACTGCCTGTTCTAATTCTTCCAATTGGAACTTTGAATCCAGAGATACTGTTTGCATTTTTTCTACTTCTATCTTGTTGGATTTCTTTAATGTTCAACTTTCTTTTGTCAGGTGTTTTTCTAGTGTATTAACTTTCTTATAATGTTGGTTAAATTCATTAGCTATATCTTTGTTATTGTATATGTCTTTATTACCTTTTTTAATATACATACTTTTAATACTATTGTCGTACTTTCCGCTAACATTATTAATGTGCTTGTACACTTTGGTACTATTGGTTCTATAATCCAACCCGGTTAAGAAACTATAAACATAGTTTCAATATAAATTCAATCTGGAATCTAACCAGTGAAACATGCATTGATAATCTATTCTGAGTCAAAATATTAAGAACACTCTTTATGGTTTCACTTACTGGAGGTTTACTCAGAACATGTTTCATGGACTCTTGTCCATATCCTCAGCTGTTAAACCACTGTTGGATCATTCATAGTAGTTGTGTTGGTAGGTATCTGGGTTGACTCTGGTGGTCTTGTGATAAACTTGAATAAAGAGCTGTCTCCTTCTGGGATGTGAAATTCATTAAGTTTTGCTCATGTTTTTTTATGCAAATCCTTTCCCATATGTTTAATTCTTTTGGTTGTTGAACAGTTTTTAATAAGTTGATGCCTTTTTCTATTTCATGGTGTTCATTCAAAAAATGTGTTGCCACAGCTGATTTCTATATTTGTTTGTAACGGAGGTTTCCCAATGTTCTTTCAACCTAAATTTTTATTAAAATTAAGCAAAACAGATTCCAGGCCTAAAGGAGAAAAATCCATCAATCAAATAAAAAAAATTAGCTGTGGAAGCACATTTTTGGAATGAAAACTATGAAATAGAAAAAGGCATAAAGTTTTTAAAAATGGTTCAACAACCAAAAGAATTAAACATTAAAAAGAATTTACATAAAAAAAAATAAGCAAAATTTGATGAATTCCAAAATTCCAAAAGCAGACAGTTCTTTGTTCAAGTTTATCACAAAACCACCAGAGCCAACCCAGATACCTACCAACAACACAACTTCTATGAATGATCCAACAGTCGTTTAACAGCTGAGGTTGTGGATGAGGTTCCACGAAACATGTCATGAGTAAATCTTCAATAAATGAAACCACAAAGAGTGTTTTCTATATTTCAACTTAGAAGATATTACGTAAACATGTGTTTACATTTTCTGTAGTAGATTATAGAATTTTTTTTTGAATAGTGTTTAACGCCCGTTTTTACTACTAAGGCAGCACAGGCGGTGGACACTGATGATACATGAGATGAAATGATATAATAGGAAAGAAGTTTTAAGGAAGGAAACGTTCCAGGCCTAAGTTTAGGGTACCTCCCCAGCATTTGCCATTTATGAGGACTGAGGAAAACCTGAAAAAAACCTAAGTTTAGGGTACCTCCCCAGCATTTGCCATTTATGAGGACTGAGGAAAACCTGAAAAAACCTCAGTTAGGGAGGACAGTCCTAGCAGGATTCAAACCCCATATCTTCCGCTCACCAGTCCGCACCTTAAAGACCTTGGCCACCGGTGGCGTTAGTGGATTATAGGGGAATATATATTTCTCAGTTAGTCAGGCCCCTAAAATCAGCAGGTCCTCCCACAGTGCAAACTTCGCAGGCCCTCAGTTGCAACTTTGCACTGATAATATTTTGATAGCAACTTTAATAAGGAGTTGTCACTAATGATTTTTCATGTAATGCTACTTTCATAGGGGAAAAAAAAAAACTTAAGCCTTGAGACAAATGGTTTCCAACTAAGTTGTATTATTATTAAATCTTATCAAAAAGAAGATTATTATTACAGAGAGCCTTCTCAGCATAAAATTATCTTGATCAGATATTCAGAATTAATACAATATTTCTTCTTTAATAAGAATAACTTTAAAACTCTCTAGTGTCTCAATTAATTGTTCATTTGAAGATTTTAATTCTTGTACCAACAATTATATAAAAAAAAAATGCAATTAATAAAACTCTCATTGCTTCACAGATGTGCAGTCAACTAAATCTATTGGCACTATGTACATAAACAGCAGCAGATTAAAACATAAAATTCGAACCTTCAAAATAATCCTCATCATAGTGCTGTCCTGTTTTGTTGGACATCTGCCATCATGGGTGTTCAACATGGCAAAATCTCTGACTAATGCAAATTATGACACCACTGGCTATTGGTTCATACAGTTCTGGTTTTCAATCCTTTCAGTTGCAAGTGCAGCATTTAATCCTTTTCTTTATTGTTTCTTAAGTAAAAGTCTGAATATAAGGTACAATTTAAGAGTTTTATGTTCTAAGATTTGCTTACCAAAAGTGAAAACACTTCATGTAGCTTCAAGACCACAACAACCAATTTTTTGTATGGAACCCAGGGGTCCTTATTGTTATCACACTAACAAATAGAAGATTTATGTTATTGAAATAACTTTTGAAAATAAATATATTATTTAAAGAAACTGAATTAATAATTATTACAAATAATAAATTATAGTTCTGTATGTTCTGGAGAGTAATGAAGTAAACAATGAAAACCTGCCATGATTATTTATACTTGATAAACAAATATCTCAGAATCATATATTTTTGCTCCATGTAGCACAGAAGCCAAGAATAATTACAATATTAATAGCAACTATATTGGTTGATAAAACATTTTTCCTCCCTGCAAAAATTATACCATATCATACTTGCACATACCATATTCAAGAAAGACATATTTGAACTAGTAAAAAGTGCTGTTGTTCCTAAATTATTTATGTATCACTTAACACATACATACAATTTTCAGAACATGAAAATATTATTAATTCACTCTATACTACTTGACAAGCAATAAAAAATATGAATAACTCTTTTTATTTCCTTCTGTCTCTTGCAGAGTACCATTGGGGTTCCTTGTATAAGAGTCCAGCATTAGTTTGCTAATATATTTTCATTTCATTTCCTACTATATCTCTTGTTCATTTGATGTATATTATGATGGAATCTTTTCCTATGTTTATCTGAAACTGCCCCTATATTATCAGAGAAAAAGTTTAAGTGAAAGTATAGGAAACGGAGTTTTAGAGACATATTGTATGGAGATAATGATGATGACGATGACGACGGCAATAATTTTATTACAGGCTGTAGGCTCTACACTTGAATTAAAGTCATTGTCAGAAAAATACATTAATAACAAAATACAATGCTAATTTTATATAAGATGCAAATTTATCTCAATAGGGTATTTTCATTTATACTATAAACAATTATATTCAATTTACTTTATATACATATTTCCTAAGGTACTAAATGAGGATAGTACATTTCCACAATTTCTGTATAACTTTTAGACATTCTGTTCCCCAAGACATGGCTATATACATTTTAAGTTGCATCCCAAGTCATACTTTCAGCAACATTTGATTTATTTTTGAAATCAGGATATTGAAATAACTTTTTCACCTGAGGATCCATGAAGATGCCTTTTGGCTTCACAATGGGGGATATCTGCTCACTTTTCATCAAGTACTTGAGAAAGCAAGTTGCACACATTTATCTTCATCCAGCCAACAATGTGCAATATTAATAAATAAACAATTTAACTAATAATATGTAATGGAAACCTATATCATTAATAAATAAAGTACTTTTTAAACAGTAAACGTTTACTACACACTGTTAGATATATAGTTAACCATGTGCTTTTCATTTTATAAAGAAATAAAATAATTTTGAACATAATTAAATAACGTTCCTTCTTTTGGTTCCTTTTATGACATTTTTCCATGTTTGAATCTTGGTGAGAGCAGAATGACAACAGTGGCAACCTCCATGAGTTTTTCAGAAGTTCTATCATTATTTTAATGCATGAAAATTTAATTTTGCCTTACTTCATCAATAATATAGCACTAAATACTGTTGCCACATTTCTTACAATCAATGCTGCTTGTACTAGAAATTACTACAACAATGAAAATTGGGACAACATAGCTCTCAGATACTAGTTCTAATGGTAAATAGGTTAATACTAAAATAAAAAAAATAACAGCAAAACAATGTATTATGAATTCTTTAATTAATAAACAATTAATTATTTAACAAAATATGATTATAAGAAGTTATTATCATGAACAGTACTTTAGGTACCAAGCATTTGTTCAAACCCTTAGATACACTCAGTTGGCACATGATGGTGGGTTAATAGCTCCTCCCTCATAAATGGTACATGACAGAGTGATTTTGTTCAACAACATGAAATCTATACGATTGTGCTATTA
The DNA here is from genome assembly GCA_030762175.1 of Metallyticus violacea. Taxonomy (NCBI): domain Eukaryota; kingdom Metazoa; phylum Arthropoda; class Insecta; order Mantodea; family Metallyticidae; genus Metallyticus; species Metallyticus violacea. The sequence continues at coordinate 14,326,228 of CM060846.1, read as the reverse complement.
TGCAAAACAAGAGAAGTATCTGCATTCTGTATGCTGTCTAATGAATTAAGATTCAGCAAATATATAGTAATGAAAACCAATCTGACATATCAAAAGATGTAATGAAAGAAAAATTTATGAGAGCAGAAAAAAATGTATGTTTTTGCAAGAAACAAATGTATAGTGCTTAAGCATTATCTGCAACAACTGAGGATTAATAAAAGAAGACTCTATTAACAAAAATAAATCCTGAAAAAACTAAACGTGCCAAAAGAGAGCTCTAAACATTTTTATTAAGAGAACTTGAGAACAAATCAAAACATAATCATACAACAATAAAAGACAAATGAATAAGACTGAGATTGAAGCTGTATCCTTCCAATAGAAAAGAAGATGGATTGGCTAATGCAACATTTTCTTTATAAAAATCCTCATCAGTGAGGTTATCACAGGTGTTCACTGCAGAATAACAGTGATTGTTACTTATTACAAATATCATATTCTAATATTCTCAGAGCTTCCTCCAAGCTGAATGCTCTAAAAAGACAACAATGTTAGCCATTCTATATGAACATAATATACTGTATGTAGAACAGTCCATTGTTTTATAAATCATCACAGTGGAGATTAAAATTTTGCTGAGGTAATGGTAATTCATTTTAAAATATTATCTAAGTAAAAAGCAATTACTCATACATTACATTTTGAAAATTTATACTAACCTCTCATAATAAATATGATGTCCTTTTGACAGACATTCTTGTCACACAGAAATATTAAAATCTTCCTTAAACATAGCCAACACAAATGTATGCAGGAATCAATTTAGAACAAAACTTACAGTGTTCCACATATCGAGCTGGGTGGCTCAGGTGATAATACTTGAGACTCACATTCAGGAAGTCTCGGGTTCAATTCTCTTTGGACTGACCACTCTGATTTTGTGTTTTTCATGGTTTCCTCTTGTCATCTAAGCAAATGCTGAGATGGATGAATTTTCTGCTCTTGTTTCCTGAAATGATCTCATTAGTTTGAAGTTTTCAAATTTTCCTGCAATACTAAAAATTGTTTTGGACTTCAAATGCCTCTCTTTAGGTACCTGATAACAGGGTCTTTGGTTTGAATTAAAAATTATTCAAGAGAGCATTCTGTTGAGAATATGTTTGAGGTTTGTTATGAATGAAAATAACATTCGAAAGGGAAATTTTTTTCAAGTCTCATTATTAAAGCTGTAATGAAAATTTTGGAATCGAAATGAAAGCCAATCCTGAAATAACAATTATGTTTCACAGTAAGAAACTTCTATACTGAGGCATCCCCCCCCCTCTCTCTCTCTTTGTCTCTCTCTTGTTTTTTGTGGCCACCTGATAAAGTTTATTGGCTATGGAAATGAAGACTGAGACTTGAAAAAATAACCTGGCTGGGTTTCAAACCATGAAACCAGGGAATTAATTTGGCTGTGACTCACATTTTTCTGAGTGTGATTCTTCATTTGCAACCTATGTCCTACACATGGCTAGTGTGAAAGAACAATTTTCATGTATAAATGAACCCCTATGTAGTTAGTGGTTAAACTAGAAGCCTGGGTCTTTAGTACTCATAACATTATGAGAGATATTCGTCTCTCACAGCAAGGAAAACTTAGTGACATCTCCGGGATATACTGAATCAAATAAGAGAGGTTTGAGATTACATGATTGGAGGAGGACATGGTAGCTCAGTTGGTAGAACATCAACCCAGAAAGCTAAAGATTGATGGTTCGAAACATGACCGGAATTTTTCAGGTCTGTTATGTTTTGCACACAGAAAGTGTAAAAGAACAATTTCCATATATTTATTGACTTTGTCCTTCTTTTAGTAGCAAAAAAAAAAAAAAAAAAAAAAAAAAGTGCAAGGCGAAATTTGGAGATTTTTAAAATAATTTTGCAGATTTTTATAAACTCTGCAGAATACGTGAAATGAAATTTGCAGTCAGAATTTCTGTAATGTATATATGTGTGTACACTCAAAAAATAAGTTTGTAAGCAGAAAGCTTATTTGAAAATGAATTTCGTTTATTCTTCCTTCCTTCTTTGTCCGTCTTTCTTTCTCTTCCTTGGTTTCTCTCTGTCTGTCTCTTTCTTTATTTATTTCTTTCTTCCCTCCTTTATTCCTTTTTTTTTTCGACATTATCTTCACCCTGGTCGGCGACCGTGGCTACAACCCCTCTTCTGGGGATTTGACCTATGAAAATGTCTTTGAAAGTCATGGTACTAGCTTCCTTTGGAATGTTGAGAGCGTAAAATCCGACATACTTGAGATGGTACTTGGCATTACTTTTTGCTAGCATTGCCTGATGTGCAAGCTTCGCGGTCTCACAGTTTCAAAACAGTCTAGCAGAATGAATTTCCATGTAGACTGTAAAGTCCTTTATCCCCGAAAAATGATGAAAATTGGGCGAAGAAGGGATGAGTTTAATGGTGACTCTCACGTTGTTCAAGACAGATTTACCTGATTAAAGGGTGCAACAGAAAGATTTCCCATCAGCTGTACAATTTTGCTTCCTATGGTATAGCCGCCACGCCAATTAATTCCTTGATTCTATGATTCCTGCCGTGCCCTTTTCCCAGAGCGAGGATTCAATTCTGGTGTTTATGACATCTTTCGAATAAATGAACAGCGTTTCGACGTACTCTCTATAGGGGTAGCCTGGCTGAGGCATGGAAACGATCACATTATTGAGTGATACTTCTAGTTGTTGAAACAATGAGTTTTTAATATTGTTGATAAAGGTAACGGGATCTTCATCTTTCCAGGCATTTCTCTTGGCATCGACTATTCGAATGAACAGCTCTAGTACTGCGTAAGTCATGTCAAAGTAATCGTCTGCATTGCTAGAGTAAGAAAGGTCATGGGGGGATTTTTTAATAATGGAATTTTGGTGACGTAGAGAAATGTACGGTACTCCTTCACGTTTATTTCAGCGGACAAGCCTTTAAAGATGTCTAGTTCTGAACTCAGGTACAGCACTGATTCCTCGGAATCTTTCTTAACCATTATGAAAACATGTCTTCGGCCTTTTGTCTTGGAAATTTGCTCTGTTTTCCTTTACGGCATTTTAATAGGTGTTTGTTTCCAGAGTATATCATGGAGTCTTTCTTTATTTATGCTTTCCTCTTCAAATTAGATGCCGCCTCCTTCTGTCTAGTCTTTAACAACTCCTTTGAGGACATTCTCGAACCAGCCACGTCGGCCAGCACATTGGTATACTTTTTCAACTCCTCTTTGCCGACAGCTTTTACACTGCTCTTACAAAGAGGCAGCACGGTTCTGAACAGCCTCCCCCGCCCCCCCCCCTCAAGAGCAAAGAACAAGCCGCTACCTTTTTTATAACGTTTGCGCCTTTACAAAAGAAAATCTCGATCTGCTAACGCTCCTCCAGACTGATTTAAGTAATATCGGGTTGCATTTTGCCTGTTTAGGACGAAACGTTAGAACTGTAGTAGAGGAAAGCTCATCTACAAGTGGCATGAAATCACCGTAACCGTTCCTTAAATCTATGTTTACAATTTTAAAATCTTGTTGCATCAAAGGTACCCAGTTAAGAAGAAAGAAGGACTTTCAAACCGCTATGTAGGTGTTGTCCCGTTTTTCATTCTCTACAGATACACTTTCAAGGACTTGCCAAATGTGTTTCCCACCACTTGTGGTGCTATCAGATTGCAATAAATGAACACATCGTAAGCGAAGCCCATTTACGGATCTACCAGTTTCCTGATCAACAACGTTGGGATAAGGTTCAAACTCCATCATCTTGGCTAGACATGGCGACAAAATGTGTACGAGATGCTTATTTTTATTCGTCGTCGTTTCTGTAGACGTGCTGGAAGGTGTGGCATGCTTAGGTGTGCTTGTTGGCAATTTAGGAGGATTTCTTGAACCAGGTTTGGACTTTAGCGTTTCGTTCATAATTTGTTTCCGTCACGCTTCTGTTTTCTAGAGGGCGGAGCATTAGCTACATAGCCTACAATTTGGGTATCGGGAATATGGGTGGGCTATGTGGCTTTGGCGTTAATGCTGGCAATATTTCTGTTCTCATTATAAAGAATTCGACGTACAGATGCTTGCGTGTGATTGAGTAGACGGAAATCTTTAGAATTGTGCAGGGTACCACGTGGCAATTATAAGTTAAATTTGGAATGTGTCACATGTTTTCAATGATTTGATTACCGTGTTTTGTAATGTTATAGAATTTCACAGGTTACCTAACCGTTTGCAGCGCTACTTTCCACGCTATTCTCTCGGGCAAGATGTTGGAAAATCTAGAATTTGTAAGAATTTTGAAATGACCCATGGATGCATTACTCACGAGAGTGAGGGAAAAGGCTTTGTTTTATTAATGTGGAAACAATAGTTGAAGCCAGGACCCAAGAATCAAACTTGTTTGGATAATCTTTCCACTTAACTGAAGGTTACTTTATTACGACCACGACCTCTGGTGTAGAGTATTTTGTCTATTTTGAAAGATTTCGGAAGTGATACCTTTTGTAATTTCTCGGAATAAAAAATTCCGTCTGCGGCTTCGCCGTTCAAGTATTTTAATTTATACACAACCATATATTCCCCTGTCAATTTGAAAAAAAAGATATCTGTTCCGTTTTGTTCGTACCCCTTAACAAACTTTATTTTCTGCTTAGATATGCGCACATGATCTCCGCATAAAATTTAAGTTTACACCCTTTGACCACGAGGCCATTCTGACCATAAAAATTTTCGTACACCTGTAAAATTTTGCCGTCATTGACATATTTTGGATCCATCTTTATGAACCTGTGAAAGGAATTGTACGAATGTAAAGGTGCAGGAAGATCGTCTACGTATTTCACTGTCACATGCTTTTAAGAAGGGTATACATTTTATACAAGAACGTAAATTGTGCTATCAAAGCAATATTTATGATTTGGGTATTATAGAAACATTTTTTTTTAAATTGCACAAATTAGGTATATTGTGACGACGTAAAAATAAATATATGCATTTACTCACCTCCTTATTTACCCATCAGCTGTGTAGCACTTGAAACTTGAGCGCCATCTCTTACTTTCTTTCGGCAGCGATAAAGACCGAGGTTGCTAAACAAAATAATGCGAAGTGAACGTCTGTACTGTTTACTGGTTCTGCAATTAACAGAATGCGCATCACTGTCATAGAATTGCTTGCGTAGGATATGACTAGTTCTACCTCAATATCTCTGATTTTATACGATAAATATTTTTAGGCGGTGCTAAGTTTTCCCCAAAAATTTAAGAAATGACATTAAGACGTGTTTAACTTTTTTTTTAAATAATGCACAAATAGGTTTCAGAAAGCGTAATTGAAAATGCAATCACGCGTGAAATGGTCTTGGGTGTGATATTTAAAATACATCAAGACTCGGACTACTATGTACGCTCGAAAGTCATAGGCAGTTCGGAACAGAATCCAAGGAGGAAGGTTCGGTTACTCTAGGCAGCTCAACGCTAGCTATGAGCAGAGTCGGAACTGAAAGAAAGTAAAGCTGCCGATTTGTTTTATAGTGTGTCAAATGATTTACCTCTGAAAAAGAAAGAAAGATGTTTTGCTTTGCATCAAGTGTGAACAGGTTGTCAATCATAATTTTCATAACGTGCTTCGAAGGCTTAAAGTTATCTTAGCATATCATTCCATATCTGGATATATTGACTGCAGATAATTAATGTTTTTCTTACAGCATGAAATGTCGCACAAGGACACTACTCTTAATGGGTATTACACGTTCGTTAAGATGTTCCACCCATTTCAGACATTTAGTACATTAATGAATAATTAAATTAAACAATGGGTTGTCTACTTTATTTACTAAAACATTTTAACGCGGTCTTTAATAAAGAAAATACCGTTAAGGAAATATCAATACTTAATTCCATTCCTGCAATAATGACCGAATTTTATACACTTTCCCTAAAAAAGAAACTACAACGAGGGAAGGAAAAATAAAATAAGTGTTCCCTTTATTGGAAACAAAACAAAGTGAAAATTAAAGACTTTCGTTGGTTTTTGTTTTGCAGAAAATATTGCTTTTCATCTTTCGGTGTCGATAGCTGCAAGTGTAAGATGATCCATAAAGAATTACAAGCAAGGAGTTATTTCTGGTCAACAGAAGTAGCGCGAAATCATACCCGGTCGTGCCAGTCGATAGATAAATTCCACTCACATTTCTACTAGCAAATCTTTGATAAATAACAGAAAACATACAATATTAGTTATATTTAATAATGAGTAATAACCTATGTACATCTGCAGACACATATTTGACAGCTCTGCCTGTTGCTCATTTGGTTTATTTACGGACGCTCTTTAACATCTCAGGTCCTAAGCGTCCCATTCAATTCAGGGCGTGAAATGGCCGCTAAATTTTGCTGAGAGGTCTCTTGGCGTACAAACTGAGACGCAAGGGAGTCAGTACTGAGTTTATTCTAGGGCTTTAAAAATTATATGAAAGAAGCAGATTTTGTGTCAGATGTGAAGATAATAGAACCATAGATTATACAACTCAAAATTTGTGGACCCATTATTATTTCATTTGTTTATAGATGATATCCTGGATAGGATGATGAAAAGCAATAGGCACTGTCCAATTAGTGGAAAGAAGGAAGTACCAGGATTGCTTTTCGCTGATGATCTCACAACAGGAGCAGTAATCGTGATAAGATTACAACATGCCATTGATGAAATTCCTAAATTTTATGCAGAATGGGCCTAAGAATAAAGTAAAGGAACAAAATTAAGAAAAGATGAGAGATTGTCTATAAACAGATACCCCATAGATGTATTGAAAGAATTTGATTATTTTGGGGGAAGATGTGTGGTACAGTCCAAATGTACACAAGTAAAGGATAAATTAGCTATGAAAACTGTAAGAATGCTTTTGTATAAAGTTCTCACATTGCCATTGAAATGACTAGAAAGATTGTATGAGGCTGTGGTTGGATCAAAGATGATGTATGGAGTAGAAATTTGGGGAGTGTCAAAAGCGTTGATAGTGTTTTGTAAGCAAGTTTGCTGAGGGGTGTTAGTTTGGCAGAACCAGGAAGTGTAAGAAAGAAAGGTATAATAGTGGAGAGAACCTTGAAACAGTGGCATAGATATTCGAAATTAGATAATAATTCACTAAAAGCATTTCTTACTTACCACAGAGATATACTGAGAAGAGAGAGTTGGCTTGGGGAGGTACTAGAAGAAATTGGAATGGGAGATGTGAGGCGATTGGATGAAAGTAATGTCAGTGGATTTTGGAAAGAAGTGAGGCAGGGTGTAGAGAAGCAAGAGATTTGGACTAGCTTTGAGGATAAAAGTTCTTAGATTTACACGATATAGTTAAAAGAAATTGGGAACGGGAGATATATAAAGATAATTGTGATCAATTCGGAAGAATACATCTGACATGGATGTGTACAGTTGTATTTCTAAAAAGTTTAAGGGCATTTTTTAGAAAAGGATGTATTATGTGTGTGGGAAAGTGGATAGTGCTTTCCATTGTCTAATAGAATGTGAAATGATCAAAAGTAGAGTGGTATCTGGGATGAAAAATGGAACAAACTACAAGAAGATATAGTGGCAATAAAAACGTTATCAGACATGAGTGCAGAGAAAATAAATAAGATTGGGGAATACTTAGAAGGAGTAAAGGATACGTGGAGGAAAAGTATAAGGAAGGAACATGAGTGAGGGCACACACAGTTGTGAAAATGGTAATTTCATTTAGGGGTTCTTTACCATACATATAAGCTGGTGGTTAAGGGAGAACCTTAGTTTTGGAATTGCTAAATTTTTACAATTTTGTTTATGTAAATTTATTTGTAATGTTGTTTGGTGAAATAAATTCATTCATTCATTCATTCATTCATTCATTCGAGACCTCATCTATCAGTCTTGAGGCTCTTTTACATGCCGTAAATGTACCACACGGGCCCCACGGCTTTACTTCTCTTTCGAAGGAAGCTATACTTAGGATTTTTTACGCCCGCAAATATCCATCGATCCTGACAGGAATTGAACCCGCGATCTTGGATTTAGAAGACAAGTATGGGCACCACTACACCACCAGAACCGGCCACACTGCTTTCGCAGTTCTTATAATTTGTGCACTGACATTTTAAGTACCTCCACACTGCATATATTATTCCTGTGGATTTATTTTTTCTCTGTTCTAGTAGTAGCATTTTAATACATTATTCTACAACATATGCTTACTTCACTAAGACACTGGTATTTAATAACACTGGTGCAAAAATAGCCTATAACACAAAAGACTTGAGTTATGCTGATTTGTTAAAACTGAGTTTTAAATAGGCCTAGTGTGAGTACCAAAACGCGTGGTTAGGAATATACGGACCTCTCTTTTGCAAAAGGGAGGGGCGTGCTTCACTCACATTAAACATTTCTGTACAAAACTCTTGATTTTTGGCTCTGATTTTTATTTGAGTGTTTCTCTTGACTATATTCTGTAACAGATATTTTTATTGTGCGTATTGTTACTATAGTTCTTATAAAAATCGAGTTCTGTTCACCCTTATATATTTTTCGCACAATTTGTATAATAAACTCTTTCCTCCTGTAATAAAATGTTCCTCGCTGAAAGCCTGCTTGTACTGCAAAGAACGCATTTTTCACATGTCCATTACTACTGTGAATCATACAAACTTCTTTGCTTATTCCGCAAGTGACCGCATGGACCCAAACCAGTCAGCAATGATGCTATGAGGGTAATGCACTGAAGTTCTAAAACGAACTGCTGCTAGTTTCTCCCGCGGGTCATGACCTTATTCTCCTCCATGCATATCAAACTTCAATCCGCAATGAGGTTACTCGTGCACTAGGCTTATTCTGATTACACAAAGAAGCTTGCTCTCGTACAGCATTAAGCGCGGGAACTGTTATTGTGACATGCGATAAGCGTTACCTTGGGACAACACGCTCGCCTGACGCTTCCAATCCTGTAACTGGTGCTGTGGAATGAAATGAGAGGGCGGAAAAGTCATGGAATGCAAATGTCGATCCCAGCATTTGCCTAAGTGACTAGGGGAATCGACGAAAAAACGCAAGGTCAGGATGGTCGGTCCCGGGATCTCCGTAATGCCGCCTGAGCCAACTCGCTTGCTTATTTGATGTATTCTTCATTAATGCACGGTTCCAACATTACTGCACACTCCACAATGTTACCATGAACAAACTTACTCGGTTTGTGATTGCTCTTGATCCCATTTTCTTTTCCCTACTTTCTCCATCATTCCTTACATAAATTAATCGTTCCAATCGGAGTCGGACATGCCTTTACACTCTATAATAGACCATTATGATAAGCAATTATTTTGCAGCAAGTGTCTACTACATACAATAAAGTCAAATTAAAAGAAACTAAGGTGGGAGAAAAGAGTGGAATTATCATAAAAAATTTTCGGCTTATGCCACGTGAAATTTAGTGATAATATACCATATGTATGTTAACTTTAACAGCTATCTTAAAGCAGTTGAAAAGCTTGCGCAGTGCTTAAGAGCAATTGATAAACTAGCAAAAAGAAAATATGTTTAACATTTATAATGCAGTTGCAGTAAATATGACAGGGGATCAAAAGTAGTTGTAGAGATACATTAGGTTAAATAATCAGAAGTAACCTTTATCGTCATATTTTGTTTACTAAAATGATACAAATCAAGTGCGTGCATGATTTGAGCTTATCTGAAATGTGAAATGTATTAAACAACTCATTTAATTAAGCCAGTGTTCAAAGTTTATGGAAATTGCAGATTGCTTATCTTCATTATCATTTTGTGTTTCAGATAGCTTCTAGATAAAGTACTGTGAATAAAATACCATAGCATACTTCAGTGCAGAAGTTTGATAAGACTGAAGTATTAAATGAAATCTGCCAAATAATAAGGTTCAAAACAGACCCATGGAGATCTACAGATACATAGCTGTGGTGCTCATGTTACTTTACGTAACAGAAGCTTGTTCCTGGATAGGTAAGCACATAATTGAACATACCCGGATATAGAACAAATATTTTTAAAAAATGGAAAGGAAAATTTTGTAAAATAAGGTAGAATATGCTGAAAAGCCCATATTTTATTACACAAATTTGCAATCATACATACATCAGCCTGAAAATGTGTTTATATAGTAATAAACCGAATTTATTTTTAACAACTTGGAATAACGGCGTAAGCACATTACATAATGTTATTTTGTATTAGATTATCTATAAAGTTATTATATAAATCAATGTGGAACATACTAAACTCTTCTGGTATATACTTAATCATCTTCATTAGATCATTTCGTACTTCGTGTGTTGTTAGGTAATATGGAATTAAATAGCTGTCACAGCATATTGATTTAGAAGTGGAGTGCGAATTCTTTCCGTTCTTAACAGTTTTCACTAAACTGTTGCTCTCCCGAATACAGGCGAGACCTTGAAGCGGAAGTACAAGTTTTGCAATTAATGGATCTATTAGATTACATTTATCCACGTGATTGGCACATACACTTTTGCCACCCTCTCTTTCTCCTCTATAAAGGCGAAATAACGATCGCATGAAAAGGAATATTGTCCAGAACACAGAATTTTTGTTCCACTTGTGAAAAGAAACCTTACTAAATGATTACAAAACATCACCATTCGGAAGTTATTACTCTGCCCAACACGTATGCCATAAAATTATTAGTTTCCTCTCTGTTCTCAGAATAAGTGTTTGGCAGTTCTCTGTTAATAAGTCAATAAATACGACGAAATCATCAGACCCCAGTGTTGCTATTGATTAATGCCTCATAGTTAATAGGTTTGTACCCTGAGAATGTAGAGTACTGACATTCGTGGCATATCAGAACGCGACAAGATGAGGTTATAAAGCATTTCCTGCAAGTACACACAGGAACCATAAAATTTGGATCAATTTTAGCTGTTTCGGCATTTTTACTGAGAAATATATATATATATATATATATATATATATATATATATATATATATACAATTCAGCGTTTTTGTTAAGTAATTCACTTTGTTTAAAATCCAAAATTTGAAATCCTTAGAAGATACAACTCTATAAAGCATTTTCTTTACTTTTCACTCAAGATGGGGTTCCCTGTACATGCTATACAGTCAGATCAGAATGAGATATTGCTTTCAAGAATATTTGCGTGAATACTGACTTCCATCCTTGGAAAACTGTTTATGTGATCTCTGATTTCCTACTTAAGCTGAGCAACAATCTTATGAAGTCTATTACTATTCTTGCCTTCTTTAATTTCTGGGTCGGTGTTTTCTCTTTCTTAATATTTTGATGTACTTTCATTCTATCATGCAATAGGGCGAAAAATACCTGTATTGTTTCATTGCATACTTACATTGTGCTGGCGTTATTTAGTGCTGGAACAAAATGCACTATAGAAAGTTTACAACGTGAAGTCGCACAGTTTTAACATTTTCCCCCCCCCCTTTTTTTTATTCTCAGATTTTCAGATATGTATTTACAAGGCCGAACATTTAGATCCATATCATACATTTTCCTAAACAAATAATCTTTAAATGCAGAAGTGAGTTGGATGCACCAATTCCTAACGCAAAACCGTGCATCAAATACACGACCTTAAAATAAATAACACACAATGAGTAATATTATCAACAATTAACAAATTTTATGTTTTGAATTACTCTTTATTTTAAATAAATCATAACATTTACTAGGCAGATCTTAACCTTATTTCTCGGTGCTGGTGGTGTAGTGATAATCACACTTGCCTCCTAAACCCAAGATCGCGGGTTCGATCCCGGCCAGGACTGATGGATTTTTTCGGGAGTAAAAATCCTAAGTATCGCTTCCTTCGGAAGTGAAGTAAAGCCGTGGGTCCCATGTCGTGCATTTACGGCACCATAAAGAACCTCGAGCCTGAAAGAAGAGGCCTCTGAGCAAAATTTGTCGGCCGTTTCACGCGCTGAATTGAATTGGACGGTAATGGCCTGAGATGTTAAAGAGCGTCCGTAAATAAAACAAATTAATCAATCAATTAACCATATTTACTATAGACCCCCATTCCACTCGCTACTTTTGGCTCCTTTTTGCTTCTTTTAGAACTTCTTTCCTTGTTGCACGTGCTCTCGTTTTACTTTTCGTTCATTATACTTCCATTTATCTTCCGTTTTCCAGCTTTGTTTCAGTTTCTTAGGTTACTTAGTGAAACATATTCTGCTGGTATTCATCTTGTAAGTTCCTATGAATCCTTTTTCAACAGCAAAATGAACACATTTTATTAGACATAGGGCTGTCATGATCCGTTCACAAGATCCTGAGCTACCACAGAATCTTATAACATAATAAACTCGACTATGACAAAATGTGCTATTACCTTTATTCAGGGGAGAGTAGAATTATTTAAAAATATTTTGAACATATGGTATATTATTATTTTATTGTAGAAAATAGTTTATTATTTTCAGAACTTTTACAAAAAGATTACAAAGTTACAAAAAAAAGTCTATTGAAAATATATTTTCGGAGTCCCAGGTTTATAAAACTCTAAATTTTAAGAGAATTCTTTTCAATGCGTATGCTTATTTGAATGTTTCTTTCGTAGCCCGTAATGAAAGTAAATTAAAAATGTGTGAAATCTTCATGTAAATAAACTTTTTCAATTCAAGAAGTATTTGCACAATACTTAGAATCTTCAAGTACTTACATAATTACAACTATAACAAAGGCTTTATACCACTTAGAAGCTTGCATATGAAAACGGATTCTTAAACAACTATGTTACTCAATTCTGGATACCAGTGAACTGTTAACTAGTAAACATATAAATAAACTAGAAGGTAATTGATACATGTATTAATTCAAACATTCATCTTCACTTAAATGGAACATATTTTCTCTTAATTTCAATAAAACAAATATTGTTCAATTCAGGCGACTGACCTCTTTGCTGCAAATAGGAACTAGTCGTGGACATAAAGCTAAAATCACAGAAAGATCAAATCAAATCATATCAAATCTTGGTCTGCAAACTGCTAATTGCTTAAAATGAAAATCACACATAAGTATATTTCACCACACCTGGATTCTGCATGTATACCATTACATCAATATTTAATAATTGCTGTAGTGGCCTATAAATCTGTTTTTTTTTTTTTTTTTTTACCTTTTTTCTGTCTATAGAACTATTTTCTGGGAAAATCCTTAATTGTAAAATCACTTCCTTTTTTAATTAAAAAAGAGGAATAATATAGAACTATCATAACAGAGACTTGAAAAAAGTACTTCAAAATTAAAAAATCTTAAGACTATCTAGTAAATTGATACACTTTATCAATGATCTTTTGTACAAGAATGAACAAAAGATAATTTAATATAAATTTTAAGAATCTATATCTGATGCTAGACAAAATGAAAACGGTGTATATTTCAACAGCTTCGGCATATTATAAAAAGGGAATAAATTATAACTAGTTAAAAAATTTAATTGTTCCCCAATAATATTAAACGTGCTCTTGGGATGTATTGTTGTAACGACATGTTATTGTGGGTAAATGAGCGGGATGATTCAGCGGTAACGCTTCAAACTCGCATTTCGGAGGTCCAGGGCTCAACTTCCTTGGGACCTTGGCTTAGCCTGGTCACTAAAGCGACTGCTGGGATAAATATCCATGAGTTTTCTTCTCTCCCATTTCATTGCATAGCATCAGTTACAGAGTCGGACGGAAGCGTCAGGCGAGACAGGATGGTGTCTTGTGATGTGGCAGTAGCTTACGCTTAGGAAAAGTTCCTGTCCCAGCGCCTGAAGGCCTCCTGGGGGGGGATTTACGCTTGGAAACGTTAGGGATCCCGCCACTCGGTATATTTTCCCTCTCGGTGGCGTAAGTACAATGGCCAATTATCCTGCTCCATAGTTCAGAATAACAAGAAATGTTATACATTCCTTTGTTCCTTTGTTACCCCATGGTAATCTAACTAGTTATACATTCATATCTATATGAGCATGAGCTAATCTGGCTGGACATTGACCTTTAATACGGATTTTCTATATGTCATGTGAAATAGTGTAAAATTTGCACAATTTATGTTACAAATATAAAATATTAAAAACTAACAATCTTGAGCGTTTTTCCAATATTGCGAAACCCGCTGTGTGGAGATTTTTCATAAAATAAATTATGTGATTTAAAGAAAGCATAAAACGGCAAAAAAAAAAAAAAAAAAAAAAGTGAAAATTCTGCATGAATAAGAAAGCGGTTCGCATACCACTGCGGGAAAACTTTAACCCAGCTACGTGATCCTGCGCCTTTCTGAGCATATACAGGTCGCGCCAACACAAAGCACGAAGGTGGTACAACGTATTGTTATCTATAGTCAATATAATACTCATTTCCCGATGTATGCATGAAGTTTTTCATGGCGACCAGTGGAAGGAAGCTAGTGCATTTAGATGCCTTGGCAGAACGGTAAGCAACCTACCATTTGAAATACATTTGGACCAGGAAATATAATATGAATAAGTAGGAATTTAAAAAGTCAATGTGTTGTAGTGAATTAATAAAATAAGGAAAACTATTTCCTTATATGCTGCAAAATTATAACTTTTGCTTCAGGCAAATAAAACTTAAAAAAAAAAAAAAAAAAAAAAATGGAGATCGATTAAAATATTGATGAAATAAAATTTAGGGTAGAAAGCACAGGAATAATTATTATGATATTTATATGCGACAGTCCATTTATATATATTTTCATGAAACATGAGCCTTTCTTTTCGTTATCTTTCCACAGATCATGATTGCGTAATGTTACCCCTAGATGCAATAAGTGATGCAATTTTCCTCGTGAATTGCAATTGCAATTTAAAAGTTATCAATTACGAAAGTTATCATTGTCAGTGATTATGTATCATATAGCAACTTAAAAATATTGTCACGCAAAATATAGATGATTTAAAACGTGATTACTCTCCAGAAAAGAATGAATTGCATACAGACTTTCAAAATATCACAAGTGCAGATGTTAATAGTTCTAAATAAAGTAATAATAGCAAAGCAATACCATTGGTGGAAGAATAGAAGAGAGAAAGAGTGAACAACACAGAAGAAAAGATCAATGTAGGTCATGCAAAGAGAAGTTAGAGGGTATGTCATTAAGTAAGTTACAGGTTGATGTGGGGGTGCTGCATGTTTGAATGAGGCATGGTGATATTCGACAATCATTGTGTACAGTGAAACAGCAGTTACAAGATGGCGGAGCTTCTGAGTGAGTGTACAACGCTCGAGGTGGGCTCCGTTGTGCTATTTTTGTGGGCAAAAGACACTAAATAAAAGCTTCCCATTTACGGTGAGAAGTGCATGTCATGCCAGGCGTTGAAGACTTATTCTAACAGACAGAAAGATACTATAGTCGCTGAAGGAATAGCCTTCCAGGTTTTCACAAAGTCTGTACCGCCACGGGTGGCCGAGGTCGTTAAGGCATGGACTCGTGAGCGGGTTCGAATCCCGCAAGGACCGTTCTCCCTGAATCGGGCTTTTTCCAGGTTTTCCTTAAAAAAAATCCTTTCCCAATATATCATTTCATCTCATGTATCATCAGTGTCACCGCCTGTGGTGCCTCTGTAGTAAAAACGGGCGTTAAACACTACTCAAAAAAGAAAAAAAAAAAAAAACAGTCTGTGCACGATGGGTACGGCGCATATTGACCCCACAAAAAAAAAAAAAAAAAAAAAAAAGATCTGGCACTACAGCATTCCAATAGCCGACATGATACGCTAGCCCAAATTGCCACAGGTGATGAATCTCGAGACAAAGCGTGCGTCAATGCAATGGAAATATCGTGCGTCGCCCGGGGGAATTAGTGATGCTCACAGTCTTTTGGGATCACTAAGGTATACTACTCACCGCATTCCAGTCTGAAAAGACAAACCGCAAATGCCAGCTTCTACTGAAACATCCTCAAGAAACCTCGTAAGGTCATTCAACCAAAGGCGTGTTGCTCTTGTACGACAACGCGCATCCTCATACTGCCAACATGATAAATGAGACATTGCAAACTTTGAAATTGCATGTTTCGTACATCCTCCGTATAGCTCCAACCTTGCTCCAAGAGGCTTCCATTTGTTTGGCCCTTTCGGATGAGCATTTTCCCGACAATGAAGACGTTGAAAGGG
Organism: Metallyticus violacea; assembly: GCA_030762175.1. Classification (NCBI taxonomy): domain Eukaryota; kingdom Metazoa; phylum Arthropoda; class Insecta; order Mantodea; family Metallyticidae; genus Metallyticus; species Metallyticus violacea. Next base: position 14,310,051 of record CM060846.1, on the reverse strand, counting down.
AAGTCACCGCCTGGTTCCAACAGCAGCCCAAATAATTTTATGCTGCTGTATTTCAGGGGCTTGTGAAAAGAGGGAAGATTGTGTTGGAAAGTAAAGGAAATTTTCAAATTGTTCTCCGATATCAGTTCTATATCCATTTGTAATTTACTCAACGACCCGGTCGTACTAGAAGAGATATGGGGACAATACGTTACAAAGGAAAACAGTATCGAGGAGTGAAATGACACATTGAAATTAAAAGATCTGAGAGAAGTACTTCCTAAATGTGTCACAAGGAAGGTAAATCATCTCGCACTTTCAAATGTTATGAAGGTCAATGAAAATGTAAGAAGGCTTCATGAAAAGCATAGGTTCTAAATGCCTGAGAGAAGAAAATATCGTTGGAAAATGGAATTGTAACTTTCAGACCACTGTTGAAAAGTAGAGCAAGCAGCAGGCTTATGACTGGGAAGATGACAGGAAAGCTAAGAGTAGGTTTGCAGGAATTTCTTTTTGTTCACCACTAGTTTAAACTTTTGTCGCATTGATTAAAACACTTAACAGTAGTGATTCTGAAGAAAGAAGTAGAGACAGTTCATAAAGATGCTGGAGAAACAAATACCACACCAAGTGATGACGCAAGAGACACTAAAATGTACCTGATGTCTGACTATGTACGGAAAATAGTTAGAATGTATTCCAAAGGTGCCCAACCACTATTTCAAGTACAAGAAGATGTCTTCATGGATGGATAGTTTGGGTGAGGGAGGATGCCCTCGGTATGCTATCGGCTGGCCTTTGTGCCTACACCCCAATGGGAGCGCCTGCGGGAAAAACGGATGGAATGAGATGAGGGCGAACACCGAGCGGCCAGAATCTACGGGTGGTGACTGCGCGGACAGAGATGGAGTATATTAATATGTTTCCAGATTAGAACACCCTGACGCCAGTGAGCTCCCCCCTCCCCCAATTACTTCGAGCCTCCCCGAAGGTCCGCCTCTATTCCATACGTCGGAGTAGATGCCTTTTCAAAGCGCAAGCCATCGTCATGCCGCAACAGCCCACCTCGCCCTGACACTTTATACCCTGTATGTAACACAACTAAATAATGAAATTGTGGAAAATTCGTGGATTGTAAATATCTATCCCAGCATTCCACCCCTAAGTGACCAAAGGAAATCAAGATCACAATGGCCGATCCAACTGCAATTGAACCATAGACCTCAAGAATGCGAGTCTCAAGCATTACCACCCCACTTGAAACCATTTTTAAAATAGTGAGCCACATGCAAGATGTATGTGTTTATAAAACAGGTAGCCTATGGTAAGATGAATGCAATGTTAACATAAGAAGGCAGCCTACAGAGCAAAAGTAATTGCAAACTTTTGTGTCTCTGAAAGCATAGTGGTTGATATGGTAGATATACACAGTATTAGTTTCAAAACAATGTTACACCTAAAAGCTGTAAGGTACACTATTTCACAATGTATGTTTCAAATAATAAGTATGTGCATGTTTATATGTGGCATGAAGGGGACTCAAACAAGTTCATGTTATGTATTATTCGTTTCTGAAGAAGAACTTCAAATACAAAAAGTTCATCCCTATCTCAAATGGCTGTTCCTTCAAAATAAAAAGGAAGTACTGGCTAGTGCCTTATCAGATTTTTCCAGGAAATATAATGTTGTAGCTAAGCAAATGAATTCGGAAAAAAAGGCATCCAATGATGGAGATGGAAAGTATATACTTGATTTTGGAATACCTGCTTTCTCCACTTACATACACTGTGGCACACTATGTTAGCAAAATGAAGGATGCCAGGAAAAACAAAAAGAATCCTTGTTTGTACATAATCAACACTTTAATTATATACAGTACACGAGTGCTAAGCTAACAGCGCAGGAGAGAGGTTGTGTTTTTTTTGCGAGCTACAGGAAGAAGCTGAAAAGTGATATAAGCAAAAATTGAAATCAACATAGAGATTTATAGAGCTAGAATTGGCCTGTTCAGTAATATGAAATGGAATCTATATAAGCAAAACATACTTTGTGTCAAGTATGGCTTTGGGCAAGTAACTAGTGCTGTGGGACAAGAGATAGGGCTTAGGCAAGGTTGTAAATTAAGCCCCATATTGTTTAATTTGTTCATTGTAGATATTTCAGATAGTTTGAAGAAAACAGAAATCGATTTGGTGATTAAGCAGATCTTAACAAGATATAACATAATATATTAGTCTTTTTTGATAAGATTTATATTTTATAATTATGAATTGTGGTGGAAGACTAGTTCAAAACATATATCTATGGAGAACTTAATTTTTTTCATGTGAGTGCTGAAAATAACAACTGTACTAAATTTTCTTCTCTTATGTAATTATTAAAAATATAGCAAAGGAGTGTGTAAAAGCTGATAGAAGAATCTGTAGTAGAAAAAACACAAAAGAGTCAATCTTGGTGGTCTAGTGGTAACCATACTTGCCTCATAGACCCAAGATTGTGGGTTTGAATCCGGCCAGGATCAATGGATTGTTTTCAGGCATAAAAACTCTAAGGATTTCCTTCGGAAGGGAAGTAAACCCATAGGTCCCCTATATCATAGTTTTACGCCTTGTAAAATAACCTCAAACCTGAAAGAAAAGCTCTGAGCAAAATTCACTGGCCTTTTCATGCCCTGAATTGAATGGGATGCTAATGACCAAAGATGTTAAAGAGTGTCCGTAAATAAAAATAAATCAACACACATCCCCAAGAACCAATATTTATAAAATGTTCCACTCTACATCTGACATGGGAGATGAAGAGATTGTGGATGAACATTTGGAACAGAAGGACCTAGAAATCAGTAGTTACAGATATGCTCTCTGTCTTGGATTATACTACTAGTCACCTTGCAAAATGATCTTTTAGCTATATATTTAGATGTTCAGTAACAAGCTATTGAGAAGATGACTTCTTGAGAAAAAAAAATTGAAATAGCACTTGCTAAATATGATTTCAGTGTTATGAATATTCCGAATTTTAAGCATATGCTGCAGAATTGCATCCTTCCTACCAACAACTAGGACAAAAAATTATTTGAACTGTGTGCCAATCAATGAAAATATTGATATAGTAATATGAAATATGTTGTCACAATAGTACACATGTTATGGCTAGTACTGGAAAATCAAGAAGTTGCTATTTATCTGCCAAGTAAATAAAAGAAAAAGTATGTGAAATTATAGAGGATGCATGTGAAATAGCAAAGACATGACATATCATAAGCCTCTACTATACTATGTCTGATAATTCTAACATGGTAAAAATGAGAGTGTTACAGATTATTATGTTCTGCCTGTAACTCACATACTGCAAACCTGCAGTCTAAGGATCTGCTAACAACAAACATATCATGAGATGTAATATATCCTGAAAGCAGTTGAAACTGCAGATCTACAGCACTAACTTTTGTCTAATGGTGTTTCTAGAATCTGCCTAACTATTAGCATACTTATAAACAATGTATACAGTTTTTTTCACACTAACTCCATTCACTTACATAAATTTGGAACATATGTTTCGGGAGCGATCCCTCCCATCTTCAGCCTGTTGACTATACATTGTTTATATATATATACCACTCCATTGTCAACAGCTTCATAAGTCCACTTATTTGAGTATTAGCATACTGTTGTTCTCAACAAGATGCCCATGTCTCTGAAGAACAACATTACAGCAGTATGTAACATAGTAGCTAAATTTAAACATCAGTAAAATCAATTTTATTTTAAGACAAATCTCTTTTAAGCAAGTGCAACAATTGTACCCTTAGATCCCATCAGTTACAACATCAATACTTTTCAAAAGTCAGAAAGTAGTATTACTGACACAGTGGAGTTGTGGATGACTCTACCATTACTGAATAGTCACGATGACAAGCCACATCTTCTTGGGTAGTGGAAAAAACAATTCTAAATACAAGTATATATATATATTTATTTATACCCTATAATTTCACCCACAATATCAAGGATAGAGTCTTGATGAAGAACATCTTGATCAAGTGGAAGAATTAATATTGTGAACTCTGGATACAGAAGGTCTTGCTTGTTTTCAACTATTTCATGAAAAGGCAGGAATACTTGGTGAACTTATGGACAAGGGTGTTAAATCCCCCAAAATATTCTAGTTGTTGTCAAGAGGTACTATAAAAACTACCAAATTGTCTAATAAATTATCAAATATTGTTGGTTCATCTGTGCAGCTGGAGAGTTATTTTTAACTGATATTTTGTTCATAATGCTAATAGAAATTGCCTTTCAATTGAAAAATTAAGACAGGTAGTGTATGTTTATTACTCTCTTAAAATGAAAGATCAAGTGTACAATGATTATTGATGACATTTTATTAGAAAGTATAGTGTTGCCCTAGTTCAGTTTCAAATTATAAAGCACAGATGTTGGAGATTGATGGAATGTTATAATACTATAAAGTTATTTTAAAACTAAGCAGCAATCAAATTCTTATGCTATATGAGCATTTGTTGTCAATATTAATTCAGTCATCTTTAAAAATTATAACATTATCGTCATTAGGAGCTAATATAAAATGAAATTAATTGATGCTAAGAAAAATACCAACTACAGAAGGGTCTCTGCCCATCTGGCCCAGGTCATTTTAGGTATAAACCTCACAATTACAATTTTTTTTAATACAATAATGATTTTATACTAACCCTTTATCTAAATTCTAAATAGTTAAACAAATAACATTGCTACCTTTATTGCATCAGACCCTAATTCCCTGTTCATCAGCAGTAGCCTACTGAAATTCCAGGTGACCAGGCTCCGACCCAACCCAGGGAACTAAAATAAAATATTTCAACTACTCTACCTATACCATTATTTTATCAGCTAGCTACAGTCTCTACAAAGTACTAATTACTTTAGTTTTCAAATATATACCATAATGCTACGCTTAACACCTTTAAATAGTAAATCCATATACAACTGAGTCAGTATTAGGTGACACTAAAACTGACTTCTTCTCATCTGAAGATGAGAGCGAATGCTCTTGAAACATGTTCTGAAGAATTAATCAGTTAGTGAAGTTTTAGTGTCACCTAATACTGACTCAGTTGTATATGTAACAACTTCACTGTTCCTAACTTCTTTTAAGATAGTAAATCCATAATACAATACTATCTATGCTCCTGATTATTACCCAAGTCAAACAAATCCATGCCATAAATCTAAATTGCAACAACATGACCATTTAATTTATCAATTATCCATACCCATTTATTTTTAATTCTATACAAATATTCCCCTAAATTCCTTAATTGAGAATTATCCCCCAAAATTTTCCTTACTGCTATTTCAGATCATATATGAACCTATTTTACTTTGATCAACTGACTCCCCCACTTTATTGTTTATGTACATTCAAATCAAATGTAAATGACATTTTCATTACTCCTACACATTGGACATACACTCTGTTCCAGATTTCTTCTGATTCCCTTTAGTAGGAGCTAATTAGAAAACAACTGTTATTTACTACAAAGAGCATAGTGAATAACTGTTGATAAAGGTGTATTTTACAATATTTTCTGTCTGGTAATACACAGGTAACAGTTTAAGGTAAATATAGTTTTATGTAATGACTAAAAAATAGCAATTAATAACAAAGTAATGACATTTCAAATTTTATGTAATATATCAATGATCATTAGAACCGTGAATCGTGGATGAATATAATTAGAAATTCCTTTTGATTTAACAGTATAGAAACTAGATTGTGTGAAACCAAGCTACTGGTAAAAAGTTATTAATTATAGCATAAAGTGATAAAATATTATTATTCATTATTTTAAAAATTCCCTTCCTTTTAACAATATTTTCATGGAAAAACCCTTCCACTCTGGCTATATGGAATTCTGGCTTATAACTTCTATCATAGTTCTTTTTTCTTCCATATAACAGATTGTTATTATGAAGGTTTTAATATCATTTAAAAAGAAAGAAATGTCCCAAGACAAATTTTAATTAGCAAATAATATGCAGGTATAAAAGGAAGGAAAGAAAGAAAAAAATTATAAAAGTATGATATACACTGAAACGCATGTTATAAAACTTGCATTAAAATTTAAATACTTTAATTTTATGTATCAATATTAAAAGCAGCAATAAAAATAGAGTATTAAATTTTATCAAAAGCAGTTATATCACTGTTAAGTTCAGAATGAGTGTAATAACCATAAAATGAAATATCTGTTATTATGTAATATTGAATGTTAATACATGTAGTTTTGTGTATTAACATGCATTGTGTTATTATCTTTAAAGATTAAAATTAATATAAAGGTAAGCCAGCTAATTTAGTTTATCAGTCCTTTGAAGGTTGTTGACTTCTTTATAGGTTAATGAATCAAACTTATCAAAGTTTAACACATATAATGGGAGGAGTTGATCATATGCAGCACTTAGCTAATGACGACCAGCTCCTTTATAATACAATAATGAAGAAAGAGAAAGCTTGAAGAGATTATCATAGTCAGGGGAAAGCAATATATGACAAGATTGTCAGTTTGCATAATTTAAAAAAGTGACATGTGATAAAAGCTCATAACATGACTGTGGTGAAGGAGAAATTATTTACTGGAGAATGTTCATGTAAAGTGTTAAGAAAAGTAAATGGCTTTGCGATATAAATTGGCTAGAAAGGGAAAACAAAGCAAGTTGTAAAAATGCTTCCGTGCTGCTCAGTTGTTTCATTCACAATAGTAATCACATTCTTTATCATCATTGAAAGTAGTTGTAAACCAGGTAAATGTTTTATAGTTTCATTTATATGATTTTGATATTTAATTTACTTTGTTAATCTTAAAGTTATATGGAATAATTTGTTGTGTATACAAACAGATATACAATTCAGCTTATAGTTCAATTCCATATTTCATTGAACCTCTTTGTTTGCATTTTATTACTGACAAAGAAATTATGGAGCCCTTCTTCCAGAACAAGGAGAAAGACTTACAAACTGCAGATATTAGTTCCCTTGCTTGCAGAGATAGCAATAATGTCCAATATATGGCATATAGCAGAGCTTCAAGTGTTGTGCCATTCATTTGTTTGGGCACTATTTTACATAGCCGAAGTCGCGGTACATAGGCTCACTTTGCAAAGCGAAATATATACAAAGTCCAAAAGTCAACGACACGTGAGATATATTGTAGCATTAATCGATGAACATAGAACCTTAATGCAAGATAAAAATTGTGAACATGTCTAAAATGCTTACATTTTGCAAAAAGTTTGCTAAAGTAGTGAAAGAGAAGAAACAGCCAACATTTCGGGAGCGGATTTGCAAAGTTAACTTAGATGCTGCACCGTTTGTCTTGAAGCAAACTGTAAACATCTTGGAAAATAAATGCTGCCTCTTTTTACATTGGATAAATACCAAGAATGCTAATACTTACCTCGCGTGTTCTTGATTCGTAAGCACGTTGATAATTTGTTTAGCAGATATTAACGTGTGACGCGCTCTGCTACCGACTACCGAAATCATTCTGCTGCTAGAAATAAGGTTCATGTAAACTGATGGCACTGTATATTACAAATTAATTACATTAGTAGGTTGCTTAAGTTACTTAGAATAATTGAATGATTAATTTATTTCGTCTAAGTTTCATATGTTGTTTACAGAGAGGCAACATATTCGATGCTTTCAATTATCCCGCTCACGTTTAATTTTTACATGTTAATTGTTGGCAGTTTCGTTTAAGTTGCACAGCTTGGAGAGTAAATGATCCTCCTTTCTCTCTTCCTTCTTATGCTTCTGCACAATTGTGCCCTTTTTATCTCACGGAATATGATTTTTAAATGCACTCATTCACAGCCCACAGTCTAGAAAAGTTTAGATGTGCTAACAATGTAATTACAAATTTTAAGACAGAGATTGCAGTAGAAACGCTGCCAGTTTTAAAATGTAGCACATTTTTGGCAGTAGGATCAAGTCAAAAGAGAATTCCATCTTACGGTTTTCTTTAAAGAAAAATTTGCCACAACGGATATGCACATCATCTTTATTATTTATTGAAAATAGTCAGTTTGTGCAGTAAAACCAATAAAACAGACATTTGGAACGATTAATTAATAGTGTGTTGGTACTTCTCAAGTAGTTAATTCCGACAAGGGAAATTTTCCTACACGTTAGTCAAAATTCTCGACTGGGAATGATATTCACCTAGACATGAAATGGAATTTTCCAACGAGATGCTGCTGAGGAGGAATCTGTAATTTGGCGATTCTTAACTCTCAAAATCTAGATGAAGCACATTATATCTAGTTGGAAAATGAACATTTTTATGTCCATTTCACCAATTCATCAACCAAACCACTATTCTTAGGGAACGGATTCATTGCCATTTGGGACTGCGCACGCGTCTTTCGAGTAAGTAAAATCATTTAAAGGTAATAAAAAATACACAAAATGCTCAAAATTCATCCATACATGAACATAAGGCCTCCATGTCACAGCAGGCATAAGTGTGTTTGGTTTTAAAAACTTTACCGTATTACTGAAATGAAAATATGTCAATAAAATCCTTTGTACATCTTGGATATGCTGACTCCCTTTTAGGAGCCAGGATCAAGAAAGAAGTTCAGTAACCACATCTTGTGCCTTATCTCAACTTGAGCCATTTCCGTACACACTGTATTCGGCGGTGAACATTTCTTCTTCATTTTGTAGTGCGGAGCTATTTGTCAAGAACAGGTTGTTAATGTGAGCAATATATCAATGTGGCTATCGTGTGTAACGGCTTTCATTTTCCTTTCACTGGCTACCCGCAGTCTCAAAACAGAACCTCTATTGTGTGTTCTCCATAAATGCACATTCATATGATTTTACTTATCTTGTAAAAATCGCAAATGATTATTATAAGAGACTAATCTAATTTACCTGAAAACGAAGTTAAAATCCTGCTCATATACTGCACGCATAACGTAAAACTATGACTTAGTGTACTCCTTTGGTAACACCATGGAGAATGCAGCGTGTCTGTGCAGGCGAGCAAATACTCAAAACACGTTTCATAATATTTCATAATTTTGCATGCATGAATACATGTAATTAACTTTTTTATGCAATTCTAAAATAATTTCTTATTTGTGGCTCCTGCATCTTGTTCCAAATGTACTGAAAAAAGATATCTGAGCGTACCAAGAAGGTTTTAAACGCCATTATTTAATATTTTAATAAAATAACCCCCGAAATAGTTCTTAAAACGCGTTCTTTAATTACCAACACTCATTATACCCTATTCAGCAGAAAAGCAAATGGAATAAATCCACCCTCTGTTTCTGTAAACAGTTCCCCATAGCCTTCTCAGCTTCTTCATTAGATATACTGTGATGTTCACAAAGGCGTTTTTTAAGCTCCTGGAAAAGACGCAAATTCAGTACCAAGTTTGGGCTGTAAAGTGGATGACATAGTGTGGTACTTTGTAGTGTCAAATGCAACGGTCTGATTGTTGATTGCTGTCCCTAGTTTGAAGAAACATTTACGTTCCAAAAAAACTTTTGCCCATAGTTTTCCGGCAGAAAACTGAAATGAATTTGTTTTTCTGGGGTGAAGAGTATCAGTTTCGATAATTCATGACGTTTCGCTTCACTTAAGTCCCCATAACTCCATGCTTGGTGAAGGCTTCACGACACTCTTCATCCATGACAGGAGCATATTCTTTGTTAAGTAATGAGTACACATAATTAAGGACACGTTCTAAGGATTATTTATTAAAACGTACCCATCCGATCAAGAGTAATGCTCATGTAAATATTCAACCCTAATAAAAATGATGTTAAAACCGTCATTTTCGAAAAGGCTGTTAGACTTTTGTTCACAACTGTACGTAGTAAAATCTTCCTTCCTCTTACGGTTTTTTTGCCGTTGGCGTGCACTATCTACTTGCGTGCTAGTCTTTTATATGCTGTAAAAGATATCTCTGAGCCCTGACTTAACATTATCTTTCTAAATGTACTAACTACACATTCAATCGCAGTACAGTGCTAACCTTTAAACATCTTATATTTGTTTTCTGTTTTGTATTTTTTTCTATTTCCCTATGTTCTTTCTGCCTCTCTCCCTATACGTGATATATATTACCCACAGTAACATTGCAAAAGAACTGAAACGTTTCAAATGAGCCGCTTGCAGTAAGACTCGAAAACCAAAGGAATCTAAATATATACCTCGCCTTGCAACAGTACCAGGTCGGGTTGATAAGTCTGGTAAATTTCAACGAAATGGAGGGAAATTTTGTTATGCGGCATTACCGTTGGTAAGCAAGATTCATATATCGGTTTTGTTCAAATTTTCTAACAGATGCAACGAGTAGTCCTTCGTTGACAGCCATCTTCAGTGGATGGGATAACGTTTCGTAGAAATGGATAAAGACGAATATCGTGCAAGGGTAAAAATTTTTATTGAAATAATGGGACTGCGATCCAGGTACAAACAGAGCTGAAGGAAGTTTGTGGGGGCTCTGCACCAGCCCTCAAGGCCATTTGTTACTGGATAAATTTAAAAGTGGCCGTAGGAGCTCTGGTTATGCTGCATGTTACGAATGCCTGAATGAGATTTTATTTTATTTTTTTTATGTTCCATAAAATTCATGCTATCATGATAGAAGACCGTCCCATTAAAATTCGTGAGATTGCTGAGATGGTAGCATCTCATATGAACGGGTACATAATGTCTTACATATACTTTGCGCGATGGGTGCCGCGTTTGTTGACTGCAGACCAAAAAAGCTCGAGGAAGGAAATTTCAAAATCGTATTTGGAAAAGTTGCAGCATAATCCGGTTAACTTCTGGCATCATTTTGGATTCACCACCATGCCCCAGAGACCAGACGGCAGTCAAAACACTAGGTTGGTGAAGGTGAAAGTGCGCCAAAAACGTTTTGTCGGTGGGAAAATTGGTAAACTTTTTGGGGGGGAGGGCTCACAGTGTGTCATCATGATTAACTATTTGTAAAAGGGTAAAACATTATGAAACGTTTGCATAGTGAGCAGAGGCGACCAAGTTTGGGCGCAAAAAAGTGTTCCTTCACAAGGACAATGCTCCTACTCGCATGTCGGCCGTTAGGATGGCAAAAGTGCAACAGATGGGCTTTTCGAAATAGTTTTCCATCTAACCCATTCCCGAGATTTGGCCTCAAGTGACCTTCTCTTTCCGAACCTCAAAAATAAAATCTCGTCAATACAGGTGATAATGTTCACCTTGAAGGGGAAGTCTGCAGTGTATTATATAATCAAAATAAACGCTTCAATGCTTTAAACTTTTGTGCCCTGTTCCACGTGGATAAAACCCGTCCCTCAAGCAGTTCGGATGAACCACGTCGTTTTAGTTAAAAGCCTTGTCCGCTCACGCGGCATTTTACTTCTCGACGTCTTCAACGTCGCTTTCTGAACCTGTTCTGTGCAGGTTTCACGGCAGTGCACATTCATTTATGAAGATGGATAGAGCAATGAAATTTTTCTGTAAACGTTATTTAAATGCTAATCTGCTCATAGCGTGAGCAGAATTTTTTCAGAACTATCCTAACCAACTTTGTTCTTTCATAACGCCATTCACAAACATAAATCTATTTTAACACATGGAAGAAAGAACAAAAACGGAACAAAACGTGTAGTTTTGGCAGGAAAAATTAGAGGAAATTTGTGCAAATCTTGAACGTTTGCCAACAAAACCATTTCCGAAATTAGCACGGAACGTGAAGAAAAGTATCAGTAATGAAATTATACGGACATCGCACTTAACAGTGTCAAGTAGAATATGTTTTCCCGATAAAATTTCAGCATCTTCTATAAGATGATTGTATGCCCGTTGTAGGGAGCAGAATTGAAGTATAGGCGCGGCCGACTGGGCCACGCTTTGTAACCGAGATGTAAACACATGAGCAGATAAGGTTTATAAATAAAACCTGATATCTAGAAATACATTTTAAATAAATTAATTTATGCAATTAAATATGTTATCCATCTTGATTTAAGTCTTCGCTTTTTTAAAAAAATGTAAATTAAGTTGTTACCTATAGGAGATACCCTTTTCCATTAGCATATTTGGTTGGGCTCGTTAATAACGTTTTCTGTACAATTCTTTAACATCTATAAGTTTAGTCTATAACATGTTCACTGCACAAAATTTCCCTCCATGTGGAGTTTTATCTTATAGAAGTCACAATAAACAACATGTAATTTTCATTGTCCACTATGTGCTATATATAAAAATTTATCAATTAACAAAAGGGCTAGTCAATAAAGAACGAGAATGTGTTTGTTAATTTGTTGTTTCTCTCCCATCCCACAGAGAAGATACAAATATGTTTATGGGAAGAAGAGATCTATCAGGTTAGAGGAAAAATTGGAAGAGCAAATGAAAAACTGTAAAATAATGTACAAGGTACATAGTATAAAAATACACCAGCAATAGACGAAAACAAAATTTATGTAAAATGCGCTAAGAAGCAATCTCTTGACAGCAACGACCTCGTCCGCTAAAACATCCCCAATAGATGGAAGGCAAACACAGGGATGCCCTAAAAGCCGCTTGTTGGTGATAGTCAATTTCAACGTGACGCATTGTACGGCGTTCGTGTAGGTTCACACTTATAAATATGACGATGACTAAAACAACAATGCCCAACTTGCAAATGACCTAAAACTACTTCTCGACAAACAATGAGAGAAGAGGTAGACCAACTAAAAGAGGCCGATTTGCTTTCCCGAAGTTTGTTACCGCTCTTCGCGTCAGTGCGAGATAACTATCTACGTTAGAACTCACTAAAATTTCCGAGTAAATACGTTGCTTTTTGTGATAGGAGCTAAATTAGATGTCTTCACTGCGACATCTGCGGCCTCGTTGCCCTGATTGAGGAACCCACAGCAGTGTTAAGCTCTCGCCCGCGTCAACTATTTATTTTTCTTTTTAATTTGTGGAAGCTCTTTAACAACTCAGGTCATCAGGGTCCCTTTCAATTCAGGGCGTGTGAAACGGATGGTAAATTTTGCTCAGAGACCTCTTCTTTCAGGCTTGAGGTTCTTTTTCATGCCGTAAATCTACGACACGGGACCCATGGCTTTACTTCCCTTTCGAAGGAAGCCATACTTAGAATTTTTATGCCCGAAAAAATCCACTGACCCTGACCGGGGTCGAACCCGCGATCTTTGGTTTATGAGGAAAGTATGGCTACCACGAGACCACCAGGACATATCTGCAGCAACTAGCGCAAACACTGCATTCTGGATCTTCTGTACAAGAGGATGGGAGTTGTACATATTTCGAAAGCTTAAAAGAGCACTCTGGGTATTAGAACATATTACCAAGAGTCCAGCCGCTGTTCCGATACACATTAAAGCGCGTATATTTCCACCATAAAAATAGAGATCACAGAGTTGAGACCAAAAATAAAACTACATCCATTAAAGACAACGGCACAGCCAACACCTGTATCCACTTTCAAGCCGTCGGTATGAATAAAATTACAGCCTTAAAGTGAAGAGAGTATCGTCCTAAAATGCTAACAAAGATAACGAGCTCCCCAAGCTGCGAAAAATACAGATAATTGGAAGTCCAAAGTCCTTAATATCTCGAAACCGATATCTGGATAGCTTTGGAGACAGAGACCTAGCAGAGTACAACGTGTCAAGCAAGGTATTAAAAACTGCTCATTCCTGGGATGTCGAGGTTGAGCAGCCATACACACCAACTAAAATGTCTATTCGAAAAAAACAGAGGAGATTCATCCAACTCCGGCACAGGACTCGCAAGAAAAGCTCCAATTGCGCCGATTCGGATTCAGTCGGTAATGAATTGGGTTAAGGCAACAAAGTATCGAAGGTCGCGCCGAGCCACATACAAAGCACCCACAATCGAGTTTGAACCGGATTAAAAACGGTAGAGGCGCAACAGCACCGCCCAGTCAGCTGCCCATTGATTCAGTTAATAAACGTAAAAGCACCGGCCTTTCAGTTGAGCTTTATGCAGTAACCAGCACAGTTTCAAAACCAAGGCAAAGAACTTCACTTCGTATGTAAAAAATGGGGATCTGGGTCAAAATGAAGAGAAAGCAAGGGAAACTCCTTGCAGCACTCCAAGCACAGAGGCGGTCCAGACAGTATTGGAGGTGATGTGCGGTGAGAAGAAAGAAAGATCGCAAAGCCGTGGACAAACAACGATGATGAAATCCTTGGCGGTAAACACTCCGTGTTAGAGTTGGTAGCGATGGCAAACTGTGTGATACTGAGTACCGAGCCCCGAAGCATACATTAAAAACCCAGTCTTTCATGAACTCCTGCATAAAAAGTTAAATCCAACCACGAATATACCCCTTCTCAGCAAGTATCATAGGTTTTCTCCAGATCAAAGAAAACAGCGACAGTTGGGCACTATCGTACATACCCGTCCATGATACACATCGATAAAGAAAAATTATTGATGAAAGAGCGATGCCGATGAAAACCGCGCTGGACATTTATAAAAAAAATCTGCGATTCCAGCCACCACATAAGCCGCCCGTTAACCACGCGTTCCTCACCTTGCAAACGCAACTGGAGAGAAAAATCAAGCGATAACTGGAAGGAAGGTGGAGGGTCCTTCCAGGTTTCGGTGAAAACTAAGTCGCAGGTCTAAGTGCTACTGTCCCGCTTCGGTATCACCGTATTCGGTATTCGTTATCATAGGGTAACGAGCTTGAAAGAGTTTCGGAACTCAGAAAAGGAAAGCATTTCCTTCACCGGAGCTCCTGTATACAGCGCTCTTCGCAATAGCGAAGAAGGTCGTGCTGGATGATCCCCGCGGCAGTTCACGCAGACGAGAGTGGATAAACATTCTCCCTCAAGAGTTTCTTGTCCACAGGTTGCACATACAGAAATAGCACTCTTAACTGACATGCTGGTGTGGCCGAAACATGGCATGGGGCTGGGAATATACGGGAGCACCTTCTATTACCTCGTACCCTGCCTTGATCCTCTGCAGTGGTTCAACCGTGTTAAAGGCGAGGAAGAGAGCACGGGTCGGCAGATCTCCGTCTTTCCTCTCCTGCACGGATTTGAATGGTGTTTAAACCGTTTAAACTACTGGGGCATTTTAGGCAGTGGATACACGAGATGAAATGATAAACTGGAAAAGTACTTCTTTTTAAGGAAGAGAACGTTCCGGGTTTAGATTTAGGGTACATCCCCGGCATTTGCCACTTATGACTGAGGAAAACCTGGAAAAACCCTTAGTCCCTTAGGGAGAACGGTTCTGGTGGGAATTGACAGACTTCCTGCTCACAGGTCCGCGCCTGAACGACCTCGAACACCCGTGGCAGAGCCTACACACGATAAACTGATGTGACGCCTTATTCCGCCAGAAAACTCCGAATTTCAGTACCAGACATTCCGTCAAGTTTGGTGGTGTTATTCTTGAGACGAATTTAGGGTTCCATGCTGCTCAACACAGACAGGATATCCGTGGAGAATTATCCCCTTAAGTTAAATATTTATTTGGGTTAGCCCTAACGTCTCCAGCAAAAGAGATCCATTTTTTAATTGAATATAGCATTTTACGGGGTCAAAGATGTTATCTATACTCTTCTGAATGATAAAAGCCTTACACGACAAATGGAAACTTACTTCTGTTCTACTTATAACTAAATAAAGAGGGAATTGCTTTTTATTTGCCGTTTAAAATTATTATTATTATTCACCGGGTTCTTCCTCCAAGATTGCAACTGTCTCCGATGATAGGCTGCTTCTTGGGTGCCACTTCGGTTTATATGAGTTGACCTGCCCAAGACAGAATTCACTTCCGGTCATATCTCCCAGATTGATTGATTTATTTATGGACGCTCTTTAACATCTCAGGTCATCAGCGTCTATCTCCCAGAATCTAGACAGAGGGACCTAATCGTCTTCAGGAAGTAACAGTTCATGCAATGGTCCCTCCCCGGGTCTGGCCTTTACCAGCTGATACACTTTCGTCCTATGTGATAATCCAGTGCTGGAAATTACTCTCTTGCCTAGTTACATTTTACCGCGTCAAATATGGGGGCACTCATCCAACTAAGAACAGGGAAGTTAGATGAATAAAAAATAAAGTTGGCGAAATTCAAAAGGGTCAAACACGCTAAGCGTCGACTGGAGGAAGCAGCTCGGGTGCCTCGGGGTAGCTAAACCCTGTAATAAATAAGGGGGCCCCTGAGGGATATAGAAGCGTACGCGATGTTACTGCAAGCATATTACATTTATGTTCTGCCACAACCAACCACACTTTTTGGTTCAAAGAGTTTAAGAAGGACCGTGTTTCAAAAACAAAGGGTGATTCAGGCTCTCCAATCACTACTGTGGGCGACACCTGGTTAACGCAGCTACCGCCATTGTTTGGGAAAATCAACGAATATCAGTGGAGAGGCCTGCAAACATATTACATATTTCCCATTGTAATGCGTCCATCATTCTGCACGATTGCTTACACATGAAAAGTGCCTGTGCCAGATGGGTGCCCAGATAGCTGAGGTCTGTACAGATGATGCCAGTGGGCATGTGTCGGGAGCTTCAACGTCTGGTAGCGGAGCATGACGAGGCTTACCTGAATTTCATCATTACAAACGATAAGACTTGGCTTCACCATTACGATCCCGAAAGCAAACGGGCGCGTTCAGTCTGCATATGTGGTTCTCCTACACCAAAAGGAATCCAATGAAAACTGGTTACCGCCTTCAGCATGACAATGCACACTCTCACATTTGCAACTTTTTCCTCACCATCTGGCCAGAAAAATGTCATGTGGCCCCACCAGCTACACAGCCTGGATCTAGCTCCTAATGACTTTTCTGTTTCCTCTTCTCAAAAACGTGCTGCAGAACCAATGTTTTGGTTCATCAACGACTGTCGTGATAAAGGCGGAGGAGTTCTGAAGACGTTGTCAAAAACAGTTTCCAGCACAACTTCCAGGACTGGCAGCACATTGGGCCAAGTCATACAACTCAATGTGGAACACCTAAAAAATGACCATATCAATCTTGACCCTGCCTATGCACTTCATAAGTAACAAAACCATTCTCAGTCTTTACTGACTAGCCCTCATATATATATATTGTGATTTTAATATTCTGTTAACATTTCTTGTTTCAGAGGCAGAAAGGTATGGCAGACAACTTGCAGATGAATTTGAACAATATTATGAAAGTGGACAGGAATCTCCGCAATTAAAGCAGCTTGTGCAAAGATTCTCTTTGCCAGAAATCACTGACTGGATTCCATTACCTGATCCATATTCTAGCACAATCTGCACCCTATGCTATGCCACAGCTAATGCGATCCTTAAATATTATTATGCTCGGAAGACACCCAATGAAATTCAGAAACTCATTGAAGCTATGTGCATTACATTTAAAATTAGTACACCAAATGTCTGCCATGGAGCAATTTCTATAAATCTGGTAAGTAATATTAGTTCTGGGGTGACAAACAACCTGACACCTTATTTAGGAATGTGCATCAACCAACTGTTTCTAATCATTTTATCAAAATCAGTCCTGTGTCAAATAAAGATATTCAGCATCTAAGTGTATGGATTCCTTATTCCTATAACATGTTATAGGACAGAAAAGGTTGAAGAAACTGACTTATGATGTTGCTGACTTTAGCAGAAATCAAAGTAGGCTGAAACAATGAATAGAAGTCAAAAAGCAAATATAAGAATATTATAGGGGAATACTGTAATATAATAAATATAATCACTATTGATATTGGTTACTCTATAATTACAAAATTATTCAATACATATAGGAAAATGGACAATTTTACATCAAAGAAGACACCATGTGTCAGGAGATCAGTCCTTTGCCTTAGCTGAAGAGTCAGTCCTGGTGGTGTAGTGGTAACCATACTTGCCTTGTAAACCCAAGATTGTGGGTTCAATCCAGGCCAGGGTCAATGGATTTTTTTGGGAGTAAAAATCCTAAGTATGGCTTCCTTCAGGAGGGAAGTAAAGTTGTGGATCCCATGTCACAGATTTATGGCACAAAAAAAGAACTGAAAGAAGAGGCCTATGAGCAAATTTATTGGTTTTTTCACATCCTGAATTGAATGGGACGCTGATGACCTGAGATGTTAAAGAATGTCCTAAATAAAACAATCAACTTCTTAGCTGAAGGAATGCTTGCCTTAAAATGCATTTTGTCAGGGCTACATCAAGATCAGTGATTAAAATGTTTGCAGAAATCAGGGAGTCACATTTTAGTCTCCTCAAAGAATTCACTCATTGAAAATTTTCAGGAAGGATTGAAAAAAAATTGTAAAATAAGAAAGTATTTTTCACAAACTAATAAAAGCACAGTGCTACACTTCAGAATTATAATATGAAAGTTGGAAATGCATATTCAGCAAACAAAAAAGTTCAACATCAATATTGTTGACAAACTGTTATACCATTTTCATACATTTTCCCCATCATATACTCTAGTTTAACATTACTGTGCATTACTTAGCTAACTAAAGAAAACATTGGAGAATTTTTTATGTGACAAAAGAAAAACAAAATATAAATAAAGGATGTATGGCTAACAAGAAAACATAGGTAGCTTGAGTATATTTATTTGGCATGAGACTGTATTCTTTTCATTCTACTTTTGTTGTGTTAGTCACCAGTTTTTCTTGATTACAGTTCATTAAGCACTACAGCATAATATGCAGCTGTCTGCAACTGCATTAGAAATAAGTATGTCTTTCAAAACAAAATATTTAATGAATACACTTTTCTTTCAGGAGCCTATATTGTACATCATCAATAACACAGAGTACCTGACTGCTAGCAGAATATGTGGCGTTGTTTTTCAGTCTTATCAGTGTGCCCCATATGATCCAAGTTTAGAATGGACAGTAGATATAGATATGGGTCCTAAGCCAGAGTCCTCAGTTAATTCTGCTGTAAGATATAAGGTATATAATTTTTAAAGTGGACAAATTGAATTTGATTTTGCCTTTCAGTGATCCGTAAAGTACTGCACATATCATGACTTTCTAATGGATTCTCGATAATTAATTCTTCTTAACTTTCTGTATACCAAGATGGGTACAATTGTACCCTACCTGTCATTTTTTAATTATTGTGTACATTTAATTTCTGTAAGATTCATCTGTAGTCACATTGTCAAAATTATATTCAAATATCATGATATGTCAAAAGTAAAAATAAAAGTTAATTTAAATATTGTACTTACGAAGCTGTTGACAATGGAGTGGTAATATATCCTAAACTTAGGTATTCATTTTTTACACTACAGTGAGCAACTGAAGATAGGAGAGATTCTCCCAAAACATATCTTATTTTTATGTAAGTGGAGTTTAGTGTAAAAAATGAGTACCTAAATTTAGAAAAGTTAACTCAATTAAATGTACTTACGAAGCTGTTGAAAATGGAGTGGTATATATATAAACAATGTAATACAGTTTTTTTCACACTAACTCCATTCACTTGCATAAAAATCTGGACTAATATTTCGGGAGTGATCCCTCCCATCTTCAGCCTGTAGATAATATGTCTGTATTACATTGTTTATATTAGAAAAGTTAATTTATTTAAAATTAAGCCCCTTTATTAAGCTGAATACAATACCTTAGTAAAGAGAGTGCACTATTTTTTCCCTTCTCCAGAGAGCATGATAATTGTTTAATTGTTGACAATACATTTTACTTGTCTCAACAATGCAACATTTCTTAATGTATGACAACAATGCAGATATCATTAACTTATCAATGATTTTGTAAGCAGCAAGTAATGAGACACAGTATTATAAAGAAGTTTTAGCATTAAATTCTAGAAGCATGAAAAATATTGAAGTGAAAAGGACAATCTTGAGAATCCAAAAGGTTTGGAAGATGTAATGAATATTATGTATTCTGCAGACAATGATGATAATGACCTTATTTTTGAAGCATTGGAAACTGACAGTTTTATTCAAGAAATTGATGTAGTAGATGATATTTTGACATGTGATGGTAGTGATAATACTGAAAGCATAATTCTACCAACACAACATGATTCACATAGATCTATCTACACATCCAAGAGAGGGATGACCTGGGAAGCATGTAAGAGAAACAGCAGATGGTTCAACCAGGAAATATTGAGAAATGTGGCCTTACAGCGCTTCATCTAAAAATGCTACTACTATTAATGAGGCATTTGTATTATTTCTTGACACAGAAATAATTCAGGGTATTGTAAATAACATAAATCAAAAAGCAATTTATAATTACCAGTCTTTAGATTCATCTGGTGATGATAAAAAGCATGAATGAATCCCAACTAACATCACAGAAATATATTCATTTGTAGGTGTTACTGTTAATTGTGGGTGCACTAAAGGTGAAGCAAGAACCTCTATCCATGTTGTGAGGGACAGATCCAAAGTTTGAAAGGAGATTTTTTCCAAGCATAATTTTTCAAGAAATCATTTTGTTGAATTACTCAGGTTTATCAGATATAATTTATAGACTTGTGAAGAATGAAAGAAGAGTGACAAATTGAATGCTTTGAGAGAAGTGGTCACAGTATTTTCATCACAGTGTCAAAAGCACTATAGGCCAGATTCTGATCTGTTTATAAACAATTTGGTTTCTGTGGGAGACGCCCATTCCACATATATATGAAATCAAAACCTGCAAAGTATGGTGTGAAAACATGTATACTGTGTTATGTTAAAACCACATATGTTGTGAATAAGCAAGTTTATATAGAATTAAGCTTGCCAAGTTATGTTAAACATGACTAGATCATTGAAATCGATACATGGAATCACTACCAATAACTTTTAATTAGGGTTCAGCTGGATCAAGAACTTTTGAAACATGGACTCACTAAGAAAAAATATAACAAACTCCATTAGAACCCCAGCCTACTCCTGCTAGTAAGGAATTGTCATTAATGTTTGACTTCAACAAAGACCTTACTCTCATCTCATATGTGCCCAAAAAAAATAAAGCAGTCATTCTTCTAAGTTGTGAGCTCATGAAGATACCTGTGAGAATGAAGAAAATGGACATTTGCCAAATATTATACTCTATTACAATCATATTGAAAGGAGCAGTCAACACACGAGATAAAATAGCCACCAAATATTCCTGCAGCAGAGCTACAAATAGATGGCAATTCCTATTATTTATGAACATTATAGAATTACCGGGGTTAATGGATTTGTTATATGGAAGACTAAAAAACCTAAATGGAAAGGTAAATCACCAGACAGAAGAAGAAAATTCTCCTCAGTTGTCAAAAGCTTTTATAAAGGCATATGTGAAAACCAAATTAAGGAAAATTAGTGGGATATCATCATGATCTGCAGCTGCAATGAAGAGCCTTCTGGGAGATGAAGCCATGGAGAAAGAGGAAAGAAAGAGTAAAAACAGGCCCTAAGCATTGGATGATGCAAACTATGTATAAAAAAATAGGAAATCCAGGAAAAGGTGTTATCCGTGTTTGTGTTATTCTGTCAGTAAAATGGTAAAAGACTTGTTCAGAGGAGTTTAAGTGATTTGATGAATGAAATTGTGTGTGAAATTATAAGATTGTTTAATATTACTGTTATTAAGTTGATAGCACTTCATTTTTTGAAACAGAATAAGAAGAAATAAAAGTTTATGTTTAGGTATATGTACCCACTTTGGTTGTAGATCCAAATTCGTATGTTCAATCCCCAATAATGGTTGATGGATTTTTTCAGGCATAAAAATTCTAAGTATGGTTTCTTTTGGAATGGAATTAAAGCCATGGGTCCCATTATCATAGATTTACAGCAAATAAAAAAGCCTCAAGCCTGAAAGAAGAGGTCTCTGAGCAAAATTTATATGCCAATTCATGTCCAAAACTGAATGGGATGCTGATAAAATGAGATGTTAAAGAGCATCTGTAAATAAACCAAATAAATAAATATCCACCTTCATAATTCATGAAAACTTTAAAGCTCAGTATTAAGAAGGTTAATATTTATGAAATATTCCAACAACCACATCTATATTCTTTCACAGAATTATTCAAAAGTAAACATTTACTTGCTTTTATAAATATTGTACTTACGAAGATGTTGACAATGGAGTAGTAATATATCCTAAACTTAGGTATTCATTTTTTACACTAAACTCGACTTACGTAAAAATAAGAAGCGTTTCAGGAGAATCTCTCCTATCTTCAGCTGTTCAATGAACCGCCATTACTCGAAACAATGGCTAGACAACCAGATGTTCCTGTGGTGGCCTCTGTTGGTTGAAGCAGGAAGTTGCTAAGTTCATCCATAGGAGGAAACTCGAAATTCATTAGGTTTTCTGTTTTTTTAATATGAAAATTTTTTCCATAGTGGATAACTCCAATGGGTTGTAAAGATGTTTCAGCAGTTTAATGCCCAGTTTTATTTCATGATTTTTGGTCCAAAAGTTACCTGCTACTGCTGATTTATCCACCTGCTTAAACCGAATATTCCTAAAATGTTCTTTCCCCCAAATTTCTCTTTGTTTTACCTATGTAGCTCTGCTCACAATCTGCACAGTTTATTTTGTAAATTCCTGATTTCTGTAATGCTGGTATGGAGTCTTTTACTGTGCAACCTAATAAATTCTTGATGTTGTATCTGTTCTTTGGGGCTAACATTATCCCATGTTCTTTGAAAATTTTCTTGAACTTGTTGTGGTAAATTGGATGGTAGGTGAAACTTTTGAATTTGTATTCTTCTTTTGTGTTTTTCGGTGTGGAAACTTCCCTTATCCCTTTTTGTCTGTTTTAGATTTATTGATAATTTTTATCATTGGGTCTTTGTTGAAACCATTGATTATAACTGTCTTTATTATTTGTTTGTATTCTGTTTTGTACTCTGCTTTTGTACTCTGCTTTTGTACTCTTCATCAATCTGTGTGCCAAACTGTGAAACACTGCATATTTATGTGGAATGGGGTTATAACTCTCCTTTTTTATGTAGTTTTCTGTGTGTGTTTCTTTACTGTAAATTCAAAAATTCAAACAATCTCCATTTCTTATAATTTTTAAATCTAGAAATGATAGCCATCCATTTCTTTCTTCTTCTATGGTCAATTTTATAGATTCATGTTGCAAATTAAGAAGTTTCAGGGCATCTATTGAGTGTTTCTTTGGTATTATTGCAAAAATGTCATCCACATACCTATACCATTACTTGAAAATTAAAGGGAAGGCTTTTGTGATATGTATTTCAAATGAGCTCATGAATAACTCTGCTAGAAAAGGTGACAAAGGGTTTCCCAAAGTTAGGCCTGAAACTTGTTGGTAATATTTTTTGTTGAAGCTGAAGTAATTTTGTTTAATAGAAATATTAGTAAGTTTTAAGAAGTCTTCTATTTTTTTGTTTTTAAATTTATGAATGTTAATTTAGCATAAGCATAAGTATCTCTATAAGTATGCTCAGGAATAAGGCATTTACATAAAATGAAACCATTATATCTCCAGCCATAATTCTGCTATTTTTAAGTTTTTTGACTAGATCAACTGAATTTTTAATGCTCAAACTTTGGAATCTCTTAAAAGAGTTGAAGACATGGATACATTTTTTTGCTACCTGGTATGTGGGTGAACTGATATTGTTTATTATTGATCTCATGCTGTTACCATTTTTATACATTTTAGGTAATGCATAAAGCCTGGGTAGTACTCGATTACTCTGTGTGATATTCTGTTTTTCAGTAGTGAATAGTGTTTTGACTTCGTTTAATGTTTTGTTTAATATAATAAAAATAGCAGAATTACGGCTGGAGATAATGGTTTCATTTGATGTAAATACCTTATTCCTGAGCATACTTATAGAGATACTTATGCTTATGCTAAAGAAATGGTTAACATCAATAAATTTTGCAAGATTGCGGGTTTGAACCCGGCCAGGATTGATGGATTTTTTCGGGCATAAAAATCCAAAGTATGGCTTCCTTAGGAAGGGAAGTAAAGCTGTGGATCCTGTGTCATACATTTATGGAGGAAAAAGAGCCTCAAGCCTGAAAGAAGAGGCCTCTGAGCAAAATTTGTCGGCCGTTTCACGCTCTGAATTGAATGGGATGCTGATGACCTGAGATATTAAAGAGCGTCCGTAAATAAACAAATAAAAACATCAATAAATTTAAAAAAATAGGATATAGAAGATTTATTAAAATTTACTAATATTTGCATTAAACAAAATTACTTCAGCTTCAACAAAAAATATTACCAAGTTTCAGGCCTAATTATGAGAAACCCTTTGTCACCTTTTCTAGCAGAGTTATTCATGAGCTCATTTGAAATACATATCACAAAAGCCTTCCCTTTAATTTTCAAGTCATGGTATAGGTATGTGGATGACATTTTTGCAATAATACCAAAGAAACACTCAATAGATGCCCTGAAACTTCTTAATTTGCAACATGAATCTATAAAATTGACCATAGAAGAAGAAAGAAATGGATGGCTACCATTTCTAGATTTAAAAATTATAAGAAATGGAGATTGTTTGAATTTTTGAATTTACAGTAAAGAAACACACACAGAAAACTACATAAAAAAGGAGAGTTATAACCCCATTCCACATAAATTTGCAGTGTTTCACAGTTTGGCACACAGATTGATGAAGAGTACAAAAGCAGAGTACAAAACAGAATACAAACAAATAATAAAGACAGTTATAATCAATGGTTTCAACAAAGACCCAGTGATAAAAATTATCAATAAATCTAAAACAGACAAAAAGGGATAAGGGAAGTTTCCACACCGAAAAACACAAAAGAAGAATACAAATTCAAAAGTTTCACCTACCATCCAATTTACCACAACAAGTTCAAGAAAATTTTCAAAGAACATGGGATAATGTTAGCCCCAAAGAACAGATACAACATCAAGAATTTATTAGGTTGCACAGTAAAAGACTCCATACCAGCATTACAGAAATCAGGAATTTACAAAATAAACTGTGCAGATTGTGAGCAGAGCTACATAGGTAAAACAAAGAGAAATTTGGGGGAAAGAACATTTTAGGAATATTCGGTTTAAGCAGGTGGATAATTCAGCAGTAGCAGGTAACTTTTGGACCAAAAATCATGAAATAAAACCGGGAATTAAACTGCTGAAACATCTTCATAACCCATTGGAGTTATCCACTTGGAAAAAAATTTTCATATTAAAAAAACAGAGAAAGCCTAATGAATTTCGAGTTTCCTCCTATGGATGAACTCAGCAACTTCCTGCTTCAACAGAGGCCACCACAGGAACATCCGGTTGTCTAGTCATCATTTCGAGTAATGGCGGTTCAGTGAACAAGTGAAGATAGGAGAGATTCTTCTGAAACGCTTCTTATTTTTACGTAAATCGAGTTTAGTGTATAAAATGAATACCTAAGTTGGATTTATTTTTATTTGCCTTTTTGTTTACTTAAGGTACTTAACATCCAAAGATTTTTAGTGATGAATGGAATGAAATTATATTACAAATGAGTATGGAGTTTGTCAGCATCTAAAATTATTTGGCATTTAACTATGTAGAACTTAGACTCTGTACTACTTTATGACAAAATGTGTTAAATACATGCTTAAACTTGAACATTTCTGTGTTTGAAAGTCTTAAAGCTATGAAACACTAATAAATGCAATCTATTTTATTACAAAGTGGTACACAGTTTGAAGATAACAGCATGCATTTAGTCAACTTTAGATCTAGATTTGTAAAATTTCTTGCCATCTATAATTTCAGGATACTGCCCACAAATTTTCTTATTTTGCAATTATACAAATGATGTTTTTGTTGCTTTATAGGGTGCATCTGAAAATATTCAAGTCATTCAACTTACTGACATACACTATGAGCCAACATATGAGGTAAATGGGAATGCTGAATGTGGAGAACCAATGTGCTGCAGAAGTAGCCAAGGCAATGCAACAGACCCCAGTAATAATTCTGGTTATTGGGGAGACTACAGAAAGTGCGATCTGCCCTGGCATTCAATACAAAACTTGCTCCATCATGTTAAGACTGCACACAAGGTATAAAGTGCCTAAGATCACCAATCAAAAAAACATAATGCATTTATATATCCCTGATCATCAGACAATTTATAAATAATATTTTACTATGTAGTTATATATACACTATAATAGGTGATTATGATCCTTTGCAGGAAAAATATTAACTTATTTGGTGCGGCTCACTTCCTGATCCCTTTCAAAGTAAGGGGCTTGGTATTCAAAACCTTAACCTTACGGGCTTTATACTGCTGGAACCACTTCTGAAATGGTTTTCAACTCTGCTGTTGCAATGTATATAATGTCCTCTTAGCTGCAAATGTAGAACAACCAGAAGTCAGACAAGGTCTTGTCCATAGACTAAGAATTCCAGCATAAGATTGAAATGTATTTATTTCTTTGTCACAAAATTCTGGATATAGAATCTATGCTTCATACATTCCATTATCCCAGGAAAACTAAAATGAGACATCACATAGAAACAGTACTTCATTCACCAGATGCCTCACAGCGACTTGAAGGTTAGGCATGCCTAGTAAAATTTTTGTCTACACATGAAGTTTCCCTGCACTTCAGCGTATTTTTGCAATTCAGTCATAATTACTTTCTGCAGAACAAAACAAAGTCTGTTACTTTTAAGGTATACCATGCATCTATATAGCTTAGAGAATTGATAAGGTCAATCATCAGAGTACTTTGAAGCTGATGTGTAATTTCAATAAAAGCATGGGTCATTTCCTTAGCACAAATGTTTATATCTCATAAGTAGTTCACAAAATCTCTGCTTAATTTAAACTTGAATGAAATGGATATATATACATGATGTGGTATCCACAATATTAGGGACAGGTGCTACTATCTCAACAGTAGTTGCAGTAGAGTTTTGTACCGCTAGGTGGCAACACTAGCACATCTGATGAGTGAAATGTGTAGATGTGTTGAAATTCTATAGTACTTTTCATGATACTCTGTGTAGTGTGTGGCAATTTTACGATGGATCCAAGATTGGAACAGAGAGCGTGAATCAAATTTTGTGCAAATCTCGGGAAAAATGCAATGGAGACCCTCGTAATGATTCAACAAGTATTTGGGGGGCAAAGCATGATCCGTACACGTGTGTTTGAGTGGCATGCTCGGTTTAGGGCCGGCCGTACAGCTATTGAATACTATGCTCACACCGGTAGGCCTATCAGCTGCACAACGCCTGACATTGTTGCCAAAGTTTAACACCTCATTCGTGAGGATCGACATCGAACCATTGAATACCTTGCTCATGAAGTGGGAATTGGTTATGGGACATGCCATCGAATTTTAACTGATGAATTGGGCATGCATCATGTCGCCGCAAAATTTGTGCCAAGGACACTGACTGCTGATCAGAAGGCGCAGCGTGTTGAAGTTTGCACGGAGTTTCGTCAGGTCGTATCCGATGACCCAACCTTCTTGTCCAGGGTCATCACCGGCGACGAGAGCTGGATGTACGCTTAAGACCCTGAGACAAAACAACAATCCTCCCAGTGGAAGAGCCCGAACTCACCAAGACCAAGACAAGTCAAGAGCAAAGTCAAGAGCATGCTCCTTGTTTTCTTTGATGCCAAGGGGATTGTGCACAAAGAATTCGTCCCACCAAATCAAACAGTGAATTCTACGTGCTACGTTTTGCGACGGCTCTGTGAAGATGTGCGGAGACGACTGTGGTGGCTGTTGCATCACGATAATACGCTCTGTCACAATTCCTTGTTCACCAGGAGCTTTTTGACGAAAAACAACATGACGGTTGTCTCCCAACCACCGTACTTGCCTGATTTGGCACCCTGCGACTTTGCTTTATTCCCTAAACTGAAAATCAAGTTGAGAGGACCTCGGTTTGAAATAATTGAGAGGATTCAAGAAGAAACGCTGTCTGTGCTAAATACCCTCAAAGAACATGACTTTCAAGGTGCACTTGGAAAAGGGCAGAATCGCTGGGACCAGTGTATACGTGTGGAAGGGAACTACTTCGAGGGTGACGGCGGCCATTAGTCTCAAAATAAGTTTTTGACCAGAGGGTAGCACTATCCCAAATGTTCTGGATACCACCTCATATATATAAAAATGGGCAAGGTATAACTGCAGGACATTTCACATTCATTTTTTATTATTTTTGGAATTGCTGTTATGATGACAAATATGATTATTGTGGATTTAAGAAGTGTTTGTTTTTATGCACATACTGAAGAATACAAGCCTTCTCAACATTAACCAACACATAGTCATACTGTTACTGTCAGCAAATAAGAATCAGCAGACATATGTGCATGGCTCTAGGGTTTACTTTCTCCAATTGAACGAAACATTCAGACAATTTTCTACAGTAAAATATGACATAACAGAAAGCACACCACTTCCCTGCCAACTTGCTTCCTTAAAACTTAATTTATGACATTTTTGGAGCTTCATAAATTATAGTATTTGTTTTCTAATATCTGGGATAAAATCATTCAGAGAATTTTGTTTAAATTTATTTTCTCTTAATATGGGCTAATGATAGTCTCAAACTGGTTAAAAGTCCTTGAATAATGCTAAACATTTTAATGCAAATAACATTGATCATTTGAATGAAAAAAGTGTAAAAACATTTAACAAGAAATGAGTCATTTTAATGCAAAAATGAGCTGATACAATATAAGCTAGTTCTTCATTGTAATACAATAAGTTATTTAATATTCAATTTAAATATCTGATTTAAGAAACTCTTTGTAACAACATTTGATTGTTAAAAAATTTAAGTCTGAATATATTGATAAGCAAACATTTTACAAACCACTTCTACCAATAATTTAGCAGAAAGGGCTATGAA
The DNA here is from genome assembly GCA_030762175.1 of Metallyticus violacea. Lineage (NCBI taxonomy): Eukaryota > Metazoa > Arthropoda > Insecta > Mantodea > Metallyticidae > Metallyticus > Metallyticus violacea. The sequence continues at coordinate 14,281,203 of CM060846.1, read as the reverse complement.
TGGAAGACACTCAAAACTTCTACTATACTCATAGCTTTAGATTTATTTAAAATAAAAGAAGTAGCACTGAACTGAAAAATCCTACTCCTTGATTTGGCGAACAAAATTAAATTGCCGAATTTCTCTGTTAACTTTCATTTGTTTTCATGCAACAGAACAATATTATTCTCAATAATTACATTCTGATTTTGTAACAAACTTAAATGTCATTATTTTCCTCTATTTATCTTCCTTGCAGAATGCAGACTATATTTACATGACTGGAGATATTGTGGATCATGCAGTGTGGGATACAAGCCCTGAGAAGAATACCAAAGCAATAACTAAGTTCATGAAAGAATTAAGTTCTCTATTTGGAGATAAACCTTTATTTCCTATTTTGGGGAATCATGAACCAAATCCAGTGAATGTGTGAGTGCAACCATTTTAAAATTAGTTGATAGGGACCTTAAATAAAATAAAGATGTGCAAGTTGGAATAGTGATGATTAAGTCAAATCCTTGATCTCTGTTCAAATTTAATCTTACATACAGTGCAACATTAAGAGAAAAAATTGATGAGTACGGACAAAAAGTAATTTAAAACTTTTTCCCCCCAAGAGCAACACTCAAATTTTGATAATATGCAGAATTTGCCTCAGCACTGCTCTGAAAGTCTTTGCTAATCTTATTTAAACTTCAAAGTATTAGGTATCAGTTTCAATAATGCAGCACAAGCTGTTAATTGAAAAAAATTTTTAAGAAATTACAGAAATTAGTTGTAGTATTTTCAAAGGTTCCCTTAAAATATTATCTAGAGGAACTAGGTATTATAAAAACTAGTAAAACAAATAAGATTGTAAAAGCACTATAATTTCTATTTGAACACCACTGGCACACAAAATATGCATGTTGAAATAGGAGTCCAATATGAAAACCAAAGGGAGAAGTTTGTGGATGTAATAGCTGGCCAGGACATGTAGCTCAATATTTAGAGCACTAGTGTAATATGTCAAAGATTAGTGGTTCAAGTTTTGGTTATGATCTTAATTCTCTCTTATTCGACTTCTATTTGAAATGCTATAATTTAATTACATCTTCTCTTAAACTGTTCTATTTTTAAATTTAGATAAAGATAATGCACCCAAGGCTTTCATATGGAGAATATAAAAGCACTTTAATTCTGTACTAATTTGAAATGCTTTGGAAATAAAGTTTAAGATATCTCACTTCAATTTATATTTCTACAGGTTTGCTCCACTGCACATCAAACAAAAAAACCTTTCTACACACTGGCTATTTGAGCTAGTAGCAGATCTATGGTCTCCCTGGCTTCCAGCAGAAGCAAAAGACACTATACTTAGAGGAGGATTTTATTCTGTATTAGTTAAACCTGGTTTCAGAATCATTGCTCTAAATAATAATGTCTGTTACACATTCAATTGGTAAGTAAATTTTGGTACATAGATAGACAGGGGATGGAGGAGGAAATTTGGCACCTAAGTTACGCTGATGAAACTTTTGTACTTATGACAGAAGAGGGGATGGGAAGAGGGAAATACAGCCTCCAGGGGTAGGCTTCATGCATGAAGACAAGGCCCCTCAATTTTTATATAGATCCCAGATTTTGGCAGGTCTGCATGAACGATGGCAATCTCTTCCCCTACACAAGGATGTCCAGGTGCTCCCAATATTCATAAATAGACATATGGTTTTTTATTTAACAACATCAATGTTGATGATTGCAATAGTGATACAATAAATTTTATCTACAGAGGTACATTTTACTGATACTTTCAAAGAAACTATCTGAATGGAACAAATAATATCAGAAAATTCTTAGCTCTCAACTTCTGCAAACAATCCCTTTTCTTGTAATGTAGAATTCTAAAAACTTTACATTCCATAAAATATGCCTTCAATTCCTTTTGCCATGTCAGACAAATTATAAAACTAAGAAAAGCAAATGCTGCCTTTAAAATCAAATGAGTTTAAAGTATTCTTCAGTGAATTATTGAATGATAAGTAATGTGTGATGGAAATTAGATTCAATGCATTGAAGAGCTTTCAAAGGGGATGGAAAATGATGAATATTAGGCAGGAGACAGTAGGTGTGAGGAAGGAAAAAGTTTGAGAATAAGTCTTATGTGTACAGAATTTATCATATTTATATTAAATTAAAAGAAAAAATTAAAGTAAATAAATAAAAAAAGGAACAATGAGGAATCTGTAAAAGATGACAGGATGGAGGAGGAGGAGGAGGAGGAGGAGGAGGAGAAGAAGAAGAAGAAGAAGAAGAAGAAGAAGAAGAAGAAGAAGAAGAAGAAGAGGAGGAGGAGGAGGAGGAGGAGAGGAAGGAGGAGGAGGAGGAGGAGGAGGAGGAGGAGGAGAGGAAGGAGGAGGAGGAGGAGGAGGAGGAGGAGGAGGAGGAGGAGGAGGAGGAGGAGATGATGAAGATTATATAATGAGAAAACAGTGCATGTTTTGAGGACCAAGTTACATTTGACATTGACAGTTTATTCATCCATCCTTCTGAAGCAGTAAAATAAAGAAATGAGAATGAGGCACAATTCAGTGTTACCAATTTTTTCATAAAAAGAGTATTCATTTCAAATAAAAGTTAATTTTTATTACTGTTAAAATTGTGTATATTAAATTATACATATGTATTTGCCTTCTTTAAAGGTCTTTAATATGCTAATTTACTATGTAGTTTTATGTTTAAGAACATTTCAACCCAAGTTTGTCACTATGTTTAGTAGTCTATTACTCTCTCAGTTCCTATTAAGTTGAACTTGTGCAACTCCACCATACTGCTACTTAAGGTGCCCTTTGCTTACATATTTTTCCTGTTACTATATTCGTAATACACATAGTTCATTTTTTTGTTTTTGTTTTTTTACTTACAGGTGGCTGCTATATGATCCAAAGGATCCATATGACCAACTAAAATGGCTAGCTGAAACACTTGCTACATCAGAAAAGAATGGAGAAAAGGTACATATACTTGGACATGTTCCACCTGGAGATTCCTCATGTTTAAAAACATGGAGCCGTGAATACCAAAAAATTATTGACAGGTGGGTGAACTTTCACAGCCAGGGTTAATTAGGCTAGAGGACTCTTCCAAGCTGTAGGGACATGGTGCACTGGGCTTCTTCCCATCTCCTTCTGAGACATTTCATCCACATTGTTGGTGGCATTTCCAAGTAATTTCATGTTTTTTAATAGTGTATTCTGATTTTCCTGCTGAGGCATCACAAACAGTGGACATTGATGATACATGAGATGAAATTATATATGGGTAAAGAATTTTCTTTTAAGGAAGGAAGCATTTCAGGCCTAAGATGAGGGTGTCTCCCCAGCATTTCCAATATGTGAGAACTAAAAAAATCTAGAAAAAACCTCAGTAAGGGAGGACAGTCCTGATGGAAATCATACCGCAGACCTGCCTCTTACATGTCTGCACCTTAATGAGGACTAAAGTGATGGTAGGTCACGTTATGGTATGCAAGATAATGAAGCCTGATTAATCTGGTTGGTTTTCCTGGTGAGAAGACAGATTAAGGTTTGCTGAGACTTCTGACTGCTGGCAATGCAGTACTGGTTCTGAATGATTCACATAGACATTAGGTTTCAGGGATTTGTGAAGTTGGACACCAAGTATAAAATCATTCCAATTGGCAACCAAAAGTGTGCCACCTCCTTACCTTCCATCAAACTCACAACAATTATTCTATATCTTTCATCCAATGCAGCAGTTAAGTTCATGTGGATAGGTACCCTTGCAACACTACTCAGGCTGAGTTGGATTATCAAACTATTTCATTCTCATTAAGTTTTATACTTTCTTACATTCTGTTAAATTGTTTTGACGCTTGTGGATTACTAGGTAGTTATAGAATCCATAAGCATTAAAAAAATTGAACAGAAAGGAAGTAAATTAAATACTTCATTCAGCATGGCATCCATTTATAAAAAAGTTCAAATTAAATTTTCATGTGAATAAATCAGCGACCAGTACTGCACCATCATCAAGTTGGAGCCTCAGCAAACCTCAGCTCACCATTTCATCCAGCAGAGCTAAGGAGCAGAACACTGCTGCCAACTAAACACTGCTTCAAGACTGCCAAACAATTTAGGCTCTTTTGGAAATGGATCAATCATGTTTGCCATAGCTGTATACAAAACACCTGGGAACAACATCAAGAACCCAGTGAACCATGGCCTGACAGAACAAAAGAACCTTCTAGCATAATAATTGACAGATAATCCCATTACATTTCAGATGAAAGTACCACAACATTTAAAGAAGCAAATCAAAATTCAATAAAATGGAAGATTAGTTTCAGAAGCCATTGCTCCTATCGTCAATTACTGGTCGACTGCTGGCCTTGCTGTTTGTGGTAGATCGATTCATCTCTGGTGGAGGTTTAATGAACTTTTGTATTAGTACATCACTTGGTGGGATTTCGAAATTAAAAACTTTCTCTTTATTCTTCCAAATATAGATGTTTTCCCAGACTGTAAGTTCAGTTTTTCCTTTAATATATTTAAGTAATTTGGGGTTTTTATTAATGTTATGTTGTTCTTTACAAAAGTACCAAGCTACCGCCGATTTTTCTTCTTGTTTTTGGTTTATATTCCTAATGTGTTCTTTAGCTCTTGTTTTTATGTTTCTTTTGGTTTCTTTTTCACAATCATCACAGTTCATCTGATATATTCCTGATTTATCTTCTTCTTGTAGGTTATCTTCTTTTTGTCTTGAGTTAAGGATATTTTTAATGGAATAATTATTTTTTGGAGCCAAAACAATGTTGTATCTTTTAAAAATCTTTTGAAATTTATGAAAGGCTGATGGGTGGTATGTGAATTATTTGTATGTTCTGTTTTTTTCTTTGATAGGAATAAGTGTAGTGGTGTCTCTAATTTTCTTTTTATTCTTTGCTCTGTCTATTTGCTTGTGCACAACTTCTTGTTTGAAGCCATTTTCTATAGCTATATCCATTATATTATTCATTTCCAGTTCATATTCCTCCTTGTTCATTGGAACATTAACCAGTCTGTATGCAAGACTATTTAAAACTGCATGTTTGTGGGGAACTGGATTAAAACTGTTATATTTAATGTAATTATCCATGTGTGTAGGTTTTATGTATATGCCAAAGTTTAGGTGATTTTCTTTTTTAATTATCTTAATATTCAAGAAAGGTAACTGTTTATTGCATTCTCTCCTGGCAGTTGACCAGGAACTGACGATAGGAGCCATGGCTGCCGAAACTAGTCTCCCATTTTATTGAATTTTAGTGGTGTGTATGTTACAATCTCCACTCAATTTTTTAAAAATATTAATATTTGATACCACTGTTACAAAAAGTTCACTATATTTTACACAATCAAAATAGAAGTTTACTCCATGTACATGTATATGTATGCATACTGGCACGTTACTACTATTGGTTTACATATGTCATCTAAAGTTTAGAAATATGCTGCAATGAATAACGGCAAATAGCCATACCTAGTGCTTTTTTCAAAGTACTCTTCAGCACATTCTTCACATGGTTGCATACTCTACAACCAATACTGAAAGCAGCCACAGCACTTAGCTCCTCTTCATAGAGGGATACTGCTTTCTCTTGGCTGGGGAATCGGTGTGCATGTAGGCGATTCTTAATGTTTGAACAGGAAAAAGTAATGCTACAGTCAAGTTATGTCTGTAGACTGGTTACATCAATCACTCTCTGGAAGCAGCCAACCACTGCTTTTCTGCCACAGCACTCAGCTCCTCTTCATAGATAGCAACAGCATCTTCTGGGCTGGAGAATCAGTGTTCTTGTAAGTGATTACTAACATTTGAACAGGAAGAAGTAGCACAGTGTCAAGTAATGACTTTAGACTGGTTCCAGTAATCACTCTCCCAAGAAGCAAGATTGCTGATTTGGCCATTTAAGCAGGAACATTGATATGATGGAACAAAAATACCAACAATCATCTTTAGTCAACTCTAAGATTTTTTAGAACATCTGAGGCACACAAATATCTGTATACCACTTTACAGTAATTGTCCTCTGGCTTTCCAGCATGATAGGCTACATTTGAGGTGGTCAACATTTTGTTTCCAATGCTTCATGCTCGGTTTACCTTTGTCACAAGATTCTGATCTTGGATGATAAACCAATACTGTCACTGGATCTTGGGAGGTTTAATTAGTAATCATTTTTCATCAACTGTTGTAATTTGTAAAACATGCCAAATCTCTCCAGCTAAATCTTTCAAACAATTTCCTGCACCACTCCATGCTGATCTGCTATTGCAATTAAGGAGAAATTTTTGTCACTCTTAAATGTTAAAGCAAGATGGTGGAAATGCTCAGAAAATTAATCCTAAGGCTGCTTTCTATGTCCTTAATCTTCTTTTGCCATACCCTCCATAAGAGAAATATGGTTTTCAGTCACTACTTTTGATGGCCTGCCCCTTCTGTCCTCGACTTTAAGAGATGTTTTTTCTTTCTTAAATTTAGCAACCATCAGAAAGCTGTGGCGTATGAGAAAGAAAAGTCTCTGAGTTACTATGTAAAACTTTCAAGTGACAACCTATTAAAGCTTGAAAATCTCTCTCTTAAGCTCAATTTTACACTTACTGGTTTCCAGGATCCAAAAATTTTATCAACCTACCACTCACAGCTGACTGAACTGAATTTGTTCACGTTGTTAGAGAGAGTTTTATGTGATATGCTTTATGGCACATTGTTGTCTCTCAAAACTTATCTATATTAGTTCATACTTATGCAAAAATGTTAAAGAACTCCAATCTGAATTTATCCCATATGAATTAGCTCTTAAACTTTTGTGTTCAGATGAGGCTCTTAATTTTTCACTGTACTGAAAATGATGCATTTCATTCATTAGACCTTCATTGAGTGCAATGTATCCATTTCCTATTTTTTCAATGTAATGACATAACCTTTAATCTGAAATGGCTCCACTCTACCTCTCTAGCTTCTTAAAATGCACTGTAGCACTTCTTTGCTCATTACTGACCAGCTGCTTCTTATTTTTGTTTTTGGTAAGATATATTGTACTTGTTCATGTATCTCATTGTTCTTGTATTCTTCATTGCTCTCAACATGTTTTCAAGCACATAATGTCACAGAAATTAGAAGTATTCAATCTAAATTGCTCCAAAAATTTAAAGAAAGCCCAGAGAATATAATATTATGACAATCAACTGTTTATTTCTGTTAGTCTGCAATGAAATATCTTTTATATCCTAAAAATATCTTTTAGTTCATATTCTGGTACAATTCTTGCAAATCTATCCTGCATGCTCTAAAGTGAGTCTAAACAGCAGTAAACTTCACATTTCTTGTATCAATATTTTGAAAGATGCTTCTTCTTAGGTTCCAAGGAACAGCTCTTACAAAATTTGCATTTATTTTCTGTGCAAAACTAGGAGAAAACTTGCTGATTTCATAAATACTTTAAAATACCTGATGATGGTTATTGTTTACCCATATATGAGCAATATAAAGTTAAATTTCTTTCTCTCATAGTATGACAATAATAATTTGTTTTCTGTAATATAAGGACTTACCACTTCAATATCTTCACTACAATGCTTTTAAATAAAATAATAAATAATATAATACTAATAACACACTAAAATAATAATAAAAATATTATACATGGAAGGATTTTCAAAGAGCACAGAACCATAAATGTAGCTGTTATCTTTCAGATACATTGAGCCCAGTCATGTAAGAATAGGTACTGCACCCAATGAAGGATTAAAAGCATTACGTTTACAACTTTTTGTTTCAGGTTTGAGAACACTGTAACAGCTCAGTTCAATGGGCATACCCATTATGATGAATTTGAAATATCCTATTCTTCAACAAGTAAGAATACTGCTAATGGTCTTGCCTTTAATGGAGGAAGTGCGACACCCTATGAGCATTTGAACCCTAACTACAAAGTATATCATATGAATCCTGAGAGTATGGTAAGTACAGAATGAAACTAAGATTCCCTAAAATAATACTCTTTAAACTTTCCTTTTCATTATAATGCACACTAAAAACCTGCATGAATAAGTGCAAACAAACAGCACTTTTTCTTCAGGAAACTGATGAAGTGGAATTAGAGCTTGTTTCTAGCAATATTATTGCTGCATCACTTTATCACATTTTAAATTTTTCTGAGCAAAGTTCATATAATTACATAGTTACATATATTTTTTGCAATGAACTAAATAAATGTTACTTTTCTTATTTCAGGCAGTTGTTGACTTTGAAACATGGATTTTCAATCTTACTGAAGCAAACTTAAATAAAAATGCACCTCCTAATTGGTATAAACTATACACATGTCAAGATGCATATGGAATAAACAGTTTATCACCAGAAAGTATGCATAATTTGGCATATAAGATGGCTAAAGAAAATACAATGCTTCAGAAATATCACAGGTAATAATACTGTAGTGATCATACACTTTTTACTTATGTTATCATCCTTAATATAATTGTGATTCTTGAATTTTCTGTTTCTAAGAGGAGTCTATAATTTCTGAAGCTGTTTAATGGGAACTTACTCTTTTAGGATGCAAATAAAATATTTCAAATTTTTGGACATAATAACATAACTTGTAATCTTAAAAGAAGTTAGGAACAGTGAAGTTGCTACATATACAAATGAGTCAGTATTAGGTGACACTAAAATTCAAAATTCAGCACGTTATTTAGTAAACAATAAACAAACCATTGCCGAACTAAAGAATGCAGCACCAATAATGTGATTAACCTATCTTGATACTCTTTGGACATCGAAGAACTACAGTTTTTAAACAAAGGCTTTAAAACGTATGTGGTTACTCCAACAGATTGGAAGATTACACAGTAGACATAGAGATTGCTACCAAGGGTTTGAATGATTCTAAAAAATCGGCCATCATAAATCAATGCAGACAAGTACTCAATAAAACCAACAATATAGCAAGAACCATCAGAATCAACACCTTTACAAATGTGTACTTCATTCTCTTAACAGTAAACCTGTGGTATATATCAAAGCTGATAAAAAGAACAAGATAGTAATAATGGACCAAGATGATTACATCGAACGAATGCAGAACATGTTAGGCAATCCTGAATATGCAGTGATAAGCCATGATCCATGGAAGGAGTGTATTAAAGCTTTTAACTCCTCCTTGAAACAGATAAAAATGTTGTCAGAAAATGAAAAATGGAAAATCAAAACAAATAACCCACATTTGCCAAGGATTTATGGCCTGCCGAAGGTACACAAACCCGGCAAGAGCATGTGCCCAAAAATCAACATCAATTCACCAACCTACAATTTGGCCAAGTAGTTGGTAAAGAAATTTACATCTTTAGAACAATTTGAAAGTAGAAGTATTGTCAATTCATATAAACTTGTGAACCAATTTAATAATGAGTGCATTTTTCCGAATGATGCCTTGGTCTCTTTTTATGTTGCATCTTTGTTTACTAGTATTCCTACAAAAAACTGCTCCTAAATCTCCAGAATTGGCTAAAAAGTATAAACTTGACAGCAGAAGAAATTGAGGATTATACCAATGTCACAAAACTGTGTATAAGCCCAAACTTTTTTACATTCAATGGGAAAATTTACCAGCAAATTTCTGGCTTAGCTATGGGCAACCCCCTTTCTCCATTTTTGGCAAATTTATTCATGGGTGCTGTAGAAACACACATTACTAAGGCATTCCTTTTCACCTTCAAAGCATGGTTTCATAAACTTGACAGCAGAAGAAATCGAGGATTATACCAATCTCACAAAACTGTGTATAAACCAAAACCTTTTTACATTCAATGGGAAAATTTACCAGCAAATTTCTGGCTTAGCTATGGGTAACCCCCTTTCTCCATTTCTGGCAAATTTATTCATGGGTGCTGTAGAAACACACATTACTAAGGCATTCCCTTTCACCTTCAAAGCATGGTTTCGTTGTGTGGATGACATACTGACAATAGTACCAAAAAAACAAACAGAAGATGCCCTAAAATTACTAAATTTGCAGGACCAAAATATTAAATTCACTGTGGAATTGGAGGAAAATGGTTATTTACCATTTTTGGACCTAAACATATACAGGAGAAACGACATAATTTCATTCGGCATATATAGAAAGCCCACACATACAGATAATCACATAAAGAATAACAGTTTCAGCCCTAAACCACACCAACATGCCATTATAAACAGCCTTGTCCATAGATTGGTAACATCCCACTCAACAAAGAAGAATATTCAGCAGAATACCGTTATATCATCAAAACAGCCCTCAACAATAGATTCAACAGTTCTTAAGTTGATAAGAAGATCAGACATTTTGAAAGGCAGAAAGATATTAAAAACCCCACAACTCTCTCCATGATAAAGGACATGGTTTTTAAAAGATTCACATATCATCCGTGGGCAAACAGGGCATTCATGAAGATTTTTAAAAATTATGATATACGTTTGGCTGCACAAAATAAATTTAGTATTGGAAAGCTTCTGAACAGCACCAAAAAAAATGTTATTCCACCCAACAAGAAGTCAGGAGTGTGTCGGATAGATTGTTTGGAATGTGATCAGATATATATAGGCAAAACTATGAAATTTGGAGACAAGGACCAAAGAACACTTCAGATATTTAAGATATAAACAAGTGGATAAATCGGCAGTTGCAGATCACTTTTGGACTTACGATCATAACATTGCAGGAGAAGCCAAACTGTTAAAAGCTACCACCAATCCCAAGGAATTCGCAATATGGGAAAAGATTTATATTTTAAAAAATAAATATATAGTTATGAATTTTGACATTCCAGCAATGGACTTCCTGTTCCGTTATCTAATGGAACCACCAGATGCCACTACGTCACCTGCTAGAGTTAGTCAGTCCCCAGCTGAAGATCAGAGCGAATGCTCTTGAAACATGTTCTGAAGAATTAACCAGTTAGTGAAGTTTTAGTGTCACCTAATACTGACTCATTTGTATATAACAACATAAATTAGGAAAGTAAACAGATATTCTGAAGCATTCATTAATGTCACATTAATAAACATTACACATATATAACATTTTGCTCTCACAACTACTACATTTTTATTGTGATCTGAAAAATACACCTGATTTTTTGTGCAGATTTGAAAATAATTTTCCTATTTATCATATCAACACTGCAAAATGCAACTACAAAAATTATATTAGAAAGCATATTTTGTGGAATGTTCATTAAATAGATAAAAACAACAGACAATTTATTTGCAAAAAAGAAAACCCCCATCACTTATCAGCAACTGATGTAAGGCCTGTTCCAAGTCATCTTTTTCATAGTAATTGCTGTAAATGCCCATTTTCTGACACATAATTCACATATTCTTATAAAACTATCATTCATGCTTATGAGTTCTTCTGCAAAAATGAATATAGTTTGTATTCACATATTCTTTTAAGTTCCTCCAATGTGTGAGAATTAGTTACATATACTTCATCTTTTTATACTCCCTGCATAATTATAGTCCGGTATTAACCAGTTGAGAACATTCAAATCTTGAACCTCCATCCAACCCTGTGTGCTGTATGCAATGCACAAAACATTCATGAACATTTGTGTTATACAAACTGCATCCTTGACTAGTTAAAGAATGTTCACAATGGTTTGTTTGTGTAATCATGATCAGTAGAATCTGGAAACATCCAAGAAAGTGCAAGAGGGAGTTCTGTGGGTATAAAAAGCAGAAGAAAGTGAACTCATTAGTCAGTATAAATAGATGTTTTCAAGTGCAACAACACGCAGCATGGAAAGGCACAAGTTGTAAAGTATAAGTTACAAAATGAAAACATACCAACTACAGAAATGTGAATGATTAGCCAGCAATGTGTGAAATAAATTTTCTCTATTGTTACACATGATGATAAAATGCCTAACAGATAGATATATATATATACTGTGAAAATTTTTCAACTCTATTGACATTCATATCTCATCTAAAGGCATATTCCTGTAAAAATAATGGGGATAGATTGATTTTACACCTGACTACAGAGGAGAAAATAATATAACTAGGGCTAAAGATCTATGCCCCTTTAATGTTATTTGTGGTGAAGGATTCAGATGTTGGGAAAGAATTCATTAATACTGGTGAGTGACAAGGGAAAATACATACTGGTGACGTTTCACCTCATCCTACCACAATTGCTTGTCATGTGAAAGACCAAGGTGATAAGATAAGAAATAATATCATCACTTGGGTCATTGCTGAAGCAGAAAAAAAATTCTGTGGCAACCATTGATTTGTGGATAGATTCTTTCAACATTTGCAATTTCAGGTATAAAATAAAACAAAATATTCCAGTGTATTTCAGTATTCATTCTGTATAGCACATAAAATAAAGTACTTTGGTCTCCTGGTGTTGCTTGGTTTAATAGTAGAGAAATGTTCATCCACCTACTGATATCTACGTAGACTAAGTTGCAAGACATCAGGGGTGCCTGTTGAAGGTTGATTATTTGACCCAATCAGTAAAGTCAATCGTTCTCTGATTGGCCGGACATAAATTGGTTATAAGTACTACTTTGCAGCTTTCTAATGGAAATCACAAAATGTTAGTTCTGGGAAAACAAGCAGGCTATAAACCACTACTTGATTATGTATTTTCAGCAGGATAATACCAGAACTTTTTAAATGGTTTTTAATGCTCATTTTTACAACTTAGGTAACATAGAGGGGAGGATACTGATGACACATAAGATGAAATGATAAATTCGAAAATGACTCTTATTCAGGGAAAGTGTTCCAGCCCTAGGTTTACCATACTTCTTTGGCATGTGTCATTGATGGAGACTGTGAAAAATAAAGAACAAACATCAGCCATGAAGGATGGTCCTAGTGGGAAAACTGTAGTTGTCCTTTTTAAGAGTCCATGTCTTAACAACTTCAGCCACTTACGTCGGTAATACCAGACTGATGCTCCTAATTCACCCATGATGGTATTATGACTTATAATTGGCCATGTAATTATTAGCAGTGGTTTATGGCCTGCTCACCCCTAAACATTACAGATGGAGATGTCAATATCTAGGAACACTGGAAAATAATGTGTATGCAACTAACGCTCATGCAATCAAGGAATTAAAAGAAATGATCATACGGAAATTAGGTCCACGAGTTCAGAGGGACAGGCACTAATAAGGTAATATTATAAAATGTGGACTATGTGTCACAAAAAACCTACTGCAAAGAGGGTGAGAGCCCAATTTTGATATTTAATATGTGGCATCTAAAGTTTACGATGCTCAAACATTAGAGAGCTATTTCATGGAATGAGATGCTGGCAGTAGCATTGAGGCTGCACCATGTCAGTCTTCTTCAAACTGATATTTTTAGATACATCCCAGAGAGAGAGAGAGAGAGTGCGTGCGTGCATGCATGCATGTGTATGTGTGTGTGTTTTTAAACATATATTTAGATCAAAATAATTCCAAATTAAATATGTATACAATGTTTAAAAGCAAGAGTGTAATATTATGATATATATTTTACAGGTATTTTGTGAAAAATGCAGACCCGCTATTGCAAAAGGGCTGTGATACTGAGTGTCAAAAAAGGTATCTTTGCCAAATGGTAACCACTAATACAGCGGATAATACCCAGTGTAAAAAGATACAGGAAGAATTTGGAGAAGACAAATGATAACGTAATGCTACTAAGATGGGACTGCACATACATATTAACAAAAAAATGTTTATATTGCATTTCTTTTTTACAATAAAGGGATATATATAAAGCATTAAAAATTGTCTATATCACTGTCCATTACCCTTGCTATCTAAAATCTTTCAATCATTCAACAGAACCACATGTCTGGCTTATATCTGCAAGTCTGACAATTTTTTCTAATTTGAAAAATCTTCAGTTGTGAACTAGCGGTATAAGTTTAATTATTGCTCCAGGTAGTTCAGGGTAAGTAATACTAGATTACTACACAGAAGAAGGCATATAATAACACTTGATCAGTTTTAATGGAGTTATCACTAACAATCAATATTTAGAAAGCTTTAAAAGCCACTCAATATTTGTAAATGTTGCTGTTATGCCTCAACACTTCATTAAATTCCACTCCAAGGCCTTCCTTCACGATAATGTACATAAAAATAAGGTAATATTGGAGAATGAGAACTCATCCTTATCATAACATGAGCAGTTGTAGAATGTGCAATTCCATGCTTATTGAATTAATATGCTTAGGTGTCATCAGTTCAAAAATAATTAGGTTTCTCCTGCATATTTAATTTCTAATCTTCATTTGTGAGCATATGTTTGCAATAAGAAATGTGTTATTGCATAACATGAAAAATTGTATACTTGAGGAAACTGCAGGTTAAAAACTGAGAACCACAGTTCAACACATTTCTTCACTTTCTATTTTCCATAATCATTTTGCATTTCTTACTCTTTCAAAGTGAAGGAAGCATAGGGTCTGTACTGTTTAAGTAAGTTTCATGGTAAGATTAACATACCTTTTCTTGTATCAAGACTAAATTTGGGTTAATAAAATCAAATATGTAAAATACTGCATTTTAATAAGAACAACATCAATAAAGCACATCAAGAACAACCTAATTTTATACAATTTGTGAACTAACTCATTCTATGTCAAAAGACTATAAAATTATGACAACACAACATATAAATAAATGAAAAATTTGACAAATTAAATCATAGATTAACACTTTTAAGATAAACAAAATGAATTAATTTATAATATAGACTTTTAAAGTTGTCATACATGTTTAAAATTCTTTGAACTGAAGCCATGTCAATCATAATTAAACTCTTGTTTTGATGCTCTTTCATAGACATAAATATCATCTGAGTGCACCATGGATTAACAGGGATAATTTTCTACTGTCATATCCTCATTCATCATTTGTGATAAGCAAATTACAGAAAAAACTGGAATACAGAATATTTAAATAAATGACTACAAGAAATTGGAGATGCAATGTACTATTGGAGTACATTGTTGATGCTTGTGCTTCTTGAGGAACAACAAAGAAAAAAAAAATAAAAGAAGAAATATTACGTCAAGCCCATCAGAAAAAGTTGTGAGGACATGTGTAAGTACTCCTTTCATACAAAACACAATGGGTACAACTTATCTTCTAAGAAAAACATTACTACGTATGAAGACATTTCTAGAAGTTAACAACAAATTAGCAATGTTTCATAAAATGAAAATTCCAGGAATTATAAACTCCTGTGGAGGGAAGTTATATCATTAGAGATATTGGCATTGCCCACTAGATGGCATGGCAAGCTCTATTACAGCATACACAAAATAGTGCTACCTTTAGCTGTTTGTACCATTGAGGAGCAATAAGCAGCTATGAAATTCATAGAAGAATGCAGCAGCACTCATATGCTTGCTTTGATGAAGGAGAATGTATGAGTGGATAGATGCATTTAAAAATGTTACTGATCAGAAGGTGGGTCAACCAGATGTCATTACTCATGAAAATAGGCACATTTCTGTAGAAGTTATGACCAGGAAATTGGATGTCCTCATGAAATCTGCACTAACCTTTGTCATGAAGATTCTCATGCAAGCTGCATCATGGTGCATGCATAGAATGAGCACAATATGATACATAATTAAATAACTAAAAATGTTAATTGGAACATTCACAGTGAAGCCAATCATATAATTGAAAACATTTTATGATACATAATGTTTTTGGTGAAATGTAAAATTGAAGTAAACTGCTTTTTGGCATATATCATAGAGGATGAGATCTGGATGATCATTTGAGGCTTGCCCAAAAGCAAAAGATAGTTTAAAGAATGGCACCATACATCTTCTCCAGCCAAGAAATTCAATCTCAACCCTCCAATGGAAACGTCTTGTAGACTCTTTTCTGGGATAAGAAAGAACCAATTATGAAGCACTTTCAAGAAAAGAGTGAAACAATGAATAGTGCCTATAATGCAAAGTTAGAGGAACTGAAGCCAGCAATATGGGGTCTTCACGGGGAAAGGTCTTAAGGCTTTCTTTCATTGTAAGCAGGCACACCCTGAAATGGGCACTGTAACTCAATACCATTCAAAGATAAGATTTCAAATCTTATAGTATCCCCCACACAGTTCTGATCTTGTTCCCTCAGAATATTGCTCTTATCATCGGCTGTTGATTGACTACTTGACTGGTGGCTGGATCCCAAGGTGCTTTGTGGCAGTCTCCGATGGTTCAGATAGGAAATTGCCGAGTTAATACTTGGATGAAACACTAAATTTTTAGTATTTTCTAATTTCTAGGATGAACATTTTATCCTAAGTAGATAGCTTTATTGGGTTTTGAAGTTCTTTCAACATAAGCCTCTGCTTTTAATTTTGTGATTTTGGATCCAAAAATGAGTTGCCATGCTGATTTATCATTTTTTTAAAACAAATATTCCTAAAGTGTTTCTTTCTCCAAATTTCTAAATTTCTCTTTGTTTTTCCAATGAATTTTTTTAATACAATCAGCACATTTTGTTAATTCCTGATTTTTGTTCTATTGGTTCTGATGTCTTACTATGGAACGAAGTAAATTTCTATCATATTATATTTGTTCTTTGGTGCTAACTTTATGCCATGTTCTTTGAATATCCTATTGAATTTGTTGTGGTAAATTGAATGATTTGTGAAGCTTTTGAATTTGTGTATTTCATTGATGATCTTCATATTAAATGTAATGTCTTGATACAGCCATTGTGCCTATAATGCATTATGTTGCACTTCTATGTAAATAAGCAGCATGTCATCATTGAAATATATTACGAGAGACTGACACATCATTCTGTATTATTAGAAGAAAAAGTTATGTAACATGCACAGCTAATGTAACATATATGTTTAGCCTTGTGTGTATGTGATGAATCAGTGAACAAACAAACAAACAAAAAATTGTAAGCATGTCCTAGGATTTGAACTACTACATCCACAGCCTACTCTTGATGCAGTACTGTATATGTACACATTCACATACACATGTATGGGGGCCACATTTAGTTCACCCTTAGATGTAGGTAGCGAGTCTTCTTTCCACTTCACATAATATACACTTTGTACCTCTTTTTTATGGTTTAAAGTGTTCAATTAGGTTCTATCATTGTAAAAGATTATGTTGCAGAAACTGTCATCCTCATGCAATTACACCCACATGCATTACAATAGCAGGCAAGAGTAACATATTTTTGGAATGGACATAGCTACTGTAGCTATGGTCTGTTTTAATTTGAAAGCTGGATTTACTTTGCCAGCATATAGTGGGCAAAGATAACAATTAAGTAAAAATTGTACTTACGAAGCTGTAGACAATGGAGTGGTAATATATGCTACATTAATGTGTTGAGTTGTTAACACTAACTCCACTTACTTTTTTAAAACTTTGGACTAGTTTCGGGAGAGGTTCCTCCCATCATCGGCTGTTGTTGACTGAATGCCGTTGTTCCAAACTGGGGATGGACGCCCGTTTGCTCCTGTGGTGGTATCTTGTGGTTCTAGTAGAAACTTGCCGAGTTCATCCAGCGGCAGAAAATCAAAATTCATTAAGTTGTTCTTATTTTTTAAAATGAAAATTCTCTCCCATAAGGATAGTTCTATTGGGTTGTGAAGTTGTTTCAGTAATTTAATTTCTGGTTTTATTTCATGATTTTTGTTCCAAAAATGAGCTGCTATTGCTGATTTGTCTATCTGTTTCAATCTAATTGTCCTAAAATGTTCTTTTCTTTAATTTCTAAATTTCTTTTCGTTTTTCCAATGTAGCTCTGCTCACAATCTGCACATTTAATTTCATATAGTCCTGATTTTTGCTCTGTAGGGATGGTATCTTTCATTGTGCAATGTACTAAATTTTTTATATTATGTTTGTTCTTTGGGGCTAACATAATTCCATGTTCTTTGAATATCTTCTTAAATTTGTTGTGGTAAGTTGGGTGGTATGTGAAACTTTTGAATTTATAACTGTCTTCTGTGTTCTTAAATGTGGAAACTTCCTTAATCGAACATAAGAACAACTTAATGAATTTTGATTTTCCGCCGCTGGATGAACTCAGCAAGTTCCTACTAGAACCACAAGATACCACCACAGGAGCGAATGGCCGTCCATCCCCTGTTTCGAACAACGGCATTCAGTCAACAACAGCCGATGATGGGAGGAACCTCTCCCAAAACTAGTCCAAAGTTTTAAAAAAGTAAGTGGAGTTAGTGTTAACAACTGAACTCATTAATGTAGTAAAGATAACAATATTGACCTGACTTCAGGAATTCTAAATGTTGCCTATCTCAAAAATGATAAAGCACTAGTGTGCCACATGGTATAACAAACATGCTACAAAAAATAGTTTCTAAATAACACATAATTACATCTGACAAAGCTTTATCATTAGTACTACATCCAAATTATTAAAATGCTGGAAAGGTTGAACCATAGATTTGGGCATCCTGCCACCATCCATATGTCAGGGCTTTCTGGAATGAGAGATAGGTGGACCTGTTTGATGGTACTACAATCCTCAAATCTAACACCATAGACTTGTGGGGTTGTGTGTGGGACTTAGCACAGCAGCTAGATATGCTGTTATGTACATCAATACACAAACTATATGATCAAGTCAACAACAGACCATTTTATAAATTTTAATATAAAATGTAAGCTTAAGCTTGCTTTTGTAAAAATTTGCTTTGCATGATTTGCATTTTTAATGCTTGATACCATAAGAATGCATCTCAAATCTGTTATTCACAAAACACTCACATGTTTGTCTCCTCACACACAATATCTGCACTTATTTCTCAGCCATTGATGTGTGTGTTAACTAGATGTTCAGATGTAATTAAAAATCATACAAAAAATATGTGCTACTTTGAACAGCTTCCACCCAGGGGGGCAAGGTAATTGTTAGAGGGAAAAATACCCATTGGATAATGATTTGTTTTTTAATGGTGTTTAATGTCCATTTTTATACTGACACACCATAAGCAATGAACATTGATGATACATGAGATGAAATGATATGTTGGGAAAGCATTTATTTTTAAGGAAGGAATTGTTCCAGGCCTAAGTTTAGGGTACCTCCCCAGCATTTGCCATTTATGAGGACTGAGGAAAACCTGGAAAAACCTCAGTCAGGGAGGATGATCCTGGTGGGATTCGAACCCCAGACCTCCCACTCATGAGTCTAAGCCTTAATGACCTCAGCCACCCATGGCGTTATTTTATAATGTACATATGTGAATATAGTAGGTCCTTTGGATAGGCCCTTGACACCCATTTCTGATGCACAGCTGCAAAAATTGAGCTTATGGCATTACATAGAGAGAATGCAGCCAGCATTAATAACCCCCAGATTAGGTCATTACAATGGGTACCCTCCAGGTACGCACATGAATAGCAGGCTGAGTGAATCTGGGCTGGTCTGAACATGACAAAGCAGCAAAAGATTCCTGTCTCTGTAATTGCCAGGAACCATCCAGTCAGTAGAAGGCACTTTGCCACCTGAGCTAACCTGGTGACTGATGTGAATACATTCCAGTTATAAAAGAAATCCAAGGGAAACCAAAATAAACATGAATATCTGCTATATACATTCATAATTCTTTATATAACTACATATACTACAGACTAATATAATTTATTAATGTAGAAATGTCTGTGTGCAAAGTTACATCTCAAGACTGCTTAACTTGAACATATTTAAAATTGGATTCTTAGTGCAGGCAGGTCTTAGGCTGGTCCTCCTGGAAGGGGGGGGGGATGGTTGGGACATTGGCAGCGCCTAGCCACACAAGGGGCAGTTCTAGCACCCTATCTGTACACCTTGTACACCTGAGACATACCCCCGAACCACAGATGCAAGACGTTACTTTATGCCGATGACACTGCAATTTATAATCACCACACTTACCCCAAATACAACCAGAGGGAGCTACAATGCTATCTAGACAGATTCCTGACCTGGGCTGCCCTCTGGAAGATAGTTATAAATGCTGAAAAAAAGCCAGCTGATATATTTTACCAAGACTAGAAAAAACAACCAGATTGAAATAACGCTACAAGGGCGCAAACTGCAGTGCCAACCCACCATCAAATACCTGGGAGCCACCTTGACAGAACTGTAATGTGGAACAGCCATATTAAGCAGACCACCCAGAAGGCCAAGCAATGCACCATCAGCTCAGCACTATTAACCAGCAAGCATATCCAAACAAAGACAAAAATCATCCTCTTCAAAGCCTTCAACCAACATATCCTTCTCTATGCTTTTACAGCCTGGGCCAACACAAGCAAAGCCGACCTCCTCTCCCTCCAATCCTGCCAAAACATTTGCCTAAGAAAAATCCTACTGGTGCCAATTCTCACCTTCAACAGAATTATTCACCACAAACTGCAAGTCCCAACCTTCTTGCACACAACTCCTGGGCAACAATAAAAAATCACACAAACCCACAAATACTTAAAATTGGCCAAACATAACCCCGACATCACAAACACAAGTGAATCCACACTTTCTAGATGACACGCCAACTGTGATAACATTGTAAATATTAGATTTAAGCAGAGACTAAGCAGAGATTAAGTATAGACAAAGCTCAGATTACACTAAAAATAACCCATATGTACACCCACACATGCCCCCAGGACTATGCAACATCAAAAGAGGCTGCTCCCTTGGGCAAGCTTTTTGCCGTTGTATGGGCTTCTAAGAAAACTAACTCAACAAAAATATTATAACAAATGTTCAACCTATGAAAACTTTGTACTTGTAAGGCTGCCCTATGTAACAGCCCAGGGAATATTAATTAATATAATACAAATTCTGGCAGAGGTATGTTTGTGTAGGGGACAGTCATGCCCTCTGTTCCCCCCCCCCCTTCTTCTTTGTCAGTTTTGTCTGGTTTTCAGGTGTGAGGGTACAATGGGGCTGTTACAGGACATGTGCTGAATGAGCCGGTTTGTAACAGCATTGTGAGTAACCTCGGGTTACCCTGGGACCAGGGGTTAACATTTCAGCCCCATGTAAGAAATCAAGGTGCAAAGGCCAGAGCGGCCATTTCAAAATTGACTTCAATATTTTCTCTCAACTCCGTTCTGCTTTGCATTAAATTCTGAATCTATAAAGCCACTATTCCGGCTATTATGTTATATGCTTGCAAAGTTTGGGTCTATGCAGCTTCAACATATATTGCATATTTACAGCAGGCCCAAAATACCGCCATACGGAGAATCTTCGGCACAGATTTTTTTTGTTCCTGTCAGTTTTTCTTCATGAAATTTCTGGCTTAAGAGTATATCATCGACACCATTAGGAGACTAGCGCAGAAGATATTAGAGAGCATAAGAACCCCTGCCTAGGCGCTCATGGTACAAAATTCCGTTATTCAGTTTTTGGTTTAATTATAAGGTTATTTATATGTGTACATTTATAAAAAAAATGATGTCACCCCAAACCAACAAACTTTATTACATAAGATTTTACCATGCACATTATCAAAGGTAAATCATTCTCTCTCGTCCGACGACCATACCGGGCGTCTGTATGGATTTACCTCATGTCATTAAGATCTAGATACAAAAATTGATGCTAACTGTATATACATGTAAAATTAACCTGAAAGGCCGTCTCTTGCAGGCCACAGGTCAAATTTATGAATAAAGAAATCTGAATCTGAACCACCTGAAGAATACCCCGTCGACAACTCGCCAAACTGCTGACGAACTACAGCAGTTCCAAGGAATTGCAGGTTAAGTTAAGCAGGTTTGGGCGTGGTCAACACTTGGATGGTTGGCCAAATGTCCACCCATGGCACGAAAAGCTACACTATGCGTGTTGGCAGGGCTTGCAAGTGCTATGAGCAGCACTTACCTCAGTCTAACCGACACACTTTTTTTTAACAAGTCAGCAGCTTAACTTTTATAGGAAACATAGCCACAAAGTGACCAAGGGCTTTGCAGCAATGGCAGTCGGCCCGGAAGGCACGGAACCTCATCTTCATCACTGCAGAAAGCAGCAGGAAGCTATTGCAGCTATCACCAGAAAAGCTGTGCATGCTTAATGTGCAGTGAAAGACCTGCCCCCAATCAGAACAATGTGAATGAATGGTGAAGTAAGTATTAGTCCCGTTAGTCTCCATCAGTCATTTGGGGTCAGGGTCTGATAGGATAAATTTGAGGTCATGGCGAGGAATCTAACCAAAGATAGGTTGATTATGCCTAGACCAGCTGAGCTATTGCCAAACCTATGGCAATGCATAATCCATGATGGATTATGACTTTTGACTGTTAGATTAAAGAAATAGGTTGCAAAACTTTACCCTTTCTGATATGATAATTTTGCATGTGGTGTACCCATACGTCCAACCACCAGTAGTTCAGCCCATGTAGAAGATATATAAAACGGAATTTCCTTGCATCAGCACCATAAGGAAATTTTGCATACACATTTTCTGCTTTCAATGTATAGCTACTTGCTTGCAAGCAAATATTTTCAAACAGAATGAAACCTTTTATTTACATACATATAATGTTTCATTTTTTTTACAAAGATATTTGAAAAGTTGTGGAAGCGCTGTGTGTTTATTTTTCTGGGGCTTGAATAGTAAAGAATATAGCCCTAAATGGCAACCTTTCTTAAGTCATAGCATTATTTTAGGCCTTGCTTCTGCTTTTAACATTTGATCAACTTGAAACAGTTACTATTCAATTGAGAGTAATCCAAAGTTAATCAGGCATCTGCAGGAGATCTTGTGGTATCTGTTAATGCACACAGTGAATTATTCTTTAGTGTGATCATTCCATGTGCAGTTGACCAATCTCTACAGTTCTTGTCTCGTTCCCATGCTTGAAAGTCGTCCAAAGAGCCGGAGGGGAGGACAATACAAGTTAGAACATTAGGAAAGTGCGGACATATTGTGTGTTGCAACAGAGTATTAAGTATTCATTAAGCAGCATAATACATTGTATTAATTACGTTAAAATGGATCAATTCAGCAATTCTATTACCCAAAGAATATTTATTTATGACTCGTACGTGCGTACAGAATCGGCTTGTGATGTACAGAGATTGTTTCAAGAGAGATTCCTGATAATCAACTTCCAAGTCGAAGTTCGATTCACAGATTGGTAAGTACATTTTGTGAATGGGAAGTATTCTTGATAAAAACGTACACATCCACGTAAAGTACTAACAAAAGAAACGTTAGATAACAATGAACATGCTCTGGAACGTTCACCTAAAAAATCACTTCGACGTGTTTCTTAGAAAACGAGTTTCCTATTCCTCTGTGCGAACGGCAACAATGCTACTGAAGTTAACTCTATAAAATTACTATAGTGCAAGAGCTTAAACCGGATGACCCCTGCATTCAGGAATATATATTTTTTAATGAATTTTGAATATTGTGCATGACAGAGGAATTGGCCCCAATGTAATTTTATTTAGGGAAGAATCTTGGTTCCACCTAAGTGGGTATGTTAATTGACAAACAACCGACACTGGAGCTCAGAAAAATCTAATCTGCTTTGTGAGGAAACCCGACATGGCCAAAAACTAGGAGAGTGGTGCGCCATTAGCGGCGAGGGAATAAGTTTTTTTTTTTTTTTTTTTTTTTTTTTTTTTTTTTTTTTTTTTTTTTAAGAAACAATAGTGATGGTTATGTGATGTGCATAATATTTTGCAGCCCCTTTTGCGTGAATTAACTGCCAGAGAACGTAGGTTCGCGACTTTCTAACAGGATTCTACAACAGCTCATACAACCCCACATCTCCTTGCATGCAATTCATGAAATATTCGACCATAGTCATAATTAAAATATGACCCCCTCGGTGCCCCGATTTAACGCCCTGGAATTTTCTGGGGGTATTAACGGAAAAAGTGTACAAGACAAATGCACACACATTAGTTGAACTGAAATATGACATTCGTGAAAAATTGTTTTCCATTTCTCAGAGGAAACTGGAGAGATTAGTGGTTAATTCCATAAGTAGATACCACAAATATATGCAAAGTGAAGGGAGACAGTTCCAGCTTCTTCTTGCTTGATAATGGTAAATGTACATATTAGGTGTTTTAAGTGTTAGTAATAATTTACACAACAATCATAGCTTCGGGCTATTCGACTCCCGTTCACCGCGGTACCAGTTTGAACCCACCGGTCGGATGTTACTCGTGGAGCGGTTCCGTGAAGGAAAAAGCACCCATTAGATAAACAGAAAGGCGTGGCTTCAGGGTGTCAGGCTGAGTACGTACTTTCGGCTTTCATTCAAAATTGCTAGGCCAACAGGTAGACCCAGTGACCCATGTAAAATGAGGTTATGATTTTTGTTGTAACTATGGATTGAGCATTAGGTATATTAGTTTTAAAGTTTCCTTATGTCCTTATTAAATTAGGACGACGACTTGTTGACTTAATCGTAGTTTAGGGGTAACATCAGGGCTGTGACATTACGCATAATAAAGTGTTTTCTACGCGACACCTATAGTTCGCGTAAAAAGTGTAAAATGTACAGAAAAAGTAAAATACGTAAAAAATAAATAAAAACTGTGGTTTTTACATTGATTATAATTATATGTCATTATTTCATAATAATTATTACCGTGTGTAGATATTACGATTTGGGTGTTTTCGCGTTACATTTCTAGCCTTCACGTTCACACAGGAAAAAACGTCTTTGACATGGTTTTTGATGGCTGAGGACAGGGATCACCATATATCAGAACTTAGAATCCACTAGTCATATCCCACGGTATGACGAAAGCAGGCGATAGGAGCCTTTGACATCCATACGCCGGCCAGGCTAACGGCATCAGCGCGTCGCATAGGCAGAAACCTAACGCAGGTGTAGTCGGCGCAGATATGCTTCAATTTATTTGTGGCCATTAAGAGACAAAAAAATTGATAGTATTGCGCCGGTACCTGAGACAACAGAAAATCAAAATACTCCATTGCGCTTCCCCGTTTCATCTACAAAGGAACAAACTTTCGGCTATAGAACAAACGCAACTATATCATTGGTTAAAGAGAATTAAAGCGCTACGGAACTCATTGCCCCATCTAAGAAGTTTGCCGCCTGTCAGTTCTGTTGCACATACAACCAAATTTAATAACTTCACGTGTGGTTATAGTATATTATTGTTTCAACATGTAGTCTTGGTTCCAGCTGTAAGTTTAAAAAGACATATTAACACCGTTACCGTTCATCTGACAGTGGCCTATCTCGACAATCGCGGTGGTCGACCTATTCATGGCGCGTACCAGGAAATCGGATCTTTTTCAATAAAGTCTAACATAAAAATTATGCCGAGTGTTGTACTGTGGATGATATAGCACGGGAAAGCATGAAAGCTCACAGAAAAGGCTGCGCCTGAACTGGTAAAGCTCGTAAACTACTGCTACATCCGTCACAGTAGTTACAGTTCCATCCTAAATAGATAGATTCGGAAATGTTCATAAATATAGATACTTCTCTAGCTCTACATGCAAGAACCCTGTCCGCAGTGTCATCAACAAAGAAAGTATTAACCATGAATTCCAAACGTTTCATGGCTATACTACATGACAGAATGAGTTGCCTCCACAAAGCAGGATATACGTCTCGCTCTCTACAGGCATTATATGGCTGCAATAACCCATTCAATGTGGTAAAACCAGTGCACTTTAAAAACTTCTATGTAGTAGCAGTATTTATTTCTCATGTATCAATATACAAAACTTTTTTACAAAATAAACACAAATAAAAAAAACATTAATTTTAAACATAACAATTAGGAACAGTGCCTTTGGCAATTCTAGAAGGCACTAACTCCAATAAACATTTATTCCAATTTGATTTGCTCAGCCCCACAGTCCCCGGTTCATCGCCAGCTACCTACTGGAACATCCAGGGGATCAGGCTTCGATTCAACCAAAAATAAAACACAACATTAAAAATAATTTATACATCCAATACAATATTAAGTTATATTTCCTACAATACTAAACCTTCCTTCTTATTTAATTAAATCCATTCGGCCAAATTTCTATCTTGACAGTTGCTTATTCCTTAGGACCTTATACACACTAACACCATGGTTATAGTGTATAAAATCCTGTTTAACTAATGCTAGATAACTAGTCCCATTCCTTCCCCTACTCATTTCATCTTCCTTTCACTATCTGGCAATTCTATACCATTTCTCAAGCACCTTTCCTAAGTATTTTATACCCATAACCATTTTTGTCTTACCTTGCCTATGTATTTTCCTAGTTTCTTAATGTTTTCATCTGATTTTACATTTAAAATTCTTCAAGCTCTTTATTTCATTTGGTAAATTTTACCACTTTTGTAATAGGAACTGCTCCCTCCAAAACTTAAGTTTGTTTACGTTCTAGTATACAATGCCAGTACTATCTGGATCTTCACACATAGGACACATCCTCTTAGTATATCCACTTTTTAATCCACTTAAATGTATTACTCCTGTACTAAACCATGCAAATCCTTCCCTTCCTACCTTATCACAAATTTCAATATATCTTTCTCTTCCACATACATTTTTTAGTGTCCTATATAATTTCAGAAATTTTTTGGTGTTAAGATTTGCCCATAGTTCCTGTTTTTCAATATCCTCAATTCTCATTGTTATCTCTTTCCAAAACCCTTACCCAACCTTTTTCTCTCATACCATACTAATCCCATGCCCACTTATTGTAGCATATTTTGGATTTTAGATAACCAAGTTTCTCTCCCCTTAATTTTTTCTTGTGCTATTAAACACTGCTTGGTAATAATCTCCTCTTCAAATCTCTCTATTCTATACCAATATTTCAACACCCTTTTTATGACCTTACTTTTATAGCCCAATCTTCCTAGCTCTATTAAAGCAACCTTGTTAGGTAAAGATCTAGGTAAGCCTAGGACAATTCTACAAAATAATCTATAAAAACTTCTATAAAAAATATGGCCTGCCTATAAACCACCAACTAAAAAAGCACTTTCTGATAATCTTTTCGACCAAGTATATTGTGCTGTTACTAATGCAAAAATAAAAGCTGGTGCAGACTCTGCTTCACTCATAGCCGGTTGGAAATATGAATCAATTAAAAAAAAAATATCATAACATTCACAATCCATGTGGAACTAGTGCCAAAGTTGAAAGCATTTTTCTTGAAGCTTTCGATGTCAGGATTGCAACAAGAAGCTCTATATGATGTGGTTAGTAAATAAAAAAAATTAGCTGCAGAATGATGCAAAATGAACATTCACTGTGTTGTTTCACACAATGTCAGTAATATGCTTAGAATGAGCAAGAATCACGGCCTGTAATGTCCATACTGGGAATCTTCTAGGCAAGGACCTTCTCTCTAAGCACATTGCATCTCACGTGATGAAGTGATGAAGTCACCTGGTTGATTTACAGGAAATGGCTCTAAGTATGTCTTGCTGCAGACACTCACTGGTGCTCTTAGAAAGATACCTGTTTATTCTTCACTAAAAATTTAAGTGCAATTAGGAAAGTTACTGCCAATGATGAAGCTGAGAAATTACCTTCTTCAATCAAGCTCCTTCTCTATAATACTGCCTTTCTCAAAGAAGTTGCTGATACAATTGCAGTTCTTAATCCAGTTAAGTCAACTAATAAATGAATGTCAAAAACAATAAGCAACTGTTGCAGACAAAGAACTGTGGATGCATCTTTGTCTACCTGATGACTATAAGGACCTCTTGCCACAAGTAGAAAAAGAAAAAAATCAGTCGCTAAATATATATAGTTTTGCTGCCAGTGTACTCCATTCTCCACACCAGGGACTGAAACTGAATGAGAAACATCAAGGACAAATAGAGGAATTCATTTTAAAAAATGGCCCCTCAGGCATAACCAGTTATCAACAGTGTCGAGAGAAATCTTGAAATTTTGGAGAGCTTATGAAGAACGGGGTTAGATCACTATAAACATTTTGGTACTTTGCTGCATGGCAGCATAAGGAATTGTCAAAAACTGCACTGAAGTTACTTAACATTTCAGCATCAGACCCAACTTGAAATACTTATTTTCTAATTGGTCTTTTGTGTCCATAATACAGAAATTAATTCAGTTTCAAACTTTCCAAAAGTGCTTCATACACACTTAAGTTACAAAATCTTAAGTGATGAATATTACGTGATTAGGTGTGTGAGAGAGTTGGCTGTTGTAAACATTAAAAGTACATAACAATTTTTCAATGAACATACAAATAGTGACAAAGTTCTCCAGTGGATAAAATATTTTATCTACTGGAGTTCTTACACTCATTTTCACTGTGTTGATTCCTAATATATTAAAATTAAAAATAGTGACAAAGTTTCAACAACTAATACTATTAGTGTTGAAAATAAAATAAGCTATATTATTAAATAAGCAGTCAATCCAATCAATCAGAATTTTTTATCTTTTTGGTTTTACAGTGAAACTCAAGAAATTTCTCTTACTAAAATTTTGAAACAAATCCACATAAATTGCTGTTATGTAGGTACTGCTAGTACTATGAGATGTATGCATTAACAGTTTTCTCAATTTTTAAAAATATAGTACATGATTTTTTTTTAAATGTGAAAAACATAATAGAATTAAGGTTCAAAATGTAGTATGATGAAAGTAGCTTTTCTATTATTAATATATGATACAGATGTAATAACCTGATTTATTATGCTATGTAAATTATTTTTAAATTATGCATACTTTACATAAAAATTGTGACAAGTAAATTATCTTACCAACCCTCCTGCTCACGAGTCCGCGATTTAACGACCTCGGCCACCTTGCCACTCTTACCATGGCGGTAAGAGTTAATAAGATTGGTACAATAATGAATGTAGAGCAGTTAAAGTAAAATAGAAAGAGTTAAGAAAATAAGGAACAAGAAATAGATAATTTTAAGATTGAAAAATGGGGGTATAAATCTCTTATGGAAGATAAAAATAAAAAAGAAAATTAGTAAGAAAATACAGGAGGCTACATGGTTAAATGACAGCAAAGTAATATGGTCAACTGTTAAGGGATTGTATAAAGGGCAAGAAGCCAAAAATAATATTGGCCCTGAGTAATGGTTTAAAAACCTTAAAGGTATTTTACCAAGATTTGAGGCCAATTAAGAACTTATTAAATGTTGAATATTTCGATAGCTCAAGTTAAATGAAGTAAAGAAGCAATTCAAAAGGTTAAAAAGAAATTAAGCATATGGTATGGATGGTATACCAGAGGAATACTGGAGGGATTGGGGTTTGGAGGGAAACAGAGGGATGTTATTGGTACAGATATTAAATTCAATATTTGAAGAGGGTACAGTTCCCAAAGGATGGAGGGCAGCAATTATAGTGACAATATTTAGCAGATAAGGTGATATAAATAATCCAACAAACTATAGAGGAATTAGCCTATTATCTATGGCTAGGGAAGTTACACACAGGCATATTGCAGAAAGGTTACAAAAATGGGCAGAAATGAAAATAAACTATCAGGGTTTCAAGCGATTTTAGGAAAAATAGAACAGTGAATAATATTTTTATAATAAATACAATGATAGATAAATATTTAGGTCATAAAAGAGGGCGGTGATACACATTTTTGTAGATTTCAAAATGCCATTTGATACAATTAATCACAATACATTGTGGGCTAAATTGAGCAGAAAAGGAGTAAATGAAAAGTTAACAAAAGCATTTCAAAATTTATACTTTGATAATGAATATTTTAAAAATGGCACATTATATGGTGACTGCTAATTATTTGAACACTATAGGTCTTAAGGGTGCCTTATAAATACTGTACTATTTAATTAGTTCACTGATGATATTCTAGAAGTGATCAGTCAAGTTAACAGGCATACTGCAACAGTTAATAATATTGAGATTCCTGGTTTACTATTTGCCGATTACCTAGTATTGGGGCCAATAACTAATGTTGGTTTAGTGAAATCAAATGAAGCAATATCTAACTTTTATAAGTAATGGGGGCCTAAGAATTTTTCAGAAATTCAGAAATTAAAAATTATTTAAAAAAGAAGGTTGCAGAAAAATGAAAAATGGTGCTGGGAAGGGTCAGAAATTGAAGTAGTTAATAAATTTGACTATTTAGGCATCAGACTAAATAGCACGGGTAGTTGGAGCGAACAAAAGAAGAAAGTATCAACAAAACGAAAGATAGCTTTGAAAGCTACCAACGTTTGCAGGTATAAAGTTCCAGGAATATATATAAAGTGGCTGGAGAGAATACACTCGGCAGTAATTCAGGCTAAAATGCTGTATGGATAAAAAGCTGGGGTATTGATGAGAGTTGGTTAAACATGTACTTGATACACAGGAATTTTTGTAAACAAATACTAGAATTTATCCTACATTAATGTGTCAAATTGTTAACACTAACTCCACTTACTTTTTTAAAACTTTGGACTAGTTTTAAAAAAGTAAGTGGAGTTAGTGTTAACAATTTGACACATTAATGTAGGATATATTACAACTCCATTGCCTACAGTTTCGTAATTCCTTTTTTTACTTAAATACTAGAATTGCCAAAAAATTTCACCTAATAGGGTTGCACAAACAGAATTTTGTAGAGTAGGAAGTAAAGGAAAATAATAGTAAGAATTTTACAATATTGGTTCAGGACAAAGAGTTTAGACGAACAAAATATTTTGAAACAATGTTTAATGTTGCAAGAGAAGCTACTTGGTATAATACTAGGGTCAATAGAATTAAATTTGTTACAGAAAAAATTGCTTAGGGATAACCTGGAGAGATGGGAAATTAAAATAAAAGAGGTTTTTGGAAAGAAATTAAACTAAGAATTGAAAATAGAAAAACCCAGGAAATATTTAGCAATTTTAATAGTCAAAATTCATGGAGGATTTACGGGGAATTAAAGCAAGAATGGGGTAAAGGAAAGAATGTGGAATTAGGAGAGAGAATGGCAAGGGACAGCATGGGCTAGGACAGGTATACTGAAAATGAAAGTTTTAAAAGGGGGAAGGGATTTTGAGGTATGTCAAATGTGTGAATGAAAGATAATTATTAGTATATTATTCTCTAATGTGAAGAAACTAAAATATGAGAAGAAAATTAAGGATGAAGAAATGGGCCAATATACTAACAGAAATATGATGGAAAAGATGTTGAATATTTAATTGGTGAATGTAATCATAGATTGGTGCCTATTTATGTACAGTAAAAAGCAAATGGTTGATGAATGTTAATAAATCAGGGGAAACTGAGCTTTCAGAAATTAATTAATAATAGAAATGGATAATGTGTGCATATGTATAAAATGAACATGGTAGCTGAATAACCACATTGTATAAGTTTTCTGGGCTGCCAGTTTAGTTAGCAACTCATGAGTATTTATCAGTGTAAAGGAACATAATAAAATATGTAGTAGTAGAATATGATGAAAAGAATAGTGGGTAAATGATATATAAATTGCATCTTGGTGAGAGTTATAAATAAATTTTATATAAATGTTATTATATTTGTTAATTAGTGATTGATGAATTCAAGAAGAATTGAAATAGATTAGTGGTTTAAAAGAGAGCAATAATGAGGAAAATAAACAAGAAAAAGAATGCAAATTAACCTTCTTAGGTTGGAAAAGAATTATTTGAAGTGGTGTATGTTTTCTAAATTCCAGTAGGTGATTACTGATAAACTGAAGATGGAGGTTAGAAGATGATATTGGGTAGTTTAATTATGTTTCTCATTATTTTATTTGGTAATTGGTCCATGAATCAGAATAAGAATAATTATGTTCAATTTATAATTTAGCAAAGAAATTTATATTTTTTTGTAAATTCAATAAAATTTCAATTTCAAAACAAGTAATGCTTTCAGTTATTTAATATTCTATTCTAACCATCACATTCTTCATAACAATATGCAGAATGAAATTGTATTATAAGCATGGAGTGCCAAGTTTGACTGATAATCAGCTTATCACAGTGAGGGAAAACTTGACAATAAAATCCACCCAGGTAACATGAACTAAGTAGAATTTAAACGTGTAACCTCCACTTTTGCAACTAGTTACAGATTGATGCTTCAGCCTACACAGATATGAAACACATGTATGACAAACCTAAATTCTAAAATATGTAATGGAGTTTAAGAGTTTTATGTGCTGTGCTGTTATGCCCAGGTTGAATCAATTCTAAAATACAAGAGAAAATATATTAATGATGGTAAAAATGCTCAACATTTTAGCTTTGATCATCATGTAGCTTCAACCTGATAATGAAATTAATTACAGTGTGATAAAAAGAACCAGTAATATTATACATTGGAAATAACATTTATTATTCAACTTGAATACAAATACAAAAAATACATTATGTTAAACTTTATTACAAGTGCATATAAGTGAATACATTTAAATAAAAAATGGACGGTATATGCTCAAATAGCTTTTATGTTAAAATTTCTTCAAAATACTGTAAGAATATAACAAAACCTTATAAGGTCATCTTTGAGGCAGCTGCAGTCAGTAATGATTAAATTTCCCTGAATCAGTTCAATTTATAAAAATGCTAATTTTCAATTCATTAAGTCTAGTTATTTTTCATGAAAGAAAAAAAAATAATTTCTTTCATAATCTCCTATTACTGATTAACACAAAACCAGGGGTGAACTTGCTGATTTAGCAAGCGAACTGATAGCAATGATAAAACTCATATGGTAAAATGATGAAGTATTTCATTGTCTGTAAATAAACTCAAACTCTAAGCATAATACAATGAAATGATAGCTTTGAGTTTCACCTTTTCTACTTGCTTAGTCAAACAAATTGAGAATACAGCCCATGTGTATAAATTAATTTACACTTGTACTGCATCTAAAACCAGCTGCAAGAGTAATATAAATGATGACAATCTGTTGTTTCTAATGTTTTATGACAACCCAGACATCTGGTATGACCTGTCTGACCTGGAGATTCCTCCACATGCTTATTATTTTATAACATGCAGAGAAAGTTCACCATTTACCAAAGAGTTACATTCTATGTGTGGAAATTACCACTGACCTTCATCTGGATTAATCCCAGATGCTGTAAGTTAATCAGTTTGTTAACTTTACTTTGAAAATAGTAAATGCCAACAGCTATAGGAAGCCCTGAGATCTTTTCATTTTTTAACAGACAGTTCTATCTGTGCTTTAGTATCAGAGATTCATACCTCCCTAAAGGCACATCATGTACAATTAACCATTTCTAACCACTAATATGACTTGTGAACTTTAGAAAGCACTTACATCTCTTCTTTAACATTCCCTACAAAAAAACTATGAAGACATTAGAACTGTACTATTCTGTTTTTCCATTTCTCTTAAACCACCCCAAAAACCTCTTGCTGCCTCATAAAAAGTGGAATAAAGAAGCAGTTCTCTTCAAATAATTGTTTTACATAAAATGAACCTTTAAAAATATGTGGGTTTTAAAAGAACATTTCCCTTATTTATAAACATTTACTTAAGCACAAAAACTCTACTGCAAATTACTAATTACAGAATGTTCATGGCTTATGAGCTTGAGTGCCATTGCCAGTTATCAAGATACTGTTGGTTGCTCTTTTTCTTATATTACATACTTGCTGAGCATGTGCTAGGACACTCTACAAAATATATCTATTTTAACACAATACTAGTATAATGCATATATTACTTTGCTTGTCAACTGCCTGCAAATACTGGTTTATAGTCACTCACTGTAATAAAATGCAGAATTATAGAATGCAATATATTATAACCTCAACATTTACCCATGAAATTCAAAATCTTGCTAAAATATCATTAAAATACAGCATTACTCATAAATAGGTCCACATTGAAGATTAGGGCCTCTAAAATGTTGATAAATTTTAAAAGCATATTTACCATATATTGAACTCTCATTTTAATTGTGAAAGAAAGCCTTAGTTTGAAGGGTAACTTTCTGTTGCTAAATTCTCAGAAAATTCTGGTTGCCATGCATGAGCATTTTGATAAAGCATTATCTTCACCAATCAAAAATCCACTAATCACCATGTACATTTGTGACAAATCAGTGGCAAGTTCAGCTTTTACACAGGGTGTGACAACTGTGAATTCTGAGTAGCTATTTACAAGGGTGATTTGATAAATTCTCAGAATGAATCACAAAATGAAGACAGATTCTTTTGAAATTGTACTTATTTAACAATTTGTCTCCTTCAACACTCATGAGTTTTGTACAATGGTTTTCTACATTCTTTATTATATCATTAATATAAGATTTAAACAGGTTTGAAAAATGCTCAACTGATTCTAAGTTTTGCATCTGAAGAAAAACTTCTTTCCACCAATGAATTTTCTCTGCTTTGGGAACAGAGGGAAGTTTGATGGAACCAAACCTGTGGAATAACACAGATGTAGCAACAAATCATAGCCAATTTTATTGATTTTCACCATTGCAATAACATGTGTGTAGGTGATCATTGTCTTGATGTAAGATCATTTACTTCTTTGACAAACCTGCTCTTTCTGGCATATTTTTTTTGTCTTTAGTTGGTCAAAACTGGCAGTATAGTATGTTCCACATGGAAAATAATCAGTAGGATTCCTATAACATCCTAGAAAACTGATACTATTATCTTTCTGGCTGATTTCACACTTAGGCAGTCTCAGATGCTAGAAAATCATGATGTTTTTATTTTTTTGTTTCTGGTGTGTAGTAGTGTACCCATGTTTCATTACCGGTCACAAATTGATGTATTAAATCAGTTGGATCGCTATGAAAATGCACTAAACCTTGCTCAGATATTTGTGTTTTGATTTACTTTTGATTGGCTGTCAACAGTTGCAGTACCCATCTTTCAAATAATTTTTTCATGCATAATTCCTCAATCAAAATGTGAAATACTCGTTCAGCAATTTATGACACCTTTAGTCAGGAACTCTCCAGCACCAAATCATGTAGTTTTTTGACAATTTACTTTGTGATGGCAGGTTTTGGCCATCTGCTTCACAGATATTTTCTAAGCTTTCAAACTGTTGAACTCAGTGGTCCACTTGCAAAAAGTTGAAATTGATGGTGCACAGTTCCCTAGAGTATTTACTATACTTCTATGAATTTGTATTGTTGCCATTACCTTTTTCACAAAGAATTGCTGCATGTTCTTCAGTATTTCCCAGTTTAAAACATGTACATTTGCATGCGACGACTACAGGGCTTTCAAAAAATTAAGCATTATTATACAGCTGTTGCTGTGAAAGATGGCAGATTTTGAAAAGGTAATTGGTTTGGAATCACTGCTGCTATCTGTGGGTCATTCTGAGAACTTTTCAAATTACTGTCATAAACGAAGATAATTTCTTTGCAAACAGAGTTTAAATTAAAAGACTTCATGTGCTGAAAAATCATAAGTGTGAGAGAAATGCTGCTAGAACCAAAAGAAAAAATTGAAAAGGGAATCTTTGTGAATCACAGTCTGGGAAAATGCTCTTATCTCTTTGAAGTGGTACCTGTGTGTGACCAAAGTAAGACATTTTGATGGTAAATGAAAAACCTGCATGAACACCAGTATTTAAAATGGTACATCAGGTATTTGTTGCCCAGATCACTTGAATGTTGATGCTATGGTGGTACTAAATGCAGATAAATTTTAAATGGAATTAACATACATAAATATTTCAAACAAAAAGATGATCAAGAAACTACCTTTCCAACTGCTATCCCCATATCTTTCTTTCAGATATCAGACAAACCTGTATTTTGGTGAGAAATTTTGGGTGTAAAAGAGGTTCCTATTTGTGAGTAAACATGATAGGCATAGAATTCCAAAACCTTCCTTCCAAATTTAACATTTTATTCTATATTAATAATCCTAAAAACACTGCAAGACATATATATTGCACCAAAGTACTCCCTAGCCCACTTTACGTCTACTACTTGGGAAGTTTAATTTTGATTACATTCTCAACATTATGTCATCAAGTGATGCTGACTATCTAACTTACTCATAGTTGAATTCTGAATAGGACCAATGTATTAATTCCCTACTATGTTTTCACCATTCCCCATGTTTACTTCCTCTCTTTCTTGATTCCTTTTGGCTAAAAGAAGGCTCTTAGATGTACTACTGGACTGAACTCTAATGAAACATGCATAAGAACTTTTGAGTAACTTTTCATAATTATGATTCCTCATTATATACATGTTTATCACTGTCACTTATTCATGCTCTATTTTAATACATGGAATAATTTTTCTAGGTAAATTCAAAAGTGCTCAAGTAATTTTTAGAGTGCAAAAGAGAGCTATGATGCATGCCCAAAAAACTGCTAGTTGTAAACTATGCTTTAAACGTTTCGAGGATACTACCATTTCTATGCTTATATATTTATGAAACATCAAGTTTATAAAAGCCAACCTAACTAAAAATTCATTCATATAATACAAAAAGAAAGACAATGCCTTTAGCATTGGCATCTTACAAGGCTATTAACCCAGTCCTACATGTACAGGGGGCTTAATTCCTTTTGAAGGAAAGTAATGCTGTGCTATAGATTTACAGCATGCAAAAGAACCTCAAGCTTGAAAGGAGAGGCCCTCAAGGAAAATTTATTGGCTGTTTCGTGCCCTGAATAGAATGAGATGCTAATAATCAAAGATGTTAAAAGAGCATCCTTAAAAAAAAAAAAAAATATATATATATATATATATATATATATATATAATAATAATAATAATAATAATAATAAACATATGCCTTGGAGCTCAAACCATATGTAGTTGGTAAGTCTTTACATTAAGTTCTGCATATTCTTTTCTTGGGCATAAACACTAGAATAGTGACTTAAGTTCTGGCAAGGACCCATCTATTAGGGTATAATAATAGCCCTGCCCAGGGATATGAGTTAAGTCCTCAACAACTAGATTGACGATCTGAACAGGCTTTCTAATTGGCAGCCCCACCAGTGGGCAAACCTACTAAGCATTGGTAGTGCTTACAGATGTAAACAGCTATTCCAACAGATCAATAGAAATAGCCAGACAAACAAAATGGATCCTCCTGATAATGTATATGCTTATGGAAAACATAAACACTACTTGGAACCTGAAGGGAATAAATCCAAAAATAAAGGGAATAACATTAGATGCAAAGATAAGGATATTAGACATACTGATATTCACTGAAACAAAAGGAAAAATAAAGGATTAGAGGACATAGATGACTACATATTTTTATATTCTGGCATATAAAACAGGCCAAAAGTGCTGCAAGATTTGTCTTATTAATTAGAAAAGAGCTGAAGTCAAGCCTAACTGGATACACATGGTATAATGAACATCTTATTACCTTAAAGTTAACATCAGACAGGCCTATCATATTATCAGAGCTTATGCTCCAACAGAAGGACATACAATTAAAACAAGACTTTTTACTCAGTTTTAGGAATGCAAATATAGGGGTGAAAATGATTGTTATAGTAGGGAGAAATATTAATGCACAGATAGCCAACCAGACTGTACCAAACTTAACAGGCCCCAGAAAAATTATTCTGAACAAAAATGATAAAAGCCTAAGATACTTTTGCTCATACAACAAATTAAGAATAACTTACAGTTTTTAACGACATAAATTAATATGCAAGCTTACTTAGGAAGAATGAGGAAAGAAGTCTATTAAATAGACTACATAATCACTAACAACAAAATTTGGCCCCACATACTGAATACAAGAGTGTACAGAGATGCTGAGGCAGACACACACCCAATACTTATAGTGGAGTAAAATAAGATTGCTTAAAAAATATATAAAGGAAACAAAAACAATCTAGAAGTGATATAAAATCCAACTGTTAAAGCAACCAAGCATAAAATATTAATACAAAAATGATTAGACAACCACTTGAAAGGCAGGATAGGAGATATTACTATTGACTGATCAGCAATTGATAATACTACAGAAGAACTATTAGGAATTCAAAGAATAAAATTCTGGAATTACAAACTGAAAGAAGCCATTGAAGAGCACATTCAGTATAAGAGCAAGTATTAACAAGCAAGAAAATTAACTACAGAAAGTAATAAAAAGAGTTGAGAATACCTTGCAAAAAGAATTGAGTAGAATATAATGGCAGCCCAAAGTTTGGTTTTAAAGCTTTTAGAAATTTAAAATCAGAAGAGAGAGGTAAAGAAAACATTGAAATATTTCCAACCAAAGAATGGGTAAATTACTATAAATAATTAGTTAATGAAAAAAAGACAACCTAGAAACAGAGAGAGTAAATACTAATCAATGGAATGGTATTACAGAGAAGGAATGGAACAAGAACTCAAGGTCTTAAAAAATTGAAAATCCTCAGGAATGGATTGGCTGATTGAAGAACTGCTAAAAACAGTAGTACAAAACTAAAACTCAGATTGCTACAATTGCGAAATGACATAATATGCTGTGCTGTGAAATATCCTAAATGAATGGAAAATAGCTAAGATAATGAGCATCCATAAATAGGGTGACAATGTTAAAGGAAACTTCAGAGGAATGCCATATGTATATATATACAATAATAATCAACCATAAACTACAACCTAGAACTGAAAAAATTCTTAGGAACCTCAATGAAGCTTCAGGAAAGTGAGATCATGCACTGAAGCAAACTTCACAATTGGCCAATTATTGGAGAAACATAAAGAGTATATTTATCTATCTATACACTATTATTGGACTAAGAAAAAGCATACAACATAATACAA
Source organism: Metallyticus violacea (assembly GCA_030762175.1). Lineage (NCBI taxonomy): Eukaryota > Metazoa > Arthropoda > Insecta > Mantodea > Metallyticidae > Metallyticus > Metallyticus violacea. Next base: position 14,242,435 of record CM060846.1, on the reverse strand, counting down.
TATGGAGAATTCTAAATTAATATCAAATGCTAGCTATTTAATCAATGCAATAAAGCTCTTGTATGACAAAATATATCTAAAATTCTCTGAAGGGTATGAGAATAGTAAACTTTTAGTAATAAACCAAGAATTAGATGGGTGTGGCTTATTACTGGTCCTATTCGACCTGCATATAAATAATATTTTAGGACAATGGCAGAAAACAAACCCAAAGCTATAGCTCTGGAAAATAAAAATTTTATAACCACTGTCCTGTTTGCCAAAGATCAAATACTCATTGCTGCTTCTAAAGATAACCTACAAAGGAATGTTTATAAATTTAACACTATATTAAAGATCTTACTATATGAAGATATCAATGAGAAAAATTAAGTAATGGCAATGTAAGGCAAGCAGTTACGCAGACAAAAAGTGTGATCAATGCTGAAACAACAGAATAGGTAATTGAGTTTAAATATCTAGGTTGCACAATTTGAGTAAACAGGTTAATTGCCAACTTAGAGGAAAACATTAAAAAATACAACAAATTATTTATAAACAGACATTTTGGAAAAAATATGAGATCAGAAATTAAAATCAGGTTACATGTTATAGTCTGGAAACTGGCCAGCTATATAGAAGGATAATGCACCAGCAAGACAAGAGAAGACTTGAAATGTTGGAGATGAGATTCCTACAACGCAGCATGGGAGTGACACTAAGAGACAGGATTGAGAAATGGTCACATGAGAACCCAATTCAATATCAAGCAAACAATGATTGATGACTGCCAAGGTTATTAAAAAAATTGGTTCCTCCATGAACAATGGATGTCCCATTCACATTTCCCATGGCAAGCTTTTAATACATACCATAAGGAAGACTAAACACTAGCCATTTGCTAACAAGATGGAACCCACAATTCTCAGAACTGTACTCTCAACTTCAGAACTGTACTCTCACTAGCCTAAGGAAGAAGAATGAGGAGGAATATAATATATACTATATATAATATATATACATATATTATATGTATATAATACATATAATACAGTGCGATCAGTGATGCTTTCCCCTATGGTAGCGGGCTAACAAGAGGCGAGCTTGCCTATAAGCAAAACATTCTGGGCAAAAACAAAACTGATTTTTTTTATTTGTTTTATTTATGGATGCTCTTTTAACAGCTCAGGTCATCAGCATCCCATTCTATTCAGGGTGTGAAACGGCTGCCAAATTTTTCTCAGAGGCCTCTTCTTTCAGGCTTGAGGTTCTTTAACATGCCATAAATGTACGACATGAGACCAATGGCTTTACTTCCCTTCTGAAGGAAGCATACTTAGGATTTTTACGCCTGAAAAAATCCATCGATCCTGGCTGGGTTTGAACCCACGAAAAAACAAACTGATTGCATAGTACCACTTCATGTAAAAATAATTTCACAGACACAGGAATTCGTATATTCAATCACCTAAATATCTGAAATACATGCCAGCACTATGCAAATTTAAAAGTCCTTACATAAATAATGGCTTTTACAGTATAAATTAAATTTTTTGAAACAGCAACTAGCTGAAGTTAAGATATGCTTAAGCAAAGAGATTTAACATATAACTGTGTACAAACTATTGATAGCATGAATTTTGTGGCTCATTGTTCTTGTTCAGATTCTGATAGTGCGCAATCAGTTTTATTTTCCTCTGGAGTGTTTTGCCTATGGGTGAGCTCATTAGCCATTCAATTGTGTCTCAGTGATAAGCAGGATGTTATACATAAAAAACAAACAAACAAACAAAACAAAACAAAAACATTCAAACAATACACATCAGAGGCTCATTACTTATCAAATGAGTTGCTGAAACTGCCTGCCTTTATTCTCCTACATTTTTGGCATTTCTTTAGGAAATTATTCATCATTCGCGATAGTTTATTTTGAGAAATCCGAACTATTTCCTGATGAATATTATCTTTGAGTTCTTGTAGGGTATGACAATTCATGTTGCACAAGACATTTTTAAATTACTTCAGAGATAATAATTGCAGGCTGTTAAATCTGGGGACCAAGGGGGCTACAAATCCCTACTAATACTTTTATCTTGCAGCAACACATGAATTGCTATCATGGAATTAATTGCAGTGTGAGCAGTGACAGAGGCCTGTCAATCAAATGCATTATCATGCTCCCTGTTGGTTGATTCCCTGAAAAAATGGATTAGTAACAGAATCAACTGTATGCTAAAACAAATTGGTCCTATGATTCTTTCACCACTGATGCACACCATACACTAATTTTTTCATCATCTTCTTAATGTACAAAGTCAGGTTTATCAGTACTCCAGTAATGATTGTTTTCAGTACACACATAACCATGGTGGGGAACTGACCTTGTCCAAGAAGAATTATAATGTGGGTATATTTGTCAATTGTACACATTTTCCACCACACAAAATGAGCACCCATGTAAGGGGTCACTTGGCTAAAGAGATTGTGCAACAGTTATTTTATATGGCTTGAAGTGTAATAATTTGGTAGCCTTTGGCACAGACCTGTATGAAATTCCCATTTGTTGCACTAGATAACAAAGAAATTATCTAGGGGAATTTTATAAATGATAACACTGTCATGTAATCTTTCTTCAGCATGAACCCTATGCTACATTTTTGACTTTTTTATGCCAGGCACTTCCAGTTTCCTGAAATTTATTATGTAGATTGTGGATTGTTTTACAATCTAGAGCATCTACACCTTAGAATCTTGCTTGAAAGTCTTTGAATTTCATGAGCTGACTTGAGTTAACACACAAGAATCATACATAAAAACATGCTATGCTATTGTAAATACATGAGACATTATACACTTGATGTATACTGTAGAATTAATAAATGAACAACACACACCTGGGACTGGAGCAGTCAGCAAAGTCAACAAATAAGCAAGCAGACTTGCTACCCCCTCCATGTTGCTGCCAATAAGTTGGGGGTTCGCTCTTAGGAAAAACCCAGCATCGCAGGGGAAAAGTATGACTGATTGCATGGTATTATGTGGTAATATACTTATATATATTTATAAATTAATGTTACAGTTAAATTTATAAGTTTGAACATAATTTTATATCAACATTATTGTAAAAATTAACCTCTTCTGAGTTGACATATTTAGAACACTCGTTATGGTTTCACTTACTGGAGATTTACTCAGGACATGTTTCGTGGAACAATTTCCACATCCTCAGCTCTTAAACAATTGTTAGATCATTCGTAGAAGTTGAGTAGGTAGGTATCTGGGTTGACTCTGGCGGTCTTGTGATGCACTTGAATAAAGTGCTGTCTGCTTCTGGGATGTTGAAATTCATAAGGTTTTGCTTATGTTTTTTCATATAAATCCTTTCATATATGTTTAATTCTTTTGGTTGAAAAATTTTTAATAACTTGATGCCTTTTTCAATTTCATCTTTTTCATTCCACAAATGTGCTGCCAAAGCTGATCTATCTATTTGTTTGTAAAGGATGTTTCTCCAATGTTCCTTCAACCTTTAACAGCTGAGGACGTGGACAACTGTTCCATGAAACATGTCCTGAGTAAATCTCATGTAAGTGAAACCATAAAAAGTGTTCTAAATATTTCGACTTAGAAGAGATTATTAATGCGTGTTTCATTGTGTTCGATTTCAAATTGAATTAATATTGAAATAAAAATTATTTATTTCTAGAAGTGACATATCCCTTAATGTGTAAACATTCAGTTGGATTAAATAAATCTAAATATTTACATAAAGGATCACCTGGATATTCCATAATCAAGATTGCCTAAATCACAATATAGTTATAAACATGTAGATTAAGATTGTGCTATAAACTTACACTATATATTAAAAATATAATCATGACATGAGGCTTATAAATGACCAAGATGTTCTACACACAAGTTTGTCTAAATCACAATATAGTTATAAATATATTAAGTCTGTAGAATAAACGTCCATCATATTTTAGAAGTATTAATGCTTTAAATTATAAAAAAAGTGGGCTTATTGATAAAGTTATGTACATTATTGATGAATTTGGTGACAATTTAAAAAGTGTATAATTTATTTTCTTGTTTAATGCATTTGCTCACCATCATTTGATTTGCTTTTAGATCCATTTGTTATTTTTTGAATGTTACTCTATTTGATATTATCTTAAGTACATTTTTTTTGGTTGATTGTAATTTATAGTTAATGATGTACTTCTGTCTGTGGAATGTAACTGTAAGTTTTGATGAAATTTATTACAATATATTGGAGTTATTATTACTTCTACCAAACATTCATAAAATTGCTGCTGTTTCATTATCTGCAGCTTCTGAAATAAATGGGAGGGAAAAAAACCCAAGAAAATGGATCAAGAGCTAATTAAAAAAGAAGCATGCACACTAACATTTTCTTTAAAACTGCTTACAACTGTTATTATTGATTAACGCTGTGTGAAATATCATTGTAATAAACACTTCAACTATTGTACATGGAATATGTATTTTTCCTATCGATTATTTTATTGAAAAGCTAAGGTTTTGGAACTGCATGCTTTGCTATTGCCTTTACGGTCAAATATCACTAATGTCCTTATGAGTTTCCTTGTTTAGGTCTAGAACCAACAGCAATATAAAATGATCAATTTCTTGTAATCTGTAATTACTTGTACCACCAAGAATGATACCAACCAGTAGTTGGGGAACAGCAGTTAAACCCTTGCTCCAATATGAGCCATGAAGTTTTGACAAATTTTTAACTCATCTCGCTACTCTGAGTCTTAACTATTTAAACATGCTCTTTTTGGTTTCACTTACTGAAGATTTACTCAGGACATGGGATGATTTGTTAAAGTTGGGCTGGTAAGTAGGCGTCTGGGTTGACTCCAGTGGTCTTGCAATAAACTTGAATATAGAGCTGTCTGCTTCTGGGATTTCAAAGTTCATTAAGTTTTGCTCATGTTTTTCATGTAAATCCTTACCCATTTTTTTAATTCCTTTGGTTGCTCAGCTGTTTTTAAAAACTTGATGCCTTTTCCTATCTCATGATTTTTATTCCAATAACGCGAAGCCTCCACTGATTTTTCTATTTGCTAGTAACAGATGTTTCTCTAATGTTCCTTAAACCTTATGCCTACATATCTCTGTTTTTCCAATGTAGATTTTTTCACAATCCTGATAATTAATCTGGTGAATTCCTGATTTCATCTCTTTGGGCCTGGAATTTGTTTTGTTTAATTTCAATGAACTTTTCACATATTGGTTTTGAGGTGATAAAGATGATAGTGTTTTCCTTAACAACATTTTTGTACATTTTTGGAATAAAAACCATGAGATAGAAAAAAAGCATAAGTTATTAAAAACAGTTCAACAACCAATCAAATTAAACATATGGGAAAGGACTTACATAAAATGCACGATCAAAACTTAATGAATTTGAACACCCAGAAGCAGACAGTTTTTACTTAAGTTTATCACAAGATCACCGGAGTCAACCCAGCTACCAAACCAACTTCAACGAATGATTCAACAGTGGTTTACAGCTGAGGATGCAAACAAGGATCCATAAAACATGTTCTGAGTAAATCTCCAGTAAGTGAAGCCAAAAAGGTGTTTTAAATAGTTTGACTCAGAAGAGATTATTAATGAATGCTTCACTGTGTTAAGATTCCAAATTTAATTAATATAGAGATCATCTAGCTGTGTTACCTAAATACTTTATAGCATTCCGTCTATAGCTGCACTTTTTGTACGTTTTAAGAAAAACTGCCCACAAGAGTTTGTATCTTGCTGGATATCTTTGTATTTCACATTTCCTTTTGAAACTGCTTCAATAATATGAAAAAAAAACTTTTATTTTAGAATTATCTTAAGCATAACCTGCAGAAAAGAATGACCAAATTTACACATATAGCTATACCCAACAAATTTTATAACATATTTTTCAGAAAACATTATAAACAATTGGAACCCATTTTCTATTCAATATCATCTTTCACGATCATTCCAATAAATATGCTTGGAAAACCCATGGTCCATCCCTTACATAAACAGAAGATCAAATATCCCCACCACCTCAGGCCTAAAAATAATTAAATAACTTCTCAGTCTCTCAGAGCAGTGCTCAATGAGAGAAAGAACAATGGTTATACAGTAAAATTTATACTTCAAGTCAACAATCTTGAGGAAAAAAAATGGAGTAAAGAATGTTGGAAGTTTGAAATAGAACTGAAAATAATTTTATATTTGAAGGTTCAAAACGAAGAATTAACAAACTAATGTGCTGATCATTTTGCAGCCTAAAGTCAACCAAGAAATGCTGGATCATGTAGTGGGACTGAGGAATGATAGCTTTGCTGAGATTCATGTAATCCTACAAATTAAAGTGAGGGAAGCAGCAAAAAGATTGGGCATTTCATGTGTACAACTGAAGGCAAGCATGTTGTGAACTGTTCATTTTATGAGACATGGATTTAGTCTGCATAGATGAGCAATATTGGCCTAGCCTCTATCACATGATTACATTCTGTACATGAATTATCTGATATTACTTATTAGCAGTTTATTATCATTAGTTTTGTAGTCATCATCTAATTTATTTTGATTATTCCCTTTCAAATTTTTATGAAAAAAAGAGGGAATTACAAGTGCATATATGGCATTTCCTTTCAAGTTATAAATTTGTAAACTGGCAAATTCACAGAAATAATTAAGAATAACTTATCTTAAAAGTAACAATACATCTCTTGTGGCAGTACAGTTTACAAATTATTACAGTAAAATGTTCAAAGTCCCTAAAATTCCACTTACTTGCTGTGACACTCCAAGAAAGTGGTGAAAATAAGCAATCAGAATTGTACTGAAACATGTTTATGACAAAGATTAAGGAAACAATTTGGGAATGAAAAGCAGTATGTTTGCCAGTCACATGCAGCTATATTTTACATGCATGTTACCACAGTATGAAATTTTAAAACACAGCAGAAAAAGACAGTGTACTAATAGAATGTCATTTTATTAGTACTGGTCAACTGTGGAAATACAGTGAAATTTAGAAGTATGGTTACTTAAAACTTTTTATAGTCTTATTTTATGACAATATGCTGATTTTCACCTTACACAGTAGACAAGTTCAATGACACAGATACAGAAAATTAAGTGATTAATTATCTCCGGATGTTCAGCAAAGGGAAGAGCCATGTGATATATGGGAATGTAGAAATGGAACTGTTAAACAGTGTTAAAATACTGTAAGTACCTGTAATTGCACTATATGTGTTGCAAGTATCATGAGATCATTCTTGAAACTTTGTAACAAATATTTTATAAAATAATCAATGAATTAATCTCTTCATGAGAATAATATTCTGAAATGCTAAATAAATTTTTTTTATCTATAATATTTATGCTCTCCCAAAGCAGTGTTTTCCAACATTCATTTTTCTTGCTCTCTATAAGATTTCACTATATCATGAAGCTGCATTTATCTGCACAGAATAAACTATGACATTTTTGCTGACATTTTAACATAAAGTTCAAATATTTCAGAGAAGCTCTTTAATCCATTGAAAGGAAAGTCCTCTTACCAACTATACTTTCAATTGAGAAATCTTTGAACACACTACTTAAAACAACTTTAAAAAGGCACATGTTACGAACAAGTCTATTGTGCAATTTTTACTTATAACTACATTTATTACAAATGTATGCACTATAAAAATATAAAAAACCTTTGTTTTAAAGACTGTAATTGAAAAAGGAATACCCACATTATGTTCACATCACTGGAGCTGTGGATACTGTACTATGAGGAGTAGTTGGACGTGAACCTGATATGGAATGTGTTGTGGATGCATTAAGTGATGCCATGGTACCCATCTAGAATGAGGAAAAAAAAATAAAAATATTTTTCAGAAACAACCAACAAATAGACTCACATTCTTTCCTCCTAAAATTGGTAAATGGAGGGTACAGTTCATTACATTTTGCAATATTTAATAGGAACACAATGTATTATCAATGAATACCAGTTAGCAATCAAAGTAAACCTAGAGATCAAATATCTTCTACCCAAGTAGAGCTAAGTTAAAATCTTGAGGTGTTGCTCAAGTTTTATTCTAACATTATCTCCTGTACAGTATAAATAAGTGTACATATTTACTATTCTTCAGAAAGTTTTCCCATAAAAGCTTCAAACACAGAAATATAAATGCTAAGCTCTTCATTCAAAGTATTTATGTTTTTGTTTGTGCTGTTTTTTGCTTTCCTCTCCTTCTCTTTCTTTTCCCCTCCTCCTCTTCTGTTTCACAACAATGCAAACAGAGGATCAGCATCATGCTTGATTAATTTATGAGCAAAAAGATCTGACATATTATCCCATAATCTGCTTTCACACACATTTTTATTTACATTGCATATACAATATTTAATTGGGTATTACACCTGCTTTTTCTCATGTTTTATAGCCAGAAAAAATAAGGGGTGTAATATGGAAGAATCTTCCCATGGTAGGAAAATGTTATTCACTATTGGGAACAAATCATATCATTAAGCACAAATTATCTAAAGATTGCTGTAGATAATAACTGCTAAATATCAAAATAAATATTCTCTATCCTGAAATAAAATTTGACTCAGCATTGTTATAAAGTCACAATTTTGTAAAATACTGTCATTTACGGATTTGTCAGAACTGTTTTGGGGGTCTTAATGAAATGTTACAAATTTTTATTTTTCTTCACCAAGAAACATTTAAGGTAAATAAATATGGTGTGCATGTGTATATAATCTAATTCATATTTCTGCATTGCATTATACACATGCACTTGGTGAGATTACAACATTATTAGCAGTGTTGTGAGAGGATAGCAAACTGTATGTAGGAACCATAGATGAGTGCACTACTCAGTAAATATAAAATGATTATATGACAGTGCCCCACAGTTTTTTTTTAATGGTGTTTTATGCCTGCTTTTACTACAGAGGCATCACTGGTGGTGGACACTGATGATAGATGAGATGAAATGATAAACTAGGAAAGGATTAATTTTTAAAGAAGGAAACTTTCTAGGCCTAAGTTTAGGGTACCTCCCGGCATTTGCCATTTATGAGGACTGAGGAAAACCTGGAAAAAAACCCAGTCAGAGAGGACGGTCCTAGTGAGATTCGAACTCCAGATCTCCTGCTCACGAATCCACACTTTAACGACCTTGCAACCCGTGGTGGTGTGCCCCACAATGCTATCACAGGAACACCTGATGCAATAGCATTTCTTTACATTATAAATCTGCCAGCTTCTGCTGTTTCTCCTTCTGCATAAAAGTGGTATACATTATGCACACTACCCTAACATTGCAAAATTTTCCCATTGCTTAGAATGCTGAACCTGAATAAATGGAATGGTAATTTACTTAGAAACTCAAAATAAATGAGAGTCTGTGAGCATGAAAAGTAACAAAATACATGGAAATAATAAAACACCTGCTTTCAATGAATATGTGGTTAAATGCGTATAATTTAAGTATATTTTTCAAGATAGGAGCTCATTTAACAGCTCCTTGGTTATCAAAGTAATTCTTCTGGCCTTGTGTAATGCTTCTCTTAAATAAGATAAGAAATATTATCATTGAATAACAACTGTTCACTATTCTTTTGATGATATATAATGAAAGTGGTTGTATATAATAAAAGTTATGTAGACTGATATAAGATCTATTTGCTACTCCTTTTGATAATACAAGATGAAAGTAGATAAATGCTATCTTTCAAGAAAGTAAATGTACATCTTTTGCAGGACAGTATCACTCAGGCATACATGTATGGTGAGTATGAAAAATCACTTGAGTTCACAGAGCCAGTATATCTGATGCTTGCTTCGAAGATTTTAAATCCTCATTTAGTTGCTTTTTCAAAACATACATTAAATGATGTAAAACTAACGAAAATATATACATAGATCAACTAATGACAGTATATCTGTATTGAATATCAAATAAATCAGGAAAAATGTTATACACCTGTAACTTTCATGTAGTGAATGTGTATCTTAATTACACAAACTTGTTATAACCAAACATAGAGTGGACAAATGCAGTGTCAAAAGCTTTCAACTTTATCATGAATCTACAGTTCACATTCCCCATATTTCTATTTGTTTTATGTTTAATAAATTAGCTCTATTTTGTAAATGGATGTGAAACATACCATTATGACTATTTGCAGGCTATCTCATAACATTTCTTTTAAGAGTTCACATGCAAGCATCATGTTTAGTTCTCATGGATTTGCATGCTTTTATATCAGTGATTTTGTTAATGTGCTATTTAAAATTGTAAATGGGTTAAAATAAACTTGTTATAGAAACAATTATAAAACATATTACATGAAAATTAAACTTCCCATTACAGAAAAATTACTGAAACATTATCAGTAAAAAATACATTCAGCTACTGCTGGCATGGTAGCTAAGAGGTCTAACAAACTAGTTGAACAGCAATGAATATGTAGAAAGTTATGGTTTGCACATTTCAATCTTTTATCCTCATTTTTGAGTGCTAAATGAAAAGCTTTACCAGCAATCTTATGAATAACACTTATGGACTGAAGCATTAAATTATGGGAATTATTTCTGTTTGTGGGAAAATAGCTAAATGCTCTTTAAAATAAGTTTTAAAACATGTTTGTTATTATTATGCTAGTAGTTAGAGCTTCAAACACTAATCACTAAAACAACAAAGAAACGAATTCTCTTCAAGCTCCAAATGGCAATCACCAAAATAACAAACAAATTTATGAATTCTCTTCATCAGAAAAAGAACTAAAAATAAATATTTCAGGTGTGACAATATTCTGTAGTAAAATGCCAAGGCAACTGAAACAAAAACTCTATTCTGATAATGAACAGTTCCAATAAAATGACTTCATTAAAATAAAAAGAAGACAATAGCCTTAGTATGAATGTAAAACTGCTTGGTTAAAGCTGAGGCTGCAATAGCATGTTAATAAATAAGGCACTTTAAAATGTTTCTAAAAAACAAAAAAGAATATATTTCCTGTGGAAAACCATTACAGAAATAAATGTCAAACTCTCTTTTGGGATTTCAAAAGTAAAGAATGGAAAAGAAAAAGGAAAATTCATTTTTAGAACTTGGTGTAATCTCCTCCAGTTGCAAATGACATCATGTAAACTTTCCTGCATGTTTGCAACAAGCACAGAACAGCAGTTTGGATAATGCTGATAATTTTGCCATAACTCCATCACTTCAACTACCCAAGTCCCTTAAACTTTGTCTGCACCCCTTTTTTCTCATTCCTGAACCACGAAGGCCCACACTTGTTCAATTGGGTTCAGGTCAGCAGAGCTTGAAGACCAAAATATTTCTAGGTCTCTCTAGCTAATACTGGGTCATAATGGAGATATACATGCTACTGTTATCGTACATAAACATGTATTCCTCTTGTTTTGGGAAAATGGCATAAGGGATGGTAGCAAAATGTTCTTCAAAACAACTTTGTTCTGGCCTGAACCAGTCTTCTTGGACCAGATGTCCAGAAGTATATTTAGTAAAAATGTAGGCCCAGAAGTAAATTTAAATTCTTCCTGAATGTTCAGCTCTTAACATGTTTGATCCCAAATGATTTACACATTCTTCCTTGATCAAATTGCAATATGTTCTCATCAATCCAGATTGCCAGGTCCCAATATGTTTCAGGGAGGTCAATATTCCTGTGTCCATTGTAACCTTCTCGTCTTGTGTGTTTCAGTTAAAAGAAGATTCTTTACCATATGGTTTTATATGATCAACCATACTTAACCATTTTATCTAAAAAGAAAGACTTTGCCTTACAGGTTGGTTCCTTGAATCTTCCACCAAAGCTTTGTTTTTGGCAGCTGTTGATGCCTGAGTCTACCTAATCACAGGCTGTGATTTGCCTAATGCAACTCTTTTGTTCCTGGTGTTGGTCTAACCATTTCTCTGTTTTGGTCACAATCAAGTTCCCTGGCAATCTACAAGGCATTTTGGCCTGGATAAACATGTCCTTCAATTTCACCCTACTAAGCTGCTGTCAGTTATTCACAACCGAAGAATGAGGAATTGACTGTGATAGGAAAATTTGGAATGACAGATTATAAGTAGTAATGATATTTTGCACATGCAAGTGTCACTACTTAAACAGAAATGAGCAACATCATTAGAAAATTACAATTAAAAAAATCTTTTGGATATGATGAGATTAACAGAAAAATTATAAATTTCTGTAATAAGAAAATTAGTCATTTGTTGCAATTAATCTTTGAAAGTAGGTGTATTTCCCAACAGGCTTAAGTACTTGGTAGTGAAATATCTATTCAAAAAGGGAGAAAAGGAAAATATTTCCATACAGTTGGATGATCTGCAATATAAAAAAAAGGGGGGGGAAACATTTTTCACAAACTTCTATGCAAAATTATTTCATACTTCAGTGACATAATGATATATTAAAATTCTAGTGAACATACAAAAAATAATACTAATATTACATACAAGTAATTTTACTCAAAATAAAACACAACTTTATTCACAAAATTCAGTTATATTAGAACTTTATCTAAAAAATAATGCTTTTACTAATCTAGTAAGAAACAGATGGCTGCAATTCATCTTCAGATTAGTTAGTAACATTTCTGTATTGAATGCATTTCATTCAGAACTAAGTGGTTTGCAATAGGATATTATTGCATTCATTACAAGAAACATGTTGAAAATTAATTTTTAAAATGACAATGCCTTGGATTGTTTCAGTATGCAATCTGTTTTTCCCATCTGTCCACAGACCATAACCTTTTAAATAAGATATTCACATGATACTTTGCCTAGATGAAAGAATAAACTGAATAGTTCACATGAATTGTCAACAAAGAACAGCAGCATTTCAATTTCAGATTTTGTAATATTTAACAAAAGAAGGGAAAGACAATTCTAAGTCTTGTTAAATTTTTGTTGGGACACAAGGACAGGTATTAACAAAATTGGACAATCTTGTGAAAAACATGTCTGGTCATCCTAAATAACAGAGCCATATTCATCTTAGCAACATTTTCAAAGGAATTGAATCTGTCGTCTTAACACTCTTCATGCTTCGTTCTTCATGAAGCAAAGCATGAAGAGTGTTAAGACGACAGATTCAATTCACATGAGCTTCACTGTGTTAATTCCATATGAAATTTTTTTTTAAAGACTTACAATTTTTAAAAAAATTTCATTTTCAAAGGAGTTTAAGAAAGCAATAAATAATAAGGTTTTATAATTATCTTGGAAGTAACAATATTCTTGTTAAAGATAAATTAATTTTTAGGAAAGGAATTTCAACAGAAAAAGCAATTTTTAACTCACAAATGATATAACTGCATTCAATGAAAAAGTACATGTGGGAGGAAAACTTTATAATGTATTGAAAGATTTTGACTGTGTCAATCATGAAATTATTATAGAAAAATTATAAAATTTATGGGGTAAAAAATGAACATTTAAAATGGTCTATATTCTACCTTGATAAAAGGAAACAAAAAGCAGAGAAAAATTTCCCCTTTAAAAATGTAACTATTGCATCAGAGTGGAAAATAAACATGTAGTCACTGAAGTATCAATTCTACGTCATCTACTTTTTGTAATTTACATAAATGATCTCCCTTTATCCTACAAAAGAATAGCTAATTCTGCACTATTTGCGAATGACACAAGCATACCAGCAAATGGAAATAGCTTAAATGATTGTGCATATAAATTAAATCCATTTTAAGGTCCCTGTGTTCATGGTTTAAAGCTAATAAGCTGTCTTTAAACTTAGATAAAACAAAAGTTATGAAATTCATCACTCACATATCTCCAAATTTCCAATAACATATATAGAATGTATAATGTTCTTTCTCTTAACCTAAAGGTTGTACCTGGCAATGGTAAATACTTCAAAATTGCTCTTAAAAATACCTGTATAAAAATCATTCTGTAAATGATCATAATATAAATAACAATGCACCATATGGATGTATGACTTATGTATATAATTGATACTACTATGTATGTGATCATTTATATAGACATATACTGTTCTCAAATTTGCACAAAAATGTAAATAGCTGTTGCACAAACTTATGGAATACTCCCATAACTAAACTTGTTATAGCAAATTGGAAATGCAGACCAAATTCCAACAATAGCCAAATAAATATAAATGAATCATAGTCACATTTTAATATTCTCACTAATTTTTTCTTATCTTTTATAATTCTTCACATAAACCATGAACTTTTATTTAGGATACAAAATTATTAATAAAAATTGCAAGAGTAATTTGAGCAAATATAATATTTATAGTCCCAATACTTATAACTAATATTAATGTTAACTTGCTACCTACAGCTAACCTAACCAGTTTTTCATAATTTCAAAAAAAGTTAATGTAACTTAAACCTAAGCTAGGAATTACATTTTTAAGATTGTAACATATGTTATGACAATAAACTGAACACCATTATCTCTGGATTGGATTTAAGTTGACAAGTAAGATTAGCTGACTTACACCTGTAAGTAATGTTCATTTCATAACCAAATTTCAGCAATTTTCATTCTACTATCATCCTTATAATTAACATATGTGTAATAATATGAAAATAAACACATGCATGGAGAATACTCTTTCAAATGATGTAAAAGAGAACATTAAAATAACTTTGTAAGTAATCAACAACACTGCAGCTTGTAGACATATATGCAACATCTTGCAATAACACAGCAATTTTAACCATATAAGGTGTGAGAAGGGAGGAGGTTGATAAGGCATAATAGACTAGTACAGCAAAAACACAGACCACATATCATCAGCTGATCACTTGTACTAAATGCAGAATCAGTAAAGCTGTGTGTTTGTTTACATGACATACATTTAAATATATAATGACCAAAAGTGGTGAAAGTATAGTTGTTAGTGCTATTACAATGATGATAAACATAACCTAGAACCTCCTCACTTATTAAATACATTTTGTTTCAAATAAAAACTAAGTACAGCAATTATATAAAGCTTTAAATAAGGTACTTACTCTGAGATGTGCCAAATCCTCCAATTTTGTAAGATCTGAGAGTTCCAGGTATAGTGAATACACCAGAATCCAGCCATACACATTCAATGCAGAGAAGAGTATCCAGAGAATGCACATTGCAATGTTATACCCAAATATCATATCGTTTACCACAGAGGCAAAAACAAAAGCAAATATTCGGAACAGTGCAAAACCAGCAAAACAATATAGCCAGGGTAGCATCTGTTTTTCATACTCCTGAAACATTACAATACAACAATATAAGTGCTTGACTTAAACAAAAATAAATAAATCTTGCATTGAAAATGGTGAAATGCTCCAAATAAAATTTAAATAAGTAAAAAAGATTAATGAATATCAGGCATAATAGCAATGTTAGTGCATGAATTACTTGTGCTTTAGGAACATTTATTTACCATTAATACCCTAAGCGTACTTTCTATGAAAACTGACTAGATTTAATGAGCTGCTTTAAATTATCACAAGTAATATCAAAGAGGGTCTGAGATTGTGGATAAATTCATGCATGTAGCAAGTGAATTTATCTGGAAAAGCTCAGATCTTCCAGTGATATTTATTAGGACTATTTACGAAGAAGAAAAAGAAGAAGAAGAAGAAGAAGAAGAAGAAGAAGAAGAAGAAGAAGAAGAAACAGGAGGAGGAGGAACTTTTAACTTTTCGAGTCATCTAGCAACAGATGAATGCTGACTGTCAGTAATGCCAATAAAGAAGTGCCAAATATGCATTAGGACTATTTCATGAATAGAATAAGAACAAAAGTAATATATATTTGAAATTCAGGCACAGAATATTAACAAATGTATAAAATGTAATACTTACTTATGAATATCTACCTAATAAGAAAAGGAGAGAATGAAATAGACAAAAGTAGATTATTACAGTTGCTACCATTTGATTTACTAATACCAACTGAGACAAACAAAACAGAGAAAACATTTTACCATTCTGAATGAGTTTATTAACATTTATGAGTGCTTAGGTAGGTATTGTTACATAATTCACAAAATGATTTCAGACTGTTTGGCTGAATATGCAAAAACATTAAGTTAATTAAATTCATAATTACTGAAAACACAGAAAAGTGGTCCGTCATGTGTACTCGGTTATTATATAGGGAGGTACATAGTTGGCTGCACAAGACAAATACATGTCGCATGATAAAACAGATTTGATAATTTTTTTTATAATTTCACTGTGATATCTGGTTGTGATTGGTCAAAATTCAAAATTTTGTTTCGTTTCATTAGTCAATTTTACAATGTCACATAAGTAAAATAGTCAGTATAAAATCCTATTAAACTGAATCAAAATCCTAAATAAAAAGCAGCAACAGTAATACTTGAAAATTATTTGAAATGTTTCCTTTGAAAATACCCTAATCAAAAGTTTGTTCCTTGGCAGTAAATTCTGATTTTGTAATCCACAGTATGTGTCCAAAGAGGCCATCCTAAAAACAGAATATGCCTCAATACGTTTCCCATCAAATTAGAAAATATTAATGTAAAACTACATCACTTCATGCTCTCGCTAATCCAGAATTTAACCAATGAACTGTGGATCCTCATACACTTAATACATACTACAGAGGACATCCTTGAGAGCAGAATTGACATTAAGAATGCAAGAAAAGAGTAAAATGAATTGTAAAACCAAGACTGCACAATTACAAAATGCATCAAACAATTCATTCACCCGAAGAAAAATCTTCTGGTAAGTTTGCATATTCTGGGAAAATTACAGTGAAATGAGACAATTTTAAAGTTAAGGCAAAAAAAAAAATGTATACACCTGAATAAAATATGGAAAAATGTTGAAAAAAATATTCTTATGCTAAAATTTGGAGAATTTGCCTAAAATAAGAAACATATCATTCCAGTTTTCTCTTTTTTTGCTTTTTAACATATATGAGTAGATACAACTTAAACCTATATTCCTGGTTAATTCTTAAGCTACAAAGGCAATAGCAGTGCATGAACATGTTTAAGTTTTTGTTTAAGCATATATTTTGTCTTACTGTTCATGCAACTGACAGTCTTGAAAAGTTGAGCACCTGCATACTAAAATAGCCAGCAAAACAAATCTTGTATCTGCATCTGATCTACAAATGTGCTTAGTTTGACAACCACCAAATAAGTCACTGAATTACAGTTAGTGGTAACAACGTTTTATATGGCTTTTAATCCAATAATTCTCATTTCCAATTAAAGCAAAACTCAGCTTTATTATTCATCCATTTGCTGTTAACATGTCTACTTCCTTCCATTAAATGACTTTCAATTTGTAGTCCCTGTCACATTATTATTCTTTCATCACTTTCTTCTAAAGATTTCCACAACTGTTTGGGATGTTAAGAGTGAACAATTCATAAATATTTTCTTACACTATGATAGAAAGAAAGAGAGAAATGTGCTTACCTTCCTCTATGATAGAAAGAGAAAAATGTGCTTACCTTCCTAAGTGCTATGATAAGCATAATACTTGTCACAAATATGGCTACCCCTCCAACCAAGGAAAAGAGGGCAAAAATTATCAAGGCATTTCGCACTGAAAAAAAAAGACCCACATTAATCATTGATATATACCACATTTGTGCTAACATAAATATATGAAATAGTATGACTTATCATTAGAAGTATGCATTTTTTCTTTTAATGTAAAATATTTTTAAAAATCTGAGGAAGTGTTCTATACTTAATATAGTTATTAAACACCTGCTACCTAGAACTTAATTGCACATAATTGTTCAATATATCTTTTATGTGCATTTGTTTGTTTGTTGTTATTGCAAAAAGATATACAAGAAATCACAAAATTCTGAAGATTTAGCAATTTGGTTCACATACAAGGGTAGGTCCATAAGTTGCAGGCCTAACCATTTTCTAGATATGATAAACACAAGTCTATATTTCACTTTTAACATAGTTACTCTTTATTGCAATACACTACTCACATCTTTGAATTAACATTTCAATTTCCCCACCTCCAAATAGTCAGAAGTCTAGTCTGCAAAATGGGCATAAACAGCATCCATCACATTTTTGTCATACTTAAATTTCCTTCCTTAAAGGTTCTTCTTGAGTTTTGAGAATAGGAAATAATCACTGGGAGCCAGATGTGGATTGTAGGGTGGATGGTCGATCTCCTTGAAGCCATATTTCTTCACAGCTTCCTTTGCAACAAGAGCTGTGTGCATAGGCGTTTTGTCGTGAAGAAAGGGCACACCACCACTCAGCTTTCCTCGCCTTTTCTCTTTCATGGAAACACGTAGTCTGTGCAGTAGGCCAGCATAGTACTCCCCATTTGCTATGGTGTTCCTCTCCTTTAAGTTAACAAAGAGTATTCCTTCACAGTCCCAAAAGATTATGGCCATGATCTTCTTGGTTGACTGAGTGACCTTGGCTTTTAGAGGTGTTGCTTTGCCAGGATTACACCACTCCATTGATACTCTTTTGGACAAGGGATCATAATAGAAGACCATAGTTTCATCTCCTGTAACAATGGTTTGCAGAACTTCTCCCTGGTTACCACAGCAGAGCTCCAAAAATGCCTGACAACAGATGACATGTTGCTGCTTTTGCACTGAGGAAAGAAGTCTAGGTACCCATTTTGCATTAACCTTATTCATTAACTAAAAATGTTAATTGGAACATTCACAGTGAAGCTAATCATATAATTGAAAACATTTTATGATACAGTCGAACTACACACTCTTATGCTTCACTTTTTCAACCTTATTCATGTTTAAATATTCATAAATAATGCGAAGGACTGTTGTTTTAGAAAAGCTCAACCTTGCTGCTATTTCTGTAACTTTGAGCCGCCGGTCTTCCATAAGTTCTTCCTAAGAGCGATGTTTTCAGCAGTGAGTACCTCCAATTCCTGCTCTTCATCTTCAATGCTTTCTCGACCCATGTGAAAAGGTTTGGCCCATTCTTTTACGGTAGAATATGAGGGGGATGCTTCCCCATATACATCATCCAATTGCTGTTTAATTTCATTTGGAGTAAGTTTTCCATTTGTGAAGAACTTAATAACAGCTCAATACTCCATTGTGAACATATCACAATCTTCTACACACAGTCTTCTTAATGTAACTATATCTGAAATGAACACAGCGGAGCGGAAGTTGCAGCGCAATTATTTACTTAACAGATATGACCCCAGATAAGGATTTTGTAAAGGTGATAATCCGTATGGGAGAGGCTGGAAACTTATGGACCTACCCTCATACTTTAATTTTTGTCATCCCTTTTCATTAAGGCACACCAGAGCCTAATGTAAAGGCAGCTCCTTTAATACATTCAGAGTGAACCTCCTTCTAGCATTATGCTAGTGCAACTATTGGGCTTTAATTATAAATATTTTTTACCCACACAGTGTTTACATCTGAGCTATTAAGTGTTCCACAGGCTTCTGCACCTATATTTCAATTATACTCACTATAATATATATATATAAAAATTAAGTTTGATTTTGATATCTTGCAAATGTTTTATGAAATGCCACTTGTGCTCATTTCAGGATTGATTTTGATAAAGACTTGTGTCAATTTTATCCAATTTTTCCTCTATTAAAATTGTATGTTTTTGTTTTGCACTGAATCAGTAGATTTAAACTTGTGCACAATATTCTGAATTGCAGTTCTGAAAAGTTCTGAATAAATTCCACATACAAACAATGAGACCATTCATATTTAAAATAACATTTAAATGCACTAATGCATTGCTCTAGGGCTAACCAATTAAATACCTTTGCAAATAAATTAATATTGCCATGAGACCAACAAGGATTAGGTTAAGAATGTGAACATGTCCAAGTAAGTGGAACTAAATTAGTGAAATTTGAGTGATTTCCTCAATAATAATTTGTTAAGAATGTGATGTTTAAAGGCATGACAAAGAGAATAAGGTGGAATTTAGGACGTCATCTGCTATAGTATGCCTAACAACCAAGAGGTAAAACACTTTGTATTACTGGGAGCCGGAGAGATTGCTAGTCAGAGGAATGTGCTGACAATGCAACTATTAATATTCTATGTTTGTTAACCCAATGAAAATGGAGGACTGAATCTTAAGTATTTGAATAGATGACACACGTGCAGTGAGTACAGTTTTGCTTGTCATATAAAGCGCTCTCTCCCTGCATACTTTGCTAGCCATCTTTCCAGCTCCCAGCAGTAAGTACATATGATTTACAATTAAAGCGTTGTAGGTACATTTGCATACATGGAATCTTGCCGATGCATCTAGAGCATGTAGGCACAATGCCCTTACTCTACTGTTCGTTTTACTGTTCGTCAGCACAAGGAAATTACAGAATCAGGAAGGAGGAAAAGGAGTCAACATTGGGAGGGGCAGGGTCATTTTAACATTCCCATATCAACCTAAACCACTGTTTATTACACCAGCAAGATCCCATGCTACCAAGTGTACATTAACATACATGAGCTTAGGCACAAAGGTGAATTTTTTTTTTTAAATTCTCTTTTTTAAAATCTCCAGAACTAAATGTATTAACATAAAGATCATTATTCATAAAACAATAATTCATCCTCAGCTACATTGGATTACTCATGAGGTTATACAACCGACACTATAATTACCTCTCCAGCTTGTTCCCCTACAAGATTAATGTACAATCAGCAACTGCTTAAATTTGGTTTGTTAAAGAGATTTTATACCATAGAAAGGGTTAAATTTTACTCTCATTTAGGGCCTTTTCAATAATTACCTTTGTTAAAGATGCCAGAAGTTAATGTGGACAAGAGGCTTAATGAGAAAAAACTGAGCAGCAAACCCAATACATAGGCTATGGAGGTTCTTTTATGGTTGATTTTAAATATAAAGTATGTGCAGATTCAAGTATAAATTTAATATATAATATGTTCATAGGATTTAACAATCACAAAAACAGCATAACAATTTAATGGCATATTACTAATCTCAAACTTCAAGATAAATTGCATGCATATAAATAAAATACTCATTATTCCAAAATATGTACTTTAATAATTGAGGGAAGTTCAGAAACTAACGCCAATTGGCTATAAATAAAAAACCTGTGTGTATACATTCATATATATATATATATATAGGAGGTTAAAAGGTCAAAGAAATGGATACCCACAAGGCGAGTGCCCATTATGTGGGGATAAAGAAGATGTAAAACATATAATTTATGAATGTAAAGAAACTGAGACTTGGAGAAAAGAAAGTATAAGATTAATCATTAGAGAGAAAAGTAATGTTAACAAAATAATACAAAAAAACTGTAAGGATATTGGGAAATTTTTAGAAAAAGTAAAAAATAAATGGAAATGGACTGTGAAGAGAAGAAAGGAACAATAGATTAGGAGAATGTGTTCTAGAATCTGGTAGCGAACCTTGTAATATATTTTTTATTTACAAGGTATTGATCAAGTAAGTAAAAATAGTCTGGGGTTAACTGATTTGAATTACTGAGCCAAGGACATTGGAAATTGTGCTATAAGGTGAATAAATGTAACATTATAGGTATTAGTAGAGTAATTAAAGAATAAACAATTTGTAGAGATTGTAGTAAGTTGATAGAATAATGCAGCAGTTATAGCAAGTAAATCATTTATTTTGGTACTTTGGGTTGAGTCAAATCCTGGTCCCCTGGAATTCCAGTAGGTTACTGCTAACGAAACTGGGACTGGGAATTGACTCATTATTATTGACAGGTTGATATTTTTGTATTTTGTTAAATTATTTAGCATTTAGGAGAATGTAATAGAATTAAATATATTATGGTAACAATAATTGTAATTGGGAGGAGTCACACCTAAAATGAACTGGGTGAGATAGGTGGAGGCCCTGATGTATTTTGTATGTGTAATTTTCTTAGCACTTAATAAACATATATATATATACACACACAGAGAGTTTATTATGTTCATCTGTTTTAACTACTGAGGCATCAAGGCAGTGACAATGATGTTACATGAAATGACAAATTGGAGAAAGATTTTCACAAATTTGAAAATCCCTTCTGCACAAAACTCCGTTACCTGGGAATGTAGCCAACCTGTCACAGCATTTTGAAGTTCTTCATCACCAACGTGCTGGGCCCCTAGCCACTTCTTCATGTGAGTGAACAGATGGAAATCAAATGGAGTCAAGTTGGAGCCTGGATGGGGGATTATCTAAAATGTCCCATTTGAATTGCTTCAAAAGGTTGTTTTTGCCAAGCACTGTGAGGGCGAGCATTGCCTGCAAGAACACAATGCCAGATGTTGGCAGACAGTGACGATTGTTCTGTATGGCTCTTCTCAGCTTGTTCAAAGTCTCACAGTAAACTTCAGAAATGATTGTTGTACCATGTTCACTGAATATGACAAGCAAGATTCCAGTAGCATCCCAAAATATGGTGGCCATAAGCTTCCTCATTGCCAAAGTTTGATAGGCTTTCTTCCGTTTGTTTAGAGAACTGGTAGGATCCCATGCCATAGACTGTTGTTTTGTGTCACGAGTTTACATATGCCACCCAAGTCTCATCACCAACCACTATTCTGTTCAAAAAAAATTTTCTCCTTCCTTGTATCAAGAAAAATTCTAAGTCAGAGCATATTCGTTTGGTTTTGTGGATTTTCATTAGAATTTTCGAGAACTTACGGTAACCACATATTTTTATGACAATCTCATACAAAACAGCAAGAGAAATTTGCTGTAATTGTTCAGAAAGTTCAAAGATGGTGAATTGATGGTTCTCACAAAATTTTCTTCAATTTTTCTTGGCCAGATCATTAATAACTACAGAAGGCTTACCACTCCTCAATTCATCATGAATGTTTGTTCTTCCATCTTTAAAAAAATCAGAGCCACTGATGCACGACATCTTTACTCATAATGCTTGAACCATATCAGCATACAATTCATGATGAATGTTTGCTGCTGAGAGATATTTTGAACAAAGAAATCTTATCACACCATGCACTTTGAGATTTTCCATTGCTGCATTTATTTTATTAGATTATAATAAGCAAATGCCTGGCACTATAAGGGTGCCACTAGCAAAGCTGGAAGCTTACTGAATCATAGATTATGTTGACGTAACAATGACAGTACTGCGCCTACCACTACTAGTGCTACAGAACAATAGTTGTTAGTTTCCAAATTGCCCTAATATATTCTTAATTTAAATTACAAATGAATGAAGCATTAACACTGGTCAAAATTGATGCAATGATATAAAGGAAAATGTGTGACTTAAATGGAAATCAGTGCCCTGATTTCAAAAATGAAGTCTGTTTTTGGCTATCACATATAGTTTTTATGATATGTGCATAATGTCTATGGTGCTAAATTCATTCAAGTTATACAGCTTTCTGCTACGTTTCATTATGTTATTCTAAATCTGATGTTGCTTTTCTTCCTAATTGGCTCACTTCCATTCTCCCTTATCACCCAAATGTTTATGTTTATTATCCCAGCACTTATCAGTTATGTTCTATGGGTCAGGTCTGTATTCTTGTGAGGTATTTATGTTTACATTTACAGCTATCATAGATCTCAATTTCAGTTGAGCTGAAAACTTGAGTTAAGATGCATATTTGTCTTCTATATATGCAGTACTAAAATAAAAATTCGAGTATGATTTCTACATCAGGATTATGCAGGAAATAGTGTCTACAAAGCCCTCAGAAGTTTTGTTACATTTGTGGGTGTTACGTGTTTGACGGGAAGGTATGTAAAATAGACTCACAAACAAAGACCCTATAACACTCGTATTTCAGAGAGAAAGTTGGTGATCAGGATTAATTGTTCGCACCTCATAATGCATGTAACAGTTGTGTTGAGGGATTATGTTATTGGTATGAAGGAAAATGGAAGACAATGTCATTTGCCAATGGAGAGAGCAGCAGAATCACCATGACGATTATTACTTTAACATTTGCAAAGTTGCTGGCTACATAAAAAGAAAAAAAGAAAAAGGGGTGGACAGGAATTAAATACCCAAATCTAAACTCAGCTATACGGCCTATTCCTCATGGACCCAAACTACCCATACCTACACCACCAGCAGATCTCAATTTTAGTGAATCTGAAAGCAGCTTCGTGATTTCCAACAATGAGTCGGTTTCTGATCAGAAAAATTTGACAATTCACCATAACAGTTTAATCAATTTGAGTTAAATCATTTAGTGATGAATTAAGGCCTCACAAAACAAAAAGTGAATTACTGGACTCAAGACTACAGGAAAAGAATTTGTTATCACCTGGCGTTACATTTTTGTAGTATAGGAATTGTGAAATACAGTTCCACAAGCACTACACAGAAGATCAACTTGTATTTTGTGTGGATGTGTGTAATCTTATTCAACAGTTGGGTAGGGAAGCATATCAGCGAATAACTAGCATCTTTTTATTGATTGTTCAAAACAAAGTCTTAATGCAGTGTTACGTCATAATGGCAACAAGTTAACTTCAATACTCCTTGCACATTCTACGAACCTAAGAGTCTTATGAAAATCTGAAGTGTGTTCTTAGAAATTAAGTACCTTGGCCATGAGTGGCAAATATGTGGTGACTTGAAGGTGAATGGTCTGTTACTAGGATAACAGGGAGGATACACAAAATTTCCATATTTTCTTTGCGAATGGGATAGCAGGGTGAGGGACAAACATTAGGAAACCAACCAATGGCCTGAGAGGCAGCAACTGGAACTTGGATAAAAAATGTTACTAATGTGTCCCTTGTTGATCATCAAAAAATTCTACTCCCTGCATTACACATAAAACTTGGCATGATCAAACAATTTGTGAAAGAACTTGACAAAAATTGTCGATGCTCCCAGTACTTATGCACAAAGTTTCCAGTCAGTCCTGGTGGTGTAGTGGTTACCATACTTGCCTCCTAAACCCAAGATCGCAGGTTCGAACTCGGTCAGGACCGATGGATTTTTTCGGGTGTAAAAATCCTAAGTATGGCTTCCTTCGGAAAGGAAGTATAGCCGTGGGTCCCATGTCATACATTTACACTACGAAAAAGAACCTCAAGCCTGAAAGAGAGGCCTCTCAGCAAAATTTGTCAGCCTTTTCATGCCCTGAATTGAATGGGACGCTGATGACCTGAGATGTTAAAGAGCGTCCATAAATAAATCAATCACTCAAACAAAGTTTCCATCATTGTCACAGGCTAAAATCAGAGAGGGAGTATTTGATGGACCAAAGATAAGGAAATTGATGAAAGATGTTAATTTTATCAGCTCTATGAAATTGAAAAAGATGCATGAAATGGATTCAGAGAGATTGTTAAGAAATTTCTGGGCAATGTGTAAGACCCTCAATTCAAAAAAATTGTCAGAAATATGCTGGAAAATTTCAGACTGCTTAGCTGTAATATGAGTTTGAAGCTTCATTTCCTCGAGTCACATCTTGACTACTTCCCATCAAATTTAAGAGCTGTCAGTGAAAAGCAAGGTGAAAGGTTTCAGCAGGACTTAAAGATGTTAAACAATGTTATCGCTGACATTGGAATGTACCTATGATGGCTGATTACTGTTGGTGTCTTGCATGCGACGAACCTACCAGAGAATACTCTAGAAAATCACGTACACTGCAGTTCCATGGGAAAAGAAAAAGGGATACACAAGATAACTAACATACATTCTTCAATTAAGGTATGTTTTCATGTTAGCATTCTTCTTTATTTTCTTTAAAAGTTGTATATGAGTATGTAATATTTTTGCAAATTTTACAATTATGTTTTCATTGAAGATTGTTATATTGCCAAAACAAGATGTGCTATGGAAAAACGGAATGCATTTTTTAATTCTGCACACCAAAATTAGTAAAGGTCACCTATTTTTAATAATGCAGCAGAAAAAAAATTTTCATTTGTAACCTAATGTAATTTAATTTTATGTATATTACAACTGAAAAAAGCAAATGAAAATTACTATTGTCTTAACATAATATTTCTCTTACAGATCTTCCTTATATAACCAAACAACAGAGGAACTGATTAAGAAAACAGCTCCAATATGAGCATAACAATAACAAACCAGGCAGAAATTATAATGAAAGCTTACTGAAAGAAAGTGAAAAGTTGAAAGTAAAGAAAATCATACCTACAATAAATAATTATTTACCCAGATCACTGCTCTCAACCACAGAAAATGATTTAGACCCCAAATTTGCCAAATTTCAAAGAAAAAAGTTTTAGGTAAACCTTGCTGAAGAATATAGTCACAGAACCATGGAACACAAGTTTCACCCAAAAGCTTCAAGGAAGCCCAGAGTTTACAAGTGGTTACCTCTATATGCCAAAGAACAGAGCAAACTGTCATGTGCTGATAAGTAGAATGATGAGGAAGAGAGATTTTGAAGATTTGAGAGGAAGACAAATTTTCTAGCTTAGCAAGAATGCACATAAACTTTGCCAAGTCACAAATACATATATAGTGCTACAAGGAGAAGTTTTTAAATAGCCTATATACTTTCCATGCCTGCCTGTGATAGGCAATATTAAACTGTAGAAGAGCCACCTGAAGACCAAGGTTGATGTTCAGGTGTGAAATAAGGTCTGTCAGCCTGGAATACCCACTTAGCTTGAATCTGTCAATCATCACTGTGTCTTGTGTTAGGGTTCCTTAGTTTGTTTCTCAATTACATTTTCAGTGTTTCTAAGCTTTACACAATCTGCTTCATACAAAAATATTCAGTTCAATGCTCTGAAAGTCAAGATTGATTTTCCTATAATTCCAACTATTTGCCATGTAAACTTGAGCACATTTTGACAAATAAAAAGAAACAAATTGTAACCAATAAATAATAATAAACTTGCAAAGCAGCTGATACCAAAAATGGAAGGAAAGATTGACCCTAAGAGTGCAAATACATGTTTCTAAATGTCTGTTGCCACAATTAATGTTAATATGAGATTTGGTACCATTTGATAATAGCAGTCTGCAGTAGTAATATTATTACATTTCACTTAATGTTTGAACCAAAGAACATTTCAGGAATATTAAATATAAACAGATATTCTGGTTTAAAAATTATGATACCAAAAAGAAATCTAAATTATTGAAGACAGTCAAAAATCCGGCAGAATTATCAACATGGGAAAATGGAAAACAATCCAAAAAACAAAGACTTTATCATGAACTTTGAGATTTCAATAATGAATTGTTTGGGCTAGATTATTTTATTATCACCAGAGGACTTCAGTTGGTCTACAGCTGATGGGAGTGAATGCTCTTGAAATATGCCCTACATTTTAATAAAGTAAGTGGGGAATAATAGTGTTATTACTGCCAACTGCTATTGCTTCACATTCAATAACCTTTTAAGCCCTGTCTTTTCAATTAACCTTGGAGGATGCTGAAGGTTAGAATGCACATATATATTTGGTTTATTTCAGGATACTCTTTTAACATCTCCAGTCATTAGCATTCCATTCAATTCAGAGTATGAAATAAGATAAATTTTTCTCAGAGGCCTGTTAGTTCGGGCTTGAGGTTCTTTACATGCCATAAATCTTATGACATGGCACCCCGACAGCTTTACTTCCCTTCCGAAGGAAGCCATACTTAGAATTTTTATGCCCTAAACTATCCACTGACCTGGCCAAGCTTGAACTCACAATCCTGGATATATGAGGCAAGTACGAGTACCACTTGACCACCAGGGCTGATTTGTTGGAATGCTATGACTAAATTTTTCACATACTTCAAAATAGTTTTGGAAAAAAGTTCACCTAAAAATACTGCCTAAGTTTATGTATTCTTATAAAAAAATGAATAAACACATTTAAGACAGCGAAGACAAATGTCTTTCTATTCATGCTACAAAACAATCACCTAATGGATTCCAGAACTACAGATTTTATTCCTTCAATCCTAAAACCTATTGAAATGCATTTTAGGAACTATAGCACATTGCCAATTATTGATGAGATTTAGTTGTAAATTTGGTAACTACTGCTCATATTCATTATAAGCATGATTTGCACACGTTCATAAACCAAACCATTTGAAAAGCTTTTACATATAATAACTTACAGTTCTATTATAATTTATCCAGATATTTAAAGAAGGTAACTCCTATATGTAAATTTAAACATGACACATGCATACATTTTTACATTATCAATTATACTTAAATGAGTATAACATACTTTTAGATATTTTTCATATTCTTACTAATAACAATTTCAAATGCTGTTCATATTACAAAACAGCTTAAGATGAAATACAATGACTATTAAGTAAATATTAGTAATAAGGAAGATCATTGACTCTCTCTTTAAGCTGGCAAATACAAACATTTTTAGGAACATCTTAACGATAAAGGAATCTATAATAAATAATTAAAAGGATCCCAATTAAATGTACTTACAAAGCTGTTGACAATGGAGTGGTATATACATAAACAATGTAATACAGTTTTTTTTCACACTAACTCCATTCACTTACATAAAATTTGGACATATGTTTCGGGAGTGCTCCCTCCCATCTTCAGCCTGTAGATAAACTGTGAGAAAAAACTGTATTACATTGTTTATGTAATTAAAAGGATATTGAACATAATTCATCAAGGTTGCTAAGGCATGGAGAATGAGAGGTCTTGATTTGAATCCTGCCAGGAGTGCCCTTCCCAACTTAGGCATTTTTCCAGGTTTTACTCAGTCTCCATTAATGGCAAATGCTGGGGAGATATCCTAAACTTAGGCTTGGAAAGCATCCTTCCCAAAAAATATTCCATTCCCAATTTAATATTTCATCTCATGTATCATTGTTCATCGTCTGTGATGATACAGCAGTAAAACTTTTCAATGTACAACCAGATAATAAAACATCTGCAATAAGAAATGCACTACATTTGAACTTGAACATCTTTTAACTTAGTAGAACATCTGGGTTAAAGTGATAAAATTTTTGGAATGTAGTCAGGCAAATAATTCATGCAAAATTAAATTAGTAATGATAAAACCACATCAACTAGCCTAGTTAGCACAAGTTATCATTTTTTTTCTAGAATTTTCCTTGGCAAGTGCCTGATAACTGTAGGCATTAACAAGGATCACTGCCATATTTCAATCTGCATCACATTCTTTTCTTAAAGATGATAAAAGTGCTAAGGTGCTAATATTCTCTAGAAAATTATGAAAATCACTCACCATGAACACTTCCCACATACACAAACTCATAACTCATAGTGTAATAGCCATAATGTGTAGAACCAGGTGCAGCTTGTGCTAAGCAATAGATATCAAATACTGCTGTAGTAACTGTAAACAGACCAAGCACCTGAAATAAAATGGAAGTGAGAGTAAATTACCATGCATTCTGTAGTATTGTATTATTTGCTAAAAGTAACAAGTATAGATGGCATCATTAAAGAGTACAATGTAAATGCAATTGAAAAAATTACATCCATTAGAATTTCTTTAGTATATATAGTAAATTATATCAACAGCCAGTACTGAGATATATATAGTGTTTACAGGATCTCTGGTAAAAAGGAAAAGAAAAAGGCATAATGTTGGTAGTCACAATTAACACAATATCGTGTAAATTATATTTAATCTGTCGTCTAACACACTCTTATGTTTCACTTACTTTTAAATATGGTGGGACTGGTTTCGAAGAGACATTCTATCCATCTTCAACCAACTTGATGACTGGTCATCAACCAAGATGGATAGAATGTCTCTTGGAAACCAGTCCCACCGTATTTAAAAGTAAGTGAAGCACAAGAGTGTGTTAGATGACAGATTGGATATAATTTACATTTAACAAGTTTCACTGTGTGAGTTCCAAAAGAATTTTTTAAAGATGTCTTATTTTTCAAAAGTTCTTAAATGAACAGTATTGTGTGTTTCAATTTTGGCTTTTGATTTTTCCTTATAAATTTCAAACTAACAAACTTATTTCAATGAAATGTTTTATGAACGTAATTTGATATATGAACAAATGGATTTATTTCTTTCAATTTCCATGCAGATATAATTATTTTAACTTATAAATACATAGTTATTTATATAAACTAACATATTTCTTTCTTTATTTCAAAATGCACAATACTAGCCACAACTTATTATACCTCAAATGTAGATTATCTTTGCAAGATTTTAACCTCTAAAGAAAATGTTATCCCTCCTGCATAAGGCATAACTAAACATGTCGTTCCAAGTTACTGTCTGCTCATTGGAGGACTGTGTTGTCAATACCATTAATTTCTTGTATAAAGTTGTGCTTCAGGTCATCCACAGGTTCTTGGAGATTATCCGGTCATCAAAGAAATGTTCAATTAGCACCATGTATTAGTTTGATATATGGCATGTAGCGCCATCTTGTTGAAAATATCCACGATCCAGCTCTACATCAAGTTGCTCAACAAACTCCAGGAAAATCTGGCGGTACTATAAAAAAAAAAAAAACAAAAAAAAACACACACTCTATGCTCTGTGCAGGTATTACACATCAAACCCCAACTTTAAATGGGCACATAGATGCCTCATGAAAGTCATGTCGATTTTGGATGGCCCAATAGTTTCAGTGAGCTTGCACAGTCGCATAAATGGAACCATGGCTCACCTGTGAACCACATGACTGACAATATGGCAGGATTTTGCACAATAAATGCCATGTTGTGTTATGCCTTATGCACGAGAGAGGACATTTCCAACATTTTCTATAGAGGTTAATCATCTCCCAAAGATACTCTACATTTGAGGTATAATAAGTTGGGCTAGTATCATTCATTTTGATATAAATAAAGAAATAAATGTGTTAGTTCTAGATAAATTACTCTGCATAATCAATTTCATGCAGTTTTAACAAACAAAGTACACATGTTAAAATCAAAGTAAATATCAACATTTCCATATTTCCAATACATGTAAGCTTACTACTATTAAAACCTTTAAATTTTCGATTAATAACCCTCAATTTATATAGTTCCATTCCTTCCATACCTTATTAAAATTAACACCAGGTTGTGTATGTAATGGGGATATATATTCACTTCTAAATAGTGACATTATCATATTGTTATTTCCATTTATCTTGCCCAACTTCCTGAAGTATTTTCTAAGTTTTTTTTATACTTTCATCCAATTTTAAATTTAAAATTCTTGTGTCTCTTATTTCATTTGGTAAGTTCCCCCCCCCCCTTTGTTAAAGAAAATGTTCCATTCACAACTTGGTTTCTTTACATTGTAAAATACATGCCAAATACTATCTGGTTCTTCACACACTGGATATATCTCCTTATACCCATTTTTATCCTACTTATATATTACTCCTGTTCTAAATCATGCCAATCCTTTTCTCCCTGCATTATTGCAGGTTTTAATGTATTTTTCTCTTTCTCCAATTTTTTTTAAAGTGATATATAATTTCAGAGATTTTTTGACATTAAGAAAGCCCATATTTCCTGTTTTTCAACATCTTTAATTCTTCATTTATGAACTTTCGAAAAATATGACATTTATAAAAATTCTGTTGGAACTCACACAATGAAGCATTGTTAAATGTAAAGTATAATTAATCTGTCGTCTAACACACTCTTATGCTTCACTTACTTTTAAATATGATGGGACCAGTTTCGAAGAGACATCCTCTCCATCTTCAACCAACTTGACGACTGGTACAAGAAACTAACATCTATGAGCACCTGTGGCTCCATCCTGATGGTGTTTTTTTCTTTATAAACTGGAAATTGGTATTACATTCTCCTATAATGTCAAAATTCATAAGATGATCCCTATGTTTATGAATGTAAATCTTCTCCCATGTGTCCAATTCTGTATGTCCGTGCTTCTTTAAGTAACTTTATTTCTCTTTTTATGTCATGATTATCCTTCCAAAAATGGTTTGCCAACATGTAAAGAATGTGATAAGATATAAGTTGGAAAAGCTAAAAGGAACATAGAAACACAGTTAAAGGAGCATCTCAGAAATGTTAATTACAAACAGACTGATAGGTCAGCAGCAGTGGCACACCATTTTTGGAAAGATAATCATGACATAAAAAGAGAAATAAAATTACTTAAAGAAGCACACTGACATCCAGAATTGGACACATGAGAGAAGAATTACATTCATAAACATAGGGATCATCTTATGAATTTCGACATTATAGGAGAATGTAATACCAATTTCCAGTTTATAAAGAAAAAAACACCATCAGGACGGAGTCACAGGTCCTCATAGATGTTAGTTTCTCGTACCAGTCATCAAGTTGGTTGATGATGATGTCTCTTCGAAACTGGTCCCACCGTATTTAAAAGTAAGTGAAGCATAAGAGTGTGTTAGACGACAGATTGATTATAATTTACATCTTAATTAATTCTTGTTTAATTTGGCAATATGAGAAGTAGGGTTATGAAAGGATGCCAGTGGAGGTGCTACTCTTTAGCCCATGCATTACGCATGCTCATAATGAAAGTTTGCTGTCTTCAGTTGAAAATGATGCATCTAATTGTGCTATTGTTACAGGATCATAAATATAGTCATGCCTTTGTGTTAGATGCAATACAATAGTACACTGGATGTTTGTTGCCTAGTTATAATGGAAAATGTCGATAAAGTAAAGCCAAAGACAATTTACTGCACAGTTTGGGGTTTGGAAAGCACTGGCTAAATTCTTCATTTATGCAGGTTTTTTTCTGAAAGCTGCATGAAATTCTGTATTTTATTTCCATTTTTGCCAACTCATGTAACCTTCCAGCTAATATGCCAGTGTATATTTACCTAAAATAGATAACAGACCAATTTATCTGTAGTTGCTTTGGTTATTTATATCACCGCTCCCTTTTTACAATAGTATAATCATGCTCATTTTCCGGCTTTCAGATATTTCTTTCCTCTCCTTAATCCCATTTAATAACTGTTAGCAACCTCATACCTCGTATTTCCCCAAATGTTTTTCAGATTTCTCCTGGAATCGCATCTATTCCTGAAGCCTTTTTTCTTTTCAAATATTTTGATACCCTTTTTCATTCACAGTAAACCCTTTATCTAAACATTCTATGGTGTTCACAGTACTATCTAAATTTAATTTATAACTCTGAACTTTTCCAATCCCCCAACAGATTTCTAAAGTGATATTTCTATTTCATTGGTATTATCTTATTTCCTACTCTTTTCTTTCTCAAGATATCCTTAGTAATAGACCATATTTATTTATTATGTTTTAGCTCTCATGGCTTCCTTAATTTTTTCAACCATTTTCTGTTGTCACTCTTTCTTTTTAACCTGCACTAGACATTTATATCCCATTTTTTTTAACAAAAATATTTGCCTGTCATCTTCCTCTTCCGACTTTTTCCACCTTATTAAATCCTTAAAAACTTATTTCTTTGCCTTTAAACACTCTATATCATACCATCCCATAACCTTTTGTGTTTCCTCTTTAGTTCACTTACATTTTACTTCCTGCCTTCCTTACCAATGACTATACCTTTTCCAATGCCCACTTTATGTTTCATGTTATCCAGACCTCCATACTTTCTTACCCTATTTTTAATCTCAAATTATCCCAGAAATACTCTGCATATCCCTATTTCCATTTAAAAATTTTACATATTTTAGTTCTATTGCTTCCTCTTCCCTATCATATTCCCTTAAGCCCATCTTCATTTTTATTGGGAAGTGCCCACACTTATCACATCCAAGACTTTATAATCCCAATTGACTCTTTCACTGCATAACAAATAATCAACCACACTTTGTGTAGCTACATTAAAAATGTAAATTCTCCCCATTGGTCCTATCCTCTTAAACTATTGCACATAATTAGATTATTCAGCTTACAGAACTCAATCAACTTTCTGCCTTCCTTATTCAGTACCTTATCTCTACTTTTCCTTACCCACTCAGTACTTTTCACTCATACACATTCATTTTCTAAACCCACAAACCTGTCATATTCACCTGTTACCGCCTGTAGTGCCTCAGTAGGAAAAGAGGGGAGAAAAAAAACTACCGCCATTAAAATCAGTCTACAATAAGCTCCATACTGGTAATGTCTGCTTGATATATCCACACTTTCATTTAGTTTTAAATACAAGTTTTAATACAAAACTTCAATGACTCAGACAGGTTATATGCTATATCAAATCCTACGCATACTTTGACTCCATCTTATGTATTTTTAACCCTTCTTCTATATATAACACTCACATTTATTCCACTATCCTTATTTATAATTACCCTCCCTATTACCCTTATACTATGTCCACCGAAATTTTCATAACCTTCCACTTCTATACTTTCATCTTTGTCCAATCAAGTCTCAACCATTGCTATCATGTATCCTAGCTTTAATATTTCAAACACTTCACCACTTATTATTTTCATGTTTGTCAAAATTTGTGTGTGTTTATTTATTTAAACAGTATTAAGTATACAAAAATTACAATATGGCCTGGTTCTAACTCAGGTTCTATTCCAGGCCAATATTTTAACTAACTTCAATACAAAAATTTTAATTAACACACTAATTTACACCATTCAAATATATTTAACCATAACGTATTTGTTAAATTATTGAAGCTATTTACAGTGAAGGTCTTTTATATTGATTGATACATAGTGGGTAATTTTTATACACTTTACTTACATGTTTTTAAAATCAGGACATGTTTCAAGAACCATCGTTCCCATCGTCAGCTGTTGACCCACTGTTCTGGTTGGTCCTCTGCAGGTTATTGAATTTTTGTGTGGTGGTCTCTAGTGGTTGTGAAATGAATCTGGAGAGATAGTCCTCTGGCGGAAGGTCAAAATTCATTGCTGTTTTTCGGTATTTTAAGATGAAAATATTCTAAACATATAAGTGAAGTAAGTGATGTAAGTAAGTGAAGTGTATAAAAATTACCCACTATGTATCAATCAATATTTAACCATGTTTGTCGTAACCCAGCCTTCAGTTATCCAGAAGAGTCTGGCCCCTGCTAAATGGAGAAACACTATAAACACCAAAACATTTTCTACAATTTAATAATTACCCTATATTGTCAATGAATCTATTCTCATTTATAAACTCCTGCTTTAACTAACTTACATACATAGGCATGGAAAGGAGGGACTGGTTCAAGATAGGAATAGGTTATGCAGAAATGCCTCAATGCTAGTGGTTTCCTCCTCCTCTTCTTCTCCTCTCTCCATCCACCACACACTTGCTAGCAAATTTTCTCTTATAACCTCAAGAATGGACAACAAAGTTGCTTTTGTTTCTAAATACTACGCTGAATTGCCATTTCTGGATATCTGCTCATTTGTATTTTGCTGCCATCTCATTCTGTTTCTTCCCATTGATTCTTAGTTCCATGACATTTACATATACTTTTCCCCCTCTTCCCTAGCCCATTTCATTTTCTTATGCATGAATTTCTAACATTCCTCTCTTATTTTCTATAATTTTGCTCTATAAACATTCCTGTTCTTTTCAATTTCCTTGCATTACTCAGAATTGACCATTTATTGGACTGGGTGTTTCCTCCTCTTCTGATTCTATAACAAGTTACAACTGGAGGGGAGATCCCCTCCAATTTCATCTCCAAGCCTTTCTCAAATATCTCTCTCCTCCACTCCAAATCAAATTGTCTTTTCAGTTCCAAAGGCCTTCACTTTTTCCATCTTATTATCCAATTTTATCTTGATCCCCTTTACTATTCTTTTTACATCAATTATCTTCTGAGATAATTTTCAATATTATCATTATCTGACTCACAGCTTGAGGGTCTGGATTGAATTTGACGCCCCCAATAATCAACATTATGGCTAGTAAGGCTAACAGTCACAAATGCTCGTTCATTAGCGTATGTTTCCTTCTGCTTGCATATATTCCAATTCTGGCCTGGTATATGTCTAAATTATCACCAATATAGTCACTGATACTGCAATCTATGTGAAAATCTTCCAGGAATATGTGAATCAGTTTACAAGAACTCCATACTGGATATCTTTAGCAGGCTATACCTCTAATGTCATAATAGCTGCAATTGTTTCTTTCCTTGAAGATCCAGTTATTTCTAATAGACTTTGACCTAGGTTACACAACCTTATCCCACCAGATTTCTTCCTTAGGAGAATGGAAAATTATCAGTATCATCCCAGGCTCTCATAGAACTGCAAGAAATATTTAATTAGAAACTGAGGCTGTGA
The DNA here is from genome assembly GCA_030762175.1 of Metallyticus violacea. Lineage (NCBI taxonomy): Eukaryota > Metazoa > Arthropoda > Insecta > Mantodea > Metallyticidae > Metallyticus > Metallyticus violacea. Next base: position 14,206,212 of record CM060846.1, on the reverse strand, counting down.
TTCACAACATGCAAGTAAATACCATACATATATTGGAGGGGTTATGCAGGAATGCCTCAATGCTAGTGGGAACCAATTTCAATACTGTTTTGAGATCATATGCCATTGGTTCAGTCCATGCAAATAAAGTGAGCAGTCAGATGTACACTGCAGAGAGTGGGGGGAAAAGACGGAGACTTCAAGTGATAGCATTGTAGTAAGACACAGAAGATAATTCAGGGGAACAGGGATGACAGTTACATATACATACATAAGACTTATTACTGTTGCAGTAAAACACAAGTATATGCAATATATAAGAGCAATTTATTGACCATCACACCGCTTATACAGTTTATGAAATTATAGGTAGATATGCACAGGAAATAACTGTTTATGTGTGATCTTTTTTTTTTAATAGTGTTTAACACCCGTTTTTGCTGCTGAGGCACCACAGGTGGGACACTGATGATACATGGGATGAAATAATAAACTGGGAAAGGATTTTTTTAAGGAAGGAAGCATTCCAGGCCTAAGTCTGAGGTATCTCCCCAGCATTTACCAGTTGAGGACCGAGGAAAACCTAGAAAAAAACCCAGTCAGGGAGACGGTCCTGGTGGGATTTGAACCCCAGATCTCCCACTCATGAGTCCGTGCCTTAACGACCTCGGCCACCCATGGCAGTTATATATGTGTGATCACTTAATTACTGTCACTTGCAACACTTGATGCTCGCATTATCACAGTGTTGGACAGACTGAAGTTGAAGCTTGCTCTCTGCAAGCTGACTCCACAAATCAAGTCAAGCCACTTTGCATCATGATTATACTGCTCACTTCCATTTGCATCGACAGTACCTCCTGTACAATGATATATTATTTTGAAAGCTATAAAGAATAATGAGTTGAAACTAAATAAATTAACTGGTGGCTATTGCAGGAAAACTGGATACTTACATTCTTTAAATAAGGGCTTTTTCTTTAAAACAATTTACAAATAACATTCTTTATATTATTAGGAATATTACAATTGCATTTTCTTCTACTTAATGGAATTTTGTCAGCAACTAATAAAGTACATGTGAGTACTACCTACTACAATTAATCTACTTTCTAACAATTCAAAATAAAAACAATAATGTTCCAAGGAAAATAATATTAATTCCATTTGCTAGTTAACCAAAAATCTTATGAAAATTACAAAAGTATTTACTTTTTTTTGAATTAAATATACACTGCTGGCCATTAAAACTGCAAAATACTTTGTGGTCCATAAAAGCCATGTGCACAAGATGCCTGTCATCTCTTTTAGTGGTTGTTTAGTTGCTGTTATTCACATCTATGTTTTCATTCTTATTCACACCAATGATAATATATTAATTTTGGTGTTATATGAAATGCTTTCAACACATCACAAATAATAAATTTCTTGGAAGAGCATCCTGCAATCTTGGTGTGCCACAATTCTCCCAAGATCAAATTCAGAAACCTGTTGTATTGCTGTTGTATTCAACAAGGCTACTTACTACCTTTGAGCAGTGGGGACAGTCGAATTCAACTTTTTTGTTGTTGCAATTTACATGGGCAGCAGTGTATATTAGCTAAATTAAAAACATGCCAAGACAATGTCAATTGCCATTACAGAAAAAATCTTTAAAAAATGAAGCAAAACAAATATTAAAAAATACACTACTAATTTTATGATATTCATATATTATTCGTTCATTAATTCCATCATTTGATTTACACATAGATCTGGTTTCCTCAGTATTTAAATATTTACAATAACAAATAAAATTATAAGAACTTAAGATTGTACAGTTACACAAATAGGCTGTTATGATACAAGTACAGTCTGGCAATCAGAAGAAGGCAAGTGTAGGCTAAAGCAAGAGGAGGACTTGGAACGGTTTATTTGTGTATATGGGATACACATGCATGAGAATCTCTCAGACTCAAATCTTGCATGCTCGCTGGACTTCTCTAACTATGGGCGAGTATCTGACAACTATTTTTATTGGTACTACCATGCATGAGCATAATGAGGGAGAGAATGTTTATGTAGCACATTCCTCGTTTGCCTTCTGATCACATACATACATTAGTACATACATTACTAATTATCATTATTGAATAGCTTGTCTAAATAAAGTTTGATATAACAATAATAATAATAATAATTTTTAAATATTGTTTAACTCCTGTTTTTACTACTGAGGAACCACAGGCAGTGGACACTGATGATTGATGGAATGAAATGATAAACTTGGGAAAGGATTTTTTTTAAGGAAAGAAACGTTCCAGGCCTATGTTTAGGGTGCCTCCCTGGCATTTGCCATTTATGAGGACTGAGGAAAACCTGGAAAAAAAAACCAGTCAAGGAGGACCGTCCTGACAATATTGGAACCACAGACCTCCTGCTCACCAGTATGTGCCTTAACAACCTTGGCCACCTATGGTGGTTATAATAATAATAATAATAATAATAATAATAATAATAACAACAACAACAACAACAACAATAATAATAATCCATAAGACCAGTTTTATCAGTATATAAATATTTGCACATAAAACCAGTTTCATCAGTATATAAATTTTTACTATAACGATGACATTTGCAAAACTCAGGATTATGCACCTTCATAATTACATTATTTTAATAGATCAGCTGATAAAGTAGGAGGGAATTATAATACTGCAGAATGTATGGACATATTTAGTAGTTTTTGAACTTGTCTATTCAGCAATAAACTTGTACAGTTGTTGAATTTGTTTTCATTTCTCTGACAATTTATTATATAGCTTTACTCCATTAAGGGCAAAAGAATGCTCATATAAGGTTCTATTATGCTTAATAAATGATAGTTTTGATTTCCCTCTAGTATTGTGTGTATCACACAGTTGGTTTTAATATCACCTGCAATATAACACTATTTATATGTACAAAGATGTCAGAATATGCTGTTTAAAATACTCTTGAGAGCTGGTAGTATTTGAAACATTAGTCATTCTTATTTCTTGTTTTTGCAATTTAAAAACTAGATTCTATGTAGTTACCTGCAGGTGCAGGAGTTAACATGTTGCTTTAGTGCATGTATTGTAACTTAATTGCGAAATGAAATAAATGTAGGCTGATGGACACTAGTAAATAAAGTGTTAGCAGATGTACACACAAGTACAATTGATAAGACTTGAACTAATTTGCATTTTGTTTTCCATAACGTCATGGTTATCAATGTTATAAATTAATTATAGCTAGTGACCATTACCATTGGTTGCTGTTGCCCAGAACTGGCTATGATTGCCAGTGTCCTGTGATTTTATTACCATTGCACTCACTAACAGAATCCTTGCAGTTTCAAAAGCCTTAAAGAAAGCAATTATTAGAAAAATGCAGTGATCAATATGACCAATTGGCAGTTTGAATGAAACTTACAAGACTATCAAACTTCTGTAATCTTGTCTCGACTATCATAAATTCAGCTGTTGTCATATCAAGTCACATTAATGTATTGTAACACATTATTATTATTATTATTATTATTATTATTATTATTATATAATCACTATTGCTGTTATTAAGCAGATGTTACTAAATTTCTCAAAATATAGGGAAATGCCTGATATTACAAATGCAATAAAACTCCTCCCTACATATCAGTTCTAATGAAAATTAGCACTACCCTGATTTATACATGGAAATTTTCTTCCCGCTAGCAATACGTAGGACATGAGTTGAAATGAATCAGAACTGAAAAATTTGGGCCACAGTCAGGATTTGAACCATGGATGTTTTGGCCTTCTGGAGACTGATGCTCTACCAACGAGTTACCATCATGTCCTTCTTCAAACACAGGCCATGGACCCTTTCATCTGATTCTATATACCCCGGAAACCTTCCTAAGGTTTCTCTACTATGAGGGATTAATTCCTTAAGAGGTGATTTGTAATGCTATGAATACTTATGACCCAGGCTTCTAGTTTAACTACCAACTATATAGAGGTTAATTTATATACAGAAATTGTTCTTTTACTAGATGTTACACCAAGAGTCATCCTGGTATGAAGTCATGCCTCCTTTCATGAATGGCTGCGGAGAAAAACAAAGGCCTCCTTATTAGTGTTAGTTTGGAGGAGTAATGTTATTTTTGATTATTTTTTTGTTAATAATGAATGCATCAAAACAGCTAGTATACCTGGAATGTGGGAGGGAATATCAGTACAATAAAACAATGAGAAATAAGCATATTATTAAGTACACCTGGAAAAGTTGGAAGTTTTCCCACCTCTTATAAAAAAACCGAAAACGTACACCATTTACTTTTTATTTTTATTCTGCAATACTTACATCCTTATATTTTGTTTCTAAATCAGGACATAACATTTCAAATCTATTTATGTGGGAGGGAATATCAGTACAATGAAACTGTGAGAAAGCATATCTATTAAGTATACCTGGAAAAGTTGTTTCCCACCTCTTATAAAAAAACCGAAAACATGCACCATTTACTTTTTATTTTTATTCTGCAATACTTACATCCCTATATTTTGTTTCTAAATCAGGACATAACATTTCAAATTTATTTTATTTATTCCTCTTACTTTTTTCAATACAATTTAAATTCTACAGAAAAGCCTATTACTCTACAAAATGTGTAACAAGAACTTCAATTACGCATTAATCTTCAAACTCCATCAGCAAGATTACATTTGTCATAAGCATAAAGCAAGCCTGATATATTTTGTGCAAACTAATGATCTTCACTGTGAGTGCAAATTAATCTGCAGTGAATGTAATACATGCATAGAGATAGTCTTGCACATGCAATGATTCCAGTATTAAATTGAATATGTGTAAACAAATACACAGCATATGTCAATTTCAGGTTCACTATAACACCCAATAGCTGCTATCAGTATTACAAATCTCCATTAAATAATTACAAAAATTGAGCTACTTTTAGATTTAGTTCATTTTGTTTTCCCTTGATCACATAATAGAAAATTGTTTCATCTACTCCACTGATATATCAAAACAGTTGATTAATTATTGTTTTTTAATTAAAAACAAATTACAGCTACACAAAGTTAATTTTGAAAATTTTTATTTCAGTATTAAATACATTTGTACCAGGTCCTAAATGTAGAAGTCAAAATCTTTGATGATATATGTAACTCATTGTATTATATTAAATATAATACTGATTCACTACTTATTTACACAGTTGAAATTATTAATACATTATTAATACACATGTTACACATTAACACTAGCTCAATTTATGTAATAGAAACTAGATTTATTAAATGTTATTTGTAAGGATTTAAATTTGATGCTTTTATTTGAAAAGTTGCCATGGCGACTATATTGTTATCAAAATATTTAGCATGTCGTTGCGTGTCATTATAGAGTCTAGAAGAACGTTTTTCCATTGTCTCAGTTGATCATGCTGGAGCATTGCATTTCTTGGGATTTGCATGTTCAAAATCATGTTTATTTGAATAGTTGCCATGGCAACTGTATTGTTATCAAAACATAACAAAAAGAATTCTAATCATTTTAGATTCAAATAAAACATTGAAATTAAATATAAATCAAGCTATACAATAATTTATTTATTGTATTGATAAATATAATACAGCCATCATAGCAACTGTTCTTATTTTTAAATAAAGATTATTATAAATTTTATATTTTTATGCATTATTAACGAAACTACGGCAATGTGTTCTTACTATTCAAGCTTACATTTTTTAAAACGTTCGTGTTTGATATTGCGCTGCTTTACTTTCAAAATTGTGGAACTATATTTTTTTGAACAATGATAATTATTGTATTACATTGTATTGTCATCCATTTCTGACCTATGTGGAAATTTTCAAGTCTCTATCTCATTTAGAAGTGCATGAAAAATTAATTGCAAAATTCCATCCAAACAGACAAGAAAGTGAGTTAGTAAAAATGTTTGAAAAAGAGGAAAAATTTTTTCACAGAGAAGGGGAGGGGGGATTCATTGCATTCCACTTGCAAAACCCAATACAACAAAACCCAACATCATTGAGCTTTTTGGCTGCAAAATGGAAAACCTGTGATAACATCTAAACACAATCCCTTTGCAAAACCCGATACAACAGAGATTAGTCCCACATTAAATTAAGAAATATCTTGCTGATACAGTTTGGAATACAAGCAAAATTTATACTGTTAAAATTTCATACTTCTCCTTGCATAATTAACACTTCCTTTATGTGCTATATTGCTACACTACAGTTTCCCATTTGCTTTTGTGTGATTAACTACTAAAATAACCTAAACTTAGGCATTCATTTTTTACATTGAACTCCATTCACTTACACAAAAGTAAGACGCGTTTCGGGAGAATCTCTCCCATCTTCAGTTACTCACTGAACCGCCGTTACTCGAAACTATGGCTGGACAAACGGATGTTCCTGTGGTGGCCTTTGTTGGTTGAAGTAGGAAGTTGCTGAGCTCATCCATAGGAGGCTCGAAATTCATTACGCTTTCTCTATTTTTTAATATGAAAACCTGTTGGAGGAAGTTACTGAGCTCATTCATAGGAGGAAACTCAAAATTCATCACGTTTTCTCTATTTTTTAATATGAAAACCTAATGAATTTCCAGTTTCCTCCTATGGATGAGTTCAGCAACTTCCTACTTCAACCAACAAAGGCCACCACAGGAACATCCATTTGTCCAGCATAGTTTCGAGTAACAGCAGTTCAGTGAGCAACTGAAGATGGGGGAGTTTCTCCCGAAACGCGTCTTACTTTTGTGTAAGTGAATGGAGTTCAATGTAAAAAATGAATACCTAAGTTTAGGTTATATTGCCACTCCATTGTAAACAGCTTTGTAAGTACAATATTTAACTACTAAAATGCTTATAAAAAAAAAAAAAAATTCTTTTAAAAAATATATGGAACTAACACAATGAAGCCAGTTATATGATTAAAATCATACTAACATGCTTCCTACATACAAAATTACTTTTTTGTAAGATTCCTCGTTTCTGTTTGTTATATAATTCTTATATCCACCTGTATTTGTTGAAGTCAAACATCAACTTTTCCACATTGATGCTGTCATCCCTTGGGGAGGTGAAGTTTCGATAAGGAGGTGTGTTCGCATTCGGTTTTCTCCGCTGCCATTCATGAAAGGAGGCGACTTCATACCAGGATGATTCTCAGTGAAACATCAAGTGTTTTTTCACACTAGCCATGCATACTATACACTATATTTATGTGAATCTAATGCACCATTGAATGTAATGCGCACCCTAAATTTGAAACTTAAAATCTTAAAAAAAAGATTTTAGCATATAGTTATATGGCATCTTAAGAGATAAGCCTGCCTGCTTCTTTAAAGCGATCAGAACACAGAATTTATAAGTGGACTATGTTACATCTTGGAGCATGTAGGACAAAATCCATCACTCATGTTGTTGCCAGAACAGTTAGAATATGTCAAAGAATGATGATGATGATGATTATTGCTTAAGGGCGCAAAACAGCAATGGTAATTTGCGCCCAATGTCAAAGAAGAAACAGTTATTTCTTATGTGTCACTAATAACAAGTTACCTGTTCTTCCTCCTTCCACGTACAAATTACAAAACCTTTTCTTAAATGTCTGGGCGTTTTCCTTTGCCAGGACCAGTGAGTTTCTTCCAAATAGTTTTGAATGCAAATAATGCCAATTCCTGTTGTTGCCACAGGTGAACATTGCTCTCAGGTACATTGAACACTCTTCCTGTCACCATTTTTTTCAGCATAAAGAATTACTTTATGCTTGAAAGTAGCATCATAAGATGTTCTCTCTTGCCCTCCATTTCAAGACTACTACTATTCAAACACTCTATGCAATTATAGGCCAACAATAAATGTGAAGTCAAGAATTGCAGCATTGCATTATTATATAATAAACAATAAATTTGAATGAAGTTACCAGGAAACTATGGTAGGAATTTGAGCTCAAATCTAATGCACACCACAATTTTGAATACTATATTTGGACAAAACAGAAATTCCATTCCCCCACCTGTGTTACAATATCTTGTGCAATTCTCAAAAGGCATTATCTTGAACAACTCAATGATTTGGACTTCATCCTTGAAATTTCTTTTAGGTTCTCTTGTTAATTTCCTTGATGTGTTCACGTAACTTTAAATAGAGCATCAGCCTGGTTCAAACCTTGGCCTTGACCTAAATTTTTCAAATCTGATTCTTTATTTTCGAATAATGTCCTATACATGGCTAGTGTGAAAGAACAATTTCCATATATAAATTAATCCCTGTATAGTTAATGTTTAAAATAGAAGCCTGGGTTATAAGTATCCTTAGCATTACAAATCGCTTCTAAAGGAATAAATACCTCATAGTACAGAAACTTTAAGGAGGTGTCTAGGTTTTTTTTTATTTGTTTTAATTATGAACACACTTTAACATCTCAGGTCATCAGCATCCCATTCAATTTAGGACATGAAATGGCAAGCAAATTTTGCTCAGAGGCCTCTTCTTTCCGGCTTGGGGTTCTTTTTCTTGCCGTAAATCTATGACATGGCACTCACAGCTTTACTTCCAAGGTCCTTCACCACTTCTTCCATTTGGGCTCCCAGCTTGATTACACTTTCCACTTCTATATTTGCATACATTCTTTGCATTGTGTTCTCTGCAATGCCTCTTCATTGGTTATCACATACACTATATATTGTTTAGTCTTACATTTTCAATCATTAATTTTTCTCCAAACCATGCTGTTAAGAGATTAGGATTTCTTTTTGTGTTTGTATGTGTGTTCCTGTTAAGAGATTAGGATTTCTTTTTGTGTTTGTATGTGTGTTCCTGTTTGCTATTATCCTTATTTTTTGTACCACTTTCTTTACTCTCATTTAACTCATTCAAAATAGTGAAGGTTGTTGCTCATCAACGTTTCTGGTTCCATTACTTCCATTTATTTTATTACTGTTGCATAAGTTTCAGGAAACTGCCATTATCTAATTTCTATTTCTTTTCCACATATTTATGAAGTTCTTTCTTTAGTAGAGAGTTTCCCTTGTTTGCTTAAAAAGTAATGGTAACTAAGTCTTTACATATTACTTTTATGATCATGTGAAGCAATGTTATGCTATTGATATCACTCTTTATATTGGTTTGTTTAAGCTTTATTTTGAAGAAGCAAATTCACAACTTATCGATATGTTTTAGTCACTTTTTTGCCTTATCTGCTTTATATCTACTTATTTGTTTTTCTACCACTGACCTCACCTACAGTAACATAGCTGCTGCCATGTTGCCCAATGTGGTTTAAAACAACTAATCACCAGGATCTGCATGATAAATTGTCAAAACTCTAACCACAATCAAATGCAGTGAGTGCACAGGACAAGTGTTCTTTAATCATTTCCCCTCCACCAAGATCGCGGGTTCCAGGATCAATGAATTTTTTCAGGTGTAAAATCTTAAGTATGGCTTCCTTCAAAAGAGAAGTAAAGCAGTGGGTCCCAGGCAGTAGATTTGCAGCACAAATAAGAACCTCAAGCCTGAAAGAAGAGGCCTCTGAGCAAGACTGATTAGCTGTTTCACACCTTGAATTAAATGGGATGCTGATTACCGGAGGTGTTAAAAGGCATCCATAAATAAACCAATTCAACAACAAATCATTTTTTACCCATTTTCATTGTTGTAACCATTAAATAAATGTTTTAGAGATAATTTTAACTCATTTTGATCAAAAAAGAGAGGGTACACCTGCATACCTTAGTTACTCTATAAATTTGAATTCCAGATGTGTCTACAACTAGATATTTAAACAATATTTCCAAATATATGTATATACCATATTTTCTATAAAATATATGTTTTCTATTCTATTCTGACACAATGGGTACTTTACTTGTATGCATCTGCCACTATGTAATCTGATCTCCCAGTACAACAAAGTAAATGTCTGGCAATAACACACAGCTTTTTATGTAAATAACTTAAGCTCAAATTTATACAATACAAAATAGAAGAAGCACATACAAGGGAGTAAAATCCAGCGATGAGTGCACCATGCTGAATATTCACAATAACAGCATCCTGCAGAATTGGTTTGCGATACCAGGGGATTTTCACTGAACGGAGTGAGCGAGATGCTCTCAGGTTAGCTGATGATCGACTTGTCACATGTGAGTAAACTGATGGGGTACCCATGCTTGGAGTTTTTCGCCCATAATTCATTGCTGAAAAAATGAAAGCAGGTATTAACTATGAACTCACATTTCAATCATGTGCTTACAATGCAATAATAGCGACTTCTAACCTAATCATCAGTTTGTTAATTGTGTTTAACACAAAATCTTGAGAAAAAGCCAGACAACAATAACTATCATAGAATTATTAATTAAATTAAAAACGAATTTTTATTCTTTACATTTGCATGATTTATATAGATCAAACATCTAATCTTGCACAATGACATGCTGTATAGGAGAAACTGTGTCACTTTAGATTAGTTTTAAGTGAAACTAAAGTCACCAAAAATAAAAATCACAATTTTATCACCCATGTAATAGGCAAAAATATCTAAACTTCCCTGAGGCACGAAGAGTATGTCACTTGCATTCTTGGATTTCAGCCAAGATTACAGTTACTTAATGTTTTCAATTCAAATTCTTTCACCTCCCTGAAAGTTAAACTAAAAACAATCTGATACATGTGAATATTAACACTTATTAAAAAAAATACAAAATAATATTTCCTTTTTGTAATAAATTAATATATAACTACCCCAAGTTTTTCAGACAATAAGTAAAATAAATTAATGATTCAAATGAGATTAACTTTAAAGGGTAAAGGAAAACATTGGAAGTACTTGGAATCAAACCCAAACTTTTGCAGAGAAACAGAATTTTTAAGTTTTATAAAAATATTAATACAAAAAGGCACATGTCTTCTAGCTATACAGTCCAAATTTAAATGTTACCATACCTAATGATAAATCATGTCTTTTTTTCTTAACATACTGGATGCTTTTGACATCATCTGTATGGTTAGTTTGTGTGTTCTCCGTTTAGCTTTAGCTGGATCCAGGTTGCAAAGAATTAAGTTTCCTGCCATGGTGAGAATATTTGGTTTTCTACGATAAGAGAAGGATGTAGCTAGTCCATGTGGATGTAAGAATGAATTTTAACTTCATGTTCAACAGCATTCATCCAGAGAAAACATCTGATCCTGCACTGTCATAGGTGCATTCTACAGCACCATTCATAATGTCAAAATTACATGGTCAATTCTGGGAGTGATTTTATTACAATGTAAAACAGTTTCTTTGGAAGCTGCAGATGCTTTGGTTGCTAAAGCTTCAGTTGATGCTAGGAGACAGCCATGAATTTTATGACTTCCAGTAACAGCAATTGCTTCATCAAATTGCATTTTTAAAAATATCTCCTTTTCCAGATATTCATTTGCAATATACAAAATCTTATTGTATGAATGTTTGTTTTCGCTAATTCAAAGATCTGTCAAGGTATGATATTAAATTTGAGGGTTTTGAAGGCTGGTTTGCTACAAGTCTTTTACAAATGCCCCTCTGCTTCCATGCCTTGGAAATTGTTCTGGTGGTTACAAAATTTAAAGCTTTTCAATATTTCTTTTGAGTTGCTAAACTGCCTGAAAAGTAAAATATTTTTTTCAAGTTTGGGAGTAATTCTATTCTTAAAGGAGCAAGAAGTTTTCTTTGGAAGACATGAACAAATACTGTGCCCTGTTTTATACATTTTAAGATGGAAATAAAACTGTTTGGGCCAATTGCTAAATAGAGGTTTAGACCATGGCCATGGCTTTAAACCACATTTGGGTTGCTCAAACAAGGTGTCCCTCTTATCGTCGAGCCATGGCTTGAAACCATGGTCTGAAACCGGAGCCACGGCAAAATGGAGGCACTAGAACAAATTAATGATTACCACAGACAAATAAATGATTTTAGAGTCGTAATTCCAAGAATTAGAGTACTCACAGATAGGAATAATCCTATTGAAATGTTTGAAGAAGATCAATTTAGACGAAGATTCCGCTTTAGCAAACGATCTGTATTAGACCTGACGGAAGAGTTAAGGCATAACCTACAAAGGGATGAAAGAAGGGGATGTTTATCAGTTTTAATGCAAGTTCTTATTGCTCTAAGGTAAGTAAGACAAAATTTCAGTATACAGCTATTTATCTTGTGTAAATCAAAATACATAATTTCATGTTTATCTAATGTAATTTGTTAATGATATTTCGCTATGTCATTAAAATGTTTATATTAACAGCTGAACAAGTAACATTAAGTGGTACTTCATTTTCTAGGTTTTATGCCAGTGGAAGTTTCCACATTACAACAGCAGACTTTTTTGGAGTACAGGAAAGCACAGCTTGTGTTGTCAAGTGAGTTTGAAGGGCAATAGCAATTTTGAAACTAAGATATGTGTACTTTCAGAGAAGAGGTCAAATTCCTGCTGTTAAGGATTGTTTTTCACGTATATCTAGGTAATTATTATAATAAATGTTTTACAAATCATGAATCTTCTTGGTAATATACAACGCAAAATACCATTATAGCATATACCAAATTGCTTTTTAGTTCTAACCTCATTCTTGTATACTTATGGGTTTTAGCAAATTGCAAATGCCTATATTTTGGAGTACAATTTCACCTAACCTTATTGCAAAACATATTGCTCTTTCATTTGCATGATGTCAGGAGAATTTAAAAATAAGGTTAAATTCCATTAAGAACAAACAGAACAACTTCAGTGTTAAAATTGTGGCAGGACAGAACATGAGGCATTCTACAATTATGTTGGTAAATATAATTTAAAAATAACACATGGTCATGGTCTTTGTCAGTGTTTAAGCAAGATATTACATGAATTTTTTTCATGTTTAAAATAATTATTGCATAAGTAAACATGCAAAAAAAAATAATATCATTTTGACTTCTTTCCACCAGTAGAACAAACTCGAAAGAAAAAGAAAGGAACTTTCATTGACCTATTATATTATTTTTTCCCCTTCCTCTCCAGTTCATATATTTCATTAGCAAAGGAGGAAGAATGGATTTCGCTATGTCAACTCCAAGAAAGCTGTGGACTCAACACAGTTGAATGTGCTGCTGCTAAAGCCAAAAAAATAAATGGTAATAATACAAAAAAATGATGGGTCATATAAAGTTGAAGTATTCTCCTATCCACCTTAAGCAATTAGGTGACATTTGTAAGTGTAGTATTGTTCTAATAGCTACATTTAATATTACTATTTTTTTTCCCAGTTAAATTTATCTATCTCCTGTTGGTCATGTTCCTGGTGTTTTGTTTCTTCATTATGGCAATTGTAGTTGTATGTCACTCGCAATTTCTTTTACATGATTTTTTACTGTATTTTAATAACAAACATATTGAAGAAAATTTTGTAACTTCATTAGAACATACATTCATAGCTGCTGTTATAATGTAGTTCTTAACTAACCCATCTGTGTCTTGCAATATCAAAGTGAATAAAAAGTTCCCTGTATTATATTATGCAACATTTAATATATTTTGCACACAAAATATTGTCAAAGAGTATAAAGTAGTTAATACATTATTAAACATCTGTCAACCAAAATTTGCTTTAATAAAAAGTAGCTATAAAATATGTACTTACATTTTACCCTAATACAATACTGCTATAGCTGAAGTAATTATGCATTGCTGTGAAAGTGATTAAGTTTGAAATAACTGATGTTCAATTGACTATATGATGAGAAATTGGTATCAGAAACAGCATAAAAATGTTGTAGCTTCATAGTAAAAATTAGTGATCATTACTTTTTATTTAATATAACTGCAGTGTTTTTACTTTGCATCGTATTTTGCTGATTTTATGTTACATTTTTCATTACATACATTTTTCCTCATTCTATATATGTTCAATTACAGAATTTTTATTCAGAATACGCATTATTAAAGATATTTCATCCCTTAAGAGAGGAAGATAACTAATCGGAGAAATTTCAACGTCCTGCATCTCAGTTAAATGTTATATCTAGGATTTTTCAGTAACCAGAATATGATTAGCAAATTTGCTTTTCTCTACAGGCTACCTCAAATTTTGATAAACAATCCCTTTCCCTAACTGCATTCTTAGAAAGTCGAAGTCACGCTGTCGGTCCTGGGGGTGTAGTGGTAACCCATACTTGCCTTCTAAACCCAAGATTGTGGGTTCAAATCTGGCTAGGATCGATGGATTTTTTCAGGCATAAAAATCCTAAGTATGGCTTCCTTTGGAAGGGAAGTAAAGCCGCGGGTACCGTGTCATACATTTATGGCACGAAAAAGAACCTCAAGCCTGAAAGAAGAGGCCTCTGAACAAAATTTGTCAGCCATTTCATGCCCTAAATTGAATGGAACACTGATGACCTGAGATGTTTAAAGAGCATCAAGTCAAAGTCAAGCTTTAAGTGTTCAAATTTTATAACTGCAGAACCATGCTGAAATTTCAGTTTTATGGAATACCCTTTCCTCTCTCATTTATCCTTTAAGGAAGTGGGAAGGTACCTATATAAGTTTAATCTCAATGAAATTTTATAAACATGGATTATCTAACATGAAATATAAATATGACTATATATATTGAAGACATGATCCTCATGCAACATAGATTAATTAAATATTTCTATAACTGAGCAGTGGCTTGCAACAGCATAAAAATGGGGTATGGAACTGATCCCACAGATTTCCTGATAAAAATGGTAGATTTGTATAAATTAACATACAGCTAGTTTGTACTTGGATAACAGAAAACCAAAATAACATAGGAAAATAAGACAGGTGCTGCTCTTATATTAAAGGGAGAAGAAATTGAATAGGTTAAAAATTTTTATACATAGGATGTACTATATCGAAGAACAGTGAATCTGATGAATATTTAAAGACCAGAATTAGGAAAGTAAGATTTGCTTTTCCACAACTTATCTCCTTGTGGAAATCCAAACACAGCTCCCTATGTTAAAGATTAGGATCTTTAATACAAATTTTAGTCTCTTTTATTATATGGATGTAAAACATAGAAAGCTATGAAGTCAATTGAAAAGAAACAAAAAGTGTTTGTTAATAGATGCCTGACAACTATTGTGGCCTATAGTCTGATGGCCAAAGACTATATAAGAAAAAAGGTTATGAAAAATTATAGAGAGCATGAAATTTGGAGAGAGGTAAAATAATGGAAATGGACAGGACATACATTCAGGAGGGAAGATGGAAGTATTGCCCAAACAGCTTTTGAAAAGAATTCTCAAGGAATAGGTAGAAGTGGCAGGTCAAGAATATTGTGGTATAATACAGTCTGAAAACAAGCTGAGAAGATTTGGAAGGAGATTAAGGCATTGGTAAAGAACACAGTCCAATGACAAGCTTTCATCATGTGCTTTCCAGAGAAGTAAAAGAACTGTGCATTCATTCATTCACTGCTACTACAAAATATAGATTACAAGTTTCTAGAATATTAATATTTAGAATTAACAGTAACAGGTGCATAGCTGAGCATAGACGAAAAAAAAAGATAGATGAAAGAATTTAGTAAAAATATTCTAGAAATGCCTATTCACACAAAAAATTTATTCTTCTGGATTACATTGCTGCAAACTTGTCGATGGACCTTTGATTAAAGTTTGGAACTGCAGGATGAAGTCTGTCTCTACATAAAGCACTGCACATTTCCTTATTTTGAAATCACAGTTTGACTCAAGTTGATTTGCTCAGTTTTTCAATTATTATTTTTTCTTCTGATCATCATAAACAAAAAGAGTTTATGTATTGAGTTAATCATGTATTGAGTTAATTTTCTTTACATCCAGTTAGCACAAAACAAAATAAAGCAACTCCTTCACAAATTTCATTCAGCAAAAGCTTACTATAACGAAATAACTGATTATCATACTGGAAAGAGTGTGCATAAGAATTGATGTCAAATGTATTATTGTTTGATTATTGAAATAACTGCAAGTTTTTGCATATTTGATATAATGTGTTGCCATTAATGTAATGTTTCACTTTAATTATCCAATAATCTTTTAAAATATTTTATTAAACTTTGTAATGCAACAACAATCAGCCTGTATAAAACTTGAGACAAACTGTCCTGCAAATGCATGTGACAGAGGAGACATTTCAGGTGGTACTTGCATATACCGACTCTTAGGAGCAAGGGACTCCTACCACTTCCTCTCACTCCCAGTTAAAATGCTCCACAAGCTTATTCAAACATTACATTGCCCCTTATAGATGAATGCAAATTCAAACATAAGGCACAAAATAGCAATTTCCTATGGACATGCATAAAAACACAAGTAATAGTTATAGGAAATTAAACAATGAATTTATGAAGTAGTGCAAGTCGGCAACCTCCTAGAGCAGCTGCTCCTGCTGTAACTCTTAACTTCCTAAAATCTTTAGTATATGTCAGAAAGCTAAACTTTTTGTAATATTACAATTTAAAAGGGAAAACGCACTTAAGTATAAATGTAGAAAAATGAACATATAAAGTAAAATATACAAAAACAGCTGATATTGGCTCAAATTAAAATTCACAGACTAAATGTTTACTATCCTTATTAAAAGCTTCAAAAATCCATCACAATGCATGAAAAAGTGAATTTAAATATTACAAAATTGCATTTTCAATATAACCTGTTCTCTTAAGATTTCATTACAGGTTAAGAACCAAACATACTTTCACAGAAAATGCCAAAAAAAACTTTTTATGTTAAAAGAGCTATCCATGTTCAAGTCGTTCCCATGAGGAAATTTATGCACCCATTTGTAAATGGCCAACACAAATACAATCTCTGGCAGGAATGAAAATGAATAAATAATTATATGGAACCGGGAGAGATAAAGGTACCGTGTAAAAAAAAAAACAGTTATTGAATAACATGAAGGGGAGCAAATGTGAGAAAAATTGGCTTGGCTGGATACTTCGCAAAATTTTCTAATCTATTTACAATTACAAGTTTTCTGATAAAGTTACGAGTAAACAACACAAGTAAATTACAAATAAGTAATATTCATCGAAATGTCTCGCGTTGATGGAAAACTCGTCTTTAGATATTTCTGCAAAAGCTCAAAAAGTTTTCACTGTCGAATATTTGAAATGTAACGTTTTATGTTGAACAGAACCGCAAAGTGCCACTCCCATTCTGATGCTCTCTTGCTAAAGCATGCCATTGGCATAAGCATTCCTTGTATATATTAGTTTGTGTTACAACTAATGCTTACCGACAGCATTCCTGCAATGTAGACGCTACAGATCGTAGGTATGTCTCACATACATAATTCTGTGACTACAAAATGCACTTGTAACCCGACCAGTACCCTCACAAACGCTACTGTGACTTCGACAAAACAAGTGACTGCTACTCAAATCCAGTGAGTATGTAATAGTACAGGCAATGTGATATTAAACCGTTACCAATTCTGATCCAAGCACAATGCAGCCATAGAGACCAGCATGAACGAGGGTACATAATTAAGATACTGCTTGTCGCCATAATAATAGCAAATAATAAATATAAGACACGCAAAAAAAAATATTTATTAATAGTGGTAAAAAATTGCAATAAATTTAAGTGCGTTAAAGATCATCAACCAAATATCGTTAGCATATATTTGGTACAACGGACAAAATCGCCCCATTCATTTTAATGTAAAAGAATTTTATATCATTTTTTCGATGAAACCACAAATTGTAAATATTTGGTGGCAAATTAAATGAAAGAAGAACTTAAATTGAACTACATGGTACAAATATGAAAGAGTCCGGTGTATACAGATATAACTTGTATTTAACAGCTGTTGTCAAGCCGTAGCTTATATTTTTGTATTTAAACTGATAACGCACTGGCAGATTTCAACATTGCTTTATCTGTAAATGTAAAAAGAATTTATTATTGTAAGTATAATAAAACAACCATGCTTTTCGGTGTTACATAACCTATTAAATGATAGATTATGTTACTCATTTCTATTGTAAAAAATGGAAATATAGATAATGACACGCATTACTGTTGTCATATGTAATTAATGGGCGTTTTCATGTATGTATATTAGTACTGGCATCAACTTTTTAACTGTGTCCTACGAAGGAAAGAAATG
Source organism: Metallyticus violacea (assembly GCA_030762175.1). Classification (NCBI taxonomy): domain Eukaryota; kingdom Metazoa; phylum Arthropoda; class Insecta; order Mantodea; family Metallyticidae; genus Metallyticus; species Metallyticus violacea. Next base: position 14,188,062 of record CM060846.1, on the reverse strand, counting down.
AGTTTTGATGATGTCATCAAACACACTTAGGTATGGGTAATCAGAATGAGAACTGTCCAAAAGGTTACAAATTGAAAGAAAGCAATTGTGCGTGATTTTTAAATAGATGACACGTTTTAATATGCTTATAGATCAGTGAACAAAATAAAGGTTAAAAAACGTACATTACAATTTCTGCTCAGGGCAAAGGGTAGGTTCAAAATAAGTTCAGTTAAACAAATTACCTATATTTGCATAATATGCAAATTTGCATGATACCTATTTACTACAGCAAGTGCGTGTCGTAATATATATTTCCATCAACAATTATGAATGCTTCATTATCACTTTATTAAATTATTCTTGAATTTTTGGATATAAACTCATTTTAGAATGTTAGTGTTTTATTCCTTTGAGTACAAAAATGAAAGCAAGACCTTGACAACAGCTGATAAATACATGATACCATTGCATAGACCGGGTTCCCCCCAATTGTGTATTATATAAACATTACGGCTTCCTTCTTTCCGTTCACCGTAAAATCTGTGCCAGCTTTTGACTTAGTCAAACAAGCTTAAAAAAAAAAATGAAAATAAACTCTTGATTGGGCTCCGCTGCCTTTACTCCTGCAAACCCGGCTTTCTGCAACCTAAACGCGCCCCTAGTGTCCTGTCTGAGAAACAAAAACAAACGAATCCATCAACCTATTTTCAAACATTACACTAACATGTTTATGTTTAAAAACAGTGATTCTGTTGAACAACTTTTAATTTTATTTATTGTAATTGTGGTCAACATATTGATCATACAATTTTAGTTTTGTTTCATGTTGAGTACTATCCTGTGCAATAAATTTTGTTTGAAGTGGTGATCTGTGGTGATGAAATTTGCATTCACTAGCAACAGAACTGTTCCATAATTCTTCTTCCAGTTTCTGTTATTATGACAGGCAACTGACATGACCTTTACCGAGTGTACTTAGCTGTAAATAATTCTCAGTAGTTTCTGAAATTATCAGATAGTAAAATATGTATAAAAATACATACACATTGCATAAAAATTCAGCACAGCTATGTAATCTAACAACACAATGCTTTCATGACGCGCGCGCGTGTGTTGCTTTGCCTACCACTTGTATAACTGCTCAGGGTTATCCTTATCAATTGTTCAACAATAGTAAGCCATCGTGGAAGTGGACCACTTTCCCTATCTTTTCTCCATTGTTGCTATTGTTCGATGAAATGTTCCTAATGCTCATTAAATAATGCCCCAGTTATCCGAGAAAATCTAAGTGGAAATGAAACATGTTTATCTTTAGGGACATATTACAGCTCAATTTGTGATACGAAGACAGCACGTTTTCAACCAATCCTTTGTATTTTTCTTGCCTGGCGTTTCTAAGAAAGTTATTCGACCCCATGTAGCAAGCTATCAAACTTTTCATCAGTGAAGAGCGTTCGAATCTGAAAATCCAATTTTAGCTTCACTAAGTCGAGGCAGGTAATTCAACCAGGAGATACTTAAAAACTGTCCCAGTCTAGTCCCAGTCTTTTATAAAGTTCTTCATCTGAACGCGTTTATGTGGAGGGAGATAGCAGGATTTTGTGTGGCTTTACTAATGGTGGGTGTTTAACGTTCTTTTCTCTGACTTCATAGATTTCCTTGCAGGCCAGTCTCTGTTCTTTTAGTGCAATTGCTTTGCTCGTCTGTCAAATTCACACACACACACACACAATTGCAATACTTCATACACCCCAGTTGCATACCCATTACCAAAACTACACCTTTGAGCCACCACAGATATGCTAGCCTTACATGCTGTGATTAATATACTTTAACAGGTATTTAGATTGTCATAGGTTTCTTTCATGTATACAACACATCTGATTGGAATAGGTGGAAGCTGATTTCCATTATGTAATAATGCCGCTTTGAGACCCAATTTGGAGAAATCTATGAACAGTCATCAATCTTGTGGGTCATGTTTAATTTTAAGGGCATTCATAGGACCATTGAAATTGTTACAGAACACAAGGCCACCTTCGTTTCAAAATCATGGCACAAACTGCATATTGTGATTGCAAAATAAAGTCACTTAGGCATTTTCTGCGAGATACTTCCACTATTGAAGCTTTAATGCCAGTTACTCATTCTCCTTTAACTGGTCCATATCATGAACAAGATCGTAGAGTGTTCTTGTGTTACCTTGTGTTGAGCAGATGACACTCTGGTTGACATATGAATTATCATCAGATTCTGGAGACATTAATTCGCCTCCCTCCTCTTCGTCTTCTGAAATGATACTAAATTCATTTGGGGGGTTTGGGAACTGGAAGTTCTCTGCTATGTAGAACTGGTCTAAGGCACCTGATATATTCGGGTATCTATTGTCCATTTCTTTTTCCTCGCAATGCCTCCATAAACAAGTAGTACCGTACAGAAGTAGCAGTCATTTAAATGATTACTTAGCTCCTTCCATGTCATAGAAACTGAAAATGGCATTGACATTTTACTCTCTTTCAACCACTTTGCGAGATTTCTAGCACATGCATCATAAGTAATGTGTGGGGCTCAGGACTTGTCCTGGTCCGTAATTTTACCTTCGAAATAAACTGATGTGCTTTTTTCACAATTGGAGTTATAGCCTTCTTCTGCCTAGCGAAAGCCACTACACCACAAATGTAACAAAGGCTATTGGGTTTATTAAAACACCACTGTTGCTAGATTTCTACTGAAATGTTCACTTGTGAGAACAAAGTAGATGGAAATGTAGTTTGGGAAATTCTCGTATATAAGTACTACTGACACTACAAGAGATGGCTCAATACTAAACGCACAAATGACTGGCTGACACTATAAGAGATTACTCAGTACTAAACAATTGTATCACCTTTTATCAATGCTATGAGGTAATACATTACTTCATGAAGGCGAGGTGAGTAATGGAGTGATATAATATGATTAAATCACAAAGTTTCGCCAACATAAGCATATGTGTTGAGCAATGTACTGCAAATGGGTCAGACCACATTAAAATTCAAATCAGTTCAATTTGTTTTTATTGCCAGTACAATTAGTAAAATGTTAGTATTTACACACACACACACACACACACACACACACACACACACACACACACACACACAACTTAACCATTGCCACAGTTAGTTTTAAGGGACGTTGGGAGTGAGTTTTGGAAGTTCCACATTTTTATTTGGATTTTTTCCCAAAATTTTACTGTGATTGTATTGCTGTTAAATTAATTAATTAATAACCCAGTGCAATTTACAATTACTCATTAAGTATTAGGTAGGTCTTGGTGGACCAGTGAAAATCACAATTGCCTCGTAGACCGAAGATTGCGGATTCAATCCCAGCCTGGATCGATGTTTTTTTTTCCGGGGTAAAAATCCAAAGTATGGCTTCCTTCGGATGGGAAGTAAAGTCATAGGTTCCGTGTTATATATTTACGGCACGTAATAGAACCTCAAGCCTGAAAGAAGAAGCCTCTTAGCGGCCATTTTATGCTCTGTATTGATGGGATGCTGCTGATCTGAGATGCTAAAGAGCGCCTATAAATAAGCTAAATAAATAAAAATTAAGCACTGCCTATGACTGTGCGCATGCGCGCGCGCGCGTGTGTAACTTTAAAAAGTGCAGAGATACAAATGAAACTTCTAGATATGTATTCCTCAAAATGATATGTGTATATAATTAAATATACAGTAAAGTTTAAAATATTAAAATATAAATTCGATTGCAATTACAAATTAGCTTCATATATAAAACATTTTCTAAGGCTAACATGTAGCTTTATCTGGAAATCTTTTAGTTAGATTTATCTGAGAAAGTCTAATTTATACAAGATATTATAATTTCATTGTTTTTAATAAATCATTTTAATTACACATTAATGTAGCACATGAGCATGTGATGATAATTTTGTTCTGTCTAAAATGGATATACGAGTTTTAGTATACTGAAGAATACATAATAAATACTACACCATAATAATATATTTTTTCCAGTGCTGTCAGAAAACTATAGCACAAGCTTTATCATTACACATTAAAAGTAAAATAGTATAATTAACATATAAGTTATGACTAACTAGCAAGGAACTAAACCTTTAAAATGTAAAGCAGAAAAAGCATAATTAGATTAAACTAAACCCTACCAGTAGTATTAAAGACAAGATTTTGAAATAGATTATATACGTGAATAATCTCCGCCATATTTTTTCCAAAATTTAGAGGAAATGTTGGGGTGCGGGTATTATTCACGTTAGGGTTGATACCACACTTCTTCCTGACCACCAAAATTCGTAAGTTGGCATTCTTCCTTCACAAGCGAGAACTGCTTACACGCCGGTCCTGGTGGTGTAGTGGTAACCATAATTTCCTTCTAAAGCCAAGGTCGCGGGTTCGAACCCGGCCAGGATCGATGGATTTTTTTCGGGTGTAAAAATCGTAAGCATGGCTTCCTTCGGAAGGGAAGTAAAGCTGTGGTTCCCGTGTCGTACATTTACGGCACGAAAAAGAACCTCAAGCCTGAAAAAAGTGGCCTCTGAGCACAATTTGTCGGCCGCTTCACGCCCTAAATAGAATGGGACGCTGATAACCTGAGTTGTTAAAGAGCGTCCTTAAATAAACAAATAAAAATGCTTGCACCACCCCGTCAAAGTAATTTGCGTAGCATCAGCTGAAGTGAAAGCGCGTGTTCAGAATGTCTAGTGTGAAACATCGTTATACGTCGTTCAAGCGAAAGAAAAGCTCCACATCATTGAGGATTCAGAACAAATTGACAACCGCACTACTGCACTGTTATGCTGTGTGTCTGCAGATGGAAGATAGCTAACGCCATTTGTCATTTTCAAATGAAAAACCGTTCCTAAAGTGAATGTTAAGGGCATCATCATATGAGCTCATCCTAAGAGTGGATGACCAACGAGCTTGTAATCGATTGGGTGTCGCGAGTTTGACAATGTCGCCCAAGAGGGCTACTCAACTTAAAGGACATGCTTGTTTTGGATAGTTACCGCGGGCATACTACAAACAACGTGCAGAAAGTTTTGAACGAGGGAACAACCGACTTGGCTGTGATTCCTGCAAGACTTACATGGATTCCCCAACCATTTGATGTTTGCGTCAATCGACCGTTTAAAGTTGCATTAAAAACAGTTATAGGTGAGGGATGACTGAGAGAGAGAGCATCAACTCACTCCGAACTAAATCAAACGCCCGGAAGTGATCCAAATATACGCTTGGATGAAAAATGCATGAGACTAGATTTCTCTCTATCATTGGTGGAAAGAAGTCTCAAGAAGCGCAGAATTTCGAATTCATTCTTTGGAACGGAGGACGATGTGCTGTGGGAGAATAGAGATCGTGACGCTGACGATGGCAACGATGACGACGACTCTCCTTGCAATGATGGCGAAAGTGATGATGAATACAGGGTAAGGCTGCGCATAATTATGAAAGTAACGATATGTTATGGCGCTTATGCTAAATAGTACAAAAACGTTTAAGATGCTTACTTGAGGTGTATACGTGTTCTTGTTGTACAGTACTGGTTAGTTGCACATCCGCGGCGAGATTATGAAGATTACGACGCAACGAATTTCTCAAACACAAAAACATTTTAACTTATAATTTATTGCAGTTTATGCTTTCAATATAAATAGTTAATATAGCTGTACAAACAACTCCAACAAAGTAGTTGTTTTAACATAGCAGTTGTGAGTCACAGCAATGCATTAAAGGCAACAACAACACCACCACCACCACCACCACCACCACCATTATCGTCAATTTGTGAAAGTGTGCTGTAGTGTAAGATGTAGAAACTGTAATTATGTTATCAATAAATATATGATGTGTAAATAAAAAGGGTTGACTATTTAAAAACACTCATTTACCACTTCACATACTGATATTTTGTTTTATTACCATATGCTTCACTGCATTGCTTCGATTATTTTTTATAAAAATGTTTTGTAGAATTATATAACAAATTATTATTCAGGGAATCACTCAAATTTCACTAATTTTGTTTCACTTACTTGCACATGTTTCAAAAGTTGTTGCCTTCATTATCAGCATGGTTCCATTGTCTGCTTCCCAACTTGGTATTAATATGTTGCTCTGTGTATTTTACAAACTTAGTGATGAGGTTATTATTGTTTGGGAGATCAATCATCATTAAATTCATAAAATCCACAGAGTGACATTTTAACACCACACTGGGAAACAGACAATGGAACCATGCTGAAGATGAAGGCAACAGCCTTTGAAACATGTCCAAGTAAGTGGAACAAAATTAGTGAAATTTGAGCAATTCCCCAAATAATAATTTGTTATATTATACTATATTTTACTGTGAAAATTCCAGCTATTCAAAACTACTTAGGTTTTGTAGTGTTTGGGCTGTCAAACATCTTGTCTGTCTGTTACTCCCACAATACCAAAGAACCTATAAGTAGTGAAGAAAAATTTTATGTAACATGCTCTAGTGGTCTGGAGTCCTGTACAATGAATAAAAATATACAGCACAATATTAATGAAATAAAAAAAAAGATATTTATGTTTATTCATATGTGAGTGCACATATTTTTCAGTAGATAATTTTCCACAGTATTCATATCTTTATAACAAATTAAAACTTAAAATGCTAAGCACACAGTTGGTTACATACTTTGAATCAGTTAGCAACGGGTCTTCTTCAGTTGTTCGGCTTAGGAATGAGGAGACTCCATTACCCAGTGGTTGGAGTTCTAATTCTCTCTTCTAAGTTTTCTTCTAGACTGACATTGTTTATACTTGTATTAGACATTTTTATTTTTTATTTTAATCTTTTCTTTCACACTCTCTTGTCCAATTTATTTTCCTATTTCATCTTTTAACTAAATCGTAAAGTGTGAAGCAATCTGTGCCTGAAGAGATGCATGATACATGGGTGATATGTCTCTAGAATATAAGGCAACCTTCCAGAGATACTCAGCTCCCTCTGGGCATGTTGGGCTCTACTCTCACTGAATTATTTTCCCTAGCATTCTCATGGGACTAAAATGAGTTTCATTTGTAAATTTAAATATTAGAATTCTGACTAAAATGAGTGCTATTTGTAAATTTAAATATTATAATTCTGAGGGTCAGCATAATGTTGCAAACTCAGTAATAATTTTTGAGTTGATAAGGCAGGTTCATGGAGCAAACCCCTGAAGCCAAAGAAGGAGTTAGTGTATCCTAAAGAGCAACCTGCAGAACTAGACTTAATTGGTACATCAAGAGAGATGGTCTTTCAAGGACAAACCTCAGGAGAAGAAAAAGAAAGTTTTTTTTTATTGAATGGTGTTTAATGCCCATTTTTACTACTGAGGTACCACAGGCGGTGAACACTGGCGATACATGAAATGAAATGATATAAATGGAAAAAATTTTTTTAAGGAAGGAAATGTTCCAGGCCTAATTTTAGGGTACCTCCCTGGCACTTGCCAGTTATGAGGACTGAGGAAAACCTGGAATAAACCTCATTCAGGGAGGACAACCCCGGTGGGATTCGAACCCCGGACCTCCCGCTCATGAGTCCATGCCTTAACGACCTCTGCCACCCGTGGCGGTGAAAAAGAAAGCAGAAATACACAGTCTGAATCATAGGAATTACTCAAAAGCGCAGGAACACAGAAATTTGAAAAATCCCTGGATGAGGTCTAGAGCAAAGATCAAGAAAACTTCAGGAGCTGACAGAAAATAAGCTCTTAGAGCCAAATTGGAAGCCAGTGATGTTGAATATAATCCTAATTACTCAAAAAGAAAGCAGAGGAGGACAGGACATCTAAGACTGGCATAAAACATGCATACTCAGAAGCCAGTACTTCATCTCCTATACAGAACACAAAAAATGCAGTAAAACTGAGTCAATGGAAAGACAACAAATTCTGACCATAGTTACAAGGAAGGACCTGCCATATTAAAAATGGCTATTGTTACTGATATCTTCCCAACCAAGAAAATCACAGAACAGCATTAGATACCATAGGAAGTTCTGGTTGAAAAATTTAGGCCTTTTAAAAGTGAAAAATTTCCCCCATTTGCAAATTTTTATTCAGAGAAAGGAGATCCTACATCCTACAGACAACCAAGGTGCTTTTAAAGATATCTAAGGTTTTTTTGCCCAAAGAGATTCTTTTTCAGTGGTGAAAATATTAAAAAATCAAAATTTCCTGCTTGATACTTCAGACAGGCTAGTAATCAGTTCCAACAAGAAGGATGCAAATGGATAAACACTTATTGCTCTGATAGACTATGCCTCTCTTGAAGCAGTTGAAGCATCACAGAAAAAACATCTCTTGGATTAAACAAAATAAATGGTTTCGAGTAGTGGCGGTTCAGTGAGCAACTGAAGATGGGGGAGATTCTCCAGAAACGTGTCTTACTTTTATTGAGTAAGTGGAGTTTGGTGTAGAAAAAAAATGAATACCTAAGTTTAGGATATAAAATAAATATCATTGACATGAAAAACATAGAAGTTAAGGTTGCTGTAAATAAACCTTCAACAGCCTTATGTGAATACATCACTAGAGAGAACATAAACCTAGTACTATTACAAGAGACTTGGATCAACAGGAGATGATTGATGGGACTAGGAAATACCAAAGGTAAGATAATCTATAACCATTTAATACAGAACATAACTTATTTAATTGTTTCAGAAAAATTCCAATGCTTACCAATGCTATAGTTTTGATCTAGAGATATCACCATGGTAAAAGTAAATTGAGGAGCATTTTTTTTTAAAACTCAGTAGATGAACAAAATAAGTTCTTAAGAAAAATAACATTTTCCATTTTATTAGTGGTACAGTTTTGTTACTACCATAGTTTAATATATACTCTCCTGCCTAAAACAGTCTCCTGTACTGCAAAACAAAAACTTAATATATGTAATTAAAGTTTGCATCCTAGAAGTTTCAGGTTTTATTAAAACCCATCAGATGCAGATTAATTTTTTTTCATGGATGCACAATGAGTTAAATTTATTACTCATTATTACAATTTATAGTTTACTTTAACCTATAAACACATTTAGATGATAGGACTCTGTATAAAATTTATTATTGTTGTTATTGTTGTTGTTGCTGCTGTATTGTTTGATAATTTTTTTACATTATTAGTAAGTTTTAATCAACATGCTTTATTTTATTTTTAATAGTTCATTAAATACAAAGCTATCAATTATCTAGTAATCATATATAATAATTTATTGCATAACCAAATATAGAATATAAAACAAAAACACTATAATATATTGAAATATTTTATGATACACTCATTACCATCTCTTTCCACATACCATGCATTTAACTGCATATTTATTCTAGCACATCTTTATAAAATTCACTTTCATTTTTTGTAATTTGAAAACCCTTCATTAGATTTTGAATGTCCCTTTTCTTTTTGTTTAACTTTGCTCCATATGTTAGTCTCCAGAACAGTCTGCAATAGAGGCATTATCTTGCTGTAGGGTATTTCCCAGGTTTAATCATATCCAACTTCATAGAGCAGGCTGTATAGATATTTTGAACTTCAACAGACACATTGTTGCCTTCTGTTGATTGTTTAGTATATGAAATGATTCACTGTGCAAATGCATTCACCTTGAAAGGTAACTTTTTCTTTGAGTACAATAAGGATAAAATTTGGTTTATCAACACTGATAGAAATGAGCCGGAAACCAAGCAAGCCACAACAATGAATCATTAACTAATGTGTGCATCTGGTTCACAGTGTATTTCACTGATTAAACATATAGTTAAGTAAAAATTGTACTTACGAAGCTGTAGACAATGGAGTGGTAATATATACTACATTAATGTGTTCAGTTGTTAACACCAACTCCACTTACTTTTTAAGTAGTACTTTTTAAGTACTTTTTAAAAAGTAAGTGGAGTTAGTGTTAACAACTGAACACATTAATGTAGTAAACATATAGTTGTTTATTATGCAAGAAAATATAGAGTCTATCGACTTTTGTATTCAGAGAGCAGGAACATTTATTGAGTTTTAAAAAAGTATTAATAAACTTTACTCTCTGCACATGATATGGATGGAATTATGGAAAATCTTGTTCCCAGCATGATGTGAGTGATGAATATTATGCAAATGGTATATATATAAAACTTAATTTCATAAAATTTTGCATCTATCAAGCTTTGAAAAAATGCTCCTGAATTATAATAAAAATAGCTTTTAATGGAGTGTGGATAGTGAGCTCTATGTAACTTCATTATATCTGTAATGAATTATTGATAGTGTACTCTAGAATAAGGAGTAAGCATCTTTTAGTGGCATCAACACAAGAGGGAAATCCCTTCTTAAATGGAATGAAATGATGATGCAGATTATAATATACAGTTCTTAGCAACTAAAGTTATCTTTCCATAGTGGAGAAAACTACAGAAAAGACCTTTCCCAGGCAACAGGTCTCAACCGGAGATTCAATATAAGCCATAGCATTGGACTCTTAAGAGCTTGAACAAATAAAAATATTTAAGTAAAATTGTACTTACGAAGCTGTAGATAATGGAGTGGTAATATATCCTACATTAATATGTTCAAGTTGTTAACACTAACTCCACTTAGTTTTTTAACATTAAAAAAGTAAGTGGAGTTAGTGTTAACAACTTGAACACATTAATGTAGGAAATAAAAATATGTAAGTCCATAGGCTACTAAAATATTTCTTAAGAGGCAACCCAGCATTGAATTTTGAAAACCTTTCAATTGCAGATTGTAACTTCACAATCTGAGCTATAATGCATAAGTTAACAGAACAATGAACATGATACTACAACACATACACTGTGGATGCCTGTGACATTAATAGATAAAATGTTTCACTGGCTAAGAAATCTTACCTTCAACAGAATGAATTATTCTAAAATTTTACATTCATACTAAATTTATGTATGTTACTCATATACCTCTTCAGTAGCATTTTTGCTATTAGTTTTGGAGATTTAAAATATATAAAAATTATTGGAATAGTTTCAGTTGCTTCGTGTAATGAAATATTCACTATTTCATATTAAAACCTTTTCTTTTAATATTTTATGCTAATATAAATTGCCCAATATATATATATTTTTCTTAATGTATCAAAATAATTGTTAAATTTTTAGACTTTATTTTGTTATCAATTGTTTATTATAAACTTATTTTAGTTTTCCAAAATAGCATGTAATTGAAATACTCTTCAAGAAAAAGTAAACATTAGAGGTTTTTGTGTGTGTGTGTGTGTGCGCGCGCGTGTGCGTGTTTTTTTTTTTTTTTTTTTTTGAGAGAAAGAGAAAGAATATTGGTGTGCCTTTGGTGAAAAAATTAATCAAATGCAACTTTTTTATGTGCTGAAATATGAATGTTTCTCAGGAAATGAAGCCTAAAGACAATGCAGAGAGTTAAATTCACATGCTATAGCCTAAGAAAGTTGTAAATTATGCTAGAAGTAGTTGCAATCCCTCATTATTCTGCCTCAAATTCTGTGCACCTCTAACTCTGCACTATATTTTGACCCATTTTTACTCATATTCTCATCACAATTTATACACCTAATCACATTATTCCACTCTCTCTACATCCTTAAACCAAATCTCTCACATTTCTTCATTTTTCACAGTTGTTGCTATCATCTCAGGAACTATCTGCCATCTCATATCAAGGACTGCTGGTCACAATAATTTAGAAGATTGCTAGAAGATTATTTATTTGTATAAAGTAGAGTTCAACAACTGCTATAGTCAAATGGTTAATGCCACTAGCTGTATTGTATATGTATGGTATTAATGAAATCATAATTGTTCACTGGTTAGGTGGAGGAGGAGACCTTACAGTCTTAACTTTAATTAGTGTTGTTGTTGTTGCTGCTGCTGTTATTGTTGTTAAATTAATTTTGTTATATGACATGTTGATATAATTCCATGTTTTGTATCTAGCAATGTTAAACCACATTCTTATGAGAGCCACTTTCAATATATGGAATTCGTAAATGTCCATTGAATAAACTAAAGGTACATAAAATAGCCACTTGTTAATGATTGTCGCCAAAATGTACTAAGTGCTTTGTGTTTGGTAAATTTAAAATATATTACAGCTAAGCAAGAGAACAAATTACAATTTAATTTTATTTATTGAACAATAAGCATAGAAAAACTTTCTGTTATTTTGTTTGATGGCAGCCCAAAAACCAGGAAAATGTAGCTTGTATTTTTTTCAGAATGTATCTAAAGATCAGTTGAAAATGTGTTGCAATGTATTTAAAGGTACTGTGCTATTATACCAAATATTATATAGCTGTGGAATTACTGACTACCTTTAGAACATCAAAGAGATGAATGGATGGATGGTCTGGAAGAAGGAGGAAATTTTTGATACTTCAGTCTTGCTCATGGCTAGCTCTTTGTGCCTAAGCCCCCAATGGAGTCACCTCTGGGAGAAAGAGATGAGATAATGGAAACACGGGGTGGTCAGGATCCATGGACGGTGACTGTATAGATGCAGATAGAGTCCCTAACATGCTTTCAGATAGAACACCACAACATCAGTGAAGCCCTCCTGTCTTAGTTGTTCAAGACCCCCAGAAGACCCATCTCCTATCCTGATGCTAGGGCAGATACCTTTCCAAAGAGCATGCCACCATCACAATATGCTAGCCCATCTTCCATGGCACTTTCAATCCTGTAACAGAACCAAGAGAATGAAATGATATGAAATTGGAGAGGAAAAAACTTGTGGAATGTAAATATCCATCCATTCACTTAAAGACCAGAGGAAACCACATAAAAAACAAAAGAGATCAGGATGGTTGGCCAAATGAGAATTGAACCCAGGACGTCATGAATATAAGTTTGAAGTTTTGCTGCCCAAGCCACCCAAGTGGTTAGAAAGTCAGATACTCTTGCATAAATTTTGGTAGCACTGGAAATAATTCCTTTGGCTGTGCAAGCACCTTCTAGCTAGATTCACATTCATAACTGTTATCTTATCACTTATCTGTACTTATTTCTTGATTAATTTAATAAAGCTGTTGAATTTATTTTCTTCTCCAGTTTTGCATTTCTAATCATTTGACAAAGTATTCATATTCTTTGAATTCCTTCACTTGTTAAATGTGCATCAGCTATGTTTAGCAATCATTAAGATTTTAACATCAGATATTCTTATTATGTACCTCTATTTTGCTTTTATGTTTCTTTATTTCTTGTGGTATTTCTAATATTTGTGTACATCAAGGAGTTTCAGTTTATTCCCTATACAAGAAGGAATAACTACAAAGAGCAAAAAATAAGAATTTCATACATTACACTGCTAGTTACAGATTAATTATTATTCTTCCCAAACAACATTATTGGAAATAAAATAATAAAGCATAACAAATGAATGAATTTATAATTGTTTGCAGCTTCACTTACATTTTGGTAGAACATATTTTATGGACCTTTGTGTGCATCATGAGCTAGTTGTCAACAGTTGGAAGGATCACAGCAATCCTTGAGGAATGCAGTATTTGACACTGGTGGACATTTGATGAACCTGAATATGTATTTTCTTCTCCAGGGATATTAAAGTTCATTAGCCATTAATTAAATTGTATTTATGAAGCTGCAGACAAGGAGTGGTAATATATTCTACAAGAATGTATTAAACATTTTCACTCTAACTCCTCTTACATAACACTAGGACATGTTTTGGGGGCAATCGCTCCCATCATCAGCTGTTGACCAACTACTTGATTTGATGACTGGATCCCAAGGTGCTTCTGTAGTTCGAATGGAAAGTTGCTGAGTTCATCCATGGATGGAACATCAAAATTCATTTAGTGTTTCCTATTTTTTAGAATGAAAATTTTTTCCCAAGTGGATAGCTTCATTGGGTTGAAAAGTTCTTTCAGTACCTTAGCCTCTGGTTTAACTTCATGTCTTTCGATCCAAAAGTGAGCTACCACTGCTGATTTATCAATTTGCTTAAAAAAAACATTCCTAAAGTGTTTCTTTTTCTGAATTTCCAAATAATTTTCATTTTTTTATGTATCCTTGATTACAATCTGCACAATTGATTTTGTAAATTCCTGATTTCTGTTCTGTTGGTTGGCATCTTGTAAATTCCTGATTTCTGTTCTGTTGGTTGGCATCTTTTACTGTGCTACCCAATAAATTTTTTATATTATATTTGTTCTTTGGGGCTAACATTATGCCATATTCTTTTAATATCCTACTGAATTTGTTGTGATAAGTTGGATGGTACATGAAATGTTTGAATTTGTATCTTTCCTTCATGTTCTTGAGTACTGAAACCTCTCTTATAGTTTTTGTTTTTTAAATTTATTGATAATTTTTATTACTGTATCTTTGTTGAAACCAATGATTTTTGCTGCATCAATTATCTTTTTGTATACCATTTTGTATTAGCCATTGTTTGAACTTTGGGATGTAGGTTTATTCTCCTGTACTCAGTTCTAAGTGTCCCTCTATTTTAAATTAAATAAATTGTACTTAATGAAGCTGTAGGCAATGGATTGGTAATATACCCTACACTTATGTATTCAACTTTTTACACTAAACTCTGAGATACATTGGAAAAAGAAGCAAAATTTGGAAATTCGGAGAAAAGAATACTTTAGTAATATTCAGTTGAAGCAGGTTGATAAATCGGTGGTAGCACCTCACTTTTGAACCAAAAATCATGAAATTTCAGCGATTCATCTGCTGAAACAGCTTCACAACCCAATGGCACAATCTACTGGGGAACAAATTTTCATCGTAAAAATAAAGAAAACTTATGAAATTTGATTTTCCTCCTATGGATGAACTCAGCAAGTTTCTACTACAACCACCATACACCATCACAGAAACATTTCGATATCCAGCCACCATTTCATCTAACAGTAGTTAGTCAGCAACTGAAGATGGGAGTGGTTACTCCCAAAACATGTCTTAGTTTTATGTAAGTAATTGGAGTTTAGTGTAAACAAATTGGACACGTAAGTGTAGGATCCCTCTATTTTGTTAAACAATTGCATTTTTTGTTCTATTTCTTGATGTTCTATCCTAAATAAGCTGTAATGGTGGATTTCCCTTATTGCTTTCACCTTATGTTTCTGCTGTGCTTATTTTGTATACTGCACATGTTCCTCTTGGTTTTTCCAATGTAGGTTTTTCCACAGTATATACAATTAATATGATAAATTTATTTTTTCTTGTCTGGTGATGTTACAACTGTTTAAAGAAACCTTATAAAAATAACATAGAGACAATATATTACCAGAAAGAAAATAAAAATTTTTCATATTAATTGTGCATATTGCCAAAAAATTTACTTTACAAAAACTAAGATGAAACATAAGCACTCAATGAAAAGATGATAATAGGAACATTAAATATAAAGAAATATAGAAAGCTGCTGCTGCAGCTCATTTTTGGACAAAAAATTTTGAAAAACAAGAAGTACAGCTGTTAAATACATTAGAGCAATGCACAGAGCTGAGCACAGGGGTAAAATAATTTCCATCCGCAGGTACAAAAATTGACTCAAGAACTTTGATATTCCTAAAAAAGAAAGTACATACATCAGGTTCTTCAAATGGCAACCAAAGTCAAATAGTACATTCCTAAAGGATTACTGTGATCTTTCCAGTGATCAAAAACTAGCTCAAGATGCAGGCGAAGTTCCACAAAACATGTTTTACTGAAACATAAGCAAGTGAAACTGCAGTAGTGCTCAGTTTGACTCAATGCAACTACAAATTATTATATTCATTTTTTTTTTAGCATGAACAGAGTTTAACAGACACTAGGAATAATATATTTGCCAGATTTTAAGATTTTTAGCACATCATTTGTCAAAAAATATATTTACAAGGTGGTGATTTAAATTCTTAAGAGGAAAAAACTGAAAAAAATGGTTGGTTTACTCTCATACCAACCCATCATATAATTGAATCTATTTGTTTTTTAAGAGATAGGAAATAGTTGCAAAAGAGCTCATTTCTGAGGGTTAATTGGCTTCAGAATTTTTGTAATAATATCTGATATTTTTAAAAGATATATTTAATAACATTATCAAAAATGTAGTGATTTTCATTTATAAATGGTGATAAATCAGTGGTAAATTCTCTCAGGTTTTTTTAAGGCAAAATACAGTTTACAAAACAAAGGTACAGAATATAGCACAAAAAAGGTTGCTCTTATCACACCACATGATGTGGAGTGCAGGTTTTTGTTTTACAATGCTGTTCTGACAGGGGGTTGGTTATATACCACCTGAAAATACGAATAGCATGGTATATTCTGTATGTCATATAATATGTAAATGAATATGTGTTACACATAAATGTTTTTTAGTTTCATCCCAGATTTTAATTAATTTATGAAGAAAAATTTATATATTTCTTCTTTTTGGGATATATTTCATTTTGTATAACTATTTTCTTAATAGTTAAAATGCAAGATGCAAAATTTCTATGGGAGGGATTCACTCTTATAACTAAATGAAGCTCTAAGAGGTATCCTGCATATATTCAGTAGTTGGTTGTCAGCATATTGACTGCGAGAGACCAACTTGGTGGCAGCAGTGCTGATTAGGATTTCAAAGGTTGAAGAGACAGGGAAGGGAAGGAGGTCTGCTATGCAGATTGAACTCATTAATTATCTTTTATACAGCTGTAGATATTTGGGACCTAAGCACTGAACAAAAATGGTTGTTAAACAGGGATAGAGGCTGATTTTTTTTCGTTTTTTTCACTCTATTACCCTAACAATATAAATTTTTAACAAGCAGTTCCCATACACTTCAATGAACTTTTTGCATTGTTTCTGAAGTTTTCAACACAGTATAAGTAATCTTTTGTGATGTTCTTCAAAATAGCCTCAGTTTCATTAACATTGCTATTAAGTTCTCAAATGGATAACAGTAGCTTTTATTCTCTACATGGGGATTAAGAAAAAGTGACACAGGGCTAGATCAGGGCTGTAGAGAGTATGGTACATGGCTTATTTCAAATTTACCAAGTATTCCATCACAGTATTTCCTACATGAAGTCTTCAGTTGTCCAGATGAAGCCATTATCCATCCCAGTTTGTATTTATGTCAGGCAGAATGTACCATTTAAAACATTAGACGTATCAAAATTTAATTCAGAACAGGACATTGAATTATGCACAATCCAATTAGATAGCAACAATACAAAAATAATTTTAATTGCTATTTATCGCTCGCCGTTAGGAAACTTTGAAACTTTCTTGATGAAGCTTGAAAATACCTTAAACTTTTTATTTAAGCCTAAACATGAAATAATTATATGTGGAGACATAAACATGATTACTTAATGACAAGTGTAAGAATGAATCGGCTGAATTCCCTTCTAACTGCATATAATATGGTTCATACAATTAACTTCCTCACCAGGACTGATAAAAACTCTAGCACAGCAATAGATAATATATTTGTAAATTTAGACAAACTGTCATTATATTCTGTGTCTTCATTGATCAATGGTCTCTCTGATCATGATGCTCAAGTAATAATGAAAAAAAATTCTACAATAAAACTCAAAGAATGTTATAGATATATAAAATATAGAGATATTAATGATGCTAACCTGAATATAATGGTGGAGACTCTTCGACAAGAATCATGGAATAGTATTTACAGTGCAAATGATGTTAATAGTAAATTCAACAATTTTTTTCATATTTTTAAATTGCATTTTGAAGCATATTTCCCACTAAAAATAAAAAAAAGAAGTTATAATGTGAGCAGGGAATGGTTAACCCAAGGAATTAAAAAATCTTGTCAACATAAAAGACAATTGTATAATGAGCAAAAGCTCAGTAAAGACCCTATATTAAAAATACATTTTAGAAAGTATTGTAAAATACTTAGGAAAGTCATAAAAGCAGCGAAAGGCCTCCATTACAAAACACTTATCAATCAGTCAAAAAACAAAATAAAATCTACTTGGAATATGATAAAACAAGAAACAGGCAAAAATCTGCAACAAGACGATGCAATAATCTTAAATATTAACAATCAAGAGATACAATACCCTGCAGACATAGCAAATGAGTTTAATGATTACTTTCTTAATGTAACAAAAAATTTAAATTTATATTCTGGTGATAAAAGAGATGCTTTATAAAAATTTTACAATCATCAACTCCCCCTCATAATAATGAATTCAAACCAGGTATCACTACCCCACTAGAAATCAGTAATATCATTAGGAAACTAAAATCAAAAAACTCTTCTGGCTATGATGAGATCAACAGCAAAGTCATAAAGGCCTGTGCAAAGGAAATTAGTACCCCCATTAGTCACTTGTGTAATGAATCTTTAGCATTGGGTGTATTTCCTGAGAGGCTAAAATACTCAATAGTGAGGCCTCTGTACAAAAAGGGAGAAAAGATGAATGTCTCTAATTATAGACCTATAGCTATTTCACCTACATTTTCTAAGGTGTTTGAGAAAGTAATGTACATAGGCTTTACCATTACCTTGAAAGTAACAATATTCTAGTTAGTGATCAGTTTGGCTTTAGAAAAGGAATTTCAACAGAAAATGCAATCTATAAACTCACTAATGAAATTTTAACTGCATTTAATGAAAGAGCACATGTAGGAGGAATATTTTGTGACTTAGCTAAGGCTTTTGACTGTGTCAATCATGAAATTCTGATAGATAAATTAGCTTTCTATGGAATAAAAAACCAATATTTAAAATGGTTTATATCCTATTGTCCCTTCAAAAATAAAAACAATGCATCGGAGTGGGGAATGATTAACCATTGAGTGCCTCAAGGATCTGTTCTGGGTCCTCTTCTTTATGTAATATATATAAATGACCTCTCCTTATCTATTCAAGATGTAGGAAATGCTGTTCTATTTGCAGATGACACAAGCATATTGATAAATGGAAAGAGCCTTAATGATTGTGCCATTAAACTAAATCTGGTTCTCAGTTCATTGTATGTATGGTTCAAAGCAAACAAATTGTCTCTAAATCTAGATAAAACAAATGTTATGAAATTCATTACTCACAGATCTCCAGATCCACAATTACAGATAGGATATTATAACAGTGTACTTTCACAAACCAAATATATTAAATTCCTTGATTTAATAATTGATAACCATCTGAATTGGAAAGATCACATTGATCTTATTACACCTAAACTAAGCACTGCATGCTATGCAATACATGCATTAGTAATGTTGGAGTCAATTAAGACTTTAAAACTAGTTTATTATGCTTATTTCAACTCAATAATGAAGTACGGTCTAATATTTTGGGGAAATTCAGTTAAAAGTGAACGTGTCTTCCTGTTACAGAAAAAAGTCATACGAATAATTGCTGGTACACACAGTAGACATTCATGCAGAAACCTCTTTAAGAAATTTGAAATTTTAACTCTTCCTTGCAAATATATTTTATCCCTCATGAACTTTTATATAAGAAATAAACAAAAATTTGTTCAAAATCAACATATACATGACAAGAATACTAGGCAAAAAGCAAATCTACATCGCCCAATTTCAGCACTTTCATGCCATCAAAAAGGTGTTTATTATGAGTGCATTTTAGTATACAATGCTCTTTCCTCTAGCCTAAAAGCCTTAATAAACAATGACAATTCCTTTAAATCTGCTCTTAGAAAATACCTATGTAAAAAGGCCTATTATTCTGTAAAGGAATATATGAGTGACAATAGTATACTGCACAACATATCAATGTATATGTAAATATGTATTAATAAAAGTTGTATGATCGATTTGTCTGTTTTTGGTGTTGGTTGAGTTGTTCTAAGTGTTCTTTTTTATTTTATTGTAATTATTTATGTAGATGTAAACAAATTTTTGTAAATACAGATTGAAAACTACTGTGGTATTTGTATATGACAAGTTCAATGTTCGTAGGTCTCTGAGGCTGCTTCACGAACTCACTGAATGCTCCGAGAACAGAACAGAACAGAACAGAATGAAGCTGTCATTTCACTGTAATGCACTTTTGATTTTAGATACTCTATATGTTGGTATGTCCTTCCTCTATGGTCAAAGAATATAATCACCATTACCTTTCCTGCAAATGGAATGACATTATGGGCATGCACATAATTACTTGTAAAACAAATTGACCAGCAATCCTTTGTCCAAAATTCTTTGATGACATCATTGTACCACATGACATGGCTCATGAGCATATTCATTGCTTCCTTTTTGATTGAAACACAAAAAGGAGCTAATAAGTGATCTTGAGTCATACTGTTCCTATATGATTTTGTGTGCTTAAGGCAAGTAAAACTCCATTCAAATGAAGCACTAGTTGCAACAGTATTAGCAATGAGGAAAATAACTTGAATGCTTTGAGAATAATTTGACTTGTTCATTCTCAATCATTTTCTAATTAATTCTTACTAATTTAAGTAGTGGAATGTGTATTTGAGCTGAAAAGGAATGACATTTTCCAGTTCTGTACATAATTGAGCCGCACTACACTGCAATTTTAGTCCATTCATTGGGAAATGCTGATCATAATTTATGAACTGAGCAATGTCATCTAATTTGAGAAATTTCAGTTTTTCATAACATGAAACATTCTTAATAAACATATGTCCTGAAATCAAAATGAAAGTGTTTACAATCCTTATTTATCTCATTAATGCTCAATAACAACACTTAAATAAATATTTTCAAAACTAAATATTGAATTTAACTGATAAAAGAAAAAATCTCCTCCAAATAATGCTTCTAATTGTGCTGCAATATTATTCAATATTGGATAATATATTTAGTATATTTGCTTGTATTTAGATGTTGATGGATTGTCAATGCATTTATCTCTCAGTTCAGATCTGTTTATGGAAGTTGTAGAATGCAAACTGGTTAAGGCCTTGTAGAATTTAAGAATTATACTCTATTATAAGGCCACATTGCTGCAAAACTGTACATCATGGTTTTCTTTTGAAGGATATTGAAAAGCATGTAAGATTTAAGGAATATGCTAGAAAATTATGATAGAAGAAATTAAAAATCAAAATCAATAAAGCTACTTTTGAAATCAAAGGGTTTATTTGAGTTTCAACAATAAATTATTTTATCCAAAATTTAAATTAACTCCATGCTGTTAATGTAAATAGCAGATTCTGGCTTTGCAATTCCATCTGGTTTCACTATTTGTAGGAATATGTTACCAACAATACTGTCAAGAACTGCAGTACTTTGGAAGATTAATGGAAATTAAGTTGAAATAGCCTGCAGTATGAAGAAAAAAAATCTTACTGATTTTACACTTCAACAGTTTTACTGCAAAACTAAATTTATATGTTGTTCAAAACACAAAAAGAGCTTTAGAGAAAATTTCATGCACCTTAGCTTTCAGATTATTTAAATATTCTACCAAAACTGAAGCAATATCATATATTTGAGCCACAAGTAGTTTTTATGTAATCTTTTTATAAATAAGCCTGTTTTAAAATTGAACTGAATCAAGAATAAAACAGTGACCCAGCTGTTAGCAGGGATAAATTCCTATCTAATACTATGGGTTCATATGTTTGGTTGTTGTTGCAATGTTATCTGGTTTTTGGGTTGGCAAGAAAGCCTTTCTCAATCGAAGAACTTCCTTTGACTGCAGTTATTACTTTCTGTTACACCAGCACTCACGTATGAATGCAGAGGAAGTTGCAACTCTCATTACACAGCATTGATTTCAAACAATTATGAAACTGATATGCAAAAAAAATTCATGGTGTGTAATGCCCCTTTTTGCTACAGAGGCACCACAGGAAATGGACACTGATGATACATGAGATGAAATGATATATTGGGAAAGGATTTATTTTTAAAGAAGGAAACTTTTCAGGCTTAAATTTAGAGTACCTCTCTGGCATTTGCCATTTATGAGGACTGAGGCAAACCTGGAAAAAATCTAAATCAGGGAGGACAGTCCTTGCGGAATTTGAACCACAGACCTCCCGCTCACTAGTCTGCACCTTAACAACCTCGGCTACCCATGGCGGCACTGGTATGCATACTATACGTGTTAGACATGGGGAACCCATGAAAGATATCATAAACCACTAAACTGCAGTATGTGAGTTTACTCTCTGAAGACAATTATCTTCCAAAGTCCTGAAGAATGTAGTGGAAATTTTAAATTAATCCATTTATTTATTTATATACTTGACTGTTGATGCTTAACCTGCTCTTGTTGATTTTGTAAAGGGAAGGAAAACTTTGAGTTAAATGTAAAATGCAACTAATTACTATTATAATTTTCTGATATACCAGGAACTCTTCATTATTTAGGAATCTATATAACTTGCTATTTGCTTTGATAAAATTATTCTGTAAAATGTGTAACCTCTGTGACTTATTAACGGATTACTTTCATCCAGGTAGCAGGTGGGGAACCTCTTAGAGGCAGTCTCACCAAGGGAGTAGCATCCCTTCCCATGCAACCTCCAGGGCACACTGACCTGATGTATAGTACATAGACAAAGGATCCCTTACATAGGGTAAATTGGAAAATTCTATTGGTTCTCAGGGCACAAGGAGATCATAGTTATCCTTGGTTGGTTTGAGAAGTGGAAGAGTCTGTTAGGGAACTACGTTTTCACAGCACTCATAATGCTGTCAAACCAAAATATACCAATACTGTTAATCAACAAAGAAGACAATTGAACAGATCTCATGGATGACAACCAAGGCAAGAAAAGGATAAATGATTAGGGATTAATGAAAAATTAAATATTTCAACTTGGAATGTACAAGGGTTCGAAATGGAAGAATTGGAGCTGGAAGAAATTGTTAAAGAGAAAAATACCATTTGGCAGTCATAACAGAGACAAAAAGGATGTTGAAAGGTATTTAAGAATTAAATAATTACACAATGATATAAAGTGGGGTGCCACAGAGCATAAGAGCTTGCTGTGGAGTAAAATAGGATGGTTGGTAGTGGCCATTTGGGATGTTGATACTTATCATTTTTTTCCCTAGCTTCACTATAAAGGGTTTTAAAATTATTTTTAATATGTTTGCTGCTATCAAGTTAGCTGCATTTCAGTAAATTTTCTTTGTTTAGTATTGTGCTCATGTCCTTACACAATGGGCTGTGGTTGTTCATGATTAATTTTATCCTGAAAAGATGTTCTGACAGGCAATCATGCCCAACAACTGAGCAAAAATAGGCGACTCCAATTTTTCTTGATTTCAATAAAAAGTGTTTGAAAGTCTTTAGATCTTCATATAGTTATCCTTTAAGCTTTTGTTGGATATTTTGTTAATCCTGTTCAGTAATTATTTTTTTTTTTTGATTTTTCAATTTTAAAGAAAGTTCTAGTTCAAAAAATGGTTTAATACTTTGGTGAGTTTGTTTGTTTGTTTGTTTGTTTTTTTACCCTTTAATCCCATATGGCTCAGAATCCATTATAAAACTGTTTCTGTATTTCTGAGCTGGATTGTATGATATAGGTTTCTTATTTCATTTATTGTGTATGTTGGTTGGTAACTGTAATTCATTATACTTTGTAGTGCTGCTTTGGAGTCACTTAAGATTATAATTATTTCTTTTATGTTAGGTTTATACAGTATATTTTCTAAAACTGCTCTATAGGCCAAGTTGGGACAGTATGCTCTAAAGTTAGCATACTGTTCCAAATGTGTATTTTGAGATAATTCTTCACAATATATTCCAAAGCCCGCTTCTCTGTTTTTTAGGGATCCATCTGTATTCTACACCATATCAGTCTTATAATAGTTGTTTACTACACTAAGTGTTGTGAATCTTAATACTTTAGTAAAGGTCATTCTTCTTGGAGACCATTGTATCCATATTTAGTTTCACCAACAGCTATATATTGTAAAGGGTCAGTTGGTATAATGGCAGGTTTAGTGTTATTTTTTCAATTTTGTCTAAATCTTATTTCTGTATGGAATTTTTTAAAATCTGTTGTGTTTTTAATTGTTATGTGCTGCCAGGAATATTAAACCTTTATTCCTATGTTGATTACTGTCCCATTATTACCTTTAATATCTAGCCGCATTTTAATTGGCAGGTTTTAGTTATGCTCTGCATTGCAACAATTGGTGTTGCTTTTATGGCTCCTGTTATTATTCTTAATGGCCTGGATTTTATTGAATTCAATTTAGTATTAATTTGGTTGTTTATTTTGGATATTATTTCACTTCCATAGAGCAAATTGGACTTTATGTAGTTTTTGTATATGTAATTAAGGAGACCTATTGATACTCCCCATTTGACACCTGCTGGTCTTCTTAATATGTTATTCTTTTTATTCACTTTCTTGGTTATATTGTTAATCTGTTTAGAGAAGTAAAATCTTTTTGTTGAGTGTTATTTGAAGATATTTGGTATGTTCTTTCTCATAATAGTTCATTATTGATTTTTAAGTTGTAAATCATCTGAGTGTGTTCAGAACTGCAAAGCTGGAAAAATTTCTTTTAGTGTTTATTTGCACACTGTTGACAGATGCTCATGTTTCCATACTATTGATAGTTTTCTGCATTTTGATTTCTGTTTTATATAATGTTGTTTATTCTGCTTATATTTTGCCTAATTCATATGGCTATTTCATCTGAAAATAATCCCATATTTGCCTTTGGGAAGTCAGTTAGTATTTCTTTGATGTCATCTGTGAAAATATTAAAAAGAATTGAACTGAAGACAGCACCTTGGGGAATGCTCACTTTAGTCTTAGGTACACCATTTAGAGAGAACATTTTTACATTTTACAACCATGTATCTTTGTGCTAAGAGATCCATGAACCATCTCAACATGTTTCCTCTTGTCCCAATATTACTAATCTTATAAATAAGTTTCTCTCTTCATACTTTGTCAAAAATGTTTTTGAAGTCAACAAAGAGAGTAGGTAAGTAATGTTTCTTTTCTATTTAAGTCAATTTTAATATCCTGTGTTAAATGTAAAACCTGATTAATTGTTGAACATTGCTTTCTGAAACCTGCTTGATGGTCTGAAAGGAGATTTAGAGTTTCCAGATAATAAGTTAATTTTGTAGTGACCATTTTCTTCTTTGTTTTAGCAAATACTGAGTTTAAGAATATAGAGGCCTATAACTGTCCAACCCACCTGCTGGTTTATCTTTCTTCTTAATAGGAATGATTATGGCTTTTTTTCATATAGGAAGAATGCTTGCTGTCCCTACTGTTTCAGATGTTTGGAATATATTCAATAGACCTGCTTGGCTCTGCACTCTAAACTCTTGATGTATTCACTATGAATTTGGTTTGGTCCAGGGCTCTCTTTGTTCTTCAGAGGTAATATTACATGGTTGAGTTCTTGAATCGTAAAGTTAGCTTAAAGTAGTAATTGTTGGCCTGCAAATACCTGAAGCTTATGCCTTTTAATATTATGGTTAATTCTCCATTATCTCTATAAATTTATGCACAAATTTTGTGATTTACCAATATTAGTTAATAGGAAATGGAAGCCGTAACTTGCTTATTACACATATGCCAATAAAATAATATTAATATGAGACTGAAAATAGACAGTTAGTTGACACTTAGAGATGTTTATGCACCTGAGGAAGGCAAAAAAGAGGCAAATGGGAATCTATGACCTACTTCAAAAGACATTTGAAACGGTAAACAAAAATGGTGATATAGTAATATGTTGTGATTTTAATGCTAGAGTTGGCAATTCCCCCATCCCAAAGATAGTTAGTTTGGAGAGCAATATTTATACTCAAATGTACATGAGCTAATACAATTTACTAGTATGAAGAATTTTAATATAACAAACATCATTTTCAGGAAATTAGATATTAAAAAGTCCACTGGGAATGCTACAGATCTATCATAGATTATGAATTAATCAATGATTTTTTTTGATTGATTTATTTATGGACGCTCTTTAACATGTCAGGTCATCAGCGTCCCATTCAACTCAGGGCGTGAAACGGCCGACAAATTTTGCTCAGAGGCCTCACTTTCAGGCTTGAGGTTCTTTATCGTGCCGTAAATGTACGACACAGGACCCACGGCTTTACTTCCCTTCCGAAGGAAGCCATACTTAGGATTTTTATGCCCAAAAAAATCCATCGGTCCTGGCCGGGTTCGAACCCGCGTTCTTGGGTTTAGGAGTCAAGTATGGTAACCACTACACCACCAGGACCGACTTAATCAATAGTAAATGATAAATTGAGACTACAATTGACAAATGTATAATGAAAAGTAAGTGAAGCATAAGAGTGTGTTAGATGACAGATTAATTATAATTTACATTTAACAAGCCTCACTGTGTAAGTTCCAACAGAAATTTTTAAAAATGTCTTAAATGAAATGTATATTAGTTCAGACCACTATTTTAGTATTGGCTAGATTGAAATTGTTTACAAAATGGAATAATGTGAAAAGAAAAGGAAAGGACAGTAACAAAGAAGAGTTCAAAATATATCTCCTTAAAAATAATAGCATAGGAGTTGCAATTTACAAAGACTACACAATCATCTAACTAACAACCCAGAAGATGAGTGGCAGAACATTAAGAGGTGCATAGATAAATCTGTGTGTCAAGCCATAGGTAAGAAAAAGAGATTTAGAAGTGAGAAAGGTCCAAAAATTTGGAATGAAGAAATAAAAAAATGCCTTAAAAGAAAAACAGAACCCTTATAAAAGATGGTTACAATTAAATACTGAGCATTCCAAATAACATACAGAGAAAAAAGAAACAATAAAAAAGACAGAAAACATACCACAATTCTTGGGAAGCATTCATGAGGGAAACAGAAAATGACTCACATCGAAGACAAGATTTTGAATATAAAATAAAGATTTACGTTAATAAAACTGAAAAAGAGGCAACAAAAATAAATGTCATATGAATAGAAGATTGGTAAAACACTATAAAGACCTTTTGAATATGGAAGAAGATAATATCCTTAAAATTAGTGATGAAGATAAAGAAATTCATTCGTAGACAGAATAACACTTCAAGAACTCCAAGAGGCTCTTAAGGACCCAACAAATTTAATAGAAAAGGGCCCAAATGATGTGAATGGAGCTCTTAAAAATTGGAGGAGCACTTCTTCATTTGAGATTAATGCATCAAACAATCTGTGTTAGTAAACTGCAAAGAAATGGAAATTAGGAAATTACCTTTGTTTAAAAAGAGAGATTGCAGACTATGTCAGAATTACAAAGGGATATGCCATCTGAATGCAATGCCCAAGGTATATGCAGCAATAATACACTAGAGACTTCAGGTCATATCTGAAATTACAATAGAAGAGGAACAAAATGACTTTAGGCCAGGAAGATAAACAATAGACAATATTAAATTTAAAATTAAATTCATGATGAACTAATACAGTGAAGCAACTAATATATTTTTAATTAGCAAGTAAGTTAATTTAATACTCTTATGAAATGGAAGTCAAATTATTGTAATTCATAGATAGACCTTTGCAGCTGGGTATATGGTAAAAAATGTTTATAAAAACATGATGATAAGGTTATGAACTTCAAGATCCCAACAGAAGACTAATTAATCCAAAAGCTCATAAAATGTCCATGAGATCTACAGCAAGTCCATTCAACCAACAAATGAATCTGGCAGTTGACTCACAGCTGATGATGCAGGCAAAAGTCTGTGGAACGTGTTTTGTATAATTCAATGGTAAGAGGAGCATAAGAGTATTAAATCATCTTGCTAACTAACTAACAGTAGACAATATATTTATTTTTCAAGTTATTTGAAAAACAAAAAGAGAAACCTTGAAATTTACATTGCATTTGTAGACTTTGAGAATGCTTTTGATAGAGTAAATAGAATAAAATTATGGTAAATAATGAAGGAACAAGGATATCCTCAACATCTTATGAGAGTGATACAAAATCTATATACAAATTCTAAAATAGTAATAAATACAGGTAAAGAGAAGACAGAACAAATATAAAAAAATGTAGATGTCATCAATATTATTAAATATTTATATAATAACATATTCTAGAAATGGAAACAGTTTTAATGTAGGAATTAAAATAAGTAAAAAATAAGGGTTTTAACATATTATTGTATGCTGATGACTTGGCTATTGTTCAAAAGACAGAAAATTATTGACAAATTCTCTTTTGTTTTGAAACAGATATCAAATCCTTATTATTTAAATTTTCAAATACTCTGTAACAATAATGACTTTCTGGGAAAAACTGCCAATTAGATCAAATATATATTAGATAACCAATCCTTAGAGTAGATAAATAATTTTCAATATTTAGGCTCTGAAATAAATATATGTCTAGGGCAAATAAAGGATAAAAATATAAAGTAGCTACATTTCAGAAAATTTGCGGTACATTGTACAATACATTAAACAATAGAACAAGAAAAGACACAAGGATTATATTTTATAAAACTATGGCAGTCCCTACATTACTATGTTGTAGTGATTAGGAGACATTCACCACCCCAGCACCTGTTGCGCGTGATCGAGTGTCCGCGTTTCCAGAGAAATACAAGATTACCGCAGAAAAAGCCTTTTCCACAACATGACATGACAGTCTTACATTCAAGCTTACCAAAGCCGGACTTCCCCGCCCTACATCTTGTTCTTGAACAGCTTCTTGGAGGATTGTTATTTCAAAGTGAAAGTTGAGGGCGAACTCTCAAATGAATGACCGATAAGGGCAGGCGTGCCAGAGGGCGGTGTCCTCCCGCCGACTGTCTTCTCGATCTTTCTGTCGGACTTTACCAAGGAACGAAGCACCACGTTATGCCAGTATGCCGATGATGTGATCCTGCTCTCACAGAATCGCAACATTGGGTACTGCACTGAGCCTTTGCGACGCCTCTTTGGCCTCGTGGAAGACTGGTGCGAGAAGTGGCACATGGCTGTGCGAATGCTGAGAAGAACTCTGCTATTCTCCTCATTCTAGGGTCAAGAAAAATCTAGAAGCGACTCGAGCTCCTTGGGGAGGAGTTCCGATGGGTCTCCTCTTAAGATTTCTCCTGAACCAGACTCTCACCTTTCACCCTCATGTGGAACATCGGGCACAGAGGGGACATGGAGCCGTCAGTTCCTTATTCACCATCTTTCGTATTAACACCATGTCCATTACCCTCATGCTCCGCATATACCAAGCGGTCAGCTGCGAGGTCTGGGGAACAGTGACTCAGTGCTCCGTACTCCTGCTTCAACGCATCCAGAACGTGTTCGCGCTTTCCCTCCCACGTCCTACACGAGACAACCAACGTTCCCTACATCATCGACCAGATCAGAACAAGATCCCGGTTCTTCTATGATGATGTGCATCCCGCTCAAATAGATTGGTCAGTTCCCTTGGGGGGAACGATGAATGGACACCTCGAAAGTGCCCATCATTCAGGCTGCCAAGGGACGCCTTAGGCTCTCTCATCTATCCCTAGGGCAACCAAACCTGATCCGACCAGGGTAACCCCAGTCAACCCCCTTAACCTTCAATCTGCCGAGAAAGGCAGTTTCCAACCTGGCTCAATGGGCTATGTTTCAGTCACGGCGGTATCGGAGCTACCCACAGTGCCAATGGAAGACCCCCGCGGTCAAACAGAGAATGGCCGAACTAATGATTCGATGCTTCTATAAGCGAGGAAAAGTAACAATCCCGGCAAATGAAGCAGCTGGTACTGTCACACCCCCACCGCACCAGAACAAGGCTTCTAAGTTTCACACCGAGGAATGCTACCTCTGTGGCACGCAATAAAGCACATGCCCGGCACCATAGAACCGGAAGATATGCAAGAGGACCTCGCCAGCTAGGGTTCCACACCAATCCAAGTAAAACAACTTTAAAGCAAAGGTTGGCCTCTGCCCTTGACCGCAATGAACAAAACAAAAAATTAATTTTGAAAAAGAAATATGCCGTACAATGGTAACTGTAGGCGTTTTTAATACGCAAAATCATGTTACCTGTGTTTTAACTGTCAGGACACACATACAAACTACGCACTCTATACACGAAATGTGTGCTGTGTCGGGGCACCCACTGTCTGCTATCTTGCTCTTAAAGGGGCAAGGAAAATGTCACTGCATGGGCATGGTGTGCAAACACCACCTCGCCTACTACAGAGGCTTATGATACCTTTCAAACGGGACGCAACAATTAGCAGAAACTGCAACGACACAATACAGCAGGACACTATAATGTAATACACAGAGCAAGAGGGTGGGCAATTGCCATCAAATTAATTATTGTCTTCGCTCGGGCACAGCTTCCACCCATGCAATGCCTCAAGTGTACCACAATTAAAGTAAGTATATACAACTAGTCCATATTATTGGTTGCAGCATGTCGGCCCCCAGGTGACCAGGCATTATAGCGGACCTAACCAAAGTTCCCGACCTGGAGGAAAATGTCTTGTAGCAGGGGATTTCAATGCCCCCAACCAGTTTGGAACTCCTGTTCAACGGACCAGTATAGCACTGCTCTTGCAAATTGTATCACGCCCCCTCTGATTTTACTTTTTTCCACTACACATAACTTGATTATGTACATATTTTAGAAGTTCATAATTTCAAAAAAGGTTCATTTGCGACAACAGCTACATCTTTATCATAGCTTAGATTCATATCACCCGATAATCTTCACAGTACATAGCCGCCTAAATAAAACAACGGTCAAAAACGTGCCTGCTTTACATTTTAACTCGCAAGCTGGTAAACACCAGCAGAGATAAAAAATCAGGGAGTTGTATGCTTCGCTGCTTCTCTGCGGACATCCAAAGTTAAACAATACCGAACTACTCAGGCACCCTACCCCTATCACATTTCCTGATTTCTAGCCTTATTGCTAGACACAGAATATGCATGAGAAACCGGAGCAACTGTATTTAAAGTCACAATTAACTGACTGTGCAAATAACCACGATAGGTTGGAACAATAAATGCAAAACTGCGTTCATGCGAATGATTCCCTGTGCCAAGTGATACGGAGTTTGAAAGAAGCCGGATCATTGCATGCCAGCACAAAGGGGCTCCAGGGGCAGAGACAGCTTTTATTCTTGACGATAGACAAAGCCGACATATTTGCGGGTTTCAAGTTTTTATTAGCAGCTGACAATATTGCTGTACAGAAGAACCGGTTCACAGTTACACATTCTCATTAAAATACATCTTTTGAGATATATATAGCCGTTACACAGCATTTCCTTATGTCGAGAACAGCCTCATGATGTCTTTTAGTGTTTTTGGTTCAGATGCGCTGTGTTGGTTTGTTTTGCTGTTTTGTTCCTTCTGTTTATTTAGCACCGTAAAGCATTGTTTTGAGCAACTGAAATAATTCTCAATTCCCAATTATAAAAAATAAATCGCTATTTACACATGAAAGGTTTTAACTGGATTTTGCTTACGGTGTTTGTTTCGGCTCGTCCAATGCCACTAATTGCCGTGTTATTGCGCTCTCGCATCCTTAGCCCGGTAGCCATGCCAGTTTGTTTACAAACTCGGCCAGTGGCTGCATGCCAAGTTCTTCTGCGATAGCGGTGTTTGGTGTACAGCACAGCTGATTTTCCTGAGGCAGTTTTGTGCATAGTTTGTTATGTTTTAACTGTGCTGGTCGGAGCGTCTGCTCAGGCACACACGCACATAATAAAAATTGCAGTATGAAAGATTTACACAGAATTAATGTGGTTTTCGCTTTCACCATTTTACTACAGAAAATGGGAGCGCATAATTTTAACTTTAGAAGGCACTTGGTGACCAAATTTGCAAGTAGGGGTTCCATAAGATTTTGCGATCCAGCGTAACTCCTAAGAAATTAACTTAATGCTGACACGGCGATATTTCGCCACCAACCGTTTTGTCGAAGTCCGGAATGGAATGCTTGTTTGCAAAACAAGTAAGCTGATTCAACCTACAAGTATTCATTTCTACTTTCCACGAGTGCAGCCATGAAATAAATGCATCTAGCGTAAATTTTATGGTGGTTGTATATTACAGTGTTGTCAGCATACATTGCGAACTTGCATCTGGCATCCACGTGGAAATCATTTGTAAATAATATGTGCAAATAAGGGGAGTGTATTGCATCTCTTGTACGCCAGTTTGCCATACACACTCGAGGTTTGTCAGTCCACCTGGACCTAGAAGCGTCCGTTTACTAAAAACTATGCAGTAACATGTAACTTTGAAAGCCGAGAAAATTCCGGCGCAACTCGTAAATAAGACCATCGTGAGAGCATTGTCCTGGTCAAAGCTGCTGCGTCTAAAAATAGTGCCATGGTGGAGGTGTTGAAGTACTCTGTTATGTCATCTGCAAGACATACCATTATCATTTCTGCAGAGTGTCCTTTTGTAAAACTCAACTGGAAATTTCAAAGTTCAGTGACTTTCGCAATTTGATTTTGGAGTCGAAAGATTATGAGCTTCAATAGTTTTCCGATGGTGGACAGAAGACTATTAGGCTGATGATTTTGAGAATGCCTGGTGTTTTTTTCCTTACGTTAGGAGCATAATTACTTTGGTAGTTTTAAATTAGTAGGGAAGTAATTTAATTTCAGATAAGCATTAAAATTTTTGGTTAGCTGTATGGGCTTTCTCGGCAGAAGTTTTAAATATTCATTAGCTATTCTATCCTGTTAAAGGACTTTGCCATTCTCGAGTTTGCGAGCTAGCTTCCAGAGGCATTGTCAAGGGATTGGTTGCTCATGCTTTTGTGCTGCCCAGTTATTTACCCCGGCTTGAACCATTTCCTAACGTTGAGGATTTTCTTGTTGATTTGTTTTATTTACGGACGCTCTTTAACAGCTCAGGTCATCAGCGTCCCATCCAATTCAGGGCGTGAAACGGGCGACAAATTTTGCTCAGAGGCCTCTTATTTCACGCTTGAGGTTCTTTTTCGTGCCGTAAATCCACGATACGCAATCCAAAGCTTTACTTCCCTTTGGAAACCATACTTAGGATTTTTACGCCCGAAAAAATCCATCGACCTGGCCGGGTTTGAACCCGCGATCTTGGGTTCAGAAGGCAAGTATGGTTACCATTGCATCACCACGACCGACAGCAGGGAGAATTTTCCTAGAAACGTTCCTCAAGTGCATAGGCGAAATTTTCTTCTCTCTCTCTTTAGTGGAAAAGAGCAACCTGCAAGAGTCTGGAGGGCGTCATTACCAGTAGGAGGATGCCTTAAAACTTTTATGTATTTCTATAAGGATTGGTCAGTGTGGATTTTACATTTTATTTTCTCTCTGATCGTCCTTTAAAAGCAAATTGGCCGACATTCTGAACTCAAGCTGGCTAGTTTGCCTGCACCGTCTCGTGAGATGTCATCTCCTGCAACGAGAAGAAGTATGTCGCGTAGTTGCATGTGGCTGCGTTTATTTTGGTAGTGCGCAATGAGGCGTATACTCCTGCCTCGCCGAGACATGACAACCGAGGTTCGGCCTTTTTGTGCATTTGAACTTTCAAATTCCCAGTCTGTAACTCTTCGGGGTATTGCGTTTGTACATTTCAATGCTATTGTGCCACAGATGTCGACATGCATGAGTAAATGGTGGAAGTCTAACTGTAATATACTAGAAAGTTGGATGATATTCTCAAGTTCTTTGTAATAACGAAATCCAAAATGTCGGGATCACAAAGACCCTGTCTGGTGCAAAACATGGGTTCTGAGGGGACGTGAACCTCTACCTCATCATTTTCAGTCACGTAATCTTCCAGCCGCGTTCGCTAAGTGAGCATGCCACCACGTGCTTGGTGCTGAAGTCTTCTGCAAGAATTACGTTCTCCTCCACATTGAGCATTTTCATAAGCTCTCTTAGGAAGTAAGTTGAGTTGGAAGGCCGCAAGCACAGTTTTGTCATCTGCATTCTACAGGAGCGCACAAGTTACGTTCCCTTAGTCGGTAGTGAATTAACTCGCACACTACTGAACTGCTCCGGATTTTGGTCACGCTATTTTTAAATTTTGCAAAATCTGAGCCTAGCAGTTCTCGCATATCCCTTCCCCAGGCTGGGTGGCGGGAGAGCGCTTTCCCTGCATGTGCACAGGGCTTTGAATTACTAATGGTGGCGCATACCCAGTTGCTTTGCTGAGCTGCAAGCTGTCCATGTTTGAAATTGTCGCATCCCCAGAGTTCGCTGGATGCTCCTCACCAGAGTTATACGATGCTTTGTGAGGGCTTTCAAACAACCGATGGATACCGCCACAGAAGACGAGCCTGATGGCCGAGAGTCTGACAATTGAACGCTGCGTGATGCTGTTTCGCTTTTTAGATGTTCTACACATTCCATGACGTGTGCATGAGGCGTTCATTGATTAATTCTTTGTTGCATAACGAGAAAGTTTGGAAGTTGGACGACCACCTGATGTCCAGCGGGTATATCCAAGGGGTTGTTAATATTTACACATATGCTCAAGCATTCCTTTAAAGAAAATCTCACGCTCACGAGTGCGAAGTTAAAGGTAGCAGATGAGCAAAGGCTTGTTTACTACTCGGGAAGTTTTCCAGTACATTAAATTGCTGAAACCAGGCAAAGCAGCAGGCCCAGACGAAGTGCGAAATGAACACTTTCGCAACATGTCAAGGAAGGTAGTCACAAAAAAATGTTAATGCATGCATAAAGCATCATTTCTTCCCTGTTGCCTGGAAACAGGTGAAGTTTGTAATGTTCCTAAACAAGGCACCCCCAAAATTACAGACCAACCAGTTTGTTCTCCAACATTGGTAAACTGTTCGAGAAATTCATATTATCCTCAATTCAGAAATCAGTCTCGAACTACGATGATGTAATATCAGAATTCCGATTTGACTTTCGAGCAGATCATTCAACTGAACTACAGCTGTTAAAATTTACAGATGGCGTTACCGAATAGTTCAACAATGGGGCCTACACTCGGGCATTGCTCTTGACGTGGAAGCAGTTTAAAATTGAAGCTGGCGCAAATGCATAATTTATAAAATTCATATCAAAGCATCTCCACTGAGAGCATATAACCCCCTCCTACATAGCTCTTTAAAAATCGCAGCTTCCACGCCAAGTTTTCCCGAATCAAATGGTTTCAAAGAAACAGAGAAGCCGGCTTTCCTCAAGAGACTATAATGGCGACTGACATCGGCGATTTTCCGGAGGTCTACAGCTGCAAAGTGGCCATTTATGCTGACGACGCGGTTATGTATGCATTAAAATTCTGTAAAGATACGTGGACACTTTTCTGGCCCGACTTGATAATTGAAAAATGAAAATAAATCCCGCAAAAATACACCTGCACTTGATCAAAATCACAAAACTCCCGGACTCGGAAATTAACATAAATGGGCAAAAGCATACTCGGTATTTAGAATACAACTGGACTCGAAAATTAAGTGCAGGGATCACCTACCAAACATTGCCAACTGTGGGCGGCAGCGCCTCCATCTTCAGAAGCAAATTTGTGAAATTAAGACCCAAATTGATTTTATACCAAGCATTCTGTAAACTTTCTTACTTACACCATTGCAGCATGGGTGCACTCCCCAAAAACAGCAATAGTGCCCACAAAACATCGCAATAAGACAATTATGCAGAGTATGTACGAACGAAACCATATATCGGGAGACAAGAATTGTAACTGGACAAAACTTTGGGTCTAACCAAATATAGTAGTTCAAAATATTGGCGGAGGCAACCAATCCATCGCAAACACAACATCAAAGTGTTTACTTAACTGTAAATATGTAAAAATGTACATACGTACTTCCTTCATCTTTCTCTTATAAATAAAGGCAATTCACCCTTTTCCCTATACTCTCTCCCTCTTCGCTTCTCCTGTTCTTTATCTTCTTCTTTCATCTTATTTTACTATTCTATCAAAAAGTTTAAATATTAATTAAGTCATAGTATTAGGTACGTACAGAGAGAAATAGGCCAGGACCAGATAATACCTTAGCATTACTCCTGGGAGCTGGAGAGATGGCTAGCGACGTATACCGGGAGAGGGCCTTATCTGTCAAGTAAAACATTACGCACTGCATGTGTATTATCATGTATTCAAATACTTAAAGAGTCGGTCCATATCTTTGTGTTAACAAAAGCAGAGTATTAATAGTAAACAGTTGAACGTTATCAACACATTCCTCCTAGAGCCTCTCTCCAGTTCCCAATGGTAAATAAAACGAACATGCAGGAAAGTCTGAGCGAAACACCCTACGACAATGAACAAGGAAAATGACTTGTGGAAACGCTCTAACTTACAAATACCGTGCCATCCATCTGTTTAGGCCTCGTTTTACGCAGCACGGATCCAGGTTGATCCCCCTCAGGGCCGATAAGTTGCGTTACTATCAGAGACCGATACATGTATTCCGAGTATTCTTATGAATAAAAAACACGTGGGACACAGCTACTTGGACAGGGCTAAATGAGTAGTATATTTTGCAAGAGCATCATTTCAAAGGCGATTAAATGTTCACAATTTGCTGCAAGTTTAGCTTTAACATTTCTATATAAATGTTTATTTATACGATCTAACTATGTTTCCGAAATGTTAGCGAATTTCTGTGACATGTCAATTTGCAGTTCATCCGATATTCACGAATTTGAGGGTGGTTAGAAACAATATTGCAGTGAAGGCTCAGAAAAAAGAAATGTATCGGGCTATATGAAACCTTTGCAGAAATATGCAACAAAAGATTTGCTTAGAACACAAGTGAAATATTCCAAAATGGCACTGGCAATTTTGCAAAATATGAGCCGGTCTCTGCTCATATGGGTGGGGTGGGAAGCAGCTTAGTAAATTTAAATGGCATTTCCTTTTTCATTATTGATATTTCTCTCTCTACTTTTATTCGAAACATTTTAAGGTACAATTTTAAAGGTTCCTTATAAGAATTTTTACTTGATTTGTGATAATATTTTTATGGAAAGAAAGTTATTTGCACGTTTTAAGTCACCAGTGCTGCGTTCTCGAGGAATGAAATTATTTAACAATGTAAAAAATCTATTTCGAATATTTATAATATTCAAACCAGAAACCATGAATTGAGAGGTTTATAAACTTTATTTGTAAAGGAGTCGTAACTAAGGGACTGAAGAAAATATAAAAATCAGTTGATACATTTTTGTGTTAATAAGCAATTTAATTTAAAATTGTCGGTCGTGGTGGTGTAGTGGTTACCATACTTGCCTCCTAAACCCAATATCGCGGGTTCGAACCCGGCCAGGACTGATGGATTTTTTTCGGGCGTAAAAATCCTAAGTATGGCTTCCTTCGGAAGGGAAGTAAAGCCGTGGGTCCCGTGTTGTACATTTACGGCACGAAAAAGAACCTCAAGCCTGAAAGAGAGGCTTCTGAGCAAATTTTGTCGGCCGTTTCACGCCCTGAGTTGAATGGGACGCTAATGACCTGACCTGTTGAAGAGTGTACATAAACAAATCAATCAAAAAAAAATTTTTTTAATTGCGCTTTGGCGAATGACGGAAATGTTATATATTTTTCGTTATGAGTAAGCTTGTAATCTTCGGGGCCGACAGAGTTGCTTCACGTCAACTACTTCTATGATAGAGCGCACACGTATATAGCGGAGTAGGCAGGAGTAACCGAGAGCACGGTACGGCAGTTGGTTACCACGATACAGAATTTTAACTACCAGTCAGTCATATTACAATACAATTTTGACAACAGTGCATGTTCTGCAATATATTGCAAAAACTCTTGCAACCAAAGTACTGTATGATAATTTACAGACATACTGGTCACACAGAATAGTTTCCCTATATTTCTATTACAATTAAACATTTAGAAACATAAACTCTTCAGAGTCCTATGCCCTAAAATTAGTGTACAAATTGTCGCAAACAATTAATTTAACACTACGTACATCTGCTATTGAAAACATGAAACAAAAATTAAATACGATTCTGTGAAAAAATTGGTAGTTGTTCAAGAGTATGTGAAATAAGAGCTGTGATACTAAGTAGTAAAATAGATCTAACCGCCATTGGCGTTTCTCAAGCATGGAATAATGTCGTATCTTATTTTCGTTTTGCTCCTATCCCCGTCCTTACCAAGTGCAGAAATAAGATTTGTTTTCGGGATTATCTGAGAAGATTTGCGTTTGAGGCACTGCAGATCCATTGTAATTGTAGTTGCATGGAAAGAAACACTACGAAATTGTAATTGTAGTTGCATGGAAAGAAACACTACAAAATTGTAATTGTAGTTGCATGGAAAGAAACACTACAAAATTGACCATTAAATTTAGAACACCTGGAAGAACACTTGGTTCCAATATCTAAGCATACATATAATTGCACCATATTGTAAAAAATATATACAAAAAGCTGCATTTCTTATTAGGACTTTTAAAACAAATACATCGTTAAAAAGATGCAGTACTAATTGTCCATACTTGTGTAAACGTATGCCATTTTTGTATTCAGCATATAATTTCATTAAGATAAATCCCATGCCTTTGGGTATCTCCCCATGTTTTTTACGGATGAAGTTGGGGAAAATTAGATGTGCCATACAACTAAACCATTCGCGTGTCCCTAAAGATAAACTCTGTAATTCGGTGTAGATGATTGAACGCTTGAATTAGAAATTTATGTCAAAAGACGTTAAATCAGGGAAAGTAGGCTATTCTACACCTGGTTTTACATGCCTCTGTACAAAATTGCGCTTAGGTCGGTCAAACACTTTAGGGCTATATACACGTTGACATTTTTCTTTGTATAGCCAATAAGGCCAGTGCAGAAATAGGAGGAGGAGGAGGAGGGGGAGGAGAAAGAAGACAATAAAATTGAAAACCATAATAAATATGGCACTGGAAAGTTTTAAATTTGAAATATGCGCTATAATATTGCTTTTCCCAGTAACTTGATTTTTTTTAATTCCTCGTCAACTGTTAACGGCATGATGGCTACATTTTGCATGAATAACAATTGTTTGAAAGGTATTAAATTGTCGAATGCTGAAATAAAGATTTAAAGTACGAATAACATTAACAAAATGAATGCATAATAAATAGTATTATTTTAAATTAATTCTTAAAGCAAAGCTAACAATATAACTATTAAATATTAATAATGTACTACTTTATCACATTAATAGTAGGTGATATGTAACCTTTGGAATAATACTTTGGTGATTTTTGAGAAATGTGTCGTTATATGTCAAACACT
The DNA here is from genome assembly GCA_030762175.1 of Metallyticus violacea. Lineage (NCBI taxonomy): Eukaryota > Metazoa > Arthropoda > Insecta > Mantodea > Metallyticidae > Metallyticus > Metallyticus violacea. The sequence goes on along the minus strand of CM060846.1, from coordinate 14,148,915 downwards.
ATGTTCAGAACATACTTTTTAACAGTTTTAATTTTCTGTAGAAGAAATCATGGCCTTAATGAACAAAGTAATGAGTTATGCAACTTCAGAAGTTTTTCAATGCTCGCAACTTGACCTCAATGTTAACAAAACAAAGTTCAAGCACTTAACATTTAAAAAAAACATTGACACTAATGCCACAATTAATTATCCTCACACACTGCAGACGCACGTTGCAAATTTTCCTGGCATCAAGTTGAACCAGCAGTATGACATTGAAACTCCCTAAAAGTAATGCATTATTTATTTACTTGTCCAACTATCTGATGTCTTACCAGAATAAAAACGTTATTTCATACAGAAACACGATGTTGAGCTCAGTGAGTATATAATTCCAGCTTTATTCATATATTTCCTCAAAAGAGTTGTCAAGAGTTTTTAGCAAATTAAAATGTAGGGACATGACTCTCTTAAACTTAAATATTTACGTACACTATATAATCACATTTATTTATTTATTTATTTATTTTACTTTTTTTAATTCAATCTAGTAAAAGTTAAGGTCATGAAGCCTTTTCTTAACTCTGCTAGGTGAAAACAAAGTATAATGCAGTAATACAACATACAAAATTAGAGAATAAATACTTTTATTTATTTATTTTTTGTTCATTTACAGACGCTCTTTAACATCTCAGGTCATCAGCGTCCCATTCTATTCAGGGCGTGAAATGGCCGATAAATTTTGTCAGAGGCCTCTTCTTTCAGGCTTGAGGTTCTTTATCATGCCGCAAATGTACGACACGGAACCCACGGCTTTACTTCCCTTCCGAAGGAAGCCATACTTAGGATTTTTACGCCCGAAAAAATCCATCGGTCCTGGCCGGGATCGAGAGAACAAATGTAATATATACACTGCACGTACATATTACGTAGATACAATGAACAGATTAACGAAGATAATACCTAGGATTTCATTTGTTCTTCAATAGTCGTTTCTTAATGCAAGGGAAATAGAACTATTGTGATTACTAGAGTTGAAGATGACATTTTGACCCACGCTTAAATTGCATTATTGTCCAACAGTCCATAATTTTAAGTACAAGAGAACCCCGCATTTTAGGAAAACGACTTGCTGGAATGAGCAGTAAATAGACAGGTACACAAAGCGAGAGATCTGTGAGAACGAATAGAGGGATTGCATCAGGTTACTGTGAAGTATGGAATGAAAATGCTTATAACTAATTCAGTAGCTCCAACAGAATATGAAAACATCATTAAGTTGCAACATCACGCCGAAACGAAATTAAGTTTCAGTGCACACTCTGACAACAACGTCTGGCGTAACCTTTGCAATTGTTTCTCTGATGCATTGCTCGAGGTGGTGAAAATTGTCAATTCCTCACTGAACAGCCCCACAGGATAAAGTTTAATAGAGGAAGATTAGCACTTCTTAGAATTCGACGATTTAACTCTTTTCAAAGTGAGACGGCGCTCCATATTGTTGAAAGATGATCTGCAACCCAGCGTATTTGTTTAAGGGAGAAAAAAAAAAGAGAGAGAGACGCAGGTGAGCTAATGCTAGTTTCAAAGAAAAAGAATAGTCCAAAACCTGGAATATATTCGTTTGTCACACATGAACACCAAGCCCCAAATTGCAATTGTAGCAATTTGACACAGCCGCTCACATGAAATACGGTCTCATTCGAGGACATTTTCTACAAATCCTGGCTCATCATCAAGTCTTTGTAACATATTAAAAGCAAATTCGACCCTACACACCTGGTCCTGTCGTTCATTGCATGCAAGAGCTGAATTTTATAACATGACAAAGTGCAGAGTTGATATAGGAAGGCCAATGGCATGCAATGAACTTTCTAGAATTTCCTACAAAGGACTGTTGGATTCTTTCAAAATTCTCTCCTGATGTTCCACACCTTACTGATATTTTTACTTTTTGTACACTACCGGTCTACTGTATTTATATCGTCGTCTGATGTTGTTTTCATGTACTGGATCCCTGTACTCTCGTCTGTATCGACCTTGTACATTTGCGTTCCGCCGACCATACGCAGCGTTTAATTTTATGATAAATATCTTAATCAACAGGCAGATCACTTCTATCTGTACTGTATGCATGGTAATTGATTTCCGCACGACATTATTTCATTTTTAAGCACTTATTTCAGCACATAAAAAGTTATAAACTATAAAAATGTTTTTCCCCCTTCGCGGTCAACACGTTGCGCAATGGTCTCACTCAGATAACGAACTGGAGGGAAGTATGGGTTCTGTAGGTAAGGTCATGTTTTCCATTGTAAGTGTTACAGTAACGCAACATGTTCTACCGCCTCCTGCCCAGCGTGTGAATGTGCTGTACTGGGGGGTGATGGTTTAGAGGAGTTTAATCAATAGTGTGAGGGAAGTCTACATTATTTTAAAGGTAGTTGATTGCATAGAGGCGTCACATGGTCAAATTTAGGAGTGTTAAATACGAAGCATTATGATTGCACTGTAATCTCTTTGTCTGCTCTGTATAAAAGACATATTCAAGATTGAGGTATCACAAAAAATAGAATGAGGTTTATTAGATTAAAAGTAAATCTTATGCAACATACTTTAATGAGTGAATCAAGAAAAATGTTTCTTGCATATGTGGGTTTTCTGCCTTTTTCAATCTATATGAGAGTCTATATAAACACCCAGGTTTGCAGAAGCTAATGAAATGAATGTGGAAAGCTCTTCAGAAGAAAGGGATTCGATTTCTACTTTGTCTCAAAAAGGGGTTCCCTTAGTAAGAAAAACATTTTTTTCTGCAGCAATGATATTCTACAATGTGTTCCGACACTGCAAAATTCATTAACAGTCTTTAGTGACAAATTAAACAATTTTCTTATTTCAAAAATTTACACTAGTCAATAAATAAGTTGAATACTGCAAAAACCACTGAATTTTATGAAATGCTATTAAGTTCACGTTATCATGATATGTATGTACTATGATGGAAGATAGAATGCCGCCTTAAAATGACTAAAAAGTATCACATTACAAATTAACTCACCCCTGACCTTTACAGAATACGAATGGTAGGTAAATATGTCTTATGAATTTGTGCTGGTCATGGGGGTAGGCAACTGCTGCGCTAAGTCAGCATTTCACAGGGCGTGGCACAGTTACCATGTCTTACTCGTCGGACATAACGATGGGACGTATTGTGGGGATGTGGAAATGCATTCGTTTTATTCCAGACTTCACCATTGCAGCCGATAAATGAGAACATTGCATTCACCGATATGGAATCCTGAGCCGGAGTTCTGCGGTTCGAATTCCGCCTGGATGTCCTCCCTGACTGAGTTTTTTTTCCAGATTATCCTCCGACTTCGTAAATGGCAAACTCTGGAGAGGTATCATAAACACATGCCTGAAAAGTTTCTTTTGTTTAAAAACAAATAATTTTTCCTAATTCATCATTTCGTTTCATGTATCACCGGTGTCCACCACCTGTGGTACCTCAGCAGTAAAACGGGCGTTAAACATTATTCAAAAGAATGGGGAAAGAATGTGTCCAACTCTGGATTGCCTGATTTCAAGAGGAAGGAGAAGAAGTTTTCAAGAAACTATGTTCGACAAGTGTGGGAAGGTTTAAGATTTAGATCGATATTTACGATTCTCCTATACCCCAAAGAGACTGAATGAAATCTTACGTTAATGATGGTTGGTGGACCTTGCAATAATTGAAATATATATATAAAATTATAAGTTTATGGTATATTTAATTTCCTGCAAAAGAAAAGATTATATTTTTCCTTATTCATTTTAAGTTAATCGTAATTCCTAATGCTCATAGAATAAACCTTTTTTCTTATTAGAAGCTAGAATGAACGTTATAATATTCTCCCCTAAATTTATAATGGTCCTAGTTTCCCAGTACAAATAAAAATTGTCTAGAAAGAATCTTTGCCTATTTGGTGTTATTTTAGAGAACAATGATTCTTCACATTTTATATTCCTGTTAATGTGATTCCATTTCCATCCCTCCTGTGATATAATTAAAGAAAATCCCTTTGCATCATTTACATTTCTAATTTTCCAACAAATTATTCTCGTACTGTTATACTCACACATTACGTTTTTGGAGGTAAATGAAGATCTTGGTTATATACGTATAAAGTTAATCGTATTTTCCTTCAAACATCTCTGAGTTTGTGTTTTGATCAATCACTTTCCCTCTCCCCTACTCACAAGGGCAACACACTACCGTCGGCTGGTCTCTGAAGAGTTGCCCAAAGCACCATTTATTTTCTGGTCGATGATCTTTTTTCCATAATTGTATTTTTTTTCTATTATGTCGTTACTTTTGGCGAAGTCTAAAAATCACACAAATTGCTTACTTATCATAAACAAAATCACAAGTTTAATTTTCCCATTTATTTGCTGAAATAAGAAAAATCTGTAAACGTATCTTAACTAGAAGTGAACATTATTAGTGACCCTCGATTAGCACGGATTTGATCGAGAATGGTGCACATGGCCAATAGATATAAGTACCTTTACACAGAAACAAGCATTTAAAGTTTAGAAATGCAAACTTTTTTTTTTTTTTTTTTTTTTTTTTTTAATTTTAACATCCAGCAAATAGTTCTATGAAGCTGGAATAATGCTAAGACTCTTGTCGTTGTTTTAATCCGAGATAAAATCAAGAGTTAAAGAATGAACACAAATTTATATTCTCCAGAAAGAGATTACTATGAATTATATAAGAGAGACTAAGCAGCAATAAATACATCAAACAGAATAACCACCGAAAAAAATCATGATTTAATGTCCAAAATGGTGTACATGCTTAGCTATGTAACATACATTTGTATTTTGACAGTAATAAATGCTTGTTTATTTATAGAGCTTTAAATATTCAATTTATTTATTCAAATGTATTGTTTATATTTAGTTTACAGAAAATAAATAATATGTAAGAACATGACGCTAGATATTTTCTACATTTTTAAATTGAAGATGTTTTGTCTTTAATACAAATGTTTCCGCGCTTAGCTGTAATAAAGGTTATTTAATTGTTTTCTTAAATAACCAAAATATTTTAAAATGTTACCTAAACTGCTACCGGGTGCCCTTAGGATGATATAATAAAAACCTCGGAGCGTTTATCCTAAGTTTTCGATTGTCCGCAGAACAGAAGCGTGTTGAAGGCCAGTTGCTAGGTCACGTGGCACTCGTGATATAGATAGCCTTTCATAATTATGTCAGATCTCGGCCTCGACAATATACAGGGAGAACACAGACCCCACCCTAACAGCGGTAACATACTGCCTCTGCAATCAGCATCCGGTCTTAATACGAAGAACTTTATATTATACAAACCGCTCGTAGATTAACGCACATGTGAGGCTCGGGTAAAAGCAATGCCTGTGAGTGGATAGGCATGTTTTCATGAATAAATGAGAAATAACCCTCTAGTTATCTGCGCTCATTACTTGACATGCATGGAGTTGCTAATATCGGACTCTCTCCTCAAATCGTATTGTATTGACAAAGTTTAACGAGTTCAGAAGGCAATTTAGGACGTACAGAACTGAAAGATCCAAACAACGAAGATCGAGTGCAGCATTGCCGCAGGCTCCAGAGTCTTCTTACAAGCCCAGAGATTTAACCTGGTTCACCTGCCAGGCTATGTCAACTCTCAAACACTGTTGCACTCTGAGAAGGTTTGGAGTCTACTTTAAGAATATTTTTGCCACGAGGCAGTGAACACAGACTGCATGCTTTCAATCATTTTCGACTACCCAAAGCATCGCACCAAACCCTTACAGAAAATTTGGAGAGCTTTCTAACGGATCAAGTACAAATACCGCCCAATATTTACCAAACTCAAAGAAAACAGCAAAACTGAAAGGCGATCATAAACTTTACAGAACATGATGCAGCATGTAGAGCTGGACTTTTTAATATTCAAGATTTAAAATTAAGAAGGAATTAACTGCAATAGTAAAAGTTTTTATTATAGTGTTCTATAGAAATGTGGCCAGCAGTAAAACACAATCATTGCCTACTATAAAACAAGTTATAATCCACCCACGCCTGAGGCGGGACTCGAACCCGCTGACCTTCGGTCTTCCGCAAGGTGAATTATTATTCATAGCAGAGACCATGTGCAAAGATCGCCATATTGCCATGGAATCCCATTTGACTCGGCTTCACTCAGATCAAAGTACAGCTGAGCTCATAAAATTTGTGTTGTCAGTGTAGGGAGCTGCTGCTCATGCCAATACCCGCAACTCAGTTGTTTGTTACTTCTTCTGCAATAACAATAAAGAAAAGTAGGTCTTTTTTGTACAATTTTCCCATCTTTTACATTTGTCAAAACATTTTCTGTTGTTAAATTATCTTTTATATTTCGATGTTTTTATTCAACAATTTCTTATAGCCATATATTATTAACAGAATACTGCAATGTATGTTTAATTTATTAACTTTTCTTTTGATTTTAATCCCCGTAATTAGGTCATATATTTTCTTTCCAGAGACAATCAGAATGTAGAGTAATAAATATTCTTAAAATTCACGAGCGGACGTTCTGTATTGAATTCCCACACGTTGGATGCGCAGCAAGATGAAGTGCGGTTTTTCATTTTTGGGGACATGGTAACGTGGTCTGAACAGCTCTCTAAAATGCGCTTTGTTTATATTGTCTACAGAAGGCAGGGCCACAGGGTCCTCTATGATGTTCAGCGAAAGGACTGGCTGTTGCTCTCTGTGATAACTAGTAATGAAATTGGTAAGGTTAGAGAGGGTTTGAATAACGAATTGCTTGAGTAGCATTTTCATTTGAATCATAAATTTCTTCTTTGCAGTCTGGGGTATTCTCTTCCACGTTGCAAAATTTATCTCTTTTTAAGTGCATTGTTGAGCTTGCTAATGGTATAAAAGTAGTGAATTAAATGTATTTGTTCCTCTACACGTCTTAGTTTTGATAGCATTCCTGCCTTCTTTCATTATTGAACTTTTGCTAGCTGGATCATTAACATTGTACGACGGGCTATTTATTTTTTTAATTTATTAAATATTTAGTAATGTTAAACACAATTTCAGTCAGAGGATCGCCCACAGTAATGCTGGATTTCCGTGAAGTCATTTCTTTAGATGATGAGGCAGCGACCAAAGAAAAAATGTAACTAACTGAAAAGGTATTAAATGAGTTATCTAATGTTAGTTATAAATCTTCTTTGCAAGCCAAACAGATCACCGTACACGAAACGTGTTCAGAGTTCTTATAACGAACAGTTCTTGCTACGCCAGTACCACACGTTTGTAATGATCAAATGAATACCTAGGTACAAAATTTAAGCGTTTCATTTGCTTAGAAACTGCACTTTGTTTTAGGGAATGCTATGGATGTCCAGCTGGTGGTCTGTTTCTTGTTGTTCACATGACAGTAGAAACAACATACTCTCAGAATTCAAAGCAGCTCAGTTTGCAAGGATGGGCTCAGAACTCAAAGAACAGGAAAAAAGAACCAGACCAAGGGGACAAAATGTCACATGCCAGAGAAGCACTCTCAAAATATTAACTGTTATTATGATTATTTTTTGTGAATTAGCAGTTGCGAAATCATTAAAATAAACAAAGCAAAGAATGATATAAAGAGGGCAATAAACAAAAGAAGTACAACACGCAGAATCCTCCCCAACTTCCAGCACAGGCGAATCATAGAAACGATGACATCATAAGGTTGGTCTCGGCTCTAGAAATGTTACACAGTGGAATATTATTATCTCCTTTATCTCTGCTTAATGTGCAAATCCTCATTTTCTTCCAACTATGTTCTTGTTAATAAGTCCGCAATTATCTGTAGCAAATTTAACCCTTTTTGCATGCCTTAAATCTTCACTCGTGTATTTGCTATGAAATATCATCTACCTCATAACAGTCTTAAGAGGAGATTTAAGAACTGCAGATGTCGGTCGGAGCTGAAATGCTTTATGCAGAAACAAAATTATGCATTTCCTTAAGATTTTTGAACTACACGGTGCTGACAGGAACAGTGGGTCAGTCGGTTCTATCGGCGATAGGCAAAACCGTTACATACACGTCCGTATTAACGCAGCAATGGGTAGGTTTTCTCCGGATACTCCGCCGTTGCATCATCGTTAAGAAATTCTTGGTGTGTGCACCTTTAAATGAATTAAGTGGCTGCGTTCTGACGCCTATGTCCGGAACTACAAGGCCTGGCAGGAACTCGGTCACTATAGATCATAAACATGATAAATAAATTGCTATTTAAGAACGTGGCTAAAAACACTTTCCTTTTCAAAGAAGATTGCTGACGCCTTAAGCAAAAGTTGTTCCTTAGAGCTAATGCCTTGCTCTTGCGTCAGTTACAAATGCGATCAAACATTCCAGAGAAAACAGCCAGCATTATGAACGCAGAGCTGCAACATGTCGATCAAACCGGGAACATTTTCAACATCGTTTCCCAAATTGATTTGTAATTATTATAATAATTTAAAATTGAAATTGCTTATAGAATTTTATGTGAAATGTTGCATGTTTTGATGTAGCCAACTGTCCTCCTGACTAAGGTTCGCGGGTTTAAAACCATTCGATGTCGACAGATTTTTCTGGACGTAAAAATCTGGAACGCAAGTCCTCCGTGAAGGTCCCTAAGCGCTTTCCATATTTTAGATTTACGGAAAATTAAAGAGTGACATAGCTCAAATAAGTAGTTTAGGGATAAAATGCCGGCCATTGCACCTTAGCATCGCACTAGATGGGTTCACTACCTTTCGTTATGATGTTGTAGGTGCTAAAACTAAAATTCGAATGGTTCATGTGGTTCGTCAGGACCCAGAACAGGTCTTATGCCTAATGATGACTTTTTTTAACTACAAACTCCATAGTATACGAAATATCTTTAATGCATATTTTGATAAGAATTAGGACTCGTCTAAATTTTCTTCACTTGCAGTAGTTTGGGTCATTTCAAAATTTCGTCATTAAAGGTCAAAGCCTCAGGTTGCAAATATTTAACTGCCTTTTAATAACCTACATGAATTTTAGAATTAATTTAAGCTTTTGAATAATTTTCTTAGTTTTAGGGCATTATTGGAATTATTTTTAACGGCAGCTTTTCCACAAAAAAACGCGTGTTTCACTAGAGGATCTGCAAAATGCAAGCAGTTTCGACGAAAGTACCGTATCTTAAATTGTGCTATACAACCTGCGACACAAAGCCGGAAGTAGATTAGGGAGCACCTGATACTCGCTGTTTCTGCTAAAGCGTAGGAAAAGCAATTGAACAGGCTTCAGAACAGAACTGGCCTTGGAGTAAAGGTCAGAGCGGAAAACTCTTAAACTGTGACAACGCCCTGTTACTGATTTCGGTTACTTGCCCGAGCTGAAAACATCCAAGTTGAAGTATTTCTTACGCCACCAGGATCCCTAATATTTTATTTAGTCATTTGTTCTTCACTAATTAACAGCACTACGTCAAGACTGTTTGCTACAGAGGTTTGCGAGGTGTGCATGTATGACTGAATGAAAAGTAATTGCTATTGGCGTTAGATATTCAATTAATGTCATAATTTTTTTTGCGTTAAATTTCTGTTGTATTATTTCAGAATAAATAAAGTTGTGTTTCACATTTAACGCGTTGTCGACTAACAAGTTATTTCAAACAATATATTAATATAATATACGCTATGTCATGCAGAATTTATTGAAGAACATCAATACTGCATCCTATACTTCCATCTACTGTGTTGTATCGTTTAAAGAGTGCTTTGCATATGATAAACAATTTATAAATTCAGTTCTCAATAGCTGTAAACTGTAAGAAGACATTTTATATAGTACAGATTTTCTGACGATATCTAGATATTAAAAATGATGCTGATATTTCACTTTATTTTCTAAATAGCCTTTATCTGCTGTTGTATTATCTAGGATGAAATCCTACACATTTAAGAGAAAGGTAAAGGTGAAATATTCATACATTTCTATTTTTGATAATGTTAAGTGGACAGTCATATGAATTCTGAATTTCTGTCATCCTCATAGCGTTTGGAGCATACGCGCTTCTTCCACTCTGCTCTGTTCAGAAATGCTATTGACAGGTCTTTGGAAAGGCAAGAATACATTAATAGGATGTTTCTATCTAATTACTCGAATTTCTAAGAGGAATTTTTTATTCGGTTTATTAGCCAGAATCTGAAGCTGATTGAGTAATAAGAAATGGAAAATGTCTTTCAAAATAATATTTAATAAAACGATTACATTTTACTTCTTAATTCCTATATACAAAAGGTGTTGCAAAAATATGACCTATTGAGGTGATGAAACTGTCTTACACATTCAAAGACTTCAGACATTTTGCATGCATTCGAGTGACGAGGTATCTCATAAGCCTGGAAAGCGAGCAGGTGATGTAATACCAATCCATTGCTCTAAGTGCGTCAAACTGCGGGTTGATCCCTAATGTTAGCAAATAGTGTTATTTGTAGGCACATTTTATAGGAACAGTACAGTCATATTACTTTCTCTCATAATCTCCTGAGTTGCCGGAGTCCGAAATAACGTTAAATATCAAAAGATCATGCGCTTATTAAACATGCAAATTACATTATGCTCGCAAAGCACAGCAGGGAAGGATCCCAGTGCGATTGATGACCTTATGTTATGGCGACTCTGGGTTGCTCTTCGCGACTTAGAAATTAAACGATGCGGGTAGCAAACCTCTAGGTTGACACGGCGTTGCGCATCCCTGATTTAGAGATTTTTTTAAGATAAAACTTAAAATAAAGTTTTATCTTAAACTTTAAGCTTCTGACGCTTCCGTCATTGCAAAGGTGTGTTTTGTACGATTAATTCGTGAAAACAAAATTACATCATACAATTATTTATTGTTTTATATGCAGTATTAATAAACGGAATAAAACAGGTACTATGTGTGAAAATTAGTATGATTTTACAATCAATGTCTTTTAGGAGACTACATAATTAATTCGTGCTTTGCACTGCTTTTAACTGCTCAAATTGTGCTGAAATTTCTTTTTTAAAATAGGTGAAAACTATTTTCTAAGGTAGTATTGATTATGTACTTAAGACTACTATGCAACGTTGAATTTCAATACGTGATAGTCTAGCTTATATAAGGCAACTTAACTCCTTAGGAGACTAAAAATAACAAATTATTCTTGCATCTTCTAATCAGTTGAAATATTTTAGTGTCAAGCTAAATGAAGCGTTTGTTTCTTTTAATACATTCTAAGATAATGTAAATATACGTTCTAAGATAATTTTGAACTTCTCAATGCAGAAAGGGCCTCAGTAACTAAATTATCGAAATTGAGATATCGATGGAAATTCATCTCTTTATGATGTCTCCATCGTTCTATGCAGAAAGTTATTCGTAACGCATAAAAACTGACGATCTGTTCTTGGAGAGTACCGAGCAGAAAGAAATTCAATTCAGGACTAGACCTTCTTCCTTGAAATTGTTTTTATGCATTGATGATAATGTCATAAATTTACCTGATTCGTCTTCTGTTTGAGCCTTAATGGGCAAATTCTGTTAGCCGAAAGTAGAAAATATATTAATCTATAAAACATTTTGGGGGGGGGGTAACATGTGATATTGCTTTCCAACAACTGTGTTGGGCAGAATAACAATCATACTCTAGCAAAGTTTCTTTTATTTTTAACAGACTCGAGCCATTTAAAAAAAAATGAATGCCTTTTTTCCCTGTCGGAGGTGGTTCAGTTCTGCCCTATGACAGGAATTATGCGATATACAAGAAACTACACGGAAGTCAGTACCACGAGACCGGAAAGTAAATGCTGGTGTCACTACGATGACGTCTTTCTCATACAACAACCAGTTTCGTGGATGTATTATCACAAGCACGTTTGTAAAACACTCATTTGAGTTTTCTCTATGTGAAATTTCTTTCCACCAAAACCTGCCTATCCACCAGGAACAAATTCCAGCGAAAGTAACAAAAATGACATTAAATTGCTTCCTTATATACCTTAGTTGCCTCAGAAATTCTAGCAGAAATCTGCAAACTAGCTTTCATGTGAAGCTGTTAATCCAGAGGAGCAAGATAACAAAAGCATGTTTAGTACTTTATTAATCCTCTGTCATTTGTTTACGTAATTATGCGAAAATAGACTTTTATTCAATTTTTTTCCTCGTGAGTCTTTCACGGTCCTAAGCTATGACATAATCATAACGAAATAAGCTAATCGTGTTCCTTTCCCTTAGAAAGTGCAATTATATGTAAACACAAATTTCAATCCATGCAGAAAGAACTTCAGTTCAATGGCAATAAAGAGATATTTGCGGTCTTTGAAAGACTGTAACGATTTAAACTCTACATATATCATCGTGTTAGGCCAGTAAATAGCCATGCTTTTTCCCTTGCATTTGAACTGACGATAAAAGTCAAATAAATTGTTTTTTAATTATTTCAAAACTATGTGCAATGGACTGAAGACTTTTCTGCATGGGGCGTTCAATGTGTACTGAAGCATTGAGGATATATGACGAAACATTAAGTGGCCTATCAGTGCAAATGGGGAAGATTAAGGAAAACCACAAAAATATACAACTCTGAGGTGTAGGAGTCGACATCCAAGACTGCCCGACCTGACATACGTGAATGACAGATAACACCATCTATGGGTAGGCTAGCGTACCAGTTTCAACTGTACATGCTTCATTTAGCTGGAGGCACCAGATTGGCTCGTGTGTGTCAAGTTCAGTTGCTGTAACATGTGTACCACGCTGCGATACATTTTGTTGCCATATACAAAGCCATCAGAGACTGAGAGGTGTTTATGGGGAACCTTCACTTTCATATACTATCGCGAGGGAATAGTTTCGTCTAGAAAGAGAGAGCATTAAAGATGATTTAACAAAACCTTTATTTGGTTAAGACAGGTCCTCAAGTCAAAGAACTCTCATAAAGGTTAGGGATTTGTTACAACCATCTTTGGAATCATTCAGCAGAAACTTCACTTAGAAGGTGTACTTCTGCAGTTCAGAACGAGCATTCTCCCAAGTCTTGCAGCTTTACCAAGATAATCAGAAAGAAGTATTGAGGATCATTGTCACAGTAGATGAAACGACTCAGAAAATATTCCAGATAACTCAATGCAGCAAGAAGATCAAGCCAAGGAATTCTCTTGAATGACTTGGGAAAATGCAGGATATTATGTTTCACCCCAGCATGAAGACGGCACAACGAATGCTCACTCACTGTGTTCGTCTGCTTCATGACAACAGCTAATATTATGAAAGCTTTAGTGAACCTGTGGCTCAAGGGGATCATGCAGTGATTATGCTTCATCTCTTAAAGAAATATCTTGCAGTAAAAAGATTAAATGATAAAGAGATGAAAAGTGCTTTAATGGAACATTTTGCGTTGCTTTATGAAAGACATTGAAATGTCAGAAGTAGATTTAAGTGAATTGACAAATGTTTTAGTCGGTCCTGGTGGTGTAGTGATTACCATACTTGCCTCCTACACCCAAGATCGCGGGCTCCAACCCGGCCAGGACCGATGGATTTTTTCGGGCGTAAAAATCCTAAGTATGGCTTCCTTCGGAAGGGAAGTAAAGCCGTGGGTCCCGTGTCGTACATTTACAACATGATAGAGAACCTCAAGCCTGAACGAGAGGCCTCTGAGCAAAATTTGTCGGCCGTTTCATCCCCTAAGTTGAATGGGACGCTGATGACATGAGATGTTAAAGAGTGTGCGTAAATAAACTGGATAAAAAAAATGTTTTAGTTAATTTATTTCTGTTACAAGCTGATCAGGCTGAAATTTTTTTGCATTTTATCTCATTGACAAATTTTTTCTAAATACGTTTTAAATGTCACCGCAAAAATGTTTCAGAAAGACCATCAACTTATATTTTATATCAATTGGTCGAGTCACATAAAACGCGTACCAAATTACAAGCTCAGAGAAGTAAAAAATGTGGGGCAATGGACAAAGCCATAACGGGTAGTATAGAGAGGGCGCAAAAGAGTCTGCGTCAATCTTGTAATCCAGTGGACGACATGGCCTCTCCTAATAAACGCGGTGTTTAACGTACAGAGGTGGCCGAAATACGTAGCAGGAGAAGAAGTAAACGGATTCATAATTTCAATTTGTCTTGTGTTCAGCTTGGTGTCTAAGTTTCAGCGCGTGATTTACTAAAAGATCCAGTCCCATTACCGGATGTACCCAGAAACGTACAATGATATTCTGCAAAGGGTGTCTCCACTATTTCATGGGAAATAAACGCAAACTAGCACGCTCATGGTTACGATGATGCAAACTAAATGACACTGTTTACTTTATGTATATATGTGATGATGAACTAAATAAGCAACAGTATCAAGTCACATCCGTCAGAATTAGCTAAATGACGGGCACCATTTTAGCCCCCCCTAAAAAAATATCGAATTAGACAATATTTTAAAAAGACTAGATTTTCCACTAGGAACTAAAACATTAATTTACCAACTAAATAGTCTTTCAAAAAGATCAGATTCATTTGGAAAATAACTAAATTGGCAATTGAGAAGGTTTATTTGAAGGCTTGGGGGAACGATTATCTGCCCCACATTGGGAAGCCAAATTTGCAACGGTTTATTAAGAGGTGCCAAGTTTGCGGCTGATTGATAACGTTTACGGTTGACGTAGTACATCCCTGCCAAGAAAGAAGTCTGCATTGACCCCTGCTGCTGTGCTGAAATTACTGTAAGGCTTTTCTGGAATTTTACCAGGGGTGGAAGGGATAGGAAGATCACTGAGAAGACACCGTGGAGGTAGCGGATTAAACTGTTCACTTTATTGCTCCTTTTCCTTAGACGACACTTTCTTACCATTAACAAGGGTATGGGGAGTTTTAAATGTTTACTGACCCCTGTACTTATAACTTCTATAGTCGTTCGCATCGTATATTCAAAATTACATTATCAGTATCTTCCAATCAAATAGGGTTTTACCGTTCCATTTCAGGAGTTATATTTCTCTTTATCTAGTTTGAACAGCCCTATCTCACTTCCCTAAGCGAACTGCACATTCTCGTCTAGTATCGTAGAGCTGGAAAAAGCTTCAAAAATGCTTTTACTAGAATTTCTATGCGTTGTTCTACGGGAATTCAAATTTGTAAACATAGCGGACGCGTCACCAAGTTTCCTTCCTATTGGCTTAATCTCTTGTCGCTGGAAGTTTCTCGAAAAGACGTTTTGAAATCTGAGAATCATTGGCTAGTCTTGATTCATTGTAGGTTAGCTAGAATGTTTTTGAGGGAGTGAGAATTTCCCCCCCCCTTTTTTTTTTAAGGGGCGGTTGCCCAAGGTGAAAGCTATTCACCAAAATCTCTTTCAAGGACATTTTTACTTTGATGAAAAGAAAGGTCCCCTAGCTATCGAGTATATGACCTTGCTTATGGCACCAAAATGTCGCTTTTGTTACATGAGATTTTCATCTAACCAAGATTTCCATTTATCGAACTATCTACATCATTTTCCATAATTGTATCATGAAATATTAATCTTTGTAAATTAACTAATTAAGCAGGATTGTAGCTTTATCTTAATTAATTGTTCGGGAACAAATCTGGATATCCCTTTGCACGACATAATGATGTAATGCTTGCCGTAATCGGACGTTATCTGCGAATTGCCGAGAGACATGACGCACAGAATGCATAATATACTGGTAATAACAATTACAACTTTTGTCACCTTACTTCTTCATTTAACAATTTATTGTGCTCGTTAGGAAGTCACGGATGTTGACATAGTTTTAAACGAAAGATAATTTATTTGATTTTTACTTGTTTTATGTTTACTTGCTGACCTGGATAGGAACTTTAAGTCATCCTACCCTTCAGAGCACCATACATTTTTAACTGTGCTTAGCAGCATGCAGGGCCAGCAAAATATTTGATTCTTTAAAACACTTCCACAATGATTATTGTACCAAATGTACTGAAATTTTCTGGTTTTAAATCTTTGTATCAATGATAATTTAGGAGTAAGTCGTTCTTCATTTCCTTTACACTCCGTTCTTCCTGAAAAGTGAATCTCCAGCGCACTAGTTGTAATTGGATTAGATTATTTGTTTAACCTAAAACCATCAGGCCTTCTCTTCTCCACTACCACTATAAATAAAGCACACTAAGTTCCTGTACTGAGAATTCTCACTTTGCAGCCTGCTTTCACGGAACATTCACAAGTTGGGAATAGGAGAATGACCTTTCACTCGTAACCATGGAAACATGACGTCACATGCAAATCTCACCTTGAGTACGAGGCAAATTGCTGGTGACCTCTACAATCACAAACTCACATGGACTCCATGACAACACATTCAAATATTTAACAGCAACATTAATTAGATGGAATGCTTCAGATTAGTAAAACATAATTTTAATGTATAAAAATAAATCATTCCTGCCTTCATGGTGACCTGTGTCACCCATTAAGAACTTCCTGACCTTTTAACCATAAGAAGGCGATATACGAACCTGTTGCCATATCAAAACATGGGCTATTTTCAAGTTGTGCAATATCCAGAAAGTATCAAGCTGTAGTGCGCTCATAAACTGTTCCTTCGAAGGGAAAAAAGAAAAGAAAGAAAATAAGAGAAACGGGGGAAGAAGTGCCTCCTGCTCCCTCCACTCTAAATAGTTAAACAAGGAGTGTTCAAATGTTCCATATTAGTTTTCTATAGCCCAATGCTGTTCAGGTTAAACAAGGCTAGGATCAGCATTTCGCACGAGCAACCGTTAAAATGTTATGTAGCTTGCAGAAATGTTTATTCGATATTGTCTTAAATTCAGATCATGTATAAAGCTTTCATAATTTGAGACATTTTTAGCATAACTTGCGATTAAAGACACAACTTTGAGTAACATGTGTATTTTGTTCCATTCCAGCACTTTCTGGTGGTTGGCAGGTTGAATATCACGAGTTTTCTGTTGAAAGTTTGCCGACACCAAATCTATGTTCTTATTGCAATTTCATCAAAGTTCTAATGCAAAAATGAATTGCTCTGTGGTTAATTCCCTATTTATTTTATACAATAATTGCAAACAACAAGCGCAGTTATTGATAACAAAATCGACAATGACAACCGAACATCGAAACAGAAACAAACAAGAGACTAACAACGATGTAGAACGCCATGGTTTCCAGCTTCATTACTTAAATACATGGAAATATAAATTTTAATTTATAACTCTTTGCAAACATGTTATTGTATGATACAAATACCGAAATTTCATGTTTAGTAAACAATTTTACTACATAACTATGTGATAAAAATAATAGCTGCTATGTAAAATCCGCATTTGAAAAACACTACATACATTTCACACTTTAAACTACAGCTTAGATTAAATTTAAAATTATTTTAATTATGCAAACCCATTTTATGTTTAAAATGTTTGCGATGCTTAAAATGTTGAAGTATAAATAACTGCGACACTTCATACACGATCTTTTACCTTTGTCTTACATGTTATATCTGATATAACTGTGATTAAGCATCTAATGTGAATACAAATATTTTTAAGATAGTGTGTTCACGTGTTTTCTTTCAAAGTTATAAACGGTGACAATCTCTTTCAGCTAAGTACGACTCAATTGTTATTTTCAATTAGCCGAGAAATAAAATTATAATTTGCTTCACCACCATTTTCTATACTTTGATTGCAAAATACACAGCTTCTTGCTTAATAGTTGTTATACAAGAAATAGGATCTTTACATTCACGGCTCTGATCGCCTTGATATTTACGCGTTCTATGACCTGCAGATTTTGTTTTCGTATTGTGACACATTTGACCACTTATCCCCAAGTTTTCCACTCGTTTCTCTGAAGTTATGCTGTTGCAGTAAAAATTGTGTTACTTTTGCACATCACTGAGCACTGTTACCATTGTCACGTCATCCTTCCACTGCCATCTTTCTATAATCCATTATAAGCAATCTTTATTTATTTTTCAAATATTTGTACAATTTTTGTCTGCTTTGAGTACAATAACGCGATATGTGCACTATTATAGCATACACTACACATATTTTTAGATCAAAGTACTTTACAGATGCTTCACGTCTCAAGCTATCAAATGAACTGTAGCGTTTGCGCTTCTGGCCTGCGGATTACTATAGAGCAAAATCTCATTCATTTTTATCACAGCAATCACTGTGGCATATTCTTATTTAATGTTATTCTACAGTAGCCTATCCAAAGCCTTTGAAATCGTCCCTTTCCGCTTCCTTAAAACAATTTTGCTCATCCTTTCATTGCATCTGAATGAAAAATCGAAAGGTGAACACAGTCAAGGACATTTTGGATTTCAGAATTATTTAAAAGAAATATCCCTGTAATATTTATGAAAATCCCGCGCGGAAAGATCTGGGCTGTTGAAGCATGGAGAGGGATTATGCCGTTTCATAGGATTCCAGGACGTTTCGACTTTATATGGCGCCTCAGTTTTTTCTGCAAAATGTCTTCATTGGTTTCGAGGAAATGGACAAGCAGCAGCATCGTCATTTTTCTGGAACTCATCAGTACGGCTTTAAGAGATTTCCCGCATTTCAACTGTTGGTTTTGCTCTTGGGAACCCCTTTACGATAAAGGACAGAAATGCACGCACTTCCACATGATACAACCCTTCTGTGATACGGCACAAATCTTTAGTAGCTGGGTACTTCCACCGAAACAAAAATTTCTTGCACTGGGATCCGTCCATTTTCCGGATAAGGACATCCACATCAGAAGTAATGACTTTTCTGAACGTCTCTATGCCACTTCCACATACATAAACCTGAGTAGCAGCGATAATGTGTCATGTTTTTATCCCAACTTATATCCTTTACAAATTAAATAGGCTCTTTGTTTCTCTATGTTTGAAATTTTGAACTGTGATCAGCTTTGTCTCTATTTAAAGTATCTGTTGGAATTGTTGCTTAAAACTGATCTTTGCATACCCAATTTATTTTAACGAAATAAATATTAAATGAGGATTGTTTGCCAGACGCACACAAGTTTGGAGATAAAAATTGCTGGAAATGAGGTGTATTTTTCTCTGAATTGTCAGTTTTTTCGCGCAAATTTATGATTACTTAAACGTGAAAACTTTTATTTCGGGCGCTATTCAATTCAGTCCCAAAGAAGAAACAAAACGTGTGTTTTCACAACGAAACTGCTTTTAAAGCTTTGTAATGCCTTCGTGTTTGTGGGATGCTCCCGCAGCCTGGTGAGAGTGTAGCCGATTTCTGAGGTTGGGGTGCGTGGAAGACGCGGCTGTTATCCGTATAGCTCGCACGATAGGTGATAATTCGGCCAATGAGCCGAAGGGATTTTGTAGGCTAAGTTTCCCAGTCATTCATCTTAAAACCTGAGGAAAAACCCATGAAAAAATTTTCAGGAAAATGACCCAATCAGTATTCGAGCCATGTAGGTAGCACGCATGCTCCACTAGACCACGGTTGTGGTCCCCCCTCCCTTTTATAGTTACTGTACATGATAAAGAAATAGGAACGTGTGGCAAAGAAAACACGTAAAAATAATAAATTCAAAATACTAATGTATTTAAATAAGGCAAACTCAGAAAATTGACATGGAACAACATTACACGCCAAAATAAATTGCCTGAATACATCAAAATGCACTACACATCTTCAAACAAAAGAAAAACTTATGAAGTACAGTATATCTGTTAACATTAACAGGATATGCAATTAGATGTTAAAATATTTATATTTTACACCAAATGTTTACATAGTCTACACAATATATGATATGACTTGAAGTGAAGACTAGTGCAGACAACGAAAGAATTAACTGAAATAATGAATCATGATCAAAGTTCTTAACTTTGCGCCACAATCGCCCCAAGCCCAGCATGGAATCTATTTTGTCGTCCGGTTTACATTTGAGACTTCCTCCCGCCTTCTTTAGTCGATTTCGAAAACCTTGCTTGGGCTCTTTAGGATGAAACCTCGAAAGAGTCCACCGAGAATGCTAAATGACCCGTTTCACTTTTGATAACGACTACCACTGTTAAGAAAGAAGTCGCGATCGTCCAATCCGCTACCGGTCTGATTTAATAGCGATAGATGATGTCATCGTTGTGGTACATGTTGCCGGTCTGAAGAAAAGTGCTAAATCCGAAGAAATTCCGTTTGTAAATGGCAGAAAATCGCCAAAATTGTCCCTTAAATCTAAGCTGACGATGAAATCTTGCTGAAGCAAGGGAGCCCAGTTGAGAGAAAAGAAGGATTTTTCTAGTGTGAGTTTCTTCGTCCAGTCGTTTTACAAGACCGTGCTATCCATCACCCGGGAAAAAGTATCGCCAACAATTTGCGGAGCGATCAAATTATAATACACGAAAACTTCTTAAGGAAAGTCGCATATACGGATCCACGCGATAGGAGGGTAATGACGTTGGAAAATGTTCACATTTGATAGGAATCCCAGCACCTTAGACTCGCACGGTGAATGTACGAGCTTCGTCAGCACTCCAAGACCTTTGGTGGCGGGATTCATACATGCAAAGCGGCGGGGGACGTCGCACTCGTTCAAGCGATCGATTTACTCGCTCCCTTCGGAGTATTTTCGTTTACGTACACATGACGTGTTCGGGTAGCGTTTTATCAAGTATCGGCTACTCGATCGCTTTGCGGTTAACGACTATATTGTCGTCTTTTAAGAACACTTTGTTTAAGTTCAGTGCTGTTCGGAGGCTTTGTTGATGCTGTCGACAACGCCGGCAGGGTCAATTTTTATTTCGCTGTTTAAATGCAAACTGAATTGTTGATTTAACAAATTAGGTACACCTTTAAGGTAAGTGGTGTACTCCCCATGGATAGTACAGGCGGTAATGAGGCTGTGAAACCTAAGGGGATATCGGATTTTAGGGAGAGCCAACGCCCAATCGCCACGTAACACTAACCTTATCAGCAATAACGCGAGGTGGTGTTGCCGGTAAAGCGTTTCATGGACGCATTGCTCGTAAGCGTAATGGAATATGGTTTTTGCTTAATCATATCCAGACAATGTCAGGTTGTTTCACCCAGGAATTAAATGCGCCCGAATACCCTTTCCGCTTGACGAGCACTTGTTTACTGGCACCCCTGCCTTGGTGGCAGGTATTTTATCCAATTTGTAGGTGGACGGTAGGTTAGCCTTTTGCAGCTCTTTAGAGTAAAATATTTCCTTTACGTGTTCCTAAATCAACTCTTTTGTTTTATAGACCATGTAATTGTTTCGCACTACCATGTAAATCTCGAACATTTCGTCCGTCCAGTTCTGTTCGTATGCCTTGTCGAATTTCATCTTTACCTTAGATAAGCGAACATAGTCGCCCAGGCGAAATTTTTGTTTGAGGTGTACACTTTTATTGCCGTACAGATACACTTGAAAAATGATCGAATACTTGAGATTGATGAGCGTTGTTTTAATGGGCCTGTGCTTCGAACTATTGTACTATATTAATAAATCGGGCAACACGTCAATGTAAGTGTAGGTATTTTGGTGAGTAATGTATTAGCAAATTTTGGTTTTCAAAGTGCAATTTGAACCGCTCTATCAGTTGGCTTTCACGTTGTTATTATTATAAGTCGTGTACTGTGTAACATCGTGATTTTTTTAAAAATGAGTTAAACGTTTTATTGGTGAATTCGATGTCTTTGTAAAAATTTGGGGACTCTCTTGTACTTGGAAAATATTTTGAAGGCTTCGACAATGTTTTTTCCAGATTTGGGCTCAAGTGGTGCCCACGCGAATTTGGAAAAGACATCTGTTACGGTTAGAATGTAAGTGTAAGATTCGTTGTGTCAATGCAAGTCATAACATTTAGAACTGCTTCCCAAACGTCGTCATTGTTCATCGCGTGATACTTTCTGGCAAGGAATTTCTTTCTAGCCTGCTTGTAAAGGGTATATCTCTCTTTTCCTCTAAGAAATTGCTCTATTCTATCCCCACAAATTTCAATTGCTTTGTGAAGTTTTTTGTTAGTGCCTAAACACTCGTAATGGTTTATTTGATTGTAAACGTCATTTTAATCCATTATTAGTACTTTTGCACTCTAGATCCTTCTCCTGTTTTTTTTAAGATTTTCCAGTTCTTGGTCTAAGTCCGTACCTATCGGTAAGATAAACAATGTTGCGGGTCCTTTTAAGCTTCTTTTTTCCGTAGAGTCCTGTAATTGCGTCATTCTTTTGGAGGAATGTTTGTTTTGTAACTGCGTCTTCTTGTTATTTTTCCTTCTCCATATCGTACGGAGCTCTGAGTTTTGATAACAAATTGAAATAGTTGGTCAATTTATACTTTATAAAGTTAAACTCTTGTTCCGGAGACAATTTAGAACGCTGTAACCGAAGAATATCCTTGGGTATAGATGCCATGTCCTTATCTATAGCATGCAACTTCTTTGCGCTCTCTGGCTTAGATTGTACGAGCATCATTTGCTTTGCGTGTTTCGTAATTGTGCTAATGCGCTAGCTGTAGACCAGAGTACCGGGAAAAGAAAAACAGTAAAAAATTGCACCCTTTTGCGTCAAGAGTTTTCTCTTCCTCTTCAACGACACCTTCTTGTTAACTAATTTCTTCCACGTAGCTTTATACCTCTGTAAACGTTTTTTACACACGAGTGAAATGCAAACATGGCCTTTGCAAACGTTGTACACGCATTCAGAAATAGCCTTGATTAATTCGGGACTAGCTTGTTTTAGAATCCCTTTGCCAACAGTGGATTTATCTTTGCTTAAAAGACCAAGTTATCGCATTGTTTTGCGATCAAAGGTGAGGTTAATTTTATATTTGCCGTCATTGAAATAACATTCGTAGTGGTGAATAAGGAGTATTTACAGTAGAACAAAGCAAGACGGATTCTCCCCAGGTAGAAGACCGGTGCTATACCTGTATCTGTACGGGGTGCAGTGCGCATAGTCCAGAAGCAAAAACCGTGCGGTTTTTCGGTAGCATGTTGAAATGCCTCTAGCAAAAATTTCGATTTTCGGGGCTCCGTGTGCTGAAACATTTGATCGATCTGCATTTTGTTTCTGCTGTTTTTAATACTACAATGTAATTGGCATTTAGGGAAATGGTATGAAACTTTCCCCTGAGAGAATATGTTTTGTAATAAATGTATGACACCAAATTTTCTGTGCTAAGAATCTTTGGTAAAAAGTTGAATCTCTCTTTAATGCTCCGTAGCGGAAGAATGCCTGCATTAGTCATTACGTCAAACGTGCATTGATTGAATTCTGAATCAAATTTAGACGGATATTCGGAAAGAGGACACCATATAGCCCTATTTATGGGATTATTAAATATTCGGTTGGTATTGGCAATCACGCGTTAACAAAGGTGAATTTTTCCCAACGGGACGGTCCCACAACCTGTATTGCACTGGGAAAGGTAAACTTTGGAGGAGCATCCTCCACGCATCTATCGGCAAACACGTCGTCTAAAGAGAGATCCGCAATTTCCACGTCCTTACCGCACTTTACTCTCCTGTCCTTTTGATTACGTAACGGAATCTCGTCGTGTTTGTTTGATATTTACTCATCTTGTCGAGGGCGCCCTTCAGAATTAGAATTCGTAACAAACCATGATTTTTTTTCCCCCAAAATTGATGCATGCCATTTTCTCTTAGAATCAATTTCCTCTTCCCACTTACATTTGGGCAGGGATACGTTTCTTTTTTCGGGGTCCAGCACTCGTATATCCACTGCAATTCTATGTTTTAATGGAAGGTTCGATTACCACTGTCCATAGGCGTTTTCTTGTAATATGTCTTTTGGCGATAATTACCGAAATACCGAATTCTTCTTATAATTTAAAACTACTCTTTTAATTGCATCGATATTGACTTTGTTTAAATTTCCGGAATTCAGTGTAATCCTCTTAATTTTGCATAGAAAGTATTCCCCCCCCCCGCACATTTTACATCAAAAGGGAAACTTTTATACTCGGTGGATGCAAATCGCCAAATGTAGGCTTCTTCACCGTACTTACCCTGGTCATCAGTCATGTCTTGTGGGAGGAAAGATCCTGTTTTGGGTAACTATTCTCAGGTTTGTAGGTGATTATAATGGAATTCGTGTCGAAGTAGCACACGCGTGGCCCTAGGATAGGAGATAGGAGTGCAACTCCAAGCGAGCGTGGGGATGGCATAGGACGCTATGACAACATTTGTTCTATAATTTGGTTTAGGTCCACGCCCATGGAACTCCCAAACCGCGTACATAATTTCGCCCCTGGCAGGTATCTGTATTTCCACATTTGTATAGTTGAGAAGTTGCAGTATACGCTCATGTTAGCTCCCAAGCTCGCAGGTGAAAAATTATCGCACTGGCCGTATTTACCCAAAAAGGAGTTGAACATGAATTTTGCCAGTTCTCTCCAGCCCGGATTAGGACCGATGGCATTCGGGTCTAACGACAAGTCTTCTCTTTCAAAAATAAAATAAAAAAAACATGTTTACATATTTGTCCTTCTTTTCGGAAGTGCCGCATTCTGAGGGCTAGAAAGAGGCGACCATCTTAATCTTCGGGAACTCGTGCATAGCGGTAATAGTAATTTTATACCAACGCATACAGCCATTACAGCGTGATAAAAATTGGACGTAGGAAGTATTTTACAATTAGTGAGACCAATCTGTATTTCGTTTACATTTGGAAATGTATTCCAAATGTATTTTGGAATGCCCATACGGGTAAGGTGGTTTTGTTTACAAATGAGCACACGCTGCACACATGGTGACAAAACATTTTTCTCCCCCAGACGTTTCCTTGTACATCTTTGTATAATTAGTTCGACCCCCGAAAAATGTATCCCTAGGATTCAAGTGTGCGATTTGGAAAACGACTTAACAAATTGTGCCAGGAAAGCGTCTGACTTTATCATGTCGTTGAACTCACATTCCCACATTTCCAACACATCGTAACCACCATCTTTCGTCAACTTTGATATTCTATCAGTATTCTCGGATCTAGAGACCATGGTCTCATTTCCCGTATTGTATACAACGAAATGGCGGTTGGGATAGTATCACAAGCAGCTGTGATAAAATCTACCTTGGTAAAAATGTACACATTTTCCATTTGCTTCCTCTCTGTATCCGTATACTTTGTGTCCCAATATTTTCACGTCCCTCGATCTAAAGGCGTATTGAATGGTTAACTTTTCCTACTGCTGTACCCATAACAGCCATATGCACGCTATTTGCGATTGCTTATCCGCCAAATGGTATTCACCTCCGGGTATTAAGGGGATCAAATATTTTGGCATAAATCTCTTCCTGTAGACATTCATACATGCATGGGTAATTGTAACGCATCCTCTATATGGATCTATCTGATTTTCGTCCATGAATTCTTTTCATTGCAAATGTTTCATATCATTTATCCTTTGCCTGCTATTAACTAGTAATGTTTGTTGCACAAAGTACACACTTTTTCAACAACGCACACAGAGATTTCTCCTTAATAAATGGAACATTCCTCACCCTTGAAGTCCCAATGGCATGCATCATCGTTTATAAATGGCAAATTACTTCAACTGCATTGCAAGAGGCATTTCGTGTATTTTACATCACAAGGGTGCCTCCCCCTCTAATTTAATTAGAGATAATTACACTATCAGCAATACCATTTGCAATTGAAAGTTCTGTGCAAGTGTACTATAGCATTAAATTGCCCGTCATGTAAAATGAGGTCTAGGTGTTTATCTACATTGCTTTTATTTATATATTTAAATATATCATGAATGATTTCAATTTTCTTGAATGACTGGAAAAAAACTGTAGTATCTGGTCAAACCTTTCCTACTACAAAGTTCTTTTGTACCTAGAATGCAAATTGAGTAATTAAGCGAGAATGAAAAACACGGTAATAAATAAAAAGGTATGAAATATGAGGTGTAAGTAGGCAAAATGAGTAATTATGCGGGAACGAATAACACAAGAAAATAAATAAAACGTATTAAAAATATAAGATATACGTGTGCAAAATGAATAATTAAGTGGAGATGAATAAAAAGTATTATTAGTAATATATATGCAAGGATTAATATGCAAAACGAATAATTAAGCGGGATTTTTAACAGTGTTTAACGCCCGTTTTTAATACTAAAGCATCACAGGCAGTAGATACTAGTAATACTCGAGATGAAATAATAAATTGGAAAAGGATATTTTTAAGGAAGGAAACGTTCCAGGCCTAAGTTATAAGGTACCTCCTCGACAGTTGCCATTTATGAGGACTGAGGAAAACCTCGAAAAATCCCCCAATCAGAAAGGACGGTCCTGGTGGGAATCGAACCCCAGACCTCCCGCTCATGAGTCCGTGCCTTAATGACCTCGGCCACCCAAGACGGTTTTAAGCGGGAATGAATAACACATGGAAATAAATAAAAATTGTAAGGTGCATCGTGAGTAATGAAGCAGCAAAGCATAACACACAGAAACAAATAAAAAGTAATATAAATGCAAGGAGTTAGCATGCAAAATAAACAATAAATGTATTTAATAACACAAAGAGGAGCGCACCACTATCTAAAATGCAGTTCTTCATATTATGCGATTTCTGAAAACAATATTTGAATAACTGTATTTAGATACAAATTAATAAAAACGAGCTAAAAATCCGGGTCATATATTACTATTACTCACCACTCTAGGCTCAATAAGATGTAAGGAGTAGCAATTTTATATGTCAGAGCAAGTTCATGCTAAGCGGATCAATTTAATACTGAATACTGCAATGGCTGAGCCGCAGTTTTTATTCATCGCGTGTGCAGCTGCGCTAGGTGGAAAAATACTGGATGCTGACTCAATGCGGATTATGCAATGCGAAAATGTATAGATGGCCTGAAGCGGAACGGAGGCCATGGGAAAGCTGCTACAATGCATCCGATACAATGTGTATCACATCGGGAGCGGAGTTGCTGACATTGCAAAGCTTCAGGTGGCCGGAATGCGGATGTTGTAATGCGAACCGACACATCCAGTGAAAAGTTCATTACATCCGGAGCGCGTGTGAAAGCTGCTACACGTGCCGGGTACAAAGTTCATTACCTCCGGGGGATGCAATTCTCACTTTCCATTCTTAATGTTTCTTATAATGTGCTTTGGCAACTTAACAGGAGTAGCATGTACCCAGCGGCGGACAACGAAATGATGTTTTCGCGTAACATAACTTTTTTGAAAGCTTAATAGTGTAAGTGGATTTTTTGTTTCTCAAAATGTATTTTTGGTTCATAAAAGTACTCAGAATGTAGAAATGGTTTTATTGCAGCGTAACATCTTTTTTGTACAACATGTATATATAAAATAAACTAACACTATTAACAACGTAACAAATTAACAGTAATTATAATAGTAGAAAAGGATAAAACACTAAGAAAAAGTCATTATATTTCGCTATATTTCGGACTTGTGTATATATTGCTAGGTAAATAGTGTAATTAGATTTTCTGGTGACGTCACAACTTGGCCTGTAAGTTCGAACAGGCTTACAACGATCCAACACCGACCGTGGTCCTTGACTAATTCCCAGAAACGTGTCTTATTTGTAGCATAACCGGTTAACAAGCTCGCGCCAGACAAGTTTGATCCTGTTTGGTGACTTGGTGTGCATGTCCGAACAGTTTTACTACGATCCCGACACCTCTTGTGTTTAGTGACCTGCGTAATCTTGTTTGATAACATTATATGGTGTTGAGCGTATTACATGTTTGTGGCCTTGATTGCCACATTGTTATAACCTACACAGCATTACTGACTTACTTTCCCTCACCCGCACTCAGTCACTACTTGGACGTGGTTGTGTCAACATCTGCCGAGGAGACCTTCGCCCACAGCAGCTTTGTAAATACCTCATTACCACATGCATGTACTGACTCACAAAAAATAAAATAAAAAAAGAAAAAGTTCCCGTCCTGCCCGTCATACCTCCATCACCACATATATGTACTTGACAAATAATAATAATAATAACAATAATAATAATAATAATAATAATAATAATAATAATAATAATAATAATAATAATAATAATAATAATAATAATAAAGAAAAGTAAGAAGAAACCTGCCCCACCAGTCAACCTTCAGCACCATGTACGTACTTGAAAAAGCACAAAACATGCTTGTACTAGTCCCCAACCTTACCCCGAAGCGCCGGACAGCGCACGCTGGATACCATCGGAACGATCATATTTCCCCTCCACGTACCTTCCTTGCATTCCACTCGCCCACAACCCATATTTGCTTTGTTTTTTAAATAATTATAACAGGTACACATGTGTATTTGTAAGTAGTTACTTGACATAAAAATCAATTGTACTAGTAGATGTAAAGATGACAATAAATAAATAAAAAGTCCCCGCGGCGCATAGTTTATTTTTTCTGGGCTTTAAAAAGGGGGGTTTACAACGCGGCAATTTTATCTTTTTACAGGCTATCAAACATTTTTGCCGGCGATCAGTTTATAAGTCCTCCGAAAGACTTCAAACGTACGCCGAAAGGGATGAAATGAAATGTGCAAATATTATGAACCAGAAACGGAATGTGACTACATGAAAAAGAAAATAAATAAAATTAAAGTTAAATCACAAAATTGAGCAGGAAAAGTCATGAAAAAGTTTTATGGAACGCAAATATGTTACCGCAAATATGTTACCGCAAATATGTTACCGTAAATATGTTACCTGGAACACAGGACAGTAATCAACACAAAATGTTATGTTTTGCGTTCTAAGTGTAAAACAGAGCTTAATGAGCATTAAAAGGAGAAAGTAAATTGTTGTCCTACAGCAGGACACAAGCTATATTTAGCATCATAATGGTATTATGCAGTCCAGCCTAGGTTCTGGGCGAGTTCCATCTTTTCTAAAAATTTAACATCTTTGTGGCCACAACATGCATCGAATGAAGAAACTGAAATGACTGCGGTGACTAGCTGTGGAAACAGAGGGGAGCTCATTGTGACTGGTTCACGAAACTTTGTACATTTTTGGTAGAGGCACGTTCATTTATCTGATAAATATATTGAAAAAGAAGTACAGGTTATTAAAATTCATTGTAAGGAGTGCTACTTCGCGTTAAACCTGGTAATAAAAATCCAATTTAAACATTAAAATTATATCCAGCTTGAAAATTCGCTATTTGCAATAGTTTAAGAGGGCGTTCGTTTGTGGTGTTTGCTCCAGAAAAGGCGGCTGTTGCGTGACCATTACAACCTTGGAAACAATACCAGCTGCAGGAACAGACAAAACGAGGTCAAGTTCTTAAGAGCGATGGTATCTTTGTCGTTCACATTAAATTTCTGCTTTAAGAATACTCACTTTCCATAAATGAAAAATAGCCGCATGAAATCATTTTCCTAAATGTAATAATTATATATTAAAATAAATTATTTTTCGCATTTTTTTCATGTTATAATATGTCTGCTAAAGGCATTGCCATTTCCTTAAGATCGTTATAGATTATAAAACTCTCAATAATTGTATGGGGCACCAGATAAGACATGAAAATATTTTCCTTGTTACTTCAAATATTATTTTAAGCATCTATTTTATTTTTCATTCTGAGAAGTTGTATCGTGCCGCACTTAGAGAATTTTCGCACATTTCTCGCTGACAAATACAAAGCAATCGAATTTAAAGAAGTTAAAAAACATTTTTAGCGAACACATCTGCTTGCATCAATTTTCTTTGCAATTAAAAATGTTTTCTAAGAGAGTATATGGTTGAATTAAAAAAAGACAAGGTTTCAAAGTAAACGCTTTAAACTTCAAACAAATGACAAACGGTGTTAATTTTTACCTTTAAAAACAATTATTACCGCCAAGAAAGAAGACAGCCAGTAATGGCGCCCATTACATTGCACAAGAACAACAAAACAAACAACAACATTCAAAATATATTTTCTAACAAATATGGTTTTCAGTACTGCTACTTTTGTGATTGTTTGAGAATGAGATTTAGTTTTCGTAATGCAGTAACAAAAACAAGGAGGAGCGCGGAAAACATACACCAAACACATGAAATTAACCTGCAAGACAATGTTATGTACTTCACTGTAGCTTGAAAAGCGTATGGCACTATGTTCTTATTGCATTCATTGAAATGTAGAAAATATTTGAGGAAATGAAGAATTTTATACAAGAAATTGTTCAAGGTATGGAGCATATTTGTTAGAATTCCGGATTCCCTTGAACTGTAAAAATATCGTGTATATTTTTTATGTATATTAGGAAAATATTACAAAATTGAATCAAAATTAAATTTCCTTCGATGTCTGCTGGTCATGCGCATGGACCTCGGGGCTCAGTCCATCGATCTGATCCCGTTTTCATCAATCCGTGAAACTTTTATGTATTAAACGCTTGGTACACCTTTGATTAATGAAAGCCTGCAAAAATATTTTATGTCGTGAGTTATAGCAGACGTTAAAAGTGGTGTCCTGAATTCAAGTATTCCTTACATCATTGCGCGCGAAGTTCAGTTCATTTGCAGTGTGAGAGTTATCTCTGCTGGCTATTTTGTAGGGTTCCCCACACGCGGTAAGTAACGTAAAGCCCATAACCCACTAGAAATGCTTTTGTCATTTAAAAAAACTCCCTAAGAGCTTACAAAGAATCGCAGACATTGCAGACTATGACAGAATCTTGTTACAAATATAAATCTTGGCTCTCACTGTCGAATAATAGTTTTCAAACCTCGCGGAATTTACAGTGTATGAAAAAATGTGATTTATTCGACTTGCAAATACACTACACCTCACATTTTCCCCCTCCATCATGCAAGGGAACCTGTGAAATAGTGGTGGATTTTCTGTGCTGCTGTCTATATAGTTAACATGATATGCAAAATCCAGAAATTCAAACGAATTGTCGTCGAGTGGTGTATATGCTCCACTAAAACAAGGTCCCAATTGTAGCAAACGTGTAGCTCTATGAGCTGAGTTTTTCAAAGTGCATATTTGCGTAATACACAACCTAGAGATTTCTTTGCAGAAAGCTCTAGTGTTTCTTAAATGTCATCAAGTGCTTCTTCCATTAGCACATGTCGCTTTAAGAATCGTTATCGATCCTGTTTCCCTAGTTCTAAGAACAGGTTTTCTTACGCTAAATGAAATGGAACATCATAAATTTTCCCTATTAATTGCATGCACACTGCTTCAAAATATTTTGTTTTCCCATAAATGCCATATATAAACATTCCCTAACCTGTGGGGTGGCATTTCAATACATGCAATTTAATTCACTGACAATACAGTACTTGGAAATTAATGCACTGCCACCAAATATACCTATTAATCCTGAATAAGGCTTTTGAGCAGGACGACAACGTCGAGGATATTGTCATGCCCCTGCGATTGATCAGCAAACGGCAATGAACAGAAACCATGACCGATTTGGAAAGCATTGGGTCCACATTTAAATGCACCTTTCAGTTCATGTTCAAGTTAAGCCATAAACAGGAAATACATTTGCTCTGAGCGTGTGCTCTTGTGACTAAGCAGACAAAAGAAATAACAGTTGCTTAGATTCTAATGCTCGTGATGCTTCAATTAATTATTTGTAAATAAAGTTAGTATTTAATTTAATGCAATAACATTACTTTCACTGACAAAATAAATTTAAATTTTAGGCCATTTATGAGCAAACACAAAAAAGTAAAATAATCTTCTTAGGTTTTAAAGTAAACGTCACATTAAAAACATTATAACATGATAAACTAAACGCAAAACATAAACTGCCTTTACTTTAAATTAATTCCCTATTTATTTTGAAATCGAAGATTACATTATGCTTTTTATTAGCACAAAGGTCTTAAAATTCACAAAAACGTTCGCAATTGGAAGGTATATTATCATGCTGTGTTAAACATTATTTTTATTTACAAAATAAAATACACGCTTGCATAGAACTTGAGCTTGTAAACACCTGCTTTCAACCGTTCCACCATCAAGTGACTTGTAATGACAGAATGATGCTAAAGACTGTAATACCCGCGCAAGTTAATGCTTCCATACTGTGCTAGTGTATTTTACTTTTTGTTATATAATGCTCTCTCCAGACTTTTTTTAACAGTAGTGCAACAAGTAAATGATTCCTACAGTCAATTAATTAACAAATAATGTTGAGTGTATTTAGTAAAGAAAGAGGAGGATTATGTAAATGATCGCAATATGTAATTTGTTTGGAAATATTAAGTCCCCGTCACATATGTTGATTTTATTTTGTACGTTGGATGTTTTAAAATCTAGCTCTCATTAATATGTTTTTATACATATTTTCTCACTGGAAATTACACCTTTTCAAAAATACAGAATTATTGAAAATCAACTCCAAATTAAAACCGTTCAATATGTTTTATAAATTTGTCACTCGTTTTGCTTCGACTTTGTGAAAATCAAACTATATGAAAGGCTGATTTATATCTAGTTTTGTGAGTTTTCTCATTTTATTGTTGTTTTTTCTAACCTCCCTCATCTATATTTGCAATAATAATTGCATGTCGCAATATCCATATGATCTAGGAGATCATATTTGTAAGCTGGTACATGCATAAGACAAGAGATCAGATTATAAGGAGGGTATGGTTTAAATTGCTGAGATATGGGAGTTAAAGAAGGCTGGATACGTTTAGGACAAGTAAAAATAAAAATTAAGTACTGCATTAAAGATTATAATAGATAGTAAATATTAGCAAGTAAAGCAAAAATGAGCTAAGTGAGGCGAATGCGAAAGTAAAAGCAAAAGAAGTCAAGAAGAGGGATATTGCAGCTTAGATAGGCTAAGTTAAGGAAATGTTAAAATTATACGTAAAATAAAACTATAGGAAAAACTTAGGACAGCTTGAATATCAAAACACAGGTACAAAGAATACCCAAAGTAGGCATGCACTGAGACAAGACAGCGAATTAATAGTATATATAAATTTAATTAACAAAATGTATATAAGCAGAGAACAGGCTAAACTAAAATAGATAAATATACTAGACACAGTTGGTAGCTATTTGCGACTTATTCGCATTATCAAAATTCGAAGAATAGGAACTATGATTACCTATTAAGTAAACATTACAGTTCAATGTTGCACAGACGTTCTTGATTGAACTTCTCCTTAACAAATATATTAATTACAAGTTGGATTTTTCTAGTACCTAGAAGGGTATTTTCTTGTAAGTGTGAGCTATTGTGCATATTTACTATCAGTGAACGAAGGAGGGGGAAATCGCGATCTTCTGTTTTGTGTCCAAAATTTTGCGAAGTTAGAGGTTCAGGAAGAGCTATCAAGTTATTGGCTATTCATAGACTACGTTCGTTCGTTCGTTCGTTCGTTCGTTCGTTCGTTCGTTCGTTCGTTCGTTCTAGTCACAAATTTCATAAATTTGAACCAAACTAACCGCCTAAGGACACTGACTTATATAGAGGTAAGTTGAAACATCCCTAAGTCATAGGGTTCAATAACCAGATCAGCTGTTGGACAATTCATTTTGTATTTGCGATTGACCTTGGATGCATTAGTTTGCACTTTACAATACAATGCTTCGAATGCCTTTGTGTTTAATTATGGCATTTATAAACTTCTAGAAAAATGGAAAGGTTTGGTCGATAACGACATTGCATAAAGTTTCATTACTAAAACTGCACTATAATTTGCTTTGAATTGATTTTTTTTGTTTATTTACGGCCGCTCTTTAACACCTCAGGTCATTAGCGACCCATTTAATTCAGGGCGTGAAATGGCCGATAAATTTTGCTCAGAGGCCTCTTCTTTCGGGCTTGAGGTTCTTTTACAAACTGTAAATGTACGACACAGAACTCACGGCTTTATTTCCCTTTCGAAGGAAGTCATACTTAGGATTTTTACACACGAAAAAATCCATCGATCCTGGCCGGGATCGCACCCGCAATCTTGGGTTTAGGAGGCAACCTCTACACCAGCAAAACCGACTCGCTTTGTATGACCGCACCTTTGATTGTTTGGAAACTTCTGTGTCGTACCTGTGCTGCGGTGTGAAGTGATACCAGACATCAGTGGTTGAAAGATAAAGTGATAACTTTATACTTTTGTCAAAATTATAAATCTCGAAGGAACAGAAATGAATTCTTCCTCAAGGAGACATGTAAACTATTTTTATATAAAGATCCAATATATTTCGCAACAATAACTTATATTTTAAAAATTGACACTTGTTATTATCAGAAACATATCTGGAAAGAAAAATAGAACATAGAGGAAAAACATGAACATTTCTTATGTTTCTTACCGAAATTTACATACTCTAAAATAAAACACATACAAGCTGAAAATAGCATTAGTTTAAGGAAGCTGTCAAAAGATTCTTTGTAAGTGACAAAAATTAAACATATTTATGATTGATAAAACAGAAAACAGATGATGAATGAATCGGATCGTTTCACGCATTTTAAAAATTAATTATAAGTCATAAACATACGCGCGCGAAAAATAAATAAAAGTATTACTTGCAAACAATATGTGGTAGTAAAGGACTTATTTCAAAATTTCCTTCGTCCAGCGTGTTTGAGGTTTAACCTATTTTAATGACTTAGTCATTTCTGGATGTTCCATTAGTACTGCAATAAACGGGCGATAAAAATGTACAAAGAATTTAAGATTAGAAAAGAGGTAGAAAAAGTGCCACTTCAAGAATAGGAACAAATGGTCTCGAACTTTTCGAGGCATGAGGTGGTTAAGAGGACTGAAAACACCACAGGTACTTTAAGCAAATACAGAACGTTACTTCAGTGCCTCCCAAGTTCAAGGATGGTAAGCGTTCATGAAATTTACTTACTGAAGTTCTTAACACTTTTACATTGAGTGATTTGTGACTTCATATACGCAATTACACTGACTGGCTATAACATACCCCACATTGCACGGTACCTATTGATATCTGTAAGTGTAAATTGAAGCGTCCGACACCATTCGCTCCGATTCCCAAAACACTTAAGTGCCAAGCCCCTTTTCTATTGGTAAATTCCTTTCGATTCTGTAAGTGAAAGATAATGGTAGACTGGGACGGCTAACAACCCTGCAGGGACGGTTCAACCATTACCAATATTATATATTTTAAACATAGTTTCCTAACATTAGCAAAAATTAGCTTTAAACATGAATTTAGGGGTCATATGCTCATGTAAAGAATCAGAAAACTAGCGCGAAACTGCAAATTGTGCCTTCCAAGAAAATTACAGAAAAGTGGATATGTGGGAATGTAATTAATTTTTAAGAAGGACAAAGGTCAAATTTATGAAATGTTAGTGCTAACACAACAAGTACGACTAGTATTTGAAGATTAAGTTGGAAAATCTAATTATGCTCTCTTAAAATTATTTTAATTTCATACTAATTACGAAATATGTGATTGAATAATGGTGTAGTTTATAATTTTATTAAGCGAATAGTGATTATGCAATTAGAGATGGAACAAATAAGCGATTTCGTAATGAAACATGGTGGGCTGCAGTATGCATTTCCTCCCCTTATTTTCCCGATGTTGGAGGCCTACAGAAGAGATCAGTTCTATGTAAATGAGTCTCCTTAAAGTTGATTTTAAGACCTTTTGTTAAGGAATACTTATTATTTTTACCATAGCAAGATATGCTATGCTAACTTATTAATATTTTTATTGTTCAGTGCACAATAAACAGTACATACATTAAGTACTATTTTCACTTATATTTGCTTAGTTTTTCCCCTAAACCAATACTTCAACACCATACTATTCTCATTAAAAACGAAATAGTTTAGGCAGCTGAGAAATGTAAAAAATATACAGGATGTCCTGTTTATTTTGCTTACCTAAAATGACTTTATTCTTATGTGTCAAATGAAAAATTGTTTCAAACATACGATTTTTAACATCGAAAGTTATTTTGAGTGAAAAGATAAATGGAACATTCTGTACAGGTATAAAATATATTTTCTGGTAATTAATTATCTTTTTAATATATTTGTTAATGTAAGGTTGCAAAATAGAGTAAACAGGTATGCCATGGGTGCAAGTTTGTAGAGGATATTCCTGGAAGTCCACAAAAATGCTCCTTTTTAACGCAATATCTAAAACGTTCAAAAGTACATAAATATTTTCTTCATTCCAACAAAAAATATTTTCGGTTAAAATAAAACAATTCCCGAAGAAAAGATACTGTATAATAATGTAAAATAATAAAAATTCCGAATATCCTTAAAAAGCCTAATAAACCTTCTGTATATATTTTTATGATTATTCAACTATACATTACGCAATCGTATATTATCACTTTCTAATTCTGTATTTCCCTATCTACAACATGCTGGAAAACTGTAGACTTACTTCTGTAAAGGAATTTGTAGTTTCAGCCCCGCCTATGGTTCAAAGATAAGCTGTTTCACGTGTTGCTCGGATTATTTCAGACGGAAAATAATGGCATTCTTCAGCTCAGGTGCACAGAAGTAAACTACATTACTTTTGTATAAAATAATTGTTCAAATCATGTTTTTCGTTGCTAACAAACAAAATTATTTGTTTCATATTGTTTTAAAACTATGTTAAGATATTTAGCATATCGTAAATGTGAACGAGTGAAATCTAGTTGTCTGCAGGGCAACTTTAGGAGCACACATCCAGTTGCATTGTTCATTTTTCTAAACTTGAAAATGTTCTACGTCAATTTATGTAAAACGATATGTTATTAAATAGTTATTTACACTTGAAATAATTACTTATTTCTCAATACCTCTAAGCGGAACACTGTGTATACGGGCAATTGAACGCACAGGATCATGTAAATGTGATTATTAATTTCTTAAGAAGATATAAAGTGTGTCACAAAATATGTAGTACGTGGCAGCACCTGCTTAATGAATGACCCTGTCTCTGTTACTTAATGTAACACTAAGTTTTGCAAGGTGTTGAAGCGCATAAAATCAAGGTGATGACAGCGGTAGCGTGGGGGTCACGGCGCTGGTCGGCCGACTTGCCAATGAATACTTTTAAAAACGTGTCTCTGCACATTCTATTCCTAGAACAATTAACTTCAATTTCCATAGAAGAGTGTTTGGTTAACTCTGTGCAGGTGTGCGCTTTGGAAGCTAAAAATAAAATTTAACTATGAACCAATACTAAGTTTGTAATTTGTTTCTATTTTGAAACAAATTTCAAATTTAAGCATGGGAAAATGGGACTTTTTGTGTATGGTTTGTAATTTAACATTTTCGGGACAAGAAGTGCAGAGGGGTTTAAAAAGGCCATCGTTTGAACACAAAGATTCCGAAACTCCTCCCAGGTCGGGCTACCAACTATAACAACGCTCACCTTTGGAATCAAAGATGAAAATGACAAAATGAACATCATTAATTAAAGGTGCTAAACAGAATGGGTCACATTAATGACTTAAAACCTAAAGCTTTTAATTACTGTATATATCCCTGACTCCTGATTTTCGCAACGCTCATCTTCTTGGGCTAAGGAAAACTGTGAAAGCAGGCATTTACTTACTATATGCTGTTTGAAGATGGAGTCACTACAAAAATGTGTCCCTTTCCATGATTTTACTTGCAAATTAACGTGTGTACGTGTGTTTCCCTCCCAGCATTAGGCTGCTAAACATCTTTTCAAAACTACACCAATTACCATCATCTGTAGAGTACGAACCGTCAGTTCGTACATCACAATGTTAACAAAACTTCTCTAATTCCGGTATGGTTTGTCCATTCTACGGAACGGCAGCTGCTTGTACCTTGTAAGTGAAATGTTAATTTCTGTGTGATACAGTTTTACGAGGTTGAATCCGTAATCTGATTACTACTGGGTCTGCCATGCTTTTGTTGCCCGTTTCACGTCAGTTGATGGGTCGACAATCGGATCGGTAACTTCCGGCAAAGTGGATGTAATATTCACACAAATGATTCAACATTTCGCAAATACTATTACAATTGAATGAAAATAAGCAGGTTTCTTTTGGCAGGAGATATTGGAAATGTTCTGCTTTTTGCACACATTTCTGGCATCATTTTAAAAAATTGTCATTCACGTACATAAATCTTCAGAAAGTTAGCTTAAACTTGAAAGCTTATACGGTCACAGATATCTACGCATTACAGGCAGGTTATCCTGATATTCGAGAAAATTTTGTCATTGGATGTTACGGAGCCTTAATGATAAGAGCAATTGATCCAGTCTTAATATTATGAACCCTGGTTCCATTTACGTGCTTATGTATCCAATAAAATAACCGATAGTTGCTACTCATATCTATTTATGTGCTAAATATATGCACTGTAAGACAGTATGTAGCGCGCTACTATTGTTAGGGAGGGAGGAAAACGCTTCACACAGTTAACTAAGGAATCTCTTGACATAAAATATTATGTCCATCAATCCTATCAAATAACCCTTGGAACTCTAGTGGAGGGGAAAATAGATTTATATTTTTTACTCTAAAAATTATGGATATAAGTATTTAGTCTTCTCCTACGAACCCCCCTGAGCTTCAACAGCAGGTCTGGCTATAGCCTGTATGAATTATTATGCAGTAGACCTTCTTCAGCCGGATCTGAGAGGAAAGAGGAAAAGCTTCTGGACGGGAGGGGCATTTCCTGCAGGAAGGAAAACAAGAGAGCAACGCAACACCTCCTCTGTTGTTCCATCTCCAACATAATAACTTTGTGGTTCAGTTTCTTATATTCCCTCTCACAGTTGGAATCTTATTATAACTATTTTGGTATTTAGAATGCCTACGTTTGAGAACTGCTTCTATTCCACTGACATACAATTAAAAGTATTGAATTAAATGGGTATTCAAACGCACAAAAATTACAAGAGAGCATTTACAAAAGACAGAAAATCCGAAGAAATCTTCTACTATTTGAACTGCAAGCCGTCATTCGGTAAACTGATGGTGAACTTACAAATTTTGTGGAAAAAGGAGAGAGAGAGAGAGAGAGAGAGAGAGAGAGAGAGAGAGAATATGGGATTTCATAGTAAACCTTTAATCATAAAGTTTTGGGAAGTATATTTTGTGTTTACGTATATACATTTAACAGAATGATAAAAACGTTAATATTTCATATTATTCGGTTAAAAAATTATCCTTGGACTTTCCTTGTTGAGACACGTTTTCCATTCTGAATGTTTAAACTTTTTCAGTTAATTAGGCCAATCTACATTTCTTCAAGACTGCTTTTCTCTTGGTTTTTTTGTGTTTTATTTACATAAAAATTATGCAAATGTCATGCATTTAATAGCTTTTCATGATACCTAGTTACAATTTTATAACATGCTGAAATCTTATCGAGTTCCATTTTAAAACGATGCTAACATAATGGTAAAATTTTCTCTTTATTCACCGGTTTTATTTTAGGAGGACCAACCAATAAAATATGGCAAAAAAGTAGCAAAATATCGATTTTTTCGCAGAATAATTAAGTTCGTTTATTTAGGAGTAACATAACGAAGCTATTTTATCACACTTTACCTTTAAAGACCTGTCACGTGACGTTTTTATGGCCCTGCGCACTGGTAAAAATCTTCTCTTAAACATTAAATGCCATTTTTCTAAAAACTACTTTTTCTTATACATATGGAAATTCAAATTCTTCCTTGCGGTGCTAAATTTCACCACTCAAGTTGAAAATTTCAACATAGGCTCTTGAGACATGCATAATTGAAAGTAATTACAAGAAAATTTAAACAGATAAAGAAAAAAACATTTGCCCATATAATGTTACATTTATATTTTAAATTACAACAAAATATCACAAAGTAAAAGTGAGAATTTTTTCTAAAATATTTTATTCAAATAGAAATTATGTAGATAGATTGACTTTACTATGTACAGATCAGCGTTTTTTTTTTCTTCAAAATGTTGTATTCTCCACCGCAAGGAGTATTTTATTAGAGGGCGCATAAAAAGACAAAATAATTATTTATTTTACAGAAAATGTTTTATGGATTTTTCGGAATCTGCATGACTTATTTTTATTACGCCATTGGTGTCTGGGGAAAAGTGAAGGGAATGGATCGAGAAATGTAGAAAATTTCGTTTTCTCTGGTTGGTTTTCATAAGTAACTTCCTACAAGCAGTACGACGAAACAATCTGCTGAACGTATTACAATAAAATTCGTACCTGTCATATCATATTATGTACAGCTCAGCTATTTTAATAGGAGGCACAACTTTCTGCTTAAAAATTACGAACAGCTGCTTGTTATATATTGTGAGATTAAGATAAATACTATATACAAGATTGTATTAATATTTATAGTTTAATATGGTAAAATATTTTAAAAGCAATATTATTATTTCTCAATGTACAAAAAGTGCAGATTTGATGCTATGGCAAATGTTTCCTTATACTATTCCTCTCTGTGGCGATTAAAAACTATTAGATCGATTTGAAATTAAAATATATGCTTAAAATTTGCAACGAAAAAGTATATTGTGTTTATTTTAAATGTATATTTCGTTATCAGTTCAGTAATTTTTAAAATAAAAAGACGATATTTTAAAATAAATGTAAAAACAAGTAAAGAAAACAATAAAAAATCTAACAATGGTTTCGGAGCATTGCAGCTTCTTTAGCCTCTCTTAATATTAAAACCATATTTGTTTCATTTGTGCTCTATATCTTTGATAAAATGAACTAACATACTTCTTATTTTACTCATCAGTCATATTGAAAGGAATTTGTATCTAGGTCTGTCTTAAAGTAAAGTTGCTCACAACATAATGTTTTCGTTTTCAATATAAACAACGATAGTTGTGCATTGTAGGCAGGAGAGCTGAATGCTTGGTTAGGCGAGGAATTGCATCTCATCTAACATTACAATATTCGCCTTGTCTGAATTTTGCACTTGGCAATGGATTAAGAGCATTTTTAATATACTTAAGTAACGGTATGGTGAGGACTTTGACGCAAAGCTATTAGAGACCATGCACGTGTGCACTTGAAAAGGGAAGGGAGAAAGTTAAAGGGATGAGGTCCGTGATTGCATTATGAAGGAGGGGTGGATTACGTAAGGTAGAGGTCGTCCACTGGCCCAGTCTTGTGACAGTGAAGTTAGTCGATTGGTAGACACGGTGCGGTCCGGTGCCGATATCATGTGGCACCACGCGCAGCACTATTTCACTGCGGATTAGTGCAACTGTGGCTCTTGCATACAGTTCCAGGACGCTCTTCACGCCGTGCAGCAACCATCAAGTTCCTAGCTTTCGGAATTCGAGCGAAATAGTGGGATCGTAGCATGGCTTTGCTTAATTTTAGTGTACCCTATGTACCTACCGCTTCTCCCGCCGGACCCTTTTTAGCAGCCGCGGCCTCGGCAAGTGCCATCGGCGGCCTCAATGCTGCCACAGCTGTCAATTCCCTCATCTACGGTTCTAATCATCAGCATCAACAACAGAATATTCCTCCATATGCACATGGAACAGTTCCTCCGCCAGCACCCAACAGAAGAACGGTGACCGCTTCCAGAAAACTACCCACCAACGAACCTTACCACCACCAGCAGCAGCATCAACAACAACAAGCGCAGCAACGGTCCCCCAGGTACTACAAGGAAGAG
Source organism: Metallyticus violacea (assembly GCA_030762175.1). Classification (NCBI taxonomy): domain Eukaryota; kingdom Metazoa; phylum Arthropoda; class Insecta; order Mantodea; family Metallyticidae; genus Metallyticus; species Metallyticus violacea. The sequence continues at coordinate 14,107,322 of CM060846.1, read as the reverse complement.
AACTATGGAGGAAGGAGCACCAATGTTCAGACCTCCGCGAAGAATACCAAGGAGGGATACTACCCTTCCAGGCCTTCTGGGTACACGCGCATAGATGCCAATAGTAACGATTCCAACCAACCGGGAACGAAAACGTCACTGCATGCCATCTTAGACTATGATGACGATTTCGACGACTACAGTTATGACGACGAGGAGGAAGACGTGGTGGCGGAGTTAGGGCATCTCCCGCCAGTAACCCCCATCCAAGGTCCAATCTATGTGAAGAACGGTAGCGTTCCAGTTGTACCACTGTACTCCTATCCCGTGCTAAACAACGGCACCTTCGTCCAGATTCCTGTAAGTACATTAAATTAACTAATTGCAGTATTGTTTCCTTCAATATTTATTGCTGATGTTACTTAAAACGCAATTCTCGTATTTTCACACTGAGTGATATTCCTTGAAATTTCGCTACCATATGGTAGCAAATCATGCAGTAAAGTAACATTTTTAAATGAAGAATGAAACTTTTACGTTTATATTTTTAAACAGCTTCGAACGCATTCATCACAAATGTGGTCTGGGTTTGTAATGAAACTCGATGTTTACAACTTCACCGCTGTCTCTTCGTTATAAAAGGAGTTTTCATTTGATTTTAAAAATAATAAGATATTATAGTGTGCAATATTTTATGCAATAAACCACAATTTGGAGATACGTTTGTACTTTTATGAGCGTCTATCAAACATTGATGATGTCATTTCTTAAAGCAAGCCAAAATTGGAATTAAAAAAAAAAATGTCATGAATATTTGCATGCACGTCAACGACGTATATGCACAATTGTTTATACATTCACTGCAATGGTTCTGTGTAAAGATATATTTGTCTACTTTGCTAAGAAACGTATGCTGTGATTAAGTTCCACTAAAAATAACCCAATTCTCACAAAAATATTTCTTTGCTCTATTGCATTATCATGCTTTTGTAATTCTAGAATCATTATTTTAATACCTAAATTTCAATATTGTTTGAATAAGAAAAATCCAAGTCTATAGCCATTTTACATATCTAATGAACATTCAAGTGATTCAGGTGAAATCTGCATACGTAGAACTTAAAAAATGAAAAATATTAGTTTATATGTAAATGTAACTTATTCTACGCCTACCTACTCATATATTTAAATTTGTAGAGCGGAAATTAAAAATATCACGCCACACAGCAAAGCATACAAGCAGAACAGGAGGATCTATCAAAAATTTTTATTCTAAGATTCTGAAGTTAATCACTTTAAGATGACGTTTTCCCCAGGTCTGCTAGGTAACCTTATCGTAGAGCTGACCTGTTTTTGTTTTCGCGGAAGGTGATAAAGTTTTTGCTTAAGGTTTTATCCCTCAGATATTTTTTGCCACCTATCCTTGCGGTGTATAATTGAACAATCGCAGCGTCCTTCCTCCTATTTCGTAATTATTCTTTGTTTTGTTAAAGCGGCTAGTAATATTCATTTTTATAAATTCTGCCTGCCTCGCTGCACCCTTCATAGAGAACTCAAAATTAAATTTTAGGCAACGCAACAAAAAACTTTATTCTCAAGTGATGGATTCCTCCTAGACATTGGAAAGCATAATAAATGATTTCTTTATAATAGCGCACTATATACTGGAGTAAAGCCTGTATTTATTTATTTATTTATTTATTTACCGCCGCGAGTATCCTAGTGACGCATATGAGAACACTAATCACCTCCACACCAAGCGGAGTGGCTGAGGTGCTAAAGCTTGGGATTCTCCTCATTCGGGAGGTCTCGGGTTCAATATCTGCTAGGTCGGCTATTCTCAACTTGGTTTTATTTCACTCGGGCGAATACTGAGATGCAGATTTACATAGCACGCATTTTCCGCTCTCTCATTTCATTCCGTTGGATCTGTTACAGGGTCCAGATGGGCAAGCGCTGTGTAATGGCAACTTGCACCTTGTAAGACTTTCTGCCCCGCCATCTGGAATGAAATCGGATATCCCGAGGGGCTTGTACAACTCGCTGGCTATGGAGTGTTCTGCGTCCGCGCAGTCACAGCCCGGTCTCTCCCTTAATTCCTACCGGAGGGCTAGTACCGGAAGTGTTTTTCTCCGCCCATAATCAGCTCACGGCACGAAAGAACATGAACATATTGCGGTCCTGCCGCTAAAATTGAACGTGTGCTTACAGAGCCGTCTTTTTTAAAATCCAGCATTGTGTAAGGATTTGTTTTAAGGAATATTCGGGTTTACTTAAGAATTACTGCGCCAGTCAGGAAGATGCGTTACACGTATTGTTAGCTTACCAAGATTGCGAATCAGAATTACCCGAATCAACCCTCATAGACCACTGCAACAAAGACCCATTTATTTTACGTAATGTCTTAGCCACTTTCCAATAAAAGCTTCATTCCCTAATGCATTAAGGCCTGGAAGTACTTTCCTAAGTGGGTATAGTTTAACACGTAACTTTGAATGCGCGGCGTATTTACAATTTACTTTCAGAGGGAGGAGGAGGAGGAAACAAACACAGGGTGTTGTACATGAATATAAATATATAACTTATTTTTAAGACATTGAAAATCATTCATTACCTTCTAAAAACGAAATATAAAATGGAATTTTCTAATCCACAATCCACTGACATGTGATAATTTGCAATGAATGTAAAATTACATAGGTTATAATTTTAATGACTTCTTAAATATTCTTTTGCATTAAGGTACTGTGTGAAAGAGCACACCTCACCATCGAAAGCTCCCCCCCCCCAAAAAAAAAAACATATCGTTTCCGTGCATGTTTTGCTGAATAACACAGAATGTCTCTTAACGCATACAACTGCGAATTACTTGTGACGTTTCCGCCAGACAATTCTGGATCGCTCGCTGTGTTTTCCCAATCTGTCATCATGAGACTGGGCTGCTGAAAAAAGCCTTCAATTGACGACTTTGCACCTCCGACCGTGAGGTGGGCTGTAAGGTGTAAGAGAAGCAGCGGTCACCAATGTTCCTCCTCGTTGATCTAAACATCGACGGTGACTACTTTTATTAGATAATTTCGAATGGATAAATTTGGAAGTGCATAACTAGGTTAATAATTTAATGTATCTTCTTATATAAATAGGTGTATGTTTCATTTGAGCACACATATGCCATATTGTAGCTATTTCGGATATAAGGTCCAACCTCTTGGATGTGAGTTTAAAGCTATCGACATTATCTTAAAGTAAGATTCTATATTCGATTTATAGTTTTAGACTTTAAGTAGTATCCTATTGCGGTGCGTTTGTAAAATAATAATAATAATAATAATAATAACAATAAGGTTTAAAACTTATTTACGGATATAATGAACACATTTCAAATAATGGTAAATAAGAGACAAACTCTAATGATTTATAATGATGCAACTTCCACATACTCCAGTTGATACTATCTACGATTAAGAGGATCACATGTGACAGATTGAACAGATTCTCTGCTACCTCTTCAAATGTGTAATATTGTTGACAAGAACATAACATTCTGGTTGCTGTTAAAATCTGTAGGCTAAGGTCCGACGATCATGTTGGCCGTTCCTTCCATCTACCCCTTCCTGTTCAATGATCTAGAAATTCACGAACAATGTAGCCATAGTGTGGAGGAGCACCACTTTGTCGCAAAGTACACCAGCTGCAATGTGTCGCACTGTATACAATTGCAACATATCAAGATGCGTTACGTAACAGACGTTTTCGTATACGAAACAAAAAAGGCCTATCGCTCAATCATTAGAGAAGGCGCACCACACGTTCGGTTTTGAACTGCAAGTTCATTAAGCACCTAAAACGAGCCTGATCACTGAACATAATCTTCTGAGAAATGTTCTAGATTGCCTAACTTCCAAACATCATATCCTTTGAACTTATTAGCTAGGGTCATTTGCTCATCAGACTTCTAGTACAGGGGGAGGATTTCTGTACTTAAGCTGGTGATCCCATCTGCGAAAGGTATTTTCATGTTGAGGCTCTTCATTGAAAATGTGCAACCAATACAAAATTTTGTAAGCCAAAGACCGCATTGAAGGTGTGTGAGTGACGTTGTTTACGTCCCAGCCGCATCCCAACTCTTCTTCAAAACTATGAAAGCGCTCGAGACCAGCTTCCTTTTGTTTTGTGCGGACACGCTGTAAGTGTCAGGGTGATTTCTTAGAAGACACGTTTAAGTATTTTAAAAAGAAATTAATTTTGTTTCTTTTCTTTTAGCATAGGGAAAATTCTGCATAATAAAATGCACAATAGCAGAGAATTATCAATTCGACAGGAGTCCAATTAATTTACTTAAACTTTACCAATTGGATAGCAACTGATGTTTCTGGAGATTACGAATAGGAAATAGAACAAACAACGTTTTTTTTTTTTTTAAATATAAATGTTTTTGTGAATACATTTTTCCCCGTGGGATATCAATAATTCAAGTACAATGTCTACGTACACGGGAACTACTAATAATGGAGTCTTTGACTTTAAGCCGTAACTTAAAGGAAAGCCTTCGATTTCCGCAAACTGACACGGCACGTGGTACTCCTGTGAGGGTTTTGCGTTGCAACCCTGGTAGATGTTGAGAAAGAACGAGAAAGAAAATATCATTTAGTTTTTACCTTTTATCGCTTTATTTTCTAATTACTGTTGTTCCATATGATTTTAACAGGTAGAAATATAGCAACATCAGTACCAATAGTAAATGTTAAAAGACATGCAGGATCTGCTCTACAATCGACCAAAGCTATTAATTACCGCGCTAGTATCTTTAATTAAACAATGTTCAAGCCCAAATCTGCCCAATTTATTTTAAATAATCACCCGTTTGATATTGGTGCTTACATCTACGTTATTAAGGAAACTCACAATCAATAAACAAAGGTTATTTCCTTTTATAGCAATTTCATGTCTCACATAATGCTCATAAAATTGACGACGTGCAAATTACTGTATTTCTGAAATCTGAATTATCTGCTTTTATTTTTAATAGTTTAACGCCCATTTTTACCACTGAGGCATCGTAGACGGTAGACACTGATGATACATGAGTGGGTGTAAAACACGGAAATGTTTTTCTTAAAAGAAGGAAGAGCTCCAGGCTTAGGTTTAGGGTACTTCCCCGACATTTGCCACTTATGAGGACTGAGGAAAACCTGCAAAAAAAACCCAGTCCGAGAGGACGGTAGTGGTAACTCCTCCCGCTCAAGAGTCGCGCCTTAATGACCTCGGCCATCCGCGGCAATATGTTATCTTTTTGAGAAATTGTACCTTGTATATGGAAGTGCTCTATGTTTATTTTCTGTCATCTCGATTTCAGAAGTTTAGTTTAAAAGCTATTGTAGTAACAAATTAATATTGTTAATTGTTTCATTTTGTTCTGTGGTACATATGTAAATCTATGCGACGTTTAGCATTGAACTTATTTTAATATTTTCAATTTGTAAAAGAGCAAAAATTTCACCAAAATATTTTAGAATGTTACAAATATGTTAAAAAAATAGATTAAAAAAGAAAGCCAATCAACAGTTCAAAATTAATATTACAGTAATTGTGGCAAAAAAAAAAACCTCTTTTTCGCGCGGTATAATTTTAATAGAGTTCAGAATTAATAGTGTATATTGGGAAATTCATAAAGGATTCAAAGAAAATTAATATCTGCAAAACTAGAAGCAACAAATTAATGAAACTTTGTTTATACCGGACTTTAGCAATAAATCTTGTCCGCTCGTGCAGGATTTTACTACTCGGCTATAAGTTTGTTGCAGCCTCAAGCGTGTCCTGGAATTCTCGTCGTCCCGTGACTAAATAAGCATTATACTGCGAAACCACATTTTGAGTAATACCATTACGTTTGGCCAACGTCATGTTGCGAGTTTTTTCCGTTGCATTGCGAAACTTGTGCCAATTTCAGGAGTTTTTGTTGGCGGAAGTTTAAACAATGCATATTTATGTACAGTGTTGCGAATTGTGGGACTGTTGCAAATAAATTGCGCACGCACACGACGAACTAATTCGTATTTAAAATAACGTTAACACACAAAAATACACGAACCATTTAACTCTATTAATATTACTTTATCTAATCTTAGCGTGTGAAAAAGTGACATTTTACTGTCACAATTACTGAAATATCAATTTTGAACTTTTGACAGGCTTTCTTCTTTTACACATTTGTAACATTCTAAAACACTTTGATGAAATTTTTCGCTAATACAGTCGGGACACCGACAGGAATAGATTCAGAAAGAGACTTTTACGAGGGGGAAAGAGTTAAAAGTGCGAACGCTGCCGCCTAGCAAAACTTAACGTCGGCGGACAAATCCTGTGGCAGTATAAGCATTTTTACTTGTACACTTACCTTAAAGCTAACGGAATCGTTACCTTTCAGATTATACTACACTATTTTAGAAATATTTAAATGCAAGTATTCACAATAATCACTACGGTATTTTAATTAGTCTCTTAGTTACAATTTTCGCAGCGCAATCAGCTGACAGATAATTTATTTTTTTATTTTTAAATTTTACATATATATATATTTAATATCTACATGTGGTACTGCATATTTCGTTAAGTTGTTGCTTTTATTTTGAAAATATAATTATTGGTGAAAAATGTTTTTGTTGGTTATATTTAAATTTCTTTCTTTAATGAAGTATTAGCTATTTTGTAATTAGTTCTTGATTCTTTATACAATATTAATTGGCAAAAATATATTTTTTTATGTAATTCCGCGTTTTCATAACGTTATTTTCATGTTTCGAATATATAATTTATTTAAATATTGTATGTATAAGAAGTTAAACTTAGAGTTATGTAGACGCATTTTTTTAAACATATGAATAATTTTCGGCGAAAAGTCGCATTACATGCAGTTAGCGAACAGTGCTGTAAGAAAAGGAATCCTAAATGCAACACCCACACATACGGAAAATGAAACTCATTCCTTTAAGCTGCATTTGTAAATAAAAACACAAACACTAAAAATAAGGGGGGGAAAATATTCACGTGTTTATTGATTTTGAAAAAAAAAAAAAAAAAAAAAAACCCTCAACTGGAACTTTCATTGGGACAGTAGTGCTAGAAGTATGGGGCTCACATATTAAAGCATTTACTTCTAATGAGAAGCATGTAATTGGAGTTAATGGCAGTAGCTACGTGCTTTGCTGACGACACCTTTTTGGTACCTCGACTTCCAGTTAGTGTATCGCCGTATTCTTATGTTTTTAAGTTCATTATGTAGAACCGGTTTGTCGCCAATATCGGGCTCTAAGCGTTTCCATACTAATGGGAGTACATCGGCCTCCATGCCTCGCCCAGTAATCTCGTTTTGCTTTGTCTGTCGCACCTTCAGCAGATTCCCCAGTGAGAAAGACGTGACGGTGCTCAGCACCGATACCCCAACTTTTGTTAGCCCATTGCGTGGTTCGTAAACAAGCGTGGCGTTTTCCTGCCAACGGCGATTCTACAAATGTTTCTAAAGCCATCTCATACAAACCTTAACAGGAACAAGATGCTCAGATAAACACAACGCACTGCATTCCCAATAAATGCCTATCCTCATTCAAAGTAGCGGTTAAGTCCTTGAAAAGCCTTTACAGAAGCAGCATTCCGAAATACCATATCTTGTATAACGTTTCTTTATTTGTATACATTTATTACTAGCTATGTCGTGTTATCCATTTGTTTGGACCCTGCTTTGCGCAGTCGAATGATACCAGTAGTCGGCAGCCAAGCTTGCGATCTCCCTGCCTGCTCAAGGACGTTCGTCATGGTAATAAAATGGGTACACATTCTTACAGATTTACAAAGCGTGAGATAAATAATAGCATTAACGGATGAACAGGAAGACTGTCAATTGTTGATCATTCGCTTGAGAGGGCTTTTCGCTGCAATTGATTTTCTTGTGCATTAACGATCCCTTAATACTGAAATTATTTTGACCGTTTTACTGATTGTTTTTAATAAGTGGGTGAATACGTAAGAAATGTTTTACAACTCTGAGTACTTGCTATTGTTTTTTTTTTTCTCCCTTTTATAAACGTTCGACGAAGGGGAACATTTTGTTCTTTGCTTAATCTCCGAACAATGACTCAAAGAAACAGAACACTACACTACACTACACTACACGTACTGCCTCCCGACCATGAGTGGGCTGTGCTGACGTAATGCGCACCCATCGACTTCCGGGATAAGCCAGGCCCAAACAAATAAATGACACATTATTTTTACCCTGCCTGTTCTGGAAATTATATTTACTCAATCGAAGATGGATAATACATTTCATGAAGTTGTTATTTAAATACAGAGAAATAATTTCCTGCAATTGTCTTTCATGAAAATTTTGCAAATTCCAGTACTATACATTCTAACACAAATACAGTGTGTCAGGGAAAAATCCAGTGAAAAAGAATAACCATCTCAGAAAGCAATGCGTTTATTGTCTGGCGGTTTGCACGTTCAGAAAGAGAAACTCAATAAGGCATGTTTACGCTCTAGTACACCTCGATATCAGCTCCATTTGTGGCACATTACATCAATATCTTGTCATACGGTGTAGGGTTTATGCCGTTCCGTTTGACTGAATGTCACGAAACCCAGTGGGCTCTTTCTTGTACTTGTTTTTATTCATTTATGGACGCTCTTTACAGCTCAGGTCATCAGTGTCCCATTCAATTCAGGGCGTGAAACAGCCCACAAATTTTGCTCAGAAGCCTCTTCTTTCAGGCTCGAGGTTCTTTTTCGTGCCGTAAATGTACGACACGAGATCCACGGCTTTACTTCTCTTCCGAAGGAAGCCTCTCTTATACTGTACAAATCTTCCGGTTAAATTGTAAAGAAAACTATACTAACAGCGGTGTGTTGTACAATGTCCAGAATCGGAACAGGGTAGCATGCGCATACTTTGCTGATAGTGTATCGAATTTTTTTATAAGTTGCTCTTTCTGAACGTGTAAACCGCGAGACAAAAACGCAATGATTTCTTAAGATATGATTCCCTAAAAACCGCAATGCGTAAGAAACAAATGCATACACATGCACTTAGAGCGCTGGCAATAGATCCAACATACCTTTTTCAATTTCTCTTTATGAACGTGCAAACGGCGAAACAATAAGTGTATATTTTCCGAGATATGGTTTCTTCTTTTCACTAGGTTTTTCCTGGAAACACTATAGCAACATGAGCGTTCACTAACACTCTTTAGCGTATTAAAAAAAAATTCACAACTGAAAAAGACAACAATTCAGCAGTAAGTTATGCCTAGAGGAGAAGGAACAACAACAGAAAGTTACTGCAACAGCGTGCAGTGTAGCCAACATAGAAACTGCAATATTTCAAGAAATACGTGTCTCGGAGTTTACTGGGCTGCGCGTTACCATTTAAGGGCCAAAATAATAATAATAATAATAATAATAATAATAATAATAAAAAGTCATCCTTAGTTTAGTGGACACAAGCAGTATGTAAATATTTGAAGTTCGGAGTCCATCTTGTATTCGCCTTTACAGTGTGAGAGAAAACTTATTTGCAAAGGCTCAGTAGGTCAACTTTAAAGAACATTGAAATCTTCCATTATGTTCATCTTTCAAACATTCGTTTTGCTAGAACATCTGTCAAATATATTTTTCATTTTTGGCCACAAGTCTTCCAATGACAAGAACACAAATGGTTTCTGGAAAAACTTGCAGGACTCTTTAGGCTTAATTTAAAAAAAACCTTTAGCAAAAGTAGGTAAAGAGTAACTTTTTGCACTGAGATAATATCACAGGCTTACTTTATCTAAAGATTAGCAGGATTAATATAATAATGTCGCTAATTCGCGAATAAACAAAAAATACATAATAAAATTAAAGGTTCAGCAAAAGTAATATTAAAGCTAAGATAAAATAAACTGGCGAGGGCATTATTAAACAAATACAAAATAATTAGCTGCTCGAAATTATAAAATTATTGTAATTAATAACAATAACACCTCGAAGTATAAAATCTTCAGATGAGAAAATTTCGAATGGTTGAAACTGAAAGCATTTTACATAATGGATTGTTTGAGTGAAACATGACCAATAACACCTGCGCTGAAGAAACGTTGCGAAACAGCAACAACTCTCACTAAGTGAATCATAGTCTGGTTTGCTCCACATATGTGCACACCTTTATTACAATCGCGCTACCGTCCGGAAAATGCATGGCAAGTTGCGTTGAACCGTTTTACACGATAATATTAAATAAATTACATAGAAAGAATTACTTAACTAGAATTTAAAGTTATATAGACATTCTTAAATAATACACGACAATGATTTATTAACATAAGTATGAACGGAGCCAAAAACTAGTGAAGAACTTTAAGTTTCTTTATATAAAGAACAAGGTAACTAGGAGACTATTTATCTGTAGCTTCTTAACATTTTTAAAAGTTTTTAAAGGGTAGGAACAAGCTTTATTTCAGTGATTTGTGACTCTGCCCATGTGATGCACCAGATCCCACTGCCTCGTGGGGTAAAGACTAATACTTATCAAGGCATAAACAGTTAATGGAAAAATAAAGAAAGGAACAGGGTTGAGAAAACTGAAGATAACAACCCCGTTACTGTCCTTACGAAGACACGAAAGAATATGACATAAAACTTCGGCGGTTAAAACCAAACATGTGTTGCAACGTATAACAGCAATAATTGTAATTGGGGAACAAATAAGCGAGTTCAAATATTTTAAGGTCTTGTTTCGGAAACAGAAGGTGAAATGACATCAAAATAAACGTACTAGATTTATACATAAAATTACTAAAAGAAGATGTTCAACTTCATTGAATGCTTTATCCCTATTTTGAATACTGCGCTTTGAACTTGACACCAACTGAAACATCTGAGTCTTTGGAAATGGAATTTCTGCATTTCTCAGCCGGGTAGACATCGAATCAGAAAGGCGGTTAATATATTGAACAAGATGTCACAGAAAAATATAATGGAGACTTCATATTCAGAGGATGCCAGATTCCAGAATAATAAAAATATATATATATCGTCCAGTACAGCGAGGAAAGAAATATCTGTCGACCCTAGAAAAGATGGTATAATCAATTTTGAAGTGGAACAGGCCAAAAGGTTTACACCGATAAAATGATGATGGTGATCTGTCATTGCCTCACTTTAACATAGTAGGCGCCTCTTCAGCTGCAGTACCAACATAAGCAGAACTGATTACTTACTAGAAAGCTTTGATGCGAAGTATACGAACTATGGTAAAAACGAATTTGCTTTAGCTGCAGTTACAGTCTTATGAACGAAAAACTAATGCCCTTAGAAAGTAAGCATGGGTTATTAATAAAAACAACTATTTTGGGAATTAGAACTATGTTAATTTCTTAAGTTGTTCGTTATTTTACACCTTTGTACACTATACGCGCGTGGTTTGTATTTCAACTAGCCAGAGTTGTGCAGAATGCCACTTTCATAATTAAATCTCATGCGTTTGTATCAAAATGAATTGTTCTCATTATTTTCATTTTTTTTATTCATCTATAGCTATTGGCATAGATATTTGGAAATGCAGGTTACAACTGTTTCTTTTAAAGCTCAGTACGGTGCTCCAGCACACGAAATATTATACAAAAGTACACGAAATATTTTATTCTCTTGTAGGTGCAACAACCTGATATCGGTCCTTAGCCTGCTGCAGCGACCTCTATTTTGTAACATCGTTGACAGATGATAGTATTGCAGGGGGAGGGGACATGTCATCAGCATGCCGGCATTCCGCCGGTCGTCTATCACGCGACTTTCGAGATCGTAGGACGCTACCTTCCTATCAGTCAGCTCCCCAATTGTCATCATGAAACTGGGTGGTTCCCTAACTCAGAACATTTATAAGTAGGTTACGGGAATCGAACCTGAGACCTCTCGGTCAGCTGTTAGCAGCGTTAACTACTACAGCAAAGGGGAGGTTATTAAACATCTTATTCAATAAAATATGGGTTATGTTATTTCATTATAATCGCGAAAGAATGTTATAAACTATCACGTGCGGTTTTCATTTCACTTGAGTTTATCACAAGAGGGTCTGAGATTGCCGATGAATTCATGAACGTAGCGAGTCTGGAAAGCTCAGACCCTCGAGTGATATTAGAATGATATTAATTAGAACTATTTCATGAATAAAATAAGAATTTAAATATCATTCCCGTATACTTGGCTTACAATATTGTAATAAGTAAATTTGCATTACAAATACTAAAACTTTTCAAGCCAGCTAGTAATATACGAAGTCGATTGTCAGTAATGCAAATGGAGAACAGCCTAATATGGGTTTGGGACTATTTCATGAATGGGATAATGCGTCCTTAAACAACACTCATTATGTAAAATAAGAATGAAATTTATATATATTTATTGAGATTTGCATACGTATTATTAACAACTATATAAAATGTAATACTTACTTATCTATTCAGAAACCGAGAGAATGAAATAAGACGAAAGTCGATTATCACAACACCTACCATTCGATTTACTAATAACTGAGAAAAACAAAACAGAGAAAACATTTTACCATTTTGAACAGCGTGTTTATTAACATTTATAGTTGCTTAGGCAGATATTGTTACATATTTTACAAAATAAGATCAAACTGTTTGGCTGAATACGCAAAAACAATTTCTTGATTGAATACAAATTAAATTAGTTAAATTTACAATTACTAAAAAAACAGATAAGTGGTAAGTGATGCGTGCTCAGGAAATATATAGTATAGGTATAGAGTTGGCTACACTGATCACAAGACAGATGCACATCGCGTGATAAAGCGGATTTGATAACTTTTTTTAGATAATTTCACTGCATAATCCGGCTGTGAGTGTCAAAATTCAAAACTAGTTTCGTTTCATTGGTCAATTTTATAATGATGTCACATGAGTGAAACAGTCAATAAAATTAAAACATTTTGTTCTGTTCCTATAACGATGCTGAATTTTATAAATGTTTCAACTCATACACTTCAAGAAGTACAACTGCGAAAATAATAGAAATCTGCAGAGCTTAGAAGTACACAATCTATATTTTGTTATCAACTCTTGAAACTTTCACCATCTGCAGCACGTGTTTGAAATGGCCATTACCTCAGGCAGTTGTTTAGCACTGATTTGAACATTCCATAGTACTCTTGGCATGCACAATGTAAAGTCTTTATGACTTTCATGAAGGTTCAACCAATTTTACACATTGCGCGGACTAGATGTCCAAACATTCATTGCGTTTATAACGCAAGATCTTTGGCATAAAGTGTTCCAGATTCTTTCAAAAAACATCAACACAATCTCACCACAAGCTAAATAACAGCACTACGAGTATTATATGGGTTGTATTTCGAAATGCATTTTTTGCTTTACTGGTTCAAAAATGGATCACAGAATTATAAAATGTAGTTAAAGCAAATTAGACAGATTTGCTAAAGAATATATTTTTTTTTGACACAAACTTCTTGACATTAAAACAAGCTTTTAAAACCTTTTCATGTAGTTTTGTAATGAGTTTTTTTAGAAAAAATAATGTATTGTCAAATCTGAAAAATTGTCATTATGCCCCTCCCTTTTTTGCATTTAAAATTAGCTTTAAGCTTTCGAAAACTTTTTACGTGAACGAACTTTTTTGCATGTATTCTGTATACAAACGAGAAACACTGACAAAAAATGTTGAAATAAAATAAATGCAGAACTACTGGTAACAGTTAACTTTTAACAGCAGAAATAAAGCTGCGCTTTGCAACAGTGAACGTAGGAAATGCACTAAACTAGCTAAAAATTATAATATGAAATGCAAGCAACAATCGTTTTATTCCACCGCAATAAAATTAAAATATGGAGGTAAATTTTTATGAGTAATTTAAAATAATGATTTATGAACAAACTTATTTCCCATATAGCTAATGTTAAAACGAATCAGGTCCTTAATGAAAATAAAACTTACTGATTTACTACATTAAGGTTTGATGCAAAAAGAATTCGAAAGTTCAGGGCAACTGGCGGAAAAAAAACAAAGACAGTGTGTGTTTAAATAAGGAACATTATTAAACCATATAATCAGACTCCAAATTTCATGATAGTGTGCCTGCAGCTGTTAGAAACACCAGTCTCAAGAGAAGGCAATCTGGAGAGAACATTTAACTGTCGACCATGAACAGCAGAAACAAGACAATCGCTCTATGCGCTACGTCACACAATCTATTGTACTGGATAGAAACTTAACGCATTCACATTCCTGCAGCTTAGTGTTTTGTTACTGGAGTAGTTTGCTTTGAAGGATCGACCACTCCTTCAGGTATCAGGGGCGGCTCGTGGAGTACTTGCTGAATGCTAACTAAGAACAATAATATTTTTGCACTATATTTACCTCATTTTAAAACTGAAAACAGAAAATGACAAACTATGAATTCAGTATGTGTCTTTCGTTGGAACCAACACTTGTTATATTCCATACGTAATCACTAAAAGGGTAGCTAGTATTTTATTGACACAGATTGCTAAATACATTTAAATTTTAGAATTGACCTCTTCCTTCTACCTATCATTTTTAAATTGGACTCCTATTGTTAGGCAAGGACTAGTGAGCGAGAGGTCTGGGTTGGATTCCCGTCAATTTTTAACGGTGTTTAACGCCCGTTTTTACTACCGAGGTACCACAGGAGATGGACACAGTCCTGGCAGGAATCGAACCCCAGACCATTCATGAGTCCGCGACTTAGCGACATTAGTCGCTGTGGCGGTGCATTTCCATCGGGACAGTCCACCCTTACCGAGATTTTTTCCGCGATTTCCTCATTTCTCATCAATAGCCATTGCATAAGCTTAGCCTGGAACTTTTCCTTCCCAAATAAAATTCCTTTCTCAAATTATAATTTCATCTCATGCATCTTCATTGTCTGTGATGTTGCAGTAAACACCATTCATTAAAAAAAAAGTATTACTTGACCAAGGCGAGTGGATCCACAGAAAGATGCTAACTAGTGCGGTGAGCAAAACTTCAGTACAGGCGCTGCAGTCAGGTTTAGTTGATTAGCGCGGCGTGCACAGTGCTAGTAGTAATAAGGTTATTTGTATTGTTATCAATTTTTGTGACGAAAGGAAGAAAAAAGACCTGAAAGAAAATAGCTGTAACAAACTTTACTGAACGTGCTTTGCTTGTATTAGATAAAGTAAAAAAGCGTAATGTAAAACTAAAATAAATTACGTCTACTTAAAGGAAGAAGAATGAGAAAAATTAGATCGCCTCTTGGAGTTGCAAAGCCGCCTGCAAATAAGATTATAGGTATTGGACGACGTGGTCAAGTGCACAATTCGAAGTAATCAGGAATATTTTGGGGTTACAAAAGAAATTCAACTTTGTGAAATTTATTGAAATTCTACAGGAAAGATATTCATTTCTCCTGAAGCAGAGAAATCGTTAGAAAAATAATGAAGTTTGTGGGATTTTATTGCAAAATTTGTAAAAATAAGAGGTATTTGTTATGCGAGCACTCTTACATTGTGACTCAAAGAGCGTTGTTAAAAATAAAAAGCAAGAAAATAAACCTGTGATATACATGGATGAAACATCCATTATGCAGTTGGCAGGTAAGTACTGGATATATCCATGCTGGTTGGGAGATGGGATTTACTCTCAGTGTCTGCCCCACTCATCGTTCCCGATTACCGCAAAGAAATAAACTATCACATTATTCGAAAAGGCTAAACATATATTTATATCTGGAGTGCCATGAAGGGGCACTGTTTTTCTTGACAATATTGCGTATTATATTAAAGAGAACAAAATGCTCTCGACCTACGATACAAATTCTGATGTACAAAATATACAACTAGACAACAATATATCTTCTTGATTTGGTTTATTTATGGACGTTCTTTAATATCTCAGGTAATCAGCGTTCTATTTAAGTCAGGGCGTGAGACCGCCGATAAATATATCTTAAAGGCCCCTTTTTTCAATCTTGAGGTTCTTTTTCGTGCCGTAAATGTACGACACGGGACCCACGGCTTTACATCCCTTCGAAGGAAGCCATACTTAGCATTTTTACGCCCGAAAAAATTCGCCGATACTGGCCGGGATCGAACCCGCGATCTTGGATTTAGGAGGCAAGTATGGTTACCACTACACCACCAGGATCGACAACAATATATAATTTAACTGAAAATGACAAAGGCGGGAGTTCTATACCTCATGCAAGGCAACATAGGTAGAATAAACCTATTCTATTGACAAAATATTTGAAAATATTTTGTCAATTATATTGTCAAATATGTAGCTTCACTCAACTTACAATATCATCCGGACTCAAATGTCATCGAAGTAAAATGAAACGTATTAAAAACAAAAAACATCGACAATGTCTCTCTGGCAATATTAAAAACGCTGACAAAAGATTTCATCGGTTCAATAACAGAGGATGGCGAAAAATTCAGTTCAGAAGGTGAAGGTCATTGTGGACATGTACTGGGAATGAGATGTTTTTCAGGTCTGGGGAGCAGCAACGAATCAGGACAACAAATGTTTGTCATAAGATGCTTGTCGACTCACATGCAGTGCGTGTGTGTGAAGGTCAGGATTGACTTATCGCGACATTAGCACTCCGCGGTGCAAGACTGCACTCGCCTTTGTCTATACATTGGTTTAAAAGTTAAGTATTCTTACCAAAAACTGTGCTTGTCAAATTTACATCTACGTTCAATTTTTGTACTTCATGAAGGTAAGTTCTGAGCAACGTTCCTTTAAATTTCCCCACAAATGTAAGCTATCCTTAACCATGTGCGCAATAGCTACATCTTGCAAGCAGTGGGTATTGCATGTAACTGTAACGTTCCATTATCACTCTCTAAGAAAATTGCTCTAACTGCATCAAACGTCCAACTGTCACAAATTGGTGATTCATGACACTCACGACATCATGTTTGTTTATTTACTTGGTTCGGAACTGTACTAGCATATTCTTGTCTCGATGTGAATTTTTAGCAATTTAGGTTCCTTCCTTAACTCGCCCTACATAAGTATACAATGGATACGAAAATGCAAACGGTTCTAGCAGCGTCCTCTACCAGCATTTTCAAACCTAGATACACATATCAAAATTCATTCCTTAAACCTGAACGATGAAATTAATGTAAACTTTGTGTGCATTAATGCATTAAAAAAACACCATCTTTTGTTTACATTCTTAAAGAATAGACTTTGACGAGAAAGCTTTCGTACATGCAGTAGATGGCATTGCCCCCCATCCGTATCTATGTTTACCTCCACTTCTAATGAACAAATGTTTCGAGGCTCATATTTCATATTAGAACTGCAGAAGGGAACTAGGGTGAAAGAGACCACCTATAGCAGAATTCAAGGTAGCTGCACCTTTCTGGAGCCTCCCCAGCGAGGACCTTGATTGAAAGTTTTATGGTTGTTAGGTGCACGACATAATTCGCAATAACAATGATCTGTGTCTAGGAGGTCACGCCTTTCGCAATTCGCTACTGCTTACGGAACCGTCCTCAATGTCACAACAAAACTTTTCAAACTTTTGGGGTGGCTGCACCGTAGCCTCCGAAAAGGCCAAGCTTGAGGCTACGTTATTTAATAATCTGTTTCAGCAGCAACAAAATAGCAGCCAGCTTTTAGTGGCATGCCTGACTTTAGCTTTGTCCAGTAATATTACTGACATTTTTGTTTCAATTCCTGAATATGCAAATGATGGTTTGTCGTACTTCACATACCGCCATGTGTGGCCCAGGTCGTTAAGGCGCGGACTTGCGAGCGGGAGGTCTGGGGTTCGAATCCCACCAGAACCGTCCTCCCTGACAGATTTTTTCCAGGTTTTTCTCAGTCCTCATAAATGGCAAATGCCGGGAGGTACCCTAAAACTTACACCTGGAATGTTTACTTTCATACATAAATCCTTTCCCTATAAATCATTTCATCTCATGTATCTTCAGTGTCCACCGCCTGGGGTGAGTCAGTGGTAAAAAAAGGGGTTAAACACTATTTAAAAAAACTATAAGAATATTAGTAATGTAATTATATTAACAAAGTGTTTCTACACTAATTTCACCAAGAATATGTAACATTGCCCACTATTAAAGTTATAGTAATAATTTAAACCTCCTTTTACATATATATTTTTACATCTTGTATATATTAAATGTTTTTCAATAGTTAAAAAAAACTCCTTTTTGATATCAGCAAAGGTTGCTACTGGTATGTTTTTATGCCATTCATTGTTGAAGTTACGCATTTGCAAATTTTCATAAAATGGTCTTTATTTTTACATAAAGGATCATAAATAAATTTATTTGATCATTTATAATACTATTTTGTAGGACAATATACAAATTATTCTATTGTAGGAATGCGAAATTATTATATTGAAAATATGTTTGTCATGAATAATAAATATTTCCTCCAAAAATAATACCATAAAAATGAAAGTAAACAAGATAAACATTTTTTATATCTTTACTGCAGAATATTGAGGAGATAGCATGCACAGCCATTGAAAAATATATTCCGTGTGATTTTAAATTTAAGTGCTTTTCAAGGTGCAGACCACGAAATTCAGTTCCTGCGATTAGGGTAAAACTTCACCATAACGTTATACAATGGAGCAAAGAATTTTGTGATCTGCAAGAGCTGATTTTTTTTTTTATGTATTTAAAATAAGACGACAGTTTGTTGACTTCAAACCAAAATGACCCGTATGAACAATTTTATTATTTTCCAGTTCGGTTCTTTCTTTACTCCACTTGAATACGTTGAAATCCACTGCGAATTGTACCTACAACTGAATAATATTTATGTAAATCAGAATTAAAGAACCAATTGTTTAAAGTTCTTTAGATCGACATGTTGAATCATTCGCTTAATTGATTGCTTGAACATTGGTCATTTCATCACGTAAATATGATCAGAACCCATGAAAATAAATATGGAAGTCTAGAGAAAGGTACTTTAACTGTCCTGATTCACGTATAAGCACAAACGCTGTACTTACATGGTAAAGTATGCATAGCTTGCTTACGCGTTGAAAAAATAACCAATTTCGGGCAATTCCTTCCACTCATAACCATACTGCGCAGAAACTGTAATACTGAAATATCTTCCGGGTTTTTTCCTCTTTACCGGTGACCAAGGCAATCATCAAGGACATTTATTTTTCTTATTTTTAAGTCATCTTACACATAGCGAAGTGTTTCGTAATCTAACGTAATATGTACTGTTACATCTTTGACGTCATGAAACCAAAGCTAATTGTTAAAAGAAGCAAGAGAGACGAGCTCTGGATCAGTGCCAAGGTGATTCTCGTATACAATGCTGTCATATGCAAAGCATGTCTAAGTGACCTAATTTCGAGGTACAGTGAAATGTCATGGCGAACTGCACAAGACTTTACATTGAGTTTCACAAATTCAAAGCTCGACGCCGTCAGATGCTTTTCCCCCTTGAAAGAAATTTCCGGGTAGGGAATAGCAGAGACAGACCAGAAACCAAAGGAAAATGGCAAGTTGCAAACATTTTGGACCGGTCTTGAGTATGCTGCGCAGAAGGAATGAAAAAGACGGTGGCAGTTAGGCGCCATTGCAGAGGAGTGCCAGAAACCATATAGCTAATATATATCAAACTTAAAAAAAAAAAATAATAATAATTTATATATTAACCGGATAAAAGGAAAAACGCATGATCAACTGCATTATCTAGTGCAAAAATCGCTGAAGGTTTTAAATTGAAACTGGAGTCATCATTGTGATCAGGTACTATTTCTAATTTACATATAGGTAATAGAAATTGTAAAACTTTCAAATATTACAGTTTGCAAATGATATCAGTATGTTAGTATCTAGTAAAAATATAACTAAACTAAAGGTTAATTTAAATACTTTTGATAAACATAATGCTCTTTTTGGTTAAATTAAAGTTAATTTACACGAAACAAGTGTAATAAAATGCGTCACTTATAGTTCAACAAACACTTTGTCTTATGTACGAAATGTTCACATTTTAGTTCAAATCACGGAATCCAATTTTCTTGCCTGAAAATCGATAGAAATTTAATTGGAAATCGCACACAATTTATTTAGTCATGAACTTGTACCCGTGAATCTATAAAATTGCTCCTTTTGCCTTGTTGCACTCTATAACAAAGTACTGCATTATTTTCTGGGAAAGTTCTATTGAAATAAAAAGCATTTTTATCTTTCACAAAAGTAATAAATCACACCTTTTATAAGGCATTCCCTTGCAAAATAATTTTTGGAACCTAAATATCTTAATGCGAACAAGTTAATGTATCTAGTAATTTATCATTTTAAGAAAAAAAGTCTAATCGTATACACCATTTACAAAATTGTAACTTTAACATTGGACGAATACGTGCATTATAATACCAGCAATCTTAGCATGTTATTAAAAACGAGCTAATTGTAGCTGTGTCTAAATATTTAACGCTTTACTCAACAATATTAAAATGAAATAACAATGATGCTATATTTAGATGATTTTTAAGAAATAACGTAAGAAAGCATATGTCCCCCTAACTGCCAAGACCTTTCGAGGTCGACGAAGTTACTGATATTTACCTTTTCAGGGAAAAAAATCTTACCCAGGCAAAATGTGTGGACCGGAAATCGAACTCGTGCCCGCCAAGTGACAAGCAGAATTGCTACGATCTGACATAATAATAGCGTGCATATATTTTGTTAATATAGTTACATTATCACAATTATTACTACTGTCAGTGCCATTTTACTAGTTCTGCATTCAAGTGTCTGTGCGACAATTGTGTAAATTAATAGAAGGCCAAATAAACATTGCATCCGTAGTGCAAGACCACGTCATTGCACTTTCTAATATCTAAACAAATAAGAAGTTGCAACTCCTGGAAAGTTCAGAAGTTTATGATTAGTTCTATAAACACCTTCACTTGTGTTCGGTAAAGTATATTTCAAACTCATAACTCACATATTTAAAGAAAGTAAATTTACTGAACTTTCAAACGGCTGTCCTACGTTAAGTTACATTAAGTTTACCTCTATTATTTTACGTATCACTTTAAATTATTCTTATTGAGAAATATTCTATAATTTCGTAGTCATTAATCAGTTTCTATAATTTATCTGTTGCAATATACAGATAAATGTCTTAAAGGTGATAGAAAGTCACATTATTCCACGACCCTCTCATAAGCATCCATGTATATATGATTTTTTATAGTATTAACCGGAAAACTGAGCGCAACTTCCATTAACAATCTAAAACATTGCGTCACGCACTTACAATATAACGATGATTGTTAAAGTATTCAGAACTGATGATGATGATGATGATGATGATGATGATGATGATAATAATAATAATAATAATAATAATAATAATAATAATAATAATAATAATTTGATTGATTATTTATGGACGCTCTTTAACATCTCAGGTCATCAGCGTCCCCTTGAATTCAGGGCGTGAAACGGCCGACAAATTTTGCTCAGAGGCCTCTCTTTCAAGCTTGAGGTTCTTTTTCGTGCCGTAAATGTACTACACGGGACCCACGGCTTCACTTCCCTTCCGAAGGAAGTCATACTTAGGATTTTTTCGCCTCCGAGAAAATCCATCGGTCCTGGCCGGGTTCGATAATAATAGTAGTAATAATACTTATTCTGTTAATAGAAGGATTTTCTTGGTTTTAGTTCTATTTATAGTTAATATTCCGTTTAAAAAACAATTCGATTTGTACACCAATACATCCCAAAAGTCGAATCGGTCATGAGGGACCTTCCCACAAAGAGAAATTTGCGTAGTAATGGGCGAAAAGTGCGATAATGTTATACCACAAATTAAGTTAAAACGTTGCTCTATACGCCAAGGAAATCAATTTTTGAAACTGTAAATATTTAAATGCATATAATGTAACCTAACATAAGATTCAAATTAATCTTATAATGCACCAAAGAAACCACACTTATTAACCAATGGAAATGTAAATCTCTGTTAGTACTCATCTTTCCATTGGCGTTGAAAATGTACCATGTGATATATAACTTTACAACACGGTCTACCGGGTAGAAGAAATATCAGGGTATGTTATAGGAATAGTTACGAACTTCATTTTTAATTTGCCATTACAAACCCGAAAGCTGTTAAGCATGACAAATCTGAATCATGCATATAATAAGACTGTTTAGTTCATTTCACAGAAGATCAGTGGTTGGACTGGACTGTTAGGGAAGGAGAAAAGCATTTCGCTACTTTAGCCTTGCTCAAGGACAGACCGTTTGTGTCTACGCTCCGAGTGGTGGTACCTCCAAGAGGAAGGGATGAGGTGAGGGAGACATCTGGGCGTAGACAGGACCTCTTAAGTTATCATACATAACACTCGGACGCCGGCAGATGGGCAGTTTTCACACCAGACGCCGGTGTAGCCTCCTGTAGCAGAACCAATGAAATGAAATGGGAAAAGGAAAGATACATTCCATGCAGAGTTTGCCAGTCCTAATCGGGCGCCTCCCGAGGTAGCGGAATGGGGATGCTCGCCATTTTGGAGAGTACTGCGGAAATAAAATACTCAGGGAGGTAGATGCTAATCTTAAACCATGTGCCCCGGGGGGGGGGGGGGGAACATGCACGGCGAGTGTCTCTAAGGGGTCAGCCCCGACATTCCAGTACTTGCTTAGTCGTCGCAAGATTATCAAGCGAATTGCATATTACCGATGAGCTACAGGAGGATTTTGGAAATATAAACCAATTGGCAAAAGAGCGTTGGAAAGAACAATGAAGTAGCTGCTACAGACAAACTGCCTAATGCACGAAGGAAAAATTCATCGCCTAAGCAACAAGAGAAAGCACGAAAAAATTGCAAAACTAGGACGGCCGACCCCAAGGAATTTGAACGGGACCTCCCGCAGGCGAATCCCAAGAGTTACTGCCTGAAGTCTAATGGTAATAACAAACTTAAAACTCAACTACACAAAGTATCTAAAAGAACAACACAACATAAATTACAGAAAGAAAGACACAAAATAACAGTTAAAACTGTTGTAATAAATACCAATGACACAAAGATAGCAGAAGTGCAAGTTCCGCAGCTATTGTAACTTCCACTTCATTTAAATGAGCGTTGTTTCACTCGCTGTGCAGCGCAAGAACTCAAACCTCTCGACCAACAACTCAGATTATTGCCATTCGTCCCAGCAGTTTGTCCACGCCTCTCCGGTTTTACGACGAGAAACAATTTACCTTAAGGGCAAATCAATTCCCAGAATTGGATTCTTATATCGTGAATGAGAAACACCTCTTTAAGATGAAGAAAATTTCTTTCGTACAACGGTGAATGTCGAAATTTCCAATACTTTGTGAATCGGTTGGAATATGAGGAATTCCATACAGACTCCTTTCAGCACAATGATCATAATGTCAGCATGGCTACTATTGTTTCTTTGAAGATTGTATCATTTGCAAGGGACTTTGGCGAACAGTTGAGGCTTGGTACATGTCTTTCATAACATGGATAGGCGCATACATGCATGTCTTGACATTTTCAACACTTACTTTGAAATCAAACCCCTGTCAAATAACACTGAATTATGTCCATCTGTTTGAAAGTTTAAATGGAAAATCAGGAGCCGACAGTGCAACGAATGCGTCTACAGTATGCATTCCGAAATTATAAGATGGTGCCAAAAAGGTATATACACTTCTAGCAAAGAAAAAACTGTGTTAACATAATAAAACTGAATTCACGCAAACAGAAAATGATAAGCACTAATCATCTTAGACTTTTACAGTTACAACAGTTGCTTAAAATGCCCGCCATCGACGTCGATACACTTCTGAGTACGTTGAACTTCTGATTGAGCAACGTTTGCGAAAGAGTCCAATGGAGCGATTGCAGCACATGTCGTTTCAATTTCTTCCCGAAGTGCTGCCAGTGTAGCTGGTTTTCTACGGTACACAACAACCTTAAGAGTTTCCCATAGGTACAAGTCCAATAGAGTTAGATCCGGAGAACACGGTGGAAACTCAATAGGACCTCTTCGCCCTCCCTATCCAGTGGCTTGGAAGACTGTCATCAAGGTGCGCATGTATACTCGGTGGTAATGTGGTGCTACACCATCCTGTTGCATACGGTACCATGAGTCTCATTTGTTTCGAATGCGTGCAATTGTTACTCGCGTTGGCGCTTCTGTTCTGTACACGCGTCTCCAGTGCCTTTGAACTTCAACAAAATTCTCAGTTTTCCAAAACCACTTCAAAATTGCTTTCTGCTGTTCAAACGATAATCTTAGCTCCATTTGTTGTAGCAACGCTAGCATAACGTAATGTGAGTCACATCTGTTTACAGAACATCATGCGATAATCTTGGCTTCCTTTGCTCATTGTTGATTTATGATAATCTTGACTTCATTTGTTCATTGTTGATTTACCTGTCACGTAGTAACGCTATCATAACGTAATGCGAGTCACATCCGTTTACAGAACATCATACTACTCATTACTGCTTTTCGGTCCAACTTAGAAATATGTTAAATAGATATGTACTGTGAAAGTGTGTATACATTTTTGGCACCCTCGGTATATATAAACAGATAGAGATGACTTGGATTGCTGATTTCCAGTCTTATTATAAAACCGTTGTTTCTGTATAATAGGGAAGCGCAGGAAATTAAAATTGTAACCATGGTACTTTCAACTCAATTATAACTGTTTTTTCTCTTTGTTCTGGCATTTTTCTATAAGCATGTCATTTGTCTGCTATCGCCTTGCCACGGACCTCATAATGACGGGCAAACAGTTGCACAATTTGGTATGGAGCTTCATACCAAAGGGAGAAGCTTGAAACATCGACCTTGAGGCTACCACCTTAGTCAACTTGGCACCAGCGCTGTTTCCAGGGTGGTGCTCCTGAAGAACTCAGATTAACATACTGCAAAGAGACCGGTGTGCTGCCATGGTTCATAACTTCCAGCTCGTGGATACCTTTGCCAAGCTCCAGAACAGAAATGTTCTTCCAGGCGGAAAGAGAATGAAATAAGATTTATATAGAAACGTGCTCACCAAGGTAGGACATGCATACCATAACGTTATTCTTTAATGTAGAAGAGAGTGTTCATGGGGATCTAAAACATTCAGAATCTTTGTAACGACCTTCCGTTCAACAATGGATCAACTTCCCTATCTCCGTTATCATGTATTTCGAGCATGCGTTGAATAAGATTTTTTTAAAAATATTGAGCTCTGTTATTGGTTCCGTTAGACGATTTCTGGTGGATTAGGGTAACCATCCTCGTAGACCCAGATCGCGGGTTAAATTCCGGCTAATTTTTTGGGCGTAAAAATCCTAAGTGTGGCTTCCTTCGGTTGTAAAGTAAAGCCGTGGGGTCCGTGTCGTAGATTTACGGTATGTAAAAGAAACTCGGCCTGAAAGAAGAAGCCTCTGAGCAAAATTTATCCACTGTAGGACGCTGATGACTTGAGTGAGATGTTAAAGAGCGTCGTAAATAAATTGCTCGGTTCCCTCCGGCTCTTTATTCACGCCGGAAAATCCACTTTGGAAGGCACTATTGAACTAATAGGCACGGATAGTCTTTCTCCTTGCCCTTTGTTCGCCCGTAGTGTTCAAGGGGTCAACTCTGAAAGCTCTTTGCGTGTGTTATCTGCATAACTTTACATGCATACAACTTAATTATACTTTTGACGCCTTTATTTATTACTTACTACTGGAGTTGCAAATTAAAACACTCATTTTTGACAATCTTAAACACCATGTGAATAAAACAAATGTAATACTAATTAGGATTTTTTTTAGTTTTATTTATGCACAGCTAACACGAAAACACCACCCTTGAAGACGTCTCTTGTGATTCTTACATAACGATTAGTTCTATGCCTTTTACATTATATGTTACAGTGCTCTGCTCTTATTCAAAATCATTAATTAACAGAGAGAATAGAATTCATATGACGTATGAATTCACATGATGTAATTTTATGTATGTTCATTAATCAATATTTTAAGTACTAACTAATGAAAAACATCTAGTTAGAGAAATTGTTCAATTTAATATAATAAATGTTATTTGTTTTTCTCAAATTCATGTTATCACAAATAAAATAAACCATGGGTTTGAAACTAATTTACAAAGGTTTTCATAAAACTATACTTCTTCACATATTTTATTTTCCGTACAAATTTTATAAATATACCTTTCAAGAGAAGAACAACAAATATATTTTAGTAATTCAATAGAAATGTGAACTTAATGTTAAAAAGTTTAATTTAATATTATTGTTCTTTTTAAAAGTTTTCATGAATAATCATTTTAAAATAATATGCGACATGGAACCTTTTATAACATATAACTTAGCACTTTTGACAAAGAAAATTCGAAAATGAACACTATTTAAAGGCAATAAAATTTTGGTGCACAAAAATACATAATGTAACGCACTGAATACAATATGATATATTTAGCAAAGAGTATTATGACGATCACCCATTTTTCCTTTAAAATTTTATTCACATTTCATATAGATAAACTGCCGACACCACGCAATCCACTTTAGTGTTAAATAGTTAGGTCTAACAAAATGATGGCCTTTTCATTGTTGTGAAAACGTCCGTAAATTTCATCAATGTATGAGAAATTTTGTTCAAGCGATTGGCCTTTTCTTGCTTTAGTCATATTTTTCCTTTAGAAAATGACACGGAAGTGAATCTTGGCTAAGGTTGAATTGTTCATTTAATCTACTAACTTTGCCACAAAAGTCCCTAAACGTTGTTGGGTATCGATGAAAAGATAAGTTACTTGCACTAGCACTTATTTTTCTTATAACACTTCAGTTTTAGAAAATATCATTATTCAATATGTTGCACTCACACAACAATAAAATTCAGAAAGGCTTTACTTAAATTAACAGTTCAGTGAGTTGGCGTGTTGTACAAGTTGGATTATCTTTGCAGGCTCATCTTTTAATAAAGGCAACATATTTATAAAAAAGCTATGACCATTTATTGGAAGAAAATTTCTACTACTATGAATATGTTATATTTTTTCCACTGAATAGAAAATTTAATTTGTATTATTTTAATATTCTGCTGATAACACTTTCCAGAAAATTCATATCGAAAACAGAAAAGATATTTCATGATTTCCGCCATTTTAAAATACCTTTAAATGTACCTAATTTTCAGTCTGTTGCAATAGGATTTTAAGAATCTTTTCAACAAAATTCAGCAAGTCTGTGATCACGGTATCCTACAAAAAATTAAATGTTTAAGTAGAGTGACGTCGTTTTAATTCTTAAACATTAATCTATATTCACCATCTAACAAGGACTTCACAATTTATAAGTTATCCTTTGGTGTAACGCAACAATTTCTTTTCGTACAGTTTAAAGTCCCTCTTAACAACGAAGGTCTAATGAGACGATGAATGAATGCGTTTTATAAAAGGAGTGCGTAAACGAGCCCGGAGGCCAAACCTTTACATTCAAGGTAGGGAAAAACTCCGGTAAAAAAAGGACCCGGGCAATTGACCTTACAGGATTCGAATCTGGGACCTCTCAATTTGCAGACACGCTGACCATAAGGCCACTGTTGCGGTCTCATAAGTCGTTCAATAATAATACCCCATTCTATGAAAATGTTTAAAATGAAATAAAGAATGTTAAAACTATCGTACACCATTATTTGAATATTATTAAACGATACCAAGTTTACCACATCAAAACTTTGAGAATATTTTCATGCAGTATGGTGCGCCACTTAACACCAAACCCCCCCCCCCCTTTTACCGTGGTATTAGATAGCTTTCTGTAACTTAACCTGCATGATTGTCAGTTATTTATGTCGATATCTTAAGGAAAAAGTTATTCTGAAAAAAGCTGCTACAGTTCGCCAATTAAAAATTTCACGCAACTGTTATATACAACACTGAACCGAGGCTGACATTATTACAACAACAAAATGGCGAAAACATGCCCCAGATAAGATGAAGATATACCAACACATGTTGTAAAGGGAGTATATGTCAAGTTCTTAGCCTGGAACCCTTCCCATTAACAGAACCAAAAGCGTTTACCAAGACCACAAGTTATGTTATATAAATAATTTCTCCAATTTGGCGAACGTAAGTGTAGCGCATTATATATTGCGATTTTTTAAGTAAATACGGCAGAAAAATATGAATTTTGAAAAAAATTGAGTATCGTTTGGTAATTACATATTTCTGTTTTAAAGACTTGTCCTGAAGGAAAGGAAAGTTATGTCAATATGATGGATACACTGAAGGATCATTGTTCTTCACATGCCATCAGAAAAAATTGGGATGCGGAGTTCAAATAGGGGTTGCAAGATCACTCCCGAATATGCTGATGCAAGGATCGGCAAATTGCACTCAAACACATAGCACAAATGCTGAACATATCGTATGAGTGCGTCTTTTATCATCATGGTTTGGGTATGAGTAAAATCACGGCTAAATGGATCCGAAAATGCCTGAATACTGATCTCAAACAATTCACAGTGACACTTCCAAATCGATTTATCGCCATTTTGAAAGTGATTCTTCTAGTACTATTGTAACTGTGAATGAAACATGAATCCATTACTACGATTTACAAACAAAGAATGGTCAAAGGAATGGAAACATTATGGTTCGCCCCCAAATGAATTCATATCCAAAAATTGGCAGGGAAGGTTCTTGAATCTGTGTTTGGGACAAAAAAAAAAAAAAAATAATTATAACAGATGATTCATCACAGGGAAACTGTGAAGGGGTGTATTATTCTGCATTACTGACCAAGCTCTGGGAAAACATTGTTGGAAAAATGTAGGTGCCGCACCTACTCACAAGTTCCTAATTGCAATGCAGAAAATTAGTGAAGTTGCTTTGAATTGATTAACCATCCTTCCTATTCGCCAGATTAAGCCCCCTTAGATTGTTATCTATTCCCACAGCTAAAAATATATTTAATGGGGATGACGTTTTATCGAATGAAGCAGTCATAGCTACTGTTGATTGATTTGTTTATGCACGCTCTTTAACATCTCAGGTCATCAGCGTTATATATATATATATATATATATATATATATATATATATATATATAGCTACTGTGAAAGAGTGATTTGCAGAGCAAGAAAACATTTTTAAGAAGCCTACAATTCCTTTATGAACCCTATGTCAAGTGTATAGAGCTAAAAGGTGAGATTATGTTGAAGAAATAAAAGAAAGTAAATACAATAACATTTTCTATGTTAGATTAATAATTTACAATATCCCCTCGTATCAGACAATTCCATTGCTGTGTAATAACGCAATGTCAGATTTAAAAACTTGTTAGAAAATAATAATATAAGAACATAAATTACCTCCTACTTTAAAAAAAATTGTATAAAACACAAAAAACTTAAAAAAATATCAAAATTAATTTGTATAAAATGACATTTGCTGAAAATATAAAAAAACAAAAAACAGTTTCGTATTTTTACAACGTTTTAATCATATAGTATCATGAACGCTATCATTTTTTCCCCTGGGTATTTATTGTAGCGTCACTAACAGTTTAAATGACTATGTGTAGTTGGGCATGACCATTTCCAAATTGTACAGCGTAAGTACAACGTTTTAATTTTAT
Organism: Metallyticus violacea; assembly: GCA_030762175.1. Classification (NCBI taxonomy): domain Eukaryota; kingdom Metazoa; phylum Arthropoda; class Insecta; order Mantodea; family Metallyticidae; genus Metallyticus; species Metallyticus violacea. Next base: position 14,077,652 of record CM060846.1, on the reverse strand, counting down.
TGTTTTTTAAAGTAAAATCTATTTTCTGGTTTCAGAATACCAATATTTTAATTTCGGGAGATGTATCAAAAGAAAAAGTCAAAATATCAATGAAAGGTTCACATTATGAGGGATTTGTGACAAGAAATCGTTTCCAGATGAGATTGAATCAGTACTTTGCTGAGGGAAAAAGTCATCGGTTTTACGTGATTCAGAGATGACAATATTTCAGAACCCAAAGAGATTCCCAATGAAAAAAAAATGTCTGTGAAAGAAAAGAAAGAGAAAAAACCTCAGAGCTAATCATATGCAGCTGGGCAATTAAAAAAAAATTGGGTAATATATACATGTTTCAAGTGCATTATAGCTTTAAACTTTATTTTCTCGTAATTATATGTTTTAATGTTTCTTTGGCTGATAACATTTTGTATTTATTTGAAAAGTTAAAGTCAACAAAGCAAGTCTAGTGGCAATTTATTGTTCACTTTGAACTTAAACTTTGCTCTAAAATACTGTAAATATTGCATGCCAAGGGACGTGTTTTAAATGAAAGTGCAATAGTGTTACTGCTTGCGCGTAAGCGTGACGCTGATGACAGCTGTTAAAGAGCGTCCATAAATAAACCGTAAGCGCGAGAATAATTTATAATGTGATAAACTGCAAACTAAACAAAAAATAGCCAAATTTACAATTTGTATGTTAGTTTCACACATTCCTCCTCTTAATGTACATCTTTAATTCTTCATGTTATAAAATACACGTTTATCTTCTCTGCTGCATTAAACAATACAGAGCGCAAGAAGGTACATAATTGCCATGTTGCAGTTCAGAATAACCAATTTATCTTATTGCATTGCAGTTACTGGTGAAAAAATTGTCGTAATGCACTTTCTGACTTCACCTTGAGAATGGTTCATTTATCTGAATTAATCGTAGCAGGTATAATACTGGAGCAACCGAGAATGTCGCAGTAGAGGACCCAAATGTCCTTGAAGGCAAATGGAGGTAGTAAAAACTAACGATTTATTACATACAGACAACTAACACAAACCTCGTCTCATATTACTTCTGACATGCTGACGAATCCTGAACTTCCAATCCATTAAATGAAATACTCGCCCGCTCTTTTACATTAAAACATTTGCAATCGTCTTATACGTGGGTATAGTTTTAACTTGTTTGTTCCTTGCTCCTTTCACGACAAATGCGACCTACCCAACATGACAGTCCTATTTAGGTAAAAATACCTAAAAAGGGGTTAGTACTTAGTTTGTGTATACATTTTTAGATAATTAAAGCCCATTAATAACATTGATCAAAGTGATTATTTGTGCTTATACTTAATTTCTATCGTTTGCATTCTTTATCGCCTGTCATGGGATGAATTAGCTTTTCATTGTTTTAATAGAAATTAGGCAGTCTGTTATGCTGGAAGCAAAAATACCAAGGCTATCCAGGCTTATTTATTTTAGACATGTTCCGACGTTGTGTATATGAAGAGAAGTCAATACAGCAATGAAATGCTGAAATTACCCAGACAAATTCTGCTAACGTGATCAACTAATCTTCATGTCTCAGGGAAAAATTTCACACATCTGTAAAAATGTGTTAACATTATTTTGACTGTAGAGCTGGAGATTGTGATAAAAACTGGGGCCCTAGATATACGCTCTATTTTATACAGTGGTACAGGATTGTAACTGGCCGGCAAGAGTGACCATGCAATTAGCGCGGATGTCAGAAGTCATTGGTTTCTATATATTTAAATTAAAAAGCTACCTATGTGGTAGTTAGTGCTAATTACGTCATAAATACAAAACTGAATTGTAGATTATAAAAGATTAAATAAAGTAACACATTCCTAATAGCCAGGTAAAAGTGAGCCGAAATTTGACAACACCACATTTCCCACTGCACTCATTTGGTTCTGGGCCATACTGACAGCTTATGTCCGGCTTAACATCAGTGAAGAGAGTGTTTAAAACATTTCACTGAACGGAACAACATACCCATTTGAGTTCAGTTGATTACTGTTCTTTTTAATTAAACATCATTGGAATCCATCAGAAATAAAATATAGTCACGCATCCCAATTTAACATTTGTAACGAGGTTTGTATTATCAAGTGCCCAGATTTCTGACATTAAGTGATAACTCCAATTGTGGACTAACTCACATTGAAAAATAAATAGACAAAAGTAATTCTACATTCGAAGTAAATTGTTCATCAGAACTTCACCTATAACCTCAAAAAAACTTAATGATCTTACTCACAATTTAAACTTGTCTAACGAATGATCTCAACGTTTAAGTTACAGACTCAAAGAATAGAATCTTCTTTACAAAAAGAATATGCATTTACGGTAAGCACTATTGTGATTTCATAGGCTACTACTTTGAAGAAAAGGGTGTAGTTTTTGTTCCGTTCTTGTACATCAAAATCAGCCAAATGAGTGGCGATTGTTCATAAATTCATTCATCGTAAATTAGTTTGAAGGTTAAAATCAGCAATAAAGTTTTATTAATACCAGTAGCGCATACGCTTATATGAAAAGCATACGAAAATATGAAATTCCTGCTGGTAAAAATCCAACTGCAATATGTATGGGGATTTGAAGCTTATTTTTGATCAGAAAAATGTATCAAATACCTTTTTAACGAATTCTGAAAAAGTATGTTTATCTCCCTTGCATATAAAACTGGGGCGTTAAAAGAGTTGAACCTTTTCAGAAACTGTATAATTCACCGGACAATGCAGCCTGGCATTCATTTAATACGTAATGTAATTTTCTTGGAAAGTATAAAGCAGAATTACCTTGAAGTGAGTGATCTTGCAAATTGATACAAAGCTATGAGATGTATGATGTATTTAAACTTCACTTCTGAAACTCCCACCTAGACTTCTTTCCAGAAAAGCTTGGGTCGGTAGCGATTAGCACACTAAGCATTTTCATGATCAGATTTTACGGGGAAAAAAGGCACTAAAGCAAATGGAGTTCACGTATCCTGGGCTCCACCATGAAGAGAGATACCCCCCCAAAAATCGTATACAATTGTGTGTGTTCATAATTATCAATTACTAAGAATTCATTTTATTCAGTGGTTTTCATCAAATCCACTGTGGATAAAATCATAACACAATTGTGAATTCAGAACGAACAATAAACTTAGATTCACCAAATATTATTGTTGTCAAAAATTTATACAAGAGTAATTTATATTTGTGTATTTCACATATTTTTTTCGCCCAGCAAGCTTATTTTAGCAAGAAGTTTATGTAATATAAAACATGGAATAGAAAACATTTGAAATCATTCAATGGGCGACCAAACTTGTAATAAAGCACACAGATGTTGTAGATGTTAATTGAAACATAAGATAAAACTGTTTATTGATCAAAGTTGTCTTGATTTATATACTGAAACCTGCATATGCTTAAACTGAACATTTTAATTGTTAGTAAATCATTATGCCAAAATACGCTCAGTCGCTTATCTGTATTTAGATTCATTTATTCGCTGTTTAAGAAGAATGCATTAAAATAAATAAAGTATATGACCTATTTACACAATTTGTATATGCATTTGACTACTTCGTACATATAGGGCCAGAATTATTCAATTTTTTTAACATTTATAGATTTTAGCTGCTATGACTTGGAACGGAATCGCTAAAGACAAAACTCATTGATCCTGGAAGTTGCCCCCTTCTGTTCCTCCCTTCATAATTCAACATAATCCTGAACATTCAGCCGCCTACTTTGTTATTGTTAATTATCCTGTTTAATCGTTACATTTGTTTTGATATTTTCTTGAATTAATGTAATAATAGTGAGCATACATAGCTACATTTTTGCCATTAAAATATCAGAATTCAAAAATTATTTTATACGTTTAAAAAACCTAACAGGATATCGCGATATATAAACCTGAGCTGCACAAATCAGTCAATTTACCTGACATTCGCTTTAAAAGGAAGGGAGGCGTTGGAAAAGTTTCAATGAGGTTTCACATTAAACTGAACGGAGATTAATTATGCCGCTTACTAAAACATGAAATAATCAATTTTATGTTGTAAACGTTACCGGAATCATAGTTCTACCTTACCTAACAGATACTTCTGATTAACGGGATCACTCTAATGTTTTCCTTTACATTCGGAAAACCGCACTTCTTACAATTTCGGAAATGATGTTGGCGAAATTTGAAAGTTTGCGCCAATTTAGTTTGTTAAAAGTGCACGTTTTCGTTCCTATTTTTTATTTTGTACTTAACAATGTGCACAATTTCGTGGATTGCAATTCTAAAAGAAGAAAATCAGCATTTACACGATGAAATGATTCGTATTTAAAATAGCGTTTACACAAAAAAACCCTTGAGACCGGCAGGGGCCAGACTCAAGAGACTGACAAGTGGGGGGGGGGCCTCAAACTAAGACATTTTTTTTTATTTACGGACACTCTTTAACATCAAACTAAGAACGGGCGCCACTTGCGATACATAAAACATAATTTATTACTGAAGCTCTATATAAGAATAAAACCCATGGTTGCACATGTGGTACCAGAAACAATAGCACAAAACAAAACAGTAGAATTGGCAACAGAAACAGGTTTTAAACTTTTGCTGCGATTTTGAGGTATACCTGATCACATGAACTTTGTTTAAATTATCCAAGAATAAATAATTTGAGCTAATTGATGTTCAGATGACACTTACATTTAGCTGCTTCTCATTTGCTCAATGTCACTACCGTACTTTTCAGAGAACACAGTTCTATAGCGCCATAGTGGGCGTGACAACGGAAGCAGACATTGCGAACATTTGGTTACTCTCCAATATGAGTGATGCAGAATCTTGAAAGATATAACGGATGCAATCTGAAAATGAAGATATTGAAGCAATCGGGGTCTATTTGGGGATTAGAATGACTATTCAGCTTTACAGAATAAACACACTGTCTGCATATATCCAATGAATAGCAACTAATAATTTTGATATTTAAATAAATCATAGAGTTGAATTTCAAGTTGTGTGATATTGCTCATTTTCGTAAATGTCAGAACTTAATTGATGAGGTTTTTGTCTTTTTAAAAGCATATTTTTCATTTGCACGACTCTTCTAGACTAAGAACACAAATACATGCAGTTTTATAAAAATGAACTTTTGTTGTGTGTTTCGCAAGTAAATTTAAGTTAATTGTTTAGTGTTCTCAACCAGAGTTTATACCGCTATGACACTTTATGTCGTTTCTCTTCATTATTTGTTTTATTCCCGTTATTTAGTCGCTTTTTGCTGCAATGATATATGTCAACTTATTTCTAATCTCACTTTTATGAATAACATTATAATCTGAGTGTACCTTGTCAAGTCCACGTTCATGCACATAAATTTGCCATTGTTATAGAAAGTTTAAATGAATTTACTTTTAACAAACTATCTGGGAAATATTCTGGTTTTTGTTTAATGTCATTTTATATACTAAAAATAAAGCATTCAAATTTAGTTGAATTTGATGCACTTTGTATAAGGAGTTATTGGCGGTAAAGAACCATTATTCATTATCAAAGGAACCATAAAAATGCATGTATTAATACTGTAATAAACCAAAAGCACAGTTAACTATTTTGTGCACCCCGACCAGTTGGTTCTGTCCAATTCATTCCGTGAAGGTACTTTTATATTTTACAGATAATGAAAATAGAATTAATTAAATGACCTAAATGGATCAACACTGAACTGTTCAAATTTTTATACTTTGAGAAGAGGTACATCTGTATGGGACAATCTATTATTCAGAATGTCATGTTATAAACCTGTTTCACTCTAATATATTCTGTTTCCTAATTACCTATTTTATCATTTCTCCTATTAATTCTGGCTTCCTTGGTCGACGATTGTACAGTTAATTGGGCATGATAAGTCAATACGGCAGTCTCTCTAGAATATTAACACTTCAACTACACATACATAATTAACACTCGTTTACATTGTACAGGAACATTTTTGCGTTGGACCCGGAAACACTCTACTACCGTGACGGTGCTAGTGAAATTTACTAGGAAAGTAGTGAATCCATTTACCTTATAATTTCGATGAATTTGTCAACTTTTTATTTAATCAAAGTTGTGTACACGATATTTAAACGTGTATATTTATTTGTCACAATATGAATCTGACGTATTCACTATGCAATGTATTCTGTGTACGGCATATTAGCATTTAATTAAGAATTGCATGTATATTTAAACAAACTTAATCTGGATTTTTAAACAAATGTTGAAAATGGACTCCGTTTATTTCAATACAGACCTAAATTCTTTTACGCATGTTATCGAAAACATTTATAAACGTCCCTGAGAAAATCAATTTATTCTGTATTGAATGTTGTCAGATACTTGACATACACAGCTGTTTTACAGTAATTCTATGACTCAAATCGGGATCATAACGTTGCGTTTATTAACCTGTTGTCATTGAATTCTTCTAAGAATGCTATTGTAGTACCCGCAGTATGCGCAATAGCACCATCCTGTTGGAAATATTCCTCTTGCAACTAATCATGAAATCTTTTAGCAATTTGTTTAAATTTTTTCTTTGTACATCTTAGTATTGGCAGATTGGCCGTAAAATAGTTTATATTATTATTCTTTTTCGTGAAACGACAGCTCAGATTACAGTTTTTAGTGGGTGTAATGGTGTCTCAACAAATTCATGCGGGTTTTCTGTACTCCATATTGTTATTCTTAACATACTCAGAGAAATATTTTAGGTATATTAGGCAGCTCTTTAATATTTTTGGTCATTAATGTCCCATTCAATTCAGGGCATGAAATGACTAAAATATTTTTGTTCAGAGGCCTCTTCTTTCACGCTTGAGGTTGTTTTACATGCCGTAAATCTCGATATGCGATCATCGACGTTATTTCCCTTGCAAAGGCAGCATCCAGAGTGATGAAACCAAGCTTCAGTTGTATAAAAGGCCAGGTTAAGGGTTTCGTCTGTTACAAGTTGTTAAAAACAATGACAGTACTGGAGTCTCGCCATGAAGTCAACAGGTTGAAGCTCGTGAACTCGGTCACTTTTGCGTAGGACACAAATTCTGAGGACATTTCCTTACGAAAGCTCAATTTCTGCAGTTAGTTACGACTTGCTGCATTTTTTCTCTACCATCTACACAGCACCATATCTCGCCTTTGTTGACTGTCTGACACTTCTTTCCTTCTGTACATCCTATTGCTGGAAATTATTCTTTACCAGAGTAATGATATTCCTACGAAAATATTCCTTAATGACATAATCAACAAAACGTAAAGTTAACCGTTGTTTCGATACCCTGTAATTCCAACTTCGTCCTTCCTACCTGGAAAAGATGAAGGATCTCTTGCTCAAATAATGATGTTCATTCCAATCTTTATTTCCCCGATTCATACAAGTTTAGCTACCTTTGCATAAATATGTTTTGGTAATGCATCTGTTTCTTTAGTAGAAAACGCAACCAACTTTCCGGTACGTACTGTTTACTATGACTACAAAACACGTGCAATCTTGAGTATGTGTGAAGGACGGGTTGGAAGTGTACAAATAGACAGGGAGGGAGTGAAGTAATACAATAAAATAAATTGCTATCTCTGTGCTGTGCCGTCCTGTATAAAGATATTGGGAAGAGAACACTCATTACCGCACCTTTTGTGTTGAGGATTGTCTTTTTTTAAACGTTGTGCGAATACGGTGATCACACTGATATGCTCTTTTGTTTAACATTACCAGTACTGCGTCTAATGTTGACGATATAATAAATCTATAATTTATCAATATTTGTTTTGGGTAACCCAGCGGACTCACCGAAATCTTAGTCACTTATGTTTGTTATTACACGAAATATGTATTTTGTTTGAAAGGATGTAGTAAGTTCTAAAGAGAGGGCATAACACTTCTGAACTACAAGGGCAAGTGTTGAATTATTCATAATGATTTCTTAAAACAACTCTCGGATTGGGGAGGGATAAAGCGAATTGTGGCGTTTTAATGGAATTTGAATTTTTTCCAGATAAAATTCATTGTAAAGCTCTCGCTGTAAAACATTGGTTACGAATATTAAAGGGAGCTCAATGCAATTTGCTACTTCCATCCAGTAAGAACTGGCACCGTAGTTACTGGGTAGACGGGGGAAGGAACAAAAATAATGTATGGAGTAAAGCTAATTGACATCAATAGACAGGATATAGAAGCAGTGTGTAAAGAAAAAAACTCATTGGAACTTAATAATGAGCTAAAATGGGGAATGGCATTGTACATGCATAACTTGAATTTTCACCACCGATCACATATAGCTTGACTTACACTGGGGGGCTGGGAAAGCACAAAAAATAACCCATGAAAGAAGCGACAAGAGTTTGCCTTGTTTGCGGAAACCAATGCAGGCTGGCACATTGTCCAAACACAGAACATCAGCGGTTGAACCTGAAGCTAAGTTTATATACTCTAATAGGGGCACGTTAGCATGCTGAGAGGAGAAATGGTCAATTAGAAGCGGTGTGCGTGTATAACAGTGAAGTAAACACGAAGTGCGTGTTTTCATGTAATATATTTATTTGTGTGTTAATGTTGTGTCGGTGACGCCGGAGTTATTTACGGCCTCTGAATACATGCGATGGATATAATTTGTAAAGTGAACACCGTTATCTATCAATATAAAACATTTAAAACGGCATTTACAGGCTTATAATTTCTACTACTGCTATACAAATAGGTGAGAAACTTTAGACCTTTTAGAGCTGATTCAAAAAGTATATTTCTTCAAGTTTTTAGAAACCCTATCCCCTTAAACATTTTAGCTTTTCTTGAACATGTGACCTAATGCGACTGTATACGTCGGAAGAATAGAGGCACACAGCGACGTTCTCGTAAACATGCAACGTCATAATTGCCGTTTTCTTTTTCCCTGTGTTTTTTTGAACGTCAAAATAAGGGTAAAATGTTCTTGTATTCCTTTATAATTCGATTCGTTTTATTTAAGGAGCTCTTGAACATCTCAGGTCATCAGCGTCCCATTCAATTGCCGGCGTGAAACGGCCGACAATTTTTGCTCAGAGGCCTCTTCTTTCCGACATGAGGTTCTTTATCGTGCCGTAAATGTACGACACCGGACTCACAGCTTTACTTCCCTTCCGAAGGAAGTCATACTTAGGATTTTTACGCCCGAAAAAAATCCATCGATCCTGGCCGGGGCTTAGAAGGCAAGTACGGTTACCGCTACACCACCAGGGCCGACATATTTCTTGTACTACTTAGTTCCATTTTGCACTTTAGTTACGGTTCATTTTCCCTTTCCTAGAAGACATTTTTAACTGTTTCTAAGAATTACTTCCGTTCACGGCATTCACTAAACATGATACCTTTAAGAAAAGTATCAATCGCTACGGATGACTCAATTTCTTCTTTTTTTTTATGTACAGGCCCGCCCTTGCTTACGCTCAGAGATATGTATTGCTTTTAAAACACGAAGTGTTACCACTTCCCTCTCTGCTTCTCCACACATCAATATAAACTCTGTTTTAGGCTTTTTCATTTTTGAAATTGTTTGATGTATGAAAAATTTCCACCGCCACAAAAAAAAAAAAAAATCTAAATTTTAAATTCGATGACTTTTTTTAAATGAAGAGAAGAATATTTACTTGCTGGTATAAACTCTCCAGTATGAATACCAACACTCCGTTATAAGGTAAACTTTTTTCTTTCTGTTTTTAAGTTACCTCAGCATCTATCTCTTTGAGACAGTACTTCAAATTATGCATTCAGTTTAAAATATTACTTTTGTAACAGAATGGAAAATATATATTTGCATACCAAACCTGTCTCAAAATAGTTAACATTTCCGTTTACTGAAAAGTCAACTATTTATATTAGATGTATAATGAAACTAAAAGTTGCATGAAGCAATACATACTTTTTAACATGTGTGCAACGTTTCAGAATTCTTCCAAGATTTTCAAATTTGGACCGTAGACGGGCAAAATCACACTGGGTTGGGGAAAAATTTATTCACCCACAATAAAAAACAGTTATCTTTTCCTAGTTGGTATCTGGTCATTTTTAAATTCTATGTAATATATACTATCTATTAATTGTTTTACAGATCCCCAGTGAAAATGTTTGTATCTTGGATGATCTGGGGACTAAAAATATACGCCCGATCATTGATAACCGGTCTTAGTTCTTGTCTGTCAATTTATAAGGCTTTAACATCAATAACCTCGTACTTTTCACATAATCAAAAAGACTTAATAATTTGTAGGAAAAATTTACAAGCAATGTTCTTTTGTGAACAGATTTCACAAATTTTGTAGACGATTTTGCCATCCAACAGAACAGTTGCTCGTTTGTGGTTAAAATATTTTATTGTATTGCTTAAATATTAAAAAGTACGTATACATTTTAAGGCCTCTTATATTTATAACATTTTAATGCCAATAAAAATAAATTAAATACCAACATTTTACAAAAAATACGTATGCAAAACCGTTAATATGCTTATAATCTCTTCATTTATTTATTAAAAGTAAGTCATTTGTTTCTCATAGTTCTCGTTCTATTTGCGGAACGTGAAGTCAGGTATAGCCAACGCAATTGCATAAAAGTTGTGAGATATCACACTTCTAATAGGCTAGTCCATGGGCCTTTCAACTACCAGGAAAAAAGTACGCATGCGCCGGAAATCCCGCCATACTTGTGCATGTATTGTGCACTAGACGTTACAAACAGGACTGGAAGCACTAGTACTGCTACTGGAATCGTGTGGAATCTCCTGCCGTCAAGAGTAATATTTTACCCGCGTAACAATGCACTATTAATTCGTTTTTCACAGGGCAACACATAGGTTACATTATTTTAACAAAAAAAAATAAATAAATGAATAAATCGCGTTCAACATGAGACACAAGTGCGAGGAGTGAACTCCGCTATCGCTTGGGATTGGCCAGCAGTTCGGAGATGCCAAGTTTCCACTAGCAGCACTAGTACTTTCAGCCCTGTCCTGCTTGTAACGACAAATCTCGGCATGCCTATATGGTAAGGCGGTTTTGCTGCTTTACGCACTAAGTCAAGTAGGAGCAAGAACACACATGTTTGCATTTGGTACTGTGGTTTGTGTATATAACTATTATTTTCCATTTAAATGGCTGCTTATTTTGCGCCTACAATTTTTAATGTTCTAATAAATCATATAATGCAAGCAGCAATATCACTGCTGTGGAGTGGAATACAATCCTCAGTAACCCACACTAGACATCAAGGTCGGAAATGGGCTAGTTATATGTACTTCGTTAGGACAAGGATTCCATAGTACGATTCTTCATTTCGGATGTCAGATATTTAAAACGTTTGAAGCACTTTATCTCAGTGAACTTGAAATAATTTCATTT